>OX459049.1:21247426-22740095 GCA_949775005.1 Orthosia gothica
GGTACGCCACCCTGGTCGACACACTCTCGATCTTCACCACGTTGTTCACAAGGGACTTGTGGACGATAAACCCGACACCACCCTGGGACTGCCGGTCACCCTCTCGGAAATAGAGTAGGTTACCGGATTTGAGGATTATCGAGTCCTCGCCCTCTCTTCGGACTTCAGATAACCCTATAATACTCCATCGAAACCTGCTCAATTCTGCCTCCAGTTCAGTTATCTTCTCGTTGGTCCGGAGTGTTCGCGTGTTGTATGTTGCCAGGGCCAGTCGTCGGTATTTATTGGGGTAGCCGGGTCCACTCAGGGGATTCTTCGCACCCCTTGCCACGCCATCGCCTCGACAGCTACCGTAGTCCAGGGTAGAGGGGCTTCCGGGTACTCGGGGCCGTTTTTTCTTTGTGCTATTCATTTGGTTTGGGGCGTTTGCCTTAATCGCCACGCTTGGCAGGCGGGTTGGCGATCGCAGTTTGTTGTTGAAGTGCACAGAGAACGCTTGTTAGGGACCTTTCTAGGACACTTTAAATTAAAGATCAGTGGACTGTATAAACTGATGTATTGTAGGTACTATATTATAAATAAATGAAATGCACGTGTGTCTTCGTCGGAGCTCGGTAGTGAAGTGGCGGGCCCCTAGGCACCGCGTCCCGCGCGCCCGCGCCCCCCGCCTCCTCCAACCGTCGCCTGCGCTGCCGGCCGTAGAAAGCGCCCGAACATCCTCCCCGGGTTGAAGGCTTCAAGTAAGAGGGAGTGGGCAGACATTGTTGTAGGCCCGCACCATCGTCCCCTTCTTCGTCTTCAGCTCCACCACCCGCGTGGTCCCGTCGCTCCCAGGAAAGACCTGGATGACTCGCCCCAGTGGCCACATCAGTGGCGGAAGTCCCTTCTCTTTGATGAGAACGAGTGCTCCCACAGATAGCTGCCCTGTCGAGGTTGACCATTTTGTTTTTTGCTGAAGCAGAGAAACATACTCTAAGTGAAACCGCTTCCAAAAATGCTGTTTAATGTGCTCCATTCTGTGGTAGCGCTCCAGTCGCCCAATGGTGAAATCAGTCACCTGTGGATGCGGAACGGACATAAGTGGTCGCCCAATTAGAAAGTGTGAAGGAGTGAGGGCAGAGAAGTCTAAGGGATCAGAGGAAAGAGGGGTAAGAGGACGAGAATTTAAAATGGCCTCTATTTGAGTCAAGCACGAGGCCATCTCTTCATACGTAAAATGAGTCAAACCTAAAAGCCTCTTTAGGTGATGCTTTGTGGATCGGACGGCAGCTTCGGCAATGCCGTTAAAGTGAGGGGAGTATGGAGGCGTGAAAGTAAACTTGATACCTTGTTGAGCAACTTCGAAGACAAGGTTGGAATCTTGTAGGAATTTACGGAGCTCGTTATTTGCACCTACGAAATTGGTGCCGTTATCTGACAGGATGCTTTCGGGTTTACCACGACGAGCCACAAAACGACTTAAGGCAGCCATATAAGCTTCCTTCGTCAGATCTGTAACGAGTTCGATGTGAACAGCTTTGACACCAAGGCAAACAAAAATACAAATATACGCCTTTATAAGCCTACACCCTCGACCTTTGCGATCAGCTATCAATACTGGCCCGGCATAATCAACGCTGCACTTTAAAAACGGGTATTCTAAATGTGTCCTTGAGGAGGGCAGTTGACCCATTGAGGGTTGCACGATTTGACATCTATATTTAAAACATTTTATACAATTTTTAACAGTGGACTTTGAAAGGTTTCTGCCGCCAAGAGGCCAATACGTTTGCCGAATGTTAGCCAACAATAACTGAGGTCCAGCGTGTAAGAAATCGTAATGATACTTACAAAATATTATTTTAGTAATGTGATGCTTACCACATAACAAGATAGGATGTTTGACGTTGTAGTCATATGGCGAATTATCAAGCCTCCCGCCTACGCGAACGAGACCGTCCGTGTCTATAAAGGGACTTAGGGAAATTAGCCTATTTTTACTACGCAACGGTTTTCCTGATTGCAATAAGGCGTACTCTTCAGGAAACATATCCATTTGGGCATGACGCATAATGAAGTTGAAGGAGCTGCTAAGTTCTTGAATGGAAAGGGGATCACGAGAACGATTATATTTATGTTTTAAATTGTATATAAATCTGTGTATATAAGCAACTACTCTATGTAAATGATTAAATTTAGAATATTTGTGAATTAATGATTTAATGAATGATTGATTTCCCGAAATTATATTATTATATGAGTGATTATGAGAAGTATGATCATTGAAATGTGATGATACTACTTCAGGTAGATCCTGTTTCACGTTCTCATTGGGCATTTTTGGCCAATATATTTCATCTTCCAACAAAAATTTAGGACCTGACCACCATAAGGAACACTCGCTGATAAGGTCAGCCTTCAGCTCCGGCTCGAAGGACCAAAATGTTAGGGACCTTTCTAGGACACTTTAAATTAAAGATCAGTGGACTGTATAAACTGATGTATTGTAGGTACTATATTATAAATAAATGAAATGCACGTGTGTCTTCGTCGGAGCTCGGTAGTGAAGTGGCGGGCCCCTAGGCACCGCGTCCCGCGCGCCCGCGCCCCCCGCCTCCTCCAACCGTCGCCTGCGCTGCCGGCCGTAGAAAGCGCCCGAACAACGCTGCTGCCCATTCTCTGATGTATCCTTTATTCGCCTTTTACTACACCCACGGGAAGATATGGGATGGTGAGATTTCTTACGTCTGACACCATACGGAGCTATATAGAAATAACTAAATATAAATAATTGCCTGGCGTCCAAAGCAAAGCGACACTTTGTCATAGCAGTTTGCTAGATCCCTGTATAGTTCAACCCATACTTGTATCTTCTCCTTTGTGATATCACATTGCTCACCCGAACTAATATCACTACCGACTGATATCAACGAAGTCAAGCTTTTAAACAAATAGACCACTACCATTATAACAACATATACCATTAGATGCTCTAATATTATAGTACATCTTAAAATAGCTAGTGAAACCAAAATTGGCAGTCTTAGTATTGGATCTGATGGTAAGAATATGTTTATATTTTGCGATGCTCTGAAAACAGCTACGGCAACCAAAAATATGTGGAAAGTTATACCGGCAAAGAGTACTTTCTTAAGAGATTTTTTTAATTGTTTATCGTCCTTAAAGAATTCAGAGACACTACTGATGCTTGTATAATATGAAACGAAGTCGCAACTGAAATATATGCCGGTGATGACGGATGACACAGAGGTGACACAATCTAAAGTACCAAAACATACGAGCATGAGCTTTGTTTGACTATATTCTCCTCTGCCCAACAAGAAATATACATTATATATTATGAATATAGTATGCAGTATAGTCTGGACGAATATTTGGAATTTAATCAAATATCGCCTAATGTTCTTCTGGGTACAATAATTTCTATATATGCCGAAGAGATGTTCCACAAAAATTAAATGATTCAACCACTTTAATGGAGACATATTTGTAAGTAAAGTAATACTGTGTCTCGGTAGCGAGGACAATAATGTAACTGTTGATTGTAGACAAGAAACAAAAAAATATATTATTTTAACTCAATAAAATTGTAGTAACAAATTAATAATTTACTTAAGTATTATCTCCAATATCTTTGTTGTCACAGTTTATGGTCGATTATAAATGTTCGATATTACATAAATATAATTAAATTAATGTGAAAAGAAAAAGGACCATTGTCAAGCCCGCCCTGTACTTATTGTAATTTGAGCATTACTCAAATTACAATAAGTACAGGGCGGGCTTGACAATGGTCCTGGAAAATGGAACTGTTATCACACACACACACTTGAAGCATTCTAAGGCGATTTTGGCTTAGTTCAGTGATGTATAATAGTAAATTGTATTTTTTTTGTGGTACAAACCCACCGCACTATTCCCAAACCACTGCAACACTTGAAAGCCAGAATCAACAATGGTGACCACCAGAAAAACGCCGAGGCAATGAAGCTCGACGAAGTCCCGGAGAATAAATTTAACTGTCTTGGATCCCGCAACGAAATTAAGAAAAGAATAACGGAGGAGTAGGAAATTAAAACCACTTCCCTCCATATCAAGCAGGAGACAGAATAAACAAGGCCGATAAGCACAAAGTAAATAAGCCCAGTTGCCTAGCACCACGGACCTCTTCTTCCTCGTAGTCAAACTTTTTAGTCCAACTGGTTTGACCACGAGGAATTGTGTTTCCTCGTGGTCAAACTTCATTGACATTGCACTTTTCAGCACGCTGTATGCCTGCAGCTTTTGTATGTACAGTCATAGATAGATAAGAAAAAAATAATGTCAAACGTCAAGTGCGGCGAAGTTCACTTAGTATTTTTACTCGTTATATGAATTATTTAAATTAAAATATTCAGAACAAAAATCGGTTTTAAAACGTGAAGCGTAAACGTGAGACAGTTCTACTTATCAAAGGCTGGCAGTCAAAAATATTATTATATTGAATTTATTTTTTAAAACGGTTAATAAAATTAAAAAGCCAAATTAAAAATTAAAAATCAATCAAAATAAATTCAAATATATAAACTAAAGCTCTACTTTTCGACCTAATAATTACTGGACCGATTTCGTTAATCTTTTGCATATCGTGAAAACAAGCGAAAACAAGTATGTGGTTTCAATTATAGGTTTAAAGATATTTATTCTCAAAAAAGACACAAAGTCACTTACATGAGAACAATACTCAAAGTAAATAAAATAAAATTAAATTCGTCACAGACGTCACGGCAACAATAATGATGCATTCATGCAATGCATTCAGCTTTAAGGAAGGGTGTTATTTGTGATTAAATATGCAGCTAATTGAGTTTTGAATGCAGTGAATGAGCGCAACCTTTTTATACATGAGGGTATTTTGTTATATAATTGTGCTCCTTCAAAAGTTAACATTTTTTTGCCAAACTTAGTTCTCATCTTCGGTAAAATCAGAAAACTAGCTCGGCGACTGCTACGTTGAGTTACTTGTTTTACTTTCTTAAACGATAAATTAGTCTGTATGCTTTTGTTGAGTGCCTTATGAATAAAAATACATGTATTGTAAATATGTAACAGTCTAATGTTCATTATTTTGGTTTCTTCGTAGATTTTGCACGTTGATGTCAAATATGGGTGGTTAAAATCATTTTTATTAATTTGTTTTGTGCAACTTGAAGACTTGCTAGCTTCGTCTTGGCCGCACTGCAATTATTGCATATATACGTATGTGGTCTCCATAATTTTGACATAATTTTATCTCTTCTTTCTGGCGTTTAAATTTCACTGTCAAAATATAATTTCACAAATTCTCAATCTAATAGGGCAAAAAAAAGAGCAAAGACGGAAATAGTATTGTCGGACTATGTTCAGCACTCGCTTTCCTTCCCGAAAACCGAATACAAGAAGGTTGGGAATTTATACAATCTGATAGTCGTAATAAACAAAAAAAAAACAAATACATTTTAATTATTTTGTGCCTGCATGGCTAAAGAATGAATCACATTAGAAAGCAGTGGTCCGTATACGGACAAAGTCATCGCACTAAAATATCGTAAAAAGCTGGAATGCACAACTAAATAAAACGATGAGGATACGGTGTTTTTTAACAAATAATAGTATATAGTAGTTGCTCTCTTGTTCAAAACATTATTAAAAGAAAATGAAACAAATTTTCGTGAAGGACCATCTTCTCGTCAGAGTGGATGGAGGATGAGGGTAGGCGCCAGTGTTTCTGTTTACATTGTTGTCCGTATTTTATTACGTTTTAAAAAATAAAACTAGTACGGATACTTCGTGAAAGGAAGACAAGTGTTAAAAGAGCCTAAGACTTATAACATATATTGTAGACACTGGTCTATAACAAGTGAATGACGCTAAATAGTGAAAATAACACGGGCGAAAGAGATCGCCCCGATTGCTATCTCGCTGTCACCCTGAAACTTTAATTACCGTGTGAAACCGTGAAAAAAGTGTGGACTAATAATTAATATTTTTTGTGGAAGTTAAAACAAAATTTAAACATTGTTTAAATACACAATACCGATACCTGCATGACTTGACAAGACGTCAACTTTAGAACGTACCCAGCGCCATCTCTTAAAAGCTGCGAGTACTACGGCAATAAACACCGATCCACGCTCACCTATCGATCAAGACTACCATTTCGGCTATCAGTACGTAAGTTCATCAATAGAGGACACTACTAGTACCAAAACAAACCTATGATATTTCAAACTCCACTTGAAGAGTATCGAATCACTTAAAATCGACAAGAAACAAGCAACAAATGGAAGTCGAAGTGGCTGTATATGCGAAGTGCTAGTATTCGGCTCGCTACAACCGCAATTGCAGTCAAGCTGTTCCGGCTCCTATGGACGGCAGGATCTATCTTAAAGAAACGGTTTCTGCGGTTTGCAGACGCGTGAGCGCTTCGCTTAGCTTTCCTATTTTTTTCAATGTGATGCTTCATTATGTTGGCAATATTTTTATGTAACGACGATATTTTTCTTGATTTACCCGTATGTATGAAATCGAGAAGTACCTCATCACTACATTGACGACTTTTATTAATACGGTTGTATCTATTGTTTTATCCTTTTTATTATTTGACATTGTACATGACATTTCTAATCTTATTATATTAATTATTATTGATATTATTATTATTGATTGGATATTATTGATCAAAAACTGTTTTAACTTTTTACATTTATAACTAGAACTAATATTAAATGTTTTATTACTGTCAGAGCTTTGTGTGATATTGGTTGTAAGTTTAACCAGATTGTTTTTTTTTTTTTTTGTACTTTTTGTTCATGCGAATATTGTACGTTTGTATACGCCCGAATGAGTGCCCTGTCCACAATGTTTTCTTGTCCTCACTGTCCTGGGTCTTCACGTGCATTTAGCTCGCATGGGCTCAAAGTCCATGTGGGCCGTATGCACAGGAGTGCGCGTCGGCTTATCGCCGCTCCTCAAGCGTCGTCTATTGTCACCGATTCCCTGCCGGTGAGCCAGGTGCCGCTAGTATTGCACCCTTGCCCCCTGGAAAGGCTCTCGGCCTTGAAGGTGAGTACGCCAATACTTAGGCACGTTCCTAAGGCTGCGCGGAACCAGGCGGCGGGCAAGCTGTGCGACATTATTGATAAGTGCGTTGGCGATAACGGTGTAGAGGACCACAGGAGCTTCTGACTTTTGCGTTCGGTGCGCTGAGAGTTCCTTCCAGGGACGCTCCTGGAAACATGACGGCAAAGGTGAAGGCAAACATCGAGTCGGTTAGTGCTGGCCAGCTTGTGGATGAGTCGGGTTGCGTGGCAGGATTTTCAAAGTCGTGTGGGTCTCGAAAAGCCATCGAGTCTAAAGTTTTCGAGGGGGACCTCCGAGGGGCGGTTCGGTTGCTGGTTTCAGACGACTCGTTCGCGCAACACGATCCTGAGACGCTAAGCGCCCTTGCGGCCAAGCACCCAAGCCCGTCACGTCCGCTTAATTTTCCATCGGCACCGGACTCGTCATTTCCTAGTGTTACTGCGACAGTGGAGGACGTCGTGCTGGCCCTGAGGTCTTTTTATAGTGGTTCTGCGGCAGGCATGGATGGAATTCGTCCGGGGCATTTGAAAGAGCTAACATCTGGTTCAGCGGGTGAAAGTGGGCGGCGTTTGCTGGGGTGTTTGACGAGGCTCGCAAACTTCTTAATGAGTGGTCAGCTCAATCCGGTAGTTTGTCCGTATTTGTATGGTGCCTCTCTTTGCGCACTAAGGAAAAAGGACGGAGGGTTGAGACCAATAGCCATAGGCAGTGTGTTTAGGAGATTGACGGCTAAGCTGGCGTGCCGGTCCGTAAGAGTAGCTATGTCCGAATATTTGCAGCCGCATCAGCTAGGGTTCGGGACGAGTCGGGGGTGCGAGGCCGCTATCCATGCGACGCGTGCATTTGTCATGGACCCTGTGAACTCGGGCTGCATGGTGCTGAAACTCGATATTAGCAATGCTTTTAACACCCTGGAAAGAGACGTCCTTCTGAGTGAGGTCAAGGATAAAATTCCTTCTTTATACCCCTTTCTCTATCAGGTTTATTACTCTCCTTCTAATCTATTCTTTAGTGATAGTCTAATTTCGTCTCAAGTGGGAGCGCAGCAGGGGGACCCATTGGGACCACTTGTTTTCAGTTTAGCAATCCACAAAGTCATCTTTGGATTGAAGTCGTCTCTGAACCTGTGGTACCTAGATGATGGTATTATTGGTGGATCACCGGAAGAGGTTTGCCAGGACCTGGAGGTTCTCGTTCCTCAACTCAAGGAGCTGGGTCTAGAGGTGAATCCCTCCAAATGCGAATTTTTTCCCTGTGACGTTGAAGCTCGTATACACTTCTCACGCTTCAGTTCTCATTTACCTGGCCTCAAGGAACTTTCTCCTCTATCTTTTTCCCTTTTGGGATCTCCCATCTTTCTTGACGGAGTGCCAGAGGCCATTTCCTCTCGCGAGCAGCTTCTCCTTACTGCTCGGGAGCGTCTCAGGGATCTCTCCGCGCACGTTGCGATTTTGTTGTTGCGCATGTGTTTTGCCTTACCCAAGGTAACGTATCTCTTACGGACAACCCCTACCTGGCTATATCCTGAGGAGGTATGCTCTTTTGATAGTGCTCTAAAATCAACTGTTGAATTGATCCTGAATGTCTCCTTTAATGATTTGCAGTGGAGGCAGGCGACTCTTCCTGTCCGGTGCGGGGGTCTTGGGGTGCGGTGCGTAAAGGATGTGGGTCTGCCGGCTTTCTTGGCGTCGACACATGGGGTGGCTGACCTCGTCTCTGTAATTTTGGATGGTGACGGGGCAAACATACCGTTTATGTTGGAAGCCGGGTCCGCCTGGTCTGTCCTCAGCATGGGGGCAGCAGGTCCTGACGCAACGCATGTTCAGCGCGCGTGGGACGATGTCACGTCTGGGCTGATCCGGGAACGGATGTTGATGGTTTCCTCGGGGGCTGATCTAGCCAGACTCAGGGCTGTGTCGCAGCCGGAATCGGGGGCATGGTTGCACGCGCTTCCTTCGTCTCATCTGGGCACGTTGCTTGATGACGACTCTTTGCGGGTGGCGGTGGCCCTCCGCCTGGGCTGCAAGGTGTGTGAACCTCACAGATGCACCTGCGGTTCCATGGTGGAGGCCGATGGCCATCACGCTTTGAGTTGTTGTCGTTGCTCGGGGAGGTTCCCGCGTCACCATGCGCTCAATTATATTGTGCGGAGGGCATTGGTGTCGGCAGATGTCCCCTGCGTGCTGGAGCCTCCGGGTCTGTGTAGGACTGACGGCAAGAGGCCGGATGGACTGACCCTAGTGCCTTGGAAAAACGGCAAGTGCTTAATATGGGACGCAACTTGCGTCAGCACTGTTGCCGCCAGCCACCTTGATCGCACCGTCCTCTCACCGTCAGCGGCGGCGGAAAACGCCGCTGAGAGGAAGAGGGTGAAGTACGCACCATTGGAGGGCCGCTATCATTTTGTACCCATTGCCGTTGAGACCATGGGTGGTTGGGGCACTGAAGCCAAGAGGCTCATTAGTGAGATAGGGCACAAGCTTCGTGTCAAAACGGGTGACTCACGCTCCGGCTCGTTCTTGGTGCAAAGGTTAGCCATTGCCATCCAACGTGGCAATGCAGCAAGCGTTATGGGCACCTTTGCCCCGGGAACAGTTAGGGGCGGGTTATTTGACTAGTTATAAGACAGATTTTTGACATGTCGTTGTGACTTTGACATCTAATTTTAATGTAAGTATTATTGGTGTGATTATTATATTATGTAAGTATTATATTGTTTTCAATTATAAAACGCGAAAGTTTTAATGAACATAACATAGTTATATATAGATATGATTTCATTATAAAATTTCAAATAGAGTGGGTAGTATTTAAACACAAATCAAAAAATATCCTTTTTCTACGCAATGAGATTCCGAATTCCCATCAAAATTACTGATTGCACAGCAAAATATTCAACTGAAAATATCACTAAACACACTACAATTTATTTTCGCAGCGTACAGCGATTTTTCGAATAAGGCGACGTAGCCCCGCTGCGCGGGGCTCCTGTTTCTGTCTGCAGGGTCAAAAGTAACCTAACACGAACGAGATGACGGGAGCTGAGTTCGCTCGCTTTGCTCGCTCACTTCAGCTCCCGTCATCTCGTTCGAACCTAACCTGTCTGTGTCGGGGTGCCCTAAGTTCCCGAGCTCGCTTCGCTCGCTCTTGGACTGATTCATTGACCATAATTTATTCGTAGATCAACTAAAATAGACTATGAAATATGGAAAATTTGCTGTGCAGTCAGTATTTATGCTATGTATATAGTATTTTTGTACAAAAATAAATTTAACAGTATTGCATTATGAGGAAAAAAGTAATGTTATATTGATGTATAATTTCGTTTTATCTGCAGTTTGAGTTTTGTTAAACATTTAGTTTATTTGTAGTGAAGTAAGTTATTAGATGTAAATAAGAATATAAATGATGAGTATGTATTGATAGGCGATTATTTATTTGATATGCAATTTATAATATCCCAATTAGAGTTAATAAACAATGAAATAGATGTGGATGGTTATTTTTTTAATAAAGTGAGATGGGATTCATTTTTATATTATAACTTCGAACCCATCATATTATATCGAAAATATCAGTGTTTGACTGTACACATTTATAACTTGACGTTGATACAGGGAGAATCTTTCGAATAGTTTGACCACGAGGAAATTTGATTACTCGTGGTCAAACCAGTTGGACTAAAAAGTTTGACTACGAGGAAGAAGCGCTAACATTGTGAGGATAATAGGTATGGCAGAAAACGCTTGAACGCGCGGCAATTTATTCTACTTTCCACAAGGTCCGTATAGATAACAACACCTGATGCAGCCTGTACATTATTCAACATAATATTGCTTTCATTCTGCCAAAGAATACACTCCCATAAGATATGATGTGTAGAACACTGACATAAAGGCGAGGCAACGAACTTGAAGGAAAATAATTAACTTTTAAAGTTACCATGCCCTGTGAGAAATTGGGCAACACATTGATACACCTCCAACCACGTCCTGGCCAGCCGCACGCGAACGGATGATAATAATTGGTGGAAGTGTCGGCCTTTGATGGAATTCCACCTACATTGCCATTCGGATAAAAGTTTAAATAATCTAGAGATTTTCTCACGGACACTGCACGTTAAAAAGTCCGCATCCATGGTCTCTCGTGCAGAAAAGTACATTGCAGCACGTCGCTGCACTTCAAGGTCGACGGTAAGGCTTCAGTACTAACCGTCCTATATGTTTTGCATAAGAATTTTAAAGCTAAGCGCTAAATTTGAAGTAATTTACGTCGTACCGCCCCTATTGTCGCCCTATCAGTCCAAACAGGCGCCACAAAGCACATACAACCCAAGTAAGAAGCCCCATAAATAGTATTTAATGTTAAAAAAAGACAGATGCCCCGTAGATTTAGATATTCTCTTTAAGACGTTCTATTTGCTTTTTCATCGACAATTTTAATATGATCTATAAATGCAAAATTCCACTCTAACACTAGACCAAGATAGCAAACGGACTGCTTCATTTTTAAATATGGGAACGTTATTTAATTTAATAGTAGGACACGATTTAAGATTACCTTTCAAAATGAGTTGAAAAGTTTTGTGCTGAGCAAAGGTCAGGTGGTTTCGATCGCCCCACTGAGATATTAATTGTAGGCAAGTGTCAGCCAAGTTCTCGAGTCCAGCTCGAGTATTTGATTGAATAAGCAGAAGACCGTCGTCCACGTAACTTGTTAATGAACAGCCGCTTGGAAGCGGAATCGCGAGGAAATCATCAAAGCCTAAATTCCATAAAGGTGGACTAACTGTAACGATTATTTTTATATCAAAGCGACATCTTGTGCTAAAGATAACCAGCTTGGCATGGGTGTGTCACCAGTTGATCGTTGCGTGATACTGGATGGCGTAGCTATCTTTAGTTTTTAATTAATGATATTATAATATAATAATTTGTGTGTATCAATTTAATTCAACAAACACACAATTCAACACTAAAATAATAAATGATTAACTTCTTTAAAATATCTACATAAAGAAAAACCAGACATAGACCTAGACATGTCAAGTCTATTGGTTAATCTTCAATGTCTATGACTGACAAGAATGACATTTCTTTTTCATTGGAGTTACTGAGCAAATACACCTGTAAACTTTTCATCCCGATAAGAGCTCACAAAAAGTTAATAAAATGACTCGCAGGCGGCAGGGAACAAGCCCCAAATATAAATAATAAATGAGTCAGCAATAGCTGTGAGTATAATGTTGAATTTAACTAAATTTCCATACTTGTGAAAACATGTGCGTGTGTGATGCTCATTATGCATTTCTTCTCCTTGGCAGGGCACTCTAGGATTAATTTTATTATTATATAAATACATAAGAAAATGGTCAACTATAACTAACTACAACTACATATATGACTACAATTTCTGAAGAAAACAGCAGTTGAACTCCAGCATTTGGTTCCGAATACAAATGGCATTTTAGCTTGCACGAGGCTTGATTATAGCTTCTCAGGCGAATGATACTGCTTGAGACATAATATTATTTATTTATTATATATCCGGTATTGGAAATAATGTTTAAATTGTGTCCCATATAAAAGTAAGTTTCATTGTACTTGTTTAAACTCAAGAAACTGTGATGACGGATTGTATGTTCAAGAATTAAATCAGTTGACCAAACTGTGTGACTTTTACTTCAGTCAACTTCATGCGAAACCATACCCTACATAGTCTCATGCTGATCACCTACCCTTGAGCTAGTTGGTGAGTAAGGCAAGAAAAATACTTTCTTACAATTGGCGCCCAACGTGGGGCATGTAGTTTGAAGGAAGTACTTGGCCACTTGTTTTGTATCAAGAATGCTAAAGAAATAAATAAGTAAACGAAACTTAGGGATAACCACATGCTTATACTTTCTTACAATTGGCTACCCAACGTGTCGCATGTGGTTTGTCTGAAGTACTTAACCACTTACTGTGTTTCTACTTTCTACATTAACTTATTAACTAAAGAACTTAACCAAACTATGGGTTAACTTCATGATTGCTTAATTTAATATTTGAAATAACATAACATTAATATTATGTTAAATTTAAAGTGGGGTTATAGTCACATGTTTTATTTTAAAAATATATACATTTTCACTAGTAAATGTTATGTTAAACTTAATAAATAACTCTAATTTAACAAAGTTATAGAAACTGTTAATTAGATATATATAAATATGGAACAAACATTGTTTTGTTCAACATGCTTAAAGCATTAATATAAACTTAAAAACAAAACATTAACATTATATAGAATTTGAAAGTGTGGTTATAGTCACATGTTTTATTTTAAACTATATACCTTTGCACTAAAAAATGTTTTGTTATTATGAATATAAATCACTCTAATTTAACTTAGTTATTTTAACTGTTAATTAGATTTAAATATACAGAACAAAAATATAGTCTTTGTTCAAAATGCATAGAGCAGTTTTGTTAAACTATCTTCATAAAGAAGAATATTTTCTTGTATTTAAATGTATTTGTATTTCAACAGATCTAAAAGCAACTGGAGATGTGATTCGCAAGCGATGTCTTTCCTTGTGTAGTCTGTGTCGGAGTAGCAACATCAACCAGATGGATTTTCCAATGCCATCATTGACCGATGAGGTACACATGTGTTCGGAACCTAATGCAAAGCTGTTTTATTTAAATAAAGAGTAGGTTCAAGTAGATACTGTTACATTTAGACGTATCATAGCTTGCTCATAATATTACTTAATGAGAATTTCTCAAATGATTATTATCATAATTGATTTTTTAAACTTTAAAATAAATATAACTTTTCATCACAATTTCTCTTGGAAGTTAGTGATGCCAAGAGAAAGTAGTGGGACATCTATTATATCTATTTCATGATGATCCCACTGGCGCCCAATTCTTAAATAAATAAAACTTAAAACTATTTGAAGCAATTAGTAGCGACTTATTAGGTTATTTTCTTGTGTCAACTATAAAAGAAACACAATTTAATAGTATATTTTGATTACTATAGTAGCTATGTTATAGAAACAAGCAATGCTATAGTTAAAATACTAGTGTTTCTTGTACACAGAATGCCTAAATTTGTACATGTGAACATTAATTAAACTTTTAGGATTTTTTTTTCCTATGTCAATTAAAAGAAACACAATATAATAGTATACTTAGTAGATATTATGTTATGTTGTTTCCTATAACGGAATTCAACAAACACTACTATAGTTTAATGCAAGTGTTTTCTTGTACATGGAATGCCTAAAATTGTCCATGTTAACAATAGTCCTCAATTGACTTACATACATTATTTTAAAATATATGAAGACTCTTATAATTCAATATTTGCACGAATTTTAATAATTATATAATAAAGAAAGCAAATATGTAATAAAGAAAGGGATGAATGAAAGTTGGGAGGGTATAATATAAGGATTTTTTGGATGATGTGAATGGTAGTATGAAAGGTAACACAATGATGCAAAGGCTAGGTGGTTTTCTGATTATAAAAATTAAAATAATTGAACATTTACCTATATCTATACAACGAATAGGTGCTCAGTGTGATACTAGCTGATTTAAAAAGGCAGTATTACTTTTTGTTGCGTATTTTAACTTGATCAGGTATAAGCCTACATCTATACAACGAATGGGTACTTAATGTAACATTTGCTTCATTTTGAATGGCAATGTTACTTTTTGTTAAGAATCTAACTTGATTGGGTACTTGTCCACATTTACTTATTTACATTTAAAAATAACTTTGTACTTAGAATAACACTTGCTTTATTTAAATGGCAGTTTTTACCTTTTTTTAATTTGATTAGACATTAAGTCTACAATTATATAATAAAGGGCTAAATATTTTGAGATTAGAACCCGAATATAAACATTTAATAAACTTAAATACTTAATAAATCAAATATTAACTTTCATAACCTTCTTAGCGATTGTGTTCAGACAGATGTCTGTCTGTCACTAATGTTTTAATGTTAAGTACACATGGTACTTAATTATAAACTTAAAACTTTGATGAATAGGTTTTGAACTTTGTTTTTTTTATATAAAACTTAATGTAGGTAGTTCTAATATAAAATATTTTTTCAGACTACCTCAATTTCTGTCAGGGAACATGTTTAGATTCACAAATGGAAATGAAGTAAATTCTAAAAAAAAAATATAATTTTTTTTTTAACCGGGAAAGGATGTACTGTAACGATTATTTTTATATCAAAGCGACATCTTGTGCTAAAGATGAGAACCAACTTGGCATGGGTGTGTCACCAGTTGATCGTTGCGTGATACTGGATGGCGTAGCTATCTTGAGTTTTTAATTAATGATATTATAATATAATAATTTGTGTGTATCAATTTTATTCAACAAACACAATTCAACACTAAAATAATAAATTATTAACTTCTTTATGTAGACATGTCAAGTCTATTGGTTTATCTTCAATGTCTATGACTGACAAGAATGACATTTCTTTTTCATTGGAGTTACTGAGCGAATACACCTGTAAACTTTTCTTCCCGATAAGAGCTCACAAAAAGTTAATAAAATGACTTGCAGGCGGCAGGGAACAAGCCCGAATATAAATAATAAATGAGTCAGCAATAGCTGTGATTATAATGTTGAATTTAACTAAATTTCCATACTTGTGAAAACATGTGCGTGTGTGATGCTCATTATGCATTTCTTCTCCTTGGCAGGGCGCTCTAGGATTAATTTTATTATTATATAAATACATAAGAAAATGGTCAACTATAACTAACTACAACTACATATATGACTACAATTCCTGAAGAAAACAGCAGTTTAACTCCAGCATTTGGTTCCGAATACAAATGGCATTTTAGCTTGCACGAGGCTTGATTATAGCTTCTCAGGCGAATTATACTGCTTGAGACATCATACCTCCGGTATTGGAAATAATGGGTAAATTGTGTCCCATATAAAAGTAAGTTTCATTGTACTTGTTTAACCTCAAGAAACTGTGATGACGGATTGTATGTTCAAGAATTAAATCAGTTGACCAAACTGTGTGACTTTTACTTCAGTCAACTTCATGCGAAACCATACCCTACATAGTCTCATGCTGATCACCTACCCTTGAGCTAGTTGGTGAGTAAGGCAAGAAAAATACTTTCTTACATAACGATTACTCTGCCAATGACGGTCCCAAGCCCGAATGCAAAATATATCCAGTATGGAATTTGTAGAATAAAACAAAGATGTAGTCCGCACGACGATACTCGTATTTTATTGACTGAAGTGCGCGATCGTCGTACTATACATTTATACTATGGTAGTTTTATGTATACCCTAAATTACGCCTCCACCCTTATTTACTATCATACAATCTTTATTAGACTTTTAATAAAGAAAACTATGAAACGTTATACATACGGAAACAAACATTTTATATATACATAGGAAATATATATATACATAGTACTACAACAGCTCTTGTTAGCATTACTGATGATATTAGACTTGGTATGGAAAATGGAAATCTGACGGTCCTTTCCTTATTAGACTTCAGCAATGCGTTTAACACCGTGGATTTTGACATCTTATTTGGTATATTCAGCTCTCTTAACATACCTCCAACGGCAATTGATTGGTTTCGAAGTTACCTGTGTGGCCGCCGACAACGTATTTGCATTGAAGGTTCTTCCTCGTCATGGTGCAATACCTCTGCAGGCGTACCACAGGGGGGCGTTCTATCTCCTCTTCTCTTCGCTATTTTTATTAATTCTATTTCCAATGATCTTCTCTCGTCCTACCACCTTTACGCTGACGATCTGTAAATATTTTCTCAAGCTCCAGCTGATGAATTGTCTGAGGCTGTTAACATGGTCAATCAAGATTTAGCTCGTATTTCTGAGTAGAGTTTGGCTCATGGTCTGAAGGTTAATCCAACGAAGACTCAAGTCATTGTTGTCGGCAGTCCTAGGTTGCGCTCAAGAATTAACTGGTCGCAGCTCCCCCGGATTGTCTTTGATGGCTTAGCTATTCCATACAGTGACTCGGTGAAAGACCTGGGTATTTTAGTTGACAAAGACTTTTCGTGGGGTCCTCAGCTGCAACAGGTTAGCCGCAAGGTGTTTGCGTCTGCGGGGTCTTTACGCAGACTGCGCAATTTCCTTCCTACTACCACCAAAACTGCGCTCGCCCAATCCCTTCTTCTCCCAAATCTCGATTATGCTGATGTGAGTTATTTAGATCTAACTGAAGTGCAGCTAGACAAGCTTGAGCGACTCCAAAACTTTTGCATAAGATTCATATTTGGTTTACGCAAATATGACCATGTTTCTGATTTTCGTATTAAGCTCAAGTGGCTGCCAATCCGCCTTCGCTGGAATGCCCATATTTTATCATTACTTTACAGTATTCTGTTTATTCCTACAACTCCCTCTTATCTCAAAGAACGATTTAAGTTCCTTCATGACACACATTCAAGAAACTTGAGATCATCGGAAAATTTGATACTTTCGATGCCTACTCATTCCACTAAGTTTCGGTCCAGGCTGTGCGATTGTGGAATGAGTTGCCCTTGTCAGTAAGACAAGCCTAGTCACTGGCTGTTTTTAAGAATCTGGTTAGAAACCATTTCCTTTCTCTCTAACGTTTTTCTATTTGGATCTAATTTATTCCATCTTTATTCAACTCTTTTTCATTTTTTTTCATCTATCATTATGTGTAACACGTAATAATATATATGTATATATATATAGGCTTATGTATAGTATTTAATTATTTATAAATATATTTATATTTTAATGTAGCATTACACCACAGACTACCCCCTGTTCTATTCTAAGTTATTTAGGTCCATCCAAAGGTTGTCTGGTAGATATCGCTGTCAGCGATAAGGCCGCCTTTGTAACCGTAGAAATAAGTATTATTGTAAAAGAGATGTGCAACTTCATGTTTTGGTGTACAATAAAGTATATTCTATTATATTCTATTCTACATTTCGTAATTGCCGGTTAGAATTTAGCGACGCTGCTTTTGTGCTGACTATCACGCCGTCGGTAGATTGCGAATGATTCGATTTATATTTAAGTTTCAATTCATCAATATGTATCTCTGTGCCATCTAATAATCTTATTTCATAATCTGTAGTACCCAAGCGCTCTATTACCGTTACCACTTACCCACTTCCTTAAACCTTGGTAAACGCGGCACCAAACCTCGTCCCCCGGCCGCATCGGTTTGCCAAGGTTCAGCCATTGCGATGAGCGTTTCCGATTATTGTACAGGATCCACTTTTCATCACAGGTAATGATTCGATTAAAAATCCCATCATTATTGTGCCGGTCGAGTAATGTAAGCCAGCAGTCGATGCGCGTTTGTCGGTTTTCTGCACTCAATTCATGAGGTACCCACCTTTCAAGCTTTTTCACCTTCCCAATTTGCTTCAAGTTTAACTGCAGCCTGCAGCTAACTCGGACGGCGTATGGATCCGCTTCCACAATATCCTTCAATTCTTCATTATCAACTTTGGTCTCCGGCCCTCCACGGAGCTTGTTCTGCAGGTCGAAATTTCCAGAACGAAAACGTTGGAACCAAAAGCGCACTGTGTTTTCTTTTGCGACACCGTCGCCATACTCATCCGTCCCTCCCGTAAATGCAGAGTCGCCCGACCGCCCGTGAAACATCCCAATCCGCAATCAAATAACTCATTGTATCTAGAAAAAATATTATATATTATATGATCTCTCTGCTGACCACATAAATCACTCGATATACTAGCGTTATTAATTGTTAATATATTAGGGTATACTAATATTTAATTCCGAAAGCCATTGTCTTCCTAGAAGTATAGTATAAAGGTATATTAGGGTATATCAGAGGCCTTAGTGCGAGTTTTTACTCACGCTCACTCGTGCTAACGTAAACGATCTCTTATGTCAAAATGTATACAAAAAAAGAGGTTTCTCCTTACCGTCACCAGACGGCGCTTATCCAGTTTCAATACAAATTGACGTTTACGTTAACGCGATCCAACGTGATACAAAACTCGCACTAAGCCCTCAGTACGGTCGTAGGCCCTGTTGTTTACGGTCGTGTTTGAGTTGAACCTACTAACGATTTATAAAGCTTGAACAGTTTTTCTCAAAGTTTGCGGTTGTTGCTGTTTATTGTTTTGAAAAAAATATTTATATACCGGTACGAAATGGAGAAAGCACGAATGTGTGGAGCCTGTGACGAATCTATGTCGGATGGAGTGCCTTGCACGGTATGTGGTCGTGAGTTACATTTTCAATGTGCAGGCATTACCAAGGCCGGTTACCGTAAGCTTGGCGATAGAAAACTCACTTGGTGATGCATGAAATGTAAACAGACTGGAGTTCGTCCACCTGAAGCGATTGCAATTACTATCAATCCAACCAGCGCACCTGGATTACCTATGAGATTGGGACCGGAATTGCCAAGACTGGACACGGGATCTGCAGTCTTGCTAGAGATACGAGCGTTGACTGCAAAACTTGCTCCTTTGGATGGGTTTAAAGAAGAGATTTTAGCTCTGAGAACTGAGTTCGCTGAATTAAAATCGTCCTTATACCAACAGTTTGAGGAGACGGTTAATTAGTTCAGACATAAAATCTGTTATGGTGGTTTATCTGTTAATGGTTGTGATGGAGGCAGTTAAGGAGCAAGTGAATCATCTTCAGGATCGATTAGACAAGTTGAAAAAAGAATCTTACATTGAGGTCGCGATTGAATAACGTGGAAATAAAAGGGTTGCCACAGGTGAATAATGAAAACCTATTTGAAATTATTACCAAGATTGGAGCCAAAATAAATTATCCCGTTACCAAGACACAAATCAACTTTGTTACCAGGGTGCCTACGAGAGAAAAGACCGTATAAAACCAATAATAGCTTGTTTCTGTAGTCGCTACGTGAATGAGGACTTTGTTGCTGCTGCAAGATATGCTCTCAAGACTTCACCGATAGTGGCAAGCCAATTTGGTCTAGCAGGGAATCAGAGAGTATTTATTAATTACCACCTTACAACAAAAAATAAGTTCCTATTGTCAAAAACCAAAAATATGGCGGCAGAAATGAATTTTCAATACGTATGGGTCAAACATTCAAAAATCCACACGAGGAAAATGAACACTTCTCCGGTAATTTTTGGCAAATCCGAAAAGGATCTTTCGAAAATTGTGTAACTAAGCTCGGAAACTTTATAAAATACTTAAAATATGTTTACTTATATGTAAAGTTTGAGAGCCACACAATGCAGTGTGCTATTGTTGTTTTCCTATTGGCATTGTGTCATTGCACAGTGCTAAACAGTAAGTCTTTTAAATATTATTTTTGCTTACATAATTTGGTCCAATATAATTATGATCTTTTGTGTACTCTGATATGGTTCAATTTTGAATGCAGCATCGTGTTCGTTAATGCCATCTGCCCCGAGCGTTTCTATTCTTGTTTTTGCTCGTCACCTTTTCTTTCTATTCATAAGTCGATGGACATATATTTCTAAATGTTATTTGTCGGACACTGTGCATTACAGTGCCTATTAATTTATTGCGAGTTATTAGCTTCTACCCTCGTAGTTTACTTATTTCTTATAGAAAGACAATCTTGTGCGCTTTTACTATACAACTTATGTTTTTGTTGTATATTTTATTATAGTTAGATTTAAAAATGTTCACTCTTAACATATATTATCAGAACGTGCGTGGCCTGCGTACGAAAAAGAACAATATCTTCCGTAAAATACTACTCAGTTCATATGATGTTATTGTTTTTACTGAGACGTGGCTGTTAGATGATATAGATCAGCAGTGAGATGTTTGATGGTGATAAGACGAGATCGTGATTACTCCCGTACTGTTCAACAGCGGGGTGGGGGTTTTTTAATAGCGGTGAGAAGCGAGCTTGCTGTAGTCGAGAGACGTGATTGCTGTAGTTCTGCTGAGGACATTTGGGTGTCCCTTACTCTCAGGAGATCTCGGCCGGCTACTACTTATAAATTGCACATTTGCGCCCTTTATCTTTGTAAGCAGAATCTTGGCAATTCATATAACATTCAATTAAATAACTTCACTGATAACATGATACACTTAAATTTAACACACCCGTTGGACAAATAAATAATATTAGGTGATTTTAACTTCGGCCATAGTGTAGACTGGATAGTGAGTGCCGACGATGGTAGCAATCAACAACTATGTGATTTTTTTGATGCCATTCTTACTTCTAACTTGTCTCAGTATAACGGTGAAAGGAATATCAACGGAAGGGTATTAGACTTAGTTTTTTCTAATGACTCTTTGAGTGTCAGTGAATGTTATGATCCATTAGCTCTGCCAGTCGATTTGCATCACAAACCGATATCAATTCGAGCTGATTTTGTTGAAATTCATAAATTGGCGGACAACACAACAAGTCGATACATGTTTTCTAAGGGTGACTATGTGGCCATTAGATCTGAATTGGACAGTATCAACTGGCCTGGCCTTTTTAATTCGGAGTCATTGGAAAGTGCTGTTGAAATCTTTTACAGTAAATTATACGAATTATACGAACTTAGGGACAAGCACATCCCTCTTAAATGTGTTAAAAAACCATCGCATCCGTTATGGTATAGTTCTGCTCTAATAAAGGTATTAAGAGGAAACGGGGGTGGCCTTTTGTCCATACAAACGCTCTCGTCTGTTTTCTCTCTGGTTTATGAACTTAAAGCAATGATTTTTACAGTAAAATAAATATCAACTTCTTCTATGTCCCTATGTTTTCCTTTTTGGTGATATATTATCCGTATAAGAACTAGAACCCTCTAAAAATGCTCAAAATTGTCTGTATTGAGTCGCTGTCTTCAGAGCCTTAGTGTACAAATTTGACTACTATTAATGAAAAAAGGAAAACATAGGGACATAGAAAATATCCTTTTTATTCAATTTATGAAATATCTTCTAAATCGGTCCAATATTGGAGGAGAAAACAGACGAGAGCCAAACCTCGAATTATGACTTTTTACTTAAGAAAATTTGTCGAATCCGCAGTTGTCCTTATCGCACGAATTTGTGGGCGGGGTGAGACGCAAGGGGTCTGCATAATACGTACACAGACGGAAAGGTGATGCGTAGTAGTTGAAAATAATATCGATATACTAGTGTTGTAAACGGTTATCGATAAACACATTTATATTGTTTACATGTGCTGTTCGTGAGAAATACAAATAGAAGTATTAAAAAGTATTGGATACAAAATAAAATAAAGTGCATGTCTATAAATGTTTATTACAAAAAGTTTTCAATACAAAACAGTTAATTATATATCGGAATCTCTAGATCGCCTACTAGGTACATCAGTGAAATTAAACTTATTTCAACGTAAGCCGCACGGGTCAATCGATCAGGTTAAGCTTTGCTTGCCGTGGTTGGTCCGTGGATGGGTGACCATCTTTACATACGAAGACCCGTCCGTGTCTCGCCAAGCACGTTAAACCGTTGGTCCCGGCTGTTATTTTCGGCTTTGACAGTCCTAAAAACTGACCCGTTACCAAGGGGTTGCATATTATCCAGTAACTGGTTGTGGAGGTCAGATAAGCAGTCGATCCATCAAAATACTGGTATTCAGCTGCATCCGACTCTAACGTAGATGGGAAAAGGCTAGGCAGATTATGACGACGTGCTTTCTCTCACTGGTTTATTCTTTGGTATCCAACCGTCAATGATTTCTGGTAAAAGGCTAATGCCTTAGGCTTGCCACTACTGTGGTAGAACTTTTCAAATCAAATCAAATCTATCGAACTTTTCTAATAATGGTTCCATTTTTATGCCATAATGCATCATACCTCTTAATATTTTGAAAAATAAAAGCTTTTGGGCCTCCATAAAATAAAATAACAGAAATCTCGACGAGTTATGTGTAGTTGGCCTTGTACTTGGTAGAAGTAATTGTGATTCTGTTTTTATTGTAACATTTTGCCTTTAAACATACATAAATCTATTTCATCATCATCATCGTCATCATATCAGCCACTACTGGACATAGGCCTCCCCCGAGGGTCACCACATTGATCGGTCCGGTGCGTCTCGCATCCAGCGGATCCCCGGAACCTTCACCTAGTCATCGGTCCACCTGGTGGGAGGCCTTCCAATGCAACGTCTTCCGGTTCGCGGTCGCCACTCCAGATCCTTTCTGTCCCATTGGCCATCCGTTCTGCGAGCAATGTGCCCTGCCCACTGCCACTTAAGTTTGGCAATTCTCGGGCTTGCCAAATTCTATTGCTCGGGGTATGTCGGTAACCCTGGTTCTCTTGCGGATTTCTACATTTCTGATTCGACCACGCAAGGTAACTTCATGCATAGCCCTCTCCATTGCCCTTTGGGTGACTGTAAGCTTTCTGGTGAGGCCCATAGTAAGCGACCATGTCTCAGAGCCATATGTCTGGCAACACACACTGGTCATAGACTTTCGTCTTGAGACACTGTGGTAAGTTGGACGAGAAGATACCGCAACTTCCCGAACACTGCCCAGCCAAGTCGGATTCGACGGTCGACCTCTTTCTCGAAGTTGGCCCTACCCAACTGGATCGTTTGTCCCAGGTAGACATAGTCACCCACAACTTCGAGTGTAGAGTATCTGACCTTGATTGAAGTGAGTGTAACATGGACATTCAACATCACCTTGGTTTTGTGCATGTTCATCCTAAGTCCCACTCTTTAGGAAGCTCTACTCATCGAGCATTGTACTGAGGTCCTCCAAAGTCTCAGCCATGACCACTATATCGTCGGCAAACCGAAGGTGAGTGATGTATTCGCCATTGACATTTATGCCTAGCCCTTTCCAGTCCAGAACCCTGAAGACATCCTCCAGTGCAGCGGTGAACAGTTTTGGAGATATTACGTCTCCCTGTCTCACACCTCGCTGCATAAGGACGGGTTCCGAGGTCTGATCCTGAAGTCAAACTGACATGGTAGCGTTTTTATACAAACATTTAAACACTTCAATGTACCGGTAGTCAATTTGGTACCGTTGGAGAGATTGCAGTACAGCCCAAGTGTCGATCGAATCGAAGGCTTTCTCGTATTCCACAAACGCTAAACAGAGAGGCAGGTTGTACTCTTCGGTCTTCTGTATAACCTGCCGCAGCGTATGTGTGTGGTCTACGGAGACGATTAGTGATGACCCTTGAAAACAGCTCTAAATCCATTTATTTTTGATGAATACCGTCTTCAGGTGACATACTTACAATTTCATAAGGACAGTTTACCTCTATTATCGAGTCTTCACCTACCAGACCATCCGGGCTCGCCGCTAAAAAGGGTTTGTTTTCATCGATAAATATTCCACACTCTAAAACCTGTAGCCCCGTGTGCTTGATAAATTGATCGATCGCTTCAGATTCCTTTTCCTTGCCATAATTGGTAGCCACGGTTCCTTTAAATTTGTTATATAATAACGTTTCTCATATTTTGCGAACCGATGTTTTCGGTCGCATCTCACATATTCGCCCAAAATTCGATGCCGTAAGCCTCTTTAGTCTTTCAATTACCCATAAGCTATTATCGCTTTGGCCCCCACTATTTTTCTTTGGACATCCTTAGTTGAGAGCAATCTTACAAGAAATTTATTTTTCTTTTAATTTATATAAATCCAAAGGCATATCTTCTTCCAACTCTAAGCGACCGTAGTTTTAACAGGTTATGTAGTTCTTTTTATTTTGCTCGATCCGTCTTTATGATTCGTCAGTTTCCTTTTTGGGTAAATCTCTGTGATTTTTTTCGAACGCTGCTTTTGTTCTATTTTTTTTTTTTGTATATTGGCCCGGACTTCAGCCCTGTATTTTTTTTTGAATGCGTGCATGAATAGCCCTTCGCTATTCCATGAAGTTACTACTCCATAACATCTTGTCTGATGTGATATGAGCCACTTTCTGCAAAGTAAATTCTTTTTCCGCCAATAAATTTAGCAATTAGATTATTAAATTGCTCTACAGTATTATTTTTCACGTCCGAAAAAAGATTTTCTGCGTTTGCTGTTAAGAATAACAGATATTATTGGATATCTGTCCACAATCCACAACAACAAAAGTAACGAGTGACTGGGGCGATTACAAGAAATGCGCGAGCCGCGGCTGGGGGTGTTTCGGAGGCACGCACACACTGTCAACTTACACACACATTAATAGGGCGGCCGGACGCCAAGCGCTCGCAGTTCGCAGAGCGACAGCGATAGTTTTTTCAAATACCTATTTTTCAAAAGTCTCTCCGCCCGTATTTCCTCTTAAGGGAAAAAAAGTATCATCGTAAGTATAAAACGTATGGTAATATCTCTGATTTCCATTCTTTTTCCCTTTTACGGAGCAGGGCCATTAACTTGGAAAAGACATGCTATGATACATACATGGATATAATAGAATCATTGATAGTCAAAAATCCAAAATCTTTCTGGTCATATATGAAAAGTAAGAGAATTTCTAATTCAATTCCTAAGTTCATGCAGTATGGTGACGTCACGGTGAGTAGTGGTGCGGATATCAGCAATTTATTTGCGGCGTTCTTCCACTCCACTTTCCAAGAACCTGTGCACGTCCCTAGTACATCTTCGCAGACTTATAGTGGTGTTAGTAGTGTTGATAGTGTCGCATTTATCAGTACGTTGGAAATATCTCATTCTAGAGTACTGAAATTGCTCAAGTCCTTGGACCTTTCTAAATCAGGTGGCCCGGATCTCATACCCCCGGAGTTGATAGTACAACGTACTGCTAGTTTGGTAGTCCCATTGAATCGATCCTATTCAATCGATCATCCTATTCAATCGATCTATTTCTGAGGGTATAGTTCCTAAAATCTGGAAATCAGCATTCATCGCCCGATATCTAAGTTATGTCTCTTTTCGAAGATCCTTGAGCGTATAGTGTATAACGATGTTTATGCGGCTATGGAAAGTAACTTCGGGGAGGAACAACATGGCTTCCTCAAAAAGCGATCCACTACTAACTTGGTGTTATCGCACGAGTTTATATCGGGTGGCATGGATCGACTTGCACAGGTGGATGTCATTTATACCAACTACATCTGCTGCTAGAGAAGTTGCTCAAAGCCGGTATACACGGAGACCTTTATAGGTGGTTTTCGTCTTATATTGAGAATCGGAGTCAGGCTGTGGTTCTCCAAGGTTACACTTCGGGTTGGACATCGGTCCCCTCGGGTGTGCCACAGGGTTCAGTTTTGGGGCCTTGCTTTTCACTCTGTTTATTGCTGATGTTGTAAACTGCTTCAAGCATTCTTACGTGTTGCTATATGCTGATGACATGAAGGTTCACAAGATTATACGTGATATCTCAGATACTCACCAGTTACAAGCTGATCTGAATAGATTTGAAGAATATTGCAAACATAATTTGCTCCAATTAAATGTCTCTAAATGTTTTCAGATGACCTTCACGCGCCAGAAATCTATAGTAAATTCAAACTATAGTCTCAACCTTTACCACGTTACCTTGGGCAAAGTTGACAGCATAAGGGATTTACAAGATAAAAAATTACTGTTTGACCAACACATTGACGGTATTGTGGGCAAGGCTTCAAGGGCACTAGGATTTGTAATCACAGCCTCAGCCTGTTTCCGTTCTCTGAAGCCTATCAAAGTTTTATACTGTTCGTTCGTGCGCAGCTACTTGGAGTATGCATCGCAAGTCTGGAACCCTCAATATTCTCCATAAGTCACGCATTGAGGGTATCCAGAAAAAGTTTCTTAGATATCTCGATTATAGGGCGCATCAAGTATCTATAGATTACAGTCACCGTTGTAAGAGGTACAATGTTCTGCCATTAGATCGTAGGCGGCTCATTAATGATATTATTATTTGTAATTAGACTGAAAGCCTTCTTAAAACTAATAAAATAAAATAAATTAGATTTATATGTTTTCAATACTTGAAAACATACAAATCTAATTGCTTTTTGTGTTTTTTATATGTCACATCCACTTCTAGGTACCCTTCTGGCTGAACTTTACTTCCATTAAAAACTTTTACAGATAGATTACATAGAAGTAACGGTATGTTAGGCAAATACTTTTGGTAGGTATCTCTCGAGATAAGAGATAAAGGAGATCCTGTGTCAATTTCCATGGATACAATACATTGTTTATTAAAAGATTCATGCGTACCGGCCTATATTGGCTAAACGACATTTGGTACATCTGTTCCTCCAGATCCCCAGTCTTCCTTCTAATGCGTCTCAAACGCGTGCATTGTTGGTGCCGCAGCACCGGCCGTAGTGCCCGGCCATGCCTTCCCGCACTGTCCGTAGGCCTGCCCGGCGGTGTGCCTTCGGCCGCGGGCGCCTGCGCCATTCCGCGTCCTTTCTCCACCACCGCTACATGATTGTCGGGTTTGGCCCGCGTTCGATCCACCATTTCTGTCTGGACTTATGTGCCGCAAATGTCCCACCTTTCTACATTTACTACACTGATAATTGGAGAATTTACACTCTAGTTTTGTGTGTCTGTAATACCCGCATGATGCACATCCAGAAACATGCATGCGATGTGCATCACCAGTTTGTTCATACTCTGCCGAACTGCGCCGCAACACTATTACTTCTAGGAAGTTCAGACCCCTTCATGAAGGCGTCTGCACCGGCCCCAGATGATCTCTGGCTGCATGTCGCTCCACCGCCTCCAGTGCGCTCGCCATCGATACCGCCTTTACGAAATTAATATTTCCTTTCGCGAGCAATCGTTGTCTAATAAGATCACTCGAGATACCGTACACGAATTGGCCTCTTAAATTATCATCTAAGCTTGGACCGAATTATTGTTTATAATTCCGCAACATAATCCGAACTACTTCACAAGATTGTTGTCTTCTTTGTCTGAACTTATAATGTTCTGCCAAAATGTATGGCTTTGGTTGCACATGCTCTCGCATGACCTTCACAACCTCGGTGAAGGACACGTCTGCTGGTTTCCGAGGACTGCACAAATTCACTACTCTTTCATACGCCGCTTGTTGTTTATGAATGCAATTAGCGTTGGTAATTTTAGTTCGTCCTTCACAGAATTCACCAAAAAGTGCTTATCCAGTCTATCACAGTACGACGATGATGACAAATTTCGCCATCCTCGTCGCTATTGTAGAATAAAAAAAAAATGTAATCTGCACGATGATATTTTATTGTCTGAAGTGCGCGATCTTCCTACCGTACATTCATACTATTGTAGTGTTATGTATACCCTACATTACTGAATTAAGCTTACCTATAGGGCTCCCTAGATTAACTTTGAGGTCCCTCCTGTACGAGTCCCAATTTGTATGCCTTGGGTTTCCCTTTCGTCTAGTTTTGGCTGTGCCCGTCGTCCTTAACCTAAAGCATATAATATAATTATGGTCAGACAGAGAGATTTCGTCCGACAGACAGAGAGATTTCGTCCGACACATGGCAATTTTCTATATGAGTGCTGGCTCTGTTTGAAGCCAGTGTCAGGTCAATAACTTCAGTTCTCGCCGAGGTCCTGAAAGTAGGTTTATTGCCTGCATTAAGGATTTGTAAAGAAGAGTACCACAAAGTCCAACAAATCTTGTCCTCGTTTTTTGACATCTGAACTGCCCCAAACGATGTGGTGTGCATTCGCATTGCAACCAAGGCTCAGGTCGAGGTTTTCTTTGTTACCGTAGTCAACCAGTCTTCTAATTATTGGAGTTACTGGTTCCTTTTGTTCATATGGGAGATAGGCCGAGGCAAATAAAATTCTCCTTTTCTCTGTTCCCGTCTCAACTTGGATCATAGTTGTTGCCTGGACATTTCCTCTATACCGCCCCTGATATAGATGCAAGTCCTCGCGTCATTAGTTGGACAGTCATAGAGCACCATGCCCCCTGTCCCACCTAAGCCTTTTATGGTCCCCTTAAATAAGTAAGGTTCTTGTATCAAGGCATCGTCATATGAATTAAGCTACAGTTGCCGAGCCATTACAGTGGCTCTGCAATGATGCAAATTAATTTGTACACAACTTAGTCCTTCCATCTTGGATGATTTTTGATGGGCCTGTGTTGATATAGGAGGGCCTTAGTTTTGAGGCCCCTCCTCCATCGCCCGGCTCTTCTCGATAGCAGTTACCGACTTAATCCCCAGGGTATCGAAGTCCTCGAGGATTTCATCCTCGAAGTCTGCCTCTTGTGCCGTGGTCTGATTCTCTGTCTCCTGCGCTGCGTCATGAGCAGAGATTTCGTCGATGGACTCCTCATATTGTGGTGGTCCATCTTCGGAGGATTCCGTGTCTGCTTCCGCAGTGGCGTGTTGCTTCCCTTTTCTTCTTGCAGGAGCTTGAACGAGTATCGTTCAATTCTTCCTGAAAGAGAGTAGACCGCGGCCTTGATGATAGATAGATAGATAGATTGGTAAAACATTGACCCCAGTGGACACCCCATCCATGAGGACTATACGACGGATACGTCTGCTCAGTGAGAGCAATCACGACTTTCCAGTCGTTCGTTCTCAAGGCAGGGTTAAGCCGCTGGAGCAAACAAATAGACTCTGCTCGGGAGTCTTGCAGCGCCAAGTTGTGACTCTTTCATGCCATTTTGACTGGCTTTGTGAGGTCCCTGGCGTTGACGACCTTGAGCTTCAGGGAGCAATGTTCCTCGTTGTGGATGGCACCCCAAAACCAGCAAGCTAAGAAAGAAAAGAAAAGAAAGAAAGAAAACCAGTTTATTTGGCACACACAGATACACACAATGTACAAATAAAAGGAAACGTAATGCGTAATGTGAGTACTTGAACGCGGAGGATTTAGTGCCAATTACTTGACTGTGACGACGGCGAGTTTCACAGCCACCACCGCATCCCTAAAGTATCCGGTCGAGGACGATTAAACTTGGGTCTTCATCCTCTTGGCAGCCATGTCGCCGCTGAGCATGGCAGCACGCGGCCTATTTGATGTTCCTCCCGTAGGAGTCCCTTCTAGAGCCGCCTGCTGTCTCAGCTTCTGGCGCTTTTTCCTTTGCGCCCCAGATCGTCCAACCGGGTGCCAGCCTGATTCGTGCCGACCACCGGGAAACAAAGAGGGTCTTTGCTGCTGGCGTCCGGGGTCACAAGGTCCGAGGTCGTTCGACCTCTCACACAAGATTCCCGTGTCGCGCCAGCTTTGGCAGTACCCTTATGCCCGGTGGGCTTGGTTGCAGTACCGCCCAACGGTGGTCCCACAGCAGTGCCGACCCTCGGCATTGCCGCTGCAGTACCATCTTTTGACGGCCCCGCCGCAGCCCCACCTCGAGACGATCCCGTTGCATTCTCACCTCTGGCCGGTCCTGCTAGAGGAGATGCAGTCCCGGCTTGCACCTGTCTCGCCTTTTAGAGCGCAGTCCCAGCTGTCGCCGGTCCTGCCTTGTCGTTTGTTTATTTTTTTTAAATACATAAAATACCGATAAATTATTCATCCCTCAACTATCCTCACCCGCCATGGAGTGCTTAAGTGGCGATGTGACGGTAGCACCAGGGATTAGTCGAAGGATAAGACTGACACACTGAGAGACTGCACTGCACTAACTCACACCGCTACCACTAGCGATGGGCGCGAGCATCGCCGTCTGCAAGCCTCCAATGGGAGTGAACTCAAGGCAACACTTCTAAATGTCAACACTTGTAATTATCACTCCCGGATATAAATAAAAACTTTCGCGGAATAGTGTAAAACCAAAGTGCCAGTTGTGTTTTTATTGGAGATAAGTGCTTACTGGAACTTTTGACCTATAATTAACTGACTGAACAGTGCATAAATAACAGAAATAACTTAATCAAAAATCGTGATTGACAGTTGTGTATTTTCGCAAATCTTGATTTTATTGAAATACCCACATAATTTTATTAAAAGCTGTCAGTACTGTCACAAAGGTGAAATCTACAGGGACCAAAGACAATTCGGGGTTGCCAGAGTGAGGAAATTTCTACCATACTAGTAGAAATTTGCGAGTTACCGGGTACTAGCAAGTATCTTGCTTTGGTAATTAGATACAGTACTCTTAGGGTAGCATACCAATAGCATAATGTCGGAATCATCTCCGCTGAAAAAGTCTGGTGGTACACCACAGCACAACATTTCTGCACCTTCTAGAGGTAACAAAAGGCAAGCCCTCTCGTCACCACCACAGGCTAGTACCGAGCAAAAGTTAACTCGAGAAGACGTTCGTCAAATAGTTCAGGATGTTATGAAGATCGAGTTTGAGAAGATTTTATGCAAGTTCAATATTAATATTAACGATATTCTGAATCGAGAACTACACCCTATCAACGAGAAAATGGAAAAGATGAACGACTCTATGACGTTTATGAACGGTCAGTATGAGGACCTTCTTAAGGAGCATGCAGCCTGTAAAGAAAATGTTAAGGAGTTGCAAAAAGAGAATTTCAGCATGAAAAGAACAATCGGGGACCTGACAGGACGTTTAAACAACCTGGAACAGCAAACTCGTTCAAATAACATTGAAATTCAATGTTTGCCGGAAAAGAAGCAGGAAAATTTAATCCAAGTTGTGGCCGACCTATCAAAGGTGATAGGATGCGATATCACAGACAGAGAAATACTGCATTCCACCAGGGTTGCTAAACTTAATCCCAGCTCAAACCGCCCACGATCAGTGGTAGTGCAGCTTAGTTCTCCGCGAGTCCGTGATGAAATTCTTGCAGCTACTATTAAATATAATAAATCCAACCCTAACAACAAGATAAACAGTGCGCACCTTGGATACTCCGGTACAAAGTTACCTATCTTTGTAACTGAACATTTATCTACCGCCAACAAGGCCTTGCATGCTGCTGCAAGAATCAAGGCTAAAGAAATCGGGTATCAGTATGTCTGGATTCGATCTGGTCGGATTTTTATGCGGAAAGCCCAAGAAGCGGAGCATATCTTGGTCAGGAATATGGAGACGTTGAATAAGTTAGTTTAGTTGTTCTGATATTTCTTTTGATTTCAATGTTTTGGTATTTTATCCTCGTTTAAATTCAATGCGTTAAGAATATATTATCAGAATACGCGAGGTTTGCGAACAAAGACTCACAGCTTTTGTCGTCAATTATCTTGTGAGTCTTATGATATTGTTATTTTAACCGAAACCTGGTTGAACGATTCGGTCATAAGTGAAGAGCTGTTTGACAATAGATACGTCGTCTATAGGCGGGACAGGGATGATAAGAAAAAGGACGGGGGTGGAGTTTTAATTGCCGTTTTAAAGAAAATTAACTCAAAACGCATGAGTCACTGGGAAAGCCGGTGTGAGGATCTCTGGATCACCGTTGAAGTACCTATCACAAAATCTATACGTCAAATAGCTCTGTGCGCCGTATACTTGCCACCACCTGTTACTCGACTAACATTAGAATATTTTTTGGATTGTTGTAGCATAGTTTTGGAACAGTCAGGCTTGTATACATGCATAGTAGGTGATTTTAATCTGAGTGCTGTAAACTGGAACTTGGTAGGTGATTCAACTGTTGGTTACGTATCACCCGGATTCACCCATGTATTGACGGATTTTACACATGTCAATAAACTCGTGCAACTTAACAGCATTTGTAACAATTCTGGGAGAATATTGGATCTGGCTCTAAGTAACTTGCCTTCTGGTAGCGTGCGTGCTGCACAAAACCCTTTGAGCAAAATTGATCCCCTGCACCCTCCTGTAGAAATTTTACTGAATTCTAACTCAGACCCTAGACTTCCCTACAACCCTAACAATTTCCGTCCCAATTTTTTCAAAGCGGACTACGACAAGATTTGTAAACTTTTTAATGAAATAGATTGGACGTCATTACTGGATGACACAGAGGATGTTAATGAGATGCTTGCAATTTTTTACGATAGGGTGTTAGATATTATAAAGACACACGTCCCTATCAGAGGAACTCAGAAAAGGAATTATCCACCTTGGTTTGACAGAAACTTAATCAGAACGTTGAAAGAGAAGGAAAAAGTCAGAAAGCGTTTTAAAACTTACAAAAATCCCATGGATGAAGTAAAATATAAATTGTTGTGTAAAAGATGCTCGCACTTAGCAACCATTAGTTACAATAAGTATATTTCAAATATTGAGACTGATATCTCTGAAAATCCTAAGCAATTTTGGGCATATATTAAAGACAAACGGGGTGGTTCCAGCTCATTCCCCATCACAATGACTGATGGTAGTATAGCAACTTCAGACGGAATCGAAATTTGTGAAATGTTTGCTAAGCAATTCTCTTCTGTTTTTGTTAGTGGGAAGTCAGCTCAGCGTTCTTCTAACTCAGACTACCTACGTAATCTGAATAACAACAGCCTCTCTCTCACAGCACCTGCAATAGACCACGACTGTTTGGTTGACAAATTAAAGTCCTTGGATTGCCATAAAGGCGCCGGCCCTGATGGAATACCACCTATATTTATCTCCAAATGCGCTTCCTCTTTGGCATCTCCACTACTATTGATATTTAATAGATCACTAAGTACAGGAATCTTTCCGGATGTTTGGAAAACTGCAAAGATTGTGCCTGTTTATAAGAGCGGTGATAGCGATAATGTGGTTAATTATAGACCTATCTCTGTCCTGTCTACTATGGCGAAAGTTTTTGAGTCTTTGATTTGTCCTCTCATTCAGTCACACTTAAAACTTTATCTTGGTGTCTCCCAGCACGGTTTTGTGGGCGCCAGGTCTACTTGTACAAATTTGGTGACTTTCACCGAATCCTTGGTTGATGCTGTTGATTCTGGCAAACAGGTTGATGTTATCTATACAGATTTTAGTAAAGCCTTTGACCGTGTGTCACACGATATCCTTATGGAAAAGTTAAAGGCATACGGCATTACTGGTAATTTACTAGCTTGGTTGAAATCTTACTTAGAGAACCGTTTCTACTTTGTTGCAGTCAATGGCTTCCAATCTGGTAATTGTGCGATTACATCGGGCGTTCCACAGGGCTCTCATATCGGACCAATACTATTTATTGTCTTTGTCAATGATATACCTGAATGCTTTCGTTTCTGCGAATGTTTCATGTACGCCGATGACCTCAAATTTAGTAAAATAATTGAGTCAAACGATGATTCTGAGTTATTACAGAATGATCTGGATAAGCTAATCGACTGGTGTGTTAACAATAACATGGACTTAAACATTAATAAATGTTTTCACATTAAGTTTTCTAGAAAGAAGCTCTTGGTGCCGTCTGTGTATTACGTTGGTACCTACGTCATCCAGGAAGTAGAACAAATCAGAGATTTGGGTGTAGTATTTGATAAAAAGCTTACGTTTATACCTCACTTGGAGAGCATTATCAAGCGAGCCTCTAGAATGTTGGGATTTGTTATTAGAAACGTAATTGGTTTTCGACGGAACAAGACTAAGATTTTATTGTACAACTGTTACGTTCGTAGTGTTTTGGAGTACTGTAGCACTGTTTGGAGGCCGCATTATGCTACACATAAGTTGAGATTGGAGCGTATTCAGAAGAGGTTCCTCTGGCATTTGGCATATTCCTCCGGAATTGCCAAAAAGAAGCCATCGTACGTGGCTAGGTTATCGTATTTTAGGATAGACTCTTTAGAGAAACGTAGAAATATCATAGATTCGAGTTTCTTAATTAAAATCTTGCGTAACAAAATAGACTGTCCTCAGTTATTAGGCAGGATCAGGTTCCGAGCTCCAGCTAGACAGCCCCGTGCTCCTATCACTCCTTTTTACCCTCCACAACGTAGAACCGTCCTCGGTGACAATTCGGCCATTCCTCGGCTTTGTAAACTATTAAATAGTTGCAGCGATTTAGTAGACGTGCATGCGGACTCACTTACCAAGTTCCGAAATTTGACACATGATGTTAAGTAGTCTAATTTATGGTTATGATTTTTAATTTTATAGTGTAGGATGTTTTAGAATTTTTTTTATATCATTTTATCACATTTTTTTTAGTTTATTAAGTTGTTTCTGAATGTTTGTTCAATACTTTAGCATATGTGGTGCTTACCTGTAAAAAATTGTGACACTCAACTATAGTTTTAAGTGAATAATTACTGTAATATTCTTAGTGTTAACAATTGTTGGTGAGCCTAAATAAATAAATAAATAAATAAATAAACTCACCTGGGGGCCGTCTGACCGGACCCCGTAGCCGATTGACCGCGGTTGGCTAAGGCTGAACCCATTTTTGGGTTTACCTCAAAAATGGGTCCCTTGTAACATAATATTGCTCATCCGATCTTGTGTTTTATGGCTGACGACACGGGTTGGGTACTATAAATGATCACACTTACCTGAGTTCCGCGTGGTGATCTTCTGTGCTCGCTCAGTCCGGTGCCTGGCCGAAGATTTCAGGATTAAAATATATATAATAATATAGGACAATAAAAAAGGATAACAAGGATGGTATGGGACAACAAACGCGTTCTGAACCGGGGTCCAGCCGCCGAGCAGACACACACACGTTCCCGGCATAGGCACTTTGGTGCGCGCCAAATACCATCACCCTATGTGCCCACCATCTAACAAAAAGCTATCCCTCCTTAATGCACACAGATCCCGTCGATCCTTAAATCCCTAGGTCAACTCCCAGGCCAAGGGTGACCCCCAAAAGAACCCACACCCACATCCATAAAATTCTTTCCCTCCTATCTCTCAATCCCGTCGCTCCCAGAGAAAGGGTAACCTCGGTTCCAAAAAAGCCCACCCCCAAACAAATGAAATGACTTACTTGACTTAATGTCCTTTAACCCCTAGATGGGGCAGAGGGCGTCCACAGATGTCCTCCATCGCGATCGGTCTTGAGCTTCACGCTTCACCTCGCTCCATTTCATTCCGATGCTCGTCGCTTCTGCCTACACGTTGCGACGCCAGGTTTGACGGGGACGGCCACGCTTTCGTTTCCCTTGGGGATTCCAGTCCAAAGCTTGTTTGGGTATGTGATCGGGACCCCTTCAGAGCGTGTGGCCAATCCATCTCCACTTGCGACGCTTGATCTGGCGGTCGATCGGGCTCTCGTGGCATTTCTCCAACAGCTCTACATTGGAGATGGTCTCGGGCCAGTAAACTCCGAGAATGCGACGAAGACAGCGGTTGACGAAGACTTGTATTTGGCGTGAGATGTCCTTTGTGACCTTCCACGTTTTGCACCCGTAGAGCAGCACGGATTTGACATTGGACCCGAAGATTTTGAGTTTAATCCTTCGGGTCAGTTTCCGCGATTGCCAAACAGGTTTCAGCTGCGCGAAGGTTGCTCGTGCTTTGGCGATCCGTGAAGCGATGTCCTCTTCACTTCCCCCAGTCTCTGACACGACACTCCCGAGGTACGTAAATTTGTGGACACGTTCCACTGCCTCTGTGCCAATCAGCAACGGTAAGTGGTTCTTCACACCAGTTCTCATTTCCTGGGTCTTCCGGATGTTTATTTTGAGGCCCGTTTTTGCCGCTTCCTGACGTAGATCTTTTAGCTTTGATTGCATATCGGCGTGGGTATGACTCACGCCAAAAATTTACGGGCAGACATAATTAACAATCGAGGAATATCAAATTGCTGCACTGAGGTATCAAGTTGCAGCAATGAATGGAAAAAGCTACACAGTAAGGGGGCTTGGCTATTTACGTGTTGCGAGGAATGCGCTATGCGCATTTTCTATCCAGCTGGAATTACGTCACAGACACTACAAAATACAGGAATAATCAGTTTAGCGACAGGTTGCATAATGCGCGGCGATAGACACCTAATTCATTCGCACTACAATATGCAAAGCTCAATGGAATTAGGCAATGAGCAAGAGATCTACATACCAGAGATAAACCTTAACGAACTATTAACAAGCAATAGTCAAATTACAAACATAACTAACATGGAAATGGAAACACATTAAGAACAACTAAAAGATCTTAAGAGAAAAATTGAGCTGGTTAAAAAACAACAGGACATCCAAATGGTCAATTCCGTGGAGGCGAAGCAGCAACACTACGTCCTGTATGGTTTTATGATAACCTGTGCAACAATATTCAGCATATGGGGGTACTTTCAAATAAAAGCACGCTGCGTCCGTTTACCTCAAGGAAGCTTAAGAGTAACGCAGCCGCACAAGGAAGAGATTGAGATGGTACCAAGTCATATCCCTAGGTAAAGACAAACAAAGGCAGATCCACAGACACTAGAAGAGGTCATCGGGCATCGTTCTATCAGCAACACGGTGGATCGCGAAACGTCGCCAATATCAGTTAGCGGCGAACGCAGAACCGTCTAATAACTTTCTTTACATACTCTACTTACTTTTGATACTCCATTTTATTTGTTATATTTTGTACTTTTACAGTTGGTAGGATGAACGAGCATAGCCACATGATATAACTTGTTTTAGTTTTTACCTGAACAAGCAGTCGCTAATTCACCGATTATTTATGTACATTCGCTGACTAGGCTATTACGCCCGCCACAACTCACCTACTTTAGGTATTATATATTTTATTGTTTTGCCTAATAAACTGTCAATCATTAACGGACACATAGCAGTGATTTTATTTCCTGTACACATCCCGTGTGATTCGTCCATCTACATTCTACATCTCAGTGTGCGGAGCTATTGCCCGTACATTTTTGGTCCTTCGAGCCGGATACATCCTGCCTGCTGCCTGTCAGCCTGCTGTATGACTCAGCAGGCATAGGTCATCGGCGTAATCCAAGTCTTCCAAGACGTTGGATAATCCCCATTCTATGCCGCGGCGCCTGTTATCGTAGATGCGAAGCATAATTCCATCAAGAACGACTAGGAAGAGGAGCGGCGACAGGAGGCAGCCTTGGCGGACCCGCGTGCACTGCTACTTCATCCGATATGATGCCGTTATGAGTAACCTTACAGGAATATTTCTTGTAAATACTCTGCAACAGACGGACTATTTTCGGCGGCACTCCAATTTCCAGTAGGCGGGACCGGGTACTAGACCACTTCAGCGTATCAAAGGCCTTTTCAAAAGTCTACAAAGGTTACATAAATCTCCCTCTGCCATTCTGATGCCTGTTCCAGTATGATACGGAGAGTGTTGATCTGGTCCGTACAGGAGCGGTTCGAGCGGAAACCAGCCTTCTCCTTGCGTAGAAGAGGATCCACGGCCTTCGACAATCTGTCCAGGATGATTTTGCAATAAACCTTAGAGGGAATCGAGAGCAACGTTATACCTCTCCAGTTATCACACTGGCTAAGATCACCTTTCTTAGGAACAGTTATAAGAAGACCTTTGTTCCAATCGTCTGGTAGTTCTTCGGCGATCCAGATCTTTTCAATGAGCGGCGTCAGGACGTCGACTGCGGTGGGTAAGTCGGCTTGAAGCATTTATTTTTACAACATAGCTTATTCTCCTTAAATAATTCAGAGACATGACTGACGCTTGTGAGATGAAGTCGCGGCTGAAATATATGCTGGTTACGACGGATTACACTGAGCTTTACAACCTCAAACATCAAAACATGCAAAAATCAATTTCATTTGCGTAGTGTCCTCGTTTCCAGAGCCATGCATGGTCATAAAAATTACTTCCCTGTAGTCATGGGGGACTTCACGTATTCTCCACTGATGATTATACCACTTTAATTATTTAATCACTTTAATGGATACATTTTTGTGTATGATGTTGTGTCGGTATCGACTACGATAATGTATCTATATATATACTATTATTTGTTTTTTTTAGTTCCTAGTTAGCTTGTTACAGTATTTTAGTCCTAATAATCGATTTTAGCGACCCCAGATTCACGTAATCTGGGGTCGCTAAAATTATATCTATGACGAAAAATTTAATATTCACGTCGAAGCCATTTTGGATCTTCATTTAGTGCCCATACTTTATTATCGTTTTAGCAACCCGATAAACCAAGATCACTTTAAAAAAACAGACACCCAACCAACATCTTATATTGGAAGATCTATTGAATTTTTAGCTCTGTACGCGAGACCTGTGTAATGCTGCCACGATCACCGACCAAAGATGACTTAAACATTCAGAACGTGTCCTGACTTTTAGTCACTGCCATAACGCGTTGTGGTTAAATATTATTAATAGAGTCACAACACGATTTCGATAGGTTACAAAAAAAAAACGGCAAATCTCTCGGGTTTGCTGCAATTGCAGATCTGCTTATTTTTTACGCCATTTCATAACATAACATCATGCCGGTACGATCTAAAGAGATACGCAGATGTGTAAAGTTCACCCTGGTACACTCTGATTTCACCGGTTATGTTCAAGTTTTATGTTATTCGGGTATTATAGGTACTTTACTATAGAACTTGGCCATTTTAAACTGCTTACTATATTTATTTATATTTTTATAGATATTTACCATAACACGTCGTGGCTGGTTATTAAGGTGTTACAAATCACTCATACAATAATTAAAACAATTGGTATGAAGATGTTTATTTATTTAACCATTAATGTACACACTCAATAAAGAGACAATAAGGAGAAGGAACACAACATAGGTACAACGGTACGCTTATTTCAAACAAATCTCTTCCAGCATACCTGCGAGAGGAGAGTTGAGAAAAAAGAAATGCAGATACCGTGTGTAGAGGTGAAATAAAAAGAAAAACATATAAAACAATTCACTATTACAAATAATACAATATAACTCATTAATATCAACACGGTCTAGGGATATTTTTAAAAAAGCGAATTACTATCAATGTGTTAATTATTTATATGACATGTATATATTTAAAAGATACGTTATTTAATATTCTACCATTTTTTAATAATGGTTAAGGTACTTCGATTAAAATTTCAGGGTTTTATGGAAAAAAAATTAAGCATAGACGGAAACCGTATATGAATTAACTTTTAATTTATGAGTAAAAACCGAAAAAAATAGAAAAATCATTTAATTTGTGTTTATAAACTTGAAGTTAGTAGTCTGAGAAAGCACCCATGATGTTCATAACACATCGGCAACGATTCGACGAATTCCTGCCCAAACCATAATTGTTCCTCCTTGGTATGGGTGAACTTCCTGAGGGTTCTGAAGACGGCTCCATCGTCCAGGAACTCGCCAAACACGCGTCCTTCGTGAATCTGGATGGAAGCCGAACCTGGATTCATCCGTGAACAGCACATTGGACCATTGCTCACGGCCCCAGTCCACGTGGTTCCGAACCCATTCTAATCGTCATTCACGATTGCCTCTCCGTAAAGGTGGGACCCGGAGTGGTCTACGAGAGCGTAGATTGCTTTCATGTAGTCGCCTTCTTACAGTTTGGTTACTCACAAGCACTTGGTGATCCACTCGCAGCCTTAGGACCAATTGAGTCGCCGTTGCGTTTGGTTGAGCTCGCGCAGTAATTTGCAAAAATCGGTCTTGTCTGGGGGTAGTGATGCGACTTGGCCCCCGGTGCCTCTCCGCTACTTCACCTTTGGTACGATAGCGTGTCCACAATCTTGAAATTACATTTTGGTGGGTCCCTATGGCCTCAGCAACATTACGCTGAACAGACCCAGCTTCCAGCATTCCCACAGCTCGTAACATCTCCGCCCTCGTCAAATGTTGGCGTTGCATGGCTACAATACCTCAATTTTAACTTTATCTTTCGTTTAAAAATGAAAAAACACTGTAACTAAACGGAATTCGTATTGTTTTCTAAATTTCGCACAAATGAAAATTCCCTCTCCTACACATCAAGACATTTTTATGCCACCGAAACAAAAGAATTTTCAAAAATTTGAATTTGGAATTAGTCTGAGATAAATTACAAACAAATCGATGTATAAAAGATTCCAATGCGGCCAGTACTTTTCGAGTTATTTAATTGAGTATGAAATATCCCTAGACCGTGTTGATGTGTGTATATATATACTCATATACATGCATATTATTAGTTAAATATTACAAGAGATGTTATCTTCTGAATTTGTAAGACGTAATCTCTTAAAGTATGCAATGTCTCTGGACTTGTAGTAATAATACTTTAAACCGTAAAATACATTTAATTTTATCAATAAAAACACCCCACATGGCGAGCAGAAGTTAATTTGATGTATGAATTTACGTATCCCTTTCCCGAAACTAAATAACATGATTAAACTGCACCATGACAATGATATAGTTGACTGCCAACGTGAGTACAACCGGTACCATGTACACTCCAACAGGAGCCTTGGGCAGTAACTTAATCTCTATTGGATTCTTTTTTATCAGACGTATAAAGTCCTTTAACAATTTCACTTCAGCTTCATCTGTATCTAAAACCAAATTTCTGTGGTTATGTCAACGGATTATTTAAAACTTCGTTAGATTACGAAATATCTATCGATAAATTGTGAACTGAACATTTCGAACAGAATAATACGACCAATCAGTGCACAAGTCTGCAATAAATCTGTTTTGGTATAACAGTTAAATTGAAAACACGCCCCTCATTGGTCGGTTTGATGCCAGTACTTACACGGCTCACATAAATTTCATAGAGTTGCAAATTAGACGGACTTCCCGCTGCCCGTTGGTGATGGTATATTTTTATGCCAGGTTAACCAACACTTGCCAAAGTTAGTAATTGGATGTGTTAGCGTTTTACCTTGAACAATCAGAGTTGTTAAGTAAAACTTACCAAGGTCGGTTTTTAGATGAGTCAGTGTTACTTTGAACGGCCGGACTATTCCGTGATAATGATGATGATGTTCCTGATGACGATGTTCTTGATGATGATGATGTTCCTGATGATGAATTTCTTGATGATGATGATGTTCGTGATGATGTTCTTGATGATGATGGTAATGTTCCTGGTGTGGAAATTATTGCCTAAACTACACTGGGCCGCTCAAGTTAAAACACTGACCCATTCAAAAGCCGACCTTGGTAAGTAACGGATAACCTGGCCTACAAAACATACCATCAACATTGGACAACGGGAAGTCCATTAAATTTGTAACACTATGACATTCACGTGAGCTGTGTAAGTATGGCACCAAACTGACCAATGAGGGGCGTATGTTACACACAAAACAGATAGATTGTAGACTGGTGCGCGTTTATAGAATCTCGAGGTATTTCCTAATCTAACGTGGTTAACAATTATCCCGTGACAGTTACACGACACCTTTTTTTGCATAACATTAAACATAGACTTACCAATAATCTTTGTATTGTAAAGTCGAACCAACACCCGATGGAACCTCACACTTTGGTTACTCAACATTTGACCAGCAACTGATGGCATCACCATCACTGATATATAACTTAATATGATAAGTACAATTCTCGCATAGTCTAGATTGTCATTCATCTGAAATTTATAAAAAATGTATGCAATGCGCTCCTGCATGAATATAATAGTTATATATAATTGGTTCATTATTTACCATAGTAACAATATCTACATGGTAACAGAGGAATCAAGTGTAAATATTTAGACAGACTTGGTACTTTTTAGTAGGTATTTACCGTAAATATTTATCTCGAGACAAAAGTAGTGTGTAAATACTCACATTAGAAAACTTTATGAAAATAATTAGATACGTCAAAAAAATATACTGTGATAGTGCCAAGACCAGTGAAGCAAAATGCTGAAAAATACAAACAATACACTCATGTTATTCATACAAAAAAAAATTTGGTAATGCAAGAACTAACTAAATAAAGCTACCTGGCGTCCAAAGCAAAGTGACAGTTTGTTACAGCAATTTGCTAGATCTCTGTATAGGTCAACCCATTCTTGAATCTTCTCCCTTGTGATATCACATTGCTCACCCGAACTAATATCACAACTCCCTAATCTCTCCTGAACGACTGACATCAACGAAGTCAAGCTTTTAAATAAATAGACCACTACCATTATAACAACATACAACATTAGGTGCTCAAATATTATAGTACATCATATAATAGCTAGTGAAACCAAAATTGCCAGTCTTAGTATTGGATCTGATGGTAACAATATGATTAAAGTTTGCGATATTCTGAAGACAGCTACGGCAAAAAAAAATGTGTTGAAAATTATACCGACAAAGAGTACTTTCTTAAGAGAATTTATTAATTGCTTATCGTCCTTAAATAATGCAAACACAAACGAAGTCGCGACTGAAATATATGCCGGTTATGACGTATAACACAGAGATTACCCAAGCTAAAAAAAAAAAGCATATAAAAAATAGCTTTGTTTGAGTATATTCGCCTCTACTCAACAAGAAATATACTTCATATATTATGAATATAGTATGCAGTATAGTCTGGACGAATATTTGGAATTTAATGAAATATCGCCTAATGTTCTTCTGGGAACAATAATTTCTATATATGCCAAACAGATTTTCCACAAACATTAAATAATTCAACCACTTTAGGAGAGACATATTTTTTTGTAATATGGTGTCTTGGTAGTGAGACCGATAATGTAAGTATTCATTGTTGACAAGGAACAAAAATACTGTTGTTTTAATTAAATAGATTAGTAGGAAGTAGATCATTATTTATTTAAGTATTATCTCCAATATCTTTGTTGTCACAGTTTATGGTCGATTATAAATGTTCGATATATGTAATTAAATGAATGAACTCAAATTAATCGGTAAACAGGTTTAGACTCTACGGGCTCCATCAATTTAGACGTTTGAGACTGCTGCGGTGCCGCAGCGGTGCGAGTACACACACATACTCATCCTGCGGTCATGCGTGTGAACATATTGTAACGTTACGTATAGCTCAGTGGAGCTATACGTAAGCCACGTTGTTAAAATTAAGATAAAAGGTTAAAATTAAATTAAAGCTATGAAAATAAAAAAAGGATATAGAGTATTGAACTATGGGCAGCTTCGCACGACGAGGGCAGCTATCCAGGCAGCAGCTCGGGCAGGAAGTCATGGAATGTCCGAGTTAGGCAGGTGATCAGGCAGCAACGACGGACATGCAGGCAATCAGGCAGGTAGGCAGTAGAATAGATAGCAGGACGGATAGACAGGCAAACGGGTAAGTACGTAGGCTCCGAGTGGTGTGGCGGCTGGCTATGGCTCAATACGCCAAACAGCGAGGCCTTTGATGCCACGAGATAGCCGTTGAGGGTAAGTTTCCAGGAAATAATGCTCTCGGGAACCACACAAAATATATTTTTAATTGGAGCACTTCAAATAATAATAGTTTTATATAATATTTTAATTTATGTAATCATTGTTTAATTTCTCAAACATGAGTATCATACATACATAACAAATTGCCAGCATAAAGAATTGTTAAAATAAAAATATGAATGCGTATCTAATTTAAATAATTCTTTCACTTATAGAAAACTACCAATTGACTTTATGTGTGTGTTATGTTAAGTTTTACAGAAGGTATAGTTGATTTCAAAGATATATGATGTATGTATCTAAATCACGAAACTAAATAACATGGTTAAACTGCAGCATAGTAATGACATAGTTGACAGCAAACATGAGTACAACAGGCACCATGTACACTCCAACAGGCATCTTAGGCAATAACTTGATTTCTATTGGATTCTTCTTTATTACACGTATAAAGTCCTTTAACAATTTCACTTCAGCTTCATCTGTATCTAAAACAAAATTTCTGTGGATAACATGGCAATGTTTTTTTGCAAAATATTAATATTATGGTCTTATTATATTATTTTATTAGTTTTAAGAAGGCTTACAGTCTAATTACAAATAATAATAGGTAACCACAACACATCAAATTGCTAATAACAAGCCTCCACAGATATATAACATATCGATTAATTCAATCCGAACAGTTCAATGTATACATAAGTAAGTAGGTTATTCCTATTTATTTTATTAATTTATGTTGCTACGTTTTAGTTAAAGAACCACTAGCCGGTGCATTATTCATAAAAAATAATTTGGCTAAGAGCGTCCTTGCTGTGCTTATCTTAGTGCAAATTAAGTCAACATCGTGCTCAGAAGACACATCATTGAAACTTCGAGCGCCTCTTACGAGTATAAGAAAAGCATTACGCCTATAATTAGTAGTGGTAGAAGAAACATCTAGAAGCAGCCTTTTACGTAATCCAATAGTGTTAGTGCGAAATGCTAACTTTGTTAGTAGCTCAGGGCAGTCAATCGAGCGATTTGCTATGTTAATCAAAAAACATACATCATTAATGAGCCGCCTGCGATCTTATGGCAGAAAATGGTATCTCTTACAACGGTGACTATAATCTATAGATATAATACTCACAACGGATCTTTGTGTCTCTGAAGTTGGCTCTGTCAACGATTGCGCACGAAACAGATTAACCACATAGAGTAAGCGAGATAGGATGATGCGACAAACGTATGCGAGTGAAAAAGACAGTTATACAATGCTATTTTCACTTTCAATATTGACACAAAAATAGCTTCTGCGCAGCCTCTTGCAGCCAATTCAGAGACACAAAGATCCGTTGTCAGTATTATACTTGGTGCGCCCTATAATCAAAAATTAAAAAAAACACCATGTAAGTGGTTAGGTTTAGTATTAGTCAGTATAGTTTAGAATTTTGTTAGTTGTTAAGTATGTACATATTTTGTCAGTTGGATATATAACAGTAAATAAGATGTCTTACCAATAATCTTTGTATTGTAAAGTCGAACTACCATCCGGTGAAACCTCACTCTTTGGTTACTCGCCATTTGACCAGCAACTGACGGCATCACCATCACTGATATACAACTTAATATGATACTTACAATTCTCGCATAGTCGAGACTGTCATTAATCTGCAATTTATAAAAAATGCAGTGCTAAGCGTTATCCTACAAATATAACTAGTAATAGTTTTTTTTTTAATTATCGCTAGGCTCGCGTTTGTCCATTATCTCGCCTGATGGTAAGTGATGATGTAGTCTACCGTGAAGCTCGCTTGCCTAGAAGTAACCTTTTCACTCTTGACTTGAAGACCCCAAGGTAGTAGCTATCAGGGAACAATGACTCCGGCAGGGAATTCCATTCCATAGTGCACATACTGTGCGCACAATGATAGTATTAGCAATACGCTTTGATGGTAAGGGTGGGATGTCCAGCTGTACCGATCGCGTATGGTCGTATGTCTTGTAGTCCGATGATAGAAAGGATTAGGCGGAATCAAATTGTGCAGTTCCGTCGCACACTCCCCAAAATAAAACCGATAAAAACCGACATGTACGAGGCTCTGAAGTTTTGACGCGACCAGTGCATCGTTGCCAATAAGCCTCTTGGCCCGTCTGTCAATCGATTTAAGTGCATCAAGCTGGTAGTTGGCAGATCCGTCCCAGAGGTGCTAGCACTACTCCATGCATGACCAAACTTGCGCTTTATACAAGTTGAGCAGCTATTCAGGTGTGAAGCCGTCTCACCTTTGCAAGAATCCCCAACTTTTTTGCAGCCAATTGAGCTTTCACCTCAATAAATGGACCGAAATTGAAGGTCGATGCCAACGTAACACTAAGTAGTTCGAGATGGCCCGTTAACGTCACGGTTACACCACGGAAAGATGGAGCCGGGTAGAATTGGCTCTTTTTAGCGGAAAAAAAATGATACTCCTGGGTCTTAGAAGAATTTAAACAGACCAGATTGGCATCACCCCATTCGGAGACCGCCTTCAAGGACAAGTTCAAGCGTTCAACCATGGCCTCCCGGAGAGAACGAATCTGAGGCCCAGTAAACCGTGCGCTGGCGTGTGCCGGACACGTATCTCTCAGCAATAGTGCTGTCAAGGTTCCGAATTTAAGCAGATCATTAATGTGCAGCAAGAATAATGTTGCCGAGAGCACTGACCCCTGAGGGACTCCGGCGTTGATATCTAACTGACGGGACGAGCAGCCATCGATAACCACTCGGATGGATCGATTCCTCAGGAAGACCGCAATCCAAGACAGAACGCAAGGCAGACCGAAAGAAGGAAGCTTACCAATGAGGCTTTCGTACCAGACCCTGTCGAAAGACTTCAAGATGTCGAGAGAGATGGCTAGCGCTTCCCTTGTTTCTTTATGGCCTCACTCCAGATGTGAATGGCATACGCTAGAAGATCCCCAGTGGACCGATTTCGGCAAAAGCCGTATTGGCGGTAACTGAGGATTTCGTTCGCTTCTAGGTATGCCAGGAGCTTACCGTTGAGCACACGTTCCATTCTCTTACAGAGTAAGGAACGTTACAGAGTCAGGGTCTGTAATTGGCCGGGTCACCTCGACTACCCTTCTAGGACACGGACTATACGTTGGCTTGCTTCCTAGCCTTCGTCACTTTTCCAGCTCAAAATCGGGGAAAATTCAGGCGCACTGGTTTTAAGTACGACTGGTACTTAAAACCTGTGTGTGCTGATATCCCGTTGGGGCCACTCGCTCTGTTCACATCAAGGCTACGCAGCATCCTGCGGACGTCCTTTTGATGGATGCAAATGTCCGACATACTCATCACTTATCCATTAGGAGAACGAGGAGGCTGCGCGCCATCAAAATTCAGATGCGAAGATTCCACAAAAAGGCAAACAAGTTTACCTTCTCCTCAGTGGAGTGGGCCAATGACCCGTCAGCAGTGGTGGTAGTGAGAGGTGACGGAAGTTTGATTCGTTCGTCTTAGCCAGGGACCAAAACGCTTTGCTACCCGCTGGGTATGAAGCAAGTTTGTTCCCGATTCTGATAATGTGATCAAACCGTGCTCTTCGCATCACCTTTTTCAGGACTTGACAGCCGTGTTGAAGGTTCTCTTCTTCTGACTCACGTTATTTGCCTTCCGCGTTCGAGCGTCAACCCATGCCTGGTAAGCCTAGTGTTTAACCGCGTCGGCGCGTATACACTCGGCTCCAAACCATGGTCGGTCGACGTTAGACATTGCTACGTCAGAGAATGGAATATAGTACTCCATCGACCGACGGAACACATCTATCACAGCGTCAGCGCATGATGATGGATCGTCCGAAGAAAAGCCAGTGGGCTGCCAAGGATAGCAATATGCGAAGAAAGATCACATCCCATCCCAATCTGCTGACTTGTACCGCCATACCCGCCGGGTGCCTCTTGGGCTGGGATCAGGCGGGGAGTACACGGACACAAATTTCACCAGACAGTGGTCGGAACTACCCAAAGGTGAAGATATCAACACTGAGTATCGGTCTGGATCTGTTGTCAGCAGAAGGTCCAAGCAACTGGCTGTGTGTGAATCATCATCTGGCACCGTTCTCTGGACCAGCTGGATGATATTGAGCGCTAGCGCAAGCTTGCGCGTCTCTCGTCCAGCATGATCAGTGCACTAGTATGGGCAGAGCCACTCCTGGTGGTAGGCATTCAAGTCCCCTAGTACATTGGGTGGAAGAGTACCGCTGCTGTGCCGCATCAGTCGCATCACTGAGGTACTTTTTGAGCCTGGTTGTCTCCTGAACACCGCTGTGCGAACGGTAGACACAGGAATATCATAATCATTCATACCGTCGGAACGTTCCGAGCACAATACTCACAGTTCTGTTGTCTATTTTTGTTTTATTTTTTTGATCACTTTTACTTCGATCACAATCACAGAAAGCCAATGAAAGTCCAACTAAAGTCAGTGCTTACATCCACTATTGTTATCCAGTCTTAAACAAAAACAAGTAAGAAGAACATCGCAAAAAGTGCGAAATCATAGTGACTACATTTCGAGTGTAGCGGATTGTCACTGTTAAGTGCAAGACACAAGTACTACAACGGCATGCGTGACTCGCTCGCGGTGCCGACGTCATAACTACCCACATTAAGTGACACAATCGTTCCAGTTTAAAAATACGTGTACAACGAGATTTTGAACATTATAGTTTATTTTGTAAACAGTAATTAAACGATATGTCGTGCCCTGATAATCAATGTGTCGACCTTTTGCACGCGGAACAAGAGCCAATTGCTGAAGCCAACACCGGCAGCGTTACACATCGTAGCAACAAGAGGTCCAAGCGTAGACTGTCCGACGATACAACAGATGAGTGTGGCCTATCCCTAGAAGATCTACGTGACACTATAAGAAGCGAAATTAAAGCCGCGTTCAACACTGAGATAACTAAACTGGTCGGAGATCGCCTAAAGAACCTAAACGTCAAGATTGCCAGTTTTGACGACTCCTTATCATTTAATAACACCCTTTTGGAAGATATGAAGCGCAAACTTGATGAAAAGGTGTCCATCATAGAAACATTGGAAAAAGAAAATAAAAATTTACGGTCGACGGTTTATAGCCTTTCAGAAAGGCTAAACTCAGTTGAGCAAAATATGCGTGAGACTAACGTCGAGATCAATGGGATACCAGGGGGGTAACCACAAGCTCTTAGAGTAAGGTTATTTTGAGATCGAGTAAGTGACAGATGTATACAAGTCAGATACATCTGTCCCTTACTCGATCTCAAAATAACCTTACTCTAAGAGCTTGTGGTCACCCCCCTGAGCACCGCACCGAAAATCTTCCAAACGTCATCTTGCAACTGGGAAAAATAGTTGAATGCCCGATTACAAGTGAAGACATACAACACGCCACAAGAGTTGCCAAGCTTAACAGAGATAGCAATCGCCCCAGATCAGTAGTTGTTAAACTATGCAAACGAGCAACCCGCGACCACCTCCTGGCTGCTGTTACCAACTAAAACAAACATCACAAGGACGACAAGCTCTCTACACAGCACCTCGGCCTTGGCGGTAAGCGTGAACCTATTTTTGTGTCCGAACACCTGAGTCCCCACAACAAACATCTTCACGCTGCGACAAGACAAAAGGCCAAGGCAGCGCAATACAAATTTGTTTGGGTTCGTGACGGTCGGATATATGTCAAGAAGAATGAATCAACTCAAGGAATACATATCCGCAGCTTCGATAGTCTAACCTTACTCAAGTAGAATACTATTATTATTATATAACAGTGATCATTGAAGTTTAGACTAAAATTCAATCCCCTCAGTATCTATTACCAAAACGTGCGAGGTATCCGCACAAAGACAGCTGAACTGTTTAACAACATCTTAAAATGCAGCTACTCTGTTTTGGCACTGACTGAGACCTGGCTCAACTCAAATATTTCAGACAGTGAAGTTTTAGATAACCGATATATAGTTTACCGTAGGGACCGCGACCTTACAAAAAGTTCAAAAACTAGTGGGGGAGGCGTTTTAATAGCAGTGTCCAAGGTGATTCCTTCACGTCGAATGTACGCATGGGAAAGCGATTGTGAGGACCTCTGGATCACATTGGAGGTGGTTATAGATAACAAGCATAAGAAAATAGCTATATGTGTAGTCTACCTGCCTCCTCCGGTTAAGCTCGAAGCTTTGAATAGGTTTTTGGAAAGTGTTGGTAGAGTGGCTGATTGCGTGGATGATATTGTGGTTGTGGGTGATTTCAACCTGGGTTTCATCAATTGGACCTGGGATTGTAACTTGTCGTGTATGACTCCTCATAACATTACAAGCTCGAATGCCGATAATAGTAGTAGTCGTTTGGGATTTGCTCTAATTGATCTTATCTCGTTGTTAGGGTTACAACAGAAAAACTCGATAGTCAACCATATGAATAAGATGTTGGACTTAATTTTAACAAATCAAAACTGAACAGTTTCAAAACCAGACGCCATTAGTAAAGTTGACCTCTATCATCCTCCGCTTGAAATTATGTTAGAAATTAGGCCTCAGTCGTCACTTAAATGTGCGCCTCGCTCGGACTACAACTTTTACAAAGCCAATTATAGTGCTATCTTTTCCGAACTGGGTAGTGTGGGGTGGTCTGAATGTTTCGATGGTCCATTGAGCGTTGATCAAATGGTCTCAAAATTTTATAGTAGATTAAATGCTATTATCAGCGAAAATGTACCCAAACGCAGGACTCGCAATGACCAGCATCCCATCTGGTTCACCCGTGATCTGGTACGTGTCTTGAAGGAGAAAGATAAGTTACGACATAAATATCGCAAGTATAAAAATCCTCGGGACAAGCTTGAATACGAAAGCGTTCGACAACAATGCGATAAATTGTTGCGTAACTGCTATTTTAATTATATAAACACTGTTGAGGACAGTCTAAAAAATAATCCCAAAACGTTCTGGACATTTATTAAAAATAAAAGGTCGTCGTCAAGTGCATTACCTTCAGTAATGCACAACGATGACGAGCACCATTCCTCGCGTGGTCCTGATATTGCCAATTTATTCGCGTCTCACTTCAGCTCTGTTTACTCTATTCCTGCTTCCGCACCCTCTTTTAGTAGCGACAACCTATCAGTCGGTTCGTGCAATAGCAAGCTCTCTTGTCTCAGAATAACTGAGAAAGATATACTTTCCAAATTGAAGGCCTTAGATCCTAACAAAGGAGCAGGGCCCGATGGCATCCCTCCTCTCTTCATTAAAAGATGTGCCCCGCTTCTGTCGTACCCATTGAAGGAAATTTTTAATAAATCCCTCATAAGCGGCACGTTTCCTGTTGAATGGAAGCGGGCGCGGATAGTTCCGGTCTTTAAGAAGGGTGACAGTGGTAATGTTAAAAACTACAGACATATTTCGATGCTGTCATGTTTTTCAAAAATATTTGAAAGTATCATCTGCCCAGTAATAACAAGTCATACCAAATCCCTGATAAGAGTGGAGCAGCACGGCTTTCAGGAAGGCAAATCGGTTTTGACTAACCTTGTCGCTTACATCACGCCTATCATGGACGGAATTGATGGAAACCAGCAGATTGACTCGGTCTACACTGATTTTGCTAGCGCCTTCGATTGCGTAGATCACAAACTACTTATTAGTAAGCTGCAAAATCAGTGTGGTATTTGTGGTTCGATGCTGAGTTGGTTTGAATCATACCTCGAAAATCGTGAGCAGGTGGTGATTTTGGCCGGACACGAGTCTAACAAATACATTGCCACATCCGGAGTACCACAGGGGTCCCATTTGGGCCCAATACTGTTCTTACTCTTTGTCAACGATATCGTGACTCAAATCCACCATTGCCGTTGCTCCCTTTTTGCCGATGACATGAAAATCTCACGTCGCATCAGCTCGGTATCTGACGCCAATATGATACAGGCAGACCTGGACCGGGTTTATGAGTGGTGTTGCGTCAACAAAATAAAGCTTAATGCGTCAAAATGCCAACATATTCGCTTTACACGAAAAAGAAAGGTGATTGAGACGGGCTTTCGCATTAATAACGAGGAAATCGCTGTTGTACCAGAAGTTAGGGACTTAGGCGTGATTCTGGACTCTAAATTAAGTTTTATTCCTCATTACAGCAGCATGGTAAAGAAGGGTGCAAAAATGTTGGGTTTCATAAAACGTAACACCAAAGACTTCAAGCATACTGCCTCTAGGATAACATTATTTAATGCTTTGGTGCGTAGTGTGCTTGAATTCGGCAGTGTTGTCTGGAACCCACACTATGCTGTACACTCTGATCGTATCGAGTCGCTCCAAAGGTCTTTCACAAGGCATCTTGCATTTGTTACCCCTGGTGTCAGCATGCGATGTTCATACGAAGAAAGACTGTCTCGTTTCGGGCTATGCACCCTTCAGCATCGCAGACGCATGTTGGACTTGCTGTTCCTCCAGAAAATTGTGCGGAGTCCCACATCGTGTGATGGACTTTTGGAGCGTATCGGGATATGCGTTCCTAAATTAAATGCCCGGCGAAAATGTAGGAGCTTGTTTAATACCCCCCAACAAAAATCGAATATTGGGATGAATTCCCCTATGACAAGGCTTCCTTCAACGTACAATGCTTGGTGTGAGCTACTTGATCTAGACATATTTCATGACCGCCCCACTCAGCTCAGACGAAAGATCTTAGGAAAGGAAAAGAAAGATGTGGTCTGTGTGAAATGATAATATGATTTTAATACAATTATATTACAATTATTTTTATTCTCATTGTTTTAATTTAATTGATTTGTAATTGTTGACTCACGATTCTTATTTTTTATTTATAATTTGTATTGTAATTTTGCTTATTTTATAATTACTTTTTTTTTTTTTGGTAGATTTGATTTTTGACATGTGATTTTATTTTTGAAAGTGCTGTGCACATCTGTTATTGACATAGACACTAGAATAAGACCCCAGAAAATGTAATATGTCCATGTTTGTGTTTGTGTTGTTGATGTGCCTTAAATAAATAAATAAAATAAACATCCCATCCCAATCTACTGACTTGTACCGCCATACCCGCCGGGTGCCTCTTGGGCTGGGATCAGGCGGGGAGTACACGGACACAAATTTCACCAGACAGTGGTCGGAACTACCCAAAGGTGAAGATATCAACACTGAGTATCGGTCTGGATCTGTTGTCAGCAGAAGGTCCAAGCAACTGGCTGTGTGTGAATCATCATCTGGCACCGTTCTCTGGACCAGCTGGATGATATTGAGCGCTAGCGCAAGCTTGCGCGTCTCTCGTCCAGCATGATCAGTGCACTAGTATGGGAAGAGCCACTCCTGGTGGTAGGCATTCAAGTCCCCTAGTACCACTCATTGGGTGGAAGAGTACCGCTGCTGTGCCGCATCAGTCGCATCACTGAGGTACTTTTTGAGCCTGGTTGTCTCCTGAACACCGCTGTGCGAACGGTAGACACAGGAATAGATAATCATATCCAGCCCTGTGTCCACTAGAGCCTACAGCACTGATAACATGGTGTGTTCAAGGTTACGGACACGCCAATTGCTAGTGTCGTCTCGGGCATACATGCCTACACCTGCACGTGGTTTAAAATTGTGCTCCAGGGTAAACCCTGAGTTGGATACGTACGACAGGTCTGACGGCATTCCTATCTGCGTCTCCCTAAAGAAAAACAATGCTGTGCAGTCTCCAGGTGATGGTGGACTGATTTGAGATTGGATTGCAGACCTCTAATATTAGTGAGTTGCAATTTGTGGGGGAGGGGGTGCAGCCGCTGTTTTACTCCAGTTTTCTTTTTCTTTCCTGTCATTTAGTAAAATGTGAAAGGAGAGGAGAAGGAAGTGAGGTGAAGTTCCACGCTACTAACCTACACTGAAAGTACTACTACTACTACCACGCACTGAAAGGACGCCATCAATGGGGCATTAGTCCGGAGATTTCGGGGACGCCCGAACACCCCCCAGATATGTCCATCGGGCCCTCCCATCTGGTCGCCAACCAGCACGATGGTGCTTTCTAGGATTTTTCGTTAGTTGGTGGGGCCGCCTTGGTCGCAAGCCTTTGGCCGAAACCTACCTCCAGTTAATGTCACTGATTAGCATCACCCGGGGACCCTGTGTAGGGTAACAACAAAAGAGATAACTTTCCTACGGACGCAGGTGACTCAGCCCCCGAAAATGTGGTATTCAATATTATTACAATATAATATATAGATAATATATTGTTAGGAACCGATCACATTTCCGAACTATTTTTGTTCGAATTTCATTTTACCGAAAATTATTGACCGACGTTTTTATTGCTATATGCATTATTTGACATATTTTCAGAAGTACGTTTTGCCGATTTACAAAATAACTTTTTGCTTTTGGCCGAAGCATCTTTTGATCTTTTTTTCATTTGCCATATTTTCACATATACTGTGAAAATATGTGACTTCGATGAAATAAAAGAAAACGAAACGATAATAGTTGAAAAGTTTTAGGTGAAATGAAATTTGGTCAAATATTTTTGTACTCATGATAGGTAACCTATATTGTTATATAGGACAATTAATCAACTGTAAATATTTAGCCAGACTTTACGTCGATACTTTTCTCAAGAAAAAAGTAGTTTGTACTTTGTTTATACTCACATCAGAAAACTTAAAGTAAACTATTTGGTACGTCAAATATATGTACTGTGATAGTGACAAGCCCAGCGAAGCGATGTACTGAAATATACAAAAATATATTTATGTTATTCATACAAAAACAACTATGGTTTATACAAGAAGTAACCAAATAGAAAAAACTACCTGGCGTCCAAAGCAAACCGACACTTTATCACAGCAGTTTGCTAGATCCCGGTATAGTTCCACCCATTCTTGAATCTTCTCCCGAACCGATTCTTGCTCATCCAAACTAATATTACACTTCCCTAATCTCTCCTGAACGACTGATATCAACGAAGTCAAGCTTTTTAACAAATGAACCACTACCATTATAACAACATACACCATTAGGTGCTCAAATATTATAGTACATCTTATAATAGCTTGTGAAAACAAAATTGCCAGACGTAGTATTGGATGTGAAGGTAAGAATATGATTAAAGTTTGCGATGTTCTGGAGACGGCCACAGCAGCAAAAAATATGTTGAAAGCTATACCGGCAAAGAAAACTTTATTTAGAGTATTTATTAATTTCCTATCGTTCTTAAAGAATTCAGAGATATGACTGACGCTTGTATAATATGAGATGAAGTCGTGGCTGAAATAAGTGCCGGTCATGACAGATGACAAAGAGATTACACAAGCTAAAGCACCAAAACATACAAACACAAGCTTTAATTGACTATAGTCTCCTCTTCCCAACAACAAAATACCTTCATATATTAGAAGTATAATATGCAGTATAGTCTGGACGAATATTTGGAATTTAATAAAATATCTCCGAATGTTTTTCTGGGTACAATAATTCCTATATATCCCTAAGAGATTCTCCACAAACATTAAATGATTCAACCACTTTAAGGGCGACATACTTGTTGTAATATTGTGTCTCGGTAGTGAGGACGATAATTTAACTGTTCATTGCTGACAAGAAACAAAATAAATATTATATTAATTTAATAAATTAGTAGTAAGTACTTCATAATTTATTTAAGTATTATCTCCAATATCTTTGTTGTCATAGTTTATGGTCGATTATAAATGTTCAATATATATAATTAAATTAATGACCTCAAATTAATCGGTAACCAGGCTTACACTCTAACACGTTTTGCAAAACCTATCTTCATATTTATTGATTCGATTTCAAACTCCTTGCAGATCTGTGTGAAGTTTGATCAATTTCCAATACTTGGAAGTAAGGCATATATACCCAGTGCACTTTGTTTTTTACCCGACTACGGCGAAGCAAAAGGGAGGGTTATGTTTTTTTTTCTAATATGTGTGTACGTATGTTCATCTATTACAATGAAAAAAAAAAAATTAGGTGTTTTGGAAGCGTCTTGTTTGTCCACTAGTTATAGGCAATATTATGTGACGTAACATTTAATTGACAATGGCGCCGCGATCTAGAGGGAGTACGAAGTCAAAAACAAAAAACAAAACACACCACCTGCTCGACAATGTCAAATTATATGTCATGCAAACCTAACCTAAAGTAAGTCATTTAAGACTTGAGGTCTAGCAGGACATTAATATTGTACTACTATTGAATGTCATTGTTATCCGCTGGCACTGAACTCTAATATAATAGTACGCTGGACTAAATATACAATATGAAATGAAAGTTGTTTTTTCTGATGATTCAAAGCGCCCCGCTCAAGCGTCTCAGAAATTAAAATTGACATATTGTTGCAAATAGTCGACGTGTTGTTTTATTTAGTCTCTGATTTTGAATGTCTAATTCGTGCAATAAGATTTGTTTTGTGAATTTTGTATTTACTACAATCATGTAGTACACACATTTAGATCATTTTTAACCCCCGCCGGAAAAAGAGCGGTGTTTAACCCCCGCCGGAAAAAGAGTGGTGTTTTAAGTTTCAAGTGTGTTGCTGTGTATCTGTGTATCTGTGTATCGGTGTATCTGTGTGTCTGTCTGTGGCATCATAGCGCCTAAACGGATGAACCGATTTTGATTCAAATTTTTTTGTTTGAAAGGTGATTTTGTCGAGATTGTTCTTAGCTATGTTTGAATAAAATCGGGGTGTTTCCGCAAGATAAATGTGTCCGGGCGTTTTTTAAATTTTGAAATTTTACTCCCAGCAATTTCATTTGATAAAAAGCAACTTTATTTCAGCCCTTAACTTTATTTCAGCCGTAAGGGCTGAAATAAAGTTGCTTTTTTTTGCTACGAGCTTTTCAATTTAACTGCTCGACCAATCAAAGCACTCCACGGTCGTGCGATATGAATTTTTCACGGATCTCTGGAATATGTCGGGGGAGCAATGTTTGTACGAAAAATCCTGTTTTTTCTTTTTTTCAAAAAAAATAATTAATTGATTTATATAGGTCTAGTAACTGTTATTGTAATTTTAATAAATACTTTGATTTTAGCTTTTTATGGTCTCGTAGATGGTGTGAAAAGTAGAGTATTCTCCTCGGGGATAAAGGTGCTTTCGTCTTGCGCGACCTTGAATCCCACGCTGCACTCAGGGTTAATTCCCTCGCTTTGCTCGGGATTCTATACGGCGCCCGCTACATACGACACTACTTTGTCCCCTTAGTGTATAATCTACTATTTTCTACCTTAATGTATCATTGAACAGGGATTTTAAAATGAAGGTAGGGTTTAGTACATAATTTTTTTGTCAAGCGTACCGTTTGCGACGTATATCCCGACAAAGTAATGAAAACAATTTTTTACCCGGCTAAGGCGTGCAAAGTGTATATTGTTCGGTATGTACGTATGCATTTATGTTCATTCTTCCCTCATAACTGAGTCTCTCAAATTTTGAATCATTAACCTATGTGTATGTTTGGTTAGCTAGCATAACTACACACACATAGCACATAGTACATACCTATACCTGTCCTTTAGTGAATAATAAATTTCCGATATTAACTACGTTATCGGTATACGTAACAGTTTTGTGACAGACGAGTGAGCTTGACGTAAACATTAGCTCAGTGATTCAATAAGAATAGTGTAAACATAGTGGAATACGCTACCCTAAACACGGAAATATACCTAACAGCAAAACTTTGTGAAATAAAATCGTATTATCTGAAGAAGACTGGAAAAAAAGGTTTAAAATACCGTTTTTTATTCAAATTTACTCAGCCAGCAGTGAATTCTGAATAGTGACATCTAGTGTTAACCACAAGAATCAAAAAGTCGGTACAACAGTTTTGTTGCTGGTACTGAGACCGAATTTTGAACAACGTGGTATCGGTCGCGTTGGCGCGTTGCTGAACCGACTGACATTGAGAACGATTACCACGAATGATCGTAGGTTCGAGTCCGGCCTTCGTGAAATTCTTTTTGAATGTTTAATAAAACCTTGTATGATAATTAACTATACAATAATTGAAATATGGAGGATATGCAAAATGTCAACACTCAAAGAAGAGGTCGCCGGTCAAGTTTAGATTTGCATGACAGTGACTTTGATTTAAACATATCATATCAAAGTTTACCTAACAACGTAACTATGAGAAACGAAGTGACAGAACTCAACGATAAACTTGTAAAATTATATGAGGAACTGCAAATAGCAAACTCTGAGATAGACAGTTTGAATATAGAGAACAGCGCCTTGAAAAAAGAGTTGTCACTAGCCAAGCATAAAATTAATATGTACAAATCTGTAGGCGCTTTAGAACATAATAAGAGTTACAAATCGATTGCTTCTACATTCTATTCTCCACAGTATCGAAAGCGGCATGGGTCGCTTGGTATAAGAAAAGGCTTAACAAGAACATCGTCTAAAGAAATAGATTTAAATTTAGTGAGAGATAGTAAACAACAAAACGAAAGCTACAATCTAAGCTGCTTTTTCGAGCAGCCTTTAACAGCAGAATGTGACTTACAAAACACGGTAATAAGTCACCAGCCTTCGACACATTGCAGATCAAGGTAACATTGAAATGGGGACAATAGTAGACGCAGTAACTGTTGGAACTCTGACCATAGATATAAGTAATATTTCAGGCCACGACAAAAAACACTTAAGTTTAATTAATAATATAAATTCGAATACAGAAACAAGTCAAATAATAGCTAGAAAACGTCAAGTACAGATTTTTGCTGACCAAACAGGAATTGATATGAGGAGATTGCTTCAGGAACTTCTGGGAACTTCTTTCCAAGTTACTTCGATGATTAAACCAGGGGCCCCTATGGCTGATGTATTAAGTTCATGTGTTGATTTGGGTAAGGAGTTTACCGACTCAGACTATATATTAATATTAGGGGGTTCTAATGATTCTAATCCTTTAAATTTACAATCAGTTTTGTATTACACCCTGGGACAAGTGAAACACGCAAACATCTTAGTTGGCAAACTCTATAAGAATAATTGTCTCAATGTTAATATGCTCAATAATTCACTGAAGCTGATATGAAGCAACTTTAAAAATACGTCATTTTTGCCGTTAGATCTGAATTATGCTGATACCAAAATATATTCAAAATGCATTAATACAGTTAGAGCAAGTAGGCTAATCCATAAGGAAATACTTCGTTTAAAGTACAGAAATGTCTATTTAGAATATGTTAAAACTAAATCTGGTGAGTTAAAACTTTATAATAATGCATGTACACAGACAGATAATGAAACTGCATCAAAGCATTACAAATCAGTTACAGATAGCATTAGCACACAGACAGAGGAAAATGTTTTTTTTTCGACCCTAAATTACCTATTAATTCTTATGGCCTGACAAATTTATCTGATCTGAATGAATATATTTCCCTTAATATTTATCATCAAAACCTATGTGGGGGGGTTATGAAAAAAAAGAATGAACTAGAAGTTTATGTGGAAAGTCTTAATAAAACGCTGGATTACGTGTGTATAAGTGAACACTTCTTGAATGAGAGCACTGTAAATGTTTTTAATCTAAATAACTATAATTTAGTAGCCTACAACTACTAACTTAATTCTAGGGCATGTGGATAGACTAACCGAAATTTGTGAGCCAATAAACAAATTGTATAAAATGGAATGTTTTGAAATTTGTGGTGCTAAAGATACAATCACTGGTCTTTATATTTGTTGTTGCTATCGAAATCACGTTGATAAGAATTTTGAACAGTTCTTGGAAGGATTGGAGAAGTTATTGGACTATTTATTTAATAGGAAATGCATAATATGTGGTGATTTTAATATTGATCTGCTAGTGGACAATAAAAAAAGTGCGGCATTCCTTGGCTTGTTAAAATGTTATAATTTTAGGCATCTTATCTCTTCTGCTACTTTCATCCGTAATAATAGTACTTCATGTATCGACAACATCATAACCAATCTGCCTGATGCTTCTGTTTTGGGTGGTGAGGTAGATCACAATGGTTTGGCCGACGGGCATGCAGGTATTTTTACTGAGGTTCATTTGAAAAATCGATCCAATCCATATTTAAATGACAATCGGTTTATTGTAATAGATAAAAGAGTATTCAACATTAAAAATATTGCAGCATTTGTAAAGGGTATTCTTAAAGAATCTTGGACTGGCATGGGTATTAATACTTTTCTTAAAAGTTTTTATAAAGTGTTTCGCAATAGCTACAGGAAGAGAGAATGTAAAACCAACCTTAGGAATAATTCAAAATTAAAGTGGATCACTAAAGGGATACGTACCTCCAGCAAAATTAAACGTTTTTTATGTGCACGCAATGGAAATGACCTTGAACCGAGTGTTTTAAAATATAAAAACATGTACGTTAGGCTATATAGAAATATTGTTTCTAAAGCAAAAGAGCTTGCTATAATGACACAAATAAATACATCACAAAATAAGAGTAGGGAAATCTGGAAAATTGTAAATAAATGCACTAATAGAGAGAAAGTGATTCAGAGGGAACTGAGGCTTAAGGTTGATGGACGAATTGTTGTGAATCCAGAGGAAATAACAAACTTGCTAGTGAATCAATTTGACTATAAAACTGCTACTGACGTAACTAAAAAAGACCATGCCACGGCATTTCTCCATCTATACACCGACAAGGTTGCCAGTGACATGCATATTTCTCCTACCACTCCAGACGAGATTTGTACCATAGTTAAAGGAATGGAAAACAAACATTCCTGTGGGCATGACGAAGTGCCGATTTGTCTGTTCAAGGATCACATTGACATATTGGCTGAGCCTCTATCTGACTTCTTCAATAATTGTATAAAAGAGGCTATCTTCCCAGAACAACTAAAAATGGCGAAAGTAATACCTGTGTATAAGAAGGGAAGTAAGTCTGATCCTAAAAACTATAGACCCATCTCTCTATTACCAGTGCTGTCAAAATTATTTGAAAAGTTGCCAAAAATACGACTTTTGGCACACCTCCGACTAAATAGAGTTTTTTAAATAGAAGACAATTTGGGTATCAAAAAGGTGTTGGCACTTTAGACGCCATATATACGTTATTGGATGATGTGATAGGCAAAATTAATAATAAAATGAGAGTTGCAGGGATTTTCTTAGATTTAAGCTCTGCATTTGACACAATTGACCATGAAACATCTGTGGAGTTTGTCAGCGGAAAGTACGATGAATTAATGGAGCGACTAGGTGCAGCTGAACGGGAAAACTCCACCCTTAAAAGGCAGATTTCCTCACTGGAATACAAAGTTGATTACCTGGAACGCTGCTCTCGCTCTGCTCTGCTTGAGATAAATAACTTGCCTACTTCTACCTCAGAAAGTAGGGAATCATTAATGAAAAACCTCTGTATGATTGGGACTGTGATTAAGGAGGAAATAAAACCATCAGAAGTCAAAAACATTTACCGAATTAAGGCAAAAAAAGACTCGCACACAGTCGGTACTATTGTTGCGGAATTCAGGACTTCAACTTTGAAGGAAAATGTTCTAAAAGCCACCAGAAACTATAATAAGCAGAGCGGTAACGGTAAACTGTCCACATCCAGTATTGAGATGCCAGGCCCGCCGAAACCTATATATGTTACCGAGTCCCTAACCTCCTATGGCAAGCATCTTTACTACTTGGGCCGCAGACTCCAGAAGGAAGGAAAATGTGAAAGCTGCTGGACGAGCCACGGGAAAATTTATATAAAAAAGACCGCAGGTTCGTTCCCGTTTTGTGTAAACTGCGAAAGCGACCTGCATAAACATATGGGCACCACGTTGTGACTTAGTTCCTCTGCTGCTGTATTTATTTTGCTTTTTCGTTATGCATGTCGTAGTTTTGTTATTGCTTTCTCTTTTCTGCTTGTAATATCACACTCCACACAACACTACTCAAGGTCATACGCAACCTCAGTCACTTTTGATTCCCTGCATGTACCGGTACACGCCAGCTTTTTCAACACGTCTCTGCTTTTAGTTTCGCACCTACTTAATTCGCAAAGCTATCTGAGTAATAAATCACTATTTTCTAATATCGCTCATGTCACTATTCTTAACCACTGCCGCTTTAGCTTGATGTTATATCCTTGTTGTTATAAAATTCGATAACTTAAATGACATACAGACTGACTTGGATAGTATTTCAGTAGCTGAGTCTGCCACCTGTATGATTGAGGACTGCAGAGATATTGCTAATATGCATAAAAATGCTCTCTCACTTCTCTGTCAAAATATTCGCAGTGTAATCAAGAACTTCGATGGCTTGACAACGCTTTTGGAAAGAAGTGATACATCCTGGGATTTAATTATTCTTACGGAATGTTGGCTTTTCAACTCTCCTTCCCTACCTTCAATCCATGACTATACCTGCGCCACTACAAATCGACATGGATCTCAGAATGAGGGTGTGATGGTGTTTTTTCGCTCCCACCTTCAGGTTTCGGTTTCGGAGCCCCAGGTCCAAGATGCGAACTGTTTGTTGCTAACAATTAACAATGATACCGCTCTGATTGCAGTCTATCGCCCGCCTGCTGTTCGGAATGTTACCGCGTTTGTGGACTCTTTGGATTTAGTACTAAAATCTGTATCTTCGTACAGAAATATAATCATAACCGGTGACATAAACATTAATATCTCTGACACCAGTACTGACTCACGTGCAACTGAATATCTGACAATGCTCGCCTATCACGGAATGCTACCAGCACACACTTTTCCTACAAGACAAAATATATCCGGTCTTGACCACCTAATATTAAAAACGAAAAGAGCTGCTTTCTGTTTCATCGCCAATACTTCAGTCACTGATCATGATACTGTTTTATTATTTATGGAAAATAACCCTTCTAATATTCCTTTGAAAAAAGCTAGACAGACCATTAAAAAAATACTGAAAATAATATACTTCACACAACTTTTAAAAGATACAGGAATTATTGCTCTAAGATACTCAAAACTACTAAAACTAATTATGATAAATCCCTTCTAACTAATGCACAAAATAATAATAAAAAACTCTGGGATGCTATAAAATCTATCACCCATACATCAAAGGTTAGAACACAGGCTAACGCTCTTCTGTCACCCTCCGAACCAGAGCGCTCTGTAAATGAATTGAACGCGTACTTTGCTAACATTGGACGTACATTGGCTGAAAATGTTCCATCCGTCACCACGTGCTTACCTCCACAATCCGAGGCTCCTCCAACGTATCAAGACAGTTTCAACATGCTGGGAACAGACGAATCAGAATTGGATGTTTTGATCGGAAAGCTGAGGGGCGACTGTGCGGTGGGCTCTGATGGCATATCGGGCACGTTTCTTAAGAGATTTAAAAATCTACTCGCCCCTCATCTGACCCATATATGTAATTTAGTTTTTACCTCCGGCATCTTTCCAGATGCGCTTAAGTTGGCAATAGTACATCCTGTGCATAAGGGCGGGGACAGAGATCAATCAAGTAACTACAGACCTATATCCATTTTGCCTACACTTTCAAAATTAGTTGAGAGGCTCATGAATAACAGATTGGTTAAGTACCTAGAGCAAAATAATCTTCTTTCTCCTACTCAATATGGTTTCCGTTCCGGAATTTCCACAAATAATGCTGTGCTTGATTTAACCACTAACATCATCTCCAACCTGGATAAAAAGCAGAAGGTAATTGGTATTTTCTTGGCTCTGGCAAAAGCTTTCGATACGATATCTGTCCCCAATCTTATAGCTAAACTAAACTGGAAAGGATCGGTATAAGAGACATTCAACTTGCTCTATTCGAGAGTTACCTCACTGGTAGACGACAATGCGTCAGAATCGGTGATTGGACGAGCGACGAGCTCCCTATATCATATGGGGTCCCTCAGGGCAGTATCATCGGCCCGACCCTTTTTCTCATTTATATAAATGAGCTCTGCGGGCTAGCACTTCCCAATGCATCCCAATGCATGGTTATGCCGATGATACTGCCTTACTATTCCATGGAGACTCCTGGGAGCTGGTGTTCCGGCATGCACAGTCCGGACTCAACTTTGTCACCAACTGGTTGGCTCAAAACCTGCTTACTTTAAATGTTGATAAAACTAATTACCTAACCTTTTCTTTTAATGCCGCTGGGAAGCCTCCTCCCTCTCTTTGCTCCTTGATTGTCCACTCTTGTATTTCACCTCACCTTGCGGCTTGTAATTGCCACTGCCTTTCTCGCATCAATTGTGTCAAATATCTCGGTGTACAAATTGACGAATGCTTGTCATTCTCTGTTCACATAAACACACTCACCTCGCGACTGCGTAGGTTGATCTACATCTTTATGTCCCTTCGTCGCGCTGCGGACACAGCGTTGCTGAGACTTGTATATCTCGCCCTCTGCCAATCGCTTCTACAATATTGTTTAACTACTTGGGGCGGATCTGCAAAAACTCACTTGCTGTGGCTGGAGCGTGCGCAGAGGGCACTCCTGAAGGTTGGATGGCGGTTGCCTTACCGCTTTCCTACCATTGATCTTTATGAAGCGTGTAGGGTTCTCACTGTTCGCAAATTGTTTATCCTTAACCTTGTTTTAACCACACACTCTCGGACTCCCTACGATCCAAACAAGTTTGGCACTCAACGACGTAAACATACTGTCTATTTTTGTTATTTATTAATGACTTGATTAATTATCTAAATAAAATTTTACCTGACATTAAATTAGTAATTTTCGCAGATGACACAAATGCCATAGTGGCAGCCAATGACATGGTAGAGTTGACGAAAAGGGTAAATACTTCGTTAGAAGCATTTCATGTATGGTTCGCGGCAAATAAATTATTAATTAATAGTAAAAAGACTCAAATAATGTTGTTTAAGACTACAGTCCGTAACAAAGATAGTTTGAATGTTGCTTTAAATGAAGTCGACATTGACCTCGTAACCGAAGTAAAATTTTTAGGTATATATATTGACCAATTGTTAAACTGGAAACCAGAATTAAAAGCAATTGGTGCATCAGTATCGTCTGCATGTTACGCTCTGAGAGCCCTGAGAAATGAAGTCAGCATAGAACAGCTAAAAATGGTATATTTTGCGCTAGTGGAGTCCAAAATTAGATATAGTATACTTTTTTGGGGAAATAGCTATGAATATAATAGTAGAAGAGCTTTTGTACTACAAAAACGTGCAATTCGTACCATGGTTCGCATCTCACAAAGGGAAAGCTGCCGACAACATTTTATCAATTTAGGCATACTTACAGTACCAAGTCTTTATGTACTGGTACTTTTGAGTAATATGGCCAAAAACATACGAGACTAAGAGACAGTAGAAGAACGGCAGATAAGGGAAGGCACGCGTAGACTGGACTTGAAAAATAAAGATCTTACAAATCATAACCTAAGAATTGTTAAACACAGTCCACGATATCAGTCTGTAATTTTTTTTAACAAGTTGCCTATAGACATAAAAAGTGCTGCCTACAATAGCGGTTTCAAAATAAAACTAAAACATTTCCTATTGAATAAGTGTCTATATGCTGTAAAATAACTGTAATTTTATTTTATTTTTATTTTAATGAGATAGTCAAGTTCGTTCTGAGTTATTAAACTAACCACAAATTCATTATTAATAATTAATCTTGTATCAATCTATGCTAATTTGTCTTTAATTAATTGTTTTATTGTTATTGTTTTTAATTTTAAGGGCTTGGCCATATTGTTTAATTTCTATGTTGAAATGCAATATTGAAGAAATGACAATTTTATTGTTTTAAATTTGTTTAATTAATCTATGAAATTCAAATGTAATCTGTTTTAGTTTGTTAACTGTATTTGTCTAATTTTGTGTGTAAATTCAGATACAAGTTACTTGTTTATGAATAAATGACTAATGACTACGTTATCTAGAGTTCACTCTTGTAGCTTAATATGCATTATCTAGATGCATGTAAAACAACAAACCCTATACAGAAAAAAAATGTGATGTGGCTGCAGAAAAGGATAACCGTTATCGTATGCTACTTTGCAGAATGTATTGTTTTGTTACGGTAGGTGGCATACGCCCACGGTTATCTTCTGAACACCACTATGAATATGTATGAAATACCATAAAATATTTGTTACGTGTTAGTTGTTTATGTAATACCCGATACTTACAGAATAGTTTGTACATTACAATTTCAGATGAGAATATTTTCTTATTCATACGTTTTAGAGCGCGATTTTTCAGTAGTCGGGTTTTAGTTTTTGAACCTATTTCTTTATGTCAAGTACGCCTAGTAAGCCAAGTACCTAATGAAATTTGAGTAATGGCTGTTACTTAAGTTACCTTGCCCAAATATAGCTTGGTTTTATACGAGGATTGACTAGTTATCAAACAATTTGGGAATTGTAGTAAATCTATTCATCAAACATTTTTTCACCGGTTTCATAAGTAAGGAAATATTTTTTTATATCTATACCAATACCTATATTATAAAGAGGGAAGTTTTTTTTGTTAGTTTGTACCGAATAGGCTCCGAAACTACTGGACCGATTTGAAAAATTCTTCCACCAATAGAAAGCTACATTATTCCTGAGTGACATAGGTTATTTTTTTTTCACGAAAACGGGTCCTGTGGTGTGGCCCACGGGAGCGAAGCCGCAAGCAACAGCTAGTATTTTATAATTGTATTTCATCACTAGTAGTCTCCTGCGGCTTTGCTCCTGACAACTGGATACCTGCCTACCTTTGCCGACTTACTTTACAAACATCATTTAAGGCTAACCCAGAACCAAAGACCTTATACTTCTTACTACTAGACTGTGCACTATGGCTCAAAAAACGGTCCGAGCGAGAGGGCTCCCGCTGGTAGTGTGTCACTTTCTAATGAGGTGACCATGACCAAACATAACAAGGGACAAATTGATTGTAAAAACAATAGTGTAAGTATCCCGATATATGTATATATCCTACCTAACTACGCTACCTAAACCTACCAAATTCAAGGAAAAAAAAGAAACGTGTGTATATTTTTTGGAATCTACATCACTTACCGTATGGTGTCGGGCATAAAGAATTTCAACAGGCCATGTTTTTCCATTGGTGTCATAAGAGGCGACTAAGGGACAAACCAGAGAATGGGCAGCAGCGTTCTCTGTGCATTTGTAACAACCATACTGGGATCGCCAACCCGCCTGCAAAGCACTCCTCATGAATAGCACAAATAAAACATAACCCTTAGTGCCCGGCAGCCTGCCTACCCTCGACTACGGTAGCGATCTAGGTTAAGGTATGGCAAGGGGTGCAAAGAATCCCGGACGAGATACGGCTACCCCAACAAATACCGACGACAGGACCTGGCAACGTACAACACGCGCACACTCCGGACTCCGGACCGACGATAAGATCACCGAACTCGAAGAGGAATTGAGCAGTTTACGATGGAGTATTATAGGGTTATCTGAAGTTCGAAGAGAGGGGGGGGGCTCGATCACCCTCAAATCCCAAGTCTGGATAAGTCTTGTTCCTCAAGACCCATCGTATAGATAGGAACAAAAAGATCTCTGATCTTACTCTCAAGCTCATGAAGGAGAGGCGTGAGATGATCTTGCAGTCTTCAGACGATGCTTTGAAATACCCCAAAGGATCTCAATTATTTCACCTAATTTCCAGTTGCGTAGACAGTTGAGAAACTTAACTTCACCAATTTTATTCCACTAGGAATCAATTTGCGAATAATATTAACAGCCGCTGAATATTACTCGAACAAAACCCGCCAAAAACTCCACAAACCTGGTGGTCCTACATTTAGTATTACCAGGCCCAAACATTTAAAAGTACTACTCTTACTCAGTATTAATGAATTATTTTTTAAATACAATGAATTGATGAATTAAAGGAACTGTAAAAATATTTAAACACGCTTCAAAGTTTCATAGACTTTGAAACGTATTTATATCTATTTTTTATTCGTTCGTTTTGGTATTACATAAAAAAGATAATATAAAATTTTCTGCCATTTCTATCAAACCCAATGATTAGTTGAGCTGGCAAGATGTCAGACAAGGACACACTACCAGCGGGCACCCTCTCGCTCAGGACCGCTTTTGGTTAGCTACCGCTTATAAGGGAATAGCTAACCTAGATTTATGGTAATAGATTTCATTTTAGCTATACAAAATTTTTTGGTGCACAGTCTAGTAGTAAGAAATACGTATAAGGTCTTTGCCCAGAACTTAAGCGTAATGCTAAAAAGGCTATAATAGCCTATAGCCTTTCTCATGAATGTGGCTATCATTTACAAAAATTAATTTTCAAATCCAACTGGAAGTTCTAATAATTAGCGCATTCAAACAAACAATCAAACTCTTCCGCTTTTTTTTATATTAAGTAGCTATAGATTCTGAAGCAGTAACTAATGAGGATTGCGCTACGCTCTATGTCACCCGTGCCTACATGTCAGTCATGGTTTTGAGCCGAAGCAGTACATCAATGTGTCCATGGAGTTTCATTCACGTTCTTCTCCATAGAGATCTACGTTTAAGATTATATATACTAACTAACCGACTCACTGACAATTCAAAATTATCAATCAATGATTTAATTGAATTAAATTATTTGAGTTTGAGTTCATAAGTCGCCTAAGTAATACATCTCATGCTCGTTACAAAAATATAAAAAAACAGCTACAAACATTTCAAAAATAAATGCGAAACAAAAAGATTCCTTGCCTTTGGCCCCAAACAAACTTTACTACAAACCGTAAAAATCTCTTTAAAATTTTTAACGAGTATTATAAGCATAAATAACTCTTATAAATAAATATCAAGGGAAAAATTCAAGTTCAATGAAGCTTAAAAACATGGCTTTCGTTTCATAGCGCGATTTATTCCAGTTTTCCTCCTTTTGTGAGGCCCTTAAAGTGTATAAAACGGGGAAGCAATACAAATTAAAACATTATGGAGATAATGGTTGCCAGTGTTGGTCGCCAATGTTGGAGGATTCTGCACGTATTCACATTGGCAGATTAAATACTGAGTACAAATAATTAAGCTTTGGGGGTAGGGGGAGGCCAATAGTGGGACAGTGGTGGCTAAAATAAAAAAACATAAAAAGTATCTTGAATAAAATAAGTAGAAAAGAGAGCCTACATAGTCTGGCCAAGTGAAAGAAGCTACGTCCTCATGTTAATTTAAGCACGTGGTGATGGCAACCAGAATCGATGTAGGCAGATTGTTCGCTTAAAGGTTCTGTAACCACAATCCTCAGAACGAACTAAGGAAGAAGAAGGATATAGAACGATTGACGTATAGTAACGTAATAGTTCAGCACAGTGTAGAACAACTTTAAAGATTCCTGAAACGGATCCGAGTAACAAAACACCTAGTTTCTCTTTTACTGATTTAAAAACCACAGTTTTATGTCTACCCAATTCTACCAGGCCCCTCAGAAAGTATTGCGAAAAAAAGTTTTTATATATGGGAGACTGGCCAGTTATAATGTTTTTAGAAAATATGATTATTTATAAGTAAAAATAAGTAAGTTCCAATTTCAAAATTTCCCTCCACATTTTTTGCGAGTTAATTCAAAGTATTGTGTCTCACTGAAATATGGATCTGCGCCGGGAACATTTTAGAGCTATGATTTTATACGATTTCAAGTGTCGCCTGAAACCGGATGAATCGTACGATAGACTTCAAATGGCATTCATGGATGAAGGCCCTTCCAAGGCAACCGTGTATCGTTGGTATAACGAATTCAAGCGCGGTCGACCAACTTTGGGGGATGACGAAAGAAGCGGTCGCCCTTTGACGGCTGTTACCGAAGAAAACGTGCTAGCAGTGAAAAATTTAATCCAAGACAATAGGCGAATTACATATCAGGAGATTCAACACATATTGAAGATTGGATCGGGAAGCGTTCACGAGATTCTACACAGCCATCTTCGCGTGAGGAGGATAGTATCACGCTGGGTGCCGCACAACCTCACCGATGCTCAGAAGCAGGCCCGGGTGGAATGGTGCCGTGATATGCTTAACAAATTTGAAGCAGGCTCGTCTCGGCGTGTTTACGACATCGTTACAGGTGATGAGTCCTGGATTTATCAATACGACCCAGAAACCAAGCGCCAGTCGACTGTTTGGGTGTTTCAAAATGAGCCAACGCCTACCAAAGTGAAGCGATCTAGAAGCGGGGGTAAGATTTTGATCGCTAGCTTTTTTAATTTGACTGGCCACTTGGTATCAATTCCCTTACGGGATCAAAGAAGCATTAATGCCGAATGGTATACTACCAAATGTTTGCCAGAAGTTTTCTCTGTTATAAGCAACAAGCGACCAAACACAGGGCTCCGCGGGCTACTGCTCCACCACGACAATGCACCTGCGCACACCGCACTCAAAACGAGGGACTTCCTGGACAGCACGCCAGTCAAACTCCTGGGTCACCCTCCTTACAGCCCTGATCTAGCACCGTGTGACTTCTTTTTATTCCCAAAAATAAAAAATCAGCTCAAAGGGATACAATTTTCGTCGCCGGAAGATGCGCTGGCTGCGTTCGAGCAGGCTGTAAACGAGGTGTCTGCGGCGGACTGGAAAAAGTGTTTTGAAAACTGGTTTAGGCGCATGAATCTTTGTATAGAGGCTGGTGGAAAGTACTTTGAAAAGATTTAATAAAAATATATGTACGTATAGAACAATTTTTTTTAGTTTCGCAAAACTTTCTGAGTGTCCCACGTATATCTAATGTTTGCGTAGTTAATCAATTTGCCACGTGTTCGAAAATAGAGCGATCGAAACGTGACGAGTCAGCCAACACTGGTTTTATGAATTCGATTACACTGGATAACTTAATCCGTGTTCGTTTAACTAGTGGTTTGTTACTGATTGCTACAGTTCCACTTGATTGGACTGATGAGAGTGACTTTTTTTAGATTGATTGCTAGGTCAAATGTTGCGGGATTTTCAGGATTGTAGCCCGATTTCATGCGGATCTTTAACAGTCTAGATAATCGGCGTAATGTATTTCTTCAGATCTACGATCTACTTCTTCATATTTATGTCCTTGCTCCATCCAAGTGATTAATCAGTGCACTATGCATAATGCCCGGACATTATGAATCAAGTCAAGTCAAATCCAGCAATGTAATAAATACTGATTTAAACTTCATTGTTTATCACATTGTCTGGTCATTATGAGTATTGCTACGGAACGGATGGGCAATTCGATAATTATGGTCAAAGAATTAGTCCAAGAGCGAGCGAAGCGAGCTCGGGAGGTTAGGGCACCCCGACACGGATAGGTTAGGTTCGAAGGGGCTGAAATGAGCGAACTTAGCTACCGTCATCCGTTTCATGTCAGGTTACTTTAGACCCTGCAGACAGAACTAGAAGCCTGTAAGGTTCCGTCGACTTTGTTGCTTAAATAGTAGTTTTACTTACCTATTCTATATTAAAATCTTATTATTACCCGGCCTAATATGTGATGGGTATTATTCTGAAAGCCTAGTCGATTTAATTATTTCAATAGTTTTTATCATAATGACTACTTATGTTGGGCATTTTTCAAATTGCCTGGGCATTATGAATAATGCCGTTTTGGTTCCTAACATATGCACCGTTACATTTTGGTCGTTTTAATCCCGTAGAGGGTCGATTCGGTGGATGAAACTGAACGGTCGATTTGTAAAGATAAAATTAAAAAATAAATCACAAAGAACCATAAACCAACTTCCAAAAAAACACTAAAATGTGAAAATTAACATTCTTACCTCTTTGCGGCGTATACACAATCGCCTTAAGTGCTTGCTGTAATGCCTACGCTTTCACATACATTCCGAAGTCACCGTCAGTGGAGGGTTACAGAAGCCTCATTATTTACCGCTGGACATCAATTCCAGGATTAAATTTTCGGAGTGCAAGTTTTGGGCTAGTTTAGTCCTACCTTCCGGGACAATCGAGGACGGCTGCCGCGTCAACTAGTGGCCCTCATCAAACCTGCCAGTGCATCAGTACACCTCAACTTTTTGCGTGGTCCGCGCAGCCATCACGTAACATCTGGGGGGTGATCTCTTGCGATAAGGGTGCGTGTCATTAAAATGACGATATCTCCTAAACTATTCAAAGTAGCTTTTCAAAAGTTATGTCGTTAGAATTGTTATAAAATAAACTAGCACATTATGAAATTATTGCTACAGTTTGTAAGTGTAACAATAAACAAAGCACATGAAAGTAAGCGCGAAAAAGGCCTCTCATATTTTGGATCACTGTTATTCTGTTGTTATTTTAAATATAAATTAACATTCTACATTTTGAAGATATTTATAAATCTATAAGCACAATAAAAAAACATGCCGCCTTACAAAAATATTAAATAAATTAAAACAAAAATCATTATAAATTTTGTTTAAAAATAACCTTTTAAGGTCGCTTCTTGATCTGGGAATTCTAGGCAACAAGATGGCGGCCCATACAAAATTATACAATATTTCTAGAATGCCCGGACCGGCAAGCGAGCCTTAAAAGGTCGTTTTGAGATTCAATCAATTATTTATTTAAATATTAGACAAAATCTTAGAAGTTAGAGAAATTAAATGCTTATTACGTATGCAGTAACATATTGATGATATGTTACTAACGATAGTTTGATATAACTAATGTATTTTTTAGTCGATATAAATAAAATAGTGAGGGTAGCTGGAGAACCAACGCACGCGGTGTTTGATAATTTTATTTTTTGCCTAGAATCTTTATCGAATACAGAATCTAAGTATTAAAAACGGTTTATTATTTATTCTTCCATGTTGTATTTTCAATTAAAATCCGGTTACATTTAAATGAAAATAGGCAAAATACTTAAACAAATGTCGTCTGGAGCGCAATGGAGGCGGCCATTGCCCCGCCACAAAACATTCAATAAACCGCCGCCACGTCACTGAATGTCTATGAGTGAATGATGTTATGCCCTCCTTATCTTACCCTTGACACATTATGTGTGTTCGAAAAGGTTAGCAATAGAGTAGGCTTTATTTTTCGCTCTTTGAAGTAGGTCAGTTCACACCGACCTTATAAGGTGCGTCAGCGGTTTCTCTTTTTTTTTTGCCACCCACAAAAGGTAAATTAGCGCCAAAAAGGATAAAATATTATAGTACGTATTTTTAATACTCATAATTATAGTGCCCGGCAAGTAGCAAGTTAAGTTAAGTTAGCAAGGTTTTGGCGTAGTGGGGGTAAGTTCGCGCATATTCTGCGAACTGACCAACCTCCATATAGAGCTAACGGAACGTGGACGTGACACGATCGGTCAGTCGATCCTTGTGTCAACTGACCAACCATTCGCGCGCTCGGAACGATCCTAAACGTACCCCGCACCGCTTTACTACCAAAGACACCAAAAAAACGACTTCTGCGCATCTAAGAACTCTTGCCAACTTACGTGCCGGGGATTATACCTATAAAAAACTCCGTGAGGCTCTATGTGTAACTATTTTAGTTTTGTAACAATAATAACCCCTTTTTGTTCAAATTAGTCCATTAAAATACGAACACGATGAAAAATTTTAACATTCGTTATGAGTATTAATCCGTATTCAATTAAATATTTTATGATTATAACTGACTATGAGCAAAAAAAAAAATCTCTTTAAATTATTGGAATCGGACCTGTTGTTTCTTTTAATCTTGTAAGTTTGTTTATAGGAAGTAATATCTGGAACTACTGAACCGATTTTGAAAAAATTTTCACCGTTAAAATGTTAAATTATGCCTGAGTGACATAGGCTTTATTTTATTGTGATTATTATTGTAAAATAGCAATATTTGTCAATCAAGTCTAAAAAGAAAGAAAGAAAAGAAAACGGGCTCATGCGTTGAGTGGTAAAGACTCTCAAACAGCCAGGAGAACATAAACTTATAGAACAGCTGTAAAATATATCCGGGTATGAAATCATATGTTTACAACTGTCGTGGTGGCCTAGTGAGTAAGACCTCGACTCTCGTGCTTGGTTTTTGGTTCAAATTCTGGCAATTACCAATATGTCTTTTTCAATTCATATGTACTTTCTATGTCATATCTTGGTCAAAAATCAAAAAATCAAAATCAATAATTTTTATTTCACATAGGCCTACATGGGCACTTATAAAACGTCGACAAGGTGCACGGTTCGGGTTGGTCGATTCCTATGGAGAAGAACCGGCAAGAAACTCCATGGTTACTCTTTTAAAAAATTGTTTGGTTTTACAATATTTCCATGTTACAGCAGTACTTAGATGGGGGGACAACGCAGGCCCGATAATAAGTCGTAAGAAACTTAAACAAGAAGTGATTATATCTATATATATAAAAGAAAGTCGTGTTAGTTACTTCACTTATAACTCAAGAACGGCTGAATCGATTTAGCTGAAAATTGGCAGGGAGGTAGCTTAGAACCAGGAGAAGGACATAGGGTAGGGTAGGGTAGGGTAGGGTAGGGTAGGGTAGGGTAGTGTAGGGTAGTGTAGGGTAGTGTAGTGTAGTGTAGGGTAGTGTAGTGTAGGGTAGGGTAGTGTAGGGTAGGGTAGTGTAGGGTAGTGTAGGGTCGGGTAGGGTAGGGTAGTGTAGGGTAGGGTAGTGTAGGGTAGCGTAGGGTAGTGTAGGGTAGCGTAGGGTAGTGTAGGGTCGGGTAGGTTAGGGTAGGGTAGGGTAGGGTAGTGTAGGGTAGGGTAGGGTAGGGTAGAGTAGGGTAGGGTAGTGTAGGGTAGGGTAGGGTAGGGTAGGGTAGGGTAGTGTAGGGTCGGGTAGGGTAGTGTAGGGTAGGGTAGGGTAGGGTAGTGTAGGGTAGGGTAGTGTAGGGTCGGGTAGGGTAGGGTAGTGTAGGGTCGGGTAGGTAGGGTAGATAAATGTTTGGTCTTTTTATGGCAAAACAAAGTTTGCTGGGTCAGCTAGTAATAAATAAACAAAAGATTAAAAAAAAGTAAAACGAGATAAAATGTTAACAATCTAGAAGGCCTACAATGTTCACACATTTACAAACCAATCGGTAAAATAATCTATACAAAGTATAACAAGACTAAATTTAACATGTGGCACAAATGTTGTTATCAGTGCTGTAACTATTCTTAGCAAAGGGCTATAAAGATAATTGAAAACCATTGTAAAAAGTCTTATTAAATGAAGAAGAAAGGTCGTCGCTGGCAACGGTGAAAGAAAACACCGTGAGGACACCTAGACTTATAGTTAGTTTATTATAAGTATATAGTGCTCCATTGGTGTAATTGCTGCAAGGCGTTCCAATGCGAGGATAAACGATATAAATAAATGTATTTCCAGGTCGACCACGGCAGAGTGTACCCAGGCGGAAGGCTCTCCGACGGCCCGATGAAATTTGAGTTTCTCTCGCCAAAGATCGCATCTCGCCGAAGAGGAGTTGCCATCACATAGACCCACGCATCCTAGAATTTTTTTTCCGGCTTTTTAGGCGCTGGGGCACTGAGCTGTAATTGTGCATTGGGTGGCGTGGGTCGTTTTCTAGTTTCGTCCTCTCTATGCGACTTGCTATAGTCCTGCGAATTTCCGGGGGCGCAATGCCGATAAGTGGATACAACATTCGTACAGGAGTCGGTTTGAGGCAGCCTGTGGCAATCCGGCACGTCTCATTTAGAGCTGTATCCACTAATTTGGAGTGGGCAGAGCGGCCCCATACTGGACTTGCATATTCACCAGCGGAGAAACAGAGTGCCATGCGAGTCGTTTGCATGACTTAAGAAGACGCCCCCCATCTGGTGGACGTTAGGTGGCGAAGCAAGTTATTCCTTGAATGCACCTTCCACTGGACATTCTCGCAGTTCTTTCTGTAGTTGAAGGACCTGTCCAGAGCCTTCCGCCTGCGCACACTCTGCCGTGGTCGACCTGGAAAACCTTAAATAGACTCTGCACTTAGGTTGGCCGCAGCAAGGACAACCTCCACAGGGGGTTCTCTGATGGCACTACTCTTCAGTGCTTGTTCAGAATCTCTCCGCAGTCCATGGCCCATCTCACGGAGTGCGCAGCCTGTCCTGTCACCTGTCCTTACGAATACATTATGACTGCGTCACCGAATGGTGTTGCCGAGGCTGAATTCTGGGCCAAACACAATATTTAACCTTTTGATATTTGCCACCGACACGCTAAGAAGAAGAAGAATAAATGTGTGGTTAAGAAGTTTGAGAGAAAGCACCGCGAGATAAGAATTATGAAGCATAAATCGACAACCAGAATTGGTTGAAAAATATTCTAGATTAACGCGAGTGAAGCCGGGGCGGTCGGTTACCTATAAATAACCCTGATACAAATTCCGATGAGTGTTTAATGATTTTTGCAATTTAACACCTTGTTAAAGTCTGAGAACATGCTAAGATATTCTTGCGATGCTTTTCAGGGTTTTGCTTACCAATATCACCCTACAAACCAATATGATTGACTAATGTTAAAATATGACATTAAAGAAATCATTCAAAATTAAAGGAAGTCAAACTGCATTATAACAATGGCATAGTTGAGAGCTAGAATCATGAGGTGTAATATTATAGTGTTGTAATGCTGTGTACAGATGCTGTATGCCTCGATGACTATATTATTTTTTTTTTTGTGTTTTTTTTTGTAAATACTTTCATTTTGCGTACAGTTAAGGAGTGGAATTTCCTGCCGAAATCTGTGTTTCCCGATAGCTACAACTTCAGGGTTTTTAAGTCAAGAGTGAATAGGTCTCTTCTAGGCAAGCGTGTTACACCGTCGACCACATCGCCTCTTACCATCAGGTGAGATAGTGGTCAAGCGCGAGCCTATCAATAATAAAAAATTGAAAATAATAAAAAACAATAGTAAGTTTAATAACACGCGGGAAATAAGCAGTTGTTAGTACCTATACATCATAAAAGACAGGCTAACAATAACGTAACAATAACTTATACGTCAGTTTGACATATCGCTGCTTTAATAATAAACTGAAATAATAACAAAATTACGATTGTTGGGAAATCGCGTTTTAAATTTTGCGAATGCGATTCAGCTACATTTTTTCAAATTAAAATAAAGATGGGAATGATACAGTAATACTAGTAACATTTTAGTATTACCACTAGAATAGCCTTTCAAATGGCATATAAAAATCATTATTATTAATAATTAATTAAAAAATACAAGGCTTTAAAAACATCCTACCGACTTAATTCGTTTTATGATTAAAATACAAGTTATTATTTAAAACGATATGCGACACAACATATATTAGTGCAGTTTATTATTAACAAAATATCTGAAACACTTTATACATTAAGGTATAATGCTCTATTCATATATTAAAAAGATAACATTTTAGTCTTATTAATTAAAACGACTGTTTAATATTAAAGGAATGAAGGATTTTTAAACGAAACTACCTTTTATTTTTGCAAAATAGTATTATTAAAATTAAGATCTTATAGAAATTGAGAAAAATCTTTACAATTTACACTATTATTAAATGTCACAAGGAGCTTCGCTATTATCTAATATTAAATCAGTACAAATTAGGTATTTATATTACCCGTAATCATTTTATTATTATTATCCTAGTAGGTGTTCCTATTATCATCATCATCATCATACTAGACGAAAGACGTCCACTGCTGGACATAGGCCCCCCCAAGCGTCGCCACATTGACAGGAAGATGTTGCGTTGGAAGGCCTTCCACCAGGTGGACCGATGACCTGGTGACGGGGATCCGCTGGTTGCGAGACGCACGGGACCGGTCAATGTTCTTATTATAACTAAACATTATTACAGTAAAATATAATTTTAAATCACAACATTTAGTTATAATAATAAAAAAAACTGTTGCCCCACGTTTAGCATCCACCTCTATACAAAAAGCAGTGATCGTTATCGTATGCATTTTTGCTGTCTTTAAGTTCTTTTAACGTTAGATTTGAACTGTTTAGTTTCGAATTATAATAGAAAACCGACGTTTCTCCTTTGGGACATTGCAAAACGGCTTCCAAATCATAAATTACGACTTAATTCTATCTTTTACTTTTCTTCTCTACTTCCCTTTTTCTTTTAAGTGCACTCGATATTTATCTTTTATGACCAACTTTTGGTCACAGTTAGAGTTTTCGTAGCTGAAACAGATCAGCACTGATCCTTTTTGAGGCGAAAGAAACTTAAAATTATATTCCCTGGTAAAAAAAAATTAGTAGATTATATAATTATCGGTTTCTTTACCATTTTTTTATTGTAAGTCTACGAAATCTTTGTATAGGTCTTTAATTGTTTTACCAACATCTATATACATACTCCCTTGTGGTTTGTGCCCTTCACAGATTACAAAAAACGCTGGTGCCCTTACATAGTGGGATTCCATCCGAGGGATAGAGTCAATGTGTTTTTTTTATTTTGGCCGTGTTTTCCACGCCTCTTTTCCATCAGAAAACCATGTTCGTTCGTATTTGTTCTAATAGTATTTATCATGCGGTCCGTTATACCTAAAATACTTTTGAATATGTTTTACAGACTCTTACCCTACTTCGTTGACAGTAAAGATAAAGCTTTATTGGGGCGACACGGATTTTCTGCATTTGTATTTTGGCTAAATTTCGACCATAAACAAACTGATAAATGATATTTGCTTGCTTAGATCTCTTTACGGAGCAAATCGTACCTTGCTCCGTTGTCAAAACAATTTAACCTAAAATTTGTGCACGGCATTTTTAAACGTCGAGCTGACAATTTTCTGAATCTTATACATAGATTTGTAGGTTTCACTTTCGTTTCGCAATCTCTTAACTCGGTTTTGTCTCAATTTTGAAGGATTTCCACCGCTTGCAGCCTTTTTTGATGTTCCTATTAGTAGAGTCAGAATCAGAACTTGAATAATTCGAACTTGAAGGTAATAAAAAAATCAAAGTTCTGGGACCAGAAGCGTTAGCGAATTTGTCTTCAAAGTGGATTGCCTACGTGCTGTGTTCTCCGTAACCCTGCAATTCAGGCGTATGCTTAACTATAACGGCTAGGTCTGTTTGTGGTATGCCGCTTTCCTTAGCCTGTTTGTCAGTTTGCCCCGAAGAAGATGTGCTGTCGGAATTCGAAGACGATGAAGATGAGCTTGAGGATAATCTTCGTGTGAAGTTCATGCTTCCTGGTGCAAGTACGTTTGTGTTTTCCTCATCATCTGCGTTGCAAGGACTTTCGCTATCGTAGTCTGGTACAAGATTTATTTTTATTTTGAGAACGATGGTAAATTATTTTCCGATTTCAGGAGAATATCAGTTTTAGCAATAACTTGACCGGTCTGAAATTTTTTGTAGTATTAAACAGTGACAAGTGGTAGGTAGCTAAAAACATTAAACATCGTACGTCATCGTTTAAGTTTGTATGGTCATGTTCAAGCTAATCTTGAGCGAGGTTAGACAAAAGCAACTCAGTTAATGGCTCCTGAAAATTAACTAGGCGGAAAAATAAATATTTTAATTTTAAAACATAATCTATCTGTACAAACTTACTACTGCATCACATAGTTTGACATTTTCTACATTAGGTATCTTGTGACTAATTTGCAGAAGCATTGGCTGTAATAAAATAAATAGAATTTACGTAATAATTATGAATTTGGCAAAATTACAACAATATTATCCTTTTGTTTTACTAACAATTATGTCACCGGTATCTTCTTTTACGCATTTTGATACACTTGCGTTTGTTTGCTTATTTTGGGACGGTTTAGATTTTAAAATCAGGCCCAAAATTCGTCGACGACGTCGTCATAACCCTTTAGTGCTGATACCTGGTTACTCCAAAAGAGACAACTTAAAAACTTAAAAATATGAAACAGAATTTTACATAATAATAAAAAATAAACGCAACAACTCATAATTTGAACTTTGATTTTAAAAACATTTAATAAAACACAGAACTATCCTCTACTATTTTACAAAACATTGTAACATTTTAATGATAAAACGAAACAAATATAAAATGTCCTTACAAGATATCGTAATGTTTAATCGTAAACTGAATTAAATTTAATTTTTGCCAAATTAAGTAGCCATATTTAAAAAGCAAAACGAAATAACTTAAAAAAGTTCATTTTACATCCAAAGTAATAGAAATGCAAGCAGTTACCTTTCTATAGCAAAACGAACTATTGGGTATTAGTACAGGCACATACACGTCTCACTCTTGTCATTGCTGGCGTAACACTAAAAGGCACGTTTTATGAATACTCATTGGTCCACTCCGTCAAACAAAAAGAGACGGCAGGTCCTCTATTTCGCTTGTAGTTGTTCGAATCAAGCGTCCGTTAGACTGAACGTACTCTTTATGCAGACTTAATTCGTTTTTTGATTAAATGTCAATAACTCGCTTTTTTTTGTTATTACGGTTTATTATTAAAGGTGCGATATGTCGCAGACATCAAGCAATCATAAATGAAGTATAAGTAATTGACTGTCAAACAAGCTGGTAACACGATAAGGACTACTAACAGTTCGATCGATACTACTAAGTAAAATACTTATATAGTTAATAAATTTCAGAAAACCGTGTTGAGTAGGAAGAGCCGGGTTTCGAAACGGTCGAAACCCGTTCTTAAGTTCGTCTTTCACTTTCACATTTTCAATCTCTTAAAAATATTCTTCTACTACCCTTTTCTGTCCAATACGTAAAACGAGGATAAATTGGTCAATTTTGAAATAAAAATTGACATAACTACTTCAATTATATTTTGAGAAATATGAAAAAAATGCAGTGTTCAAAAATTTAATATTTTCCGTAGTTTGAGTGATATTAAAAATAAAATGAGTCAATTAACGTTAAAATAAATGGGGTTACTTTATATTGCAATGACAAAACAATGAGGTTGTTTTGTCATTGCAATATAAAGTAAACCCAATTTATTATTTATTTTTAATGAATTCTCACTGATCAATTTAAAAAAAACTGCAATAAGGCTGACATGGCAAAGTTGCAAATTTTTAAAAGAAAATTGAGGTACGTTCCGTTTTCACGTAGTTAGCTTTATAAAATGTAAAAAAATAAGCCATCATCAAAGTTGCCCAAGATCTCAATGTAACCCCGTTCTATCAGTACCATATATAAGTTAAATTGCAGCTACGCTGCGCTGGATGTGAGACTCACGGGACCGGTCACTGGGGTGACAATTGGGCCAGGTCTTACTTCAGGAAAAAAAGAAAGAAAGACAACACATTTATTTGACACAAGCCTGAACACATAAAAAGGAAAACTTAGACTTAACAACAGTAATATAAAAGAATAAAACAATATTAAAGTCCAAAAGCAGCTAAAATGGTGATGATGAGGCAGCTGTGACAATATTTACCACCAACAAGCAATGAAAATCAAAACAACGTTTTATTTATGTAATTTAATAAGGTAAAAAACAAAAAATAGAAACCAAACAATAAAAACAATGAAATACTAAGTGAAAGTCTTAAAAATAACATAGATTTTGCCTCACTGTTGCGTTGAAAAGATCTATTTTGCAAATGAAAATAATGTATAAAATACGCTTTCTAACTTAAGGTTAAATAATATGGTTAAATTGCAACATAATAATGAGATAGTTGACAGCCATCGTAAGTATAACTGGCAGCATGTACATCCCAGCAGGAACCTTGGACAATAACTTGATCTCTATTGGATTCTTCTTTATCAGACGTATGAAGTCCTTTAACAACTTCCCTTCAGCTTCACCTGAATCTGAAATAAAAAGTATCTGAAGTTTTGATATCTTGATCGGAAGGCAGAATGCTGCGGCATAAATCTATCGAATTAAAAAACGTCTAAAATGGTATCTTGTTCACTCGTAGCGTCAGCGATGTGGAGGATTATGAATCCGGTACCGCATACCACAGCGTTGTGATTTTCGATCAAGAGACCAATACGTTAGTTTTTAACGGACTTCAAAAAAGGAGAAGATTTCTCAATTAATCCGTATATTTTTTTTTATATTTGTTAGCGGATAATTTCTTCGTTTATGAACCGATTTTGAAGATTCTTTTCTTGTTGGAAAAGAAATATCTCAAGGGTGGTACCATGATAAGGAAACTAGGATCTGATGATGGGATCCCAGAGAGATCGAGGGAAATCATCAAATATTATAAGCATACATATAGTGATTTTGGTATTTTCATCAAAAATGCAACCATTTGCACTCAGAAAGTATCATTTGGTGAAGTGGAACTGATGAAAATGACCACAATAGCCATTGAAACTCCGAAATAAAACAATGTATCCTAGTCGTAGTAGTAGTAGTCCTTTGGCTATAAACTATAAAGAGGAAAATAAAAAACTATTTAACAAAAAATAAAACCGACTTCCAAAACAAAACACTACAATGCGAAAAATAACTTCCTTTTCCGAATTCGGTGTCGAATAACGGAAAACAATGGGTACAAAAGGCACCGACTTCGGAAAAGAAAGTTATTTTTCGCTTTGTAGTGTTTTGTTTTGGAAGTCGGTTTTATTTTTTGTTATTTATACGAGTTTTTAGTTCCTTATTTTATTTAAATTACTAGTTTTACCTATATGTATTGAATTGTAAAGTCGAACCAACACTCGGTGAAACATCACTCCTTGGTTCATCACCATTTGCCCAGCAACCAGTGGCATCATCATCACTGACATGTACCCAAATAAAACAATTCCAACTCTTGTATACTCTTCAGCGTTCCCTATCTGTAATTTATAGAGTTAATAACCTCTTACAAATATATAATTATGATATAAATAACAATTTGAAGTCAATACTCACATTTAAGACGTTTTTGTAAAAAATATAATACGACATCAAAATGTAATGTAATATTGACAGAATTATAGAAAAGAAAAACTGAAACATAAAATATCATCAATTAATATTAGGAATGGGAAAGTTTGGATGGATGGATGTTTGTTACTCAACCACGCCAGAACGGCTGAACGGATCTTGATGAAATTTGGCACAGATGTAGATTATAATCTAGAATATCACACGGCTCTTATCCCGGTATAATGTTCCCATGGGAAGATAAAACACTTTTCAAGCGGGTGATGCCACTGGCAGGACCTAGTGTTACAATTAATGCTATTATAACTTAAACTACATGCACGTTTTTATCATATTTTTTTTTTTTTTTGTTTTGTTAATCATCCAATGACTTCTCCAGCTCTGGGTGAGGCGGGAGGGCGTGTCAGACTTTTACTGACTAAAAGCCGCCCGTGTTCCTTCAGTTGGTTGTACCAGGGCTGCGGTAACTCTCTTTCAAATTTACCCGCGACCCACACAGGCATCGGCCCTAGCGGACCCGTCACTTTTGCTGACATCTTTATGAGGCGCGCGTGGAACACTACTCGCCGTAAACTCGGGCCTGATCCTTAGTGGACGGCAAGCTGCCCTTTTCTTGCCGTCCGCAAGCCCGCGCCTTCGGGGGCCAGGCATTGGCTTGTGACTCCCGACGCCCGGGACGTCTCCTGCAGTGGTTAGGGGCGTGAGGGCGTCTCATTTGCGTCTCCCTCAAGCGTTCCGCCTCCTCATTTGCGAGCATTACTGCTTCGCAGAAGGAGGAGACAGCTTCGCATGCCCTCTCGCTCCGTACCATGACCTGGACAAGGGCCGGATGCGAGAGGTCGCCAATCATGCCAGACAATTTTGTCAATAATCTATTAACGAGAGGTCTAGGTAAAATGTTTTCTACGGAAAAGGTGCAAGTACCTGGCGTCCAAAGCAGAGCATTACTTTGTCAGAGCACTTAGTCAAATCCTGATAGAGTTCAACCCATCCTTGAATCTGCTCCCTTGTGATATCGCATTGCTCATCTGAACTTATATCACAACTCTCTAATCTCTCTTGAGCGAATGATACCAATGAAGTCAAGCTTTTGAACAAATGAAACACTATCATAACAACAACATACAACATTAGGTGCTGAAATACTATCGTAATCCTTGTCATTGTTTGTGATACCAAAATTGGAACCAATATGAACAGTCTTAACTGTGAGAACTTTATGTAAGTATCCACAGATCTAAAGACAGCAAACGCGAAAGAATATATAATAAAGCTAATGCAGAACCAGTAAGTTTTCTTTAGTGAGTTAACTAGTTTCTTATCATGTTTAAAGCAATCAGAGACACGATTGATGCCTTTATAATATGACATGAAGGCGTCACTATAACAGACTCCGGTCATGACGGATGTCAACGAGGATAAATAAGCTGAAGCAGAAAACCCAGCAAATATTAAATTAATTTGATTGTAATCAACCTCTCCTAACAACAAATATAGTTCCTGCATGACAATTATAGTATGTAACAGAGTCTGAGCGGATATTAGGAAGATGATAAAACATTTCTTAAGCTTGTTCTGGTTACAATAATTCCTGTATATGCCGAATAAATTCTCCATTAGCAGTAAATTGTTGATAAACTTTGCTGGGAACATTTTTTGTTCCTTATGTTATACACCTCGGTGGCGACGATATACTCGTCGTAATACTTTTATTGGATAGAAGCAAAAGGTTTTATTATTTTTAATTTCTTCGTGAGTAGTTCCTCATGTAAGTAATTGCCACGCTGTCTTTTTTATGACACGACATTAGTCAACATTTTATTTTAAATTATGTAACTGATGTTGCCATGTCTTACCTAGTTATTACTGATATTACATTAAGTAATTATTTTCTTTGGTGTTGTTTCAGGTTTTTTGTTATTATTTTTCTATCTTTTTTTGCTGGCCTCCTCAATTAACATTCTTGATTTCAAAAATATACAAACTGATTATATTAAAATTTACGCCAAAGAAATCTGTAAATAATATTATTTTAAACACGACTTAAGTGTCAGACTTATCTACTATTCCAAAAATTCGACAAACGTAAGCGGATTCTGAGAGAAACGTCAAAAACAGATGCCTGCTTTATATTCCATACATTTATATTATTGTGTTTTACATCTGATATGCCACGCTACTTAGAAACCGATACCGTTTCGCATTAAGGGCTTACAGCACATCTAACGATTATTAAATACCATTTGCATATTCTTCAAACGGATCCAATGATAGAGATAGAGAAATGGACTGAGTATTCCCTAAAGAGCTGTAAAGAGAGCTCGGAAATAGATAAATCGTTGTCGCGGTGACAACGATTTGATGTGCTGAAGTGGAGTCGCGTTGGAGGATATGACTTGGCATATAGGCCTAAGCGATGGGGGGGGCAGTATTAGTCTCTTTGCAGAATTTCTGGTGGTTTTCTACATCGTCAGCGTAACGTCTGTTGTATTTATAGTGTCACTAGCTTCTTCCAGCGGCTTCGCCCACGTGAAAGGCGAAAATTAACCTTAGTAAACATATTCCTGGGATAAAAAGTAAAATCCTATGTACTATGCCTGACTGTAATCTATCCCTATGCCAAATTACATCCAAATCCGTCCTGCCGTTTGAACGTGAAGAAGTAACAAACATACAAACACACACACTAACAAACTTTCGCCTTTATAATATTAGTGTGATGTGATGATAAGAAAGAGACAGGTATTGGCTGCCTGCTCGTAAAACGCGGAAAAGTGATTGTTCGCTTTATCTCTTTTTACGAATTGTCAAAGTGACTGTATTGGTCAATCCATGTCTCTATTTCTTTGGTTCCAATTTACTACATTGATATACACGTTGTTAAAACATTACAGACTTGTTATATCATTAGAAACTGACACGAGGGTTTGAACTGAATATAAGTTCATGGCTAGGTAGAGTTGACATAGGGGTGTAAGGTTACTCATAGGTAACAACATACATTGTAAAAATATTTGCTAACTTGTAGCTACGCACGTGCAGAAGCTCGTTGTTAAATACAAACAGTTGCACGGGTCGATCTTCAAGGTTAAGTATTGCTAGCCGAGTTCAGTCCGTGGATGGGTATCCATTCAATATACACCGATACTCTTTCCAGTTACCATCCGTGGCCATTTGATAATAACAAATTTTACTTAACATTTCGCTGAATCATCATTAGCGCTGAAGCCCCGGCTCCTAAAGGGTATTAATTTATAATACACACCCAATTGTTTTCCACAATACTCACCACCAGTAATTATCTTGTCGAATACAAATTCAAATGACGCCGTAACTACGTCGACTGTACGAGCTTCATAATGATTTCCAATCAATCCGATAATTAACGATGTATTCACAACATGTCCACAATACATTTGACTAATTGAATAGTTTGTTTTCGGGTTGGAATTCAATTATCTTAATGTAAGGCCTTTGCCACACTAGGGTCGTTTTTGTACTCCTTTTATGACTTTCGTTTCCTGCCACAGCAAGTCTTGGATGGCTGAATCAAACGTGGCAATCACCAGAAGCGCGAATCGAGTACCTTAAAACGAGGTGAATAGGAATGCAGGAGTATTGCATCATTTAAGTAGGTACCCCAATATTTATCATCAATCAATACATAATATAATAAATCTGTAGAAAATTCGTTTTTATACATCGAAAATATATCCAAAAAATTGCCAAGGTGTTAAAGTACAACCAACAGAACCGATTTTCAGCATTTTTGGAATTTTTGTCTGTTTATCTGTTTAGTTGAGCACGCTTCACGTAAAATGTACGAAATCAATGTAAATATTTCTGTTGTTTCATTACAATCGGTTCATTCTATCAGAATTAGGATCAATTTAAAGTGTTCAAGAAGAATATAACAACACACGCAATTCAGATACTCGGAAAGTGGAACTCCATATTCGATAGATGACGTTGTGCATTTGTCATCATTTTCTGAATGGCTGTGTTAAGACTCTCCGCGGAAGAATGACCCTACAAAAAAAAATGTTAGGTTTGTATTTTTGACGGGAGCGAAGCCACAAAGCACCGTTTTTTAAAAATATTTTTTTAATACTAGCTGAGAGGAGCTCGTAACTAAATAATAACAGCCGCACGGGTCGATCTTCAAGTTCAAGCAACGCTTGCCGAGGTCGGTCCGTGGATGGATGACCATTTCAACATACCGAGTTTCCTCCGTGCCTCGAAAAGCACGTTAAGCCGTTGGTCCCGGCTGTCATTTGAAGATCTTTGACAGTCGTTACGGGTAGTCAGAAGCTTGAGATCTGACACCAGTTTTGTTAAGGGGTATAGTGTTACCCAGTTACTGGGTTGTGGAGGTCAGATAGGCAGTCGCTCCATGTAAAACACTGGTACCCAGCTGAATCCGCTGAGACTGGAAGCCGACCTCAACAACAATTGGGAAAAGGCTATGCAGATGATGATGATTATTTAATACTAGCTGAGCGAAGCTAGTATTAAAAATACGGTGCTTTGTTTGAAACCATAAAGTGGTATCAAAGACAAAATCCTAATCTAAGATTTTGTTACCATTTACTTCTGCGTTCCTATTCACCTCGTTTTACCTCTTTACTTTATTCAAAATTTCAAGCGCAAATCAGTCAATTTACAGAGCACTCCGTCCATATGAGCGTACTTGCTATTTCGATAAGTACATAATACTTATAGGCGGGACATATGTAACTCGAATCTAGTCGAGCCATCATAATGGTCACTAACACTTCAGCGAAGAAATCTACCGTTCATCCAGCTTCTATGGCTAAGCATATTGCCGACGTTGATTGAGCAAAGGGTAGACCTACATTATCTGAGTTTATTTTTGCCCCACAATTTGAATATATGTCACCCTTGTCCGACTATGTCCTTAAGAAAAACCCTTAAGTTATTCAACCAAAATCAAAGTTTTCTACGTCATTTTGAATAAAACGATAGCCAATAGAATTCTTGACAAAACCGCTTCATTTCTCAATACTTTCCAACATATTCGCCCACTTGCTTCAAGTTAGCGATACAACCACAGCAAACTAAGTAGAAGTTCAGAAGTGTATCGCGATTTATGAATATTGGGACGCGGCGACCGCAATGTCCCGCTGTCCATTTTTAGTTTGTCCGGGCAGTCAGCCGCGAAATCAAGGGTTTTAGAGCCAGCAAACTTCTTTTTACAACCCAGAAAACGAATATTCAACTTTACCACAATCAAAATAGAGGTTATCTTGTAGTAAAATAAGCTTGTAAAGCGGTTTTTTCTTATAAATTATTATATAAACTAGAAGACTGTAAAATAATGCTTCGGGAAAAATCTTTATTTATTTTATCTCTTGTAGTTGCTGGCTTGGGGGTTTTCCTTGACTGATTTTAATACAAAAATTGAGAGAAACACAAAAATGTTAGTTTTGAAAAGCTTTCTTTGATTCTGGTGTCACGTGTCCATTATTCATGATTGTCACTTCTGTTTTCATTATATTATGTACATTAAGTACTACTGACCATAGCTTTGTATTATAGTAGTTATTTTAAATATAACCCAGCTATTCACAGCTATTCTTAAAACACAGATACCCAAGTTGGTGTAGGTACAACGAAAACCACAAGAACAAATTGAAGCATATTCTCATTATTAACTTGTAAGTTATTCGATATACCTAAATGAGATATGGATTAGTTACCAATTCTCGACAACTACTATCAAACAGTGGATGGATAGAGGGAGATAGTGGGAGGTCAAAGAAAATATCAATGGATTGTGTGAGAAGTGATTTGAAAGGTAAAAAAAGTTAATATAAAAATCAAAAACCCGACTGCATAAGAAGCGAATTAAAAAGATGTAAATCATGCTGTGATACATGTCCATTCGCGAGCTGGCTGACCACCTGATCCTCCGACTACACAGCATGATTTGCATCCTGTTAGTCCGCTTCGATTTTTGATTTTTATATTAACGTTTTTTATTTACAGCTTTTTAGTTTATCATTTCCTTTTGAATTATTTTTAAATATACGACTCTTGAAACCCTTCATTCTGAAACCCCACACGAAGAGTTTGGAAAAAAAATGGTATCCTCACAATATGGAACCCAAAATCCACCAAGTTTGTTTCTTTAACGTTCCTTAACTACGAACACTTGGGCTATCAAGACGTATCTAACGATGTCTTAATTATATTAATCCGTCTAGTGGTTTGAAAGATATGAGTAATAAAGAATCATCATCTGCCTAGCCTCTTTCGCATTTGTTGTTGGGGTCGGCTTCCAGTCTTACCGGATTCAGCTGAGTACCAGTGTTTTACATGGAGCGACTGCCTATCTGACCTCCACAACCCAGTAACTGGGTAACACTATACCCCTTGGCAAGACTAATAAAGAATATTACATACATATAAGATACGCGCGAAAAACAGAACCCTTTCCTTTCAGTCGTGTAAAAAGTTGATTCAGTCATAGCGTGACGGTTGACAGGACGGAATGAAAGCAGAAAAATACAAAACATAAAAAAGAAAAAAAAACCGACTTCCAAAACAAAACACTTCAAAGCGAAAAATAACTATCTTTTCCGAAGTCGGTGTATTTGGTACCTATTGTTTTCTGTTTTTCGACACCGACTTCGGTAAATAAAGTTATTTTTCGTTCTGTAGTGTTTTTTTTGGAAGTCGGTTTGTTTTTTTTTTGTTATACACAAAAAAATACTACAAACTACGATACGATATGATATCTCCTTTCCAACAAAACAAGAATCATCAAAATCGGTTAGTTAACGACGAACTTATCAGCGAACACATTGTAACGATTATTTTTGTATAGAGGCGACATCTTGTGTTAAAGATGAGAACCAGCTTGGCATGGGAGTTGATAATTGCGTGATACGGGATGGCGTTGCTATCTGCAGTTATATAAAATGATATAATAAAATAACAATTTGTGTGTATCAATTTAATTCAACAAACACACAATTCAACGCTAAAATATTAAATGATTAACTTATTGAAAATATCTACATAAAGAAAAACCAGACATGTCAAGTCTATTGGTTAAACTTCAATGTCTATGAATGACTGACAAGAATGACAATTCTTTTTTCATTGGAAGTATTGGGACAGTGCAGTCGATAAAACTTTCATCCCAATAAGAGCGAAAAAGAAACGATCTGCATGACTCGTAGGCGGCAGGGAACAAGCCCTAAATATAAATATATAATGTGTCAGCATTCGCTGTAAGTATAATGTTGAATTTAACTAAATTTCCATACTTGTGAAAACATGTGCGTGTGATGCTCATTATGCATTTCTTCTCCTTGGCAGGGCACTCTAGGATTAATTTTTATTAGTGCATAGATAAATAAGAAAATGGTCAACTATATATAACTACATCTACACATATGACTACAATTCCTGAAGAAAACAGCATCTGAGCTCCATCATTTGGTACCGAACACAAATGACATTTTAGCTTGCACGAGGCTTGATTATGGCTTCCCAGGCGAATGATACTGCTTGAGACATCATACCTCCGGTAGTGGAAATAATGGGTAAATTGTATCACAAATAAAAGTAAGTTTCATTGTACTTGTTTAACCTCAAGAAATTGTGATGACGGATTGTATGTTCAAGAATTAAATTAGTTGACCAAACTGTGTGACTTTTACTTCAGTCAACTTCATGCGAAACCATACCCTACATAGTCTCATGCTGATCACCTATACTTGAGCTAGTTGGTGAGTAAGGCAAGTAAAATACTTTCTTACAATTGGCTGCCCAACGTGTCGCATGTAGTTTGAAGGAAGTACTTGGCCACTTTTTGTGTCAAGAATGTCCTAGAAATAAATTGGTAAACCAAACTTAGGGATAACCACATGCTTATACTTTCTTACAATTATTTGACTAAAGTACTTAACCACTTACTGTGTTTCTACTTTCAACAATAACTTATTAACTAAAGAACTTAACCAACTATGGGTTAACTTCATGATTGCTTAATTAAAAAAAATAATTAAATAACTTAACTAACTCACTTACTTATATTAAGTAAAATTTAAAGTGGGGTTATAGTCACATGTTTTATTTTAAAACTATATACCTTTTCACTGGTAGTTTTGGGGTAACAGTTATAGTTACAACTGGTAGATGTTATGTTAAACTTAATAAATAACTCTAATTTAACAGAACATAAACATTATATAAAATTTGAAAGTGCGGTTATAGTCACATGTTTTTATTTTAAACTATATACTTTTGCACTAGAAAATGTTTTGTTATTATGAATATAAATCACTCTAATTTAACTAAGTTATTTTAACTGTTAATTAGATTTAAATATACAGAACAAAAATATTGTTTTTGTTCAAAATGCATAAAGCAATTTTGTTAAACTATCTTCATAAAGAAGAATATTTTCATGTATTTAAATGTATTTATATTTCAACAGATCTAAAAGCAACTGGAGATGTGATTCGCAAGCGGTGTCATTCCCTGTGTAGTCGGTGTCAAAGTAGCAGCATCAAGCAGATGGATTTTCCAATGCCAGCGTTAACCGATGAGGTACAAATGTGTTCGGAACCTAATGCAAAGCTGTTTTATTTAAATAAAGAGTAGGTTTAAGTAGATACTGTTACAATTGGGCGTATCATAGCTTGCTCATAATATTACTTAATGAGAATTTCTCAAATGATTATTATCTTAATTGAATTTTTTAAACTTTAAAATAAATATAACTTTTTATCACAATTTATCTTGGAAGTTAGTGATGCCAAGAGAAAGTAGTGGGACATCTATTATATCTATTTCATGATGATCCCACTGGCGCCCAAATTCTTAAATAAATAAAACTTAAAACTATTTGAAGCAATTAGTAGTGACTTAATAGGTTTTATAACTTGTGTCAACTTTAAAGAAACACAATTTAATAGTATATTTTGATTACTATAGTAGCTATGTTATAGAAACAAGCAATGCTTTAGTTAAAATACTAGTGTTTCTTGTACACAGAATACCTCAATTTGTACATGTGAACATTAATTAAATTTTAGGACTTTTTTTTCCTACCTCAATTAAAAGAAACACAATATAATAGTATACTTAGTAGATATTATGTTATGTTGTTTCCTATAACGGAATTCAACAAACACTACTATAGTTTAAAGTTAGTGTTTTCATGTACATGGAATGCCTAAAATTGTCCATGTTAACAATAGTCCTCAATTGACTTACATACATTATTTTAAAATATATGAAGACTAGTTAATGATCATTGTTGTGTTAATGGTTCAATATTTGCACCAAATTCAATAATGGAGGTGCAAATATTTAATAAAGAAAGGGATAAATGAAAGTTGGGAGGGTATAAGGATTTTTTTGGATGATGTGAATGGTAGGATGAAAGATAACACAATGATGCAAAGACTAGGAGGTTTTCTGATTATAAAACTTAAAATAATTGAACATTTACCTATATCTATACAACGAATAGGTGCTCAATGTGATACTAGCTGATTTAAAAAAGGCAGTATTACTTTTTGTTGCGAATCTAACTAGATGAGGTATAAGCCTACATCTATACAACGAATGGGTACTTAATGTTACATTTGCTTCATTTTGAATGGCAATGTTACTTTTTGTTATGAATCTAACTTGATTGAGTACTTGTCCACATTTACTTATTTACATTTAAAAATAACTTGGTACTTAGAATAACACTTGCTTTATTTAAATGGCAGGGTTTACCTTTGTTGTAAAATTGAATTTGATTAGACATTAAGTCTACAATTAAATAATAAAGGGCTAAATATTTTAAGATTAAAACCCGAATATAAACATTTAATAAACTTAAATACTTAATAAATCAAATATTAACTTTCATAAACTTCTTAGCGATTGTGTTCAGACAGATGTCTGTCTGTCACTAATGTTTTAAAGTTTAGTACATATGGTACTTAATTATAAACTTAAAACTTTGATGAATAGGTTTTGAACTTTGTTTTTTTTTTATATAAAACTTAATGTAGGTAGTTCTAATATAAAATATTTTTCGGACTACCTCAATTTCTGTCAAGGAACATGTTTAGATTCACAAATGGAAGTGAAGTAAGTTCAAAAAAAAAATTGTGAAACAATTTTTTTAACCGGGGAAGGATGTACTGTAACGATTATTTGTGTATAGAGGCGACATCTTGTGTTAAAGATGAGAACCAGCTTGGCATGGGAGTTGATAATTGCGTGATACGGGATGGCGTTGCTATCTGCAGTTATATAAAATGATATAATAAAATAACAATTTGTGTGTATCAATTTAATTCAACAAACACACAATTCAACGCTAAAATATTAAATGATTAACTTATTGAAAATATCTACATAAAGAAAAACCAGACATGTCAAGTCTATTGGTTAAACTTCAATGTCTATGAATGACTGACAAGAATGACAATTCTTTTTTCATTGGAAGTATTGGGACAGTGCAGTCGATAAAACTTTCATCCCAATAAGAGCGAAAAAGAAACGATCTGCATGACTCGTAGGCGGCAGGGAACAAGCCCTAAATATAAATATATAATGTGTCAGCATTCGCTGTAAGTATAATGTTGAATTTAACTAAATTTCCATACTTGTGAAAACATGTGCGTGTGATGCTCATTATGCATTTCTTCTCCTTGGCAGGGCACTCTAGGATTAATTTTTATTAGTACGTAGATAAATAAGAAAATGGTCAACTTTATATAACTACATCTACACATATGACTACAATTCCTGAAGAAAACAGCATCTGAGCTCCATCATTTGGTACCGAACACAAATGACATTTTAGCTTGCACGAGACTTGATTATGGCTTCCCAGGCGAATGATACTGCTTGAGACATCATACCTCCGGTAGTGGAAATAATGGGTAAATTGTATCACAAATAAAAGTAAGTTTCATTGTACTTGTTTAACCTCAAGAAATTGTGATGACGGATTGTATGTTCAAGAATTAAATTAGTTGACCAAACTGTGTGACTTTTACTTCAGTCAACTTCATGCGAAACCATACCCTACATAGTCTCATGCTGATCACCTATACTTGAGCTAGTTGGTGAGTAAGGCAAGTAAAATACTTTCTTACAACATATACAAAAAATAACATAAAAATACGGTCGAATTGAGAAACGTCCTCTTTTTTGGGCAGTCGCTTAAAAACCTGTTGCGCCGACCCCAAGAAACATCAAACAAGTGCAGTAAGATGATGAAAAACTACCAAACAGTTTACAAAACTGCTCACTATCTGTATCACATAACTCCAAACAACATCACTTTGTCGTGATACCTAACAAAACTTGTACAAGTGAACGTCGAGGGACAGCAGCACCTCGAAACAAAACAAGCTACGATCACGTTGATATTTTCATTTCAAACGGGACTCGCTTGTTTTTGGGAAAGCCAATTTGGGGCAAGAGGATTTTGTGTCTGAGTACTAAGATTAAAAGTATTTTTGTCCGTGTTACATACAGCTTAATTTTGTTTTCTTCATCATCAGCCTTTTAATTTGCCCACTGCTGGGACACAAGCTTCCTCTCATAGAGAAGGAATGGCTTATAATCCACCACGCGGGCCCAGTGCGGTTTGGTAGATGTCACATGTCTTCGAATTTTTGGTTCTAGGACATGTCGGTTGCCTCATGATGTTTTGCTTCACCGTTTTGAGAGCAGTGGTGATGAAATAATTTACACAAAGAATAGTGCCTGCCTGGGTTCAAAGTGTTCAAACCCATGACCTACAACTGGTAAATCGCGGCCGTTACCACTGGGCCACCACTGCTTCTTTTTTTTTGTATTTAAATTTATTGTTAATCTGGTTTCGATCATTTTTTTTTACATACTTGCTGATACTGATTTCAAAATAATATAATTTTATAGATACGTAGACTGACAAACAGGGAAAGAAAAACAAATCTAAGGCGAATGGTCTGGCTTGATAACTATGTTACCTACTCAAAAGCTTCCTCAATAGGTTCCTTCATCAAGCTAGAAAATAAAAGTTCAGTCTGCACAAGAATGCGGCTTAAAAACGTCAGATTTAAAAGCAAACTGTGCCAAACACCTTATAAAAATGTCAAAACAACGAAGCTCCTACCTAAGACAGCAAAACTTATTACACTAGCTAGCCCAACTGCGACACCTCTGCAACAAAACAAGCTGGATCACGTCGCCGGTCGCCGGGACAGCTTGCAGCAAAACAGCTCGAACAGCCCGAAACAGCCCGAACCGCCCGAAACAGCCCGCTCTCGTTTCAGACACGCTTCGCAACTGACAGCGACGATGTGCCTCTATTTCGGAATGAGGCTGCCATGTCTTTTACGTTGGCGAATTTAGAAAGAAACTGCGAACCTTATCTGACGTCATTTTAAATAAAGCTAGTTTGTTTGCAAAACAACTGACGTCCTTATTCTTTTTCCATGACTAAAACTAATATGGTGAGGCTAAAATTGATTATTTTTAAAAGGTAGACCATATTTCTTTCACTGATAGAAACATCTAAGGGTGGTTACGCACTACCCATCTGTGTCCGTGATCCGTGTCCGTGATTTGAGTGCCGATTTTAAAATGTTCTGAATTATGACACTGACAGATTTATTTTTATTTATTAAAAACTATATTGTACACCACATAAAAATTACAGGAAAAACATTTAAAAAGATAAGTGTCCAATTTGCGGGCTTATCGCAGAGGGCAATCTCTTACAGACTACCTTTGGATGGACTGGACGAGAGAAGATTATGACGGATAGAGTTTGGATGTAGTGCGTAAGCTTCCCTACAAGAAGTACTTCGTACGGCTACTTCAGAACCCAAATTTCACGGATACGGATCGGATGTAGTGCGTAACTGCCCTTAAAGTCGAATTCATGAACGGTCCATGAATAAAGCCGGGTACAGCTGGTTTTTTTTTAATATAAATCGCTTTCGTTTTTCTCTAACGTCTCGTTGTCAGTATGTCTGTACGTGGTCTCATTGATGGAGAATCAGTTATCTAACGAATCTACCTGCTTTTACAAGATTATTATTATATATTAACTTGCGATGTATGTATGTATGTATGTATGTACGGGTCAAATCTTGCAACTGAATTTTAAAGCAGTTATCCTCAACAGAATAAGATGCAATTTTACATACACGTTTTGTTTGGATGACAATGCAGGCTAAGCTACAAAGCTTGAAAAAAATTTTTTTTTTAAATGGAACAAACTTTTTACTTTTTTACACAAACTAACTGTAGGCATAGACGGCAGTTGACTTTGAGAAAGAAACTGTCACACTTTACAGCCATACAGTTGTGGCTGCCAACCCGCACTGGGCCCGCGTGGTGGATGACAGCCCATTCCTTCTCACAGAGAGGAGGCCTGTATCCCAGCAGTAAAAACAAAAATAAAAAGCTATTTAACAAAAAAAATACAACCAATTTCTAAAGCTAAACATTACAAAGTGAAAAATACCTTTTTCTTACGAATTCTGTGTCTTTGGTACTATACGGTACTATTTGTCATTTTAAGACACCGACTTCGGAAAAAAAAATTGTGTTCTTTTTAGTGGTACATAATGGACAAGTTCTATAGTGAGGTAGGTACCTATAATGCCCACAGTGATGCCAGAATAGATTACCCGAATAACATATAACTTAAACATAGCCGGTGGAATGAGAGTGTCCAAGGGTGAACTGTACACATCTGCGTACCCGTTTCGAGCATACTAGCGACAAATATAAAAAAAGTCTTCTTCTTCTTCTTCGTCGTACTGATGATTCCAAAATTAATTATATTTTGACTAGAATTCAGCCACGCCAACAGCGTTGTCATTTGCCTCACAGAGGTCTTTTAAGGTACAGGTAATGTTGCACAGAGGCATTGTTTGAGACCTGGCTTCACAATCACACTGTGGGTCATTGGAGTACCCCCATCTAACTAGGTTGTGCCTGCAGCGACCCACCCACAATATATTTTATGCGTGTGTATTATAAAATGGTGTAAACAATAAACAGACATGCGATTGCAGCAATCCCGAGAGATTTGCCGACATTCATTGAAGAGTTCTGTTGTATATCTCCGAAGTTCTTCATTAGATCTTTACCAAATTTGAATGGGACCATTTCGGAATAAACTTCATTCGAAAAAAAAAGAATTTTGCAAAGCCGGTTATATACGACTGCGTTATGCCCGAACATAAATTAAATTAAAAAAATGGAAACATCTGAATTGAGAAGTAGATAAGTAGGTACCTTGATACGTTATTTAACATTATGGTAACAGTTGGTTAAAATAATAACGTTATCAAAATTATGACCAGGAGGACCACCGCATGGCGGACGGGTTGATAAATATAATCGCAGTTTACTGTTATCTTAACGATGGGAGCTGCTATTCCATTTTAATTATCTTTTACCAAACACATCACGTGAAAAGGGTGCATTATTACTTTTATTATACCAGCCTCATCAAAACCTCTATTACCGTTATGAAAATCGCCTTAGGATAATGAAAATGCAAAGAGAAATCAATTTCCTTAAGCCTTGAGAAGTTTGGTCGGTTCTTGCAGTATAGCAAATACATTTTTTTTTATTTTTTTTTATTTGTGGCTCACATTTTACCACTACCTCTACTACTTCTTCTCTCTATCTCTCTCTACTATCTCTATCTATTATTATTTGATTAATGCAACAACATTAAAGAGAGGACTATGCTCGGAGTTTCCTTCTGCGATCGAATCAGAAATGAAGAGATCTGCAAGAGATCCAGGGTTACCGACATGGCCAGAAGAATTGCTAAGCTTAAGTAGAAGTGGATAGGTCACATTTCTCGCAGAACGAAAGGTCGATGGGGCCAAAAAGTTGTAAAACCTCCCACCAGGTCGACAGGTGACCTGGTGAAGAATCAAATCAAATCAACTCAAATCAATCATTTATTCGCATAGAATGTAGGTATTGTACAATAAAGTTGTTATAAAATATAGTGATCCGGGTACATTCTGCCCGAGTTTAGGCATGCAAAATCGTGTCGTCGAGGGTGGCGTGAGTACGCTGGATGCGAAACGCACAGTACCGGTCAATGTGGTGACGCTTGGGGGAGGCCTATGTCCAGCAGTGGACGTCTTTCGGCTGATATGATGATGCTGATTAGGATGATTCCCGATTTCTGAATTGGGAATGTGATGTTGAGTATTTGTCAAACTCAACTTTAGCGTTCAAACCTGAAAAAAATAATGCTTGACATGTTCTTAATTGCTGTGTCCGTTTCGACTGCCCAGACACAGTGTCGTAGTAGAAAAAGGACTACGTCATCATTACGAAGGCATTTGTATAACACTAACAATTAAAGTTGATCCAATATTTAGAAAGTTTTTTAAAGGTAACCATGGCTGCGCGGTCGAAACATGGCGAACCGCGCGGCCACGCAGTTCTCATACATAGAGCTTAGTAGATGTCCCATTATTTTTGCTAACCACTGATATGATTTCGAAGAAAATTAAATTTCAAAATTCTCAATTTATGAACCGGCGACTACTCCTGACTTGCCATAGATGTGGTTTCTTTGGTCTGCCCCTACTTCAATAGGCAACCATAATTATACTCAAAACTCGCATCACTACATCGAAAGAAAAGAAAGAAAGAAAACACATTTATTTGACACAAGCCAGAGCACACAACATAAATATAAAAAACCCGACTGCTTCAAAAGCCAAATAAAAAGTCGTAAACACGGAAAAAATCATGCTGTACAGTTGGAGGATACATACGCGCGAGCTGGCTGACCAAAACCAGATGTATCCTCCTCCTGCACAGCATGATTTTTTCCTTGTTTACGACTTTTTAGTTCGCTTAAGAAGCAGTCGGGTTTTTTGATTTTTTGATTTAACTTTTTTTATTTATAACTTTTTAGTTTCGAATTAGATACATTTAAACATATAAGTGTTATATATTTTTGAATTCACCTCTTAAAACCCTTTATTTTGATACCCCACACGATGGGTTTGGAAGAAAAAAAAAAATTTGGGCCCCCACAATATGGCTCCCAAAATCCGCCATTTTTCTATTGTCCAAGACGAATCGATTGACGTATGAATCATCAAAATCGGCCAGCGCGTTTGGTCTCTGGAACGCCATATAGGAACAAACATACATACATAGACTGATAAACACATTACCCTCCTTCGGCAGTCGGGTAAAAAAAGAAACCACACACTCCCGTCGTAGTCAGTCGCCTCCTATGACAAAATTACTACACGTGCCGCTTCCCTAGTAAATCACCAATTAAACATAATGACAATAAACCATTGCTTAGCAACATCACGATCTTAATTACAGCCTGAAGTACATAATGTATCGGAAAATTACTCAGGAATTACGTTTATTACTTCCTACTGGCTTTTGTATGTTTATGTGATACTTCAAAATCAAATAAGGAAGAAACGAGTTATTTCCTCGTTTTTCCATTTCGCTTGCTAACAAAAGTCACGATTGAAAAGCATACCTATTTAAAAAAAAACCCATGTAAAGGCTACCTTAGACAGGTGTGGCGTGACAGTGCTACAACTATGTGACAACGCTTTTTTGCGCATATCGGCATCGACTACATATACCCGACTGAATATCCTAAGTGAAAAATCATTATTCGAAGTTTGGGTCTCGCCTTTGTCCTCCTCTAATATTGGACCAATTTAAATGATTCCTTAAGAGGAATCTACGCAACTAATTTACGCGTTGCGTAAGGAACGTATTCCCTAGACAATCACGGCCAAAAGAACTATGCGACAACGATATCGTTGAGTTCGGTTTTCATATTATGAAAACCCTTTGTACTGGATTTTCTACGGTTAATACTTATAAACAGCCATTGTAAAATAGTTGTCGTATCGTTCTCGCACATTCGCGTCTGTCTGCGGGCATCCTAACATACCCGGAACGATTAGGCCTTCCAACCTGCAGGCTTATTACGTATCTTGCAAGAGCAAAACGATAGCAATTATTGCGCAATATATGCTCTTCAATACAGAAGTTTTAAAGCTTTTGGCGGTTTTTTTTAGGAATAAGCGCATTTGACAAACAGCGAGCGATTAGCAAACGATTGTGTAGGATCTACCATACCTGTCTGGTTCGCGGATAAATTTGGAAGCGAGTTACCGCGGCCCTGGCTCAAGCAACTGAAGGAACACGGGTAGGTTTTAGTCAAAGCATGAAATAAAAAAGCAACTATCATACCTACAATGTAGATAATTCCGACTTTTATGACATAAAGCGTTTGATTGCACGAAGATTGCTGATTGCTGTTTCTTACTAAGCCTGCCGTAAAACCTATTGTACGTAAACTTTTCAATTTATCGTCATTGTCGAAACAAGATTGATTGCTGCAAAAAGCCTATTGTCCCTAGTTCGATTTATCAACCAAGGCTTGGGAAGCCGGGATTTCGTTCTAACTATATAAGTATACTAATATATACTTGTCCAGAATCTTTATTTATCTTGAAAATAATTGATATTATTCATGGGAACTAAGAAGTTCAAAATCCCATACATGATCTTATCCGTTTAGCTGTTGAGGCGTGATTAATTAACAAACATCCGAACATACAATCATACTGACTCGTTTATAATATTAGTAGGGGTAGTATAGGATTAATGAGACAATAGCCGGTTTCCTCATATTTTCTAAATTTATCACACTGACGACCGCAACCAGAGATTTAAATCGAACTAGATTACGCGATTGTATGCACTTCACGTGCCAAAAAACGGAGTAATGTTACGATCAATGATCGTAATTTGAGCTTTTCATTTAGCATCATCGACAACGGAGTTACACCGAAATCTAGAAAAATGCCTTTTTATGCCATATTGAGCTATAAAGACTGTATAGAAAAAGTTGGCCGAGGTATTGGAAATGTTTTCTTTCATTGGTAAGTAAATTGGTTTTTAAATTGTTTGTGAAAAAGTGGCACGCTTGGTTTTCATACAAATGGAGCGACTTGCGTTATCTAGTTAGATTTATGTCTCGGATTGTAACACTATAAACTACTTACTATATTCACGTTCGAAACTGTATTTCAGAATACGGAATCACAAGACTGCAAAACCCCCAAAACTCCTATCGCTTATGAGCTCATAATTCGTTTTAAATTTTCTCATAAGCTGTATTAACAAGCGACGAGCCTGCCAAAGGTTTGCAGTAATTAGATCACCGATTAATGGCAACACTGACGCTGTTAGGGTCAGCTACACGGAGAATTTTATTTTGTTGTAGTGGTTTGGAAAAGTTCTGGAATGGCTCTGAGACTTTGCATTGGAAGGCCTCCCACTAGGTAGACCGATGACCTGGTGATGTTTGCGGGAATCCGCGGGATGCGAGCCGCACGGGACCGGTCAATATGGTGACACTTGGCGAGGTCTATGTCCAGCAGTGGACGTCTTTCGGCTGAACTGATGATGATGTAGTAGTAGTTTGCAGCTAATAATATAAAATATAAGAGTAGGGTTAATCACAAAAAGCCATTGATAAGCCTCCGTATTGAACAAAGAACTGTTGTTAAAAATGTTGCAAAAACGACTTGGTCCGAACTTTTAAAAATAGTGATACAATAACTATAACAAAAAAAGTTATTTTAAAAAACAAAGCAATACACAACAAGTGCGAGTCGGACTCGCGCACGAAGGGTTCCGTACCAATTTCGCAAAAAAACGGCACAAAATTCACGTTTGTTGTATGGAAGCCCTACTTAAATATTTATTTTATTCTGTTTTTAGTATTTGTTGTTATAGTGGCAACAGAAATACATCATCTGTGAAAATTTCAGCTGTCTAGCTATCACGGTTCATGAGATACAGCCTGGTGACAGACAGACAGACAGACAGACAGTCTTAGTAATAGGGTTCCGTTTTTACCCTTTGGGTACGGAACCCTAAAAAGGTGTCTTTGGTAGGTACCAATTTTTTGCGTTACGGACACCGACTTCCAAAAATAAAGTTATTTTTTACTTTGTAGTTTTCTTATTTGGAATTCTATATAAGTGGCTTTGCCCGCGTGAAAATTATCGCAACGCATCGTACGCCTGGGATAAAAAGTGTCTTACCTTAATTTAGGATATCGTCTCCATATTAGGCACTAAGACTTGAAAATATATAATAAACAAAATGGACAAACAGAGTTACTTTTATATATCACTAGCTGTTCCCCGCGGCTTCGCTCCCGTGGGCCACCCCACAGGACCCGTTTTCGGGATAAAAAATAGCCTATGGTATATAATAAAAATACACTCAGGGATAATGTAGCTTTCTATTGGTGAAAGAATTTTTTAAATCGGTCCAGTAGTTTCGGATCCTATTCGGTACAAACAAATAAATAATAAAATCTTTCCTCTTTATAATATTGGTATAAACTACTAGCTTTTTCTTCTTCTTCTGCCAGTGGCTTCGCCCGCGTGAAAAGTGTTTTATTATACCAAGGGAACATTATACCGGGATAAAAAGTAGCGTTTGTGCTATTCCAGACTTCAATCTATATCTGTGCCAAATTTCATTCAGATCCGTTCAGCCGTTCTATTGTAATTGAGCAACAAACATACATCCACACACACACATCTATCCAAACATTAATTTTTATAATATTAGTAAGATTTTAAAAAGTGCGTGCTGTGTTGCGCCTCGGTGTGGGCTGACCCTTAATGGGACCACTAACGCCATTAAAGGGTTCAGTGCCAATACCCGAGTTAGGCTTAGTACTTAGTACATGCGATGCCAAACTGTGCCACAATGGATGGTAGGATTTAGTTTAGATTATGTTGTTCGTTAAAGTTAATGACGGTGTGGTAAAGAGGGGCGAATGTCCAGCTGCGAAGTTTAGATAGCCGTGCATAGGCATAGCATTATCAGCCTAAAATATAACCTCTGGTGGGACAAGTCTTGTTCAGAACCGAACGTTTCGTTCCTTTTTGTTATTTTGTTGCAACACTGTGTCAGCTTGCTGTCATCGATTTGACAGCTTTTGATTGAGTTGACAGTTGACACGGACTCGTAAAAAATGTTATTGATATGGTGAGAAAAATGGAAACGGAAAAATGTCGGTCTTGATTTGGTATTGTTGAAATTAATAAATAACCAACCGATCGCTATCCGACATTGTGTTCGGCATCCGCGAGTGGTATTGTGCTCCGCCCGTGCATTTGTTTTGGTGTATATTTCGCGGGCAGTGAGGTAATTTTGACGGGAGCGTGTCTAGGTGTCTGCAGGGAATCTTGCCCCAGACCACGTCCCTTATTTCATTATTATATATGTTCGCGACGATACGTCACCTTTAGATAGGTTGTCATATGTAAAATATAAATAGTATTGACAGACACACGTCTGCTCACCCCAGAGCGCCATCGCATACTAAGCGATGTCGGTAGGTGAAAAAACCTTTTATAGTAAAGCTCGTAACTAATTTTTGCTCATGTTTTTGAGACACTAAAATTATATTTTATGTGTCTATCAGTAGGTAATAGAATTATATAGTCTAATAACAATAAATTAGAAGCTTTAATATGCATACTGATTGTGTTATTACGGAAAGAAACAAGTATTTAACTCCGTAAAAAACAACCGTCCTCAACGAGCGTTTAGTTCACAATGACCTGTAAGAGGGCGGCACCTTATATTTATACTAAAACCAGTTTTTGTAGAATTTTGATAACTTTAAACTCATGTTTTGGGGGCTTTTACATAGTTTATAGTGTGAATATAGCGCTTATGTGTTAGAATTATACATAAGGTACCTTAGTTATATGATAAATGTATAGGTTTAAGGAAATAAAAATATTTTGTTTACTTATTTTAGACCCCCCGTTTTGAGCAGGGTATCAGGTGGTGCTATAGGTATTCTATTCACCAACCAATCAGATTGCTTCCTTACATATAATTGTTTTGTTAGGAAACACCATCTAGGTGTTCTAGATAGGATGGCTGGATACCATGACTGAGAAATTATACATAATAGCAGTACATGGCCAGTCATAGTGCATTTTCACTCTAAAAAGGGAAATATACATACATTTTACTCAAGTAAGTGTTTGGAAAATTCGATACAAGCCATTTAGCGCTTCTAGGTGACCTAGAATTTTGTCTAGGCCCTATAAATAGATAGCACCTGTGTAATTCTAGTACATAGACATCACTTGCTTGAAGTGATGTGTCTGTGTATGCCGGCATGGACGTTTCTATGCGTCTGCCGACGGGTCACTACGTCCAGGGACACTTGGTGCCTGGTCAGTTATAGATATGCTGTCTGAAGCATTACCTTCGTGGACCCACAGGCGGGCGTCTAGACTCAGTCATGACACAAAACTAGTATATAGGTGTATATAACGCACACAGACACATTAAAGCTGTGAGACGACGTAAAATTTAGTATTCGGCCGCTTCCCGGCACCTTAAGCTGCGGAAAGGCTGGTGATACACCCATCAGGGTACCGCCGTCAGACAGCCTAGTTTTCCAGCTACCCAACCACACTTCCGGAAGGAGCTTAGCTCTGGTGGTTGAGGAGTTAAGCGACCTGATATGGTGCGAGGTTACATGGATTTGCTATGTAAACAAACTTGTAACAAACGATAACTCATCGGGGGTTGGACATGTAGCTACCGGACTTCTACCTTGGGATAGCCCATCACGAGGGCTACCCGGGTGTGAATGTAACTTGAAAATCCACCCAGCAGTCTGAGTAGGAATCGAGTTTATGTGCCAAGATCAGGGGCATAAGCTAACTTCTCGCACCATTTCGCGGCTGTACGCCTGAATGTTTTGAATATAACTGTAACACTTATGTGTGTCAACGGCCCAGTAGGAGGGCTCCAAGTCCCTCGCTGGTACCCTAGAGCTAACATGTCTAGTTTTAGGAGAAACTCGATTGTAAAGCTTCAAACTGGCGGGAATTCCCTTTCTTCGACATTCTCCTTACGAGAACTCCCTGATGGTAGGGGCTAGGGACCTGGATCAAAGACCGGAGGGAAGGTCTCCTCGAGACCTATCCAAAAGTACAAGTTTCACCAGAATCGGTCCAGTGGAAGGGTAGTTCCTGTCAGTTTCAAGCTACGAGTCTTAGCGTATATTTTTTGAAAAATAAAAGTTTTTGCGGTCGGAATGTTGTGGTCCTCGTCGCAGTCGAGTTCGCCTCTTTAATAGTGCGCAGGCGCGTGAACATTTCGTAGCCATTATTTCACTTAAAGTATTTCCACGCATCATTGCGCTTCGAGGACCATGAAGGAACATCGCTTCTGGCCATGAACAAATAGTTTTATTTAACCTGGACATCACGTTTTTCACCTCAACCTACTTGGCAGCCTTCAAGTGTCTCCAAGGTCCATAGTTACCAGATGACAACTGAACAATAGGTGCAAGGGGCGTCAACGCGTTCAAGCAGGAGCCTTACAACCTCCTGATTGCCTGTCGGTCTTGGACGATCACGTCCGTCCCGTACATTTGCTGGTCCTGTCGAGCCGTATATTGGTAACCTACGGACCATTTGCTGGTCCTGTCGAGCCGAATATTGGTAACCTACGGACCATTTGCTGGTCCTGTCGAGCCGAATATTGGTAACCTACGGACCATTTGCTGGTCCTGTCGAGCCGAATTTTCTGGGAAACATACCAGACCTGCGGACGCTGTGAAGATATAGGCCAACGAAGAGCCTTGTTCCCGAGAACAAAGAAAACTGATGTCCCGGACGCTGTGAAAATATAGGCCAAGGAAGAGCCTTGTTCCCGAGAACAAAGAAAACTGATGTCCCATTCCTGTGAAAAAAGAAACCTGATGCCCTGGGGACACGAACGCTGCCTTGAGAACAAACAAGCCTGATGTAAAGTGACCTTATATATTGAGGTTACATTCCTGTTTCTTGGGTAATGTCAAAACGTATCGTTCCTGTGAAAACTAGTACCTGAGAACAAAGAAAACTGACGCTCACGCCTGTGAACATTCGTGAGAACAAAGAAAACTGATGCTCAAATATCTCAAGGTACCCTCAATATAAATCTGGTAAGATTACACACCACACAAATGTGCCAACTGGGGTACTAAGCGTTGCGTTCGTGAGAAAAGTTCCAGGGAAATAAGAATACTGACGTTCCATCTCGTAAACCTTACAAGTGCCAGGGTTAAGATCATGTTTCTTTAACAGTCAAAAACATAGCGTACACTCTGGGACGATAGAAACCCTTTCCTGGGTGAGATAACCCAGTTACTGGTCAGCAACCGTATTACTGGGTGATTAGCGTCGTCAAAAGGCGCAACGTACTATCGTCTCATAGTAGACACTTCCAGAGCGACTACAGTCGTGAAGAGTGCACGAGTGGATTAGGCCCACGCGTGGACTACCTGGAAGACAACCATTTTGCTGGGACACAGCAGCCATTCCTGAGCTATTCCTGTGGTTCTACCGGCTTCCTGAGAAGCTAACCGTTCCCGTGTGATTACCGTCGCGAAAAGACGGTTTTTTGAGCTGTTTCTGTTGTGTAACCTGCTTACTGAGAATTCACAGTAATCGAAGATTACACAGAAACTGTATCCTGAAGGAATATAGCATAGCCTGAAGAGTTATCGCTAGGAAACTCATAATCGGAGTTTTCAAACAGCGTGTTGGGAGCTCGTTTAGGAGATAGAACGAACATACGACGTTCATAGAATTCCTGAAGGGTTACGGCTGAAGGATTATCGCTGAAGCGTTATCCAAGAAGAGGCTTACACACAGAAGCATATTGAATAGTCGTGTGGGCGACTTGTTCTATAAAATAGAACGAAAAAATAGTTGCTGAAATTTCCTGAAGCGTTATAGCTGAAGGCTTATTTTCGACTTAGAATTTGTTTAAAAACAAATAGTCGTTATCGAGATAGAAGCTCTCGATCGAAGTCTGGAGTTTCAAACCTGGATATCTGGAGTCTGAAGTGACTACTAACGTCAAGAGTTGGACCAACAGTTCAGTGATTGGTACCAGACCGGCTGCTCAACCTTGGAGGCTGCTGGACAAGTTGACACTTAGACAACAGTAAGTACAGTGAAAACATATGCTCATGTGCTTACCCATTTTGTGTTGAAAGTCTTATAGTGAACTTGTTTACGTATCAACATTGAAGTTTGAAGCTGATTTGGAACTTATAGTTTTGAAGACTGACTAGCGACTTATAGTTTGAAGAATAACCTGGAGTTAAGAGGGTCGGATATAACCCGGAGTTTAAACTAACCCGGAGTTTGGAGATACTTTTCGAAGTTTGAAAAAGGAAGCGAACCCTCTTCAAGCCGACGACTGAAATCGGACTTAACCCAGAGTTACCACTTAGCAGTTTTTAAGAAAAAATTAAGTTTGGACATAGCCGTTTTGAAGCTCGAAAATAGATGTCAACCAGTTCGTGTTGAAGTCTAGAGTTGGACTCAGCCGATTCAAACTGACATATTGAAGAAGTCTAGAATTGGACTCAGCCGTTTCGAGCCAACGTTTTGAAGACAAGTTGAAGATTGGACTTGTACTTGGCGTATTCAAACTGAAACTTTGAACCAATCAGGATGCCGACTACCAGATCCCAGGACAAGAGGCCTGAATCATGGACAGTCCCCATTGAGCGTCCAGGTGCGGGCGTACAACATCAGCTGCCCCCACGCTCACCGTCCACTACTGAAGGGACAGAAAAGTCCATACCAGTCAGAAGCCCACCAACGTCACAGATAGGTGACAACACGCCCACACATGAGGAGGAGGAACCACAGGAACCAAGCACACGCAGGAAGGCATCGAAATCAGAAGATTCTTCAGAAAAAACACTGAAGCCTTCTGGTAGAAAACAAAGGATCCGGGATAAGACCTTTGTTCAAGGAGAAGTAATGGCTACCCGGGGTGACGCCCGTATCGAACATACTGGACCGCCGTCAACTAGCAAGTCGACCCGGTCACGTAAGAAAATTTCAAGAGCTCGTGAAGACTTATTGAAAATAAAGTTGGAACTCGCTAAGTTAGCACTTCAAAAAGCAGAAGAAGAAGCTTCTGAGGATGAATATATGGATGACAGAAATTCTAATGAAGAGTATGTCCGTTCGTGGCTCGAAGAGGCGCCAGAGCCCACACCGTTGAGGGAGAATGACGTCGCCAAAGGGGACAATGACGATTGGACCCCGGCTGCGGCCGTCGACGCTATAGCGGACTCCCGGAAACATATCGACCATATAGAACATCCACAAGTGAAGTCTAACATCGAACCACCTAGGACAGAGCCGTCCAACGTGGAGCCGCCAAGGCAAATAGAAGCGAAAGAGTCACTCCGTCCTTTTCTAACGGAGCTGACATCCGCTATAGCGTCGCTAGCCGACAGAAAAATCGAACCATGGACGCCTAACCGATCGGCGTCGCAGGTTATCATGACTCTGCCGAATTTCGGTGGAGCTCATACAGAATGGCTATCTTTTCGAGCCATTTACGAGGCAACTCATGCCTACTTCAGCGACATAGAAAACACGGCAAGACTCAGAAGGAGCTTGCGTGGTCGCGCACTGGAGACAGTGAGCTCAGAGCTCATCGGGAACGCAAAGCCGGATGAGATCATGAGAGAATTGGAACTACAGTTTGGACGTCCTGACTCAATAGCTCAGGCCGAAACAGACCGACTTAGAGGGCTACCAAAATGCAGCGAGTCGCCCAAGGACATCTGCACCTTTGCAAGTCGAGTCAGAAGCGGAGTTGTCACTCTGCGAGCTCTCAAGAAGGGGCACTATCTGCTCAATGCCGAGCTGGTGCGCCAGCTAACTGAGAAGCTACCCAATTCTCTGCGTGTACAATGGTACAGAACGTACACGGAAAAGTACCAGTCGCTGCCGGATCTGTCACTCTTCAGCGACTTCATAACCGAGCAAGCTCACTTCTGCAGTGCATTCGCCCCGCCTGAGAACATCAAGGAAACGGATTCTCTAGCGGGAAAACGCGTCATACAACGGACGCATACAGCTACCGACAAGCCGGTAAACAAATGTCGAATTTGCGACAAAAGTGGTCACTACGCGTCTGACTGCCAAAGGTTCAGAGACGCAGCAAGTGACAAAAGATGGGAGCTAGCCAAGAATTACAACTTGTGCTATCGCTGCCTAAGACAACGTCGTGCTGGACACACTTGCAACAAGAAGCAGTGTGATCATAAGGGGTGTACAGCCACGCACCATCGACTTCTTCATAGGGGTAAGAAGCCTCAAACAGACAGGACAAGGAAGCCTGCTGTTCCAGAAGAGAAGAAGGAGTCTCAGGAGACGGTGGCCAGTTCGCGAACTGAATCGAGTCAAGCTTTCCTGAAGATGATACCGGTCCGGGTAATAGGACCGGCGGGAGAGGCAGACACATACGCACTCCTTGACGACGGATCCACCGTTTCGCTGATCGACGAAGCAATCGCTCAGCGAGTGGGAGCAGTGGGCCCAATCGACCCTCTGAAGATCGGTGCTATTGGAAACACCATGATCGACACTCCCTTATCGAGACGTATAACCGTCACTCTCACAAGTCGTATGAGAGATAGGGTGCCCTTCAAGGCGCGCACCATTTCGAAGCTCAACCTGTCACCACAGGCAGTCAGTCAAGAAGACGTAGCCCGCTGTAGGCACCTTCGAGACTTGACGTCGCAGCTTACGTATCCTGCTGGAGTGCCAAAGATACTCGTCGGCCAAGACAACTGGCATTTGTTGTTGGCCACTGAAGTCCGCAGAGGACCTAGAAGCCAACCCATCGCGTCGAAAACCATGATGGGCTGGACATTGCACGGCGCGCACACCAGAACACTGGGCCAGCAGGTGCACTATGTCAACGGGTGTCAGTCCGTTGACGCAAGGCAAGATGCGGAACTGAACGAGCAGCTCCGTGAATTCTTCGCTATCGAGTCGTTGGCTATCAATCCACGACAACCAGCTTCTGACCCCCAGAAGAGGGCAGAAGATATACTGAACCGTCACACAAGACAGTTAGGAAATGGGCACATAGAAACCGCTATGTTATGGCGGGACGAGAAAATAGAGATGCCCGATAGTTACGAGACAGCACTCAAAAGGCTAGTCTCCATAGAGAAGAAGCTGGATAAAAACCCCGCTCTTCGTGTGAAATACACACATCAGATGGACTCCCTGATAGAAAAGGGATATGCTGAGAAGGCTCCCAAGTCAAGCACGCCAGGAAAAACCTGGTACCTGCCTCATTTCGATGTCTTCAACCCCATGAAGCCAGAGAAAATTCGAATAGTACATGATGCCGCCGCAAAATCGAGAGGAAAGTCACTCAACGACTTCCTGCTAACTGGACCAGACTTGCTGCAGTCGCTGCCCGGCGTCATGATGAGATTTCGTAGACACTGCGTGGCCATCTCCGGAGACATAGCCGAGATGTTCATGCAAGTAAAAGTACGAAGTGAAGACCGAGACTCACTTCGCTACCTATGGAGAGGCAACAGAAGAGATGGAGCCCCAGAAGAATATCGTATGACGTCCATCATTTTCGGCGCGGCAAGCTCGCCGTGCACCGCTATCTTTGCGAAAAATTGGAACGCAAGGAAGCACATCGAACAGCATCCAGTAGCAGTGAAAGCTATAGTAGAGAGCCATTATATGGACGATTATCTGGACAGCTATAAAACAGTCGAAGAAGCGACAGAAGTCGCGACAATGGTGAAGAAAATACACCAACAGGCGAAGTTTGACCTAACAAAATGGGTATCAAACAGTAAGCGCCTGATAGAAAATATCGATCCGTCACAAACCTGCACTGAGGTTGTGAACATCGGAGATACAGTAGGCGCAGAGAAAATACTCGGCCTGATTTGGAGACCTAGTGAAGATACGCTAGGTTTCAACCTAACGCTTGCGAGACTGCCGCCAGGAATTTTAGAAAAGGAGGCCCCTACAAAAAGAGAGGCTCTCAAAATTGTCATGTCGTTATACGACCCCCTAGGACTAGCCTCGCCTGTTACGATTCGAGCTAAACAAATATTGCAAGAAGCTTGGAGGCGAGGCGTCGATTGGGACCAGCTATTAGACGCTGACCTGGCATCTCAGTGGAGAAGTTGGATCGAAAACCTGCGGCAGCTCAAGGGCATCAGCATACCAAGATGTTATCCTGGTTATAGTGATGCCACAGAAATACAAATACATGTATTTACCGACGCAAGCGAGTTGGCATACGCAGCAGCTGTGTATTGGCGAGCCACCACAGCAGTAGGCACACAGAAGGTGAGCCTAGTCATGGCCAAGGCGAGAGTAGCTCCATTAAAGCTACAATCGATACCGCGCCTCGAGCTGCAGGCAGCGGTGATGGGAACCCGTCTGGCTGCAGCTGTGAAACGTGAACACGACAACAATCCATCGTCGGTCACGTATTGGACAGACAGCAAAACAGTCTTGTCGTGGATAAAAAAAGGAGCACGAACCTATAAAGCCTTCGTAGCTCATCGCATAGCTGCCATAGAAGAAGGTAGCAAAGTGGAGGATTGGCGATGGATATCCACGAAGTTGAACATCGCCGATATAGCGACTCGTGACGTGCCGCCGAGGTTTGACTCACAACACGAGTGGTTCTGTGGCCCAAGTTTTTTGTATGAAGACCCTTCTTCATGGCCATCAGAAAAACCTCCAATCACAGAAGAGACAGGAGAGGAAAGAACGCTCACTGTCACAGAAAAAGAAAAATCTGTTTTGGAGAAAATAACAGACAGACATACATACACTTCGAAGCTCATAGAAGCTATACCTAATCCCGTCAACTTTTCGAGATGGGAGCGGCTATTACGTGCGACTGCTACCGTCCTACGTTTTATACATCTCTGTAAACAAAGGACAGAGAAAACGTTCTACAAAAGAACCCGGAAAAACGCTGAGGAGGACACGGACTGGCGAAAGAAAAAGAAGACAGCGACTGCAGCAACCAAGCCGTCATACATAGCGCCAGAAGTCCGAAAGCAGTACATAGATGCGAGCTTTCTTCAAAAAGCCGAGAAAATACTCGTACAAGTTGCACAGCAGCAATCGTTCGCTCAAGAAATAGCTAGATTGCATGCACATGAAATAGTGGACAAAAATAGTCCGCTACACGCGCTGCAAATAGAAGTAGTAGATGGCCTACTACGTATTAGAAGCCGTATAGCCGCCACTGACGAGGTCACGGAAGATGTAAGGCGACCGCCAATATTACATGGCGACCATCATATAACCCAGCTCTATATAGACTGGACACACCGCAGCTTACTACATAGTGGGACTGAACTCACAATAAATGAAGTACGGCAGCATTATTGGGTCGTAAGGATGCGTCCCACCACCAAGAAAGTACTGGCACAATGTCTTCAGTGCCGTATTCGTAAGGCACAAGCACCTGTGCCAGCGACCGGCGACCACCCACGAACGCGCCTGGCTCATCACCAAAGGCCGTTCACGTACACCGGGCTAGACTACTTCGGCCCGCTATCTGTCACCGTGGGTCGCCAGCATCACAAGAGATATGTAGCACTGTTTACATGCCTCACCACAAGAGCTGTCCACCTCGAGATCGCCGCCAGCCTCAGCGCAGACAGCGCAATATTAGCGCTGCGCCGTTTCGCCGCCCGCAGAGGATGTCCAACTGAGATCCACTCAGACAACGGCACCAACATGCACGGTGCCGATCGAGAGCTACGAGAGGCCTTCCGAGAGGAGGCCAGTCGCCGAGGCATCACTTGGCGCTTCATCACCCCATCAGCGCCCTTTATGGGAGGTGCATGGGAGCGTCTAGTTCGCTGCGTAAAAAACGCATTGTATACCGTACTCACAGAGAAACACCCACACGAAGAGGTGTTGTCCACACTGATTTGTGAGGCAGAGTACACGGTAAATAGCCGCCCGCTGACACATGTATCAGTCGACGGCGATGACGACGAGTCTATCACGCCGAACCACTTCCTACTTGGTGGGTCGGCTAGACTCCCAAACCCCGGCGTGTTCACCGAGCAAGACATCGACCACAAAAAGATGTGGCGTCGGTCACAAATCCTGGCCGACATGTTCTGGCGCCGGTGGGTGCGAGAATACCTGCCGGAGCTCCAAAACCGGCGGGAGCCCCACAGCCGCGGGCCTGGCCTGCTGGTGGGCGACCCCGTCCTTATCGCGGACGGGCAGCTGCCTCGCAACACGTGGCCGCGAGGCCGCATCGAGGCCATATACCCTGGCCCTGATGGAGAAGTCCGGACCGCTGAGGTGCGCACCACTGGCGGCACTCTAAAGCGTCCGGTGAAGAAGCTCATTCCTTTGCCAAAATGAGTGCAGCAGAGTTCCAGCGGCGAGAGCTGAGCGACGTGTCGCAGAGCGTCGAGGTCACGAGCGCTGCCGACGTGCGCCGCTCACAATGCTGATGCAGCGCCGCGCCAACGTAGCATCGAGTCGACGCGACACTGCACGGCGGGAGAGATGTTCGCGACGATACGTCATCTTTAGATAGGTTGTCATATGTAAAATATAAATAGTATTGACAGACACACGTCTGCTCACCCCAGAGCGCCATCGCATACTAAGCGATGTCGGTAGGTGAAAAAACCTTTTATAGTAAAGCTCGTAACTAATTTTTGCTCATGTTTTTGAGACACTAAAATTATATTTTATGTGTCTATCAGTAGGTAATAGAATTATATAGTCTAATAACAATAAATTAGAAGCTTTAATATGCATACTGATTGTGTTATTACGGAAAGAAACAAGTATTTAACTCCGTAAAAAACAACCGTCCTCAACGAGCGTTTAGTTCACAATGACCTGTAAGAGGGCGGCACCTTATATTTATACTAAAACCAGTTTTTGTAGAATTTTGATAACTTTAAACTCATGTTTTGGGGGCTTTTACATAGTTTATAGTGTGAATATAGCGCTTATGTGTTAGAATTATACATAAGGTACCTTAGTTATATGATAAATGTATAGGTTTAAGGAAATAAAAATATTTTGTTTACTTATTTTAGACCCCCCGTTTTGAGCAGGGTATCAGGTGGTGCTATAGGTATTCTATTCACCAACCAATCAGATTGCTTCCTTACATATAATTGTTTTGTTAGGAAACACCATCTAGGTGTTCTAGATAGGATGGCTGGATACCATGACTGAGAAATTATACATAATAGCAGTACATGGCCAGTCATAGTGCATTTTCACTCTAAAAAGGGAAATATACATACATTTTACTCAAGTAAGTGTTTGGAAAATTCGATACAAGCCATTTAGCGCTTCTAGGTGACCTAGAATTTTGTCTAGGCCCTATAAATAGATAGCACCTGTGTAATTCTAGTACATAGACATCACTTGCTTGAAGTGATGTGTCTGTGTATGCCGGCATGGACGTTTCTATGCGTCTGCCGACGGGTCACTACGTCCAGGGACACTTGGTGCCTGGTCAGTTATAGATATGCTGTCTGAAGCATTACCTTCGTGGACCCACAGGCGGGCGTCTAGACTCAGTCATGACACAAAACTAGTATATAGGTGTATATAACGCACACAGACACATTAAAGCTGTGAGACGACGTAAAATTTAGTATTCGGCCGCTTCCCGGCACCTTAAGCTGCGGAAAGGCTGGTGATACACCCATCAGGGTACCGCCGTCAGACAGCCTAGTTTTCCAGCTACCCAACCACACTTCCGGAAGGAGCTTAGCTCTGGTGGTTGAGGAGTTAAGCGACCTGATATGGTGCGAGGTTACATGGATTTGCTATGTAAACAAACTTGTAACAAACGATAACTCATCGGGGGTTGGACATGTAGCTACCGGACTTCTACCTTGGGATAGCCCATCACGAGGGCTACCCGGGTGTGAATGTAACTTGAAAATCCACCCAGCAGTCTGAGTAGGAATCGAGTTTATGTGCCAAGATCAGGGGCATAAGCTAACTTCTCGCACCATTTCGCGGCTGTACGCCTGAATGTTTTGAATATAACTGTAACACTTATGTGTGTCAACGGCCCAGTAGGAGGGCTCCAAGTCCCTCGCTGGTACCCTAGAGCTAACATGTCTAGTTTTAGGAGAAACTCGATTGTAAAGCTTCAAACTGGCGGGAATTCCCTTTCTTCGACATTCTCCTTACGAGAACTCCCTGATGGTAGGGGCTAGGGACCTGGATCAAAGACCGGAGGGAAGGTCTCCTCGAGACCTATCCAAAAGTACAAGTTTCACCAGAATCGGTCCAGTGGAAGGGTAGTTCCTGTCAGTTTCAAGCTACGAGTCTTAGCGTATATTTTTTGAAAAATAAAAGTTTTTGCGGTCGGAATGTTGTGGTCCTCGTCGCAGTCGAGTTCGCCTCTTTAATAGTGCGCAGGCGCGTGAACATTTCGTAGCCATTATTTCACTTAAAGTATTTCCACGCATCATTGCGCTTCGAGGACCATGAAGGAACATCGCTTCTGGCCATGAACAAATAGTTTTATTTAACCTGGACATCACGTTTTTCACCTCAACCTACTTGGCAGCCTTCAAGTGTCTCCAAGGTCCATAGTTACCAGATGACAACTGAACAATAGGTGCAAGGGGCGTCAACGCGTTCAAGCAGGAGCCTTACAACCTCCTGATTGCCTGTCGGTCTTGGACGATCACGTCCGTCCCGTACAATATATATTTAAAACTGAAGTCCTTAATGATAATAGAATTAAAATCCAAACCAAAACACCTGAAACTTACAAAGAAATTATAAAACAGCTGGAATGTAAGGAAACCGAGTTCTACACATATAGACCTAAGCAGGAACGATCATTTAAGGTAGTCTAAAAAATATTCATTCGTCTACCGACACAGAAGACATACTACTAGCCTTAAAAGAAATGGGCATGATACTTTAAACATATTGAACATGAAACAGAGAATAACAAAAAAAAGCTCTGCACATGTTCATCGTAGAACTGGCACCAAAAAGCAACAACAAACAAATATATGATGCCAAAAGTCTCCTTAACTGACGGATAAAAGTTAACCACCGAGACCAGTACGTAACATACCACAGTGCGCTAACTGCCAACAGTACGGACACACAAAATCGTATTGCCGCCGTTCACCAAAGTGCATTAAATGTGCTGGGAATCACTTATCCACCGACTGTTATTGCAAAGAACGATCCGACTCCGTCAAATGCATCTTGTGCAGTGGGATGATTCCCTTATAGTTTGCGGGGTGATCCCCGCAAACTATAAGGGATGCCAAGTATACAAGGAACTACAGAAGCAAAAATATCCACCCCTGCGAAACAAAAAAATAGCAGACCAGCCCAAACTTCAAAACACTAATACATCTTCTATACCTAGTGAGAAAACCAACCAACAAAATAAAAAAAACCTATGCAGAAACCTTAAAATTAAATAACAATGATGCAATTAACCTTTCTTCCGTGAACCTTGATCAATCGAACGACATGAAACAGCTAATAGAAATATTCAAACAAATTATGAATCAGATGTGCACAATGACAAATTTGTTCACAAATCTAATGTCAATATTGTCTAAAAATTCAACCAATTAAAATTAGTAATTTGGAATGCCAATGGCTTGTCACAACACTTCTTAGAAGTAAATATGTTCCTAGAGACTAACGATGTAGATTTATTACTAGTGTCAGAAACGCATTTTACCAATAGAACTTACTTTAGCATCCCGAAATACAAAATGTATCACACCATGCATCCAGACGGTACTGCACATGGGGGCTCGGCTATACTAGTTAAAGAAAACATTAAGCATTATAAAGTTGAATCTTACTGCACAGAGAAAATACAAGCCACCAACATAATGATTGAAAATCCCAAAGGCCAATTATTGTTATCAGCCATATACATCCCTCCTCATGAATGGGTCTCAAGATTGGTAACTTCCAAGGGGCGTGAACTGTTGGAGACAATAAGGTCTCTTCAACTTAGTGGTCATCAGGAGAACCCACATACTGGCCTAGTGATATCAATAAAAAACCTGATCTAGGAGACTTTATTATAAGTAAGGGCTTTTAAGCTTTTAATTGCCCCGTTCCTCCATACAGTGTAGCTCTTGCTTTGAAATGACGTCACCTGTAGTGACACTCGTTGGATTTCATGTTAAAAAAGTAGCTAAAACATGCAGGCTTCACACCAAGAAGACAAACTGGCCATACTTCCAGGAATTGGTAGAGAAATCACTGGACTGCCAGATACCCCTTAAATCAGACAAAGACATTATCCAGGCTGTAGTACAGGAAGCTGCATGGACTGCAACCCCATGCCAACCCGATAAAACAACTCTAATTCTTACTACCCGAAAACAATCATAGAATTAGTAAATCAAAAACGTAGTGCCAGAAAACTGTGGCAGGTAACAAGATACCCTGAACATAAGACCAAGTTTAATAAACTAGCACTTGAACTCAAAGAAGCCCTCACAATACACAGAAATAATGGCATGGAACTCTATCTCAGAAGCCTAGACGCAACACCAAATACGGATTATTCTCTCTGGAAAGCGACCAAACAACTTAAGAATCCAATAACGCAATGATCCCCTGTTAAAAAATCTGATGGTTCTTGGGCGAAAAGTGATGAAGAAAAGGCCAAAATATTTGCTCATCACTTGACAGGTGTCTTTACAGAAAATGATGACAACGGCTCCACCAAAATTGAAGAAATCCAATCTGTACTGGGCCAGCCGCACCAGATGGAGCTACCCATTCAGAAATTTACCAAAAGGGAAGTTCTGAACGCCATCAAAAAGCTTAATATTCATAAGGCACCTGGGTATGATTTGATTACGGCTGGAATCCTGATGGAGTTACCGGATGTTGGCCTCTCATTCCTTACTCAAATTTTTAATGCATGTCTGCATAGAGGTTTCGTACCACCGCAATGGAAGGTTGCGGAGATAATATTGATTCCAAAGCTTGGAAAGGATCCTAGCGACGTTAAATCCCACCGCCCAATCAGTCTTCTCCCAATTCCATCCAAGGTTCTGGAAATGCTTGTACTCAGTCGCATGGTTCCGGAAATCGCAGCAGCTAAGCTAATACCAGAGCACCAATTTGGCTTTAGACAGGCCCATGAAACAATTGAGCAAGTGCATAGACTAGTGGAAAAAAATCAACTACGCCTTCGAACATAAATTATACAAAATTCACAAAAACTTGCCCCTAAATTACTATCTCTTCGTAAAGGCCTATCTTAGTGAAAGACATTTTTACGTTAAATACGGCAATGGCTCCTCGGAGCTCTGTGCTATAAAAGCGAGTGTCCCGCAGAGTGTGATGGGTCCAATGCTCTATCTTTTATACACCTCAGATCTGCCAAATACGATAGAACTACTTACAGGGACTTTCGCTGACGATACCGCCTTGCTTGCAGTTGATGAAACTGCTGAAGGAGCTTCTACAAAACTGCAAAACAACCTGAATGACATCACAAAATGGTTGAAGGATTGGCGCATAAAAGCAAATGAAACCAAATCAGTTTATGTCACTTTTGCCTTGAAACGGGATACCTGCCCAGAAGTAGAACTAAACCAAGTAAAAATACCTCAGTCGGATGATGTTCGATATTTGGGCGGTTATCTGGATAGGCGACTTACCTGGAAAAATCACATTTCCACTAAAAGAAAGGCTCTTGACCAGCAATTAAGAAAGCTACATTGGCTTATGGGACGCAAGTCTCAGCTAACTCTGGAAAACAAATTGTTGTTGTACAAGTGCATCCTTAAGCCTGTCTGGACGTATGGCTTGCAGCTGTGGGGCACAGCATCCACATCGAACATAGAAATTCTACAACGTTTCCAGTCAATAACTCTACGTATGATAACTGGAGCCCCATGGTATATGACCAATAATCGCATTCACCACGATCTAAAGAGAAAAACAGTAAGAGAGGAAATCAGAGACTCACTACTGACATATACAAAAAGAATACATAAACATCCTAACCAACTAGCAAGAAGCTTGATGGAAGAACAACCAACGAAAACGTTTAAAAGACTTAAGAGACGTGCCCCACAGGATCTTCTGTAAATCAAGGAAAATGAACGGATATATATGGGCGTATCACTGGATACTGTACCATGCACGACAAAGATATAATTACTGAACTCCAGCTTAATGTCGACAAGACAGCTTGCAGGAAAAAGAAGAGATAAAAAAAAATAAAAAATATTTTCCCCTATACCTATACCACACATGGTATTGAACGAGCTCAGGAGCCCACCACGGGAACAAATGTGAGTAGTAGTTGTAAGTTGTACCATTGTAGCACTTTCCACCTGTCTGACAGGAATCGGTATCTCAAAGAACAAACTTCTAATTTACTGCTGCTGCGTTTCGCGGTTATAGACCTTGTAGGATGTAGGAGTCACAATATTACTATGGGTCCCAGTGTTGCCTCCTGGCTTTGTGATCCGCAGGCTAGTATTCAACAAGTTTACTTTCTATCTCTCAGATCTACTGGGGGTTGGTGGATGTCTCATATCTTCGAATAGCCGTAATTAGCTAAAATTTTAATACCGTCGAAAGCATTATCTTTTGAAACATAAAGGTCGTACAAGAATATCATAATTACATATTAATCAAGCTTTGTTCAAACTTGGTCTAAGGAAACAAGATTTTTTTTTTTCTAAATTTTTTCCCCGAAATATATCCTTGCTAGGTACACAATTCATACCACGTACTTAGCGATTTCTTACTGGGCAGTTTTTATTTGTTTCCACGGAGTGTCCAAATCAAAAACCCAACATTTCAAAGGCGAAGCAAGTTGCTAAACCTAACTATTTTTAACAAAACACGTTAGAAATAAAAACAGACGGAGAAAACAACTCCAGAATCCGTCGAAGCCTTAACAGACTTCGCTTCTCTTTCCGGGCCGGGTAACGTGTTGTATTGTATCGACCCTCCGAGATCCCCCAGGATTCTTCACATTGTTACACATACGACCTTATGTAAATACGAGGGATTTCACAACTTTCTGTGTCAATCGGAACAATCGGAGATACTCTGAACATTGTTCGAATGCATTTGGTATGCGAAACAAAACGTCGGGACACAATAGAGAGTGTTTTAGTAAAAGTACATTTATTGACATTTTCTTTACCGATGGGAGCGATTTACAACATTATTATACGAGTATGTTCTGTCTCTAATTCTGTTATTCGGTAGTACCACCGTGCATAAATTCATATTTGAATCTCTAAGTATTTTGCTCAGAGCACAGTTTTAACACAGCCATGCCACTTTTTAGCGTGTCGATGGTAAACACAGCTTTTAAATATTATGTTTAGCTCAGTATGCTGAATACTGAGCTAAACATAATATTTACGGCAACACAAACACAAGGTCCTCACAATCAGGTTACAGGGCATGCGGTGTAGGACAAAAGGTGGTCTAGGCATATTACTGTGATCCAAAGAGAGATTTGCAAAGTGGTATATAAAAATAAAATAAGAGCCACTCGTTATTTTCACATTTCAATGTAATTTAATGAAGATTAACTAATTATTAAGTAGCAAAATATTGAAGTTAAAAGCTCTTCGATATTTAACCTCTTTTATTTTGTTCTTAAGACCAAAATACCATGGGCAACATTTAAAAAAAAAACGAATTGGAAATTTTCTTGTTATTGTGTTGTGGTTTTTTTTTATGTTTCGTTTTGGTTATCTTCGTAGTAACCAGAAATAATCGTAATTAATTTGTTTGAATAACATCTTATGTTAATATGCCATAAGTAGGAAGACATATGGACGCAATTACTGCAACCAGAGCCGTTACAATGATCCAAGAAAGAAATTCGCAGCGTTCTGTGGCTTTGCAACTGGGTTTTTCTCGACAAGCTATACAATTTTGTATTTTTGTGTGGCATTGCTTTCAAGAGACTGGCAGTGTTGCAAGAAGACCTGGTTCGGGTAGAGTTTGCATTACAACTGTTTATGATGATCGGTACTTCCGGTTAATTGCCCGCCGAGAAAGCACAGTGCCGGCTCGTAAGTTACAAAATCGCCTACGATAGACAACGGGTCCTCGTGTACTAACACGAGTACCCGTTGTCTATCGTTGTCTATACGAACCAAACGATCCGTAACCGATTGCATGAAGACCAGCAAACATCAAAAGGTCGAGTTGTTCGAATTCCTTTGTCCAGGGCTCAATGTGCAAATCGTTTAACGTTCTCCCGTCAATATTTGGACTGGAGCATAAACCAGTAGGACATGGTGCTTTTCACCCACGAGTACAAAATAAAGATTTTTAATGAAGAGCGGCGCATTAGGGTACGGAGGTGACGTAGCGAGCGATTTTCGGAAGCCTGCATTCACGAATTTGACCGTTTCGGTAGAGCCAATGTAATGATTTGGGGAGGAATAAGTTTACCTGGCAAAACTGAACTCGCTATTTTAAATGAGGGTTCCGTAACTGCTCAGCGTTACATTAAGGAAGTCATCAGGCCTCATTTGATCCCATTTGCACAGCGAATGGGTCCTGGATTCGTCCTGATGCAAGACAGCTCAAGCGACCCAGTCTGTATTGGAAGGCTCTCACATTCAAGTGTTGCCGTGGCCAGCAAGCAGCCCGGACTTAGATCCGATCGAGCACATGTAGGATTAATTAAAATGAAGGGTTAGAGAGAGTGCGCAAGAGATCTACAACGAACAGCAACTGATTGAAGCTTTGAAAAATGCCTGAGAAGAGGTACCGGCTGAAAACCTGAGGCATTTGGTTGACAGCTTGCAGTCCAGGCTACAGGAGTGCATAGCCAAAAGAAGAGGGCATACCCATTTTTAGTGACTTTTTGTTAGTTGTGTTTTAATCCTAAATTGTTATTTAAACCAAAATTTTAATAAACATGTTTTAATTAATAAATTTCAACAGTTACTAGCCTACACGGTAAACAATAACATTCTTTTATGTTTACGTAAATCAAACTATGTGATAATCTTATTATTTTCTCGGTATACCTTAATTACCTATTGGCTCTTTATTTTACTTTGAGTAGTATATATCTGAAAGCTGCTTACAAAACAAGTGAATACAAGTAACCAACGAACCATTGACAATAGTAACAGAAATCTACGCCAAATCCAAAATAACTAAGTATCTCTTTCGCTATGTCCAGTAGATAGGTATTACAAGCTCAAACAGTTTCTGTATAACAGAATTGCACCAATGTAGCAAGCAGTCTTACCTCCTATGAGCTACGTATATCGACTTCCTAGGATGCAACCTCTAAGATTCCGCAGTCAATGTATCGGAAACATACCCGGTTTAGTACGAAGGTACCAATGGAGCTCGGTTCGCTTTGTATGCAAAGCCACATTCTTAATAAGAAGATATGTATGTAGTCACGTACGTAAATTATCTTGGTGCATCCAGAAAATACGGTTTTAATATAAATCTTAAATAAATCAATGATATTTTTTACATTTTTGCAAAGTAAATATCGAAGAGACACTTCAGTTTGCAGTATTTGATAGGCTGCAAAACGATATAAAGAAAGAAGAAATAAAAGAGATGTCGTCATATTTTTTTTTTTAATTTATGCGTTTTTTTTTTATTACAACACATCTGCTGTTGGAATGTTCTCTCAAATATTTATAGGAAACGATTCTACCGCAACCGCAACACGTTATCAAACCTCCTTACGCACCAATCATAAACAATTCAGAAAACCATAAACAAACCAAAATATATTTTGATAGCCTTCAAAAATAGAACCGTTTCCATCGCAGGGTTGTCACGTTTGTCGTATACATTTTTCTAAAGCGACGGAACCCGGTGGCGACCATATGGGCTTGAACGTGACATGCCTCACAAACACGATATTTGGAATCTTTTTGTTTTTAAATACATCACGGTTTTCAATTCGTAATTTTGGGATATTAATTTTCCTACTCGTGGATTTTCGTAATTGGTTGCTTAGAATTTTCTAGTTTACGGAAAATTTGGCAACAGCAGCTCAGCCATTTTTCGAGACTAGAAAATGTTTTATTTAAGTATAATAACGAGATCCGAGATAACAAGTTACTTGTTAACCTTTCTTTCGTATTCTAATAATCCTAGACGGAATAAGCTTTCGCTCCTGAAAATGTTGTTGCCACGAAAACTGTGGTTCCCTAGCGCCACATCTAACAAGGCTTAAGTTTAAAAATTGGAGCTCATTTTGGACGCATTGCTTGGTTCGTCTATGGTCGTGACATGATTTTGTCCTTTTTTAGATGCAGATCTTCAATGGAATAACTTATGCTGTAAAAGTTACTATTTAGGGCACTGAATGAGAGCCATCGAGAGAGCACAGAGACCGATCCTCAAGGTGTCAATTTTCCGCCCGTTCCTATTTCCCACTAACCTCCTCTATAAATCTTGTGAAGTACTAACAGTTCGACAATTATTCATAATGAGCATCGTATTAAAATAACACGCAGCCCTCCCCTATCGCAATGAATATACTAAAACAAGTAAAATTTCAAAATTTAGAAAATCCCCGACATATTTATCTTGCGAAAACGCCCCGATTCAAACAGTAAAACGCCCATAACTTTTGAACGACTGAACCGATTTTATTTAAACATAGCTAAGAACACTTTCGACAAAATCTCCTTTCAAACAAAAAAAACTAAATTTAAATCAGTTTATCCGTTTAGGAGCTATGATGCCGTAGACAGACACACAGATACAAAGATACACGGATACACAGATACACAGATACACAGATACACAGATACACAGATACACAGATACCCAGATACACGGATACACAGACTTACAGATACACAGTAACACACGTCAAACTTATAACACCCCTCTTTTTCCGGCGGGGGTAAAAAAGGAGGTATGTAGTTTGCCTTCAAAAAAGTACAAATATGCATTCACAGACCAATTTTACGTGTTCCTCGGACCACTTTTCAACAAAAGACTAAACGTAACAGCAAACATTTATTCCCTAAATAATTGTAACTATAAGAAAATTCTCAAATAAACTCTACAAAGTATGTCCTATGAAGACACAGAGAAGTTATTACTTGCTATTATAACACGTGTGATCTTGACATAGATTTAAGCAAAAATTTTTATTATTGTTTTACCTAATGATTTTAAATAAACATTATTATTACTGGTGAAACTAAAGACACAAATATTTCGACTTTGTCGCTAAATTCATCAAATGTCCATACCATTAACGTTATTAACGTTAATGGTTAGTTCTCAACAATTTAAAAAACCGGCGGTAACCAAATATTTTCCATCAAATGTGCCGTTGTATTTACCCAAAAGCAACTAATCTATTTCTAACCTTTACTAAAAATAAACATCTCTACTTAGTCCATCCACTTAAGCCTTCACACTCTTGACTGAAATATAACTTTTAATCAATTACAGAGCTATAAAAATTGATTACAATGTCACTAGGGAACATACAGCGCCATAGCCTCGGCCAAACATCTGGCGTCTGACATATGACGTGTTCGATCTGCCCATTACTTATATTGGATCTCCCTCAGTAATCCTGAGGACATAAGTGTCCGAGCAAGTTTCGTGAAAAGCCATCTTCGGTATTAGATGAGATAGATTGGTAATAAGTTTTTTTTAGGGTTTTATGTGTGAGGCTATTTTTGGTACGAATAAAATGTGTTTCAGCTGGGCTCTGACGTGTTGTTTTACTAGTAGACCCGACTGCCGAAGAAGGATAATGTGATATCAGTCTATGTAGGTATGTATGTTTGTTCCTATGTGGCGTTCTAGAGACCAAACGCGTTGGCCGGTTTCGATGATTCTACCGACAATCGATTCGTTTTAACCTTGTGAGTGTCACTGGGTACATCAAAATTGGTAAATAGAAAAATGGCGGCTTTTGGGCGCCATATTGGTGGACGCAATTTTTTTTTCTTCCAAACCCATTGTGTGGGGTATCAAAATAAAGAGTTTTAGAGGTGATTTCAAAAATATATAACACGTATGTTTAACTAAAAAGTTATAAATGAAGAAAGTTAATTAAAAAACCCGAGCATGATTTTCTTCTCTTTTTAGTTCGCTTCTTAAGAAGTCGTGTTTTATTAACTTTTTATCGGTTATGGCTCTCGTTTGACCATTAAATAATCTTATGGTTAGCGATACTGTGGTCGATGATGAAGCTTGCCCAGAAGTAAATTATTGAATTAAATACCCCCAAATAATAGCCATAAGGCAACACAAAACTCTGCCAGGTTTTAACAATTTTCTCCTACGAATTTACTGCATACGACTGAGAAGCTAAAAGCGTTTTCTATGAAAAAGATATAACTTCATCAGGTTGTAAAGTTAACAAAGGAACCACACCGAATAATCAAATCAATTCTCTCCAAAGAACTATTTAACTTCCCCACAGTAAAATCACAGTGAACGATGAACTATAAAACCAATGCATATTAAATGTATTGAATAGCAATCCCTCTTCTGAAGCTTATGAAAACACGTAGCTTTGTGCCCGCTCTCACGGAAACTAATCATGGCGCCGAAATGTCAGAGGAAAAGAGAATTAAGCACATTTTTAAACGTAATATCAATGAGAGTTGTTGTTGACATACGGAATTACATGTAACATGCGTGTTGCGAAAAACATCAGCAAGTCTATAAAAAACGAAAATTTTGGTGCAGTTAGCGCGAGTTAGCGTAAGTGAACAGTTATACCACCTCTGAAGCCATGTATAATAAAAACAAAAATTTGTACCAAAAAATTACGAATCTCAATGCTGATTATAAGTAATAAGTACGGGCGACCAAGCCTGTCCGGGTGAAAATAGAGAAAACGACGTTTTCTAAAAATTAAACCAGGATAGATCGATTTATCGATTTATCGATTTTAGTACCGTATGGTGACGGACGTAAAGAATTTCACCATCCCATATCTTCCCGTGGGTGTCGTAAGAGGCGACTAAGGGAAAAACCAGAGAATGGGCAGCAGCGTTCTCTGTGCACTTTAATAACAAACTGCGATCGCCAACCCGCCTGCCAAGCGTGGCGATTACGGCAAACCCCCCCAAACCATGAATAGCACAGTAAAAAAACGGCCCCGAGTGCCCGGCAGCCCGTCTACCCTCGACTACGGTAGCGGTCGAGGCGATGACGTGGCAAGGGGTGCGAAGAATCTCCGGAGTGGACCCGGCTACCCCAATAAACACCGACGACTGGACCTGGCAACGTACAACACGCGAACACTCCGGACCGACGAGAAGATAGCCGAACTCGAGGAAGAATTGAGCAGGTTACGATGGAGTATTATAGGGTTATCTGAAGTCCGAAGAGAGGGCGAGGACACGATAATCCTCAAATCTGGTAACCTGCTCTATTTCCGAGAGGGTGACCGGCAGTCCCAGGGTGGTGTCGGGTTTATCGTCCACAAGTCCCTTGTGAACAACGTGGTGAAGATCGAGAGTGTGTCGACCAGGGTGGCGTACCTTATACTCAGAATATCCTCAAGATATTCGCTGAAGGTCATACAGGTTTACGCCCCAACCTCGGCACACCCCGACGACGAGGTAAAGACCATGTATGAGGATATCTCTAAAGCCATGCATGGTTTCAAAACTCACTTCACCGTTGTCATGGGGGACTTCAACGCAAAACTGGGCAAACGAGACGAGGATGAGCTGCAAGTGGGGCAATTTGGAGTTGGACGTCGGAACCACCGGGGTCACCTACTGGCCAGTTTTATGGAGAAGGAAGGCCTCTATATGATGAACTCCTTCTTCAGAAAGCGTGAGCACAGGAAGTGGACATGGCAAAGCCCCGATGGTGGAACTAAAAACGAGATCGACTTCATCATGTCAACCAAGAAGCAAATGTTCAATGATGTCTCTGTGATCAATTCGCTGAAAACCGGGAGCGATCACCGTATGGTAAGAGGCACATTGAACATTCATATCAAGCTTGAAAGGTCTCGACTGATGAAGTCCACGCTCCGTCCAGCACAGATCCAGATCCAAAACCCCGAGAGCTTTCAGCTCGAACTCCAGAATCGTTTCGAGTGCCTAGGGAGCTCCGTGGACGAATACAGCGATGGGTTCGTGGAAGCTGTCCATACGGTCGGGTCTAAGTTTTTCAAGACCCGCCGTACACATAGAAATAAAAAGCTCTCTGATCCTACTCTCAAGCTAATGAAGGAAAGGCGTGAGATGATCCTGCAGTCTTCAGACGATGCGGTGAAATACCGGCAGCTAAATAGACGGATCTCAAAGTCCTTGAAAACCGACCTCCGCCGCTTTAATACCGAAAGCATTAAAGATGCTATCGAGCGGAATAAGGGCTCCAAGGTCTTTGCAAGAGATCTGTCTATTGGGCAGAGCCAGCTCACAAAACTGAAGACCGATGATGGCAGGATTGTATCCGCCAAACCGGAGCTTTTGAGGGAGATCGAGAGTTTCTATGGGCAGTTGTACACGTCAACCAGTAAACCCGTTGCGAATCGAGCAAACGACCCAAGAGCTAGATTGACCCGACACTATACCGAAGATATCCCGGACGTCAGCCTGTACGAGATTAGGATGGCTCTGAAACAACAAGGCGTCGGGTGACGACGGAATCACGGCTGAACTCCTGAAGGCGGGTGGAAAACCGGTCCTTAAAGCCCTTCAGAAGCTGTTTGATTCCGTCATACTCGAGGGCAAAACGCCACAGGCATGGTGCAGGGGTGTGGTGGTCCTCTTCTTCAAAAAGGGTGACAATGCCCGGCTGAAGAACTATAGGCCTATCTCACTTCTTAGCCATGTCTACAAGTTGTTTTCAAGAGTCATCACGAATCGTCTCGCGCGCAGGTTTGACGATTTCCAGCCTCCCGAACAAGCCGGATTCCGAAAAGGCTTTAGCACCGTAGACCACATACATACGCTGCGGCAGGTTATACAGAAGACCGAAGAGTATAACCTACCTCTCTGCTTAGCGTTTGTGGACTACGAGAAAGCCTTCGATTCGATCGAGACTTGGGCTGTACTGCAGTCTCTCCAACGGTGCCAGATCGACTACCGGTACATTGAGGTGTTGAAGTGTTTGTACAGAAACGCCACCATGTCAGTCCGTCTTCAGGATCAGACCTCGAAACCAATATTTCTCCAGCGTGGCGTGAGACAGGGAGATGTCATTTCTCCGAAACTGTTCACTGCTGCGCTGGAGGATGTATTCAAGGTTCTGGACTGGAGGGGCCTAGGCATCAATGTTAATGGCGAGTACATCACTCATCTTCGGTTTGCCGACGACATAGTGGTCATGGCTGAGACCATGGAGAGCCTCAATACAATGCTCGATGACCTCAGTAGAGCTTCCGGAAGAGTGGGTCTTAAAATGAACATGGACAAAACCAAGGTGATGTTGAATGCCCATGTTACACCCACTCCTATCAAGGTTGGAGACTCTACACTCGAAGTTGTGGAAGATTATGTCTACCTGGGACAAACGATCCAGTTGGGTAGGGCCAACTTCGAGAGAGAGATAAACCGTCGAATCCGACTCGGCTGGGCAGCGTTCGGGAAGTTGCGCGGTGTCTTCTCGTCCAACTTACCACAGTGTCTCAAGACAAAAGTCTATGACCAGTGTGTGTTGCCAGTGATGACATATGGCTCTGAGACGTGGTCGCTTACAATGGGCCTTATCAGAAAGCTTACAGTCACTCAAAGGGCAATGGAGAGGGCTATGCTCGGCATTTCCTTGCGTGATCGAATCAGAAATGTAGAGATCCGTAAGAGAACCAATGTTACCGACATAGCTCGAAGAATTGCCAAACTTAAGTGGCAGTGGGCAGGGCACATTGCTCGCAGAACGGATGGCCGATGGGGCAGAAAGGTTCTGGAGTGGCGACCGCGAACCGGAAGACGTTGCGTTGGAAGGCCTCCCACCAGGTGGACCGATGACCTCGTGAAGGTTGCGGGGATCCGCTGGTTGCGAGACGCACGGGACCGATCAATGTGGCGACGCTTGGGGGAGGCCTATGTCCAGCAGTGGACGTCTTTCGGCTGATATGATGAGATCGATTTTGCCCCCCGACAGGCCATGCGTACAAAATTTCATGAAAATCATTGGAGCCGTTTCCAAGATTCAGATTTATATATATATTATATACAAGAATTGCTCGTTTAAAGGTTTTAGATAGATAATAATTAGATCTATAATTTCAATAACTACAAATAAAAAAATACAACTGGTTCGTAGAAGAGACTTACACAGGCGTTGGATAAACAAGATCTGTATGCAATTAGTGAACCCTGCCTATTAAACTAGGCTTACCTGTAACTTAAGATTTATAGTATTATTAAGAGATTTAAAAGTATTGACAGCACAAAGTTTCAAGCTCACTTTATCTTAGTTTTTACGGTCAGACGTTTAGGAGAAAAACGCCTTGAGGAAGACCTCACGGGTGTTTTAATAGTGGCAATTAAATATTTTGTCCAGTGCCAGCTATAATGCCACAGGCAAGCACAGTAAAAAAGTAACTTAAATTACACTCTTAATTAAAAAAGACAATAACTTCAGTTATGAAGTTACTGTGATTTCAATTACCACACATATAATCCATACCTGAACTCCACATCCAACACAATCCCAAACTCCACACAGTCCCACTCAACGCCAACACAAAGAGAATGAATAACATTGACGGCCTGTGACGTCACAACACAGTAAACTAATCTAGCCCCGCGATCATGCAATAATAGGCTAATGCACGACGACTAGAAAGAAAGAAGAAAGAAAAAGTGTTTATTCGCCACAAAAACGACATACAATTTTTTGATTTTTCCTTAAATTAAACCCATCGGTAGTATTAGTAAGTAGACTAGGGATGCCTCCCATCTGCGCACGCCCATGAATATCATAATACGCACATATCTTGAACAGCAAACGCCGCAGTAAAGCCCGCTAAGGATCCGCATGGCTATCATCATTACGCTACAAATTGTGCCATCCATATTAGGCCAGGAGACAGATGTGATTTTAGAGTGAGATGTTCTGGAAGTAAATTGCATGCTATGTCGTGTGTGTATGAAGTGTGGCTTGATGAAATATAGATCTATTTGTAGGGTTAAGCTTCGTTTCCGGAGTCGTAAATAATGGAACTGCTTTGTACTAAAAGCGCTTAAGAATGAATTTGATGGAATTTGCTGGAAAAAAATTGGATGTTTAACCGGATCTGACTACCGACTCCGATACAGCTCTACCCAACTGTGGTGTTCACTAATTAGGGGTTGGGGTTTATAATAATACACTCAAATTATCAGTAAGCACAGAGCTCCACATGGATACGTCCTGTCACCGATGTGGGTGACAACTTAATAATTAATAAGTAGGTAGACGCAGGCACGTATTGCTCTGTCGTTTATTATAGGATACCACATCTCTTCCTTTTTATAATAATAATTATTTTGCAAGTGTAATTACATTAAAGATATTTATTGAGACAAGACAAAATATATTTATTTCAACTGGGCCACCAAGCGGCACTTTTGAATGTCACAATTTAAATTTACATGGAATAAAAGTTGATTCTACCGTGCATTCGGAAAGTAGCTTGTTATGGAGAAGAATGCACAAGAAACTCCATACTTATCTACTCTTTAAAAAAATTGATTCTACCGTGCATTCGGAAAGTAGCTTGTTATGGAGAAGAATGCACAAGAAACTCCATACTTACTTGAGTCGTAGGTTAATGTCTGAGGTGGTCTTCATTCACTAATTATCAGTCTGCTTTTCGTATTGACTGGTGACTGACTCGTACAAAAATGCCTGTTTTTCTGAGGCCATTAGTGAAAGACATTATGCCTCGTTTGATACAGCATGTATTCAATAACTAATAACAGTATTATCTGCCGTTGTTGGATGTTATTTGAATATCTAATTAATTACATAAATTATCTCCCGTTGTTAGATGTTATAATTTTACGATTAACGGCTTTTGAAATATATTTCATAACACTATTATTGTGTTTTATCTAGAAGTTTCACAATTTCGACCTTGTGTAAAATATTTAGATTTTACATTAGTAGTCCTTATGGATTTAAACATATTTCATATTTAAATACTCTGGACTCATGATTAAACTAGGTCTTTGTTTTTATTTGGCCAAAGAACCAGTTTAAGAGTTCGTTTCTCTTTTTTTTTCTTTTTTGTACAAAGACTAATATCGTCTCGTTATATTTTTTTTTCTCTGACAGTACACTGTCTATCTTTAGTTTCCACATGAGTGAAATTAATTGTTTTTGTTTGTCGAACTGAACCAGTACAGTCACTTTGTAACAGAACTGGTGTCAGCGACTACTTGGGTGCAATACAAACTTTTGTGTCATTGTAGCCAAGGGTAGGCAATATAGTTGTGAAATATATATTTTATAGTTGTGAAATTAAGGATCCACTTGCCAACAAAATTGATCCAGAAAACTGGATTACTTTTATACTTTCCAAGTACTTGAGCGTTTGTGTTTAACCGTCGATTTCACCAACCGGTTAAATTATTATAAACGCATCACAATTAAACGTCAGTCAAGTGATGCAAATTTTGGATTCGATCAATCGCAGTAGCAGACGCGTGCGTTTGACAATTCCCTTTTTTCTTTCATCGTTTTTATTACATTTGTTGTTTATAAGTTTTAGCACTCCTTCGCCAAGCAATATATGTATATTATATATATATATTCTATATTTAATATGCATGAACAAAAGCATCTTTATTTTTACTTTACAGAAAAATATTGCAGTCTGGAATTTAGGAGTGATAATCATGTGTGGTTTTCTTAGCAACACTACCTTAGTATTATATATTATCTAAGGCTATATGCATGTCCAAATTATAAGAATATCATTATCAGGCTTTAAAACTTGGGGAAACCCTAAAATAGGTTTTATTTACGGGTTCCATGTCTTTAGCTCGTATTGTGTTTTTACCTTTGATTCCAGGAATTGGGACTTAACTATGAGGTTGTCAAATTGTTTTGAAAATAGAGATCTCTAGATTTAATTTTGCGAAATTGAACATTTGTTTATTTTCAGTGGCATTCAGACCAAGTGTTTGTTTTAGTACATTAACGAAAATGGTAGCTTTCATCCACAAGATTCGTTGACCAAATTGATTGAATTGTTTTGAAAATAGAAATCTCTAGATAAACCTCAATGGCAGCTTTTACCCAAATTATAAGTTTTTATCACTAATCATTTAGAGCCAGTTTTACTGTCTTAACTGTTCATCCAATAAGCTTTGCACATGCAAATTTGTAATCAATTGTTGCATCGTCATTGACTTGAAAAATATAGTCTAGAAAAGTGGACCTTTTAAGCTTCTCATTTAAGCTTTTATTATCTTGTCATTTGACAAGAGGTTGAGTCTCTCAAGTGGACATTTTTAGCTTCTTTTTTTTTTTTTAGCTTTTTGTAACTTGTCATTTGACTAGAGGTTGAGTCTCTAAAGTAGACACATTTTTAGTTTTTTATTTAAGCTTTTATTATCTTGTCATTTGACAGGATTTTGAGTTAAAAATAGTGGACCTTTTTAGCTTCTATTTTGAGATTTTGTATCTTGTCATTTGACAAAAGTTGGGACTTTTTCTTTTATTGGCCTTTGTTTTGTAGTGTTTTTGGAAATAACATAAGAAAACTCCTTTTATTCTGTTCTCATTCATTGTACTAGGAATTGGTAACTGAGCATTATCTTTGTAACTCAGGAGCAGTTTACTGCATTACGTTTTAAGTGCCAAAGTGCTCTACATTGGCATAAATACGGCAGAAACCGTTAGTTATCACGTTTGTGATTGTATTGACATATCGACAAAAGAGGTTATACCTCTTGTTCATGTATAAATTTTAATAAGGCAAGTACTTGTTGCATTTTGGCTCTGACAACGTTATGCTGACTCTAGTGTTTGCTTTTGCTACTTACATTTAAATTGACAGTGCATGTTGCATTAGCTGCATTCAAATTAACTTCTTGCAATAATTATAACATTTTTAAAATAATCAAAATGCTAACTATAAAATTAACAATTGAGTTTATATTTAAACTGATTAAGCTCTATTCATAACAAGAGTTCAGTGTGGCTCTGTTTACGTTGGAATGTTTAAATAAACAAACTCTAGCTAGCAAGCCGCACAAAAGTCCCTCAAGTACCTGTTAAGTGCCAGACTGCCAGTTAACTCGAGTCCCAGTCTATCACCTCAGGAAACGGTTCTTTATTTTTTTTCTTATTTGAATATATAGTCAGTACAAAATGCATTCGATTTGATTCTTATTTAGCCTTAACAAATTTCATGATACTTTTTTAATTTTAACAACAAGTTTATACCTAATTTGGCATCACATTGCTTCGAATTTATCGAAGTGGAACTTTTTCATTTTTATCATTCAATAAAATAACTGAATGAATGAATTTACGATTCATCGCTGAAACATCTTGTTTTGACCCAATAATTCGTTCCGATTAATTGGCATCAATTAACGGTTCACCGTTCAAATATTTTGTTTTAGATCCAATAATATCTTTCGATATGATTGACATCATTTTTTTTTTCACTTTAGATCCAATAATATCTTTCGATATGATTGACATCATTTATTTCGGCCTTTCACTTTAGATCCAATAATATCTTTCGATATGATTGACATCATTTATTTCGACTTTTCACTTTAGATCCAATAATATCTTTCGATATGATTGACATAATTATTTTTTTTTTTTTCACTTTAGACTCAATAATATCTTTCGATATGATTGACATCATTTATTTCGACCTTTCACTTTAGATCCAATAATATCTTTCGATATGATTGACATCATTTATTTTGGCCTTTCACTACCTTTTTTTTTTTTTTTTTTTTATCTGGCTTATTCTCTTCAACCAGCTACGTTGACAAATTTAAGTGGGTGTGTTATAGTTTGCGGGGATTTATAGCGTTGTGACACAGCTTTGGTTTCGTTTTATAAGTAACGAGTGATGTTTGAGAAATATATCGTTTTGAAAATTAGACAGTTTAGAAAATAGATAGTTTTGCTTTGCTTGAATAACTGTTGAACTTGAATAAGTGATTATTGTTTTGTGCGATGGATCGTTTTATAACTATATACGTTGGTAACGCTCCATCGCTTTATTAGCAAACGGATTTGGTCAACCGGATTAAACCGGGTTTGAGTTTTTTATTGCTGTCGAAATGTAGTTTTTATTTGAATTTCATAACCACATTTCGGTACACGGTTTTGTTTATTTACACAAGTCAAGTAATGATTTCAATGATTTATGTAGCACATCCCTCAGCTTATCGCCGATGCGGATCGCTCATGAATAGGCAAATAATTATAAAAATAACATTCTGCTAAATTTCACATTTCCATTACTTACTACCCTCATTATCTTTTATTTTTTCCAAAACACATGCAATAAAATAATACTTTTGTTGCTGACCAATTTCCGTAAGTGGGACATTATTTGATATAATCACTTTACTCACTGAGCTTTTACTCGTCGCCAATGTGGTGTTCACTAATTAGGGGTTGGGGTTTATAATAATACACTCAAATTATCAGTAAGCACAGAGCTCCACATGGATACGTCCTGTCACCGATGTGGGTGACAACTTAATAATTAATAAGTAGGTAGACGCAGGCACGTATTGCTCTGTCGTTTATTATAGGATACCACACCAACCTTTTTTTTTCAATTTTGTTTTCGTAAAATAATTTTTATTAATTAACATGCCACAAATACGACTTTCAAACAACTAAACATTCAAACTCTGACCATTATAACAAAAATTTGTCACAGCAACCAAAACCATCTGTCTCCTGACCTACATTCAGTATGTTATGTCAGACAATGTTTCCTAATACGACACTTTAGCCCCGTGATGATAGTACCACGGTCGTTTTCTTAACTGCCACTTTGCGTTCGTCACGTTATGTACAAAAAACATACGTATATATTCCTTAATTATATAGTTGAACTGTCCAAGGACGGTCGAGGGACCCAGTAAAGTTTAAGAAGTTACAACATAAAAGTTCGTGGACATAATTGCGTGAGGGTAGGTTGGGATTTTTGAGTCACACGAGAATACTAGGCAAATGGAAAGTGTTTTACCCGTATATAGTGAATATCAGGGTTCATATGAAGGCTTCTGGGTAAGGGTCGGACTGAGCTGAATATGTGTTCGTTATGCAGATGTGAATAAAACTTTTTCGAAGTTTTGTAAAAAGAAAAATACTTTTGGTCAGACCGGTTTTGATCGTCATTTACAACTTCACAACCTATATTAATACAGATTCAAATAAAATAAGTAAACGCCACAGACAAATGGCTAGCAATTTATTTTTCCAGATTATCATGCAAAATGGCAAATGGCACCATGGCAAAAACACATATGGGCCAAGCGGAAGCAATTTGATTTAAAATTGTGTAACATTTGTTTGTTTATTAGTTTACCCTCGCACTGGAACGCCTTGCAGCAATTACACCAATGTAGCACCATCTTATAATAAACTCACTACAAGTCCAGGTTTCCTCACGATGTTTTTCTTCACCGTTGTCAGCGATGTCCAAGATAAACTTAGAAAGTACAAATGAAATGAAAAAGTCACATTTGTACTTGCCCACACACAACAACATGTACAACATGTACTGGGTAACAGGATTGACAGGGTTATTGAAACCTATCACAGGCACCGCAGTCTTTCACAAAGTTATACCCTGGTTTAAACTGCAAGACAGAACTTATAAAGAACTCGGTGAAGAGAAAATAAACGTTCAATAAGATAAAAAAAAATTTGAAGCCACTCGCAAATGAACACTCATAGCAAATTTATTTCTTTATTTATTTATTTATTGGCCTATCTACAATTGTTATACTGTTTATTCTAGTAATACAACCAATATGATACAAGCATAGTATACAATATGATGCGATAGACACAGCATGCAAAAACAAAAAATTACAACATCTATAAAATTACAATAATAGTGCAGAAATAACACTTACAACAACAAGTGGGTAGTTTTAGAAACACAATAGGTACAGTGATGACAAGAAAAATAAATAAAAATATGGTAACTACTTTTGATGGACTAGGTGCTTGAATTTTTGAAGTGTTGTGGAATAAATATCTATTGATTCATCGCAATTATTAAAAAGCCTGCAAAGTCTGGGGATAGGGGAGTTGGATCCCGATACAGTTTTGCGGAATGGAGGACGTAACAGTTTGACAGGATGACGCGGATAATTGTAGGGTAGGTTAAAATTAAATTTACTTAACAACTGGGGACAGTCTATTTTACTCTGAAGTATTTTAAAAAGAAAAATTAAATCTATATTATCTCTTCGTTTTTCGAGTGAAGCTATGCTAAATTTTTCAAGACATTTTGCATAGCTCGGAACTTTTTTGGCTAATCTCGCACAATAGGCAAGATGGTATAAAAATCTTTTCTGGATCCTCTCTAACCTAAGACTATGTGTTGCATAGTGGGGACGCCACACAACCGCGCAGTATTCTAATGCAGTACGTACGAGACAGTTAAAAAGATAAATCTTAGTTTTAGGCTTGCGAAAACATTTAGCATTACGCAACACGAAACCAAGTGTCTTTGAAGCTTTTTTAATGATGTTATCCATGTGGGGAATAAATGTTAATTTACGATCAAGAAGGACTCCCAAATCTCTGATCACATCAACCTTACTGAGGTATGTACCATTCATACTGTAATTAAAATCAATGAAGTTAGACTTGCGAGTAAACGTAATTTGGGAACATTTTTCTACGTTAAGTTGCATGTTATTATCCTTACACCAGTTTAAAAGTCTGTTCAAGTCATCCTGAAGTAAAGTTGAGTCAGCCAGAGAATCTATAACGCGGATTATTTTCAAATCATCGGCGAATAAGAATGGCGTGGAGTTAAAGAAGCAATAAGGAAGATCATTAACAAAGATAATAAATATTACGGGGCCCAGGTGGGAACCCTGTGGAACACCGGAGGTTATGATCATGGTTTCAGATTTATAACCATTGGCCACAACATAAAAGGATCTATCCGTTAGGTAAGAGTGCAGCCACTTAAGAAGAGAACCAGCAAAGCCGTACGCATCAAGTTTTTGAATCAGCAAATTGACAGTGTTTAAAGCAATCATAAAACCAATTTGAACCTTTGGTGTCCAGCTTTAACCCCTATACTTAGTGACTTTCAGAGTAAGGGTCGGACCAGAGGCAGGTAAAGGTCGGACTGATCTGAAATGTTCACTATGAAACTTGATCGAAGTTTTGTGGAGAAAAGAAAACCTTGGTCACTTTGTTGGAAAATCACGTTTGTTGTATGGGAGCCCCACTTAAATATTTATTTTATTTTGTTTTTAGTATTTGTTGTTATAGCGGCAATAGAAATACATCATCTGTGAAAATTTTAATTGTCTAGCTATCACGGTTCATGAGATACAGCCTAGTACAGACAGACAGACGGACCGCAGAGTCTTAGTAATAGGGTCCCGTTTTTACCCTTTGGGTACGGAACCCTAAAAACTATGGCATTTGCGTCATAGGTGACGTGTGTCAGTGTCGTTTGTTTTCGTTCATTACCTTTCTCCGCGAGACGCGTGATTGTACTTTTTGTGTTTCTTAGTGTTTTTGTGGTCTTTCGTTGTTTTATTCATTTTTATAACAACCTAGAAAGCCTGCTCAGAAAGTAAGTTAGTGTATCCCCAGTTCATAGTTAAAATAGGTCGGTTCCAAAACCGAACCGGGGCACCCTTCGCGTAGTCTTTTGGCTGCTACCCCTAGAGTGTTTATAAAAACCGGAGGCGCGAAGAGAAAGCAAACCCCGCCCCCTGTAATAAAGCATAGGCACCCGTGCGAGCCGTAGCGGGTGAGGCTGGTCGCCAGAGGCGACCAGTAAGCCGAAGCTGCGGAGGTGAGCCTTTGTTTTTCAGTAGTACCACCGTGCATAAATTCATATTTGAATCTGTAAGTATTTTGCTCAGAGCACAGTTTAAACACAGCCATGCCACTTTTTAGCTTGTTGATGGTAATCACAGCTTTTAAATATTATGTTTAGCTAGTATTCAGCTAAGGCAACACAACCACAAGGTCCTCACAATCAGGTTACAGGGCATGCGGTGTAGGACAAAAGGTGGTCTAGGCATATTACTGTGATCCAAAGAGAGATTTGCAAAGTGGTATATAAAAACAAAATAAGAGCCACTCGTTATATCCACATTTCAATGTAATTTAATGAAGATTAACTAATTATTAAGTAGCAAAATATTGAAGTTAAAAGCTCTTCGATATTTAACCTCTTTTATTTTGTTTTTAAGACCAAAATCCCATGGGCACCATTTAAAAAAAAACGAATTGGAAATTTTCTTGTTATTTTGTTTTGATTTTTCTTTATGTTTCGTTTTGATTATCTTCGTTGTAACCTGAAATAATCGTAATTAATTTGTTTGAATAACATATTATATTAATATGCCATAAGTAGGCAGACATATGGACGCAATTACTGCAACCAGAGCCTCCGCACGAGTCCTTCACGAGTCAATCTTTTTAAAAATTAACTTTTTAATTTTGCACTTGTTTTTACTAACGATTAGTCATCTTGGGGTTTAGTTTAACAAGCAGATCTTTGGCGACTAAACTAATTTAATTCTGTTTTGCTAGTGGTGACCGGATGGTACTGCCTAGATTGCTTTCCCTCGAGGGAACTCTAAAATAGCGGCTTTTGGTAGACTCTTAAAATTAAACATGCAAATTGCACGTAGGGGCCTAATTTCTTACGTACTGCACTAGTAACTATTTTAACTTTAGTATCAACCTGCACTGGGTCCGCGAGGTGGATTAAGAGGAAATAGGGGCAAAGAGCGCTGACTGAATTACCTTAATAAAACCGGCCAAGTGCGAGTCGGACTCGCGCACGAAGGGTTCCGTACTTGGTAAATTGCGGTTTACGATTTATGGCGTATTAAAAAAAAACTACTTACTAGATCTCGTTCAAACCAATTTTCACTGGTAGTTTACATGGTAATGTACATCATATATTTTTTTTAGTTTTATCATTCTCTTATTTTAGAAGTTACAGGGGGGGGGAAACACATTTTACCACTTTGGAAGTTTCTCTCGCGCAAACTATTCAGTTTAGAAAAAAATGGTATTAGAAACCTCAATATCATTTTTGAAGACCTATCCATAGATACCCCACACGTATGGGTTTGATGGAAAAAAATATTTTTAGTTTCAGTTTCAAGTATGGGGACCCCCAAAATTTATTGTTTTTTTTTCTATTTTTGAGTGAAAATCTTAATACGGTTCACAGAATACATCTACTTACCAAGTTTCAACAGCATAGTTCTTACAGTTTCGGAAAAAAGTGGCTGTGACATACGGACGGACAGACAGACAGACAGACATGACGAATCTATAAGGGTTCCGTTTTTTGCCATTTGGCTACGGAACCCTAAAAAGTCATAATTCGAAGTTTGGCTCTCGTCTATTTCCTCCTCTAATATTGAACCAATTCGAAAGATATTCCATAAATTGGAAAATTAAGATATACCAGGCCCCTCAGAAAGTATTGCGAAAAAAAGTTTTTATATATGGGAGACTGGCCAGTTATAATGTTTTTCGAAAATATGATTATTTATAAGTAAAAATAAGTAAGTTCCAATTTCAAAATTTCCCTCCACATTTTTTGCGAGTTAATTCAAAGTATTGTGTCTCACTGAAATATGGATCTGCGCCGGGAACATTTTAGAGCTATGATTTTATACGATTTCAAGTGTCGCCTGAAACCGGATGAATCGTACGATAGACTTCAAATGGCATTCATGGATGAAGGCCCTTCCAAGGCAACCGTGTATCGTTGGTATAACGAATTCAAGCGCGGTCGACGGAATGACGAAAGGGGGATGACGAAAGAAGCGGTCGCCCTTTGACGGCTGTTACCGAAGAAAACGTGCTAGCAGTGAAAAATTTAATCCAAGACAATAGGCGAATTACATATCAGGAGATTCAACACATATTGAAGATTGGATCGGGAAGCGTTCACGAGATTCTACACAGCCATCTTCGCGTGAGGAGGATAGTATCACGCTGGGTGCCGCACAACCTCACCGATGCTCAGAAGCAGGCCCGGGTGGAATGGTGCCGTGATATGCTTAACAAATTTGAAGCAGGCTCGTCTCGGCGTGTTTACGACATCGTTACAGGTGATGAGTCCTGGATTTATCAATACGACCCAGAAACCAAGCGCCAGTCGACTGTTTGGGTGTTTCAAAATGAGCCAACGCCTACCAAAGTGAAGCGATCTAGAAGCGGGGGTAAGATTTTGATCGCTAGCTTTTTTAATTTGACTGGCCACTTGGTATCAATTCCCTTACGGGATCAAAGAAGCATTAATGCCGAATGGTATACTACCAAATGTTTGCCAGAAGTTTTCTCTGTTATAAGCAACAAGCGACCAAACACAGGGCTCCGCGGGCTACTGCTCCACCACGACAATGCACCTGCGCACACCGCACTCAAAACGAGGGACTTCCTGGACAGCACGCCAGTCAAACTCCTGGGTCACCCTCCTTACAGCCCTGATCTAGCACCGTGTGAATTCTTTTTATTCCCAAAAATAAAAAATCAGCTCAAAGGGATACAATTTTCGTCGCCGGAAGATGCGCTGGCTGCGTTCGAGCAGGCTGTAAACGAGGTGTCTGCGGCGGACTGGAAAAAGTGTTTTGAAAACTGGTTTAGGCGCATGAATCTTTGTATAGAGGCTGGTGGAAAGTACTTTGAAAAGATTTAATAAAAATATATGTACGTATAGAACAATTTTTTTTAGTTTCGCAAAACTTTCTGAGTGTCCCACGTATATCTGAAAGCTGCTTACAAAACAAGTGAATACAAGTAACCAACGAACCATTGAAAATAGTAACATAAATCTACGCCAAATCCAAAATAACTAAGTATCTCTTTCGCTATGTCCAGTAGATAGGTATTACAAGCTCAAACAGTTTCTGTATAACAGAATTGCACCAATGTAGCAAGCAGTCTTACCTCCTATGAGCTACGTATATCGACTTCCTTGGATGCAAACTCTAAGATTCCGCAGTCAATGTATCGGAAACATACCCGATTTAGTACGAAGGTACCAATGCAGCTCGGTTCAGTTGGTATGCAAAGCCACATTGTTATAAGAAGATATGTATGTAGTCACGTACGTAAATTATCTTGGTGCATCCAGAAAATACGGTTATAATGAAAATCTGCAAGCTAAAATAAATCAATGATATTTTTTGCATTTTTGCGAAGTAAACATCGAAGAGACACTTTTCAGTTTGTAGTATTTGATAGGCTGCAAAACGATATAACGAAAAAAATAAAAGAGATGTCGTCATTTTTTTTTTAATTTATGCGCATTTTTTTCTTTTATTACAACACATCTGCCGTTGGATCTCTAAAATATTTATAGGAAACGATTCTACCGCAACCGCAACACGTTATCAAACCTCCTGACGCACCAATCATAAACAATTCAGAAAACCATAAACAACCCAAAATATATTTTGATAGCCTTCAAAAATAGAACCGTTTCCATCGCAGGGTTGTCACGTTTGTCGTATACATTTTTCTAAAGCGACGGAACCTTGTGGCGACCACATGGGTTTGAACGTGACATGCCTCACAAACACGATATTTGGACTCTTTTTGTTTTAAATACATCGCGGTTTTCAATTCGTAATTTTGGGATATTAATTTTTCTTCTCGTGGATTTTCGTAATTGGTTTCTTAGAATTTTCTAGTTTACTGAAAATGTGGCAACAGCAGCAGCCATTTTTCGAGACTAGAAAATGTTTTATTTAAGTATAATAACGAGAGCCGAGATAACAAGTTACTTGTTTACCATTCTTTCGTATACTAATAATCCTAGACGGAATAAGCTTTCGCTCCTGAAAATGTTGTTTCCACGAAACCTGTGGTTCCCTAGCGGCACATCTCATCATCATCATCATATCAGCCAAAAGACGTCCACTGCTGGACATAGGCCTCCCCCAAGCGTCGCCACATTGACCGGTCCCGTGCGTCTCGCAACCAGCGGATCCCCGCAACCTTCACGAGGTCATCGGTCTTCCTGGTGGTAGGCCTTCCAACGCAACGTCTTCCGGTTCGCGGTCGCCACTCCAGAACCTTTCTGCCCCATCGGCCATCCGTTCTGCGAGCAATGTGCCCTGCCCACTGCCACTTAAGTTTGGCAATTCTTCGAGCTATGTCGGTAGCATTGGTTCTCTTACGGATCTCTACATTTCTGATTCGATCACGCAAGGAAATGCCGAGCATAGCCCTCTGCATTGCCCTTTGAGTGACTGTAAGCTTTCTGATGAGGCCCATTGTAAGCGACCACGTCTCAGAGCCATATGTCATCACTGGCAACACACACTGGTCATAGACTTTTGTCTTGAGACACTGTGGTAAGTTGCACGAGAAGACACCGCGCAACTTCCCGAACGCTGCCCAGCCGAGTCGGATTCGACGGTTTATCTCTCTCTCGAAGTTGGCCCTACCCAACTGGATCGTTTGTCCCAGGTAGACATAGTCGTCCACAACTTCGAGTGTAGAGTCTCCAACCTTGATAGGAGTGGGTGTAACATGGGCATTCAACATCACCTTGGTTTTGTCCATGTTCATTTTAAGACCCACTCTTTCGGAAGCTCTAATGAGGTCATCGAGCATTGTATTGAGGCTCTCCATGGTCTCAGCCATGACCACTATGTCGTCGGCAAACCGAAGATGAGTGATGTACTCGCCATTAACATTGATGCCTAGGCCCCTCCAGTCCAGAACCTTGAATACATCCTCCAGCGCAGCAGTGAACAGTTTCGGAGAAATGACATCTCCCTGTCTCACGCCACGCTGGAGAAATATTGGTTTCGAGGTCTGATCCTGAAGACGGACTGACATGGTGGCGTTTCTGTACAAACACTTCAACACCTCAATGTACCGGTAGTCGATCTGGCACCGTTGGAGAGACTGCAGTACAGCCCAAGTCTCGATCGAATCGAAGGCTTTCTCACAAGACACACACACAAGACACACACAACAAGACAACACATCTAACAAGACTTAAATTTATAAATTGGAGCTCATTTTGGACGCATTGCTTGGTTCGTCTATGGTCGTGACATGATTTTGTCCTTTTTTAGATGCAGATCTCCAACGGAATAACTTTTGCTGTAAAAGTTACTCTTGAGGGTAGTACCCTCTCAGTAATGGTGACTAAAGACACAAATATTTCGACTTTGTCGCTAAAGTCATCATAATTATGTCCACACCATTAACGTTAAAGCTAGGTCTCAACAATATGGTAGTTTACTGAAAATTCGTTTTTGTCGGTCAGGTAGATTAATAAAAAATACTGGACACGTAGAATAGAATAGAATAGAATACTCTTTATTATGTACACCATATAAGTTACAGAAAATATAGACGAACAAAACATTACACTGGGATTTTTCTTTAGAAACGTAAACATAAAGTGACGGCGATATAATGCGTTGAAATATCGTGAAACGTCACGCCGCCAGTATACTTTATACTCCCTTAGTGACGTCATGAGCCCCCTCTCCTGAACTTTGATGCGCTTTAACTTTGTAAATTTTTATTGATTTGGTAAAGCATAAGTATATATATATATAGCATATGGGGTCATCTGTCGAAATACCCATTGTGGCGGAAGACAATGGTAATTTCTATTATGTCTGCTAATTATCGGGTCACTAGTAATACGTGTCCAGTATTATTTGGTATTCTCACTGAAGAAATAAATAGAATTATAATTTTTCTACCCAGGAAACATCCCTATTTTGATAAGCGTTACCGAACAATTTCCATCAAATTTGTCGTTGTATTTTTCCAAAACGACTAGTCTATTTCTAACTTTTACATCTCTACTTCGTCCAATCACTTAAGCCTTCACACTCTTGACTGAAATATAACTTTTAATCAATTACAGAGGAATAAAACTTGATTGCAATGTCACTAGGGAGCATACAGCGCCATAGCCTCGGCCAAACATCTGGCGTCTGACATATGACGTGTTCGATCTGCCCATTACTTAGATTGGATCTCTCTCAGTAATCCTGAGGACATAAGTGTCCGAGCAAGTTTCGTGAAAAGTCATCTTCGGTATTAGATGAGATAGATTGGTAACAAGTATTTTTTTTGAGGGTTTTTTGTGTTAGGCTATTTTTGGCACGAATAAAATGTGTTTCAGCTGAACTCTGACGTGCTGTTTTACTAGTAGGTCGAGATACACACATAGGTATCTAGTACTTTTTTACCCGACTGCCGAAGGAGGGTAATGTGGTTATCAGTCTATGTAGGTATGTATGTTTATTCCTATGTGGCGTTCTAGAGACCAAACGCGTTGGACCATTTTGATGATTCTTACGTCAATCGATTCGACATTAAAATTGGCAAATAGAAAAATGGCGGGTTTTGGTCGCCATATTGGGAGCCCCAATTTTTTTTCTTACATAGCCATCTTGTAGGGTATCAATATAAAGCGTTTTAAGAGGTGGTTTCAAAAATATATAACACTTATGTATAATTGAAAAGTTATAAAATATGTTAATTAAAAAATCAAAAAACCCGAGCATGAATTTGTTCTTGTTGTCTTTTTAGTTCGATTCATAAAAAGTCGGGTTTTTTATTTATTTATTAACTTTTTAATCGGTGATGGCTCGTGTTTGATCACTTTATAATCTCATGGTAAGCGATGCTGTGGTCGATGATGGAGCTTGCCCAGAAGTAAACTATTGACTTAAATACCCCCATATTAATAAGAATAGCCATAAGGAAACACAAAACTGTGCCAGATTAGTAAGCAGGTTATTTATTTTAAAAAAAAATCCACGAATTTACTGCATATGACTCGGAACCTAAAAGTATTTTCAATGAAAAAGATCCACATCGAATAACCAAATCAATTCTCTCCAAAGAACTATTTAACTTCCCCACAGTAAAATCACAGTGAACGATGAACTATAAAACCAATGCATAGTAAATGTATTGAATAGCAATCCCACTTCTGAAGCTAATGAAAACACGTAGCTTTGTGCTCGCTCTCACAGAAACTAATCATGGCGCCGAAATGTCTGGGGAATAGAGAATTAAGCACATTTTTTTAAACGTAATTACGATGAGAGCTTTCGTTGACATACGGAATAACATCAGTCAGTCTATTAAAAAGTCACCGCGAAAATTTTGATGAAGTTAGCGTGAAGTGAACAGTTATACGACATCTCATATCTGAATAAACATTTATTATTATTATCTGAAGCTATGTATTAATATAATAATAAAAACAAAAAATTTTACCAAAACAATTACAGATTTACAGATCACCATTTTGATGGTCTATAAGTAATAAGTACCTAGGTGACCGAGCCTGCTCGGGTAAAAATAGAGAAAACGACGTTTTCTAAAAATGATTCCGAGGTAGATCGATTTATCGGCCCCGACTATTAGATAAATAATAATTAGATCTATAATTTCAATAACTACCAATAAAAAAATACAACTGGTTGGTAGAAGAGACATACACAGGCGTTGGATAAACAAGATCTGTATGCAATTAGTGCACCCTGCCTCTTAAACTAGGGTTTCTTGTAACTTAAGATTTAGAGTATTATTAAGAGATTTAGAAGTATTGACAGCACTAAGTTTCAAGCTCACTTCACCCTAGTTTCTACGGTCAGACGTTTAGGAGAAAAAAAACGCCTTGACTCTTCCTCACGGGTGTTTTAATAGAGCCAATTAAATATTATGTCCAGTGCCAGCTATTCTGCCACTGACCACTGACAAGCACAGTAAAAAAGTAACTTAAATTACACTCTTATGTAAAAGACAATAACTTCAGTTTCGAAGTTACTGTGATTTCAATTCCACAATCCCAAACTCCACACAGTCCCACTCAACGCCAAAACAAAGAGAATAAATAACATTGACGGCCTGTGACGTCACAGCACAGTAAACTAATCAAGTCCCGCGAGCATGCAATAATAGGCTAATGCACGACGACTAGGGATGCCTCCCATCTGCGCACGCCCATGAATATCATAATACCCACATATCTTGAACAGCAAACGCCGCAGTAAAGCCCGCTAAGGATCCGCATGGCTATCATCATTATGCTACAAATTGTGCCATCCATATTAGGCCAGGAGACAGATGTGATTTTAGAGTGAGATGTTCTGGAAGTAAATTGCATGTTATGTCGTGTGTTTATGAAGTGTGGCTTGATGAAATATAGATCTATTTGTAGGGTTAAGCTTCGTTTCCGGAGTCGTAAATAATGGAACTGCTTTGTACTAAAAGCGCTTAAGAATGAATTTGATGGAATTTGCTGGAAAAAAATTGGATGTTTAACCGGATCTGACTACCGACTCCGATACAGCTCTACCCAACCTTTTTTTTCAATTTTGTTTTCGTAAAATAATCTTTATTAATTAACATGCCACAAATACGACTTTCAAACAATTAAACATTCAAACTCTGACCATTATAACAAAAATTTGTCACAGCACCCAAAACCATCTGTCTCCCGACCTACATTCAGTATGTTATGTCAGACAATGTTTCCTAATACGACACTTTAGCCCCGTGATGATAGTACCACGGTCGTTTTCTTAACTGCCACTTTGCGTTCGTCACGTTATGTAAAACAAACATACGTATATATTCCTTAATTATATAGTTGAACTGTCCAAGGACGGTCGAGGGACCCAGTAAAGTTTAAGAAGTTACAACATAAAAGTTCGTGGACATAATTGCGTGAGGGTAGGTTGGGATTTTTGAGTCACACGAGAAATTGTGTCACACGAGAATACTAGGCAAAAGAAAAGTGTTTTACCCGTATATAGTGAATTTCAGGGTTCATATGAAGGCTTCTGGGTAAGGGTCGGACTGAGCTGAATATGTGTTCGTTATGCAGATGTGAATAAACTTTTTCGAAGTTTTGTAAAAAGAAAAATACTTTTGGTCAGACCGGTTTTGATCGTCATTTACAACTATTAATTAAATAAAACAAGTTGATTCAACGGTGGCTACCAGAGAACTATTTATTTCTTACATTCAGTGTTACCAACTCATTCGATACAAAGGACACAGATTATAAAGAATCATTCATTTGATGTAATAGACTATTAATTTCAACACCCCCACTACATCACATGAAACCGTGTTTTTATTTTTATAAACTAACAAGTCCCAAGTTTTCAACACATTGGTAATGCTTTGTTGCACCAAGTGCCTTTGTGAGAACATCAGCTGGCATATCGTTAGTACACATATATTTAACATTTATAACATTATTACTGACAGCGTCCCTTAGAAAATGATAACGGATGTCTATATGTTTACTTTTTCTATGTAAAGCATGATTAACAATAAATTTTTGAGCACTCTGACTATCATTGTATAAGATAATAGGACATATATCTTGATTAGTAACTTCAGACAACAGTACTCTCAAATACATGGACTCCTTACATGCCTCTGCCATTGACATGTATTCGGCTTCCATACTCGAAAGGGCCACAGTCCTTTGTTTCCTGCTTTCCCATGATATGACACCCTTTGACATCATAAAGCAATACCCTGTGTATGACTTCCGGTCAATACCATTATTGGCCCAGTCGGCATCAGCAAATCCCAACAATTCTGAGTTTCCTTTTACATATCTTATACAATAATGTTTAGTCTTCTTTAAATATCTGAGAATGCGTTTTGCATAATTCCAATGAGTGCTAGTGTGACAAGAATTGAACTGACTTAAAAAACTAACACTAAAAGCTATGTCAGGCCTTGTTAACACAGACAAATACATGAGGCTTCCTATTAACTGTTGATATGGAATATTAGTATCATTAACATTATCATTTTTATCTATATTTAGTTTTAACTCCATAGGTGTACTAGCCTCTTTACAATTTAACATGTTAAATTTAATTAACAATTGATCAATGTATTGTTCCTGATCCAAAGTGCAAACATTATTTTTACTATCAATATTTACTCTCATTCCCAAGCATTGCTTTACTTGTCCAAGATCTTTAATTTGAAATTTAGAACTCAATACTGTAATTAAATTATCTGTCTCTACTTTACAATTTGAATAAACAAAGAAATCGTCGACATACAAGGCAATAATAACTTTAACTTTATCATGAAATTTTGTGAATACACATGGTTCTATATCACTTCTTTTAAAGCCTAATTCTGTCAAACACTGATCAACTTTTTCATACCATGATCTTGAAGACTGTTTCAGTCCGTAAATAACTTTATTTAATTTAACAATTTTCCTGTTATTATTACTATCTAAATCAACTTGTGGATAAGCCATATAAATATCCTCTTTCAAAATACCATTCAAAAAAGCAGTCTTAACATCTAAGTGAGTTACATTTAAATCTAATTGTACAGAAAGTGCAAACAATAATCTTAAGGTACAGTGACGGACTACAGGTGAGAATGTCTCTTCATAGTCTAAACCTGGTTTCTGGGTAAAGCCCTTTGCCACTAGACGAGCTCGATATCGAACACTGTTGTCACTACCTAATTTTCTTTTGTAAACCCATTTACACTGCACTAATGTTTTTCCTTGAGGCACTTCACTCACCACTACCCAGGCATCATTCTCTTTAAATGCTTGAAGTTCCTCTTCCATCGCAGCAACCCAATTGTCTTTGTCAGGGCCTTGTAGAGCTTGTTGGACACTAACTGGATCACTTTGATTCTCAGCATTTGATTGCATGCACAAGTTTGAGTATCCATAACGCTGTGGTGGCCTCCTGATCCTCTTTGGTTCTTGCGTGGGTGGAATCTCGTCTACATTCTGCAATATAGAGTTATTAGCCTGGTCAGTATTATCCGTCTGGTTAGTATCATTTTCAGGTTCTGTACTAGTGACTATATCCACAGGCTCTTCTATTTCACTCTTAACTTGTTGCGTTTCGGAGATTTCCCCCACTGAAACTGATATCTTATCATCTATGTTACTCTTCAAGTTTTCTTGGATTATGACATCCCTGCTCACAGACACACACTTCTTATTTGGATCGTAAATCCTATACCCTTTGACGTTTTCAGCATAACCAACCAGAATATGTGGTTTAGACTTAGTATCCCACTTAAGTCTCTTTTGCTTAGGGATATGTACCATGACCTGACTCCCGAAAATCCGGATGTGACTAAGATCTGGTTTTCTATTGGTCCAAAGCTCAAATGGTGTCATGTTCTTTAATCCCGATGCTGGGGACCTATTCCTTAGGTAAACAGCCGTATTTACGGCCTCAGCCCAAAAACTTTTGTCTAGTCCAGCATCAAACAACATACAACGAGCCCTTTCTACCAAAGTTCTGTTCATGCGTTCACTAATTGCATTTTGTTCTGGGGTATATGTGTTGGTCTTTTGATGCACTATACCAGCTTCAGCCAAGTGACAATCAAACAACGCATTGCAGAATTCTAGACCATTATCTGTTCTAAATATTTTAATTTTCTTATTCTGTTGATTCTCAACTAAAGCTTTGAACTCTTTAAAATATTTAAACACTTGGTTCTTGGCCTTTAAAAAATAAACAAAGGTCATGCGTGTGTGGTCATCTACAAAAATGAGGAAATACCTGCAGCCTCCAATTGAAGACACCTCCATAGGTCCGCACACGTCTGCATGAATGATATTGAGTACTTCACTGCTCCTCGTGCTCTCATGGTTGAACGGTGATCGTGACTGCTTCCCTTGACAGCACACAACACATGTACTTTTATCAATAACTGCTTTATCCTTGAAGTCTATACCCACAACTGCACCTTCTTTCATTTTATTAAGGTCACTACTATTCAAATGACCCATTCTTCGATGCCATAACTCGCTCTTCACACTGTCAGATATCGTAAACAAACAGTTGTGTCTCTCTTCCACATTAAGCTTGTAAACACCCTCAACTAATCTGGCCTCTCCAACCAGTTGATTTCTACTGTTATAAATATAGCAACAATCTTTCTGAAAGTCAACTCTGTTTCCATTTTGTATCAACTTACTAACTGATATCAAGTTCGTAGCAACACTAGGCACACATAACACTTCCTTTACTGTGATAGTATTTTTGCTTTTCGACGTGATTGTAACAATATCTACATCACCCGAGCATAACACAGGCATCACTTCTCTATTTGCCACTGTAATTTCCTTTATACTCGTGTTTTCTGATGTGTTCCGAATATTGTTTACATTTGACGTGATATGCACACTCGCACCGGAATCCAAATACCAATCATTCCTTCTGAAGTTTCCGCTTAAAAATACGGCAGAAAACGCATTCGAATTGTTTGTTTTTGCATCTTGAACTTGTGTACATTTATTCTTGTAGTGCCCGATCTGTTTACAACGATAACACTTGATGACTTTATTTCTGTTGTTGTTGACATTTGACGTTTCGCCATCTTTATACGAGTTTGCTGTTTTATTGAACGACTTCGATTTTTGATTGACATGCTGGCGCCCTCTAGAATATAATGCAGTTTCCGTCGAGTCTTCACTTCCGGACATGTCCAATAATTTTGATTTTACGACATCCGCCGTAATGGCGATCCCCGAATGTTCGATGGCCATCAGCATTGGAAAATATTTTTCAGGCAATCCCGCTAGCATTAGACAGCCAATCCACTCATCATTCACCAAAAAACCAGTTCTTGATAATTTCTGCCCTGTCTCAATAATTTGAGTAATGTAACTTGTCATAGAATCGGAAGTTTCGAGACGTATTGATATTAAAGTCCTCAATAGCATAATTCTTCTCGAAAAACCAGAGTCGTCAAACATCTGTTGTAATTTCTGCCATAGCTCCTTAGTGGTGTTAGCGCTCTTAATATGGACATACAACGACGGATCTATAGTTAAGATCAACTTGGCTTTCGTCATGGCGTCCTCCGCAATATTGGCGCCATCTCCTTCAGTCTTGAGAAAACTTAGCTTTCCTTCGAGTATTAATAGATTTTCGGCAGCAAACGCCCACTCACTATAATTTTCCCGACCTTTTAGTTTCGGCACATTTGCAATAAACGAGTTCGAAGACATGTCTGTTGACCACACTTGCGGCGCCGTTTTATAACACAATGTCAAAGTTCACTACAGTGAATGTAATAACAACGCACGCAAACGTCCACTGTGCACTTACTTTTCCTACGCTAACTGCTATAACTTTACAACGTTGACTGACTGAAATAAATGGGTCTGGGCCCATAACCTATTAATTAAATAAAACAAGTTGATTCAACGGTGGCTACCAGAGAACTATTTATTTCTTACATTCAGTGTTACCAACTCATTCGATACAAAGGACACAGATTATAAAGAATCATTCATTTGATGTAATAGACTATTAATTTCAACAACAACTTCACAACCTATAATAATACAGATGCAAATAAAACAACTAAACGCCACAGACAAATGGCTAGCAATTTATTTTTTTCAGATTGTCATGCAAAATGGCAAATGGCAACATGGCAAAAATACATATGGGCCAAGCGGCAGCAATTTGATTTATAATTGTGCAACATTTGTTTGTTTGTTTATTTGATTACCCTCGCACTGGAACGCCTTGCAGCAATTACACCAATGTAGCACAATCTTATAATAAACTCACTATAGGTCCAGGTTTCCTCACGATGTTTTCCTTCACCGTTGTCAGCGATGTCCAAGATAAACTTAGAAAGTACAAATGAAATGAAAAAGTCACATTGGTACTTGCCCACACACAACAACATGTACAACATGTACTGGGTAACAGGATTGACAGGGTTATTGAAACCTATCACAGGCACCGCAGTCTCTCACAAAGTTATACCCTGGTTTAAACTGCAAGACATAACACATAAGGAACTCGGTGGAGAGAAAATAAACGATCAATAAGATTTAAAAAAAATTGGCAGCCACTCGCAAATGAGCACTTATAGCAAATTGACAGTGTTTAAAGCAATCATAAAACTAATTTGAACCTTTGGTGTCCAGCTTCAACCCCAATACTTAGTGAATTTCAGAGTAAGGGTCGGACCAGAGGCGGGTAAAGGTCGGACTGATCTGAAATGTTCACTATGAAACTTGATCGAAGTTTTGTGGAGAAAAGAATACAAGAGAGAAGATCAGACAGCTTTTGGTCGCCATTTACAATTTCACAACCTATAATTTAACATGTAAACTCCGCAAGCGTGATTGGTAGCTACATACTTTTTTTTTGCTTGTTTGGTCATCATTAGATGAAGTGGAGTTTCTAATTAAATTAAGAAAGAAATAAACAAAAATCTTTCACTCTTAAAAATATATTAATTCACTACAATCATCTTGCAAGAAATAATAAGTTCAAACAAAAGTTGAGAATCTCCACAGAAAAAACGAAAGGAGGTCACTGTTTCGCTTGCTTTTCATTATTAGTGCTAACAAGAAGTTGTGCCGAGTTTGGAAATAGCTTTGTTCTATTTCTATGTAGCTTAAAAGAACGGAATGACATTGAATACTAAAAAAGAAAATGTTTTACTAACTAGACACAGACTAGATAACTGCGTCATTATTGGTCTAGTCACAATCGATACAGCTGAATATAAGGTCTCAGGTTCAGTCGGATCAAGCGTACTTGGGTATTCCATCTGGATTATTTCAGAAGAAGCCTTTGATTTTATTCATTTATTTTATTAGAGTAGCCAACAATTGTTTACACATAAAAATTACATTGCGATTGACAGATATACATTTGTAAGTGCAACAATCACTTAAAGGCTAACACAGTAAACGGTTAAAATATTCAAATTGAATTAATTTTACAAAGATTTAAGTTGGTTTTGTTCTTAAGATAAGGTTAGTTATAACATTCGAATTCTCTAAAAACATATTAACATGAAAATGCAATCATAAATTTAATTCTCGAATTATAAAAGTGTCAGTAAAATTAATTAAGTATTAAAAAGAAAAAAAACATTCATTAATATAATCATATTTAAATAAAAAATATAGATATAATTGAAGTACACATAGATTAAATTAATTGGTAAATAAGCCTTGAGTCTGGATTTGTACCCTGTTGATGGCAAAATGCTCGCTATATAAGTTTTTAAACTGTCATGGTCACTAACACTAACATAACAAAAAAATAGAAAAAAGAAACCCGTTTCGAATGTTAATGTTAATGCTCGAAATATGGGTGTAAATAGATAAAAGATGGCTTGATCTCTATGACACATGTCACACTGACGTATACGTTATTGTTACTTTATTGTTATCCTGTCAAGCGCTATTGTTACTGTATTGATACTGACAGCTGTCGCAAAGATCAAGCTATCTTTTATGAAGTATAAGCTACCAATTTGCCTAGCCCTTCGACGAACGTAAGCATGATATTCTATACTAACTAATCTACCAAGAACTTATATTTACCAAGTTTTATTGTCTTCAATTTTATGATCATCAAACGCCAGACTACAATCACATATCTCACCCAAGATAGGGGCTATCTTATACAATACCCTAGGCCGTCATTTTTTTTTTTTTTTTTTTTTTTTTTTTTTTATTTATTACGATGTAACTGAGTAGTTACTTCATAACAGTCACAATCTAGCCTTGAGGCTAATAAGTAACTTAAATTTAACCTAATTTGCTAATAATTTATACGGTAAAGAATGTGTCCATTGGCACTTTTCTTATTGTCTCTATTATGATGGGAAGACACTTAGTTCATGTGTTCTTAAAAGGTAGCACTCACTGCACTCCGTAACACTAATTTCACTCTAAACTAACTCAAAAGGCTTAGTCCTTTTCAGTCTCCTTATTATGTCCGTGGTGTCAAGGAGCTGGATAGCCTCGACATTCACATGTTTATGAAGTCTCTCTTCATGGGCTATTTTTTTATAACTTTGGCGACGAGGTCCACTCCTAAGTCCCGGTGGATGTCCTCGTTTCTAATATACCAGGGAGCGTTTACTATGCTCCGCAGTACCTTGTTTTGAAATCTTTGTATAATTTCAACATTGGTACGTTTTGTACAACCCCAAAGCTGTATACCGTATGCCCATACAGGCATAAGTACTTGTTTGTACAGAAGTACTTTGTTGTACACTGACAATGATGAATGTCTGCCAAGTAGCCAGTACATATTCCTGTAGCGGATATCTAACTCCAGGCGTTTCTTTTTGACATGAGCCTTCCAGCGAAGCTTGGCGTCAAGCGTCATACCCAGGTATTTTGCAGTATTTTCGTAAGGTATTATGCAACCGTTGATATAAACCGGTGTATAATTAGGGCTTCGGTTTGTGAAGTCTATATGGGTCGATTTGGACTCATTTAACTTAATTCGCCATTTTTTTGTCCAGTTGGTGATGGAGTTCACAGCAATTTGTACTTTATCTACGGCTTCTTTGTGAGTGACACCTATAGCCATGATGGCTGTGTCATCTGCGAAGGTTGCAATAAAGTTGTTTTTCATTTCTGGGATATCACAGGTGTACAATAGGTACAAGATAGGTCCAAGAACACTTCCTTGTGGTACACCAGCTTTTATTTGCTTGAGATCTGAGTAAGCATCTTCATGTCGGACTCTAAACGTCCTCTCTGTTAGGTAAGATTCTAAAATGTCTGCAAATTGTTTAGGAAGCATTTTCTTTAACTTATAAATGAGACCTTTATGCCAAACCTTATCAAATGCCTGTGCTACATCTAGAAAAACTGTAGAACAGACTTTTTTTTCTTCTAGGGTTCTTTCTATAATGTTGGTAATTCTATGTACTTGGTCTATCGTGGAGTGTTTTTCTCTGAAACCGAATTGGTAATTGGGAATCAGTTTTCTGTCTTCTATTATTGGTTTTATGCGTCTTATAAGTAGTTTTTCAAATAATTTTGAAATGATTGGTAAAAGAGATATAGGTCTGTATGATGTTACTTCCTGAGGCGATTTTCCGGGTTTGGGGATCATTATTACTTCAGCAACTTTCCAGATATCAGGCACGTGTTTCAATCGGAATGTTGCATTTATAAGGGTTGTAAGTTTTACTATGGCTTTTCGTGGCAGATTTTGAAGCAGTTCTCCAGTGATAAGGTCGTATCCAGGCGATTTCTTTTTGGCTAAGTTTTTGATCATATTTTGCACTTCTTTCGGCGTAGCTAATCGTATATTCAACTCGTCATGGTGAGTGACATCTAGTGTTATTTTTTCAGAGCTTTCCTCAGCACTTGTTTGAAAAGTTTGTTGTAAATGCTCTGCAAATATATTTGCTTTCTGTTCGTTGCTTATGGCCCATTTGCCATCTATTTGTTTAATAGGTGATGCATGAACAATAGGCTTATTCAGACGTTTAGTGGCTTTCCACAGTGAGTGTTCTGTTTTTCCACTACTTGTTAATTGGCTTAAGTAATTATGTGTAGCATCATCATGATATTCCTGTATTGCTTTACTTAATCTTTTTGTAAGTCTATTTAGCATTGTTTTGTCAGGTGGATATCTTGATTGTTGCCATTTTTGCCTCTGAGCCCTCTTTATGGCTATGAGGTTTCTTATATCTAACGGATAACTATGACTTGTAACTTTTCTTTTCAAGAGAGGTGTATTTCCCCAAGCGCAGTTTTGAATGTCTGTCACAAATTTTGACAGTTCTTTATCCAATTGTTGATTATTTTTGAGTGGTACTTTGAGGTCAATCATATTGTCTAAATCGAATTTGAAGCTATCCCAATCCGTGTTTTTATTCACTAAAGTTGGATTGCTTTCTTTCTGAATTATGGTTTCACTTAAAGTTAAGATAATGGGCGAGTGATCAGAGTTCATATCAAATCCCTCCTGTATGTAAAGATATGTAGCCGACAGATTCTTAACTATGAAAAAGTCGATCAGATCTGGAATTCTTTTGGTATCAGTAGGCCAGTAAGTAGGCTTTCCTGTTGATATTGCATTGCAATTGATTTCTCGCATAGCACAACATTCCCTTCCTTTAGTGTTGGTTAGTCTAGATCCCCAACGTATGTGTTTTGCGTTAAGGTCACCTCCCAATATAAACGTGTTGCCAAGAAGTTTCAACAGGTTTCTGTACTGCTCTATTTTCAGAGCATGCTTTGGTGGACAGTATATAGCTGCTACGGTAATGTGATGATATTTAGTTTTTACCCTAACGGCTACAGTTTGTATGAACTCTTCTTCATATTTAAGTTCTAGGTAATGGTAGATGTTCTCTCTTATTATAAGGGTGCTTCCCCCTCTCGCAGTATTGACAGGGTGCAGTGCATGATATATTTTATATCCGTTAAGGTGTATATACGATTCTCTTGTGAAGTGAGACTCCGATATGAGGCACACATCAATTTTTTCTGTTGCAAGGACCGCCTGTAGCTCGTTTTGATGCTTTAGGAGTCCGTTTGCATTCCACGCCATAATTTTTAGAGTGTTCTTCATTTTTGAGTCATACGAGGTAGCTGCGTAGCACTACTTTCTAGGTTTTTTAACCTTTGTTCAAATGAGGTTAAAATATTCAAAATTTTATTTATATTTTCATTTGTGTCGGCGTCTATTGACGTGGAGGGTTGTGAACCGTGCACTGGTGGTTGTGGTTCAAGAGATTTCGTAGCTTGCGCATAAGACACATTCTTTGATACCCTTTGATACTCTTTGACATTTTTCTTAGCACTAGGAGCCTGAGTGACAGGTGTAGTAACTTTTTTTTTCAAGGCTTTGTTTTTCAGTTGTTGCAATTCTTTGGCTACCATACACCCTCTGTAGTTGGCTGGGTGTGGCTCACCACAGTGAACGCATTTGGGTTTATCTGCTATAGATTTTGTGCAGTCTTTAGTAAAGTGTTTACCTGTGCACTTCACACATCTAGGTTCCTTGGAGCAATATTTCTGTGTATGGCCATATGCTTGACATCTCTTACACTGTGGTATTAGCTTGGAAGTTTTTAAAGGCTGCACTTCTACTTTACAACCTAATATGGTCTTAATACTATAAATTTTATTTATATCTTCGTCTTTTTGAAAGGAAAGCATAAACATATTTAGAGGTTCCATATTTCTAGGCCGTCATTAAGCTGTACACTTTAATTAAGGCCCTGCCCCGATGGACGTGATAATGGACACATGGAGAACATCACGAGTGGTCATGGCGCATTGCATTATATTTATTAAACGGTTTCTTATGGTCGATTGATAGCATAATTATATGTTAAAGATCCGCGCCCATAGATATACCTATTCTTCTAGCTGGCCCTTCGACTAATACAAAACTGATATTTTGTTGAGATAAGTGATTATATATATGTACATATTTTGTCTTATAAAATGTATTATTATGTTTTTTATTGCACCAAACACCGGCCCACAATCACATATCTCACCCAAGATGGCGGCCATCTTAAACAATACCCTAGGACGGCAGTTAATAAGCTGTACACTTAAGGTCCTGCCCGATGCACTGGACACAGGACAATAGAGAACATCACGAGCGGTCATGGCGCATTACACCCACTATATTAAACCCATCTACTTTTTGCAGTGATCTGAACTTTTTGAAAAGATCACTCAATCACATAATTAAACGTTTTCTGGTCGGTTGCTGCCAATATAACCTCGCGCCCCTAGATACTCTTATACCCATGCCCGGCCTGACTAATACATAAGTGATGTTATGTTATGATAAGTGATAATTATGTATTATATTATTATTTTAATATATATATATATCATGGGTTTGCTTTTGACTCTAGTCTAGGTCAGAGGTGACAGAGACAAAGTCGATGATGGAGTGAGCTTACCCAAAAGAAGTCAGTTCACTCTAACTTTGAAGAGATACGGGTTGTATGCGTTCGAAAAACAAACGCAGGCAGTGAGTTCCACTCCTTTGCTGTGCGCATTATGAAGGATGTTTGGAAGCGCTTGGTACGAATTGTGAAAAATTGGTACGCTTGGATTTTATATAAATGGAGGGACTAGCGTTATCTAGTTAGATTTATGTCTGTGACCGTAACACTTATGAGCTCATAATTCGTTTTAAATTCTGTCATAAGCTGTATTGACAAGCGACGAGCCTACCAAAGGTTGGCAGTAATTAGATCACCGATAAATGGCAACACTGACGCCGTTAGGGTCAGCTTCACTGAGAATTTTATTTTGTTTGGAAAAGTTCTGGAATGGCTTTGCGACTTTGCGTTGGAAGGCCTCCCACTAGGTAGACCGATGACCTGGTGACGGTTGCGGGGATCCGCTGGATGGGAGACGGACGGGACCGGTCAATATGGCTACACTTTGGAAGGCCAATGTCCAGCACTGGACGTCTTTCGGCTGAAATGATGATGATGATGAGGTAGTAGTTTGTGTTAAAAAGGGGCTTGCGCAGGTATATATTCATTTACGTAACGGTAGAGAAACGACTGCGTGGTAAATTCACAAAATAAACGTAATGTAAAACAAAAACACAACCATTAGCTTTGAAGGTGAGAACTCGACAACTACGAAAAACGTACTACTGACGTATAAAATCAACAACATTTGAATTTGGCATTTTGTGCATGTACGATCGATTGTAAAACAAATGTTTGTAAACAAAACAAAATATAAGAGTAAAATCACAAAAAGCGATTGCAATTGCTAAGATTTGAAAATATAATATAGTAAACAAAATGGACAGGCAGAGTTATTTTTATATATCGCTACTAGCTTCTGCCAGCGGTTTCGCCCGCGTGAATAGTGTTTTATCATCCCAAGGGATAAAAAGTAGCCTATGTGCTATTCCAGACTACAATCTATATCTGTGCCAAATTTCATCCAGAATCGTTAAGCTGTTCGAGCGTGATTGATTAACAAACATACATCCACACACACATATATCCAAACTTTCATATTTATAATATTAGTTTGATTTTACAAAGTGCGTGCAGTGTTTAGGCGCAACACTGCACGCAGTGTGTGCCGATCCTTAATGGGACCACTAACGCCATTATAGGGTTCAGTGCCAATACCCGGCTTTTGCGCTAGCATGCGATGCCAAACTGTCGCACAACGGATGGCGGGATTTAGTTTAGATTATGTTGTTCGTTAATGTTAATGACAGTGCGGTAAAGTGGGGCGAATGTCCAGCTGCGAAGGTAAAATAGGCATAGCATTAACAGCCTAAATTTGTCCACTGGTGGGACAGGTCTCCTCTCTGCGAGAGGGAGTGAGCCAGAATCCACCATATGGATCTACTGGGGATTGGTGGATGTCTCATTTCGCCGAATATCCGTGATTAGCTAAAATATTAATACCATCGAAAGCATTATCTCTTGAAACATTAAAATCGTACAATTATAAGACTATCATAATTAAATTTTAATTAAACTTGGTCTAAGAAAACAAGGCTGAAATTTTCTTAAACTATTCCTGAAACATACCCGAAATTGCTGGGTACACAATTCATAACTCGTACCTAGCAATTTCTTACTGGGCAGTTTTTATTTGTTTTTGACTGGGCAGTTCCACTGAGTGTACAAACCAAAAACCCAACATTTCAAAGGCGAAGCAAGTTGCTAAACCTAACTATTTTTAACAAAACACGTTAGAAATAAAAACAGACGGATAAAACAACCTCCAGAATCCGTCGAAGCCTTAACAGACTTCGCTTCTCTTTCCGGGCCGGGTAACGTGTTGTATTGTATCGACCCTCCGAGATCCCCCAGGATTCTTCACATTGTTACACATACGACCTTATGTAAATACGAGGGATTTCACAACTTTTTGTGTCAATCGGAACAATCGGAGATACTCTGAACATTGTTCGAATGCATTTGGTATGCGAAACAAAATGTCGGGACACAATGGAGAGTGTTTTAGTAAAAGTACATTTATTGACATTTTATTTACCGATGGGACCGATTCACAACATTATTGTACGAGTATGTTCTGTCTCTAACTAAATCTTTTAGTCTTCACCGTGCATAAATTCCTATTTGAATCTGTAAGTATTTTGCTCAGACCACAGTTTTAACACAGCCATGTCACTTTTTAGCGTGTCGATGGTAAACTCAGCTTGTAAATATTATGTTTAGCCCAGTATTCAGCCACGGCAACACAACCATAAGGTCCTCACAATCAGGTTACAGGGCATGCTGTGCAGGACGAAAGGTGATCTAGGCATATTACTGTGATCCAAAGAGAGTTTTGCAAAGTGGTAAATCTATCAGAAAGCTGTTAACAAAACCAGTGATTACAATTAACAAACGAACCATTGTAAATAGTAACAGAAATCAACGCCAAATCCAAAATAACTAAGTAGCTCCTTCGCCATGTCCAGTAGATAGGTATTACAAGCTCAAACAGTTTCTGCAGAATTGCAGCAATGTAGCTAGCAGTGTTACTTCCTATGAGCTACGTATATTGACTTCCTTGGAGGCCACCTCTAAGATTCCGAAGTCAATGTATCGGAAACATACCCGATTTAGTACGAATGTACCAATGGAGCTCGGTTCGCTTGGTATGCAAAGCCACATTGTTAATAAGAAGATATGTATGTAGTCACGTACTTAAATTATCTTGATGCATCCAGAAAATACGGTTATAATGAAAATCTGCAAGCTAAAATAAATCAATGATATTTTTTGCATTTTTGCGAAGTAAACATCGAAGAGACACTTTTCAGTTTGTAGTATTTGATAGGCTGCAAAACGATATAACGAAAAAAATAAAAGAGATGTCGTAATTTTTTTTTTAATTTATGCGCATTTTTTTCTTTTATTACAACACATCTGCCGTTGGATCTCTAAAATATTTATAGGAAACGATTCTACCGCAACCGCAACACGTTATCAAACCTCCTGACGCACCAATCATAAACAATTCAGAAAACCATAAACAACCCAAAATATATTTTGATAGCCTTCAAAAATAGAACCGTTTCCATCGCAGGGTTGTCACGTTTGTCGTATACATTTTTCTAAAGCGACGGAACCTTGTGGCGACCACATGGGTTTGAACGTGACATGCCTCACAAACACGATATTTGGACTCTTTTTGTTTTAAATACATCGCGGTTTTCAATTCGTAATTTTGGGATATTAATTTTTCTTCTCGTGGATTTTCGTAATTGGTTTCTTAGAATTTTCTAGTTTACTGAAAATGTGGCAACAGCAGCAGCCATTTTTCGAGACTAGAAAATGTTTTATTTAAGTATAATAACGAGAGCCGAGATAACAAGTTACTTGTTTACCATTCTTTCGTATACTAATAATCCTAGACGGAATAAGCTTTCGCTCCTGAAAATGTTGTTTCCACGAAACCTGTGGTTCCCTAGCGGCACATCTCATCATCATCATCATATCAGCCAAAAGACGTCCACTGCTGGACATAGGCCTCCCCCAAGCGTCGCCACATTGACCGGTCCCGTGCGTCTCGCAACCAGCGGATCCCCGCAACCTTCACGAGGTCATCGGTCTTCCTGGTGGTAGGCCTTCCAACGCAACGTCTTCCGGTTCGCGGTCGCCACTCCAGAACCTTTCTGCCCCATCGGCCATCCGTTCTGCGAGCAATGTGCCCTGCCCACTGCCACTTAAGTTTGGCAATTCTTCGAGCTATGTCGGTAGCATTGGTTCTCTTACGGATCTCTACATTTCTGATTCGATCACGCAAGGAAATGCCGAGCATAGCCCTCTGCATTGCCCTTTGAGTGACTGTAAGCTTTCTGATGAGGCCCATTGTAAGCGACCACGTCTCAGAGCCATATGTCATCACTGGCAACACACACTGGTCATAGACTTTTGTCTTGAGACACTGTGGTAAGTTGCACGAGAAGACACCGCGCAACTTCCCGAACGCTGCCCAGCCGAGTCGGATTCGACGGTTTATCTCTCTCTCGAAGTTGGCCCTACCCAACTGGATCGTTTGTCCCAGGTAGACATAGTCGTCCACAACTTCGAGTGTAGAGTCTCCAACCTTGATAGGAGTGGGTGTAACATGGGCATTCAACATCACCTTGGTTTTGTCCATGTTCATTTTAAGACCCACTCTTTCGGAAGCTCTAATGAGGTCATCGAGCATTGTATTGAGGCTCTCCATGGTCTCAGCCATGACCACTATGTCGTCGGCAAACCGAAGATGAGTGATGTACTCGCCATTAACATTGATGCCTAGGCCCCTCCAGTCCAGAACCTTGAATACATCCTCCAGCGCAGCAGTGAACAGTTTCGGAGAAATGACATCTCCCTGTCTCACGCCACGCTGGAGAAATATTGGTTTCGAGGTCTGATCCTGAAGACGGACTGACATGGTGGCGTTTCTGTACAAACACTTCAACACTTCAATGTACCGGTAGTCGATCTGGCACCGTTGGAGAGACTGCAGTACAGCCCAAGTCTCGATCGAATCGAAGGCTTTCTCACAAGACACACACACAAGACACACACAACAAGACAACACATCTAACAAGACTTAAATTTATAAATTGGAGCTCATTTTGGACGCATTGCTTGGTTCGTCTATGGTCGTGACATGATTTTGTCCTTTTTTAGATGCAGATCTCCAACGGAATAACTTTTGCTGTAAAAGTTACTCTTGAGGGTAGTACCCTCTCAGTAATGGTGACTAAATACACAAATATTTCGACTTTGTCGCTAAAGTCATCATAATTATGTCCACACCATTAACGTTAAAGCTAGGTCTCAACAATATGGTAGTTTACTGAAAATTCGTTTTTGTCGGTCAGGTAGATTAATAAAAAATACTGGACACGTAGAATAGAATAGAATAGAATACTCTTTATTATGTACACCATATAAGTTACAGAAAATATAGACGAACAAAACATTACACTGGGATTTTTCTTTAGAAACGTAAACATAAAGTGACGGCGATATAATGCGTTGAAATATCGTGAAACGTCACGCCGCCAGTATACTTTATACTCCCTTAGTGACGTCATGAGCCCCCTCTCCTGAACTTTGATGCGCTTTAACTTTGTAAATTTTTATTGATTTGGTAAAGCATAAGTATATATATATATAGCATATCGGGTCATCTGTCGAAATACCCATTGTGGCGGAAGACAATGGTAATTTCTATTATGTCTGCTAATTATCGGGTCACTAGTAATACGTGTCCAGTATTATTTGGTATTCTCACTGAAGAAATAAATAGAATTATAATTTTTCTACCCAGGAAACATCCCTATTTTGATAAGCGTTACCGAACAATTTCCACCAAATTTGTCGTTGTATTTTTCCAAAACGACTAGTCTATTTCTAACTTTTACATCTCTACTTCGTCCAATCACTTAAGCCTTCACACTCTTGACTGAAATATAACTTTTAATCAATTACAGAGGAATAAAACTTGATTGCAATGTCACTAGGGAGCATACAGCGCCATAGACGTGTTCGATCTGCCCATTACTTAGATTGGATCTCTCTCAGTAATCCTGAGGACATAAGTGTCCGAGCAAGTTTCGTGAAAAGTCATCTTCGGTATTAGATGAGATAGATTGGTAACAAGTATTTTTTTTTGAGGGTTTTATGTGTTAGGCTATTTTTGGCACGAATAAAATGTGTTTCAGCTGAACTCTGACGTGCTGTTTTACTAGTAGGTCGAGATACACACGTAGGTACCTAGTACTCTTTTACCCGACTGCCGAAGGAGGATAATGTGGTTATCAGTCTATGTAGGTATGTATGTTTGTTCTTATGTGGCGTTCTAGAAGCCAAACGCGTTGGCCCATTTTGATGATTCTTACGTCAATCGATTCGACATTAAAATTGGCGAATAGAAAAAAGGGCGGGTTTCGGTCGCCATATTGGGAGCCCCAATTTTATTTCTTACATACCCATCTTGTGGGGTAAAATATATAACACTTATGTTTAATTGAAAAGTTATAAATAAAAAAAAACCCGAACATGATTTTGTTCTTGTCTGTTTAACTCAACCGACTCATAAAAAGTCGGGTTTTTTATTTATTTATTAACTTTTTAATCGGTGATGGCTCTTGTTTGATCACTATATAATCTCATGGTAAGCGATGCTGTGGTCGATGATGGAGCTTGCCCAGAAGTAAACTATTGACTTAAATACCCCCATATTAATAAGAATAGCCATAAGGAAACACAAAACTGTGCCAGATTAGTAAGCAGGTTATTTATTTAATATTTTTTCCCACGAATTTACTGCATATGACTCGGAACCTAAAAGCATTTTCTAAGAAAAAGATATAACCTCGTCAGGTTGTAAAGGCAACAAAGAAACCACATCGAATAACCAAATCAATTCTCTCCAAAGAACTATTTAACTTCCCCACAGTAAAATCACAGTGAACGATGAACTATAAAACCAATGCATAGTAAATGTATTGAATAGCAATCCCACTTCTGAAGCTAATGAAAACACGTAGCTTTGTGCCCGCTCTCACGGAAACTAATCATGGCGCCAAAATGTCCGGGGAATAGAGAATTAAGCACATTTTTTTAAACGTAATTACGATGAGAGCTGTCGTTGTCATACGGAATAAGGTAGGTAACATGCGTGTTGTGGAAAACATCAGTCAGTCTATTAAAAAGTCACCGCGAAAATTTTGGTGAAGTTAGCATGAAGTGAACAGTTATACGACCTCTGAAGCTATTTTTTAATATAATAATAAAAACAAAAATTTGTACCAAAACAATTACAGATTTACAGATTACAATTTTGATTTTGATGGTTTATAAGTAATAAGTACCTGGGAGACCGAGCCTGCTCGGGTGAAAATAGAGAAAACGACGATTTCTAAAAATTAAACCGAGCTAGATCGATTTATCGCCCCCGACTATTAGATAGATAATAATTAGATCCATAATTTCAATAACTACCAATAAATAAATACAACTGGTTGGTAGAAGAGACTTACACAGGCGTTGGATAAACAAGATCTGTTTGCAATTAGTGAACCCTGCCTCTTAAACTAGGGTTACTTGTAGCTTAAGATTTAGAGTATTATTAAGAGATTTAGAAGTATTGACAGCACAAAGTTTCAAGCTCACTTCACCCTAGTTTTTACGGTCAGACGTTTAGGAGAAAAAAACGCCTCGCCTCTTCCTCACGGATATTTTAATAGTGGCAATTAAATATTATGTCCAGTGCCAGCTATTCTACCACAAACAAGCACAGTAAAACTGTAACTTAAATTACACTCTTAATTAAAAAAGACAATAACTTCAGTTATGTAGTTACTGTGATTTCAATTACCTCACATTATCCATACCTGAACTCCACATCCAACACAATCCCAAACTCCACACAGTCCCACTCAACGCCAACACAAAGAGAATAAATAACATTGACGGCCTGTGACGTCACAACACAGTAAACTAATCTAGCCCCGCGAGCATGCAATAATAGGCTAATGCACGACGACTAGGGATGCCTCCCATCTGCGCACGACCATGAATATCATAATACCCACATATCTTGAACAGCAAACGCCGCAGTAAAGCCCGCTAAGGATCCGCACTACTATCATCATTATGCTACAAATTGTGCCATCCATATTAGGCCAGGAGACAGATGTGATTCTAGAGTGAGATGTTCTGGAAGTATATTGCATGGTATGTCGTGTGTGTATGAAGTGTGGCTTGATGAAATATAGATCTATTTGTAGGATTTAGCTTCGTTTCCGGAGTCTTACTAATGGGAATGCTATATACTAAAAGCGCTTAAGAATGAATTTGAAAGAATATGGAAAAAAAATATTCTTAACCGGATCTGACTACCGAATCCGATACTGCTCTTCTCAAACTTTTTATTTCAGATGTTATTTTCAAAAAATTATGTTCATTAAATAACATCTCACAAACATAACTTTCAGACAATTAAACATTCAAACTCTGACCATTATAACAAAAATGTGTCACAGCACCCAAAACCATCTGTCTCCCGACCTACATTCAGTATGTTATGTCAGACAATGTTTCCTAATACGACACTTTAGCCCCGAGATGATAGTACCACGGTCGTTTTCTTAACTGCCACTTTGCGTTCGTCACGTTATGTACAACAAACATACGTATATATTCCTTAATTATATAGTTAAGCTGTCCAAGGACGGTCGAGGGACCCAGTAAAGTTTAAGAAGTTACAACAGAAAAGTTCGTGGACATAATTGCGTGAGGGTAGGTTGGGATTTTTGAGTCACACGAGAAATTGTGTCACACGAGAATACTAGGCAAATGGAAAGTGTTTTACTCGTATATAGTGAATTTCAGGGCCCATATTAAGGCCTCTGGGTAAGGGTCGGACTGAGCTGAATATGTGTTCGTTATGCAGATGCGAGTAAAAGTTTTTCGAAGTTTTGTGAAGAGAAGAATACTTTGGTCAGATCGCTTTTGATCGTCATTTACAACTTCACAACCTATAATAATACAGATGCAAATAAAACAAGTAAACGCCGCAGGCAAATGCATAGCTACATAGTTTACTTTTTAGATTGTTATGCAAAATACTTGGGCATACACTGAACCGCCTGACATGGCAAAAACACATATGCGCCAAGCGGAAGCAATTTGATTTAAAATTGTGCAGCATATACTGGGGAAATAGGATGTCAGTTGCAAATGAGCACTAATAGGAAATTGACAGTGTTTAAAACAATCATAAAACCAATTCGGACCTATGGTATCCAGCTCTGGGACACAGCCAGATTGTATCCCTATAGTGAATTTCAGAGTAAGGGTCGGAACTAAGGCGAGTTAGGTTCGGACTTACCTGAATATATGTTCACTATGAAACTTTATCGAAGTTTTGTGAAGAAAAGAATACTGAGACAGACAGCTTTTGGTCGTAATTTACAATTTCACAACCTATAATTAAACAAGTAAACTCCACAAGCGTGATTGGTAGCTACATACTTATTTTCTGCTTGTTTGGTCATCATTAGATGAAGTGGAGTTTCTAATTAAATTAAGAAAAAAATAAACAAAAATCTTTCACTCTTAAAAATATAATAATGCACAACAATCATCATGCAAGAAATAATAAGTTCAAACAAAAGTTGAGAAATTCCACAGAAAATAGAAAGGAGGTCACTGTTTCGCTTGCTTTTCATTATTAGTGCTAACAAGAAGTTGTGCCGAGTTTGCAAATAGCTTTGTTCTATTTCTATGTACCTTAAAAGAACGGAATGACATTGAATACACCGAAAAAATGTTTTACTAACAACCTAGACTAGATAACTGCGCCATTATTGGTCTAGTCGGAATCGAAACAGCTGAATATAAGGTCTCAGGTTCAGTCGGATCAAGTTTACTTGAGTTTTCCATCAGTAATTATTTATTTATTTTATAAGAATAGCCAACAATTGTTTACACATCAAAATTACATTGCGATTGACAGATATACATTTGTAAGTGTAACAATCACTTATAGGCTAACACCGCAAGTACAGTAAACGGTTTATTTATACAAAATTAATTAATTTTACAATGATTTAGGTTGGTTTTGTTCTTAAGATACGGTTAGTTATAACATTCGAATTCTCTAAAAACATATTAACATGAAAATGCAATCACAAATTTAATTCTCGAATTATAAAAGTGTCAGTAAATTTAATTATTACAAAGAAAAAATCAATTATTATTAATATAATCATATTTAAATAAAAAATATAGATATAATGGAAGTAGGCACATAGATTAAATTTATTGGTAAATATGCCTTGAGTCTGGATTTGTACTCCGTTGATGGCAATATGCTCGCTATATAAGTTTTTAAACTGTCATGGTCACTAAAACTAACAGAACAAAAAAATAAACCCGATTCGAATGTTAATGTTAATATGCTCGCTTCAACAACTACTTGGAACTTGCAGTGTAAATAGATAAAAGATAGCTTGATCTCTACGACACATGTCACACTGACGTATACGTTATTGATACGTTATTGTTAGCCTGTCAAGCACTATTGTTACTGTATTGATACTGTCAGCTGTCGCAGAGATCAAGCTATCTTTTATGAAGTATAAGCTACCAATTTGCCTAGCCCTTCGACGAACGTAAGCATGATATTCTATACTAACTAATCTATCAAGAACCTATATTTACCAAGTTTTATTGTCTTCAATTTTATGATCACCAAACGCCAGACTACAATCACATATCTCACCCAAGATGGCGGTCATCTTATACAATACCATAGGACGGCCGTCATTAAGCTGTACACTTTAATTAAGGCCCTGTCCCGATGGACGTGATAATGGACACATGGAGAACATCACGAGTCGACATGGCGCATTGCATTATATTTATTAAACGGTTTCTTATGGTCGATTGATAGCATAATTATATGTTAAAGATCCGCGCCCATAGATATACCTATTCTTCTAGCTGGCCCTTCGACTAAAACAAAACTGATATTATGTTGTGATGAGTGATTATATATATGTACGAATTTTATCTTATAAAATGTATTATTATGTTTTTTCCGCACCAAACACCGGCCCACAATAACATATCTCACCCAAGATGGCGGCCATCTTAAACAATACCCTAGGACGGCAGTTTATAAGCTGTACACTTAAGGTCCTGCCCGATGCACTGGACACAGGACACTAGAGAACATCACGAGCGGTCATGGCGCATCACACCCACTATATTAAACCCATCTATTTTTTGCAGTGATCTGAACTTTTTGAAAAGATCACTCAATCACATAATTAAACGTTTTCTGGTCGGTTGCTGCCAATATAACCTCGCGCCCCTAGATACTCTTATATCCATGCCCAGCCTGACTAATACAGAAGTGATGTTATGTTATGATAAGTGATAATTATGTATTATATTATTATCATGGGTTTGCTTTTGACTCTAGTCTAGGTCAGAGGTGACAGAGACAAAGTCGATGATGGAGTGAGCTTACCCAAAAGAAGTCAGTTCACTCTAACTTTGAAGAGATACGGGTTGTATGCGTTCGAAAAACAAACGCAGGCAGTGAGTTCCACTCCTTTGCTGTGCGCATTATGAAGGATGTTTGGAAGCGCTTGGTGCGAATTGTGAAAAAGTGGTACGCTTGGATTTTATATAAATGGAGGGACTTGCGTTATCTAGTTAGATTTATGTCTGTGACCGTAACACTTATGAGCTCATAATTCGTTTAAAATTCTGTCATAAGCTGTATTGACAAGCGACGATTCTACCAAAGGTTGGCAGTAATTAGATCACCGATTAATGGCAACACTGACGCCGTTAGGGTCAGCTTACACGGAGAATTTTATTTTGTTTGGAAAAGTTCTGGAATGGCTTTGCGACTTTGCGTTGGAAGGCCTCCCACTAGGTAGACCGATGACCTGGTGACGGTTGCGGGGATCCGCTGGATGGGAGACGGACGGGACCGGTCAATATGGCTACACTTTGGAGGGCCAATGTCCAGCACTGGACGTCTTTCAGCTGAAATGATGATGATGAGGTAGTAGTTTGTGTTAAAAAGGGGCTTGCGCAGGTATATATTCATTTACGTAACGGTAGAGAAACGACTGCGTGGTAAATTCACAAAATAAACGTAATGTAAAACGAAAACTTAGCTTTGAAGGTGAGAACTCGACAACTACGAAAAACGTACTACTGACGTATAAAATCAACAACATTTGAATTTGGCATTTTGTGCATGTACGATCGATTGTAAAACAAATGTTTGTAAACAAAACAAAATATAAGAGTAAAATCACAAAAAGCGATTGCAATTGCTAAGATTTGAAAATATAATATAGTAAACAAAATGGACAGGCAGAGTTACTTTTATATATCGCTACTAGCTTCTGCCAGCGGTTTCGCCCGCGTGAATAGTGTTTTATCATCCCAAGGGATAAAAAGTAGCCTATGTGCTATTTATTTATTTATGTATTTAAACTTCATGCACAAAGGTACAATGGCGGACTTAATGCCTTAGGCATTCTCTACCAGTCAACCATGGGTGGTGAAGAGATAACATGGCAGGTGCATTGTTTAAACCGTGGAATACCAACAACAAAACAAAAAATAACAATAATATACCGCTTAAATATATATTAAGCTATTCTAGACTACAATCTATATCTGTGCCAAATTTCATCCAGATCCGTTAAGCTGTTCGAGCGTGATTGAGTAACAAACATACATCCACACACACATCTATCCAAACTTTCATATTTATAATATTAGTTTGATTTTACAAAGTGCGTGCAGTGTTGCGCCTAAGTGTGTGCCGATCCTTAATGGGACCACTAACGCCATTATAGGGTTCAGTGCCAATACCCGGCTTTTGCGCTAGCATGCGATGCCAAACTGTCGCACAACGGATGGCGGTATTTAGTTTAGATTATGTTGTTCGTTAATGTTAATGACGGTGCGGTAAAGTGGGGCGAAAGTCCAGCTGCGAAGGTAAAATAGTCGTGCGTAGGCATAGCATTAACAGCCTAAATTTGTCCACTGGTGGGACAGGTCTCCTCTCTGCGAGAGGGAGTGAGCCAGAATCCACCACATGGATCTACTGGGGATTGGTGGATGTCTCATTTCGCCGAATATCCGTGATTAGCTAAAATATTAATACCATCGAAAGCATTATCTCTTGAAACATTAAAATCGTACAATTATAAGACTATCATAATTAAATTTTAATTAAACTTGGTCTAAGAAAACAAGGCTGAAATTTTCTTAAACTATTCCTGAAACATACCCGAAATTGCTGGGTACACAATTCATAACTCGTACCTAGCAATTTTTTTTCGTAAAGGTTGTCTGTAAGAGATTGCCCTGTGCGATAAGACCGCCCATTGTACACTTGTTTTTGTGAATATTTGTCCTGTATATATTTTTTGTGGTGTACAATAAAGTATATAATAATAATAATTTCTTACTGGGCAGTTTTTATTTGTTTTTGACTGGGCAGTTCCACTGAGTGTACAAACCAAAAACCCAACATTTCAAAGGCGAAGCAAGTTGCTAAACCTAACTATTTTTAACAAAACACGTTAGAAATAAAAACAGACGGAGAAAAAAACCTCCAGAATCCGTCGAAGCCTTAACAGACTTCGCTTCTCTTTCCGGGCCGGGTAACGTATTGTATTGCATAGACCCTCCGAGATCCCCCAGGATTCTTCACATTGTTACACATACGACCTTATGTAAATACGAGGGATTTCACAACTTTTTGTGTCAAACGGAACAATCGGAGATACTCTGAACATTGTTCGAATGCATTTGGTATGCGAAACAAAACGTCGGGACACAATGGAGAGTGTTTTAGTAAAAGTGCATTTATTGACATTTTCTTTACCGATGGGACCGATTCACAACATTATTGTACGAGTATGTTCTGTCTCTAACTAAATCTTTTAGTCTGTAGTCCCACCGTGCATAAATTCCTATTTGAATCTGTAAGTATTTTGCTCAGACCACAGTTTTAACACAGCCATGTCACTTTTTAGCGTGTCGATGGTAAACTCAGCTTGTAAATATTATGTTTAGCCCAGTATTCAGCCACGGCAACACAACCATTAGGTCCTCACAATCAGGTTACAGGGCATGCGGTGCAGGACGAAAGGTGATCTAGGCATATTACTGTGATCCAAAGAGAGTTTTGCAAAGTGGTAAATCTATCAGAAAGCTGTTAACAAAACCAGTGATTACAATTAACCAACGAACCATTGTAAATAGTAACAGAAATCAACGCCAAATCCAAAATAACTAAGTAGCTCCTTCGCTATGTCCAGTAGATAGGTATTGCAAGCTCAAACAGTTTCTGTATAACAGAATTGCAGCAATGTAGCTAGCAGTCTTGCCTCCTATGAGCTACGTATATCGACTTCCTAGGATGCAACCTCTAAGATTCCGAAGTCAATGTATCGGAAACATACCCGATTTAGTACGAAGGTACCAATGGAGCTCGGTTCGCTTGGTATGCAAAGCCACACTGTTAATAAGAAGATATGTATGTAGTCACGTACGTAAATTATCTTGGTGCATCCAGAAAATACGGTTTTAATGAAAATCAGCAAGCTAAAATAAATCAATGATATTTTTTACATTTTTGCGAAGTAAACATCGAAGAGACACTTTTCAGTTTGTAGTATTTGATAGGCTGCAAAACGATATAAAGAAAGAAATAAAAGAGATGTCGTCATATTTTTTTTAATTTATGCGCATTTTTTTCTTTTATTACAACACATCTGCTGTTGGATCTCTAAAATATTTATAGGAAACGATTCTACCGCAACCGCAACACGTTATCAAACCTCCTGACGCACCAATCATAAACAATTCAGAAAACCATAAACAAACCAAAAGATATTTTGATTGCGTTCAAAAATAGAATCGTTTCCATCGCAGGGTTGTCACGTTCGTCGTATACATTTTTCTAAAGCGACGGAACCCGGTGGTGACCATATGGTCTTGAACGTGACATGCCTCCCAAACACGATATTTGGACTCTTTTTGTTTTAAATACATCGCGGTTTTCAATTCGTAATTTTGGGATATTAATTTTTCTTCTCGTGGATTTTCGTAATTGGTTTCTTAGAATTTTCTAGTTTACGGAAAATGTGGCAACAACAGCAGCCATTTTTCGAGACTAGAAAATGTTTTATTTAAGTATAATAACGAGAGCCGAGATAACAAGTTACTTGTTTACCTTTCTTTCGTATACTAATAATCCTAGACGGAATAAGCGTTCGCTCCTGGAAATGTTGTTTCCACGAAAACTGTGGTTCCCTAGCGGTACATCTAACAAGGCTTAAGTTTAAAAATTGGAGCTCTTTTAACCCTCGCCGGAAAAAGAGGGGTGTTATAAGTTTAACGTGTGTTGCTGTGTATCTGTGTGTCTGTCTGTGGCATCATAGCGCCTAAACGGATGAACCGATTTCGTTTTTTTTTTTTTTTTTGAAAGGTAATTTTGTCGAGAGTGTTCATAGCTATGTTTCAATAAAATCGGTTCAGCCGTTCAAAAGTTTTGGGCCATTTTATTGTCTGAATCGGGGTGTTTTCGCAAGATAAATGTGTCGGGGGTTTTTTAAATTGTGAAATTTTACTTGTTAGATGCAGATCTTCAATGAAATAACTTTTGCTGTAAAAGTTACTCTTTAGGATACGGAATGGTGAAACTAAAGCCACAAATATTTCGACTTTGTCGCTAAAGTCATCATAATTATGTCCATATCATTAACATTAATTCTAGGTCTCAACGATATGGTAGTTTACTAAAAATTAGTTTTTTTGTCCGTCAGGTGGATTCATAAAAAATAGTGGACACGTGTTTTCTTTTGATACGTAAACATAAAGCGACGGCGATATAATGCGTTGAAATATCGTGAAACGTCACGCCGCCAGTATACTTTATACTCCCTTAGTGACGTCATGAGCTCCCTCTCCTGAACTTTGATGCGCTTTAACTTTGTAAATTTTTATTGATTTGGTAAAGCATAAAATACGTGTCCAGTATTATTTGGTAATCTCACTGAAGAAATAAATAGAATTATCATTTTTCTACCCAGGAAACATCCCTATTTAGATAACCAGCGTTACCGAACAATTTCCATCAAATGTGTCGTTGTATTTTTCCAAAACGACTAGTCTATTTCTAACCTTTACATCTTTACTTCGTCCAATCACTTAAGCCTTCACATTCTTGACTGAAATATAACTTTTAATCAATTACAGAGGTATAAAACTTGATTGCAATATCACTAGGGAGCATACAGCGACATAGCCTCGGCCAAACATCTGGCGTCTGACATATGACGTGTTCGATCTGCCCATTACTTAGATTGGATCTCTCTCAGTGTGAAAGTAATCCCTTCGATAGGACTGTAGGAAGATCCACAGCAAAATGGCTAGGATGGATTTAAGGAATTTAGGGTACTTACGACGATACTTGATGCTGTTGATTCGCGCTCCCAATATCGTGCCGTTTGCAAAGTTGGTGTAAAGTTTTGTTTCTTGAGGATTTTAAAGTTCTGGGACGTCCCTTTATTGATTGATGATGATTTAACACAACACTTTCACTTGTTACATGGTTTTATGGTTTATTTCACGGAGCTCGGCACTTGGGCGGCTGGTGTCGGTTTTAGTTCGAACGAGAGTACTTTTTTCCTTCGTCAGATGGCGCGATTGTGTCGCGCGCCAGTAAAATAGTGATGAGGGTAAGGATGAATTTGGAGGGAAATAGGGATGTGAAAACATACTAAAAAAGGAATCATTATCGGTTCTTAAGGAAACCTTAACATTTTCCCCCCCCGCTGGCGAAATTTGTTGAGACTGAATAACAAAAATATCGAGGCTAGGTCCATACTATCTTAATAGGTTTGTGTGATGTGATGATAATGATTGATACATGTAATCATACGTACTTAATAAAACATGATAAATGCATAAATACCGAAAAATAAATAGACGACAATGTTATAAATAATAATTGTTAAAAATGATAGATGTGGAAAGTTTAATAAACATTGTCACCTCCATCCGGGATGGGACACAATTTTACCAGAGGTCGATCAACAACACCTTTTGCTGTTTCGACAGTTGCTGTTCGTGAAATACCGTCACGTCCGGGATAAAGCTGTATGATTCTACCAAAACGCCAACGCAATGGAGGCAGTTGGTCGTCTTTTATGACTACAATTTGACCAATACGAACTTGATCTGAAGACCTAGTCCATTTCAGTCTCTGTGATAGACTGGTTAAATATTCTTTATGCCATCTGGCCCAAAAGTCCTGATGCATACGCTGAACGAGTTGCCAACGTTTGAGTCTGTTAAGTTTAATGTTAGAATAATCAGGTGTTGGCAACGCTGTCAATGGAGCCAATGTCAAAAAATGACCAGGTGTAAGCACCGATAAATCGTTAGGATCGGAGCTGAGTGAGCACAGCGGCCTTGAATTGAGAACCGCTTCCACCTGGGTGAGCAATGTATTAAGTTCCTCATAAGTGAGGATTTGTGTACCGATGACACGATATAAATGTGTTTTTACGGACTTGACGCCGGCCTCCCAAAGTCCACCGAAATGTGGTGCCCCAGGAGGGTTGAAACGAAACTCTATGCGCTCGGTCTCACAAGCTGACTGCATGATGCTTGATAACTGTGACTGAGCACCCTTAAAATTGGTTCCACAATCAGAGTGGATGACGTTACACCTGCCACGGCGAGCTATAAATCTGCGCAAGGCAGCTAAAAAGGCTTCTGCGGACATGTCTGAAGTTAACTCTAGATGAAGTGCTTTTGTAGTAAAACATACAAAAAGACACAAATATGCCTTGGTTGTACGTGTACCGCGGCCTCTGTGAACTGTTACGTTAAATGGACCTGCGTAATCACAACCAACAGACTGAAATGCTTTTAATTGGGTGATCCGCGCCCTAGGCAGGTCTGCCATTTTAGGTTCAAATGCCACCGGCCTAGTGCGAAAACATCTAAAACAGTTTGATATGACATGATGTATTGCTCGACGCGGAGACAATATCCAAAAGTTTTGCAATAAGAAATTGTAGCTGTTGTAAGCCTGGATGAAAATGTTCATTATGTACTGATTGGATGATAAGATGAGTCAAACGATGTTTACGCGGCAATAGCGCTGGATGTTTGGTTTCGAATTTGAGGTCAGATCTGGAAAGCCTTCCCCCCACCCGCAAAATATCTGAATGGTCCAAAAAAGGGTTGAGCTTCCTAAACCATTTAGGTAACGTCTTCCCTGCGGATAATAACCCAATTTCATCCCGAAATTCTGATTCTTGCGCATGTTTAATTAACATCATAAGCGCGATGTGATGTTCAACTTCTGTTAAATGATTAGATGATGGTTTCTTTTTACGTAAAGCGGCAATGAAACGATTACAATATGCTAGAATACGTTGAATCTTGCGCAAAGAAGATTTTTTTTGTATTAAATTATCGATGGGATTAACATTAATAATACTAGCCAAAACGGTGGTACGCTTTTCGCAAATTACGTCACTGTCTGTGGTACAAGATGATTGAATTTGATCGTTGGGCCAATGATCCATTTTAAATGATAACCATTCCGGACCTGTCCACCAGAAGGCATGATTGATAAGCTCGTCTGGTAGTAAGCCCCGACTCGCACAATCAGCTGGGTTTTGCTTGCCTGGCACATGTTTCCAGACAGCCGAGGGTAATTTCCGCTGAATATTTGCTATACGATTCCCAACGTATGCTTTGAAATTTGTTGAACTTGACTTGATCCATGCCAAAACGATCATTGAATCAGACCATGCGAAAATGTTGTCTATGTTTATCTTGTTCGAAAATGTGTTGATAACATAACTCATAAGGTCTGCGAGCAGGGAAGCACCACATAGCTCGAGCCTTGGTAATGTCCTGCGCTTGGTTGGAGCAACACGTGATCTTGCTGTCACAAGACAGACTTGATGTTGATTTGAGCCTGTATTGGCACGAAGATAGATTACTGCCGCATAACCAGCTTCGCTGGCATCGCAGAATCCATGAAGTTGATAGCTTATTGCTTGAGGGTGTGTGATACGCCTCGGAATATGAAGATGTGATAAATTTGATAACTGGTGGGTGAACTTTGACCAAACTTGATGAATGTCGTCGGGTACAGGTTCATCCCATGATGTTCCCAATAACCACAAACGCTGGATGAGATATTTTGCTAAAAATGATAATGGTGTAAGTAGACCAATGGGGTCATAGATGCGGGCAAGCTCTGAGAGCATTGTCCGTTTGGTACAGTCGCGTGGGGTTTGATTAACCCGATAATTGAAGATGTCTTGATGAGCGTTCCAGGCAAGACCGAGAACCTTGATAAAGTTGCTGTCATCGTCAAACGTTAAATCTGGTACCAATTTGTGTTCTTTGGGTACGTTTTGTAGTACAGCCACATGATTGCTGGACCACTTCCTGAGCTCGAACCCACCGGCAGCCATGATGCTGGACAATTCCCGTTGGAGAGAAGTCGCTTGGTCTATGCTGTCGCAGCCGGTGACTACGTCATCGACGTACAGATCGCTCCGTAAAACCGCTGCTGCGGACGGAAACGAATCCTGTTCATCGAGAGCCAGTTGTTGCATGGTACGTATGGCCAGAAATGGTGCTGACGAAACTCCAAATGTCACGCGATTGATTCTAAATTCTTGGATGGGTTCTTCAGTTGAGAACCGAAAAATAATACGCTGATAATCCCTATGTTCCTGAACGACGATGATTTGCCGGTACATTTGACGTACGTCAGCTGATAAAACGATGGCATGGAGACGAAAACGTAAAATAATACTACTGATATCTGCTTGCAATTTACTGCCAGTCAAAAGAGTGTCATTGAGTGATTTCCCATCTGTATCTTTGGCTGAAGCGTCGTACACAACTCGTAGCCTACTAGAGACACTGCTGGGTTTAAACACCGCATGATGTGGTATGTAATACGCAGTAGCAGATTGACACTCGTCAGGTGGAATACGTTCCATCTGACCACTTGCGACATATTCCTTGATATGGGCTTTATATTCGTCTCCAAAAGAGGGATTACGCAGAAGGCGTTTTTCTAATTGTTTAAATCGCCGAAGCGCAATGGAATATGAATCAGTGAAAGTTGGTAAAACTTGATCACGAAAAGGTAGCTGTACGGTATAACGACCGTCAGCATCACGATGATGTGTTAACTGATAAATGTCCTCGCAACGAACATCGTCTGGTGAGGCTGCTTTCTGATTTGACTCGTTGGGGATGCTATCTGTGTCCCACAACTTCTGGACAGCTATGTCTAAATTGTCATCCAGTGATATATGATTAATTGATGCTGGGATGGACTCAACTGTGCGATCAGCAATTTTCGTCCTACCCATAAGAATGAAACCGAATATGGTGTTAATAGCTGTTGCGGTATGATTATTAATGTCGTTTTTACCCGGCATAAGAATCTGTGGGAAAATCTCTCCACCAATCAAAAGATCAATAGGACGACGCTGATGAAAGTTTGAATCTGCTAGCTTAAGATTTCCTATATGAGGATAATCATCAATATTGACTGCATGTGTGGGCATGTCACCGCAAATTTTGTCTAAGACAACCGCTTCAATTTTGAAGGACGGTTCCGATTTACCCAATGGGCGTAGTTCTGTATAAACCAAGCTGCCTAATTGGTTTGGAACGGTATCACCAATTCCCAACATAGGAAAATTCGACCTCACAAGAGGCAGGCCCAATCGCCTCACACAAGCAGTAGAAATGATATGAGCCTGACTACCCGGATCGATCAAAACTCTAACCTTTTCAAAAGTGTTATGTTTATTTCTTACTTGCACTTCTGCTGTGGCAAGAAGAATAAAAGAACGAGAAACGCTAGTGGAAAGATTTGACAACGTCGTGGCAGGTGTGACGTGTGCCGATTCTTCAGGACTGACTACACCAGTCTGGTCCATGATAGCTACATGTACCTGTGACTGTGGCACATTAGATACAGAAGTATTTGTTGACGTCGGAAAATGTAATAAGCTGTTATGACGCTTATGGCATGTTTTACAAGACCGATCTGAAAAACAATTTGAAACATTATGATTTGGTCGCAGACAATTCAAACAAAGTTGAAGCTTCTTTACAATTTGTGACCTTTCTTGAGGTGTTTTAGAAATGAAATCCTTACAGTTGTAAATAGCATGCTTTTCTTTGCAAACTACACAATCTGTTGTGTTGGGAGTTTGATTTAATAACAATGTTGAAGGTTTATTTGTTTGTGATTTATTTTTATTAAAATTTGAATTGTTGTTCCTTTTAATATTGTTATTACTGTTGTTATTAATGTTTACCTGACGGTTGATATCGATTGATGCAATTGGGATATGTGAAAGAGATGAACGCTCTAATGCATTACATCTTTCTAATAAAAATGTTTTAAGTTGACTAAATTGTGGAAAATCAGCACCGTTGCATGATAGTTCAAAAGCCTCACGTGACTGTTTATCAATTTTTGTTAAAAGAGAGTGAAATAAAATAAAATCCCAATTGGAAGTAGGTAAACCCAAAGAATTCAACATTGAAAGATTCTCAGCAAAACAATCCAAAAGGGTGCGCAGGCTCTGCACTGACTCGGTACTAATTTGTTTTAAATTACAAATTTGCTCCCAACACAAAAATGCCAGATAACGCTTGTTGGTATATCTGTCCACAAGAGCTTGATATGCACTAAAATAATTTGCTTCTGATATAGGGTAAGCCCGAATAAGATTAACTGGTTCCCCTGAAAGGGAAGTAACCAAATATTGAAACTTTTCCACATTTGAAATGTCTAACCTAGTATGAACCAAAGTATTGAATAAGTCAATGTAACCCGGGAAGTCTTTAAATTGACCCGAGAAATTAGGTAATTGTATAGGTGGTAATTTTGTTAGTTTCCTATGTTCACCTGATGATGAGGAAGCTGAAGGCGTAACCTGATGATTGTTATCAGGCAAAAGTTTACGCTGAATTTCAAGGACTTCAAAATACATGTCATCTGCCTGCTCTTGATATGTTGTTTGCTTGAGAATACAATCTTCTCTACCAAGGCCCCTGTACTCACTCAGAAGCTTAATGTGAGAATCGTTGAATGCATCCATAAGGGATTCTAAACGCGAACACCATGTTTCGAAACGCGATAGAAGACCAGGATCTTTTAAAGTATTGCGAGCGCAGGTGACAGCATCTGATAATCTTTTAAATGCTATATTACGCTTAGATTCATGATGAGATGCCATTGCTTCACTCATGTTGACAGATTACGATTATAAAACAATGTTAAAAGAAAAGTATAAAATGATACTGTTTATTGAACAGTGTTACCAAAAACAAACCACTGTTTAGATTCAAAATGATTAGATATTATAAGTAAAACAATTTTAACTATTGTTTACAAATGGTAGAAAATGATGTTTCACAATCTACCAAAAATCTACTAAGTTAGTAGAATTTTTAATTATATGGTATGTTTTTGAGATGGCAACTCTAAATGAACGAATGAACAAAAACGATATGTAGGTAGTTATAAAAACCTATATTGCTATGTTAATAATGATTTCGAAGGACCTTTGATGTAATATTGAATAGGTACTGAACCAATGTTTTAACTCTGATACTCAATACACAATTGTAACTATTCCGCGCTGATATGTTACGACAAAATAGCCAATGGTAATGTTTTGATAATACGATTACAACGTCATATGTTACGTGTAACTAGCTAAGATGATAAATTAAAACGCCGCATGTTTACGTTTTAACAAGAAATGAGATGTATAGACCCTGTATGTTAAATTTATACACAAATGATAAAATCTTACGACGCTGTATTTGTTACGTTAAGATCACCAATATGATTATAAAGTTTAAATATCGCATGTTATATTTAAACAAACTCAATTTGACAACTCGTTCGTCGCAACATGAGAAATGATAAAATTATTTCAAAACTCGAACACCATTCGGTGACAATGTTTCTCGAACTAAGTCACGTGACATACCCACCTAGATGGTCTACGTGAAGAAACTTTATGCGAACTTACTATGATGAATGCATTTGTTTTATGTTAAAAACGAATTATACATACATAAATATCGTTATTTTATGATGTTTCATTTGTTTGAATGTGTATTTACTGATATTATGATAATATGGACGCCAGACGTAATATTCGTGTTAGAAAAAGGTAGCCATTTTGAATGATTCGAATATTTAAATGCGGCTCGAAGACCAAAAATGTGAAAGTAATCCCTTCGATAGGACTGTAGGAAGATCCACAGCAAAATGGCTAGGATGGATTTAAGGAATTTAGGGTACTTACGACGATACTTGATGCTGTTGATTCGCGCTCCCAATATCGTGCCGTTTGCAAAGTTGGTGTAAAGTTTTGTTTCTTGAGGATTTTAAAGTTCTGGGACGTCCCTTTATTGATTGATGATGATTTAACACAACACTTTCACTTGTTACATGGTTTTATGGTTTATTTCACGGAGCTCGGCACTTGGGCGGCTGGTGTCGGTTTTAGTTCGAACGAGAGTACTTTTTTCCTTCGTCAGATGGCGCGATTGTGTCGCGCGCCAGTAAAATAGTGATGAGGGTAAGGATGAATTTGGAGGGAAATAGGGATGTGAAAACATACTAAAAAAGGAATCATTATCGGTTCTTAAGGAAACCTTAACCCTCAGTAATCCTGAGGACATAAGTGTCGAGCAAGTTTCGTGAAAAGCCATCTTCGGTATTAGATGAGAAAGATTGTATTAACAAGTTATTTTTTTGAGGGTTTTATGTGTTAGGCTATTTTTGGTACGAATAAAATGTGTTTCAGCTGGGCTCTGACGTGTTGTTTTACTAGTAGGTCAAGATACACACGTAGGTACCTAGTACTCTTTTACTCGACTGCCGAATGAGGAAAATGTGGTTATCAGTCTATGTAGATATGTATGTTTGTTCTTATGTGGCGTTCTAGAAGCCAAACGCGTTGGCCCATTTTGATGATTCTTACGTCAATCGATTCGACATTAAAATTGGCGAATAGAAAAAAGGGCGGGTTTTGGTCGCCATATTGGGAGCCCCAATTTTATTTCTTACATACCCATCTTGTGGGGTATCAATATAAAGCGTTTTAAGAGGTGATTTCAAAAATTTATAACACTTATGTTTAATTGAAAAGTTATAAATAAAAAAAGGTAATTAAAAAAAAACAAAAAATCCCGAGCGTGATTTTGTTCTTGCTGTCTTTTTACTTCGATTCATAAAAAGTCGGGTTTTTTATTTATTTATTAACTTTTTAATCGGTGATGGCTCTTGTTTGATCACTATATAATCTCATGGTAAGCGATGCTGTGGTCGGTGATGGAGCTTGCCCAGAAGTAAACTATTGACTTAAATACCCTCATATTAATAAGAATAGCCATAAGGAAACACAAAACTGTGCCAGATTAGTAAGCAGGTTATTTATTTAATAAATTTTTTTCCACGAATTTACTGCATATGACTCGGAACCTAAAAGCATTTTCTAAGAAAAAGATATAACCTCGTCAGGTTGTAAAGGCAACAAAGAAACCACATCGAATAACCAAATCAATTCTCTCCAAAGAACTATTTAACTTCCCCACAGTAAAATCACAGTGAACGATGAACTATAAAACCAATGCATAGTAAATGTATTGAATAGCAATCCCACTTCTGAAGCTAATGAAAACACGTAGCTTTGTGCCCGCTCTCACGGAAACTAATCATGGCGCCAAAATGTCCGGGGAATAGAGAATTAAGCACATTTTTTTAAACGTAATTACGATGAGAGCTATCGTTGTCATACGGAATAAGGTAGGTAACATGCGTGTTGTGGAAAACATCAGTCAGTCTATTAAAAAGTCACCGCGAAAATTTTGGTGAAGTTAGCATGAAGTGAACAGTTATACGACCTCTGAAGCTATGTTTTAATATAATAATAAAAACAAAAATTTGTACCAAAACAATTACAGATTTACAGATTACAATTTTGATTTTGATGGTCTTTAAGTAATAAGTACCTGGGCGACCGAGCCTGCTCGGGTGAAAATAGAGAAAACGACGATTTCTAAAAATTAAACCGAGCTAGATCGATTTATCGCCCCCGACTATTAGATAGATAATAATTAGATCCATAATTTCAATAACTACCAATAAAAAAATACAACTGGTTGGTAGAAGAGACTTACACAGGCGTTGGATAAACAAGATCTGTATGCAATTAGTGAACCCTGCCTCTTAAACTAGGGTTACTTGTAACTTAAGATTTAGAGTATTATTAAGAGATTTAGAAGAATTGACAGCACAAAGTTTCAAGCTCACTTCACCCTAGTTTTTACGGTCAGACGTTTAGGAGAACAAACGCCTTGAGTAAAACCTCACGGGTGTTTTAATATAGTGGCAATTAAATATTATGTCCAGTGCCAGCTATTCTGCCACAGACAAGCGCAGTAAAAAAGTAACTTAAATTACACTCTTAATTAAAAAAGACAATAACTTCAGTTATGTAGTTACTGTGATTTCAATTACCTCACATTATCCATACCTGAACTCCACATCCAACACAATCCCAAACTCCACACAGTCCCACTCAACGCCAACACAAAGAGAATAAATAACATTGACGGCCTGTGACGTCACAACACAGTAAACTAATCTAGCCCCGCGATCATGCAATAATAGGCTAATGCACGACGACTAGGGATGCCTCCCATCTGCGCACGCCCATGAATATCATAATACCCACATATCTTGAACAGCAAACGCCGCAGTAAAGCCCGCTAAAGATCCGCACTGCTATCATCATTATGCTACAAATTGTGCCATCCATATTAGGCCAGGAGACAGATGTGATTCTAGAGTGAGATGTTCTGGAAGTAAATTGCATGCAATTACGTGTGTGTATGAAGTGTGGCTCGATGAAACGAAGCTTAACCCTACAAATAGATCTATATTTATCTATTTGTAGGGTTAAGCTTCGTTTCCGGAGTCTAACTAATGGGAATGCTATGTACCAAAAGCGCTTAAGAATGAATTTGAAAGAATATGGAAAAAAAAAAATCTTAACCGGATCTGACTACCGAATCCGATACTGCTCTTCTCAAACTTTTTATTTCAGATGTTATTTTCAAAAAATTATGTTCATTAAATAACATGTCACAAACATAACTTTCAGACAATTAAACATTCAAACTCTGACCATTATAACAAAAATGTGTCACAGCAACCAAAACCATCTGTCTCCTGACCTACATTCAGTATGTTATGTCAGACAATGTTTCCTAATACGACACTTTAGCCCCGTGATGATAGTACCACGGTCGTTTTCTTAACTGCCACTTTGCGTTCGTCACGTCATGTACAACAAACATACGTATATATTCCTTAATTATATAGTTAAACTGTCCAAGGACGGTCGAGGGACCCAGTAAAGTTTAAGAAGTTACAACAGAAAAGTTCGTGGACATAATTGCGTGAGGGTAGGTTGGGATTTTTGTATCACACGAGAAATTGTGTCACACGAGAATACTAGGCATAAGAAAAGTGTTTTACCCGTATATAGTGAATTTCAGGGCCCATATTAAGGCCTCTGGGTAAGGGTCGGACTGAGCTGAATATGTGTTCGTTATGCAGATGTGAGTAAAACTTTTTCGAAGTTTTGTGAAGAGAAGAATACTTTGGTCAGATCGCTTTTGATCGTCATTTACAACTTCACAACCTATAGTAATACAGATGCAAATAAAACAAGTAAACGCCGCAGGCAAATGCATAGCTACATAGTTTACTTTTTAGATTGTTATGCAAAATACTTGGGCATACACTGAACCGCCTGACATGGCAAAAACACATATGCGCCAAGCGGAAGCAATTTGATTTAAAATTGTGCAGCATATACTGGGGAAATAGGATGTCACTTGCAAATGAGCACTAATAGGAAATTGACAGTGTTTAAAACAATTATAAAACCAATTCGGGCCTATGGTGTCCAGCTCTGAGACACAGCCAGATTTAACTAAGCCGGGTAAGGGTCGGACTGACCTGAATATATGTTCACTATGAAACTTGATCGAAGTTTTGTGAAGAAAAGAATACTGAGACAGACAGCTTTTGGTCATCATTTACAATTTCACAACCTATAATTAAACAAGTAAACTCCACAAGAGTGATTGGTAGCTACATACTTTTTTTCTGCTTGTTTGGTCATCATTAGATGAAGTGGAGTTTCTAATTAAATTAAGAATGAAATAAACAAAAATATTTAACTCTTAAAAATATAATAATGCACTACAATCATCTTGCAAGAAATAATAAGTTCAAACAAAAGTTGAGAAATTCCACAGAAAAAACGAAAGGAGGTCACTGTTTCGCTTGCTTTTCATTATTAGTGCTAACAAGAAGTTGTGCCGAGTTTGCAAATAGCTCTGTTCTATTTCTATGTAGCTTAAAAGAACGGAATGACATTGAATACTAAAATAGAAAATGTTTTACTAACTAGACACAGACTAGATAACTGCGCCATTATTGGTCTAGTCACAATCGATACAGCTGAATATAAGGTCTCAGGTTCAGTCGGATCAAGCGTACTTGGGTATTCCATCTGGATTATTTCAGAAGAAGCCTTTGATTTTATTTATTTATTTTATTAGAGTAGCCAACAATTGTTTACACATCAAAATTACATTGTGATTGACAGATATACATTTGTAAGTGTGACAATCACTTATAGGCTAACACGGCAAGTACAGTAAACGGTTTATTTATACAAAATGAATTAATTTTACTAAGATTTAGGTTAGTTTTGTTCTTAAGATAAGGTTAGCTATAAAATTCGAATTCTCTAAAAACATTTTAACACGAAAATGCAATCATAAATTTAATTATCGAATTATAAAAGTGTCAGTAAATTTAATTACTAAAAATAAAAATTAATTAATAGAATCATATTTAAATAAAAAAAATATAATTGAAGTAGGTACATAGATTAAATTAATTGGTAAATAAGCCTTGAGTCTGGATTTGTACTCCGTTGATGGCATTATGCTCGCTATATAAGTTTTTAAACTGTCATTGTCACTAACACTAACATAACAAAAAATTGAAAAAAAAAACCGTTTCGAATGTTAATGTTAATATGCTCGCTTCAACAACTACTTGGAACTTGCAGTGAAATATGGGTGTAAAAAGATAAAAGATAGCTTGATCTCTATGACACATGTCACACTGACGTATACGTTATTGTTACGTTATTATTAGCCTGACAAGCGCTATTGTTACTGTATTGATACTGACAGCTGTCGCGGAGATCATCCTATCTTTTATGAAGTATAAGCTACCAATTTGCCTAGCCCTTCGACGAACGTAAGCATGATATTCTGTACTAACTAATCTACCAAGAACCTATATTTACCAAGTTTTATTGTCTTCAATTTTATGATCACCAAACGCCAGACTACAATCACATATCTCACCCAAGATGGGGGCTATCTTATACAATACCCTAGGATGGCCGTCATTAAGCTGTACACTTTAATTAAGGCCCTGTCCTGATGGACGTGATAATGCACACATGGAGAACATCACGAGTGGTCATGGCGCATTGCATTATCTTTATCAAACGGTTTCTTATGGTCGATTGATAGCATAATTACCTATATGTTAAAGATCCGCGCCCATAGATATACCTATTCTTCTAGCTGGCCCTTCGACTAATACACAACTGACATTATGTTGTGATGAGTGATTATATATAATATGAACACATTTTGTCAATTGGTAGAATCAATTTTTATTCCATGTAAATGATAAATGATTTTATTTCTGTAAGTTCGTTTGTACAAACACTTTCACAAGTCGATCATATTTTTAAAACCAGATGAGGTCGGCGTTTCTATCTGACTACTCTGAGAAGAAAAGCCGAAACAAACCAGAGGTCACAATCTCTTTTTAAAGTCCTGATAAAATCTTGGTTAGATCATGTGAAGATCATGTATACAGATGTCTGAAATGGTATTTTGAGGAAAGAATCAACCAGATTGAGTGGACCTGTCCATCAGTGCACGCATTTGTCAATAACCGAGCAGCTGAACTCAGAATTTAAGGAGCTCAACGATTTGACGAACAATACCATAGAAAGGATATTCGGGTAGGCCGCATAAACTACTCAAACTGCTAGACCATGATTAAAAACTAACTAAGATAAATTAAAAACAAAAAAAATATCCACATAGTCTTCACATTCACAATAATTAAAATAAAATAAAATAATACTGTAAAAAGTAAATATTCTTGTCATTGCAAGAAACCCAAAAACAAAGAAAATATCAAAATTAAACAAAATTCACGTTGCAAAATATAAAAAAGCAAAATTAATTGGAGCAGCTCAATCCCAAGCCTGTTTGTCCTCAACGTAATCTTTAATAGAATAAAACGTTTTCTGGCACAACTTTTGTAAATTTTAATTGTGACATTAAAAAGTGCCGCTTGGTGGCCTAGTTGAAATAAAATATATTTGTCTTTGTCTTATAGAATGTATTATTATATTTTTACTGCACCAAATACCGACCCACAATCACATATCTCACCCAAGATGGCGGCCATCTTAAACAATACCCTAGGACGGCCATCATTAATATCTACACTTTGATTAAGGCCCTGCCCCGATGCACTGGACACTGGACATTAGAACACATCACGAACAGTCATGGCGCATTACATTGACTATACTAATTCCAATGTTTTGCAGATACCAAATGAACTTTGTGAAAAGATCTCTCAATCACATAATTAAACGTTTTATAGTCTGTTGATAGCTATATATAGTCTTGCGTCCCATACTCTTATGCCCTTGTGATTGCCGGGTCCTTCAACTAATACAGATCGGATGTTATGTTATGATAAGTGATAATTATGTAGGTAATAAAACATTGTGTCTTAGAATATATTTTCACTGTTTATATTATTTATGTCGTGGTGGCCCAGTGGCTAAGACCTCGCCTCTCGTGCTTGAAGTCGTGGGTTCAAATCCGGACAAGTACCAATGTGACTTTTTCAAATTCATATTTACTTTCTAAGTTTATCTTGGACATCCACCAGAGGTGGCTTAATTAACTCGTTAGAGTTGGACACATCCTCATACGATTTTTTATTTATCTATACCAATATTATAAAGAGGAAAGATTTTTTTGTTTGTTTGTTTGTACCGAATAGGCTCCAAAACTACTGGACCGATTTAAAAAATTCTTTCACCAATAGAAAGCTACATTATTCCTGAGTGACATAGGCTATTTTTTTATCCCGAAAATGGGTCCTGTGTGGTGGCCCACGGGAGCGAAGCCGCGGGGAATAGCTAGTTTATTATAAGCTCGCGCTTGACCACTGTCTCACCTGATAGTAAGCGATAATGTGGTCGACGCTGGAGCACGCTTTCCTAGAAGTAACGTATTCACTCTTGACTTAAAGACCCCTAGATTGTAGCTGTCGGAAAACACAGACACCGACGGGGAATTCCACTCCTTAGCTGTACGCAAAACGTTTAGCGCGTATGGGTGGGATGAAAATAATTAAAATTGCACTAAACAGCGGCCTACAATCACACGTCTCACGTCTCACCCAAGATGGCGGCCATCTTAAACAATACACTAGTCGTCCCGTCTTTAAGATATACACTTTAATTAAGGCTCTGCCCCGATGCACTGGACAATGGACAGTAGAGGACATCACGAGCGGTCATGGCGCATTACATTCTCTTTATTGAACGACCCGGTCCGTGCTGCGATCCACCTACACAAGAAAGGTGGAAGAATACGGGTGATTATTGTGTCGAATTTATTAATTTAGCATAGAAATTCAAATTCAAATTCAATCTTTATTTGCTCAAACATGAGTACAGTACACACAACAAATTGTCAATATGTAAGAGATGTTAAAAAAAAAGATACAGAGCGTCATGTTTGCCTTAAATAATGGCATGCAAATATTAATAACAAAATGAAGAACAAATTCAAATCTTACAATTCAAATCAAAAAAACCTTTGCCTTGGGCCATGGCATGCAAATATTGATAAATAATACAGTTCAAAATAATTATTCTAGATTATCAAATGCAATAATAATAAAATATGTGTAAATGTCAATAAAATAATGCAAGTCTAAATTACCATTCCAGAATGTCAGATGAATAAAAAATATATATAAAAAAAAAACATAAATAATTTATAAACTTCAGATACTTTAATATTATGAATGCGAGAATTACTCTATTTGTTACTTTTTTATGTTTTAACGGCTGATCGGATTTGGATGAAACCGTGTCCCAGTTAGACTATGACCTGAATTAGGACATAGAATTCTCGAGACTATTATCCCTTTAGAATAATTTCAACGCGAGCAAAGCCGCTGGCAGAAGTAAGCACTATACATAATTCATGAAATTCAATTTGAAAACATTCAAACACAATCAAAATCAACCAGGTTAAAACAAAACAATAGGTATTATTCATTCAGTTCACCTCAGTTTCCAGTGAGATTTTTACAGAATAGCACTGCAAGGGCAGATCGTACGTGCAATGCGGAATTTAATATTTGGTATATACTAGTCCGGCCCATTCCCTCTCACAGAGAGGAGGCCTGTGTCCCAGCAGTGGGAACATTAATAGGCTGATGATGTGATGTGATGTGATATACTAGTAGTCTAAGACTGTACAAGGGTACCTTTTTAGGGTTCCGTACCCAAAGGGTAAAAACGGGACCCTATTACTAAGACTCCGCGGTCCGTCTGTCAGTCTGTCTGTCACCAGGCTGTATTTCATGAACCGTTGTAGCTAGACAGTTGAAATTTTCACAGATGATGTATTTCTATTGCCGCTATAACAACAAATACTAAAAATAGAATAAAATAAATATTTAAGTGGGGCTTCCATACAAGAAACGTGATTTTTTGCTGTTTTTTGCGATAATGGTACGGAATCCTTCGTGCGCGAGTCCGACTCGCACTTGGCCGGTTTTTTTTTGTTTACGGGGGAAGCCTTCAAAAGGCGCCCTGGACTTTTGGGGAAAAGAACAAGGAGTGTTGGATTTTTACTTCACTAAAACCACCCCAGTGATCACCATCAGCTCGTAGAAGGGGCCCCGTGACCACTCAAAAGACCACCCCGGAACCCCCTCTGTGCAACGCCTGTTCGGGCACAACCCTGGGGAACTACAAGCGTACCTACAAAAAAAAGTCTTCTACTACTTGCGAAAAGCTTTCGTGGCATCGGAGTATTGTGACTAAGGTAACATTGCAGTCCAAGTAATTACAAATAAAAACTTTTTTACAGTAAAAAGATTGTTTTGTGATTTGTTATTATTTACAGGAATCCGACTGAATAAATTAATGTAACAGTAAATTAATTTAATCGTAGTGATAGATTATTTCATGGTAAACAAAATTAAATTATGCTGAACTAAATTCTGCTTAAAATACGCGGTAACAATCATTAACATACGTGTATTTTAGCCTAAAACAGGATCGGGGTGAAGTTTTGTTATCACATCCATCAAGTCGTTGTTTCTCATAGGAGATATTAGCATTGCTTTTCTGTGTTTTGGCGATATCAGACTATTACGGCAAGTTTGGCAAGATTTCTTTACTATATAATTTTGTTTACCGTCACGTTAAATAAACTTTTTATTACAGACTTATTAAAAATCCATAGTGTATCCAATATTTGTATGGCCTACGGATAGTTAGCCGGGTCTGAGTGTTTGTGTATGTGAGTTTAAATGTTTCTAAAATATGGCGTTGAAAAACTCCTCCACATCGTTGTCCACTGGTAATGTGCCCAAAAGACTGGTAGCATTGCCACGTTGTATAGCAATGTGATAAACATCTCTCTCAAACTCTGACCAAAGTAAAAGCTAACCCTTGGGTTCACGCGAAGTATCAACTTGGCGTTTGGAAAGATCTTTAATGAAAGCGTGAGCACTCAGAACCCACGGACCAAGACGGACGGACGGGCCCTAAATGGCTTGAAAATATAACTACTGATGTGGTTATATTTCTGCAACTTGAGGTTCTCTGCAGCCGCAGCAGCAGCTAGTCGTCTTAAATGTTTTTAGTTTGTCGCAAAATTCAGCTACTATTTTTTTTTATAAAAAATATAATATAATAATATATTATTCAATCCCTGCACCAGCCGGGGATTGTCCTTGGTTGCTCACTAGTGCATACAGGGATAATTGCCGGTTGGTGTCACATTTCATCCTACATGTCTAAAAAGGCCTCTGCGAGTTGGTTTCGGCCCCTGGTACGCCTGTCAAAGGTCCGGAACCCTAGGGTCCCGAGAAACTCGAAGAATAAATAATAATAATAATAAATTATGTATTTATCTCGACATCAAAATACAGTGACTATCATAATAAGTAACCTTGTATGGAGAAGGGTGTCTGAGATAGGTAATGCCCTGTGTTACAGATCACCCATTTTACATCATCATCATCATCATCATCATCATTTCAGCCGAAAGACGTCCAGTGCTGGACATAGGCCTCCCCCAGGCGTCGCCATATTGACCGATCCCGTGCGTTTCGTATCCAGCGCCTTCCCGCAACCTTAACCAGGTCATCGGTCCACCTAGTGGGAGGCCTGCCAACGTATCGTCCGACCGTGGCGACCGTGAACCGGAGTTCACGGTCGCCATTCCAGAACTTTTCGGCCCCATCGGCCATCCGTTCTGCGAGCAATGTGCCCTGCCCACTGCCACTTAAGTTTGGCAATTCTTCGGGCTATGTCGGTAACTTTGGTTCTTCTGCGGACATCATCATTTCTGAAGTGATCACGCAAGGAAATTCCGAGCATAGCCCTCTCCATTGTCCTTTGGGTGACTTTAAGCTTTCTGATGAGGCCCATTGTGAGCGACCACGTCTCGGTCCCATAGGTGATCACTGGCAACACACACTGGTCATAGAATTTTGTCTTGAGACACTGCGTTAAATTGGACGAGAAGATACCACGCAACTTTTCGGCCCCATCGGCCATCCGTTCTGCGAGCAATGTGCCCTGCCCACTGCCACTTAAGTTTGGCAATTCTTCGGGCTATGTCGGTAACTTTGGTTCTTCTGCGGACATCATCATTTCTGAAGTGATCACGCAAGGAAATTCCGAGCATAGCCCTCTCCATTGTCCTTTGGGTGACTTTAAGCTTTCTGATGAGGCCCATTGTGAGCGACCACGTCTCGGTCCCATAGGTGATCACTGGCAACACACACTGGTCATAGAATTTTGTCTTGAGACACTGCGTTAAATTGGACGAGAAGATACCACGCAACTTTCCAAACGCCGCCCAGCCGAGTCGGATTCGACGGTTGACCTCTTTCTCGAAGTTGGACCTACCCAACTGGACCGTTTGTCCCAAGTAAACATAATCGTCTACAACTTCGAGTGTAGAGTCTCCGATCTTGATTGGAGTGGGTGTTACATGGGCATTCACCATGACCTTGGTTTTGTCCATGTTCATTTTAAGACCCACTCTTTCGGAAGCTCTACTGAGGTCATCGAGTATTTTACTGAGGCTATCCATGGTCTCAGCCATGACCACTATGTCGTCGGCAAACCGAAGGTGAGTGATGTACTCGCCATTAACGTTGATGCCAAGCCCCTTCCAGTCCAAAACCTTGAAGACGTCCTCCAGCGCAGCAGTGAACAGTTTCGGAGAAATGACGTCTCCCTGTCTTACGCCGCGCTGGAGAAGGATTGGTTTCGAGGTCTGATCCTGAAGACGAACTGACATGGTGGCGTTTTTGAACAGACACTTCAATACCTCGATGTACCGGTAGTCGATTTGGCACCGTTGGAGAGACTGCAGTACAGCCCAAGTCTCGATCGAATCGAAGGCTTTCTCGTAGTCCACAAACGCTAAACAGAGAGGCAGGTTATACTCTTCGGTCTTCTGTATAACCTGTCGCAGCGTATGTATGTGGTCTACGGTGCTAAAGCCTTTTCGGAATCCGGCTTGTTCGGGAGGCTGGAAATCGTCTAATCTGCGTGCGAGACGATTCGTGATGACTCTTGAAAACCACTTGTAAAAATGGCTAAGAAGCGAAATGGGCCTATAGTTCTTCAGCCGGGCATTGTCGCCCTTCTTGAAGAAGAGTACCACCACACCCCTGTACCATGCCTGTTGCGTTTTGCCCTCGAGTATGACGGAATCAAACAGCTTCTGAAGGGCCTTGAGGACCGGTTTTCCACCCACCTTCAGGAGTTCAGCCGTGATTCCGCCATAAGACTTGTTGTTTTTAAGCTGTTTCAAAGCCATCCTAGTCTCGTACAGGCCGACGTCCGGGATATCTTCGGTATAGTGTCGGGTCAATCTAGCTCTTGGGTCGTTTGCTAGACTCGCAACGGGTTTGCTGATTGATGTGTACAACTGTCCATAGAGTGTCTCGATCTCCCTCAGAAGCTCCGGTTTGGCGGATACGATCCTGCCATTGTCGGTCTTCAGTTTCGTGAGCTGGCTCTGCCCAATAGCCAGATCCCTTGAAAAAACCTTGGAGCCTTTATTTCGCTAATCGCGTCTTTAATACGCTCGGTATTAAATTGGCGGAGGTCTCTTTTCAAGGATTCAGAGATCTGTCTATTAATCTGCCGGTATTTGCACGCCTCATCTGAAGACTGCAGGATCATCTCACGCCTCTCCTTCATAAGCTTGAGGGTATAATCAGAGAGTTTTTTGTTTCTATCTGTACGATGGGTCTTGAAAAACTTAGACCCGACCGTATGGACAGCTTCCGCGAACCCGTCGCTGTATTCGTCCATGGAGCCATTTTACATAAAGGAATAATTAACCATGAAATAATTTGTGTGTAGTCTTTAAAAAATCGAAATTTAGGTTTAAAGAAAGATACAATTAAATTAAATTAAAATTCTATGAAAATTAAAATTAAAGAGAATTAAAATCAAAATCAAAGAGAAATGAAAAATAAAAAACCGGCGAAAAATATACAAAAGAAGTAACTTATACACTGAAGAGTATGAACAAACAATAATTACCTATGTAACTAAAAAAAAATAGTTAGCAACAGATATTGATTGTAATACATACAAATCAGATACATATCATCGGGTCGAATTGCCAAACTCCTTTTTTTGAAGTCAGTCAAAATAACATCCATTAGGTATTCTCTAGACTAATATTTTAAATGAAAAAGGTTTTTAAAATAAACAATCCACTTTTCCCCCCTAAATCACCCGGAATTGGATTAAAACGTCAGCTTATCGACAGGGGTGTCGCATTCAACTTTTATATAAATTTATATTTCAGTTGCACCAAATGCCTGGGTTTTCCAAATATATTATGTTATCAGGGAGGATATGGTTGGTCAGATAAGCGATATTGATATTGCTATAAATTACTGATGGCTTCGAGAGGATTAACCGTGGTGCCTATTGTTTGGTAAACAATAAAATGTAGAATTATTTTAACTTGTATTTTGCTTTTAATACTTTTATTGCTTATCTAGAACTTTGCTGTTGTGGCCTATTCTAGAGGAGCTGTACAGTTTTCCGGCATAGACGTAAACCAATTATTGATGGTTTCTTTTTGGAAGCGGTCCTGAAATTGTGTACTTATTGTAAGAACTGCGTTGTCGGTCGTATAATTAAATATGAGATATATATCGACGAGTTTGGTTAGTCACATAACCATAGTGTATCTTTCTATCGATCAATTTTTTTTCCTATTGTAATGTAATGTTTTAGTAGTAGTATTTTATTATACAAAAATTCTACACAATGAAAATGAAAGTATGTTGTTCTGAAATAAATGACTTATCTGTGAAAGCTTTTTGTAATCTTGTTATTATGTCCAGAGCCTACCTTACTATACCAATGTTATAAAGAGGAAAGATTTGTATTTTTGCATGTAACGAATAAACTTAAAAACTACTGGACCGATTTCAAAAATTCTTTCAATGATGGGAACCTACACTATCCCCGGGTGACATAGGCTCTTTTTATCCCTGTATTCCCACGGGAACGGGAACTACGCGGGTTAAACCGCGAGACGTCCGCTAGTTACTAATGTTTTACTTTACAAAATAGGTTTAGATTTAGACATAGACAGTAATGATCATGACTTCTCATGACAGTCTCATTTTAATATTTTTTGTTGGACAGTTTAAAAAATCGTATGTTTTCAAGTCACAGCGTCTAAGGAATTCAAATATAGACTTAAAGACAATATTAAATTATCCTCCACATCAAACCTTTTTAATAATTATTACGATGGCAGCATTTAACTGAGACATTACTGAGTAAACACGGTTTTCATTTAAAGTAAGCTTAAATATTTTAGAATAATAAATAACTGTGACTCTCATCAGCTGAGTATTTTATATGTAAAGAGCATTTACAAAGACTTATATTGAAGTTAGATTCAATACTAGTGCACAGAAGACTTCGCAAACATTTGCCTTCGTGTACAAACACCCATTAGGGTTCTCTTTGAGAACGTAATAAAGTTAGTTTCTAATCGTTCACAAATGCGTTCGTTCAGAGTTCAGCACCTAATTATATTGTCTTAACCTTTCAAGTACAAAGCGTTTCTAAATGAACCGTTTTCAACGCGGAGTATAAACTCCTGCCGTCTGCACAAAATTCCTCTTCCTAAGTGAAAAATAAGGGCGACATCCCCGACATTTCTTAGCTACACAACGATTTTACGTTGACAAAGTACCTTTTATACTGCCATAAGTTAAATAAGCCCGCCTCACGCCATTTTAGGGAAAGCATCGAAAAAATTGTTTCATATTTCCAGCGTAGCGTCAATATTTAATTTGACGAAAAGCCACTTTGTATTTATTTATCGTGTACTTCAGTTACAAAGAGTTTTGCTGTCGGCACAAACAATATTGTCTGTCAAACTGACACGTAGCGATGAGCGTCCATTTTGCAATGCTCGCAAAATATCTTTGCGCGTTTCAACATTTTAAACCACCAATGCTGTTTACAGCAAACAAGCTTGTATTAACAGCTGATCTCGCAAGGCAATGTAGCAAGTACATTGAAAAAGATCAGAGCGTAAAAATGGCGGTAAAAGGATCGGTTTTGTAAGTCGGTCACGTCCGAACTCATTCAAGCAGATCGAACGAGCCATCGCGTGAACGTATCCTTTTCTTATTCAAAACTTGACACCTAGTCTTTTTACCTCTTCTCAAATAGCAGTTGAGTTGGCAACTTTGCTATTGATAACCAGCAATGTAATGTTTTTGGATCGGGTTATTTTGAGCTAAAAAGGGAGTACGTGCGCATTCGAATCGATTGGGGCTTACACGTGGTACCATTTTTTATTTTTATGAACTGGTCTGGAATGTAGGTTGCCTACGTGTAAAATTGTTTGAAAAGGATACATTTTTTATCTTTTATGTTTCTCAGTCGGAATGTTATCTATTTCAAGCTTGATATAAGTTTAACAGAAGTTTTTATTTTAAGTCATAGTCATTTAGTACATAAAAATTGATGATGAATTTCTGATCCTAAAAAATCAATACTATGACCACTACAAGACTCTTAATTTCCCATTAAAGAAACCGCAAATTTTGGAACATAACACCTTTTTTTTCTAACACACAAAGATAAATAACAAGCAAATCATTCACATCGACAAACAAACGGTTCTTAATGTTAGTGCTTTTAAAAATAAAATTAACATACACTCGAGTCACCCTCAAATTGTAAATGCTAGGCGATAAATATCAATCGAAAGGATTAAAATAAACATGTTTTAAGAGCTTTAAGCTCTAAATGCAAAGCTGTTTAATACCCTTTTCCATTACGTACACAAGTTCATGTACGCAATAATTTAGTTTTAACGTAAGGTTTAACGAAACGTAACGTTAAATTATGTGTCTGCGATGATAATAATTAACAACGAATGAATGCAATTAATTAGTATATTTTAATCTACACTAATCTGTATGTGCTGTGATGATGCTTTGTTGTTCTGTAGCTTTTAATAGCTGAATGAAACGAAAATGAGACAAATCAGTATTAGATAGATAGTATTAGATCAGGGGCTCAGGGGTGACCATAACCTCTTAGAGCAAAGTTATTTCCAGTGTGTGGAAGAGTCACAGTCAAACCATTATAATTTGGCAGGTCTTGGTACGGGGTCAGGACTTTTCACAGTCGAACTATTATAATTTGACAGGTCATGATACGGGGTCAGGACTTTTCACAATCGAACTATTATAATTTGACAGGTCATGGTACGGGTTCAGGACTTTTTACAGTCGAACTATTATAATTTGACAGGTCATGGTACGGGGGCAGGACTTTTCACAATCGAACTATTATAATTTGACAGGTCATGGTACGGGGGCAGGACTTTTCACAATCGAACTATTATAATTTGACAGGTCATGGTATGGGGGCAGGACTTTACACAGTCTAATTATTATAATTTGACAGGTCATGGTACGGGGGCAGGACTTTTCCGGTTTCTCACGCCTTCATTTACATTTATTAGTGAGATTTTTCTTACTGGGATTAGTTATTCCAGATATTAACATTTTACAAACATTATACAATCAATTTGACATATTAAATTAGTTAAGATTATTCGAATAATATAGACTTTGATTACCATTTACACACAAAAACCTTTTCTATTTCTACATCTTCATTTCGTACCAAATTGCTTGAGAACCTATTAACACAGAAGCTAGCTAAATAAATATACCAATTCCTAGAATCCTGCAAGTAAGTAAGTCCTAACATTACGTAAGACACTGGCTGTAATACTAATGTAAATACTTGTAGCTCTGAGATAAATAGCCAAACATACGGAGATACAAGATGGCCGTGTTATTGCCATATTTGCTATCAGCTTTCCGGCTGAATAGCTTTTACACCCTCATCAACTCACTACACTTCTGGATTCAATAACGCTGGATAGGGAAGATTCAATTAACGGGATAATTTTAACCGACAAAAATAAAGAATACATCTTGCCTAAATAAATAGATACACCGAGTATCTGTGGAAGTCAGAAAGACCATTCGATGTAAATACCGGTATAGATAGTTCAACTCATCTTTGCGCGTGGCGCTATGTGTGGGTAAGCAGGTGTTGTTTGCTCGGATGACGACTGACGCGTCACTGCCACACTAATGTATAATTACAAGCGCACGCACGCATGACGCCGCGCGCACAGATGAGTTGAACAATCTATACTCAGCTGCATTAGACTAGATACCAACAAACTTGGTAAAGACTAGGCAAATTGATTTAGATCACTTAAGACGGTACCCTGACCAAAAAATCGGCATGAGATATGAGCATTCCTATTGGTCTAGCGGCACTGGCGGCGCATGAATTACAGTAGTGAATACGCCCAGATTTTAGAATAAAATCTTTATAAATCGAATTTTGGTCTTTTGAAAAAAATAATTCTACAAAAATGTTCGTTATTAAATTGTCTATCCATTTGTGTTAGTACAAAAAATAATTAATGAACACTTTACGAGGAGATACATAATATTGATATAAATCATATTTAAACACATACTTGGTGTAAAATATAAGCAGAATTTATTAAGCACAAGACATGACATTAAAAACATTTTTGACAAGTAACAGAACACAATGTCAGTCATTTCAATAAATTGGAGTCGGCCAGGATTAGCAATAAGGTTTTAACCCTCCAACACGCCCTCTTAATCCTGGAGGACTTCAAGCATATCTCGTACAAACGACAAGTGCTTACAGCTAGGCAGTGCCTTCGTGAGCACATCAGCAGTCATCAACTCTGTTGGCATGTACATCAGTTCTAGCACCCTATTCTCTACAGCTTCACGAATATAGTGATATCTAATGCCCACATGTTTTGTTCGCTTATGGAACACTGAGTTACTAGCCAGCTTCGCCGCAGACTGATTATCACTATACAGGGTTACAGTGTGACATTGACCTATCAACTCAGCAAGAACCGCACGGACGTATACCGCCTCTTTGGCAGCTTCAGACAAAGCTATATACTCCGCCTCGGTAGACGAAAGTGCGATACACGATTGCTTATAACAACCCCAGGAAATAACATTCCTACCTAGCTTATAAATATACCCCGTGTAAGATTTACTATCCGCCCCGTTAGCCCAATCAGCGTCAGTAAATCCATAAACATGAAATTTATCATGTTCATCACTTTTTCTGTACACAAGACCTAAATTCATTGTGCCTTTTAAATACCGCAATACACGTTTGGCCGCTGCAAAGTGTTCCGCTGTGTAGCAAGTATTAAACTGACTTGAGAAACATGCAGCAAAAGAAATGTCAGGTCTTGAGGTCACAGCTATATACAATAAACATCCTATCAGCTCCTGATACGGTAGTCTACTCTCGTGGGAGGCGCTATCAGAAAACTTCAGACCTACATCTAAGGGCGTCTTAGCAACTTTACAGTCACTCATACCGAAACGTTCAAGTAACTTTTCAATATAGGTTTTCTGACTCAGCTTCAACTCACGACTAGTGCGCTGTACTTTGATGCCTAGCATATGTTTAATCTCACCTAAATCTTTAATTGTGAAGTGAGACTTCAGTGACGTTTTTAGCTTATCAGCAAGCTCGTCACAGTCGTAAAAAACGAAAAAATCGTCTACATAGAGAGCAATAATAATGATTCGCTTACCCACTCGGCGACTGAAGATACAGCTCTCATACTTGCTCTGCGTGAAATTCTCTGCGAGTAAAACTTCCTTTACCTTATCATACCAGGCACGTGACGCCTGCTTTAACCCGTACACGGCTTTCTTGAGTCTGTAGACCATATGCTCATTGCCTTGCTTGACGAAACCTTCAGGCTGTGACATATAAATTTCTTCACTCAAATTGCCATTTAGAAAAACAGTCTTGACGTCAAGGTGATCAATCTTCAGATCTAATTCAACCGCAAGAGACAACAGCATTCTCAACGAACTATGTCGCACAACCGGAGAAAAAGTATCCATGTAGTAAATTCCGAACTTTTGGGTAAAACCCTTTGCAACCAATCGCGCTCTATAACACGCCACTTTGCCATTGGCGTCACGTTTGATTTTAAACAACCATCGATTCTTGACAATATTCTTGTCTGCCGGTCTGTCAACTAGCTCCCAAGCCTCATGCTTATTGAACGAATCAATCTCATCTTGCATAGCTTGCCGCCAAAGCTTACTATCACTCGATTGCAAAGCTTCCTTGACATTCGTCGGCTCACTCAACTCTGTCTCGAGCGCAGACATCGTCCTCGGTACTCTCGGCCGTAAATTATAGGCTGGTCCGTCAGATGGTGGCTTCCGTGGCATTCTGGTTGTATCAGTAGATGAACTCGGCACCTGCTCGTCAGCCTCAAACCACACTTCAGGCGCTACCGGTCTCTCCGCCTCAACCTCAGCCTCTACAGTTGGTAGTGATGGTATCTCCACCTCAAGCTCAGTCCCAGACTGATCACGAACATCCGCATCTTCAACGGTATCTCCGTCATCACTAGTCGGAAAGAAGATCTCCACGGGCCGTTTACTCTTGACACCTCGCTCTTACGATTCAGGAAATACACGAACACCTTCCTCGAATGATCATCCAAGAATGCCAGGATATACCTCTTGCCTCCAAGCGAATTCACCGGCAACGGACCACACAAATCGGTATGGATTAAATCCAACCGCTTTGCAGCCACAGACTTCTCAGGATTGCTGAGAAAAGGAAACCGAGCTTGCTTTCCCTTTAAACAAACTTCACAGGCAACGTCTTGTCAAGGGTCATCCTGAAAACTAATATCATTAGCAAGTCCCTGCCTCAAAAGCTTCATATTGTTGGCGCTTAAATGGCCAAGTCTTTGATGCCAAGTTGCAGTGCTAATAGTAAGATTCGCCCGTAGACTGCAGGTCTGAAGTCTGTAAGCCCCTCCAACGTCATTTGCCTTAATCAAAACATCGCCCAGCTTAGAAATTGTACAACCAGTAGTATCAAAATTAACAATACAACCATTCTTAATCAATTGCGAAACAGATATGAGATTTACAGACAGCTTAGGTATATACAACACATCAGTTAACGTCGCGCTATCCGACAACTTAACAGTACCTATACCTGTACACCGCAGTTTATCTCCACTAGCAATGGTGACGTGACCATCTCGCGATTTGAAGTCTGTCATTAAATCACGCCTGCCAGTCATGTTATTTGTAGCCCCCGAGTCTATGTACCACGAAGATTCCGAGTCAGTTCCAGTACTATATGCTGATAAGACACAGTTTCCTGAAGAATCCTTCGCGTTCCGGCAGTCTTTCTTCAGATGTCCTTTCTGTCTGCACTTCCAGCACCACGGTTCTCTCTTTCTAGCGGAATTATCCTTCGCTTTTGACTCATCCTTGTGCTGCTGCGCTTTTCTCGTCCAGGAGTCACTCGTACTAGCGCCTTTTCTTGTAGAATACAAGCACTCACTCGAATCTCCACGACTAGTCCAACGTTGATCCTGTAGCAGTTTCGATTTGACTAGATCAGCAGTAATGACAGCTCCCGAATGCTCTAGTGCCATGATCTTGGGCTCGTACTCTGTCGGTAAACCTTTGAGCATCAACGCACCAAGAAACTCGTCATCAACAGGTTTGTTCATATTCGCCAATTGTTGCGCTAATGACAATACTTCATTGACGTAAGCTTCCATGCTAGAATAGTTCTCCAGTTTGACAGCGCACAAGTTCTGAAGAGTTCTCACTCTTGAACCGAGTCCTTTATCATCATATGCACGTTCCAGTGCATTCCAGGCGTCTTTCGCCGTATCCGCTGACATCAAATGTGAAAAACATGACTTTTCAACGCTCAAGCAAATTTTAGATTTTGCTATTTCGTCACGTCGATTTTTCACTTCGGACGTTGTTTTGTCATCCTTACCGTAACCGTTTATACAGATCCATAAATTGTCGTGAATCAATGCATTTTTCATAACAAATTTCCACTCGACGTAATTTTCACGTCCGCGTAATTTTTCATGTGAAAAACTATGATTTTTCGTTTCCGACATATTTACAATAACGTTGCACTATTTTTGCTGAACCATAACCTGATATAAATCATATTTAAACACATACTTGGTGTAAAATATAAGCAGAATTTATTAAGCACAAGACATGACATTAAAAACATTTTTGACAAGTAACAGAACACAATGTCAGTCATTTCAATAAATTGGAGTCGGCCAGGATTAGCAATAAGGTTTTAACCCTCCAACAAATATCAATAATTATTCCTCATTTTTATGTTTTTTTGGAAGGAGATTAGTGAAATATATACAACATTTAAAAAAAAACTAAATCTACCATTTTAGAATCAATATTATGTAGAAATTTAATGTATTTTTAATAATTGATATTTCTTTTTAAATAACGAGTAGATAGCTCCTAAAAACAGCACAAAAAACGGCTTGCGCGGCGTTTTGCTCGGGGTACCGCCTTAATGGGACCCTTTCCAGATATACGAATTTATTTTCCTCTTTCATGCAGGTATGCTTCGACGCGTAGCCGGCGTAAGTTTGAAATATTGTGTCCGCTACGTCTGAAACATTGCCAACGTAGCAATAAGCTTTTAACTTTTTTAATGTAGCTTTACTTTTATCGTATTCTTTGATACATAAAATACTGTAATTGCAAAAAGTGTGCACAGAGTGAGTATATTTTAAAAAACACTTACAAAAAACTTAGATTCACTTACTTAAACTCTGCTGGATTGAGAATTAAAACTATTTTAAACAGTTTTAAAATTCCATTCCATTATCTAAATCAAAATAAACCATGTTTCTTATCCATTCTTCCACAATCCATCCCTGATACCAATCCCAGTGTGTCATTACAATGTGACCACTTAAACTAGAGCCCTGACAGCTGATCGTTTCTCGCCATTTACTCCGATTGACAGCTCACGTCAAACTGGACGTTCCCGTTTACAAGATGGCGTCGTCAGGATTTTATTTGTGACGTAATAACGCTGTGTGACGTATTTGATGATCGCGTTCGCGCCAATTATAGCCCTTTGATGGGAGAAGGATATTGCATGTTCGCGATTAGCTGTTAGTGCCGATGTGTTGACGATGTGAATCGGGAATGTTCGGGTAAGGACGGCTGTTGTCGTTTTGTTAATTATTTTAATGCTTAAATGCTGACATGATGACTAATGGAGAAGTATGGATAAAGCCAGACATGTTGCGCCATTACCCTAAATAATTTGGGATAAGAGCAAAAAATAATCATAAATGATGAAGATGTTGACAAAGGGCCCGATTTTTTTATTTGGAGTCAGAAAGTGTCAAACCCTAATTTCTTTGGCCCTAGTGAAAAGGGGTAGAAGTCCGAGTTTGTTGAAAATGAGTTAAGTATAACCAAGTGATCATAAAAAATGCTCTATCGTTTGGTGAAAACGGATCTAAGGTATCTCTCAAAATAAAGAAGTAAAAGGGTCCAAATGACACCAAAAATAACTACAAAAGTCCGATTCAAGTACTTTTGTATTCTTTTAAACAATAAAATAAAAAATATATTTTGTGTTTTTTAATCTTAATGAACATAAATTACCAACGTTTTAATTTGGTCAGTGTTTATGAATTAAACAACTTCTGGCCCTTAAAAATAGTTTAGTGAGTAATGATATTACAACCAAAATAAAGGGAAAAAACAATATTTATTTGCATTAGTTGGTTATCATAAAAATCATAATGCGTACTCCCTTTTCACTTGTGTGAATTAACATTTAAATTATAGGAGAAGGGGAACCGCATATAATATTTTATACCTTCAAGGAATTCATTTTGTGATTAGTATAAGTAATCTTAAAAACTATTAACTTTGCATAAAAAAATAACTCGATAATAATAAAGAGTGTAGGTAGTTTCTAAAAAACATCACAAAACATCAGATGTATTTCATTTTGTAGTGGTTTAAATGTCATAAGTCATAAGTCATAAGTCATTTATTCATTTGTTTAACATAGGTACAATAATAATGGTATATACAGGTAATAAAGAGTGCGCTATGTTATGCCAGAGGGCGTACAAATGTTTGCAAGTATTTAAAAAAAAGAAATTAAATAAAATCAAGCCAGGTAAATCAAAATAATGAACTAAAATAAGCCTGGACAATTAAACAACAAATAAATAGAATTGCATAATCCAAATTAATAGAAATCAATGTCAATACAAATATCAATAGAAATCAATGTCAATAAAAAGAGAAACAAATAGGAACAATAATATAACAAAAACAAAATGTCAAAAACAGTACATGTCAAGACACAGACTGAAAACAAATAATAAGGCTATGTCAATATAGGCAAAACATTACAAATGTCAATATTCAATACTAATGTTAATATACAAATCCAATGTCAATATACAATACTGATGTCAATATACAATACTAATGTCAATAAAGTATATACAATACTAGTGTCAAACACGCAATTTGCGTTTCCTGTAAAGTTGCATTTTTAGATGTCATGCCTTTGTTTGACAAGTTTCCCAGCTAGCAAACAAGCCAACAACTTAAAATTATTTGATACTAAGTACCTACCTATGTATCAAATTTTTTAACAAATTAATTGAACTTGGTATAAATAGCAAAGTATAATTTATATTTTATTATTTCACTAGCTTTCCCACGCGGCGTCGCTCCCGTCAACTGCCTACCTACCTACCCTAGATACATTACTGTTGCGTAACTTAAACCGTTTACGCACGCAACGGAAGCTCTCAAAAAGGATGTTTTTTTTCTGTTTTTGCAACATTTTTCATTTATGCTCCGCTCCTATTAGTCGTAGCGTGATGTTATATAGCCTATAACCTTCCTCGATAAATGGACTGTCCAACACAAAAAGAATTTTTCAATTACAACCAGTCGTTCCTGATATTAGCGCGTTCAAACAAACAAACTCTTCAACTTTATTATATTATATACTAGCTGCCCAGCAAACTTTGTTTTGCCATAAAAAGACCAAACATTTATCTACCCTACCTACCATACCTTACACTACCTACCCTACACTACCCTACCCTACCCTACCCTACCCTACCCGACCCTACACTACCCTACACTACCCTACACTACCCTACCCTACCCTACCCTACCCTACCCTACCCGACCCTACACTACTCTACCCTACCCGACCCTACACGACCCTACACTACCCTACCCTACCCTACCCTACCCTACCCGACCCTACACTACCCTACACTACCCTACCCTACACTACCCTACCCTACACTACCCTACCCTACACTACCCTACCCTACCCTACCCTACACTATCCTACCCAACCTACCCTACCCTATCTACCTACCAACTTGTTGAACTATTTATTTGAATAAGAAATAATATACTACTATACGAATGCAACCAACTTTTGTTTCTACCGGCAGCGTTGATCTAATTAAAATTTAGAACATAAAAGTTGCTATTGTGCGTCAACCTTAAAAGATAGACATATGGTGTCACGGACTTTTTTTTAGAACTTTTAAAGAGAAACAATTCCATCATACATGATATTTGCGTAACTTAAACCATTTACGCAGCGCACGCAATGGAAGCTCTCAAAAAGGATTATTTTTTCCCGTTTTTGTAACATTTTTCATTTATGCTCCGCTCCTATTGGTCGTAGCGTGATTTTATATAGCCTATAACCTTCCTCAATAAATGGACTATCCAACACAAAAAAAATTTTTCAATTCCAACCAGTAGTTCCTGAGATTAGCGCGTTCAAACAAACAAACTCTTCAGCTTTATTATATTATTATTATTATTTGTATAGTATAGATTATTACTGTTACGATCGAGTTCTCTATTCTAGCAATAAGGAGAACCACTATTCCGAGGTCAGAGGACATAAATCTAACTTATGAGATTATTTTATCCAGTTTGAGAGGAAATCCTACGTAGACCAATTGAGAAGCTTTTTCTCGACCCTGCAGGGGAAGCAAACATCCGGTGAAAAAGAAAAAGACGCCTACAAATCTTTCAAGGTTCAATTGAACAAGGTTCCGGAAACAACCTTACCTCTGTAGACATAGCGTGACTTGTAGAAAATAGAATTTATAATGAAATAATCTGGCGTAATTTAAGATTATGAGAACCTTGAATTATCATCCTAATCCTAAGTTAAAATTATAATACGAATGTGAGTTTACGCCTTAAGGGGTGAAAGCGTAACATACAAACCCCTGCAACTTAATTAGGTAAGTGAATTCGGCGAGGCAAAGGGTTTGACACCATGAAAGAGTTTAACAATCGACCAATCACATAGACTACAGTGTGCTTGTTCCAAGTTTTTTATCGTACTCACTCGTGATAACGCAAACGAAGAGTGCAAAGGTCAGGTGGTAAACATACCATCATTTTCTGCATAAATACCATTTCCGAGTTTTAGTAATAGTGCCGAAAAATTACCAGCAGCGACTTCACCCTTTAAGTGTACTCTCATATTTTTGAATAGTTCATGTATTTTTAATGAAGACCACAGAGAGGACTTCTTAAGACACGCCTTAATTTCATCGGCATCTGTTCCTCGCGGAACTATTATAAATGTTTGAAGAAAATCAGCACCCAATATTACTGTCATGCTGACAACCCATAATATGAAGATCCTGACTTTAAAACTGACGGATTTTCATACAAATTTTCATCCCCTATTTCACGCCCTTAGGGGTGGCATTTCCAAAAATCCTTTCTTAGTGCTCACCTACACTACCAAAGGAACCGACATGCCAAGTTTAATGATTGAAGCTTCAGCCGTTTGGGCTGTGCGTTGATGGTCAGTGAGTAAGTCAGTCAGTCAGTCAGTCAGTCACTTTCTTCTTTTATATGTTTATATATATATATATATTATATAAGATATTACTACTCTTACTGCCAATTGCTTAGCCCGTATTAATTTCGGAAATTATCACAGAGGAACATATTTCCGGGATGAATATGTCCTAATCCATGGTCTACCCATGTGCCAAAGTTTCGACCAGATCCAGTCAGCAGTTAAGGCATGAAAAGGTAACAAACAGAGGGACAGACTTTTGTATTTATATTAGAAAGTAAGGAAGTATGGATATAATCTATTACGTAATAAACTGACTTAATTAAGGTATATAGGCAATATTCATTCACCTTGGATTGCCATCTTACTAATATTAGAAATGTGAAGGTTTGGATGGATGTGTGTATGTATGTTTGTTACTCTATCACGCTAAAATGACATACGGAACGCATGAAGCACCTTCTGTGCACATGCGATGCACTGGCTGGTTAGCGAATGAGTCTCCTAGGGGTTGGATAAAACCAGAAAACTATAGGCTCATATCTCCTAGTCTCGTTGTAAAAGAGTTTTGAACTAGATTGGGGAGGAGTAAGTTATCTAGGAGCCCACAAAAGAAAATCCCAATGGGTCGAAGTGTCCGAGTTATTTCTCGGCCCCTCCACAAGATAAGATAAGATAAGATCATGTTCATTTTAAGAATTGTAGTAATCCTGTTACCTAATCAAAATGAACTAAACCGCATTCGCTACCATCCACATTTATTATTAGCCTATTTCTACTAGGCCACAAAGTAAACTAAACAAAATTAACTACCCCAACAATCTAACTCAAACTACCCCAAACCCAACATTATTATGTGTGATACAGTCCCCAAAACTTAGTTTTCAAGTAGACGGGGGTCAAACAGGTCGCAAGTTCGTGATCAATGGCCAAACAGTGCGATATCACAGATGGTATAACTAATAGCGCTGAGTACATTCATTAATCGTAAGACGTCCGATCATTAGTAACTGCCAACCTCGACTGAGAGGCACGCGTGGTCGCGCGTCGCAAACTACCCTCGAATTTGCTTGATTAGTAGATTGGGTGTTAGGATGAATATGTGAATGCTATTAAGTGTTGTGATTTTGATATTAAAAAACGGTAATTTGATTATGTATTAAATAAATAAGTAGTGATTCTGAACGGCACTTCACCGCCATTTGCAACTTTATTAAAAAATATTAGAGGGTAAACGAAAAAAAGAACGGGATGGCGGGGAAGTGCCGCGGCGAACGCATAATGGCCGCTTTGGCAGTTTTTGGTTAACGGTGTTAGCGAGAGGTCAAGTTGAGAACAAGTGTAAATCAGTACCTATCGCTCTTTGTCTACAACTTAAACATTGTGGTGCCTAATTAAAGGACAATTAATCAACTGAAATAAGGTGTAGGGCTTCCATTACGTAATCACGTAATTTTGCAATTACGTAATTACGAACTCATTTTAAAGTATTTTCAATTCCGTAACTGAAGATGTCAATTCCGTACTTACGTAATTATTGGTATTATCAATCAATCAAAATAGTCAACCAAAAAAAAGCATTATACGTACACATTTATAATGTGGCAACACTATACGAAATAACTACATCTAAACTGTACAAACAGGGTATTCCCCGCTGTTTATTTTATCGTTTGTAAAATCTTGCAAAAAATAGGTCTAAGACGTACAGAATAGAGTTCAAATTATCATCTTGGTGAGTCGGCAGGGCCGGGGAGTCCCTGACGAAAAGTCCCTACGACCACGGGGAACTTAGGGGAACTACTATGCTCTTCACTTTCTTAACTAAAAATAAAGTAGTTTCATTGCTCAATTGTCGGTTGTTCAGTTCACATCGCTAGACTCTCGACGCAGTTGAAACTGATTAGTTGGTGGCTGGCTAAATTAAAAGTTGTTGGTAAGTGCGCGCAAATATTAACAATTTGTAGCAGTTGTATCTTTATCGTGGGTGACTTTGAATGTGTGGAATTGTGGATTATCTCATGAAAGATGTCTTCTTCAAATAAAACTGTATACAAGGAGTTTTTGAACAAACGCACACAAAGCTCTTTCTGGAAACATTTCTTGAGAGCTGATAATGGACAAAGTGTTGAATGTAAGCATTGCAAAAAAAATGAAAACTCCTGGTGGCGCAACTGGAGCGTTACACACTCACATGCGTGCCAAGCATATCGGAGAGATGTCGCAAGAGCAGGAGTCGCAAAGGCCGAGTACATCAACGTCTAATAGTGGTCAAATTCAAACACGAAAACGTACGAATGAAGCTTCACAAAAGAAAATTAAACTCACTGATTATTTTTCAAATATGGTGGTTCGAGTGGCCAGAATGGCTGCATTGGATGGGATACCATTGAGCACATTTTGTACTTCAGAAGATCTGAGATATCTTTTTAAAAACTCTGGTTACGATGTGCCGAAATCTTCTACGACTATAACACAGATAATTCTAGAACAGAGTGATAACACAAAAAACAAATTGAAAAATCAATTTGAAATTATGCAGTCTGAAAATAAAAGATTTACAATCACGTTTGATGAGTGGTCATCTACCCGTAATAAAAGGTGTTTGAATATAAATATCCACAATAAAGACTTTGATAAGGCCAAATATAAAAATTTGGGACTTGTCTTTGATACAGGGATCAATGCCAGCTGAAGTAGGCACTCAATTATTACAGCAGCATTTGAGTGACTTCGGTTTAAGTCTGGAAGACGACATAATTGCTTTCACAACAGATGGAGCAAGTGTAATGGTCAAAATGGGTAGAAATTTTGACGGCCACCACCAATTGTGTTTGGCTCATGGGATACAACTAGCAGTCCTGGATGTTTTATATAAACACAGAAATCTCCAGAACCTGAAGTCCAGGAGGATGTCTCAAATACCGGCGCTGAAGAAGCAGAAGAAATTGAAGAAGATGAGGATGCGTTTATTGTAGAATCGACCAGAGTTCCAGAATCGGAGTTTTTATACAAAGGTACTATAAAAAAATTAAGAGATCTAATAAAATCTTTTAAAAACTACCCTTTGAAAAACGACTTGTTGCAAAAGTACATTTTAGAAGACCATCGTAAAAATATTGAACTAATACTAGACTGTAAAACACGATGGAACAGCTTGTCAGATATGGTAGGCCGATTTCTCAAATTAAAATCATGCGTTTTTAAGGCTTTATTAGCAAAATTTACAGACGAAGAGATACAAGACCTTCACGACATTCATTACAGCTTGGATGTAATAAAAACTACAGTTTTGTCATTATGTCACCGTGATTCAAACTTATTGACGGCCGACGCTGCGCTTTGATTTATGCTAGAGAAACTTGATCTTCAGTCAAACGATCTCAGTGGAAAATCAGCCCCATCTCTTAGAAAGAGAATAAAGGAAAGGCGAACAAATGTATTCGGTGTTTTGCAATATTTGCATAACAATGAGGATTTTTTTAAAACTGCTGACACAGAATGTTTCACGAAACCTTCGTCAGATGATATACGAATGTACATAGTGGAACTGTTGGAACGGTTGAAGTATAATTCTACTCAAAAAAGTACAAATTCGCAACCACAACCGAGTGCTTCGGACGCAATTGCCACCAATGACGATGATGACGAGGAGTTGACAATCGCACAACAGTTAGACAAAGAAATACACAAAGTGACTGTAAATAAACCAATTTCAACAGTAAACACAGATCTCCATTCCATTATTAGGGTAGAAATGTGCATTTACGACAGCGCTGGCGGTGGTCGCGAAGTTTTTTTGACTGAAGCGTATAATTATTTGCCATCGATAACGCCTACAAGTGTTGAAGCCGAGCAAGCCTTTTCATCCGTCGGATATTTTTGTAATAAACTAAGAAGTTCTCTGGGTGACAAAACTTTAAATGCCTTGTCATTTATGAGATCACATTTTCAAGAAGAAAGATTATATTCGGGACGAAAAAAAATGGTTTTACTTTGATGTACGATAATAAAATTCTTGAATAAATATTTTTTTGTTTAAATATTGTTACGAGCTGGGGTTCAGGGATAAATTATTTAAACAGCTGACTTCAATTAATCACTGTTTATTACAAAAACACTTCTTAAACAATTCTATTACTTCGCACTATTTTCCGCTATGATCGCTCTGTATCGCTTCTCAATCGAAACTGACCCACGACGAACTCGACCGCTCTTTATATAGCCCGGAAGATGTTTCTAGAACGTTCCATACTGTTCTAGGTACTTCGAGAATCTTCCAGAACAATCGACTTTTGAACTCATCGATCCCGAAGCGACTAGAAACTTCCAGAATGTTCGGTTCGAACATTCTGGAAAATTCTACTCGACACGAACTTTCGAGAACATTACTTCCGCTATTCGATACTAGATAGCGCCACTAGTTACTACTTAGTTATTCTACTCGTCACTAGATGGCGCTGCCCTATCTTGTAACAATATTGTGTTTATTTTGATAATTTCTTGAATTTGAGTTAGAAAAAGATGATTTAAAAATTGTAGATACCTCTATCTACAATATTTACAAAAATTCATAATCAATTAAAAAATAGGAAAAATTACGTAATTACGGAATTATGGAATTGGAGAAAAAGGTTGCGTAATTAGTTACGTAATTGACATTTCCGTAATTTTGGAAGCCCTAGGTGTATCATTTCAATTCAAAAGTGTGCATAGCCCGCGCGCCACGTCGGACGAAAACAGTAAGTAATTTTGAATATCCTTGTTATTAGACAGTTACATGGCAATATATTAGTGATCGCTTAAGTAGGTACACGAAAACGGCGGTAACGTTGCGCTTGGTTAAAGCATTATAGCAATTGTATGACTACTTGTAATTTAACGAATTGTGAAGTGAAGTTGTACGTGTAACTACTTCATGAGATAAAATGTGCTGCTTAGCGAGTGTGGCCGCGAAGGTGTGCCTCAAAGTCGAAAACGAATGTCGAAAGTTGAAAGTCGAAAGTCAAAAGTCAAAAGTCACTTCATCCAATAATGTAGTTCCGGAATTCGACCCCAACAATAAAGCACAGGATGACGAACGCTGGCTGAGAAAGGTGAATGAGTGCGCAGAAATCTATTCTTGGGATGAGAAGCAGATAATTCACTATGCATTGCAAAAGCTACGCGGTTTAGCCAAAACTTGGTAGGAGTCCCTTCCGTCACTTAGTTACTCGTGGGAGGTGTGGCAAAGTAAAATGATGAAAGCTTTTCCGAATGATGTAAATTATGGTAAATTGTTAGATGAAATGCTCAACCGAAAATCTCGCACGGACGAAACCCTTAGAGGCTATTTCTACGAGAAATTAACGCTATTGAGTAGGTGCGAGATTGTCGGTCGCAAGGCAGTTGACTGTATAATTTATGGGATTACTGATAGTTCAGTTAGAAACGGTGCGCAAGCTCTCACATGTGAGGAACCAGAAGACCTGTTAAATTACCTAGCGTCTCAACAACCCTCGCAATCTAGGGACGCAACACGAGGCTTGTTATCATCAAGCTTGGTAAAGAGACGCGACTTTCGTGGTAACGGTAGGGGTGCCAGTGGTGCCACAAGTAGCAGAGGAGCAGGTTCTACTTGTTTTAATTGCAACGAGCCGGTTCACATTTATATAAATTGCACCAAGCCCATTGTCAAGTGCGGGAGGTGCTATAGAGTAGGGCATAATATTGAGAACTGCAATAGGAGACCGTTACAACAACAAACACCAAGTGAAACCAGCAGCAAGAGCAATCAGGTAGCTTACAGGAAGGTGTTAAAAATTGTGGTAGATGCGGACAATTTTTTGGCCGATGAAGTCAAGTCAAATCAGACTTACATACAAGTAATTCCCGAAGGTTACTCTAGCCATGCTGTTTCACTTTGCCATGGTACAGTCAATGAGGCAAATGGTAAGTTCCATAAAACTATTGACGCTAATGGAAAAACGCTGAACGCCTACCTTGATTTCGGGAGTGACTGCAGCCTAATTCGGCATTCGGAAGCAGTCGCTTTGGGGTTAGTGGAAGGTGAAAGCACGCCATTGCCCGCAATAAGAGGCTTTGGCAATTCTATAGTCATCCCGAAATTCAGGGATACTGTGCGTGTTAGAATTGACGAAATCGAAACTAACTTCGATGTTTTGGTGGTTGACGACGCGTATTTGCAGGTTCCATTGTTAATAGGACAAAATTTAACCGAAATGACGTCAGTTACCGTATTGAAAGACAACGAGAGGTTGTTATTTTATCATACTCCCGCCGATCCCTTCTTGAGCCAAAGTAAAACCCTTGGTCTTTATGTTTCCAAAGACGTTACTATAATTAGGGGAGGATTAGTGGAAGTGTACACCAAAGAGGCCTACACGGGTAGTGTTTATTCAGATGGAGGTACCAGGATGAGTCCCCATCAGGAGTATCATCTCCATCAGGGTTGTTACGAGGTGACCGAGAATAAGGTGGTAGTGTTCATTACGTCGTTGACTAGAATGCCGCTTATGTTCAAGGCAGGGATGTTAATAGCTTGGGTGAACCCGATAGGAGAAGTTAAGGCTCTGCTGGTGCAGACTAAGCAAGGCGAAATACCGATGACGCCAGTTGATAAGTCAGAAATAAAAGTAGGCGAAAAGGTCGACAAAAAAACCCGCGAAAGAGTACACCAGCAAATATCAAAGATAAATATCCCCTACCTTTAATTGACGACCAGTTGACGAACTTGAGCGGGAATAAATATTTCGTCACGCTGGATCTAGCCTCTGGCTATTACCAGATCCCGTTGGGAGAAGGCAGTCGACGCTTGACAGCGTTTGTCACCCCAGACGGGCATTATGAATTCAAACGCATGCCCTTTGGGCTGGCAAACGCGCTAGCCATGTTCCAGAAGATGATAAATAGTCTATTGGGTACGCGGAGGTTCAAGAGTGCTTTAGCATATATGGACGACCTACTGGCTGAGAATATAGATGAAGAATTTGAGAGATTAGAGGACGTCCTCAAGCTCCTTCAGGATGCTGGGTTAACTCTCAAATTGTCAAAGTGTAGGTTCTTTGATACGAGCATCGAGTACTTGGGGTATTAGATATCCAACGAGGGTATCAAACCGAGTGGATGGAAAATAATGGCGGTGCGAGATTTTCCCGAGCCTCGTAATATCCATGAAATCCGACAGATTTTGGGCCTGGCGAGTTATTTTCGTCGCTTTGTGAAAGGGTTCGGTAGAATTGCCAGACCACTAACTTCGCTCCTTAAGAAGAATGCCCAGTGGCAGTGGAGTATAGAGGCGGTCAAAGCATTTGAAACATTAAAGGAATGCCTGGTCAAACGTCCTTTGCTGGCATTATATAACCCGGAATTAGACACTGAGGTGCACACAGATGCCAGTTCGCTGGGATTGGGTGGAATCCTCATGCAGTGGCAGATAAGTCCCAAGGTATTAAAACCCGTTGCATACTTTAGCCGGCAGACCACACCAGAGGAACGTCAGTACCACTCGTATGAGTTAGAGACTTTGTTGAAAAGTTGAAAAAGTTTCGTCCCTATCTTGTGGGACTAGCTTTCACGGTGTACACGGCCGCAATCCTCAGGGAAATAGGGGACCGCCACTGCCGGCAAGTGTTTTACACATAAATACTGATGATTGTATTCTTGCCCAGCAAATGGCAGACCCTAAACTCGAAAGAATTTTTAAGATATTGAAACCGGGTTTAGATCTTGAGGTTACAGACGTTAAAAACAACTTCGTTGTTAAGAATCATGCACTACACAGGAAATTGGAGGATGGGTTGCGGTTGGTAGTTCCCAAAGATGGCAGGTGGCAGATTTGTAGGGCGAACCACGACGAAATTGGGCATTTTGGGTTTGCCAAGACTTTGGAACGCATTCAAAGCCGCTACTGGTTGCTCAAGCTAAGACGTTTTGTAAAAAAATACTTGGCAGCTTGTACAGATTGCGCGTACAATAAAGACAATGCGGCTCGAACGAGTAGTGGCTTCTTACACCCGATAGAAAAAGTGGCTCAACCGTTTCACACCTTGCACTTGGACCATTTGGGACCATTTGTAAAGAGTAAAGCTGGCAACAGCTATATTTTGACTATTGTAGAAGGCTTTGCTAGGCTGGTTAAGGATACTAAAAAGATGAACGTAGTTAAAGTTCTAGATGGCTTATTTCACGACTTTATGATACCGCATAGAATTATAACGGACCGCGGGACTGCATTTACGTCAGTCCAATTTAAAGACTTCTGTGTGAAAAAAGGTGTCAAACATGTGCTTAGCGCAGTCGCTTGCCCCAGAGCAAATGGGCAGGCTGAGAGATATAATCAAACTATCCTCATCGCCTTGTCTACACAGAATTTTGAAAGTGATGAACGCGACTGGGACAGGCGACTGGGTCAAGTACAGTGGGGTATTAACAATACCATTAATACCACAACTAAAAGGAGTGCTTCCGAATTACTTTTTGGGGTTAGGTCGAACTGCCCCATTGATAATAAGTTAACAACGGGTCATAATGACGTAACGAGTTGCGAAGGCATGGTTTCGGCTGTAACGAGGGGCATGGGAGGTGAAGAAGTGCTTCCACAGCGTTCCCCTGTAGTTAACGAGATTTTGGATGAGGGTCATGGCAACATCTCGCCTCCACTTGCTGACGGAGCAGACGAATCTGTGTCGGTTATAGAAGAATTGGGTAGGCGGGTCGATGAAATTAGGAAAGAGGCTTTGGCCAACATTAAACATAGTCAAGCAAGGCAGAAGGAAACGTACGACGCAAAGAGAGTTCCAGCAGTTTCGTACTCGGTCGGTGACCTAGTGAAGCTTACGAAGACCAGCTTTTCCAACACTTTTCTAAAAAGCTGTTACCTAAGTTCATCGGCCCGTATAGAGTTACTAGTTGTCTAGGTAACGATCGTTATAGGGTGGCTAATGTACCAGAGTTAAACACAAGAAACTATGATGGTGTCATAGCATCTGATAGAATGCGTCCCTGGATCGGTATACAAGCATTGCAGGTAAACAGGTCATCTGGATCCGAGTCATCGGACTCTGATTCGGGTTCTGAATAGGTTTTGTAAAAGGGTAGAGGAAGGAGGTGAGAATTATTATTGAGATTGCTGTTGTTTCACGAAATTATGTATAACAATAAGTAAAGACATGAGTCAGAATGGTTTATATAATGTGTAATATGAGTAATATATAATGGGTAATACGAATAATGTGCAACATATGTGATCTTTAATATGAAGTGAAGGTAAGGTTAGCGATTGATACAGTATAAAAGAGAGTTACATTGGGTCTGTTAGGATTTATTAGTATGTTCGTTTTCCTTCTCTCTTTGTCCCTTTTCCTGTATGTTTATTTTTGTATTATGGAATAAGGACCAACTAACGTGTTGTGTTGTGATATACGCGTGCTTCGGAGATAGCACGCAGTCGGATGTTAGACCGAGTGTTGTGATTTTGATATTAAAAAAAAGTTAATTTGATTAAGTGCTGTGATTTTGATATTAAAAAACGGTAATTTGATTATGTAAATAAGTAGTGATTCTGAACGGCACTTCACCGCCATTTACAACTTTATTAAAAAATATTAGAGGGTAAACGAAAAAAAGAACGGGATGGCGGGGAAGTGCCGCGGCGAACGCATAATGGCCGCTTTGGCAGTTTTTGGTTAACGGTGTTAGCGAGAGGTCAAGTTGAGAACAAGTGTAAATCAGTACCTATCGCTCTTTGTCTAGAACTTAAACATTGTGGTGCCTAATTAAAGGACAATTAATCAACTGAAATAAGGTGTATCATTTCATAAGATATAGGGGTTTTTTTTTTTTTTTTTTTTTTATATTCTACCGCGGACATGTGTGGTCCGCGCTCTTTTTTACCTTGTTATATTCTGTTTGTTTTTTTTTCCATAAAAAATTGCAATTGTTTGACTCCTACGTCGAACATTATTTTTAGGCTTACTTAACTAACTTAAGACTACGTGAGTTCATCCCTCACTAAATACTATATCTATTACACACTGGCATTACAATTTTATGTTTCTATTTGCTACTTATCTTTATGTTATTAAATATTTTGTTTACTTATTTCTATTGATACACTGCTTATGTTATTTGCTATTTTGTTTACTTATATTTATTGGTACACTTTCGGGGGAAGATGCATGGTAGTGCGAGCAAACCAGTCCCGGCCGACGGTTCCGGTTAAAGAAACCCCGTCGTTAGGACGTTGAGGTGAGTATGATTTACTCGCTCCACCATGCAGCTTTACAATATATAGACAGGGTGATGGTTTGGGTTTGTGTTTAGCGTGGAGTTTTTGGATGGGACTTGTTAGGTGGTGTTTTGGTGATGTCTGCTGACCAGGGACTTCGCTAGCGTGAGCAAGGCCTCTATGACGACTACGTCTCGATGCTGCATGGCCGTCTTAAGATTGTAGTTGACGACCGTTTTAGTCGGCGCATCCATCGCCCTCTTAGCAAGGCGGCCTGCGGCGTCATCGGCGTCGTCGGTGTAATAGACGCAACTGACTGTATGTCTGGACAACGCCACTACCGCGTGGGATATGCTGTCGTGGACCTGAAGCCTCCTGGACTTGGTGTTGATGATGATGACGCTGTCGTAGGTCGACCCCTGAGCCTCGTGTATGGTTAGCAGGCGTGACCCTTCGCCGGACCCAAATCCCTGGCTCGCAAGAGAAGCTTTCTCCCCCTGCGTATGAACCAGGAACAGGGTGTTTTGGGCAGTGCTCGGTATTTGCGCCCCTGTGTAACCTTTCACCTTCAGGAAGTGGATGTGTATATACCAGGGTATATCTCACTCAGGGCAAACGCCACGTCCATTGGATTGCGGTGTGTGCAGAGAAACTCCTGGCTGATGCCAGCAACCAGGTCTGGACGGGTATACCTAAGCTCGAAAAGGTTCTCTCTGTCCAAAAATGGAAGCTGGTTAACGTCTCCGACGAGGACAAGCTCGCTTGCTCCAGACAACTTTACTGCCATGACTATGGCACCAAAGTGGTTCATAAGAGCCTCGTCTACCGTAAGACGGTAGCATTTGTCTTGGCTCTTGAAACCGTTTGCTAGGATTGAAGCCATAGTGCGCACCTTGGCCTTTGCTCGGTCTCCTAAGCGGCGCGCAAGCTTTTCCCTAAGATCTTTGGCAGCTTCTGTTGTCGTGGTGGCTATCACGTCCCTGTCCTCGTTGAAGTGCTTTACCAGCCAGGTTGTCTTACCGCAACCCGGAACTCCGTTAATCCACCTGATATTGGGTACCGCCCAACTTGCCTGCGATGCCGGGATATCTGAGGTCTCTGAAATGGACTGTGCCATTTCCAGGATCTTATCATCCGGCATGATTTTGGTACATTTGGCGGTAACCACTATCGGGTCGCCATTTGGCACACTGAACTTGAGTTTGCCCGAGCGCTCCGTCTCCTCCTTGTCCAGGGCCACAAAACCACTCCTCGCGCTGTAGGCTGCCATATACGACCCCGTCATTTCCCCTTTGATGACTTGGGATGTGACGTTGTCGTACACCGCTGCCCCAGCTTCCTCGAGCAGTACCCTTAACAGACCCTCTGTGTCTCTCTGGAAGGTCTGCAGGATCTTCCTGCATGTCATAAGATTGACCTCTCTGGTCGCTCTTACGATTGCTACGTACTCGAGGAACGCGCTTTTTACGTGGTCCGTGGTACCCGACTTTACTGCGAGGGTCGGCGGGATGACTTGCCCTTTGTCGGCTCGTGTTAGCTCAGGCTTTTGCTGGGTTGGTTCCTTTGGATTTTTTCTGAAAAACCTCTCTAGTGCTGTCTCCTGCTTATGAGATGGTGATGCGTGGCTGGTGCTTGGGAGCAGTGCACTGAGGAAAGTGCCAAACGCTTTCAGGCGACTCCTCGACCGGGCCCGGTCCTCTGGGTTTATGGTGTTGCACTGCTCCTTAGCGGCTTTTTCGGCTGCTGCCTTCTGCTGGGCCCTTTCCGATCCGCTTTGAGTGGTGGGGCTCATCGCGCTGGTTGTTGGTTGTCTGGGGGCTTTGAGGAAACTCAGGGTTTCTCCTCTGTCCTCGTAGACAACGACCTCATGATGTTCTGAGGCTTTTAGACAGCCAAAGCGGTCTGCGACGTCTCCTCTCTCCCCTCCCACCACCATTGCGTCCACACTTATGGTTCGGGCTGCGGCTGACGTGTAGTCTCCTGCCTCCCCGATCCTCTGAAGCAATGAGCTTGCTTGAGCAAATGGAGTAGCCTCTCCCCACTCGATTAATGCGATTGTTTTCCCTTTAAACCGCATTAGACGGCATCGGTGAGTGGCCACTTCCACTTGAGGTAGTGCAGCATACTTGCTGCCTTTTATGCTCGTTTTGGTAGTGCTTCCGTTAATCAGGGCGGCAAGGCCCGGCGAAAGGTGTATTCGGGCCGCAGCTCGACTTGAGCCTATGCAGAAGCCTATGCCTAACTTCTCCTGTTCCCTGTTCATGAACAGAGCGACGCCTCGCAGTCTGATGCCAGGGACTCCGTCCTCTCCGCAAGCCAGAAATTGTGTGGTAGTCATGCTAGGGGCTGGTTGTAGCCTGGCTGTTGCTGCTACCGCTGCTGCTACCGTTGGTAATGGCCGTTGGTTAGAGAGTGTGTGTGTAATTTGTGTATCAGTCAATGGTGTGCTTGTTGTTGTTTGTGTAGTTGTGGTTGTTGTTTGTGTGGTTGTTGTTTGTGTGGTTGTGGTTGTTGTTGCGGTTGTGTGAGTTCGAATGTGTGGTCGACTTCGTAAGGTTACGTCTGTTCTGTTAGCCTTTGCTGCGATTGTGGCAACTTTGCTCGCGAATGCCAAGAATGGAATACTAGTAGCCGGTCTCCCCATGACGGCGTGGAGTGTGGACTGGCTAAGCTGGGTTTCGGATTTTACTTCGAGCTCCATTGTGTCTTGGCTGAACCTTGGGCATTCGAAGAGCAGGTGCCAGACTGTCTCTTCGCAACTCGGGTCACAGACGCACGAGGGACTATCTTTGAGATGGAAGCGGTGGAGATACGCTGAGAATCCGCCATGTCCTGTAAGGACTTGTACGTGGACCGGTGTGAGCACTGCTTCTCTGAGTGTTCTTTTCGCCGCTAGGACGTCTGGAAAGAACACTTTCGTGACTGATCCTGTACTCGAGGACTCGTACCGCGCTTGCCACTTCCTTATAGTCCCTGCCCGTATCTTCTTTCTCACGAACGAAACGGGGACCTTGCTGTAGTCTGATGTGCATTTTGTTAGAGCTGCCTCCTTCGCCAGCTCATCCGCTCTCTCATTCCCGGCAGTTCCCACATGGGCTTTGAGCCAAAAGAGCCTCACTTCTCTGCCCTCCTCTCTGATTTCACGGACGCTTCTCTTGATTTGGAGTGCCAGGTGGTGAGTGACAGACGGTCTCCTCAGCAGGTCAAGTGACGATCTCGAGTCACTTAAGATGCTTACGGAGGCCGCCTTGGATTCTCTTGCCATCCTGACAGCTCTGAAGAGAGCGTACATTTCCGATTGGAAGACTGTGTTGTGAGGTTCCAAGCCGAAGGTGCTGAACCTTGACTACGTCCCGTTTTCCCACCAAGTTAGGGCAGCTGCAACTTTCCCCTCTATCTTGCTGCCATCGGTGTATATTTGGGGGCCGATTACTTGGTGGGTTACCAGGGTTTCAGGAGTCAAATTCTCTAGGCATTCATACTCGGTTGTTGTGAGTTGCGCTGGGTGGAGATTTTTGGAGTGGTGCACGTTGCACTCCAGCACGCGGCCCAGCGGTATGAACTCTTGGGAATGTCCCTTTTGGATCTTGAAAAGGGTTGCCGCCTCGATTACCCGGAGGTTTAGGGGGAGTTGGCCTGACAGGATAAGTGCCGATGTCAGAGACACCGTGCGGTATGCTTTGCAGATCTTCTGCGCGAAGCCTCTCTGCAGTGAGTCAAACTTTTTCCTTGCCATCAGTTTCTTAGCTGCGGGTGCCCACGCACTCGCTGCATACATCACGATGGGCTCTATCACCGAGACGTATATCGTCCTGTTTATGTCTCTGTTCAGACCCCAAGTCACCCTCGCCGCACATGCAAACTGCTTATAGATGTCTGCGGCCTTTCTACAGGTCGCAGACACGTGCGCATTGAAGGTGAGTTTGGAGTCTATCGTGAGACCTAACAGCTTCACTTCCTCAACCAGGTTTAGCCGCGTGCCCGACATATGAAGTACCGGAACGTCGTACTTTCGCTTCCTCGTTAACACCATTGCATTGGTCTTGTGCGCGGCGAAACGTAGCTTATTTTGGACGCCCCATTCCGATACTTTGGCTAGCGTGCTGTTGGCTGTTTGTTGCAGGGGACCGGCTGTGAAGTCTGAGAAAACCAGGACAACGTCGTCCGCGAAGGCTTGGCAGTATACCCCCATACTAGCCATTTTGTGTAAGAGTGAATCTAGGATAAGGTTCCAAAACGTCGGTCCGGCAATTGAGCCCTGGACGCATCCTTTCGTGGTTCCCTTCTCGCTAGTCGCCCTGGCATAGTTGACCCTGATGTTCCGGTCTTCCAGGTATGAGGCGACAAGAGCGTAGATATTTGCTGGACAATTCTTGGCTACCATCTGCTTCTTGAGTGCGGGCCACCAGGCGTTGTCAAAGGCTCCCTATGTCCAGTGATATCAAAAGCACGATCTTTTTGGCTTTGATTTCGGCTCGTAAGTGGCCCACTAGAGCATAGAGGGCGTCCTCCGTTCCGCGCTGTGGCATGAAGCCGTATTGGTTTATGTAAAGTGTTGGGAGGAAGTGCCACTGTAGTCGGCCTACTAGAAGTTTCTCGACGATTTTTCCTAGGACCGAGAGCAGACCTATAGGCCTGTATGACTTAGGGCTGGTGTAGTCGTCCTTTCCTGGTTTGCGGAGAATCCACACGTGGGCGACCTTCCACTGCTTCGGGAAGTGTGACAGCAACAGACACTTGTTTGCTATCGCTAAGAACACCTCCCTATCGCAGTTTATTGCCGCTGTGCAGATGTCTGCTGTTAATCCGTCGGGACCGGGGGCTTTTTTCGGATTTTGGTTCTGGAGAACCATTTCCAGCTCCGCGGTCGTTAAGGGCGGATCGTCTGCAGACAGACCTTGGGGGTTTTTCTCCTCCACTAGCCTCCTTAGCGCAGTGTGGTAGGGCTGTTTAGCATCCGTTGAGTCGTCGGGGTAGAAGGTTTTTGCCAGAAGATCCGCAGATTGCTCTGGACTTAGCGTCTCGCCTGCGGTATTTCTCAGGAGCGCGTCGTCCTTTCTTCTGGCTGTCTTCCTTATTACCCTGTAGATGCCGTCCCACATGCTCTCTCGGTCCTGCTTCGTGCAGAACTCCTTCCAGTTGGCTGTGGCTGCTTCCGTTGCTGCTGTCGTGTAAGTTTTTTTGGCCAGCACATACTCTTGAATGGTGAAGTGTCTCCGGCTTGCGGCTGCGTTCCGGATCCTTCTCTTCTTCGTCATGGCGTCTTTTTTGAGACGGTCTAGAGAAGGGGTCCACCATGGGGGCTTGGCGTTGTGTTTCGGTGACCCCAGTTTTGGAATCGCTTCCTCGCATGAGCGGTGGATGTTCTGAATATAGTTAGAAATGATTGTCTCCAGATCCTCTGGGTTCGATGCGTTCAAGACTCTGACTTGAGTGATGCCACTGTCTGCTAGGCTGGTCTTGAAGTGGGTGCTGAAGTCGGACCACTTGGCCTTCTTGGTGTTGTAGATGCGCGTCGAAATTGGCCTTAAGGGTTCCAGGGCCTTTTCTAGACGCATCGAGAAGGTTATAGCGTTGTGGTCTGAAGTTGTTAGACTTCTTTCTACCCGCCACTCATCGACCTTGCCCAGCAGCGACGAACTGCAAGCTGTCACGTCGACGATGCTTGTGCACCACCTGTCATTTCTGTATGTCTCGAACGTTGGTGTTTGGCCCGTATTTAGGATGTGTAGATCCCGCTCATTGAGGAAAGAACTGTACGCCGCCCCGCGATGGTTTTCGGAAACACTTCCCCACCAATGGCTCCAGGCGTTCACGTCTCCTCCCACCAAGATGTTGTTTGTGTTCAATTTGTGTGTCTTGTATTGTGTTTCGGATAGGTAGGGTTCGATGTCCTGGTCACCCTCAAAATAGACCGATAGTACTCCAAAGCTGAGCTGACCCACCTTTAGCAAGACAGCAGGAACGTTCTCAGTCACAAGCTGGGGGTCGTGGATGACCTCCAGGTTGTTACCGAAAACAACAATCGCTGCCTTAACTGGCTTTTGGCGGTTGAGGCTGCACTGGATGACTTGTATGCCGGGGTTTTGTTTCATCACACCTGTTCTTCCTACGTAGGGCTCTTGAACAAGTGCTACTGAAATTCCCCTTGCCTGGGCCGCCAAGTGGAGTTCTTCTGTGGCCAGCCTAGAGCGGTGAAGATTTGCTTGGATGAACCGCAATCTTGCTGTCGGTCTTGAGGAGATTTCGGGGGTGACTGGTTGGTTTGTTGGTGTGTTTTCGTTGCCCTTAGCAATAGGATACGCGCGATCTGGCTATGCCGTCCCACTTTTGGCGTTCCTGGCAGTCTTCGCTGAACGCTGTGTGTGCCAGGTCGTTGCTCGTCCCGTGTGCTACCTTGCAGTTTGCGCATGTGGGCTGTTTGCCGTCCGCTCGAGTGAGGCAGTCCCTGATATTGTGAAGATATAGGGGTTTATTGTAGGATAAAAGTAAGCCATTATTCACATGGCGTTGTATTGACGTTTTTGCAGTATAAGACCTAAGGTAAGCATTACGTTAATTGCTAACACTACCTTATCATTTTTCTTATTTATTTTATTTCGTCCGTACACTTATCCTTACAAAATCAATCAAATGGTGACATTCAATATACGAGTGAATATGATTTTTTTCTGGGTAGATTGAAATACGAATTAATCATGGGGTTTTTAGATTCCTTAGTCAAATTCCAATAACGGGTATTGTAAGTTATGATAATACTTGTGTTGGGGCCATCTCGCTACTTCCCAGAATGTCTGTTTCAAGTAAAGAGACCATAAAAGTGACAGTGCTATTCGACCTGTATGACTCCATCTTCCTATTGCACCAGAATCATGATGCTTTAAAGATGTCATATTATTGATGACTTTGTTTTGCAGTATCTTTGAGAAAAACTTTACAAATAAAAATATTTAATTACTAGTTAAAATGCATTTTGACTACGGAACCATCCACTACGTGTGGCGCGACAGTCCCTACACGCATTAAGCCGGTTTTTCTTGACTATTCAATTATTTTCGAATGGATTATAATTATATTATATGGATCACAACCCATTCACTTCAAAGTCGACTCAGACTTCAAACGTACATACTGTCCACATAAAAATGAAACACTCAACGTTAGATTTGATTATAAAGGCAGAAAATATGATGGGTGTCTACAGAAATCATAGTTCTCAAATAAATGATAGTAAAACTCAAATCATACGTGTCGTTTTAGAAATATTGATTACTGCATTGATATTGTTAAAAACCGCTTATGATTTTTCAATTGTATATGCTGGTAACATCCCTTCATATCGTATATGCATAGCTATCACATTTCATTACATGAATTTTTTCAGCTCTTTTATTATAATGGTTGGTGCTATTCAAAGTTCACGCTCTTACAAAAGTTTCTTGAAGAACTTAATAGCCGTTCACCAGTGTTTCAATACTGGTACAACTAAAAAATGTTCAAGAAAACTGAAGAACTTGTTCATTACTACCACTGTAATTTTATGCTTAGGTTTCGCAATTATGCTACCGACAAGGATCTATTATAAAACTCTTGTCCAAGACAAGCTTCATTCTCTAAGTTTTTTTGTGTTATTTGTAGCAGACACACTCTCTGAACTTCGTTTTACCATGCAACATTTTATATTTTACATTTATATAAGTATGGTACATTGTTTATTAAAACGTTTGAATGATTTAATATCGGAACTTCGTGATTATTATGACGACCAAGAAAAGAAAGATAGTGATGAAATAAGGGCAAGAAATGATCATCTGACAGAGGAACAAATGGAAGAGTGGGCGACTAATTATATGTTGCTAGTTGGTTGTAGCAAGGAGCTATCGGCATGTTTTAGTTTTCAGGTATATAATATATTTAATATCTTGGCTTTATGCTTCCTACACCTCCGACTTGCTCATCCTGGAAAAAAGTCTACCTCATTCATGTCGTTTCTCTTAGTGTTGTGCACCAATTTAATAAATTTTCATGTAGCAAGTAATCGACGTCGTTTTTTGGGTTCCGTAGCCAAATGGCAAAAAACGGAACCCTTATAGATTCGTCATGTCTGTCTGTCTGTCTGTCTGTCCGTCTGTATGTCATAGCCACTTTTTTCCGAAACTATAAGAACTATGCTGTTGAAACTTGGTGAGTAGATGTATTCTGTGAACCGTCCCCCCCCCCCTGTAACTTCTAAAATAAGAGAATGATAAAACTAAAAAAAATATATGGTGTACATTACCATGTAAACTACCACCAAAAATTGGTTTGAACGAGATCTAGTAAGTAGTTTTTTTTAGTACGGAACCCTTCGTGCGCGAGTCCGACTCGCACTTGGCTGGTTTTTTTTTAAATTGCTATGTTCGTTGATGAAGCAAGTTGAATAGAAATAAAATATATTAATTTTTCCTTGTCTGTTGGTAACTGACATTTTATTTTTTCATTTATTACAGATGATGTTCTCATTGGCGTTATCCTCATTGCATTATATTGCATCATTATATATAATATTTCACGCAATACTTGCAAATGTAAGTATAAACAAGATTTAAGAAAGCCACCTAATCCTATATTTTTGGTAGGTATAATTTTAAGCCTGACTTTTTTTTCAGGAAACGTACAAGTATTTTGGAGTATTTAGAACTCTTTTTGCCCTGAAGTATTCTGTGGGTAGTACATATTTAGTCCTTCTTGCGGGACAGAAACTTTTCAATGAAGGCGGCAAAACAAGGACGGGTTTGTTGAAATTAAACAACATATTATCAATTTGTAAGTATATAATATACCTAATCTAAACTTATATTAAATGTTTTCTGCAAGTATTGCTCCGATTTATAAAAATCTTTCACTGACAGAAAGCTATTCTATCACTGACATTTTATTCCGGAAGAGATAAGCTAGTAACAATGATATTCTAGTAAACCGATACGTTATACACTCACAAAACAACCGAAAAAAGTGTTCCGCACAGCAGCGGCAGCACACATACCTACAAACTTTTCATTCATCTGACATTTCACTACAAGTCGAAAGGGATGGCTTGATAAAACCAACAAGACAAAAAGATACAGTAGTGTTTGTCACTTGCGTGTGAATGTAAACAAACAGTAGTCCACCAATGTTTCATTCTTTTTCTAACCTCCAAATACCAGAATATTAGGAAAATAATAATAATTGAAAATTGAGGTGACTTACATAAGACTTTCTAAATACACCGATGGCATTTTTTAAATTTTGTCTTTGTTTCAACAAAGCGTATGGTTCTTCACCATGCGTGACCTAGACTAAAGAGTGTACGTCCCAATTAGGACGTATTCGAGTCTTCACAATGCGCGCGCTCTAACATATCTGTTTACTAGAATATCTTTGGCTAGTAATCAATATTTTTATCAATCAAAAGCAAGGTTCACTATTACTTAGACCAATATCACGGGCAAGCAATATTTAGATAAACAACTGTATTCCATTCCTGGTTCATTCAAGAAAAATCACTTAATCATGCATATCCACATTTTTTTTCAGATCCAACTTCAAAAGCAAAGGCTATCAAGAATTTATATTTCTTAGTAAAAGCTAATCCAATCACAATGGAGTACACTGGTAGAGTGGTGCAAGGAATGTATTTAATTCCTATGGTACTTTCCTTGTCTATCAGCTACGTCATAGTTGCATTGCAATTTAGTCACCTTATTTAAAATACCGTCACGATGTCCTAGTGATCGCAAACTACTGCTGAGTATGAGGTCCTAGGTTCAATTCTCGAGTCAGACCTATGTTATTGGGCTTTTTCATCTGGTGCTTCTCAGTAGTAGCTCGAGTCTGGACTGGTGCCCGTTTGATGTCATAATATATGAGTCTTAAAAAACATATCTTGCATAATGTGGGTGCACCTCTGCCTTACTCTTCGGAGAAAACAGGCGTGATGTTATGTGTTTTTTAAAATAAATAATGTAAAATATAAATACTTCATTCAAAAATCTCGGGCGCAGTATTGCTACACTATCTTTTTTCGGTAACCTATGCTGTTGTGCAATTATGAATAATTCTTTGGACGCACATAGCAAATTTTGAGAAAGGTAATTTTCGAACTCCCTAAGATTTATGTAGAGTCATTTGATCAAATTAGTAACGTAATAAAGTATTTAAGTAGAAGAAGATAAATTTAAGATTATCACTTAGGTTATGTTCACCTGATTAGGTGTATTTAGAGATTTAAAAATCCATAAAATAGTGACATTCTATCAACATCATCATCCCTTTTTCCCAATTATTGTTGGGGTCGGCTTCCAGTCTCGGTTCCAGGTTTATTTGAAATAAACTATTTTGGTTTTGATCGACCCGTGCGGCTGATATTATTTAGCCACGAGTGACACGGCAAAATAGTAACATTGTATCAACTTGCCAAAAAGTTCAAATTGTATTGTTCCGGTACGATGCTCGGTGTAGCCATCTAGAGGAGTTGGGTCGAGACAGCTGTATCATTGCAGGAAGACCAGCCTGACAGGTACTGTTATGGATGTGTCGGGAGACTGGTCGCGAGGGTAGCGGGATCCGAGGCACGGTGCGCCGCTGGCCGACCGCAGGTATTTGGGAGCCCAAGTAGTGTGCCAGCTACATACGAAAGGCTGCCCCTCCAACTGTCGCCGCACTCTCCAGACGAGTGCCCCAATGATGGCGTCCTTTCAGTGCATGTCTTTATGTTAGCAGCGTGGAACCTCGTCTCACTTCCTTCTCCTCACTTCACATTTCACTCTAATACAAAAATATCAAGGAAAAAGCATACTAGAGTTCAACAGCGGCTGCACTCCCGCCCACTCAAAGTGCACCTCACAAATATCAGACATCTGCACTCCAATCTCGTAGCATTCCATTATCACCTTAAGACTGATAAGCCAACTCTCTTTTTCCTTTTCCTTTTCAGAGACGCAGATCAGATATATCGTACCTTACTTACCGTGGAGCACAATTTTAAGTCACGCATGTACGACCTAGACGACACGTGTTATCGGCGTCTCCGAAACTTGGAGGACTCTAGGTTTTCCGTGCTGTGAGCTATGGTGGACACAGACCGGGATAAATTGATCTACGCCTGCGTCTACCGTTCGCACAGCGAAGATCAGTAGACAACCAGGCTCTCAGAGTACCTTATTGAGGCGGCTGATACGGCAAAGCAGCGGTACACTTCCGCTCAATTAGTGTTACTGCGAGACTTCAATTCAAACCACCAGAAGTGTCTCTTCCCGTACCAGTACACTGGCCATGCTGGGCGGGAGATGAGAAATTTTACGCTTGCTTTAAATCTCGCCGACCTGGTCCAGGGGGCAACAAGGGTACCGGATGTTGATTCGCAGACAGCCAATTTTTTGGACCTTCTGCTGACAACAGATCCAGACCGCTACTCGGTGTCGGTATCTTCACCTTTGGGTAGTTCTGACCATTTTCAGGTGAAGTCTGTATCCGTCCACCCCCCACCCGATCCCAGCCCAAGACGCACTCGGGTTTGGCGGTACAAGTCGTCAGATTAGGATGGGATGCTTTCTTTCTTCGCATCTTATCCTTGGCAGCCTACTTGCTTCACTTCGGCTGATACTTCGTCGTACGCAGACGCCGTGACGGATGTATTGCGTCAGGGAATGGAGTACTACGTTCCGTTCTCTGACATAGCAATGTCTAGCGTTGACCGGCCATGGTTTGGTGCCAAGTGCAAATTGCGCCGACTAGCTTAAACATGAGGCGTATCTGACATGGGTCGACGCACAAAGCAAGCGACGTGAGTCAGTGGAAGAGAGTCTTCAATAGGGCTGCCAAGTCCTGCAAGAAGGTGATGCGAAGGGCTCAGTTTGACCACATAAGCCGTATTGGGTCCAAACTTACCTCATACCCAGCTGGTAGTAAAGCATTTTGGTCCCTGGCTTGGTCGGTTGAATCGAACTTCTGCCTTCCCTCACTACCACCACTGCTGAGACCCGATGGATAACTGGCCCACTCCACTGAGGAGAAAGCAAACTTGTTTGTCTCTTTTTGCGGCATCTTCTCGTCTGGATTCTGGTGACGCGCGGCCCCTTCCTTCTCCTGATGGATGAGAAACAAGTATGTCGGATATTCGCATCCATCAAGAGGACGTTCTTAGGGTGCTGCGCAACCTCGACGTGAACAAAGCTAGTGGCCCCGACGGGATTCCAGCAATTGTTTTGAGATCCTGTGCGCCTCAACTGTCTCCGATCCTGACACGCCTGTTTCGCCTTTCGTATAAGACTGGAAAAGTGCCGAATGCTTGGAAGAAGGCTAACGTTCAGCCTGTGGCCAAGAAGTGCAGTCGGGCTGACCCGACCAACTACAGACCCATTTCGATAACGTCCATCCTCTGCAAGAGAATGGAACGGGTACACAACTCGAAGCTCCTGGCATACCTAGAAGCTAATGACATCCTCAGTGACCGCCAATATGGCTTCCGCTAATATCGATCAACTGGGGATCTTCTAGCGTATGCCATTCACCTCTGGAGTGAAGCCATCGAGAGGCACAGGGACGCGCTTGCCGTCTCCCTGGATATCTCGAAGGCTTCCTTCATTCGGTCTGCTGTGTGGTCTGTGCGATTGGATTGCAGACTTCCTGAAGGACCAGTCCATCCGAGTGGTTATTGATGGCCGTTCGTCTGACCAACTGGATATTAATGCCAGGGTTCCTCAGGGGGCGGTACTCTTAGCAACATTGTTCTTGCGTCATATAAACGATCTACTAAAACCCACCTTGGGTATACGGACAACAGCACTGTTGCTGAGATACGTGTCCAACGCACGCGCTACTGGGCCTCAGATACGGTCTCTCCGACAAGCCATGGTTGGGCGCTTGAACCTGTCCTTGCAGGCAGTCTCCGAATGAGGCGATGCTTATCTGGTCAGGTTCAATGTTGCTAAGCCCCAGGCGTGTATTTTTTCCGCTTAATGGAGCCGGTTCCACCCGGCTCCTTCTTTCCGAGGTGTAACCCTGCCGATAACAGACCGACTTGAGGTTCTTGGCGTTACGCTGATGTCGACCCTCAATTTTGGTCCACTCATTCAGGCATAAGCTCAGCTGGCTGCCAAAAACTTGGGGATCCTTGCGAAGGTCAGGTGGCTGCCAAAAAGTTGGGGATCCTTGAGACGGTACATCACCCCAGAACACTTGCTCAATTTGTAAGAAGCCAAGTTAGATCATGCATGGAGTACTGCTCTCAGCTCTGGGATGGATCTGCTAAATACCAGCTGAATGCACTGAGTCGATCGAAAAACGGGCCAAGAGGCTTATCGGCAATGAGATACTGGTCGAGTCTAGGCTCCAGAGCCTTGAACTTCGGCGCTGAGTTGCCAGCCTGTCGGATTCTTATCGTTTACATTTCGGGAAGTGTGCGTTGGAATTGCATGAACTAATTCCTCCTAGCCAGTTTCATCATCGGACTACAAGACGTACGGCGATGCATCATCGGTACATGGTGGACATCCCACCCATACGCACCAAACGTTTTGGGAAAACTTTCATTATGCGCACAGCAAAAGAGTGGATTTGCCTGCTGGTGTCTGTCCTGATAGCTACAACCTGGGAGTCTTTAAGTCAAGAGTGAATAGGTTTCTTCTAGGCAAGTGTCGGCAGTCGGTGTCCATAACGCAAAAAATTTTTACCTACCAAAAACACTGACTATCAAAAATAAAGTTAATTTTCACTTTGTAGTTTTTTTATTTGGAAGTCGGTAGTATATTTTTGTAAAAAAAAGTTTTTTTTCTACTTTTGATAATCGTAATTGCTGATAGCATGTCACTCTGTGTCAGTCCTATGTTAGAACATCGTAATAAATGTGTCTTTAAATAAAAGAAAATAAATTTATTTAGCACAGACTAAAAGACACACAATATACCAGATACATATACATCAGAAAAAAAAAAGTATAAAGTCCGATGTAAGAAATTATCAGGAAAGTGTACCTCAGAGCTGCGCCAAAAACTCCCAGTCCAGCAAAATGGCAGACGCTGACCTGACGCTGGCTGATGTGTGAGGTAACCGATTAACAGTTTTATACTGCATCGTGACGTGGGTCATCATATCAGCCGAAAGACGTCCACTGCTGGACATAGGCCTCCCCCAAGCGTCGCCACATTGATCGGTCCCGTGCGTCTCGCAACTAGCGGATCCCCGCAACCTTCACGAGGTCATCGGTCCACCTGGTGGGAGGCCTTCCAACGCAACGTCTTCCGGTTCGCGGTCGCCACTCCAGAACCTTTCTGCCCCATCGGCCATCCGTTCTGCGAGCAATGTGCCCTGCCCACTGCCACTTAAGTTTGGCAATTCTTCGAGCTATGTCGGTAACATTGGTTCTCTTACGGATCTCTACATTTCTGATTCGATCACGCAAGGAAATGCCGAGCATAGCCCTCTCCATTGCCCTTTGAGTGACTGTAAGCTTTCTGATAAGGCCCATTGTAAGCGACCACGTCTCAGAGCCATATGTCATCACTGGCAACACACACTGGTCATAGACTTTTGTCTTGAGACACTGTGGTAAGTTGGACGAGAAGACACCGCGCAACTTCCCGAACGCTGCCCAGCCGAGTCGGATTCGACGGTTTATCTCTCTCTCGAAGTTGGCCCTACCCAACTGGATCGTTTGTCCCAGGTAGACATAATCTTCCACAACTTCGAGTGTAGAGTCTCCAACCTTGATAGGAGTGGGTGTAACATGGGCATTCAACATCACCTTGGTTTTGCCCATGTTCATTTTAAGACCCACTCTTCCGGAAGCTCTACTGAGGTCATCGAGCATTGTATTGAGGCTCTCCATGGTCTCTGCCATGATCACTATGTCGTCGGCAAACCGAAGATGAGTGATGTACTCGCCATTAACATTGATGCCTAGGCCCCTCCAGTCCAGAACCTTGAATACATCCTCCAGCGCAGCAGTGAACAGTTTCGGAGAAATGACATCTCCCTGTCTCACGCCACGCTGGAGAAATATTGGTTTCGAGGTCTGATCCTGAAGACGGACTGACATGGTGGCGTTTCTGTAGAAACACTTCAACACCTCAATGTACCGGTAGTCGGTCTGGCACCGTTGGAGAGACTGCAGTACAGCCCAAGTCTCGATCGAATCGAAGGCTTTCTCGTAGTCCACAAACGCTAAGCAGAGAGGCAGGTTATACTCTTCGGTCTTCTGTATAACCTGCCGCAGCGTATGTATGTGGTCTACGGTGCTAAAGCCTTTTCGGAATCCGGCTTGTTCGGGAGGCTGGAAATCGTCAAACCTGCGCGCGAGACGATTCGTGATGACTCTTGAAAACAACTTGTAGACATGGCTAAGAAGTGAGATAGGCCTATAGTTCTTCAGCCGGGCATTGTCACCCTTTTTTAAGGAGAGGACCACCACACCCCTGCACCATGCCTGTGGCGTTTTGCCCTCGAGTATGACGGAATCAAACAGCTTCTGAAGGGCCTTAAGGACCGGTTTTCCACCCGCCTTCAGGAGTTCAGCCGTGATTCCGTCGTCACCCGGCGCCTTGTTGTTTTTGAGCTGTTTCAGAGCCATCCTTATCTCGTACAGGCTGACGTCCGGGATATCTTCGGTATAGTGTCGGGTCAATTTAGCTCTTGGGTCGTTTGCTAGATTCGCAACGGGTTTACTGGTTGACGTGTAAAACTGCCCATAGAAACTCTCGATCTCCCTCAAAAGCCCCGGTTTGGCGGATACAATCCTGCCATCATCGGTCTTCAGTTTTGTGAGCTGGCTCTGCCCAATAGACAGATCTCTTGCAAAGACCTTGGAGCCCTTATTCCGCTCGATAGCATCTTTAATGCTTTCGGTATTAAAGCGGCGGCGGTCGGTTTTCAAGGACTTTGAGATCCGTCTATTTAGCTGCCGGTATTTCACCGCATCGTCTGAAGACTGCAGGATCATCTCACGCCTTTCCTTCATTAGCTTGAGAGTAGGATCTGAGAGCTTTTTATTTCTATATGTACGGCGAAACTTAGACCCGACCGTATGGACAGCTTCCACGAACCCATCGCTGTATTCGTCCACGGAGCTCCCTAGGCACTCGAAACGATTCTGGAGTTCGAGCTGAAAGCTCTCGGGGTTTTGGATCTGGATCTGTGCTGGACGGAGCGTGGACTTCATCAGTCGAGACCTTTCAAGCTTGATATGAATGTTCAATGTGCCTCTTACCATACGGTGATCGCTCCCGGTTTTCAGCGAATTGATCACAGAGACATCATTTAACATTTGCTTCTTGGTTGACATGATGAAGTCGATCTCGTTTTTAGTTCCACCATCGGGGCTTTGCCATGTCCACTTCCTGTGCTCACGCTTTCTGAAGAAGGAGTTCATCATATAGAGGCCTTCCTTCTCCATAAAACTGGCCAGTAGGTGACCCCGGTGGTTCCGACATCCAACTCCAAATTGCCCCACTTGCAGCTCATCCTCGTCTCGTTTGCCCAGTTTTGCGTTGAAGTCCCCTATGACAACGGTGAAGTGAGTTTTGAAACCATGCATGGCTTTAGAGATATCCTCATACATGGTCTCTACCTCGTCGTCGGGGTGTGCCGAGGTTGGGGCGTAAACCTGTATGACCTTCAGCGAATATCTTGAGGATATTCTGAGTATAAGGTACGCCACCCTGGTCGACACACTCTCGATCTTCACCACGTTGTTCACAAGGGACTTGTGGACGATAAACCCGACACCACCCTGGGACTGCCGGTCACCCTCTCGGAAATAGAGCAGGTTACCAGATCTGAGGATTATCGTGTCCTCGCCCTCTCTTCGGACTTCAGATAACCCTATAATACTCCATCGTAACCTGCTCAATTCTTCCTCGAGTTCGGCTATCTTCTCGTCGGTCCGGAGTGTTCGCGTGTTGTACGTTGCCAGGTCCAGTCGTCGGTGTTTATTGGGGTAGCCGGGTCCACTCCGGAGATTCTTCGCACCCCTTGCCACGTCATCGCCTCGACCGCTACCGTAGTCGAGGGTAGACGGGCTGCCGGGCACTCGGGGCCGTTTTTTACTGTGCTATTCATGGTTTGGGGGGGTTTGCCGTAATCGCCACGCTTGGCAGGCGGGTTGGCGATCGCAGTTTGTTATTAAAGTGCACAGAGAACGCTGCTGCCCATTCTCTGGTTTTTCCCTTAGTCGCCTCTTACGACACCCACGGGAAGATATGGGATGGTGAAATTCTTTACGTCCGTCACCATACGGTACACGTACGGTGACGTGGGTATGCAAACTTAAATAAAATAAATTTGTGTCCGATAAAAATAGTGAGGAATATGTACATAAATAGGTAACATTGCATAAATAAAAAACTACTTAAGTGGGTCGGTACATATACATCGTTTAATTGAGACATTTAGTGTGACCATATCATCTGTATGTATGTCACTGCAAAAGCCCAAATTCCGGTAAATCCTAAAATTTACAATGTCTTACTAGTAAAAGCCCGGTATAATCTATAATAATCATTAATTTCGGGCTTTTACCAGCAATTTCGGGTTCGATTACCGAACGGAACAAATAATTGTATGACTTACAGATAGTGGTTCCGGCTCTGGGTGTTTGTGTATGAGAGCTTATATATGTTTGTAAACGCACCCACGATACAGGAAGAAATTCCTAGTGTGAGACAAAGTTTTTAAAAAAAATCTTAGGATTTACTTCAGAGATTCTATGAAACGAAACATGGAGAACAATTAAGGGCGTTTGCCAACGGCGTTTTTTGTAGCGATGCAGACGCGACAAAGTTGTAAAATAAATCCGATGCAGTCGCTATGCTGTCGCACATTCGCCGTAATTAATGATGAATGGATAAATCACGACTAACGCAATTGAAATTCAAAAACCCGAACGTTTTATACAGTAACATTATAAACCATAAATATTTTACAACTATGCCATGTCGCATTATTATAGTGTTGAAAAATATTTTAGAATAGAATATTTGTCTTGAATGTGATGTGTTATGATTAATTTAATTTTCCGTGTAAAAAAATGTAGAAAAACGGTGAAACATTCACTTATATAGATAAATATAAATGTAAAATTTTACTCACTAATGTTTGAAAATGTATAATAATGATTAATTTAATATTCCATGCGATTTTAGTTAACGTTTAACAGTAAGTAAAACGATAACATATATTTGTTTTTTTTCATAAATGTGTGAAATAAAATTTATTGATTTTAAAAAAGTTTTGATTTATTTAATACTAGCTTCTGCCCGCGGCTTCACTCGCGTGATAAGTGTTTTACTAGATAATATCAATAGAACATTAAACCGGGATGAAAATCTATCCTATGTCGTCATCCAGGTTCTAGTTTCATCATAATCCAGTCAGCTGTTTAGGCGTAAAGAGTAACAAACAAAAAAATCTCTTATTCGCATTTATAATAATTATTAAAAGTTTGGTTTTTATGCGATTTCATTGAGTATTTTAACATGAATGTAACTGCAGATATAAAACAGTTAGGTACAAAAGTACAAGATAAACATTTGAAATAAATTAATATGTTTTAAGATAAAGAAAGGGCTGTCTGCAATATTTTTTTAACGTACACTCTTTTGCGAAAAAACGGGCACCTAAGAAAATTAACATTCTAAGTTCGATTTGAGTTAATCAAATGAAATTTAATTGACGTAGTCTGTATACTTATAATCGTGTAAATTAATACGCCTGGCAATTAAAAAAAAAACGAAGTATTCTTAAAAAAACGATGTATTCATTAAAACCGATGTACAATGCCAAACAATAAGAAGTGGTCGGCAATAAAGACAAGTACATTTTTTTTACTTTTTTTAATTAAGTAAAGTTACAAATGTAAAAACCTAATAACGAGTGTGACCTCCTTTTGCCAAAATCACAACTTGAATACTACTGGGCATGCTTTCAACGATGTTTTTAATAACGTTTTGAGGAATACGTTCCTACTCTTCTGCAATTACTCTTTTTAGCTCCCTGAGGTTTTGTGGAGCAAGTTGCAATGATCTTACCTGTCTCTTGATCAATGACCCCCAAATATGCTCAATTGGATTGAGGTCAGGACTTCGAGCTGGCCAATCTAAACGTCGGATCCCAACTTCTTGGCTTCTTGGCTGTAAAGAAGATCCCAACATCTTGGCTGTATGCCTACATAACTGCATACTAAACCGTGTGCCTGTTAGACCGTCGTGGTGTCTGCTCACGTGTCTCTCTCGAGCATAACACGACGTTTTGAAGAGTTCCAGTCCATCCAGCTGTCTGCCTAACCGTTTTGCTACCTACCTGCCCGATTGCCTGCTTGTCCGTCGTGGTGTCTGCTCACCTGTCTACCTCGGGCATTCTACGTCCTCCTGCCCGTCTTGCTGCCTGGTTAGCTGCCTAACTCAAACAAACCACGTCGTGCGAAGCCGGCCCATAGTTTTTATACTCAATAACCTTTTTATTTTCATAGCTTTAATTTAATTTTTAACTTTTTTTCTTGATTTTACTAACGTGGCTTGCGTATAGCTCTCATGCACTATACATAACGTTACAACACTATTTTGCAAAAAAAAAAAACGGCCATCTAAGGAAATTTACATTCTAAGGTCGATTTCAGTTAATTAAATGAAATTTAATTGTTTAAATGAAATTGAATTGTTTAAATGAAATTTAATTGTTTAATTGTTTGACGTAGTCTTTAGACTTATAATCGTAGAAATTAATACGGGTGAAGTGAATTCTGGAAATTAATAAAAAAACGATGTATTCTTTAAAACCGATGTACACGGCCAACCAATAACAAGTGGTCGGCAATAAAGACAAGCAGATTATTTTACTTTTTTTTAATTAAGTAAAGTTGCAAATGTAAAAACTTTCTAGCGAGTGTGACCTCCTCTTGCCAAAATCACAACTTGGATCCTTCTGGGCGTGCTTTCAACGATGTTTTTAATAACGTTTTGAGGAATACGTTCCCACTCTTCTGCAATTACTCTTTTTAGCTCCCTGAGGTTTTGTGGAGCAGGTTGCAATGATCTTACCTGTCTCTTGATCAATGACCCCCAAATATGCTCAATTGGATTGAGGTCAGGACTTCGAGCTGGCCAATCTAAACGACGGATCCCAACTTCTTGCATGTAGGTACGCTTCCACGTCGCCCGAACGGTGCGGGCGAGCATTGTCGTCCATAAAAATGGAATCTTCCCCAAGTGCACTCAATGCGGGTTGTGCATATGGAATTAGGACTTCCATTATGTACCGGCGTTCATTTAATGTTCCATATTCTATGAAAACTAACTCCGTACTCGCGAGCTGGCTGATCAAAACCAGATGGATCCTCCGACTGCACACCATGATTTTCTTTTTGTTTACGTCTTTTTAGTTTGCTTTTTAAGCAGTCGGTTTTTTTATTTAGTATTTTAACCGATTTACCAAAAAAGAGGAGGTTCTATGTTCGATTTCCTGTGGGTTTTTTTTTTTATGTATGTTCACCGATATCTCCGTCAATTGTGGACCGATTTTAGAAATTATTTTTTTGTTTGAAAGAATATGTTTCGAAATTGGTCCCATTTTAATTTGGTGAAGATCTGATGAAGAACTTCGGAGATATACAACAGAACTCTTCAATAAATAACGGCAAAACTCTCGGGATTGCTGCAATTGCATGTCTGTTTATTGTATATACCATTTCATAACATAACATCACGCCAGTACGCACTAAAGCGGAACGCAGATCTCTCATTTCACTGGTTATTTTCAAGTTTCATGTTATTCGGGTGATCTATTCTGGCGTTATAGAGTACCTTACTAAACAACTTGCCTATTTTAGGTAAGTACAACTAAAAAGGGAAAACTAAAAAACTTTTTTACAAAAAAATACTACCGACTTCCAAATAAAAAACTACAAATTGAAAAATAATTTTATTTTTGGAAGTCGGTGTCCATATCGCAAAAAAAAATGGGGAAAAAGAAAGACACCGACTGCCAAAAAAAAATTATTTTTCAATTTGTAGTTTTTTATTTGGAAGTCGGTAGTATTTTTTTGTAAAAAAGTTTTTTTCTCGATTAATTGTTCATCTTATGCACGAAAACTTAACATACATTTCTAAAATAATTTACCACACAGCGACAAATACGATAAAAACAAAATATGAAAAGTATGGGAAACGGCGCGCAAGCTTTTTTTTTTCACGCGCCAGATGCAAAGTTCAAAATTATAATTTTAAGTGATGAAATGCAAATATTTTATAACAAATTATTACTCAAACTACCCCTACCCAACATTATTATGTGTGAAACAGTCCCCAAAAGTTAATTTTCAAGTGGACGGGGGTCAAACCGTCAAACAGGTCGCAAGTTCGTGACCAATGGCCAAACAGTGCGATATCACAGATGGTATAACTAATAACGCTGAGTACATTCATTAATCGTGAGATGTCCGATCATTAGTAACTGCCAACCTCGACTGAGAGGCACGCGTGGTCGCGTGTCGCAAACTACCCGCGAATTCGCTTGATTAGTAGATTGAGTGTTAGCATGAATATGTGAATGCTATTAAGATATAGGGGTTAATTGTACGATAAAACTAAGCCTTCGTTCACATGGCGTTGTATTGGCGTTTTTTGCAGTATAAAATAAGACCGAAGGTAAGAATTACGTTAATTACCACCTAATACTACCTTATCATTTTTGTTATTTATTTTATTCCGTCCGTACACTTATCCTTACAAAATCAATAAAATGGGTGACATTCAATATACGATTGAAATACGAATTAATCATGGGGTTTTTAGATTCCGTAGTCAAATTCCAATGTATGTTTTAAGTGTGTCTTCCCAAAATGTCTTTCATAAAAGTGACAGTGCTATTCGACCTGTATGACTCCATCTTCCAATAACAATAACCAGAATCATGATGCTTTAAAGATGTCATATTATTGATGACTTTATTTTGCAGTATCTTTGAGAAAACTTTTAAATAAAAATATTTTTTTAGTAGTTAAAATGCATTTTGACTACGGAACCATTCACTACGTGTGGCGCGACAGTCCCGACACGCATTACGCCGGTTTTTCTTGACTATTCAATTACTTTCGAATGGATTATAATTATATTATATGGATCAACCCATTCACTTCAAAGTCGACTCTGACTTCAAACGTGCATACCGTCAACATAAAAATGAAACACTCAACGTTAGATTTGATTATAAAGGCAGAAAATATGATGGGTGTCTACAGAAATCATAGTTCTCAAATAAATGATAGTAAAACTCTAATGATACGTGTCGTTTTAGAGATATTGATTACTGCAGTGATATTGTTAAAAACCACTTATGATTTTTCAATTGTATATGCTGGTTACATCCCTTCATATCGTATATGCATAGCTTCCACATTTCATTACATGAATTTTATCAGCTCTTTTATTATAATGGTTGGTGCTATTCAAAGTTTACGCTCGTACAAAAGTTTCTTGAAGAACTTCATAGCCGTTCACCAGTGTTTCAATACTGGTACAACTAAAAAATGTTTAAGAAAACTGAAAAACTTGTTCATTACTACCGCTGTAGTTTTATGCTTAGGTGCTGCAATTATGCTACCGACAAGGATCTATTATAAAACTCTTGTCCGAAACAAGCTTCCTGCACTAAGTTTCGTTGTGTTATTAGTAGCAGACATACTTTCTGAACTTCGTTTTACTATGCAACATTTTATATTTTACATTTATATAAGTATGGTACATTGTTTATTAAAACGTTTGAATGATTTTATATCGGAAATTTGTGATTATTATGACGACCAAGAAAAGAAAGATAGTGTTGAAATGAGGGCAAGAAATGATCATCTGACAGAGGAACAAATAGAAGAGTGGGCGACTAATTACATGTTGCTAGTTGGTTGTAGCAAGGAGCTATCGGCATGTTTTAGTTTTCAGGTATATAATATATTTAATATCTTGGCTTTATGCTTCCTACACCTCCGACTTGCTCATCCTCATTCATGTCGTTTCTCTAAGTGTTGTGCACCAATTTAATAAATTATCATGTAGCAAGTTATTGACGTAAATTGCTATGAATCGTTGATGAAACAAAATGAATAGAAATAAAATATATTTATTTCTCCTTGTCTGTTGGTAAATGACATTTTATTTATTCATTTATTACAGATGATGTTCTCATTGGCGTTATCCTCATTGCATTATATTGCATCATTATATTCAATATTTCACGCAATACTTGCAAATGTAAGTTTAATAAAGATTAAAGAAAGCCAACTAATCCTATATTTTTGGTAGGTATAGTTTTAAGACTGACTTTTTTTTTCAGGAAACCTACAAGTATTTTGGAGTATTTCAAACTCTTTTTGTCCTGATGTATTCTGTGGGTAGTACATATTTGGTCCTTCTTGCGGGACAGAAACTTTTCAATGAAGCCGGCAAAACAAGGACGGGTTTGTTGAAATTAAACAACATATTATCAATTCGTAAGTATATAATATACCTAATCTAAACTTATATTAAATGTTTTCTGCAAGTATTGCTCCGATTTATAAAAATCTTTCACTGACAGAAAGCTATTCTATCACTGACATTTTATTCCGGAAGAGATAAGCTAGTAACAATGATATTCTAGTAAACCGATACGTTATACACTCACAAAACAACCGAAAAAAGTGTTCCGCACAGCAGCGGCAGCACACATACCTACAAACTTTTCATTCATCTGACATTTCACTACAAGTCGAAAGGGATGGCTTGATAAAACCAACAAGACAAAAAGATACAGTAGTGTTTGTCACTTGCGTGTGAATGTAAACAAACATTAGTCCACCAATGTTTCATTATTTTTCTAACCTCCAAATACCAGAATATTAGGAAAATAATAATAATTGAAAATTGAGGTGACTTACATAAGACTTTCTAAATACACCGATGGCATTTTTTAAATTTTGTCTTTGTTTCAACAAAGCGTATGGTTCTTCACCATGCGTGACCTAGACTAAAGAGTGTACGTCCCAATTAGGACGTATTCGAGTCTTCACAATGCGCGCGCTCTAACATATCTGTTTACTAGAATATCTTTGGCTAGTAATCAATATTTTTATCAATCAAAAGCAAGGTTCACTATTACTTAGTCCAATACCACGGGCAAGCAATATTTAGATAAACGACTGTATTCCATTCCTGGTTCATCCAAGAAAAATCACTTAATCATTGATATCCACATTTTTTTTCAGATCCAACTTCAAAAGCAAAGGCTATCAAGAATTTATATTTCTTAGTAAAAGCTAATCCAATCACAATGGAGTACACTGGTAGAGTGGTGCAAGGAATGTATTTAATTCCTATAGTACTTTCCTTGTCAATCAGCTACGTCATAGTTGCATTGCAATTTAGTCACCTTATTTTAAATACCGTCACGATGTCCTAGTGATCGCAAACTACTGCTGAGTATGAGGTCCTAGGTTCAATTCTCGAGTCAGACCTATGTTATTGGGCTTTTTCATCTGGTGCTTCTCAGTAGTAGCTCAAGTCTGGACTGGTGCCCGTTTGATGGCAATATTACATGAGCCTTAAAAAACATATCTGGCATAATGTGAGTGCACCTCTGTCATACTCTTCGGGGAAAACACGCGTGATATTATGTGTTTTAAAAATAAATAATGTAAAATATAAATACTTCATTTAAAAATTTCGGGGGCAGTATTGCTACACTATCTTTTCTCGTTAACCTATGCTGTTGTAAAATTATGAATAATTCTTTGGTCGCAGTTACGTAATAAAGTATTTACGCAGAAGAAGATAAATTTAAGGTTATCACTTAGGTTATGTTCACCCGATTAGGTGAACATAACCATATAGGTAAAAACCATAAAATAGTGACATTCTATCATCGTAATCATCATCTGCCTATCCTTTTTCCCAATTATTGTTGGGGTCGGCTTCCAGTTTTGCCGGATTCAGCTGAGTACCAGTGTTTTACATGGAGCGACTGCCTATCTGACTTCCACAACCCAGTAACTGGTTAACACGGTACCTCTTGGCTAGACTGGTGTCAGATCTCAGACAGACTACCCGTAACGACTGTCGAAGATCTTCAAATGACAGCCAGGACCAACGGCTTAACGTGCTTTCTGAGGCACGGAGGAAACTCGGTATGTCGCAAATAATTTTATTTTGAAAATATACACTTCCAAAGGTCTGTTTATAAAATTTCGTGCGCTCGTTTTCTTCCTAAATCTTCACACATTTCGATACAAATTTGCAAAAGTGCTAATTCGTACGCCAATCAGCTTATTACTGCTCAACACAGCATCTATCTCTTTCGCAAGTGTTTTCGAATGAGATAGCATGCATTTTAACCTCGCGCACAAAATATTTCTTGCCGTCGACTAGGGGAACCTTAAGGGTACCTTACTCTTTTTGCAGCGATGCAGACGCGACACAGTTGTAAAATAAATTCGATGCAGTCGCTATGCTGTCGCACATTCGATTAATTAATTAATGATGAATGTAATGAAATAATCACGACTTTCGAATTGAAATTCAAAAACCCGAACGTCTTATACAGTAACATTATAAACCACAAATATTTTACAACTATGCCATGTCGCAATATTATAGTATTGAAAAATATGTTAAAATAGAATAATTGTCTTGAATGTGATGTGTTATGATTAATTTAATTTTCCGTGTAAAAAAAAAATCACTTATATAGATTAAAACTAACTAACTATAAGAACTATAAATGTAAAATTTCACTCACTATTGTTTGAAAATGTTATGATTAATTTAATATTCTATGCGATTTTAGTTAACGTTTAACAGTAATTGGAATGTAATATGTAAAACGATAAAATATGATTTCTTTTCAAAAATGTGTGAAATAAAATGAAATGATTGTAAATAAGTTTTGATTTATTTAATACCAGCTTCTGAGTGTGACCTCCTCTTGCCAAAATCACAGCTTGAATCCTTCTGGGCATACTTTCAACGATGTTTTTAATAACGTTTTGAGGAATACGTTCCCACTCTTCTGCAATTACTCTTTTTAGCTCCCTGAGGTTTTGTGGAGCAGGTTGCAATGATCTTACCTGTCTCTTGATCAATGACCCCCAAATATGCTCAATTGGATTGAGATCAGGACTTCGAGCTGGCCAATCTAAACGACGGATCCCAACTTCTTGCATGTAGGTACGCTTCCACGTCGCCCGAACGGTGCGGGCGAGCATTGTTGTCCATAAAAATGGAATCTTTCCCAATTGCACTCAATGCGGGTTGTGCATATGGAATTAGGACTTCCATTATGTACCGGTGTTCATTTAATGTTCCATATTTTATGAAAACTAACTCCGTACTCGCGAGCTGGCTGATCAAAACCAGATGGATCCTCCGACTGCACACCATGATTTTCTTTTTGTCTACGTCTGTTTAGTTTGCTTTTTAAGCAGTCGGTTTTTTTATTTAGTATTTTAACCGATTTACCAAAAAAGAGGAGGTTCTATGTTCGATTTCCTGTAAGTTTTTTTTTTTTTTTATGTATGTTCACCGATATCTCCGTCAATTGTGGACCGATTTTGGAAATTATTTTTTTGTTTAAAAGAGTATGTTTCGAAATTGGTCCCATTTTAATTTGGTGAAGATCTGATGAAGAACTTCGGAGATATACAACAGAACTCTTCAATAAATAACGGCAAAACTCTCGGGATTGCTGCAATTGCATGTCTGTTTATTGTATATACCATTTCATAACATAACATCACGCCAGTACGCACTAAAGAGGAACGCAGATCTCTCATTTCACTGGTTATTTTCAAGTTTCATGTTATTCGGGTGATCTATTCTGGCGTTATAGAGTACCTTACTAAACAACTTGCCTATTTTAGGTAAGTACAACTAAAAAGGGAAAACTAAAAAACTTTTTTACAAAAAATACTACCGACTTCCAAATAAAAAACTACAAATTGAAAAATAATTTTAATTTTGGAAGTCGGTGTCCATATCGCAAAAAAAGGGGACAAAAGAAAGACACCGACTGCCAAAAATAAAATTATTTTTCAGTTTGTAGTTTTTTATTTGGAAGTCGGTAATATTTTTTTGTAAAAAAGTTTTTCTCTATTAATTGTTCATCTTATGCACGAAAACTTAACATACATTTCTAAAATTATTTTACCACACAGCGACAAATACGATAAAAATAAAATATGAAAATTATGGGAAACGGCGCGCAAGCTTTTTTTTTTCACGCGCCAGATGCAAAGTTCAAAATTATAATTTTAAGTGATGAAATGCAAATATTTTATAACAAATTATTACTCAAACTACCCCTACCCAACATTATTATGTGTGAAACAGTCCCCAAAACTTAGTTTTCAAGTGGACGGGGATCAAACTGTCAAACAGGTCCCAAGTTCGTGACCAATGGCCAAACAGTGCGATATCACAGATGGTATAACTAATAACGCTGAGTACATTCATTAATCGTAAGACGTCCGATCATTAGTAACTGCCAACCTCGACTGAGAGGCACGCGTGGTCGCGTGTCGCAAACTACCCGCGAATTCGCTTGATTAGTAGATTGAGTGTTAGCATGAATATGTGAATGCTATTAAGATATAGGGGTTTATTGTAGGATAAAACTAAGCCTTCGTTCACATGGCGTTGTATTGGCGTTTTTTGCAGTATAAAATAAGACCTAAGGTAAGAATTACGTTAATTACCACCTAATACTACCTTATCATTTTTGTTATTTATTTTATTCCGTCCGTACACTTATCCTTACAAAATCAATGAAATGGGTGACATTCAATATACGATTGAAATACGAATTAATCATGGGGTTTTTAGATTCCGTAGTCAAATTTCAAAAACGAGTATTGTAAGTTATGACAATACTTGTGTTGGGGCCATCTCGCTACTTCCCAAAATGTATGTTTTAAGTGTGTCTTCCCAAAATGTCTTTCATAAAAGTGACAGTGCTATTCGAACTGTATGACTCCATCTTCCTATTGCACCAGAATCATGATGCTTTAAAGATGTCATATTATTGATGACTTTTATTTTGCAGTATCTTTGAGAATAACTTTACAAATAAAAATATTTTATTACTAGTTAAAATGCATTTTGACTACGGAACCATTCACTACGTGTGGCGCGACAGTCCCGACACGCATTACGCCGGTTTTTCTTGACTATTCAATTACTTTCGAGTGGATTATAATTATATTATATGGATCAACCCATTCACTTCAAAGTCGACTCTGACTTCAAACGTGCATACTGTCAACATAAAAATGAAACACTCAACGTTAGATTTGATTATAAAGGCAGAAACTATGATGGGTGTCTACAGAAATCATAGTTCTCAAATAAATGAGAGTAAAACTCAAATCATACGTGTCGTTTTAGAGATATTGATTGCTGCATTGATATTGTTAAAAACCACTTATGATTTTTCAATTGTATATGCTGGTTACATCCCTTCATATCGTATATGCATAGCTTCCACATTTCATTACATGAATTTTATCAGCTCTTTTATTATAATGGTTGGTGCTATTCAAAGCTCACGCTCTTACAAAAGTTTCTTGAAGAACTTAATAGCCGTTCACCAGTGTTTCAATACTGGTACAACTAAAAAATGTTTTAGAAAACTGAAGAACTTGTTCATTACTACCGCTGTACTTTTATACTTAGGTGCCGCAATTATGCTACCGACAAGGATCGATTATAAAACTCTTGTCCGAAACAAGCTTCCTTCTCTAAGTTTCGTTGTGTTATTAGTAGCAGACATACTTTCTGAACTTCGTTTTACTATGCAACATTTTATATTTTACATTTATACCAGGCCCCTCAGAAAGTATTGCGAAAAAAAGTTTTTATATATGGGAGACTGGCCAGTTATAATGTTTTTCGAAAATATGATTATTTATAAGTAAAAATAAGTAAGTTCCAATTTCAAAATTTCCCTCCACATTTTTTGCGAGTTAATTCAAAGTATTGTGTCTCACTGAAATATGGATCTGCGCCGGGAACATTTTAGAGCTATGATTTTATACGATTTCAAGTGTCGCCTGAAACCGGATGAATCGTACGATAGACTTCAAATGGCATTCATGGATGAAGGCCCTTCCAAGGCAACCGTGTATCGTTGGTATAACGAATTCAAGCGCGGTCGACCAACTTTGGGGGATGACGAAAGAAGCGGTCGCCCTTTGACGGCTGTTACCGAAGAAAACGTGCTAGCAGTGAAAAATTTAATCCAAGACAATAGGCGAATTACATATCAGGAGATTCAACACATATTGAAGATTGGATCGGGAAGCGTTCACGAGATTCTACACAGCCATCTTCGCGTGAGGAGGATAGTATCACGCTGGGTGCCGCACAACCTCTCCGATGCTCAGAAGCAGGCCCGGGTGGAATGGTGCCGTGATATGCTTAACAAATTTGAAGCAGGCTCGTCTCGGCGTGTTTACGACATCGTTACAGGTGATGAGTCCTGGATTTATCAATACGACCCAGAAACCAAGCGCCAGTCGACTGTTTGGGTGTTTCAAAATGAGCCAACGCCTACCAAAGTGAAGCGATCTAGAAGCGGGGGTAAGATTTTGATCGCTAGCTTTTTTAATTTGACTGGCCACTTGGTATCAATTCCCTTACGGGATCAAAGAAGCATTAATGCCGAATGGTATACTACCAAATGTTTGCCAGAAGTTTTCTCTGTTATAAGCAACAAGCGACCAAACACAGGGCTCCGCGGGCTACTGCTCCACCACGACAATGCACCTGCGCACACCGCACTCAAAACGAGGGACTTCCTGGACAGCACGCCAGTCAAACTCCTGGGTCACCCTCCTTACAGCCCTGATCTAGCACCGTGTGACTTCTTTTTATTCCCAAAAATAAAAAATCAGCTCAAAGGGATACAATTTTCGTCGCCGGAAGATGCGCTGGCTGCGTTCGAGCAGGCTGTAAACGAGGTGTCTGCGGCGGACTGGAAAAAGTGTTTTGAAAACTGGTTTAGGCGCATGAATCTTTGTATAGAGGCTGGTGGAAAGTACTTTGAAAAGATTTAATAAAAATATATGTACGTATAGAACAATTTTTTTTAGTTTCGCAAAACTTTCTGAGTGTCCCACGTATAAGTATGGTACATTGTTTATTAAAACGTTTGAATGATTTTATATCGGAAATTTGTGATTATTATGACGACCAAGAAAAGAAAGCTAGTGTTGAAATGAGGGCAAGAAATAATCATCTGACAGAGGAACAAATGGAAGAGTGGGCCACTAATTACATGTTGCTAGTTGGTTGTAGCAAGGAGCTATCGGCATGTTTTAGTTTTCAGGTATCTAATATATTTAATATCTTGGCTTTATGCTTCCTACACCTCCGACTTGCTCATCCTGGGCCAGAGCCTACCTCATTCATGTCGTTTCTCTAAGTGTTGTGCACCAATTTAATAAATTTTCATATAGCAAGTAATCGAAGTTTTTTTTTTAAATTGCTGTGAACCGGTTCATCAATGAAGCAAGATGAATAGAAATAAAATATATAATTATTTCTCCTTGTCTGTTGGTAACTGATATTTTATTTATTCATTTATTACAGATGATGTTCTCATTGGCGTTATCCTCATTGCATTATATTGCATCATTATATTCAATATTTCACACAATACTTGCAAATGTAAGTATAAACAAGATTATCAACCACCTAACCCTATATTTTTGGTAGGTATAGTTTTAAGAATGACCTTTTTTTTCAGGAAACGTACAAGTATTTTGGACTATTTCAAACTCTTTTTGTCCTGATGTATTCTGTGGGTAGTACATATTTGGTCCTTCTTGCGGGACAGAAACTTTTCAATGAAGCCGGCAAAACAAGGACGGGTTTGTTGAAATTAAACAACATATTATCAATTTGTAAGTATATAATATACCTAATCTAAACTTATATTAAATGTTTTCTGAAAGTATTGCACCGATTTATAAAAATCTTTCACTGACAGAAATATATTCTATCACTGACATTTTATTCCGGAAGGGATAAGATGCAAGGGATAAGCTAGTAACAATGATATTCTAGTATACAGATACGTTATACACTCACAAAACAACCGAAAAAAGTGTTCCGCACAGCAGCGGCAGCACACATACCTACAAACTTTTCATTCATCTGACATTTCACTACAAGTCGAAAGGGATGGCTTGATAAATCAGTGACAGAGGGCGCTGTCAAGTAAACATTGCAATCAGTTGTGCTCCTACCAAAATTAAATTTAAAAATATAAAATCAAGTTTTTCGCTGTGTACAGTGTTCCTGACTTGCAATATAATAGTGACAGAGTTATAAGCGAGTTTTGGTGAGAGACTACTGAAAAAACGTACTTTAAAAATTAAGTGAACATCACATCTGAACAGTGAATTTCAAAAGGGTGGTATTTAATACTTTAACTGTAATTCCCCTTTTTTCAATCAAAATATTCGAAATTACTACCAAAAATACTGAATTGCACACTAAATTTGCTCATCAAATAAATGAATTATACTATACTGCTAGATCTTTAAAGCTTAACTGTTTTACTGCATAACTATCTGTTAACTAAAAGTAAATCTAATAATTCTTCGAGTGCAACAAAATATTTAAGTTTTAAGGGAGGGGGGGAAACGAAACAAAGTCGACGGAGCCCCGCTGCGCAGGGCTCCTATTTCTGTCTGCAGGGTCTAAAGTAACCTAACATGAAGGAGATGACGGGAGCTGAGTTCGCTCGCTTTGCTCGCTCACTTCAGCTCCCGTCATCTCCTTCGAACCTAACCTATCCGTGTCGGGGTGCCCTAAGCTCCCGAGCTCGCTTCGCTCGCTCTTGGACTAATTCACATTTATTTTATATTTAATTGAATAATTTGTGTGCAAATCAGTATTTCTGTTTTACGGTGAGTAATATTGTTTTGCAGTAGGTTATTAGTGGAGATATTTTGTTTGCTTAAATTTCTAAATAGAGGTGCAGTTAAAAATTCCCCATTTCAAAACCGTGACATTTTATTACTCAAGACCTTTAGTGAGTTGCATGACGTGTTCCCTGTGCATATAATCCAAATTGACGTACATCAGCACTCATAATTAGGAATATAATTAACTGCGAGTGATTTTCTTTGAACATTGACCGTCAAAAAATCTTTTTTTTTCATCACAACATTTGAAAAGTATTGCGTATACCATCTAGCGCATATCCTTCAAACAACGAAATAATTTGTGTAGTTAAAATTTCCACTATGGGCCGTCGATTTTTGGCGCGGGCAGGGTGGGGGGAAGAAGGGAGGAGCTTTGGTAACCCCTCTGTGTCATCCCCACCACTCGGAGCCCCATGGTTATGGAGATATCCATGGTCAAAGTTTTCAGGTTAGAATAATTTTCTTCGTAAATGTCCATCGTTTTAAGAGGCGAGTCCTTATGAAACACCTAAAAAGGCACTTACAGTTTTCGTTATTTCTAAAGATTCACCGCTCTGAATTACACAAAAAAAAATATGGAGAACCTTAACAGATGTGCCAACAGTTTCACCGCGAGATATTTGTAAAACCATCCTAAATTTCTATAAAAAAAATTTTTGAAATCTCTCAAAAACATCTAAATCGACCTTTTCTATTTGCACTATTGTCATAATTCTAGAAGAAATTTTATAAATCTCATTAGATATATCGTGACACGAAAGTATGAATATGACGTTCACCGTTTTATTTATCTAATAAGTCACACCAAATGATAGTAATACACGTTTCAACATTGTTATTTTTTCTACACGAATTGTTTTCTATTCCCCATACATTTTAGTATGGAGCGTTACGCTCCCGTAATTTGTTTTATAAACGACTACGCGCGCGAAAAATTTTCAGTGCCGTCTTAGACTCCAAGGTGAGAGCACGTCCGTTTTTTTTCCGAGCCGAGTTCGCAAAATGTCTAAGCACACATACACAATAGGCATAAGGGTGGGTCGCGAGTGTCGTGACATGACTGTAGCACTATTCAAGCAATAAGACAAACTGGCTTATAAAATGGACCAAATCATGTTTTTGGTAATCATGTGTCTTGTAAGCCATACTATTGCAAGCAAGTGAATTCAACAAATATAAATGGTGAGATTGGCACTGATAAAGAAAATTGCCGGTAATGAAAGCTTAATTGTGCGACGGAACTGCACAATTTGATTCCGCCTAGCCCTTTCCATCATCCGACTACAAGACATACGGCCATGCGCCATCGGTACATGGTGGACATCCCACCCATACGCACAAAGCGTTTTGCTAATACTTTCATTGTGCGCACAGCTAAGGAGTGGAATTCCCTTCCGGAGTCTTTGTTTCCTGATAGCTACAACCTTGGGGTCTTTAAGTCAAGAGTGAATAGGTTTCTTCTAGGCAAGCGTGCTTCACCGTAGGCCACAACATCGCTTACCATCAGGCGAGGTAGTGGTCAAACGCGAGCCTATCGATAATAACAAAAAAAAAACCTTTTATAATGCCGTAATGAAACTTGTCTCAAGATTAGTCAACAATGCTAAAAGCTTAATTTATAAAGTCAATAGTAATATAGCAGAGGTTTTTAAAAGTGTTGTTGCAAAGTTCGTAGGAGGAAAACTAACCACAGCCACAAACCTACTTGTACAATAAAATCATACACAAAATACCTAACATATTTATAAGCCATCGTGAGTTGAAAAACCGGCCAAGTGCTAGTCGGACTCGCGCACGAAGGGTTCCGTACTTGGTAAATTGCGGTTTACGATTTATGACGTATTAAAAAAAAACTACTTACTAGATCTCGTTCAAACCAATTTTCAGTGGAAGTTTACTTGGTAATTAATGTACATCATATATTTTTTTTAGTTTTATCATTCTGTTATTTTAGAGAGAGCAGTGGTACCAATCGAACGCGACTTACAAGTTGTAGGTTGTGGGTTCGAGCCCAGGCAGGCGCTTTACTTTGTGCAAATTATTTCTTTACCACTGCTCTCAAAACGGTGAAGGAAAACATCGTGAGGAAACCGGCATGTCCTAGAACCAAAAATTCGAAGACATGTGACATCCACCTACCCGCACCCGCGTGGTGGATTACGGCCCATTCCCTCTCACAGAGAGGAGGCCTGTGTCCCAGCAGTGGGAACATTAATAGGCTGATGATGATGGTTATTTTAGAAGTAACAGGGGGAGACACACATTTTACCACTTTGGAAGTGTCTCTCGCGCAAACTATTCAGTTTAGAAAAAAAAAATAATAGAAACCTCAACATCATTTTTGAAGACCTATCCATAGTTATCCCACACGTATGGGTCCTTTGTTCACGACTATATTACTATGGGCCCGCGTACCGTGCGGAGCGGTGAATCAATAGCTAATACATTGCGCGTTTTTGAGACAAGCTTACAAATCCTTCAGAAGCGAACGCGCATTGAAGCTATATTATGCCCGTCGCGCCGCATAATTTTTCACTTGTTCTTGGGTGCGTGTACACTAACAATGTGTGATGCAAATGTTTTAGTGAAAATGTCGATGTGTGGGTTCTAAAATAAGTTCTCACGCTCGCAAACCTGCCTCTTAAGGGAGGGAGGAAAACGAAACAAAGTCCACGGTGCTCCTATTTCTGTCTGCAGGGTCTAAAATAACCTAACATGAAGAAGTTGACGGGAGCTGAGTTCGCTCGCTTTGCTCGCTCACTTCAGCTCCCGTCATCTCCTTCGAACCTAACCTATCCGTGTCGGGGTGCCCTAAGCTACCGAGCTCGCTTCGCTCGCTCTTGGACTAATTCACTTTTTTTTTTTATCTCTCTAATTATATATAAGTATAAAATATATCTAATATCTCCATAACCATAGGGCTCCGAGTGGTGGGGATGGTACAGGGGGGTAGCCAAACCTCCCCTCCTCCACCCCCTACCATCCCCATGGCAAAAATCAACGGCCCATAATGGAAATTTTATCCATTTGTGTTATCAATTATCTAATAGTGTTGTCAGACTATTACATTTGCTGTAATAATTATTTTATTATTGACTAGCTTTTGCCCGCGGCTTCGCACGCGTAGACTACATGCTTCTCCTTACCATATTTAAACAGTATGTAGAGAAAAAGTTAAAAAATAATTATGATAAAAATAATGTAATATGAAAGTTTTTCTTAGAAGACTTATACTTACCTACTTTAAATCAATACGCTATATCCTTGTCCTGTCCCTATACCTTCATTATTTCTGTGTTTATCCATGACTAATAATTAGTAATCATAATCATAAGTAAGTAATTAAATTATAGTATTTCCTTGTAAACCAATATCACCAGACTATTTGATGAGCTATCACGTGAACACGCTACATAGAACTGTCCATCGGAAAAGCAATTCTCCCTCAAATCAACACCAGTATACTTCCAAACCCAAACAACAACACAACACAAACAAACAAACATCCAAACTTTCATCCCCTATTTCACTCCCTTAGGGGTGGAATTTCCAAAAATCCTTTCTTAGTGCTCACCTACACTACCAAAGGAACCTACATGATAAGTTTCATGATTGAAGCTTCAGCCGTTTGGGCTGTGCGTTAATGGTCAGTGAGTGAGTCAGTCAGTCAGTCAGTCAGTCACTTTCTTCTTTTATATGTTTAGATGGATAGATAATAGATGAAGAAAATAATTATTATTATATTTAGATGTTTATATAAGATTTTAATCTTCAGCCCAAACCCAAAATTCGAAGATCCGAACTTCAATCCTGACCGACTTTCCTACAAACTTTCATCCCCTATTTCAGCCCCTTAGGGGTGGAATTCACAGAAATCTTTCTTAGTGGATGCCTGCACAGTATAAAGTATCCATGTGCAAAATTTCAAGTCTCTAGACGATTTCATTATTCCCATGACTTCATCCCCCTTTTCACCCTCATGGGGGTGGAATTTTCAAAATCCCTGAGAAACATGAAAATTATTTTTTAATCTTCAGCCTAAACCCAAAATATGAAGATCCTGACTTTAAAACTGACGGATTTTCATACAAACTTTCATCCCCTATTTCACGCCCTTAGGGGTAGAATTTCCAAAAATCCTTTCTTAGTGCTCACCTACACTACCAAAGAAACCTACATGCTAAGTTTCATGATTGAAGCTTCAGCCGTTTGGTCTGTGCGTTAATGGTCAGTGAGTGAGTCAGTCAGTCAGTCACTTTCTTCTTTTATATGTTTAGATATATGACACTGACATCTATCGTCTATTCTACGAACTAACGCTCTGAGGATATAGGATCACTAATTTTGTTAGATAAGTAATTGGACAGTTGGCCTCGCAGTATATGTGTCGGCCTGCAACTGCCTAGCGAGCATGGGCGTACCCAAGACATTTGTGACAAGACATGATAAATTATGTCATGTATTACAATTTGTCTTAAATGCTAGCACGGGTCAAACATGTGACTTATTTTAAATTCGCAACATGCCTTTCTTGTTGCTGCCCGGCGAGCACGGCCTACTGTGGCATGGCTTGAGTCACACATTTAATCGCAGTTTGGGCGATATAGACATTTTGTCTTTAATAATAGCACCGGCGGCGTAAGAAAATTTCCTGACGTTTATTTGGGACTCATCATTCATCATCATCATCATCATTTCAGCCGAAAGACGTCCACTGCTGGACATAGGCCTCCCCCAGGCGTCGCCACATTGACCGATCCCGTGCGTCTCGCATCCAGCGCCTTCCCGCAACCTTAACCAGGTCATCGGTCCACCTAGTGGGAGACCTTCCAACGTATCGTCTTCCAGTTCGCGGTCGCCACTCCAGAACTTTTCGGCCCCATCGGCCATCCGTTCTGCGAGCAATGTGCCCTGCCCACTGCCACTTAAGTTTGCTAATTCTTGGGGCTATGTCGGTAACTTTGGTTCTCCTGCGGATATCATCATTTCTGACGTGATCACGCAAGGAAATTCCGAGCATAGCCCTCTCCATTGCCCTTTGGGTGACTTTAAGCTTTCTGATAAGGCCCATTGTGAGCGACCACGTCTCGGTCCCATAGGTGATCACTGGCAACACACACTGGTCATAGACTTTTGTCTTGAGACACTGCGGTAAATTGGACGAGAAGATACCACGCAACTTCCCGAACGCCGCCCAGCCGAGTCGGATTCGACGGTTGACCTCTTTCTCGAAGTTGGACCTACCCAACTGGACCGTTTGTCCCAAGTAAACATAATCGTCTACAACTTCGAGTGTAGAGTCTCCGATCTTGATAGGAGTGGGTGTTACATGGGCGTTCACCATGACCTTGGTTTTGTCCATGTTCATTTTAAGACCCACTCTTTCGGAAGCTCTACTAAGGTCATCGAGCATTTTACTGAGGCTCTCCATGGTCTCAGCCATGACCACTATGTCGTCGGCAAACCGAAGGTGAGTGATGTACTCGCCATTAATTTGGGACTCATCGGGTGTTAATTGCTAATACGGGCGCGCCCATTTTGTCACAAATGTCACATTTAGACAGATGATTTCGAAAAATGTATCACTTTCGTTCGGAGGTGGTGATAAAAATTTATAGTTGAAAAAAAAAATATTTTCCTTCTAATTACTGCACCAAATGGCAATAATAGTATATTATGCAACTAGTGAATAAAAGACGGATTTAAAGCGAGGGCCATAGATGAATCAAGAGCAAGTGAAGGATTCTAACGACTGAATCACGACCGTAGGGAGTGATTCATTATGATTGAATTACGAGCATAGCGAGTGATTCAAGTGTTAGAATCATGAGCGACGCGAGTGATTCATGGCCCTCGATATAAATCCGTTTTATTCAAGAGTTGCATACTATATTTTATACCATGACTTCGAGAAAAAGAAAGATTTAAGCGGAAAGCACAAGGAATATTACGAGTAATAAATAAATAAATGGTTTATTTCCTTCAACATTTACAAAAAATGTGAAACCCTGACCCCTGAGCTAGGTGCTGTTACCTGTGTTTCAGGGGCCAGTGACCACCTCTGTTACTTTAAATAATTATAGTTAATTAAACACCATTGCAATTAATATTAGAATTACAATCCAAATAAGTATTCAATAAATATCCTAGACTAAAATCAAAATCATTATTAAAATCCTAAATAAAAAAAAACTCAAAATTAAAATCGAAGAAGGAGTTTGAAAGTCGAATATTCTCTGCACAGGAAGTTTGTATCGAGTATTTTTTGCGCAAGGAGGTTACATAGCATTGAGATGGAGGTCTAATACATTGGTGTGTTCCAAATTCAAACTCCAAAACAGTGATTAAAAGCGCTTGAATAAAATAAGATTTTTAGAGGGGGAATGGTATAAATTTATTTACAATGCATGTCCTCGAAAAGAGCGGTTTTCCAAGCAGCAAAACTGTGCGGAAAGTGTCACTTTTTTTCACTAGTGCTTTTTACTTTCCTGTACTTTTTTACTTTTTAACTCCAACGTCAGCCCGACGCATAGAGTTTTTGTTATTTGAGAAAAGTTTTAAAAATTAGTTATGTACAGATTATCATTCATATAAAAGGTAAAATAAAACTAATACTTTATTTTAGGCGTTTTTAATTACTCTAGATTTAGATTTTGATCAATAAATTAATTTTAAATATTTATTAAATATGTTTGGCAGAACGTATATTTTGCTCGTGCCTTATTGCGTTACGATGTGTCAGCTATTCGCACATGCGCAGTAGATATGCCCGAGGAACTATTAGTTAATCTGTGGATATGTTGAACGCGCTTGAATAAGCCCGCAATTTTATTAATTTCATTTTATTAATTTTGTTTATTTCCTCGCACATAGTAAAATATTGTATGATACACGTACGTAAGATGATTTCCAACTTGTCACTCGCTTCGCTCGCTCGTGAATAAAAATGCCACTCATCGGAAATCACCTACCTTCCGCACTTGTAGCATAAATAACTATTTTCACCTCAGCACCTCAAACAAGCAGGTTTTGCTGCTTAAAGACAGTGAGCAAAATTCGATTTTGCTGCGAGCGTGAGACAAAGTAACTTTTTTTTTTTTTTTTTTAAATGCCGTGTCAGTGCTGGGTCTACTCACAACATTCGAAAGATTTGAACTTCACTTTGTTCTGTCACTTTCACTTCGATACGAAAAGAGCGAGAGATAGAAACAAGTCGATTCGAAGTTCGATTTTCAAATTCCATATATAATAGGCTCAAAAAAGAAACCAACAATAAAACGTTCGGAAACACGTCATCTATAAAATTGCAAATCAAGGTTTAAATGTAATTTAATTGTTTAATTGTACTTTTCTCTTAATAATCGAATTATATTTTTTTATAATAAAATAAAGAGATGTTGAAGTAAAAAATACGAAGTTTATCATGTATCTACATAATTATTTAAAGTTTTAACAATCTTTATTGTGACAGAATAATTTAGTAATAGTGCAATTTCCGAACGCATCTTTAAAAAAATTTATAGATGGCTTTAATTTTTTATTGTTTTCTTCTTCTGTTCGCTAGCTACAAAGTGCGATACACGTTGGATATTATTAAAATAATAATAAATAAATATGAGTGAATCCAGTGATGATGTCTGCAATTTAACACCTGTAGAATTGAAGCAGTATGTAAAAAGCGAATCAGTGAATACTTAAACTGAAGTCGCTAAAACAACAATATCGGTTCCATTGGTTCCAAACAAAACTGGTAGGTACTTTTAATTTGCAAAACTGCAATAATTTTACTTTTAACTTTTAATTTTAACAAATATACATGTGGTTTAAATATTACCAAGTTGTATTTTTTACCTTTAGATTATTTGTTCTCGCTGCTGAAGTGAAAAGTTGTATGTGCTACACGAGACCAAAGTTATTTGCATCTCGTGTCTTTGAATTCCTCGCTGCACTCAGGATTCTAACCTAGAATCACTCGCTACGCTCGTGATTCAAATATAGAATCCTTCGCTTACTCGGGATTCAAAATCAACACTCGCGGCAAAAACCAACTTTGCTCTCTTGTTGCACAAATAACTATTGTGTGTGTGTGGTGATCAATGCTTATTAATTAATTGAAATGTTACAGGATTATTAATTAATTTTATATTATTATTTTTTTATAATTGTATTTTTTTTATTGTTATTCTTATTTTTAATTATTATTTTTATTTTGATTATTATTTTTTTATAATTATTTTCTTTTATACCATATTACAAATACAAATATTATTATTATATTATTTATAATTATTTTCTTTTATACCATATTACAAATACAAATATTATTATTATATTATTTTCTTTTATACCATATTACAAATACAAATATTATTATTATATATATATATATATTATTTAAATTTGTATCTTTCTAACAAACACTTTATATGTTATCAAACAAACAAAGAAAAATAAAGTGTGCATAAGTCTATGGTCGTGGGCATTGTCGTGGGTCAAATATTAATTTGTGCCCAACAAAATTAAAAAGTTGTTTATCTGTATAAACGGCACACTTTTTTACGTATTATTTTATTTCGTCGTCTATTCAGATTATGTCGCACTATGAAGTCAACAACAAGAAAGGCATGTCGTGCCTGTAAACTAAGTCACATTGTTGTCCCGTGCTAGCATTTAAGACAAATTATAAGACATGACATATTTTATCATAACTTGTCAGGAACGTAGTGAACTACGGTCGAAAACCAAGCAAAGTAAAAAAAAGAAACATTTTGGGATGTTGCTAACATGGGGGTAGCAAAGGGGGGGGGGGGGGGGGGCTACATTTTGGTTATTTTTTGCTTAGGACATACCGTTTACGAGATACCATTTTGGAAATATAGAGCGTTTTATGCAAAATAAAATAAGATACGGAGGCCCACAATTCGGAAACAGTGCGTCGTAGGGCTATGCTTCTTAGAACATAAATGGTTTCTATTGTTAGATTCCGTGAGCTACTCAATAATAACACTTTATAGGATTCCAAAATGTATTGCGTTCCGCACAGGCAAAACGATCAGACCAAGAGTGACATCTGTCTATAAAACTTATTCTAGACAACATAGAGTTTATAATGGAACACATACAAACTCCTTGCAGGTATATTTCTAACACTGGCCCTTGATCCAATATAAACTCATATCACATTACACACAATAAAATATCTAAGTGTAGACACATCCGCTGTCTAAAAATATGATATAACATAACAACAGAAACCATAACAAAAGCATAAATTTATCAAAGTATCCGTCACATATAAACAGTAAATATTCAAAAAACTATGTGATACGGATCTAAAACAAATTATAGTACTGCAAGTATACCTTATCTACTGCTTAGAACCATCGCATATCATTTATTTAATGATAGAAATAAATGGCATACAAACTTATCATGTTTTTCCTTTACCAACGGTTTTGTTAAAACGTTGGCCACCATTTTATCAGTAGATAGGTATTTTACAACAACTGTACCTTCCTCAACAATTTCCCTGATGAAATGATGTCTTACGTCAGTGTGTTTCGTTCTGGCGTGGTACATAGAATTAGTGCACAACTTCATTACAGACTGATTATCATTAAACAACGTAATCCTATACTGTACCCTGTAAATTTCGAACAGAAACTTGCGTAGAAAAAGTGCTTCTTTACAAGCATCTGACAGACACATATATTCGGTCTCTGTGCTTGAAAGAGCCACTGTTTTTTGTTTTCTACTCTCCCAAGAGATGGTAAAATTTCCAATTTTGAACACATAACCGGTATACGATCGGCGATCGACCACATTTGATGCAAAATCAGCGTCAGCATATGCGACGATATCCAACCCTGACTTCTGAAAAGTTAAATAATGATCTGGCGTACCTTTTAGATAGCGAAGAACCCGTTTTGCTGCCTTCCAGTGAGTCTCGTTGTAAGCGTCGTTGAACTGGCTGAGTGAGCTGACAGCATGTGCAATATTCGGCCGCGTACATACCGCTATGTACATCAGACATCCTATCAGGCCTCTGTAGTCGTGCGTACAATCCTTCTTTGTAGATTTCACGAGCTTCAGACCTGTCTCCATAGGTGTAGTAGGTGTGCAGGTTTGCAATCTGACATGTGAAAACGTTCTAGCACCTTCGTTCGTACGTTTCGTTCCACTGGTCTAGAGTTATTTCCTTATTCTGTCTGCAAAGCCTCATTCCAAGAATGTGGTGTGCTGGCCCTAAATCTTTGATTTCGAAGGCTTTCTTTAATTCTTCTTTGATTCCTGCCACATCTCGGGAACCAGCTGAAGAAAATAGCATTATGTCATCAACATAGAGCGCAATTATAATCATAGATTTCCCGCTCGACTTGACATAAACACAAGGTTCGGCAGATAAACGTTTGAATTTCATTTTGCTCGTCAAAACGCCATTTATTTTCTCATACCAAGACTTCGAAGCTTGCTTCAGTCCGTATATGGCCTTATTCAACTTATAAACTTTATCAATTCAATTCAATTCAATTCATTTATTGCATCAAATATGGTAGGTACATTAAGTTCTTATATAAAATATTCGGTAACACACATTTGGCCAAAATATAGCCTGCAATAGTACAAGTTTATACACTTAAAATATTAATTAGATAACTACATTATGTCAATTTATGTGTCTACTTAAAAGTTAAATGTATCTGTGCTTTAGTGTATAAAATTTACAGGGACACTTTTGAAAGAACTCATCTATCGAATAAAAACACTCTTGTAACAACCACTTCCGCAACGCAACACAAAACTTATTGAAGGGTAGTTGAGTAATTGACCTGGGCAAAGCATTGTAAATTAGGGGAATCATGTAAACGCAGCTCCGCCGAAAAAGTTCTAGCTTTGGAACGGGCATTTCAAAATCTAAATGTGTAGGTTTCCTTTTATTTGTGTTATTTTTCCGTTCAAATAGTTCAAGATTGGACCTCACAAACCTGGCAACTTCGTAAATATAAATGCATGGGACTGTCAATAGATTGTGCGACTTGAACACAGGCCTGCATGAGTCAGACCACTGCATTTTGAATATCGCACGTATACATTTTTTTTGGGCGATGAAGATCTTCGCCATTTCGGAAGAGTTTCCCCACACAACTATACCGTATCGTATTACTGAGCAGACGTATGCGTGATACACCATTATGGCGGTACGCAAAGATGTAATACTTTTGACTTTTTTATCTTCTTGGCCTTTAATCGTGTAGCCCTCTGGCTGCTCCATAAAAACGGTTTCCTTTAAATCTCCATTCAAAAAGGCCGTTTTTACATCCAGATGCTCGATATTACGATATTACGTATTTCTGGGTATAACCTTTTGCAACGAGGCGCGCTTTGTACCTCAATATTTCCCCGTCGAGGCCAAGCTTTTTTTTAAAGATCCACTTGCATTTGACAGGCCTTTGCTTCGTATCGCGGTCAGTCAGAGTCCAACATTTATTATCGATGAAGGATTTATACTCTTCCGCCATCGCGGCTTTTCACTTACATGCTTCTTGGCCATTCAGTGCCTCGCGTACTGTCTGAGGGTCTTCCGTGTCACTGCATACAGTGCGTGCTACACTAGCTGACTCAAACTCACTACTTTCGTCCGTAGAGTTCTCGTAGTCTTCCAGTGTGGAATCTCCTGGGACATACGTCTCATCCGCAGAGTCATTCGGAGTCTCACTACTGCTCTCAGAATCATCTATCGTAATAGCGCTGTTATCTTGACAGTTTTCGTTAGATATTTCTGCGTGCTCTTGGGGTAATTCGGTACTAAGGAGCTGCTCCTTATAGACATTGCCATTAGCCAGCAGGTTCGCCTTTCCCGAAGGAATCTGGTGACATGTTGGATAGACTACAAGAAGGCCTATGACTCAGTGCCACATACATGGCTCATGAGGGTGCTGGAGTTGTATTAAATTGATGCAACTCTGCGCACCTTCCTGATGTCGTGTATGGGGCAGTGGAGGACGGTTCTTCGCTATCCCGGATGTCAACAGATTCAAGAGGACAGCGAACCTATAAGGATCGAGCGTGGAATATTTCAGGGCGTTAGTCTGAGTCCACTGTGGTTTTGTTTAGCCCTGAACCCTCTTAGTACATTGCTGGAGGGTTCGGGCCTGGGCTATAGGTTGAGAAAAGGAGGTCAAGTCATATCTCACCTCCTTTACATGGATGATCTGAAGCTCTTTGCCTGCAACAACTTGCAACTGATGAAGCTACTGAAGGTTACAGAAACCTTTAGTGACGCCATCAGGATGGAATTTGGTGTGGACAAATGTGCAGTCATGCATGTAAAGCGAGGGGAGATTATGGAATCCGTGGGAATACAACTCTCGGATTCCATACACCTTCGATCCCTTTCCTCAATGTCTTGATGTATTCTTTCGGCATACTCAAATGGACTCAGACAGAACTTTACGCCCTGGATAGAAGAGTCCGCATCATCGGTTATGAGAGTGTATATCCCGCGGAAGTGCGGTGGTCGTGGCTTTTTAAATGCTAAGACCCTGCACAACCGCGAGGTATGCAGTCTTAGCGAATACTTCCAGGCCGTCGACGTGGGTATGCATCGAGATGTGGTAGCGGTGGACAAGGGCCTTAGCCCGCTCTCCTTGGCTAACGAGAACTGGCGCAAACCTATAGTACTAGATACTAATGACCGCAGGGAGGTATGGCAGAGCAAGGAGCTTCACGGACGCTTCTACCGGGTCCTACATGGGCCCGATGTAGATCTTTTAGCGTCCTTGGCCTGTCTGCGATTTGGTTACTTTTCGGGGAAACCGAAGGTTTTGTCTTTGCGATTATGGACGAAGTTATGATGACGAACAACTACCGGAAATACATTGTGAAGGACGGCACAGTTGACATCTGTCGGGCATGTCACCGGCCGGGGGAATCTATCCGTCACATTATCTCCGGTTGTTCTAGTCGGTAGTGCTAACGGAGACTACTTGCATAGACACAACCTTGTAGCCAGGATTATCCATCAGCAACTTGCTCTTAAATACAATCTTGTGGAATCGAAAGTGCCTTACTATAAGTATGTGCCCGACCCAGTTCTCGAAAATGGCAATGTCACATTGTATTGGGATCGGTCTATCATCACTGACAGGACTATTGTTGCCAATAAGCCTGACATAGTGGTGATAGACCGACTAGAGCGTCGCGCAATGATTGTTGATATAGCGGTCCCCCATGACGAGAACCTCGTGAAGGCTGAGAGAGATAAGAAAAGCAAGTATCTTGATCTGGCTCGAGAGGTTGTCGACATGTGGGATGTGAATACAGCAGTCATTGTGCCGATAGTTGTGACGGCCAATGGCATAATAGCCAAGAGCCTCGACGAACATCTGAGGAGGCTCTCGTTGGGCAGCTGGATCAAGGGCTTGATCCAGAAAGCGGTACTCCTGGACACGGCGTGTATCGTTAGGAGGTTCCTCTCTCAGGAGCCCTAACCACCGGTAGCTTGGATCCTGTTCCCGATACCGGTGGGCTACTATTTTTGTATTTTTAAATGTTTTTTTATTTTATTTTTTATAAAATAATATTTAAAAATGTAAAAATATGTATATAAAATGAATAAATGGAATAATAATAATAAAAGCTTTATTTATTCCTTACACTTTTACATTTCTATACCTTGTTGGTTATGTTAGTATTTCGCTTAATCTAGTTTGTAAGTATAACTTTTTAATTGATATGTATGTGTTTTGTTGTAAGGACCGCTCTGGCGGTGAAAGCCTCCTCCATTTCCTTCCATTTCTCTCTATCTCTTGCCCGTCTATGCCAAGTAATTCCAGCCGTGGCAACTATGTCATCACTCCATCTTTTCAATGGCCTTCCTTTTCGTCTTTTCTTGTATATAGGGTACCAATTCGTGACCATTTTGGACCATTTGTCACCAGATGATCTGTGGGCATGCCCAGCCCATTTCCATTTTTGGATCATTATAGTTTTTGCTATGTCCTTTATTTTGGTGTTTTTTCTGATGTCTTTAATTCTCACTTTATCGCTTAGTTTTAGGCCCAAGAGACTCCTTTCCATGCTATTTTAGCACACTTTAACCTTGTGAGTCTGTTTTGTTGAAAGCGGCCATGTTTGAGAAGCGTAAGTGAGACAGGGTATTCAACACGTCTGCATGGCTTTAGTTTTCAGTGTGACTGGGAGACTACTCTTGAATAACTCTTTCATTGCCCAGTACTTGTTTCATGTTGCTTTGATTCTTCGCTCTACTTCTTTATCGTTGCATGAATGGAAAGATATTAAATGTCCCAAGTAAGTGTAGTCTTCGACGTATTCTATTTCTATTGAATCTGACTTTAGTGGTATAGTTTGACTATTTGTCATTACTTTAGTTTTCTCCCTGTTAATTTCCAGACCTACATTTCTACTCTCTTTGCTCTATCATGTACTCCATTTCTTTTGGTTCCTCCGAAAGCAGTACTATGTCATCTGCGAATCGTAAGTGTATAAGGCGGTTGCCATTTATGTTTATCCCTCTATTTTCCCAGTCGAGGGCTCTAAAGATTTCTTCGAGCACTGCAATGAAGAGTTGTGGAGATATGGGATCACCCTGCTTTACTCCTCTTCAAATTTCAAAGGCTGAGCCATACGTATTGATTTTAATTCTAGCGTTACTTTTGTTATATATTTCCTTCAATATATTGATATATACATTGTTTACTCTTTGACTTGATAGGGCGCACGGTTGGCGCAGTGGTTAAGCGATTGACTGCTGCGCTGCGTGTCGCGGGTTCGATTCCCGCACGGAACAAATATTTGTATGACCTACAGATAGTTGTTCCGGCTCTGGATAATTTTGTATGTGAGTTTATATGTTTGTAAACGCACCCACGATACAGGAAGAAATTCCTAGTGTGGGGCAACGTTTTTTTAAAAAAAAGACAAAAAAAAGAAAATAAAAAGAAAGAGCACGCCAAATTGCACTGTGGAATATAGAGTCAAATGCCTTACTATAATCTATAAAGCAGATATAGAGAGGTAAGTCATATTCATTGTATTTTTCAATGACAAGTTTCAAAGTGTGGATGTCATCTATTGTCGAAAACCCCTTTACAAAACCTGCCTGTTCTACTGGCTGGTGTTCGTCTAAGATACTAGTGAGACGTCGAAGTAGAGTCGTTGCAAACACTTTTTAGAGGCACGATGTGAGGCTGATTGGTCTGTAATTTGATATTGATTTCGGGTCTCCTTTTTTGAAAAGCAAAACGATATCTGAACATGTCCACTGTTTAGGTATTTCTTTTGTTGATAATATTAAATTGAATAGGTTTGTAAGTGGTGAAATCAGAGCGTTAGTACCGGCTATGATCATTTCATTTGTAATTCCATCAGATGCTGGGATTTTTTCTGGTTTTAGTGACTATATGGAACATTCGATTTCGATTTTGTTAAATTTGCGTACTTCGTCGTTATTGTGAGGGAAGAGAGCTGGTTTTTCTTGGTTTGTGTTTTCTTGTGATGCACACAGTTGCTGGTAGAAGTTTGTGGCTATTTGCATGATCTCATCTCATCTGCCTGTAACCGTAGTTTTTTTCTCATTTTGAAGCTGGTTCATCACTTGTTTTGAGTTGGTTAGTTGTTTATATGCCTTTTTAACTGCTCCAGATTTTGCTATGTAACTTTCAATAATACTGAGTCTATATTGCCGCATATTCTTCTATATCTTTTTATTTATTTGTCTATATAACTTGCTAAGTTGCGTTTTTTCTCTTTTTGTTTTGTTTTGCTTGTTCTTTAAATAGTGTCGTTGAAGACCAAGTTCAATAATTTATTTTGTAATAATTGCTTTCTTTGCCAATTGCAATAATTGCTTGTCATTTGCAATAGTTGTTTTTTTTTCTTTGTAATAAGTGCGATGCCCTGGGAATCTTTTGTGATTTGTCCAATGCATTTGATTGTGTTCTTCATGAAACGCTAACCAGGAAACTCCGCCACTACGGGATCCGGAACAGCGCTCTGGATCTTCTTACTTCTTACTTGAGTAATAGGATTCAGACTGTTGACGTTAATGAAAAAAGATCACCAGGAGCTATAGTAACAATGGGAGTCCCGCAGGGCTCAATTCTTGGTCCTTTCTTGTTTCTTATTTATATTAATGACTTGCCTTACCTCATAAAGGATAATCATGTTATAGTGTTGTTTGCAGATATCTGGTTACTGACGAAGTAAATAGCGCGATCTCAAAAGTAGTTCACTGGTTCAATGTTAACAATTTACTCCTTAATGAAAAAAAAACCAAATGCATTAAATTTACCCTACCTCATGTTAGGCAGGTCAAAACTGATGTGTTGATAAAGGGCGAAGAATTGAATCCTGAAAATAGCACTGTATTTTTAGGCTTAACTTTGGATGCTGAGCTTCAGTGGGGCCCACATATAGATAAATTGTCAAAGAAGCTAAGCTCCGCAGCATATGCTGTTAGAAAAATTCGTAATTTAACTGACATAGAGACAGCCCGTTTAGTATACTTTAGCTATTTTCATAGTGTTATGTCGTACGGAATTCTGTTGTGGGGAAATGCCGCCGACATCCAGACTATCTTTGTTTTGCAAAAAAGAGCTGTTCGATCAATTTATAAATTAATCTCGAGACACTCTCTCAGAGAGAAATTTAAGGAGATTAATGTAATGACTGTGCCCTCTCAGTATATTTATGAAAATCTTTTATATGCCCATAAAAATATAAAATTGGTTAAAAAATACAGTGATATCCATAACATAAATACTAGGAACAAACACAAATTTGTAATACCTACAACAAGGCTCAAGAAGATAGGTGGCTCGTTTAGATGTCAATGTGTACGCTTTTATAATAAGCTTCCAAGCCACGTACAAGATCTAAGTCTTAATAAATTCCAATCTTTCATTAAACGTAAGTTATGCCAGAAAGCGTTTTATACTATTAAAGATTACGTTGAGGACAAAAAGGCTTGGGATTGAGCTGCTCCAATTAATTTTGATTTTTATATTTTGCACCGTGAATTTTGTTTTTAATTTTGATATTTTTTTTGTTTTCTTGCAATGACATGAATATTTACTTTTTAAAGTATTATATTATTTTATTTTAATTATTGTGAATGTGAAGACTATGTGGATCTGTTTTTTTTTGTTTTTTTTTTTTTATCTTAGTTGTTAATCATGGTCTGGCAGTTTGAGTAGTTTACGCGGCCTACCAGAAATGTCCTTTCTTTGGTATTGTTCGTCGAATCGTTGAGCTCCTTAAATTCTGAGTTGAGCTGCTCGGTTATTGACAAATGCGTGCACTGACTGGACAGGTCCACTCAATCTGGCTGGTTCTTTCCTCAAAAGACCATTTCAGACATCTGTCTACATGATCTAACCAAGATTTTGTCAGGACTTTAAAAGAGACTGTGACCTCTGAGTTTGTTTCGGCCTTTCTTCTCAGAGTAGTCAGATAGGAAACGCCGAACTCATCTAATTTAAAAAAATATGATCGATATGTAAATGAGTTTGTAATAACCAACTTACAGAAATAAAATCATTTATCATTTCTGTTCTTATAATTTACAAAAAATTACAAATTATAAAAATTAAATAAAAAAAAAAATAAAAAAAAAATGTAAATTAATTAATTTACAAATTATATATATGCCGAGCTCTGTAGTATTGTATTCTCTATAATATCATAGTAGTTCTGCACAATTAACCTACAATTAGAACTTCATAAACAGACTAGATTGAGTAGTGATTCCTGTATAGATAATTTTGCTCACACATACCGAAAAAAATGTAAAGCTGAAATAATGGACTTAGTACTTTCAGATCATACGTCTCAATTACTCCAGGTCCCTATTAAAAAACTTGTACACTAAAATATTGGAAATCCAAAAAACAAGATTTCCCAGTAGGCAACTTAGAAAATTTCAAAAGTCATCTAAAGTGCTTATCTTTTTCTGAAGTATACAAAGCCAAAGATGCGAATGAATCCTATGAACATTTTATGGATAATTTTTCATTATTGTACAAATTATGCTTTCCAAATAGAATTATGACTGTGTTTAATAATAAAAAGAATAGGTGGATATCTCGTGAGATAAAATCTGTAGTCAAAAGCAAAGGCAATTGCTTTGGGCATATAGATTCAATCCTAATACAAAAAATAGACTTGCGTTTAAAAAATACTCTTCAACATATAAAAAAATAATAAACTTAACTCAAAAAGCCCAAAATAACCACTACATTAATACGTCAAAAAATAAGTCTAAAGCTGCTTGGCAAGTCATTAAAAAATCCAAATTCAACTTACCACAAGAACCTATACTGTCTATAAACAAAGATAATTTAGCTCATACAGATCCTATGAAAATTGCAAACGAATTTAATAACTACTTTGTGGAAGTAATTGAAAATAACATTAAAACTAAAGGAACATTAACCGATAATTACGTTATGGAACATTTGAATACGCAATCCCTATTTATGCTACCTGTTTCGGATTCTGATATAATCAAAATAATTAGCAGCCTAAAAAATACAAGTACTGTAGGATTTGATGGCATATCAACTAAAGTTATAAAATACGTGAAGGAAATTATAGCGCCTCTACTATCACACATAATTAATCTTTGTATTTCTGATGGTTTATTTCCAAAAAGCCTAAAAAAAATCATAATTAAACCACTCTATAAAAAAAATGATAAAAGTGATGTTCAAAATTATATTTATTTATATTATAGAAACTAACTTATAACTTATTAAACTTTTTTGCAATGAACAAAAAGGCTCCTGAAAGAATACAAATATTAATATGGCTCTCTTTGACCTGCTATCTATTGTAATGACATCTGTAGATCAAAGTAATCCTGTGTGTGCTATATTGACTGATATGACAAAGGCGTTCGATTTCATGGATCATAACATTTTGCTGCAAAAATAACATGGGTATGGCATATGAGGAAACATCTTGAAAATCCTTTTTTTTTTTTTTTTTGGGTGGAAAATCATCCAATGACTTCTCCCGCTCTGGGTGGAGCGGGAGGGCGTGTCAGACTTTTACTGACTAAAACCCACCCGTGTTCCTTCAGTTGCTTGCGCCAGGGCCGCGGTAACTATCTTGAAACTCCTAGAATCATATTTGTGTGACCGAACTCAATGTACAGAAATTACGAAAATTTGTCCTATTAGTAAATTGGAGATAAAATATGTATCTAAACCAAGGCTTATAAAATATGGTGTACCCCAGGGTAGCGTACTGGGGCCACCCCTTTTCTTATTATACATTAATGATCTCCCAAAAACTATAAATCATAAAATGGTACTGTTTGCAGATGACAGCACGACTATTGTAGAATATACTAATCCTAATAATTACCAAAATGACATAAATAATTATCTGTGTGACATTATAAATTGGCTTGACAAAAATAATCTTGTAATTAATTTAAATAAAACAAATGTTATGCATTTCTACCAGCGCCGTAAGAATCCATTAGTTAATGTTGCCTATAATGACTGTATAATAGAAGAAGTTACAAATGCAAAATTCTTGGGTATAACTATAGATAATAAACTAACCTGGAAACCTAACTTAGAGGAAATCTGCAAAAGTGTGAGTAAATCTGCATATCTATTATTCCAATTATCAAAGAAAGTGAATACCGACACACTTTTAACAGCCTATCATGGATATGGTGTTGTTTTTTGGGGACAGTCAACTAATAGAGAACTTGTATTCAGGATTCAAAAAAGGTGTATACGATCAATGTGTGGTCTAAGAATAACGGATAGTTGCGTTCCTTACTTTAAAAAAAATAAAAAATACTGACTTTTCCATCTTTGTATGTATTGGAAACTGCATTATTTGTAAAAACTAATCAACAATTATTTCAAAAATTTGAAGCAGTTAAGAGAACCCCAATTCGTGCCCAATATGAGAATCTGTTATGTCAATACAAGTGTAAAATTGCTCTATTGAAAAAGAGTTTATTTGGTATTGCTCCAGAAATTTATAATAAAATACCTGATATTATTAAATGGGGAATTTTTAACTGCACCTCTATTTAGAAATTTAAGCAAACAAAATATCTCCACTAATAACCTACTGCAAAACAATATTACTCACCGTAAAACAAAAATACTGATTTGCACACAAATTATTCAATTAAATATAAAATAAATGTGAATTAGTCCAAGAGCGAGCGAAGCGAGCTCGGGAGCTTAGGGCACCCCGACACGGATAGGTTAGGTTCGAAGGAGATGACGGGAGCTGAAGTGAGCGAGCAAAGCGAGCGAACTCAGCTCCCGTCATCTCCTTCATGTTAGGTTACTTTAGACCCTGCAGACAGAAATAGGAGCCCTGCGCAGCGGGGCTCCGTCGACTTTGTTTCGTTTCCCCCCCTCCCTTAAAACTTAAATATTTTGTTGCACTCGAAGAATTATTAGATTTACTTTTAGTTAACAGATAGTTATTCAGTAAAACAGTTAAGCTTTAAAGATCTAGCAGTATAGTATAATTCATTTATTTGATGAGCAAATTTAGTGTGCAATTCAGTATTTTTGGTAGTAATTTCGAATATTTTGATTGAAAAAAGGGGAATTACAGTTAAAGTATTAAATACCACCCTTATTAAATGTATGCCTCTAAGCAAATTTAAAAAGTCCCTTCAGGGCATATTACTAGAGAAGTGCTATTGCAGTGTAGATGAATTTTTAAACGATGTTTCGCTTTCATAGAATTCTGAGTGTGTGTTTTTTTCAGTTTGTCTTAACTACTCAAACTAAAAACCACTCAAATAAATTAAAATTTTGACATAATGATTTTTAATTGAATTAAAATTGTGACATAGTGATTTTTAATTGAATTAAAATTTTGACATTGTAATTTCAGTTTATATTAAATTTTGACATAGTGATTTTTTATTGAATTTAAACATTTTTTAGACATTGTAATTTCAATCTAATTTTTTTGATAGTGTTGTTGTGTGTATTTTTTTTTTGCGCTGTAAATGGCAAAACATGTAGCCATCTCATATTAATATGAGACCTTTATACTGTACTCATGTTTTACAAAATAAAAATATCTTATCTTATCTTATCTTATCTTAAAACCAACAAAAAAAAAAATACAGTAGTGTTTGTCACTTGCGTGTGAATGTAAACAAACATTATTCTGTCCACCAATGTTTCATTCTTTTTCTGACCTCCAAATACCAGAATAATAGGAAAAAAAAATTTTGAAAATTGAGGTGTATTGCGTACTTACATAAGACTTTATAAATACACCAATAGCATTTTTTTTATTTATTATATTATATACATAATTTTGTTTTTCTTTCAATAAAGCGTATGGTTCTTCGCGATGGGTGATCAAGACTAAATAATGTACGTCCCAATTAGGACGTATTTGAGTCTTCACAATGCACGCGCTCATAACATTTCTGTTTACTAGACTATCATTGGCTAGTAATCAATATTTTATCAATCAAATGCAAGGTTCACTATTACTTAGTCCAATAACACGGGCAAGCAATATTTAGATAAACAACTGTATTCCATTCCTGGTTCATCCAAGAAAAATCACTTAATCATGCATATCCAAATTTTTTTTCAGATTCAACTTCAAAAGCAACGGCTATCAAGAATTTATATTTCTTAGTAAAAGCTAATCCAATCAAAATAGAGTATACTGGTAGAGTGGTGCTAGGAATGTATTTAATTCCTATAGTACTTTCCTTTTCAATCAGCTACGTCATAGTTGCATTGCAATTTAGTCACCTTATTTAAAATACTGCCACGATGTCCTAGTGATCGCAAACTAATGCTGAGTATGAGGTCCTAGGTTCAATTCTCGAGTCAGACCTATGTTATTGGGCTTTTTCATCTGGTGCTTCTCAGTAGTAGTTCGAGTCTGGACTGGTGCCTGTTTGATGGCATAATATATGAGTCTTAAAAAACATATCTGGCATAATGTGGGTGCACCTCTGCCTTACTCTTCGGGGAAAACAGGCGTGATGTTATTTGTTTTTAAAAATAAATAATGTAAAATATAAATACTTCATTCAAAACAGAAAAACAAACAAAACAGATTTTTTTTCGGTAACCTATGCTGTTGTGAAATTATGAATAATTATTTGGTCGCACAAAGTAAATTTTGAGGGCGGTAATTTTCGAACTCCCTAAGATATAATGTAGATTCATTTGATCAAATTAGTTACGTAATAAAGTATTTACACAGAAGAAGATAAATGTAATGTCATCACTTAGATAATTATGTTCACCAGATTAGGTGTATTTAGAGATTTTTATGGATTTTTATCCATAAAATAGTGACATTCTATCATCATAATCATTATCTGCCTACCCTTTTTCCCAATTATTGTTGGGGTCGGCTTCCAGTCTGACCGGATTCAGCTGAGTACCAGTGTTTTACATGGAGCGACTGCCTATTTGACCTCCACAACCCAGTAACTGGGTAACACGGAACCTCTTGGCAAGACTGGTGTCAGATCTCAGGCTACCCTTAACGACTGCCAAAGATCTTCAAACGACAGCCGGGACCAACGGCTTAGCGTGTTTTTTTTTCGAGGCTCGAAGGCAACTCGGTATGTTGAAATGGTCACCCATCCACGGACCGACCTCGTCAAGCATTGCTTAACCTTGAAGATCGACCCGTGGGGCTGTTATAATTTAGCCACGAGCGACACGGCAAAATAGTGAAATTCTATCATCTTGCCAAAAAGTTCAAATTGTATTGTTCCGGTACAATGCTCGCTGTAGCCATCTAGAGGGGTTAGGTCGAGACAGCCATTTTACTGCAAGCAGACCAGCCTGGGCGGCGTTTGGAAAACTTCGTCGAGTCTTCTCGTCGCGTATCCCACAAAGCCTGAAGACTAAAGTCTTCAACCAGTGCGTCCTACCTGTTATGACCTACGGTGCCGAGACGTGGACACTCACAATACGGCTGGTTCATCAGTTCAAAGTTGCTCAGCGAGCTATGGAAAGGGCTATGCTCGGAGTCTCTCTAAGGGATCGAATCCAAAACGAGGTAATCCGGCAGAGAACCAAAGTTGTCGACATAGCTCACAGAATAAGTAAGCTGAAGTGGCAATGGGCCGGCCATATAAGTCGTAGAACCGATGACCGTTGGGGTAAACGTGTTCTTGGGTGGAGACCGCGAACTGGTAAACGTAAGGTAGGACGCCCTCAGGCTAGGTGGAGCGACGACCTTCGCAGGGTGGCTGGTAGCAGCTGGATGACAGTTGCCGTAAATTGAACCAAATGGCGTGCAATTGGAGAGGCCTATGTCCAGCAGTGGACTGCTATAGGCTGATGATGATGATGATGATTACCAGCCTGACAGGTACTGTTATGGAAGTGTCGGGAGACTGGTCGCGGAGGGTAGCGGGATCCGAGGCACAGTGCGCCGCTGGCCGATCGCAGGTAGTTGGGGACCCAAGTAGTGTGCCAGCCACATACGAATGGCTGCCCCTCCAACTGTCGAAAAAACCCGAAATGCACTATCGTGCTGGTTGGCGACCAGACGGGAGGGCCTGATGGACATTTCGGGGGGGCTCGTGCGTCGCCGCAGTCTCCAGACTAGGGCCCTAATGATTGCTTCCTTTCAGTGCATGTCTATAGGTTAGCAGCGTGGAACCTCGTCTCACTTCCTTCTCCTCACTTCACTTTTCACTCTAATACAAAAATGACAAGTAAAAAGCATACTAGAGTTCAACAGCGGCTGCACTCCTTCCCACTCAAAGTGCACCTCACAAATATCAGAGGTTTTGCACTCCAATCTCGTAGCAGTCCATCATCACCGACTGATAAGCCAGCTCTCTTTTTCCTCTCGGAGACGCAGATCAGATATATCGTACCTTACTTACCCTGGAGCACAATTTTAAGTCACGCGCTGGTGTATGCATGTACGCCGGCCACGACTCTGTTATCGGCGTCTCCGAAATTTTGAGGACTCTAGGTTTTCCGTGCTGTGAGCTATGGTGGACACAGACCGGGATAAATTGATCTACGCTACGCCTGCGTCTACCGTTTGCACAGCGAAGATCAGTAGACAACCAGGCTCTTAGAGTACCTTATTGAGGCGGCTGATACGGCAAAGCAGCGGTTCACTTCCGCTCAATTAGTGTTACTGGGAGGCTTCAATACCCAAAAACAGGAGTGGCTCTTCCCTTACCAGTGCACTGATCATGCTGGGCGGGAGATGAGAAAGCTTGCGCTTGTTTTAAAACTCGCCCACCTGGTCCAGGGGGCAACAATGGTGCTGGATTTTGATTCGCACACAGCCAATTTCTTGGATCTTCTGCTGACAACAGATCCAGACCGCTACTCGGTGTCGGTATCTTCACCTTTGGGTAGTTCCTACCATTGTCTGGTGAAGTCTGTATCCGTCCACTGCCCACCCGTTCCCAGCCCAAGAGGCACTCGGGTTTGGCGGTACAAGTCAGCAGATTGGGATGGGAGGCGTTCCTTCTTCGCATCTTACCCTTGGCAGCCTACTTGCTTCACTTCGGCTGCTACTTTGGCTGCTACTTCGTCGTACACGGACGCCGTGACGGATGTTTTGCGTCAGGGAATGGAGTACTACATTCCGTTCTCTGACGTAGCAATGTCTAGCGTTGACCGGCCATGGTTTGGCGCCGAGTGCAAACGCGCCGACTCGCTTAAACATGAAGCGTACCTGGCATGGGTTGGCGCTCGGACTAGCAAAGCAAGCGACGTGAGTCAGCGGAAGAGAGCCTTCAATAGGGCTGCCAAGTCCTGCAAGAAGGTGATGCGAAGGGCTCGGTTAGACCACATAAGCCGTATTGGAACCAAACTTGCCTCATACCCAGCTAGTAGTAAAGCGTTTTAGTCCCTGGCTTGGTCGGTTTAATTGAACTTCTGCCGTCCCTTACTACCACCACAGCTGAGACCCGACGGACCACTGGCCCACTCCACTGAGAAATCTGAATCTTCACGTCTGGATTCTGGTGACGCGCGGCCCGTTCCTTCTCCTGATGGAAGCTAGTGGCCCGACGGGATTCCAGCAATTGTTCTGAGAAACTGTGCGCCTGAACTGTCTCCGTCATCCTGACATGCCTGCTTTGCCTATCGTATGAGACTGGAAAAGTGCCTAGTGCTTGGAAGAAAGCTAACGTTCAGCCTGTTGCCAAGAACGGCAGTCGGGCTGACCCGACTAACAACAGACCCATTTCGATAACGTCCATCCTCTGCAAGAGTATGGAACGAGTACTCAACTCTGAGCTCCTGGCATACCTAGAAGCTAATGACATCCTCAGTGACCGCCAATATGGTTTCTGCCACTATCGATCAACTGGGGATCTTCTAGCGTATGCCACTAACATCTGGAGTGAAGCCATCAAAAGGCACGAGAAAGCGCATGCCGTCTCCCTGGACATCCCGAAGGCTTCCTTCATTCAGTCTGCTCAGTGGTCTGGGCGATTGGATTACAGACTGCCTGAGGGACCAGTCCATCCGAGTGGTTATTGATGGAAGCTCGTCTGACCAACCGGATATTAATGCCGGGGTTCCTCAGGAGCCGGTACTCTCAGCAACATGGTTCTTGCTTCTCATAAACGATCTCCTAAAAACGACCTTTGGGTATGCGGACGACAGCACTGTTGCTGAGATACGTGTCCGACGCGCGCGCTATATTCTGGGCCTCAGATCCGGTCTCTCCGAAAAGCCATGGTTGGGCGCTTGAACCTGTCCTTGCAGGCAGTCTCCAAATGGGGCGATGCCAATCTGGTCAGGTTCAATGTTGCTAAGACCCAGGCGTGTCTTTTTTCCGCTAAATGGAGCCAGTTACACCCGGCTCCTTCTTTCCGAGGTGTGACCGTGCGGATAACGGACCGACTTGAGCTTCTTGGCAATACGCTGACGTCGACCCTCAATTTTGGTCCAATCATTGAGACAAAAGGTACTTCACCCCAGAACACTTACTCAATTTGTATCAACCACAAGTTAGATCATGCATGGAGTACTGCTCTCATCTCTGGGATGGATCTGCTAAATACCAGCCGGATGCCCGAAACACGAGCCAAGAGGCTTATCGGCAATGAGATACTGGTTGAGTCTAGGCTCCAGAACCTTGAACATCGGCACCGAGCTGCCAGCCTGTCGGTTTTTTATCGGTTATATTTCGGGGAGTGTGCGTTGGAATTGCATGAACTAATTCCTACTAGCCCGTTCCGTCATCGGACTACAAGACGTACGGCGATGAGTCATCGGTACATGGTGGACATCCCACCCATATGCACCAAACGTTTTGGGAATACTTTTATTATGCACAGCAAAGTAGTGGAACCTGCCGGAGTCTGTATTTCCTGATAGCTACAACCTGGGAGTCTTTAAGTCAAGAGTGAATAGGTTTCTTCTAGGCAAGCGTCGGTAGTCAGTGTCCATAACGCAAAAAAAATGGTACCTACCAAAGACACTGACTTTCAAAAATAAAGTTATATTTAACTTTGTAGTTTTGTTATTTGGAAGTTGCTAGTATACTTTTGTAAATAGTGTTTTTTCTGCTTTTGATAATCGTAATTGCTGAAAGTATGTCACTCTGTCTCAGTCCTATGTTAGAACATCGTAATAAATGTGCCTTTCAACACACAATATACCAGATACATCAGAACAAAAACAAAAATAAAGTATAAAGTCAATAAAGATGTAAGAAATGAGCATGAGTATGAAAACATCTTAGCATTTACCTCAGAGACTATGAAACGAAACATGGAGAACAATTAAGGGCGTTTGCCAACAGCGACTTTTTGCAGCGATGCAGACGTGACACAGTTGTAAAATAAATCCGAAGCAGTCGCTATGCTGTCGCACATTCGATTAATTAATTAATGATGAATGGATAAATCACGACTACGCAAATGAAATTCAAAAACCCGAACGTCTTATACAGTAACATTATAAACCATAAATATTTTACAACTATGCCATGTCGCATTATTAAAGTGTTGAAAATATTTTAGAATAGAATATTTGTCTTGAATTAATTTTCCATGTAAAAAATATTGAAAATACGGTGAAAATTTCACTTGTATAGACACTTATATAGATAACTATAAATGTAAAATTTTACTCACTATTGTTTGAAAATGTTACGATTAATATAATATTCCATGCGATTTTAGTTAACGATTAACAGTAATTGAAATGTAATATGTAAAACGATAAAATATGTTTTATTTTTCTTCAAAAATGTGTGAAATAAAATGTATTGATTATAAATAAGTTTTGATTTATTTGATACTAGCTTCTGCCCGCGGCTTCACTCGCGTGATAAGTGTTGTATTAGATAATATCAACAGAACTTTATACCGGGATGAATAGCTATCCTATGTCGCCATCCTGGTTCTAGTTTCATCTAAATCCAGTCAGCTATTTAGGCGAAAAGAGTAACAAACAAAAAATTCCTATTCGCATTTGAAAGAATCTATTTTCGGTACCCGGTTCGAATTCGATTATAAATAATTCCTAAAAAAAACGTAGCAAAACTTAGCCGCAGTCAGGGACGATTCTTACAGACATTTGACCAAATTTGTAGTTCGCGATGATATCGATATGACAGTGGCACACATCTAGTACTGATATATTTCTATAGATAAGTATCTATAGCATCCTCGGTCACACTGGCACAAAAGATGGCATAAGCAAAAGTATATCTACCTATCTCTTTATGCTGATGACGTTATCTGTTAGTGCGAAAGTGAATACCGATGTTGAAATTGCGTCTTAAACATGTTCTCTCTATAATATTATACAAACTCTCTGACAGCAATCAAATTAAAAAAAACAGCTGTCACAGCTCGCCAAATCGTCCGATGAAACATCGTCTCATTGTCAACGGAAACCAATGATATTCGCAGTTGACGCCTTGATTGCAGGAATAAATCATTCTTTGAATGAAAGCTCGAAAATGGCGGGAATTAAACGACGACCTAGAATTGCTTTTTCGCGATTAATTCGGTAAAGGTATTCTGGTGTTATTGGGTGGTTTGATGGGTGATTAAAACGATGGTTGGTGCTGCTAACGAGAATGTGAGCAAATTTTTCAGAATCGACGATTATATATTATTTATGTATGTTTGTATCATGTTCATTTTAAGAATTGTAGTAATCCCTTTACCTCATCAAAATGAACTAAACCGAATTCACTACTATCCACATTTATTATTAGACTATTTCTACTAGGCCACAAAGTAAATCAAACAAAATAAACTACAACAACAATCTAACTCAAACCCAACATTATTGTGTTTACGTTGTCCGATATAATACCAGGAATTAAGACACTTAAAAATGGTAAAGCCGCTGGTGTGGATGACATATGTGTAGAACAACTAAAGAATCTGGGTCCGGTGGCTGTTGCATGGCTTCTCGCCCTTTTCAACGCATGCTTGCTAAACGCAAAACTGCCCAAGCAATGGAGGAAAGCGAAGGTGACAGCGCTTCTCAAGCCGGGAAAATGTCCATCGGATCCCAAAAGCTATCGCCCGATCTCGTTACTTTGTCACACATTTAAGTTATTCGAACGGCTAATTCTAAATCGCCTACAGCCCCTAATCGACCCTGAGCTGATCCCAGAACAAGCTGGTTTCCGATCTGGAAAATCATGCACTGGGCAAATCCTTCGTCTCACCCAGTACATTGAGGATGGATACGAAGCCAATAAAATAACCGGTGTTGTCCTTGTCGACCTGTCAGCGGCTTATGACACGGTTAATGTGAGAAGGCTGTTATTCAAGTTAGCAGCCTTAACAAATGACCATGCATTCATACGACTCCTGGGTGAAATGCTACGCAATCGACGCTTTATGGTCAGCTTAAACTCGGAAAGGAGCAGGTGGCGTATCTTGAAGAATGGTCTACTTTAGGGTAGTGTCCTGGCTCCCATTCTATTTAACATTTACACTAATGATCAGCCCAGTACGACAAACACGGAAAGGTTCCTCTACGCGGATGCGATCCTATTATACTCCTTTTGCTTAATTACGCATAGACTAATAGATATTCGCGAGCCCAGAACGACACTGCACTAAGTCACGTGTACGATTATATATAATTTATGTATGTTTGTATCATGTTCATTTTAAGAATATTGTAGTAATCCCTTTACCTAATCAAAATGAACTAAACCGCATTCACTACTATCCACATTTATTATTAGACTATTTCTACTAGGCCACAACGTAAACCAAACAAAATAAACTACCCCAACAATCTAACTCAAACTACCCCAACCCAACATTATTATGTGTCAAACAGTCCACAAAACTTAGTACCCAGGTAGACGGGGGTCAAACCGTCAAATAGGTCGCAAGTTCGTGATCAATGGCCAAATAGTGCGATATCACAGATGGTATAACTAATAGCGCTGAGTACATTCATTAATCGTAAGACGTCCGATCATTAGTAACTGCCAACCTCGACTGAGAGGCACGCGTGGTCGCGCGTCGCTAACTACCCGCGAATTCGCTTGATTAGTAGATTGGGTGTTAGTATAAATATGTGAATGCTATTAAGATATAGGGGTTTATTGTAGGATAAAAGTAAGCCTTCATTCACATAGCGTTGTACTGGCGTTTTTTGCAGTATAATCGTGGGATCAAACGGCAATATCTCAATGTCGAAACCTACTGTAAAATCGTGCGTGTAATGTGCGGTGCATTGATATATATTAATGTATCAATGTGCGCGGCTATGGTAACTTAAACCTTGAACTTGAACTTTAGGTGGCAGTGGACAGGGCACATTACTCGCAGAACGGACGTTTTGATAAGATTGAAAAGTTCTGGAGTGGAGACCGCGTACCGGAAGATGCAGCGTTAGAAGGCCTAGCTCCCACTAGGTGGACTGATGACCTGGTTAATGCTATGGAAATCAATAGGAACGGCCGATCTGGCGGCACTTGGGCGAGGCCAAGAGAAGTCTAGCAGTAGACGTCTTACGGTTGTAATGATGATGACTCATGGCAACGCGCACTTTATTAAACAAACAAAAAAGAACAAAATTCAATAAACATCGTTTTATTAACTTCGCAGCAATTACATTTGTACCATTTAAAACAAAAACAACTTTATTTCAGCCCTTACCTACGAGCTTTTCAATTTAACTGCTCGACCAATCAAAGCACTCCACGGTCGTGCGATATGATTTTTTCACGGATCTCTGGAATATGTCGGGGGAGCAATGTTTTTATGAAAAAAACTGTATATTACTGACTGCACGAATCAGAACACTGGCAATATGAAAACATCAAAATAAATCTCAATTTTGTATTTTTTGCTGTCAGCCTATTCGTCTTTTTGGATTTGTTGTACCTATACGAGTGCCGTCCATATTTTAAATTTTCTGAAACGTATTGCAAGAGAACGTGGCAATGCTGCTAGCGTCCTGAGCACTTTTCCCGTTGATAACGATGTGGACGAATTTTTTGACGCCCAATGCGCCGCCACTTTTATACGCGTTTGTATATAAGTATGTTATGTTTTAGTTCTTTGGTCACATTGCCCGAAAGGGTGGTCATAACCTTGAGCAGCTGATGATCACTGGCAAGGTCGAAGGCAAGAGGCCGAGGGCCCGCAGCCTGATTAGACGGTCTGACCAAATCCGTGCAACGCTGAAAACCAAGTTGCACAAAGCACTCCACGACTCCAAGGACAGACAGATGGAGAATCAGTCAGCGAAAAGTTCTTCTCCTGTCGGGGGAATCAAGACCCTCAGTAATGAGAAACACGACGCTATTAGGATATAAGTGTATAATTTTATTTGTTGCAAGCAGTAGTAATAATAAAAATATGCTTATGGAAGTCTAAAAAGAAACAACTAGGTACTCGTTTCTTTTTGTTTCTCCAAAATTATTTCTAACTTAAAATCGGTAACATCAGCAAGATTAATAAATCATAGAGAAATATTGTGTAATATTTCGCATCAAATATTCAATATAGTTTGCTGAACACCTAGGAGACAACTCTTTTTTATTTAAAAATTCCATTATGTACACTCTATAAAAAACTAACTTCAACTCGGATAAACATTGTAAATCTCGCTTCCCAATCGAGTTTTAATGTATTCGGGTGGATCAATTGCATTGGAATCGAGTTTTAAATTGATTTTCACTGCAGTTTCATTATATATTCATGCAAGGCACACAATATACTCTGATTCATATACTTGCGGCAATAATTACGTATTTTGTGAGGATATTATGTGATTTAAATTATTTTGGTCATACCTTGTATGTTTCTGGTATCCATTAACTCATCATTGAAATCTGAAATGATGTTTTCCCACTGTAATCAAATGTAGCGGTTTCAGCTTCATTTAGTACAACTGGAATGGATACTGCATATGATTAATTACCTACATAATATAAGATTACTTAATAACCTTAACTAACGTACGTATAACATACGTTTTTTTTATATCAGAATAATGCGAATTTTTTTCTTTACCTTCAAAAACAAGACACATCTTCAACGATGAAATACCAGCAAAATTCTACGGCATATCCTTATATTTACGTAGATTTCTTACCCTTTCCACTAACGAAGTGTCACCCCCTTTACCGTCAAAACAGAAAACGAATTGGTGCAATCCGTCCCGATGCGATTTTGGTATATAACGAGCTATCCTGTTATCAAGCTGGGAGTTGAGTTGTACGGTCTGAAGCTCAACTTGCTTGCCTAATTGAAGAGCGCTTGTTCAACTCAAACAGCAGCGAAATATAGACCAAGCTGGTTGGCGGCCATTTTGAGAAAAGTGACTTTATCTTTTTCTAAAACATTCTTTTTATAAACTGGGTTTTGTTTTTCTGGCCAGTGTTTTTTTTTTTAAAGGGCTTCTTTGTTTTAAGAATTCCCTTGAAGTTAATTGTTATTGATATCGCCTTGGGAATAAATGTTCAGTTGTTAAGTCAATGAGCTCTCCACCTACGCAATATTGCCATTTGCGAAATTTAACAAAGAGGTAAGAACCTACTCTGTTTACCTACTGCTTCGCGGAATCAACTGGGTGGGTGTTGTGGGTAATAACGACACACACCAAGACGTACATCATATCCTGTCGGAATTTGTTCGTGTTGGGGTCCAAAGACGTCAGGCTATTGGCTATAGCTTTAATGTAGGCTTTTATAATAGCGTTCTGGCCTCACCTTTATCAGGTGAGGTCAGAACTCTTTATCATATTATTATAATGGGTACAAGATTGCAGATAGGCTAGTTTATTATACTTTTAGTGATTATCAGTCATGTAGGTGCACTATACAGGTGGCACGACCTGCTAGCAATCTGGCTGCATTGCTTTAAAAGAGCATTAGCTTGAAAGGCGACAACTAGATTAAAAGGAATATCAAAGTCAGAAGCAAGAGACACTGCATTAGTTAGGTACACAGATATTTTTACAATTTTCCATGCAATGCCAATATCTGAAAATAATTTTGCACAAATAGCGATATTCAGTCTTGAGAGCTACATGCTTTTGGGTTATAGGTACAACGCGAATTGTTCCTACGTCGTTTAAAATTTTAAAACTTATTAGAAATTTTGATATGCCACTAATGCCACCCTATGTAACCATGCTCAAAGAACTTGTATTGATTGAGGCCAAGTTTTCTACCACCCTTGCCGATCTCAGTCTTTGTTATGTAAGAACGTTTTCAAACCTAATCCCTCAATAAAAACGCAGTCGTGCGCCTCTCACCTTCATAACTGACAAACAGACCGAACACTCAAAATCTCTTGGCAGGCAGGCGGTAACAATCAACCACAGCCCCCATTAAAAATATCTGTGTATTACATTGGATAGGTCCCTAAAGGATCCCCTATAAAGATGAACTGCGAGAATGTGAAAATGAAGGTGCACCCTAGGAATAATTAAACAACCTACTGCGCCGCCTTATATCCCCCAAATGGGCGGCGTCACCTCAAGCCCAGCGAACAACTGCAATGACGCTTTGCTTATCCGCTGTAGAATATGCATGCCCAGTATGTAGTCGCCCCGCGGCTTTCTCAAATCGACTCCAGTACGTATGCTGTATCCACTAATCGGCATTGCAACCCCAGACATTCGCAGGACTATGGCGAGCCGCATAGAATGCAATGCATTCAGTGCCTTGAAGACTTAAAAGCCGAAAAAGCTTCCACCACCGCGAAGAGATGCGACCTTTGGCGTGAGAAGCTCATGCCTTATGGCCATCGGAGAGCCTTCCACGCCTAGAGCACGGGCACGCGTTGCCATCGCTGACCTGGAAAACTCTAAACGAACTCGGCACTTAGGTCGGCCGCAGCAGACAACCTCCATAGGTTCTCGGATGTTACTGAATTACCGATATCCTGTCCCCGTGCATCTGTCCGCTGACCATGGCCCACCTTTTGTCCTGTATTACATGCCCTGAATCTCTACATGTGAGAACCTTAAGGCTGCGTCGGCGAGGGGTGTTACCGTAGTTGATAACGGAGCCAAACATAACATTTAAAATTGTATTTGACACCGACACGGTAAGAAGAAGAAGACTAGATTTCAGTACTTATACAATAGACATTTTTAGGTTTAAGTAAGTTTCGGTTTGAGACCAAGGCTGAAAGTTTGGTTTCGGTTTCAGCTGAAAAACCTGCTTCGGTTGGACACCTAGTATTTTCATTTCACGGCATTTGTTTTCCAAGTTCAACGATTTCTTGATTTTCAGCAATTGCTAGAAAAATCAAAAGCCAGATTTAATAAACGTAGATTAATTAAGCTTGAATTTAAGAATCCTTAGCATGAATGGATTCTTAAATTCCAGCTTAATTAATCTACGTTTAATATAATTTTATTAAACAATTCGAAAATTTCCGGCTACCATAAATAGACATTTTCAGTTTTCGCATAATAAACCCTGCACAAAATAAAACGATAAAATTTGCGATTAATGCGTCCGGGGGCGATTTATAAATGCGGTATTCCCGTTGAAATAAATTGTACCAATATAAAACCAGTGTGGGCCCAAAACATGAAAATATCAGTATAATAATTAATTTACAACCTCGCTCTTATTTCCGGGTTTCGTATCCAATGAACGAATTAATTGAATAACACTCTTGTTATTAAAATAGTTACGGTCATGATTTTTAGTTGGAAATACAATAAAATACAATGCTGTTTATGCAAATGTTTTTCCGTTGCAATCATTTAAAAGTATTGTAAAAGCTTACAGATGACGATTCTGAAAACATCCTGATTATTAAGGTTAATTGACTCTTCGTTTCGGCTAGCGACCTGTCAACGCTTAGGCGCACCTTGTGTTGCTCCACATCGGTGCCATTGTGGTGAAGCTGTCGGCAGCCTTTGGGCACCATGGCCTGTCTTGTTGCAAGAGCGCAGGACGCATAACACGGCACGCCAGCATCAAAGACATTATTCGTTGGGCCCTTATCACCACCAGCGTACCAGCTGTATTAGATCCTAGCGGCTTGGTACGTGACGATGGGAAGAGACCAGATGGCATGACATTGGTGCCGTGGAAGGTGGGTGGGCCTCTGGTGTGGGACGCAACCTGTGTCGACAACCTTGCGCCATCTCATGTTACTAGTACGGCGGGCTGTGCTGGCGCTGCTGCTGCGGCTGCTGAGGCCCTCAAGCGGCGCAAATACTGTAACCTAATTGGTAATTACAGTTTTGAGCCGTTTGGGGTCGAAACGCTTGGGTCATGGGGCCTGAGTGCACGTCTCCTTTTTAAGGAAATCTCTCGCCGACTGATCGACACTGTGCGTGACCAGAGGGCTGGCTCTTTCTTTGCGCAAATAATCAGCATTGCCATTCAACTTGGCAATGCTGCCAGTCTTGGCACGTTCCCGGATTACAGCGATGTGGAGGAGTACTTAGACGCCTAAGTGTACTTTTCTTTTGTATATAGTGTAAGTAGTTAGGTTTAGTGTTTTTTTTTTATATAGTTTACTTTTGTTTAGTGTTTAAGTATGTACATATTTACACCTTTGTTTTCGAAAAATAATTAGAATTGGAAACCTCCTTGGCTAAATGTCGATCCAAACTGGCAACTTTTTAACAAAAAATCAAAAACCGCCATTAGTAATTTTAGAAAAAGAAACGAGTGCAATTTTTATTTCTTTTTTCTAATGGTCTATAATACACAGATTGCCAAAATATATGATAGAAGCATAGTATTAATATATACGGTAGTATCTCAAAGTAGTCTGTGATTAATATGTACTTTAGAGCACCTACTTCAAAAAAGTCATAAAAAAGAAAAGTCTACCGAAGAGTTTTATACTTATTACAAAAAAAAAGTAAGGCAACGTCTGGACAGGAAACTCTGTGAATAACTTACAGAGCATGTTTGGGGATGTCTGTTGTTTTAGGCCAGACAAAGGCATGAAAATAGAGCCTTTTATTGAAGTTAACTAGCTGTAGTGCTCTGCGACACTTCGAAGAATATATTTTTTCTGTCTACAGTAAATAAGATAGTTTTGTTCGTGAGTTTGTTATCTTTTCTTTATAGACTTGTAACATACGAAGTTCTGCCTATCGAGCATGGGCGTACCCAAGACATTTGTGACAAGACATGATAAATTATGTCATGTCTTACAATTTGTCTTAAATGCTAGCACGGGTCAAACATGTGACATATTTTAAAGACGCAACATGCCTTTCTTGTTGCTGCCCGGCGAGCACGGCCTACTGTGACATGGCTTGAGTCACACATTTCATCGCAGTTTGGGCGATAACGCCATTTTGTCCTAAATAATAGCACCGACGGCGTGAGAAATTTTCCTGACGTTTGTTTGGGACTCATCGAGTCTTGATTGCTAATACGGGCGCTCCCATTTTGTCACAAATGTCACATTTTGACAGATGATTTAGAAAAATTTATCACTTTCGTTCGGAGGTGGTGATAAAATTTTACAGTTAATAATAAATATATTTGCCTTCTAATTACTGCACCAAATGGCAATAAATTCATTTTGTGTGTATGGTGATCAATGCTTATTACTTAATTGAAATGTTACAGGATTATAAATTAATTTTATATTATTACTTTTTCATAACTGTAATTTTTTTAATTGTTGTTCTTATTTATTTATTTTTTTTTTTTTATAATTATTTTCTTTTATACCATATTCTTCTTACTTTCTACATTTTTAAATGTTTCTTAAATAAAATCCCCAAAAAACATTTAAAATATAAAAAATAGGGGCCCACCGGTATTGGTCCAAGCTATTATATTTTTTAGTAGTTATTAAAATTTTCACAATAATTATATCTTTCTAACAAACACTTAATGTGTTATCAAACAAATAAAGATAAAAAAAAACAAACATAAAGTCGAACATAGAACCTCCTCCTTTTTGGAAAGTCGGTTAAAAAAAAGTGTGCATAAGTCTATGGTCGTGGGTCAAATATTAATTTATTCCCAACAAAATTAAAAAGTTGTTTAGCTGTATAAACGGCATACTTTTTTACCTATTATTTTATTTGGTCGTCTATTCAAATTATGTCGTACTATGAAGTCAACAACAAGAAAAGCAAGTCGCGACTGCAAACTATGTCACATGGTTGTCCCGTGCTAGCATTTAAGACAAATTGTAAGACATGACATATTTTATCATAACTTATCATGACCGTAGTTCAAGTCGAAAACCAAGCAATGTAAAAAAAAAAAAACTTATAATTCATGTTGGGATGCTGCTAACATGGGGGTAGCAAAGGCGTTTGACACACACTCAACATTTACTTTTTCTTGTACATTTAAGATGATAAAAAACAGTTGTTCTAATTTCTTACTATACATAAAATATTAATTAATAAAGAAGAAGAATACTTGAATCGACACGGTTACTTAAATCTATACCAACTGGCGAACTTCTAACCTAAAATAGATAAAGTCCTACACAATTTCAACATGTTGAACCTTCTAGCCTAAACCAGAAATTCAAAAGCATCCACGATGCTCCATTCTAGTCGCTTTAATCCATTTGAAGTAATCACAATCGCATCAGCCCGCCGCCGCAGCCCGTCGCCGCCCGCATCGCACCGCACTCGACGTCCGAAATCGGCCGCAAATGGCGGCACAGCACGAAATATAAGCACAAATTGGCCCTCATCCAGTGACTTAAAGGAAAACTAATTTACTCCGGCCCAGTATATGGGATTACTGAATTTTGGTGCAAACATTTATTCGAATGTATCGGCCGCAGGATTATTGGGAAAATGGGACATGTAATACGTGCTAGTGCGTACGTGCGTAGTACGGAGTTTTTATAAAATCTGTTTGGGACGATTAGAAACTTGAATACTGATAACCCAATCTATCACAAACTTAAAGGTATACACAACTAGGCAAACGATTAGATAATCTTATTCTGGTTAGTAAGAATATGGCTCTAATAACGATTAACAAATTAATGCATCTGTCAGATGCACTGACGGAACTTTCATAACAGTCAATCAGCGTTCATATTCAATCATCTTTATCGCTATAAAAGAGCTAATTTAAAAAAAAAACCTAGCATGAGCATATTTAAAAAAAAAAAATTGTGATGTGTTTGCTCTTGACTCTAGTCTAGGTTAGAGGTGACAGAGACAGAGTTTACGATGGAGTGAGCTTACCCAGAAGAAGCCTGTTCACTCTAGCTTTGAAGAGATTCGGGTTGAATGCATTCAGAAACACAGACGCAGGTAGTGAGTTCCATTCATTCGCTGTGCGCATTATGAAGAATGTTTGGAAGCGCTTGGTGCGAATTGGTGGAATGGCAACAAGGTAAGGATGGTAACTTGCAGTGCGTCTAGATGTCCGATGGTAGAAAGGGGCTGGTGGGATGAGGTCGTGGAGCTCTTGAGCACACTCACCGTAGTACAGTCTGTAGACTCTTAAATGGATCTCTATGTACAAGTATTGGTATCGACCAAGATAGCAAGCTTTGAATGTCAAGATGGTTATTGGTTATTTACTGTGTATCAGAGTTCCAATGTACCAGGCCCTTCAGAAAGTATTGCGAAAAAAAGATTTTATATATGGGAGACTGGCCAGTTATAATGTTTTTCGAAAATATGATTATTTATAAGTAAAAATAAGTAAGTTCCAATTTCAAAATTTCCCTCCACATTTTTTGCGAGTTAATTCAAAGTATTGTGTCTCACTGAAATATGGATCTGCGCCGGGAACATTTTAGAGCTATGATTTTATACGATTTCAAGTGTCGCCTGAAACCGGATGAATCGTACGATAGACTTCAAATGGCATTCATGGATGAAGGCCCTTCCAAGGCAACCGTGTATCGTTGGTATAACGAATTCAAGCGCGGTCGACCAACTTTGGGGGATGACGAAAGAAGCGGTCGCCCTTTGACGGCTGTTACCGAAGAAAACGTGCTAGCAGTGAAAAATTTAATCCAAGACAATAGGCGAATTACATATCAGGAGATTCAACACATATTGAAGATTGGATCGGGAAGCGTTCACGAGATTCTACACAGCCATCTTCGCGTGAGGAGGATAGTATCACGCTGGGTGCCGCACAACCTCACCGATGCTCAGAAGCAGGCCCGGGTGGAATGGTGCCGTGATATGCTTAACAAATTTGAAGCAGGCTCGTCTCGGCGTGTTTACGACATCGTTACAGGTGATGAGTCCTGGATTTATCAATACGACCCAGAAACCAAGCGCCAGTCGACTGTTTGGGTGTTTCAAAATGAGCCAACGCCTACCAAAGTGAAGCGATCTAGAAGCGGGGGTAAGATTTTGATCGCTAGCTTTTTTAATTTGACTGGCCACTTGGTATCAATTCCCTTACGGGATCAAAGAAGCATTAATGCCGAATGGTATACTACCAAATGTTTGCCAGAAGTTTTCTCTGTTATAAGCAACAAGCGACCAAACACAGGGCTCCGCGGGCTACTGCTCCACCACGACAATGCACCTGCGCACACCGCACTCAAAACGAGGGACTTCCTGGACAGCACGCCAGTCAAACTCCTGGGTCACCCTCCTTACAGCCCTGATCTAGCACCGTGTGACTTCTTTTTATTCCCAAAAATAAAAAATCTGCTCAAAGGGATACAATTTTCGTCGCCGGAAGATGCGCTGGCTGCGTTCGAGCAGGCTGTAAACGAGGTGTCTGCGGCGGACTGGAAAAAGTGTTTTGAAAACTGGTTTAGGCGCATGAATCTTTGTATAGAGGCTGGTGGAAAGTACTTTGAAAAGATTTAATAAAAATATATGTACGTATAGAACAATTTTTTTTAGTTTCGCAAAACTTTCTGAGTGTCCCACGTATGTGCTGTGTAAGCTCGTATGCATGCTTCATAATTTTCAAATATAACCAGCTCTCTCAAAAATTCTTGATAAAGAATGAAATTTTCGCAGATGATGTATTTCTGTTGCCGCATAACAACAAATACCTACTAAAAACAGAATAAAATAAATATTTAAGTGGGGCTCCCTCCTATACAATGAAAGTGATTATTTTGCCGCTTTTTGCGATAATAGTACGGAACCCTCCGATCGCGAGTCCGACTTGCACTTGGCTGGTTTTTTTTTTATTTGGTGTCGGAATGTGTGAAACCCTAATTTCTGGGCCCTAGTGAAAAGGGGTATAAGTCCGATAATGTTGAAAATTGACGCCATCACGCGGACATTCTGCGCCATCGGGACTTTTTGCGAATGGGACATTCTGCGTCAGATCCCACAGATTGAATGCCTTAGTTTGACAAGTTTCCCAGCTAACAAACAAGCCAACAACTTAAAATTCTTTATTAAGAAGTATGAATCAAATTTTTAAACAAATGAATTGAACTTGGTATAAATAACAAAGTATAATTTATATTGTATTATTACTGTTTGTATCGAGTTATCCAGTCGAGCAATAACGAGAACCACTATTTCGAGTTCAGACGACATAAATCTAACTTATGAGGTTATTTTATCCAGTTCGAGAGGAAATGCTATGTAGGAACTAGACCAATTGAGAAGTTTTCTCTCGATCCTGAAGGGTAAGCAAACATCCGGTGAAAAAGAAAAAGGCGACTACAAATCTTTCAAGGTTCAATTGAACAAGGTTCCGGAAACAACCTTACCTCTATAGACATAGCTTGACGACATTTCTTTGTAGAAAATAGTATTTATTACGAAATAAACTGACGTAATTTAAGATTATGAGAACCTTGAATTATCATCCTAATCCTATGTTAATATAAAAGCGTACCATACAAACGCCTGCAGCCTAACAGTATAAGTGAATTCGGCGAGGCAAAGGGTTCGACATCATGAAAGAGTTTTAACAATCGACCAATCACATAGGCTACAGTGTGCTTATGCCAAGTTTTTTAACGTACTCACTCGTGATAACGTAAACGATCTCCTAAGTCAAAATGTATACAAAAAAAGAGGTTTCTCCTTACTGACACCAGAGAGGGCTTATCCAGTTTCAATATAAATTGACGTTTACGATAACGCGATTGAGCGTGAGTAAAAACTCGCACAAAGGCCTCAGGCCTTGCACCATGACGTGTCAAAACTTTCATCATTCGACTGTAAAAAGTGACAGATGTATACAAGTCATACACATCTGTCCCTTACGCACACTCAAAATAACCTTGCTCTAAGAGCTTATGGTCACCCCTCAGGTGTTTGTTTTTCAAAGACAAAGATGTTTTATTTTAACAAGGCCACCAAGCGACACTTTTGAATGTTACATTAAAATTTACATGGAATAAAAATTGATTCTACCGTGCATTCGGCAAGTAGCTTGTTATGGAGAAGAACGCACAAGAAACTCCATCTAATAAATTGTTTGTTTCGCTTTCACCCTTTAATGCGTAAACTTACATTCGTATTGCTATCCTTTGCCTTTCCGAATTCGCTATTAAGCTGCTGGGCTAGGACTTAGAATACTTCTATCTCGGCATATCTAATGGTGGAGCCTCGAGCATGAGCTTTGTATAAATGCCTTATATCTATTACTACTCTTACTGCCAATGGCTTAGCCCATATTAATTTCGGAAATTATCACAGAGGAACATATTTCCGGGATGAATATGTCCTAATCCATGGTCTACCCATGTGCCAAAGTTTCGACCAGATCCAGTCAGCAGTTAAGGCATGAAAAGGTAACAAACAGAGGGACAGACTTTTGTATTTATATTAGAAAGTAAGGAAGTATGGATATAATCTATTACGTAATAAACTGACTTAATTAAGGTATATAGGCAATATTCATTCACCTTGGATTGCCATCTTACTAATATTAGAAATGTGAAAGTTTGGATGGATGTGTGTATGTATGTTTGTTACTCTATCACGCTAAAATGACATACGGAACGCATGAAGCACCTTCTTTGAACATGCGAGGCACTGGCTGGTAAGCGAATGAGTCTCCTAGGGGTTGGATAAAACCAGAAAACTATAGGCTCATATCTCCTAGTCTCGTTGTAAAAGAGTTTTGAACTAGATTGGGGAGGAGCCCACAAAAGAAAATCCCAATGGGTCGAAGTGTCCGAGTAATTTTTCGGCCCCTCCACAAGATAAGATAAGATAAGATCATGTTCATTTTAAGAATTGTAGTAATCCCGTTACCTAATCAAAATGAACTAAACCGCATTCACTACTATCCACATTTATTATTAGCCTATTTCTACTAGGCAACAAAGTAAACCAAACAAAATTAACTTTTCCAACAATATAACTCAAACTACCCCAACCAAACATTATTATGCGTGAAACAGTCCCCAAAACTTAGTTTTCAAGTAGACGGGGGTCAAACCATCAAACAGGTCGCAAGTTCGTGATCAATGGCCAAACAGTGCGATATCACAGATGGTATAACTAATAGCGCAGAGTACATTCATTAATCGTGAGACGTCTGATCATTAGTAACTGCCAACCTCGACTGAGAGGCACGCGTGGTCGCGCGTCGCAAACTACCCGCGAATTCGCTTGATTAGTAGATTGGGTGTTAGGATGAATATGTGAATGCTATTAAGATATAGTGGTTTATTGTAGGATAAAAGTAAGCCATCATTCACATGGCGTTGTATTGGCGTTTTTTGCAGTATATAATAAGACCAAAGGTAAGCATTACGTTAATTGCTAACACTACCTTATCATTTTTCTTATTTATTTTATTTCGTCCGTACACTTATCCTTACAAAATCAATCAAATCGTGACATTCAATATACGAGTAAATATGAAAATTTTCTGAGTAGATTGAAATACGAATTAATCATGGGGTTTTTAGATTCCGTAGTCAAATTCCAAAAACGGGTATTGTAAGTTATGACAATACTTGTGTTGGGGCCGTCTCGCTATTTCCCAGAATGTCTGTTTTAAGTAAAGAGACCATAAAAGTGACAGTGCTATTCGACCTGTATGACTCCATCTTCGTATTGCACCAGAATCATGATGCTTTAAAGATGTCATATTATTGATGACTTTATTTTGCAGTATCTTTGAGAAAAACTATACAAATAAAAATATTTTATTACTAGTTAAAATGCATTTTGACTACGGAACCATCCACTACGTGTGTCGCGACAGTCCCGACACGCATTACGCCGGTTTTTCTTGACTATTCAATTACTTTCGAATGGATTATAATTATATTATATGGATCAACCCATTCACTTCAAAGTCGACTCAGACTTCAAACGTGCATACTATCAACATAAAAATGAAACACTCAACGTTAGATTTGATTATAAAGGCAGAAAATATGATGGGTGTTTACAGAAATCACAGTTCTCAAATAAATGATAGTAAAACTCAAATCATTCGTGTCGTTTTAGAAATATTGATTACTGCAGTGATATTGTTAAAAACCACTTATGATTTTTCAATTGTATATGCTGGTTACATCCCTTCATATCTTATATGCATAAATTCCACATTTCATTACATGAATTTTATCAGCTCTTTTATTATAATGGTTGGTGCTATTCAAAGTTCACGCTCTTACAAAAGTTTCTTGAAGAACTTCATAGCCGTTCACCAGTGTTTCAATACTGGTACAACTAAAAAATGTTTAAGAAAACTGAAGAACTTTTTCATTACTACCGCTGTAGTTTTATGCTTAGGTGCCGCAATTATGCTACCGACAAGGATCTATTATAAAACTCTTGTCCGAAACAAGCTTCCTTCTCTAAGTTTCGTTGTGTTATTTGTAGCAGACATACTTTCTGAACTTCGTTTTACCATGCAACATTTTATATTTTACATTTATATAAGTATGGTACATTGTTTATTAAAACGTTTGAATGATTTAATATCGGAAATTCGTGATGATTATGACGACCAAGAAAAGAAAGATAGTGTTGAAAGGAGGGCAAGAAATGATCATCTGACAGAGGAACAAATAGAAGAGTGGGCGACTAATTATATGTTGCTAGTTGGTTGTAGCAAGGAGCTATCGGCATGTTTTAGTTTTCAGGTATACAATATATTTAATATCTTGGCTTTATGCTTCCTACACCTCCGACTTGCTCATCCTGGGCAAGAGCCTACCTCATTCATGTCGTTTCTCTAAGTGTTGTGCACCAATTTAATGAATTTTCATATAGCAAGTAATCAAGCAAAGCAAGCAATTTTTTTTTTTTTAATTGCTGTGAATCGTTGATGAAGCAAGTTGAATAGAAATAAAATATATAATTATTTCTCCTTGTCTATTGGTAACTGATATTTTTATTATTCATTATTTACAGATGATGTTCTCATTGGCGTTATCCTCATTGCATTATATTGCATCATTATATTCAATATTTCACACAATACTTGCAAATGTAAGTATAAACAAGATTTAAGAAAGCCACCGAATCCTATATTTTTGGTAGGTATAGTTTTAAGACTGACCTTTTTTTTCAGGAAACGTACAAGTATTTTGGAGTATTTCAAACTCTTTTTGTCCTGATGTATTATGTGGGTAGTACATATTTGGTCCTTCTTGCGGGACAGAAACTTTTCAATGAAGCCGGCAAAACAAGGTCGGGTTTGTTGAAATTAAACAACATATTATCAATTTGTAAGTATATAATATACCTAATCTAAACTTATATTAAATGTTTTCTGCAAGTATTGCACCGATTTATAAAAATCTTTCACTGACAGAAAGCTCACTGACATTTTATTCCGGAAGGGATAAGATGCAGGGATAAGCTAGTAACAATGATATTTTAGTAAACAGATACGTTATACACTAACAAAACAACCGAAAAAGGTGTTCCGCACAGCAGCGTCGGCTAAAATTTCCATTATGGGCCGTTGATTTGGAAGTTTGTATTTTACTTTAACCATGGATAACTCCATAACCACGAGTTTCCGTGGGGTGGAGATGGTACAGTGAGGTAGCCCGTCTAACCCCCGTTCCCTTCCCCCCTCCGCGCCCCTTAAATCGATGGACATCTATGGAAATATTCATTCTAACCTGAAAACTTTAATATCTCCATAACCATAGGGCTACGAGTGGTGGGGATGGTACTGGAGGGTAACCAAACCTCCGCCCTTCCCCCCTCCACCCTCCCCGCACCAAAAATCAACGGCCCATAATCGAAATTTTAACCCGAGTTTTGGTGAGAGACTACTGAAAAAACGTACTTTAAAAATTAAGTGAACATCTGAACAGTGAATTTCAAAACCGTGACATTTTATTACTCAAGACCTTTTTGTGAGTTGCATGACGTGTTCCCTGTGCATATAATCCAAGTTGACGTACATCAGCACTCATAGTTAGGAATATAATTAATTGCGAGTGATTTTCTTTGAACATAAACCGTCACAAAATCGTTTTTTTTATCACAACATTTGAAAAGTATTGTGTACAACACCATCTAGCGCATATCCTTCAAACAACGAAACAATTTGTGTTACCAAATATCTAATAGTGTTGTCAGACTATTAAATTTGCTGTAATAATTATTTTATTATTGATGACACTTACATCTATTGTCTATTCTACGAAATAACGTTCTGAGGATATAGAATCACTAATTTTGTTAGATAAGTAATTGGACAGTTGGCCTCGCGGTATATGTGTCGGCCTGCAACTGTAGTGGCGAGCGTTCGAATCCTGCCAAGTGAAATACTTTTAGGATTTATTTTGATTGCATTTCAATATTCTATTAATACCAACAAACAACATGAATTTCTTGGAAAATATTATTTTCCAACGAACACTCACTCAATCGGAAACTAATGTTGACAATAGCCATGATGCAACTTCGCAAACTTTGGACTGTACCACAAATTCCCTGCCAGATATGTCTGAAGATGAAGATGAATAAAAAATGAACATATTAAAGAAATAGATAGAAAGTCTAAAAACCAAATTACAAAGCGCGCACGAAGAAATATATCAATTGTCTCTAGAGAATAGAAACTTGGAGCAATCTAATGCTGAATTGTTGGAAATTAATAAAATGTATAAAGTCATTCATCATACACTCCAGACAGGAACAAAAACAAAATCAAAACTTCAAGGAAGAACACAACAACGAAACAAATCAAAACACAAAACAGATACTTTTAATAATTTAATTTATATGGACGTCCAGACATACAGCTACGCGTTTATCTTAGACTCGAATCTAAATCTTCCTTACACACTTGATACTTACAACCACTGGCATGGTAATCTCAATAATAAAGGCTTTAATATCGTGATATGTGACTTGCAAGACCTCATCCTAGACCTAGATAACGAAAAACCGTAAAATCAATGGTTGATTGTTCCCAGAAAGAACAATTTGAAATGGCACAAAACTCATCTCAGTTTTTTCTATAACTATTGTCTTAATATTCTCCATCAAAACATTGCAGGACTTATGAATAAGGCGGATTCGCTTATTGTAAAATTAGAAGAGCTTCATAGTAAAAGAATTAGTATAGACGTAATCTGTATAACGGACCATTTTATTGAGACAGGCTACGAGAATATATTACATATACCTAATTTCTGCCCAGCAGCTTTCTTCACTAGAAATGTTAAACGCGGTGGAACTTGCATTTTTGTTAGAGCAGGACTGCAGACTGCAGTATCGAGAATTATTGGATATTGCTAAACAATCAGTGACAGGCGTTTTTGAATGTTGTGGTATACCAGTAATATCTAATGGTATTATCATTATGTGTTTAACACGTTTTTGTTTCAATAAAGCGTATGGTTCTTCGCCATGCATGACCTAGACTAAAGACTGTACGTCCCAATTAGGACGTATTCGAGTCTTCACAATGCACGCGCACATTTCTGTTTACTAGAATATCATTGGTTAGTAATCAATATTTTATCAATCAAAAGCAAGGTTCACTATTACTTAGTCCAAGCAATATTTAGATAAACGACTGTTTTCCATTAACAAGGAAGGAATATTTAGATAAACGACTGTTTTCCATTCCTGGTTCATCCTTAAAAAAATCACTTAATCATGGATATCCACATTTTTTTTCAGATCCAACTTCAAAAGCAAAGGCTATCAAGAATTTATATTTCTTAGTAAAAGCTAATCCAATCAAAATAGAGTACACTGGTAGAGTGGTGCAAGGAATGTGTTGTGATAGTCTATGACCTATGGTCTTGGTTTGTGTTAGGATTGTCTATGACAACGACGGTGGGTGAGTGTGACTTGTGGTGGTACCTGTGAACGGTTCAACTATGGTTGTTCTGGTAAATAAAACATAATTCAGCTTAAACAGTTTATTATTTACAACATGGTGACAGCGGTAAAAAAAATTCAGTGAACAAGTATACGTGCAATCAGTAGAATACGATTCAGATAAGTACGAAAATGGAAGAAAACAAAGACAGCAAAATGGCGGTGCCGCCACCGGCAAATTTCAGTTTTGTGCCAGAAGAATGGGCTAAGTATAAAGCCCGATTTCTAAGATATCTAAGTCTCGCGGGAGCCAACAATAAATCAGAACAAGACAAAATAAATTGTCTCATGTACTGCATGGGGGACAAGGCAGAAGACATAAAAATTCAGTTTATCTTGAAACTAAACACTTTTACTGAACTAATCGAAAAATTTGACGATTTCTTTTTGCCAAAAAGAAATGTTATATATGAAAGATACAGATTTAATACAAGAATTCAAAATAACGGGGAAAAGTTTGACGACTTTGTAACGGATTTGCACAAGATTGCGGAGAGCTGTTTGTATGGAACTCTAAAAGAAGAACTCATTAGGGACAGAATTGTAATAGGCGTACTGAATAAAAGAACTAGCGACAGGATGCTCCTGAAAAGAGATCTTACGCTTGACGAAGCTGTCCTAATGGGCCGGCAAGCTGAGATGCAGCAGGAGGAAACAAAGAAGATGAGAGGAGAGGAGGAGATCTTCAAGTTGGAAAAAAGAAGACCAGTGAAAGGAAACTGTTGGTTCTGTGGATTAGAACGGCATCAAAGGGATAAATGTCCAGCATCCAAAGTGACTTGTCATAACTGTAAAAGACAAGGACACTTCGCTAAACTTTGTCGTTCTAAAACGATAAAAAACATGGTTGAAGAGTTGCATGAACATAAGGTGTGCATGTTTCACAACAGTAACCAATACAATGTAAACGTAAGCATTTTTAAAGAGGACAAATTTATAAAAAACTTGAATTTTTTAATTGATACAGGTGCAGACATAAGTGCTATACCAGAATATGTTGCTGTAGAAGGAAGGCTGCCGTTGGTGAAAACTGGTGACAGGGTGAAAGGGCCAGATGGGACTAAATTACATGTTATTGGTACAGTACAGCTAAAGTTACAATATAAAGAAAGAAAATATGAAGGTAAAGTATACGTAATTAAAGATCTAAGCACTGCCATCTTGGGCCGACCTTCAATTGAAAGTATGAAAATTATTAATATCTGTGCAATGTCAGGTTCAGATCAGATCAGCAACCCAGATTCTAGTGCAGAAGTTGACGCAGAGAAAGAGTTTCCCAACATTTTTAATGAGTTAGGGGTTTTTAGAGATGAATTTAAAATAACATTAGTAAGCAATCCTACACCATTTGTACAGGCTACACCTCGAAGTGTATCTATCCCGTTATTACCTAAAGTCAAAGAGGAATTAGATAGATTGCAAAGATTAGGCATAATTAGTCCTATTGAGGAACCTACTGATTTTGTGTCTCCAATAGTAGTGGTATTTAAAAATGCCAAAGTGAGAATTTGTGGAGATTATACTCAAGTTAATAAAAATATTTTGCGACCAGTTTATCCCATTCCAAAGGTAGAAAAGACATTAGCAAGGTTAAAAGGCGCTAAGTATTTCTCAAAAATTGATGCCACTTCAGGCTTTCATCAGATCCGTCTTGATGAAGCTTCTAAAAAGCTGACAACCATAATTACACCCTTTGGTAGGTATATTTATAACCGCTTACCGTTTGGACTTAATTGTGCACCTGAATATTTCAGTATGAAGTTTTCAAATTTACTTAAAGACCTAAATGTAGCCATACATATGGATGATATTCTAATTTTTTAATCTAACAAAAAAATGCATGATAAAATGCTTAGAGTAGTTTTAAATAGGTTGCACAGTGAGGGAATAACTATTAATAAAACAAAAAGTATTTTTGGGGTAACAGAAGTTAGTTATTTAGGGCATATAGTAAACAGAGAAGGAGTTAAAATTGACCCTGTGAGAATCAAAGCAATTCAGGAGTTTAAAACACCTTCAAATAAAAAAGAATTGCTTCAGTTTTTAGGCATGGTTAATTTTGTAGGCAGATATATTCCTAACAAATCTCACACATTAGCACCATTACATGAACTTCTAAAAGATAATCACTTGTATGTTTGGGGGCATTCTCAACAACAAGCATTTAATATTATTAAAGACAAGCTACAAGTAGCACCCACATTAGCACATTATGATCCCAATTTAAAGATTATTGTTTCAGCAGATAGTAGCTCTTTTGGACTAGGGGCAGTTTTAATGCAAGAGGATCAAAAAGGCCAAAGAGCAGTAGTCATGTATGCCAGTAGAACTCTAACAGAAGCAGAAAAACATTATGCCCAAATAGAGAAGGAATGTTTAGCCTTGGCGTGGGCGGCAGATAAATTTAGAGATTACATAGTAGGAATTCATGTTGTTCTTGAGACTGACCATAAGCCACTTTTACAAATATTACATACTAAACAATTTGATGCCCTAAGTCCACGCCTGTTAAGACTCAGATTGAAATTAACCCGATTTGATTATAAAGTTAACTATATTCCTGGGAAAGAATTGGTTGTAGCTGATGCATTGTCTAGACAGCCTCTACCAGTGATGTATGATGCATTAAATTCAAAGGAGGTTCAGTTTGACATTAAAATGTTTGTAAGTGAAACAGTACCTGATGAGGTACTACTCAAAATCAAGTTTGAGCAGGAAAAGTGTAATATATGTACACAAATAAAGCAATTTATGGTTCAAGGGTGGCCTGGACAACATCAGTTAGGTATTCTTAAACAGTATTACCAGTACAGAAATAATTTCTCAATAGAAAATGATATTTTATTGTTAAACTCTAGGATAGTCATTCCAAGTAGCATGCAGAAAGAAATATTAATAAAAATTCATGAGGGTCATTTAGGAATCACTAAATGCAGGGAGCGTGCAAGGCAATCTGTGTGGTGGTTTGGATTATTAAAAGAAATTGAAGAAATTGTCAAATCATGTCCTAAATGTATAGAAAATACACCAAATCTTAAAGAGAAAATGGTATTAGATCCACCACCAGACAGACCGTGGCAAAAAGTAGGAATAGATCTATTTAAATTTGAAAATTATTGGTATTTAGTGGGCATTGATTACTATTCAAGATTTATAGAAATATTTAAATTAAATGATATGACAGAAGATAGTGTAATAATAAAATGTAAAGAGATGTTTTCTAGATATGGAATTCCAGAGGTGGTACGCTCAGACTGTGGAAGTCAATTTAAGAATAAATTTAATAATTTTGCTAGGGAGTATGGTTTCAAGTCTATAACTAGTAGCCCATACTACTCACAAAGTAATGGCCAGGCAGAATCTGGAGTAAAGATTGCTAAATCTCTACTCATAAAAAATCAGGATATATATTTAGCATTATTAGTTTATAGAAACACACCATTAGATATTGGTTACAGTCCGGCTGAATTGATGTTCAACCGAAAACTTAGAGATAACTTACCAATCATATCTAGTAAACTTAACAATCCTGTTGTCATAGGGGAAGATTTGAAACAGAAGCAAATTGAGAGGAAAGACAAGGGCATGTATTATTATAATAAGAGACATAGGGCGGTAAACTTACAAGAACTGAAGATAAACGATAGAGTATGGGTCACTGATCTGAAACTATATGGCACTGTAATAAAAAAGTATGAAGTACCTAGATCATATCTAATAAACACTGAGAGGGGGCAGTTTAGGAGAAACAGATGGCACCTTAAATTAGCACCTAGCCAAATTTCACCAACGGTGGACAAATATATATCAAATGAAAATTTATATGATGTAGAGAATTATGTTCAGGCCCCTGCCAGTCTTTTGGGTCCAGAAGATCAAGTTGCAGATTCAGGAGACTTAGAGTTTGGTCAGACTAATTCAAGTAGAACAGATATTTTGGAAAGAAGTAATTCAGAAGATCCCAGACCAAAAAGACAGGCAAGGCCACCTAGGTATTTAGATGACTATGTCCACTCTGATTCATATGATTCATTAGATGTAAGCACCTAATTATTAAAAATATTAATTTTGTAAGTACGTATGTGCCTAATGTATGTTTAGAAAGTAAGGAAAGTTGTTCCAGAATTACTTGTGAAGAAATAAGTGACTTATATGATTAGATAGATAAATAGATGATTAATGTATGTCAGACATTAGGATCTAGGTGTGAAACTAAATTTAAAAATATTGCTCTGTAAAATTAAGATGATTATTAGAAAAAATACTTTAACTCCAGAGATGTATAAGTGTAGTAACTATGTGCAACTAAGTGTTAAATATGTATAATGCTACATGATAAGTGTTGATTGATTACAGTATAATACATAGGTTATATAATGGGTACATAGTATATATAATAATAACAAAATGTTTATAATACTAAAAGGGAAGATGTTGTGATAGTCTATGACCTATGGTCTTGGTTTGTGTTAGGATTGTCTATGACAACGACGGTGGGTGAGTGTGACTTGTGGTGGTACCTGTGAACGGTTCAACTATGGTTGTTCTGGTAAATAAAACATAATTCAGCTTAAACAGTTTATTATTTACAACAGAATGTATTTAATTCCTATAGTACTTTCCTTTTCAATCAGCTACGTCATAGTTGCATTGCAATTTATTCACCTTATTTAAAATACTGCCACGATGTCCTAGTGATCGCAAACTACTGCTGAGTATGAGGGCCTAGGTTCAATTCTAAAGTCGGACCTATGTTATTGGGCTTTTTCATCAGGTGCTTCTCAGTAGTAGCTTGAGTCTGGACTGGTGCCCGTTTGATGGCAATATTACATGAGCCTTAAAAAACATATCTGGCATAATGTGAGTGCACCTCTGTCATACTCTTCGGGGAAAATAGGCGTGATGTTATTTGTTTTAAAAATAAATAATGTAAAATATAAATACTTCATTCAAAAACCTCGGGGGCAGTATTGCTACACTATCTTTTCTCGTTAACCTATGCTGTTGTGAAATTATGAATAATTCTTTGGTCGCAGTTACGTAATAAAGTATTTACGCAGAAGAAGATAAATTTAAGGTTATCACTTAGGTTATGTTCACCCGATTAGGTGCATTAAGAGATTAAAAAATCCATAAAATAGTGACATTCTATGATCGTAATCATCATCTGCCTACCCTTTTTTCCCAATTATTGTTGGGGTCGGCTTCCAGTCTTACCGGATTCAGCTGAGTACCAGTGTTTTACATGGAGCGACTGCCTATCTGACATCCACAACCCAGTAACTGGGTAACACGGTACCTCTGTGCAAGACTGGTGTCAGATCTCAGGCTTCTGACTACCCGAAACAACTGTCAAAGATCTTCAAATGACAGCCGGGACCAACGGCTTAACGTGCTTTCTAAGCCGCGGAGGAAACTCGGTATGTTGAAACGGCCACCCATCCACGGACCGACCTCGTCAAGCTTTGCTTAACCTTGAGACCAACTGACACTTGCGAATCTTTTTATTTTTTTGTTTGACAATTCAAAAGTACCTCTAAGGTTTATTTAAAATATAATATTTTGATTTTGATTTTAATCGACCCGTGCGGCTGTTATTATTTAGCCACGAGCGACACGGCAAAATAGTAACATTGTTTCATCTTGCCAAAAAGTTCAAATTTTATTGTTCCGGTACGATGCTCGGTGAGCCATCTAGAGGAGTTGGGTCGAGACAGCTGTTTCACTGCAGGCAGACCAGTCTGGCAGGTACTGTGATGGATGTGTCAGGAGACTGGTCGCGAGGGTAGCGGGATCCGAGGCACGGTGCGCCGTTGGCCGACCGCAGGTAGTTGGGGGCCCAAGTAGTGTGCCAGCCACATACGAAAGGCTGCCTGTCCAACTGCCGAAAAAACCCGAAATGCACCATCGTGCTGGTTAGCGACCAGACGGGAGAGCCCGATGGACATTTCGGGGGGGCTCGGGCGTCGCCGCAGTCTCCAGACTAGTGCCCCAATGATGGTGTCCTTTCAGTGCATATCTATCCCTCCCACTCAAAGTGCACCTCACAAATATCAGAGGTCTGCACTCCAATCTCGTAGCAGTCCATCATCACCTTAAGACTGATAAGCCAGCTCTCTTTTTCCTTTTCCCTTTCAGATACGCAGATCAGATATATCGTACCTTACTTACCGTGGAACACAATTTTAAGACGCACTCAGGTTCGGCGGTACAAGTCAGCAGATTGGGATGGGATGCGTTCTTTCTTCGTATCTTATCCTTGGCAGCTTACTTGCTTCACTTCGGCTGATTCTTCGTCGTACGTTCGATGTGTAGCGTCAGGGAATGGAGAACTACATTCCGTTCTCTGACGTAGCAATGTCTAGCGTTGACCGGCCATGGTTTGGCTCCGAGTGCAAACGCGCCGACTAGCTTAAACATGAGGCGTACCTGGCATGGGTCGACGCTCGGACGCGCAAAGCAAGCGACGTGAGTCAGCGGAAGAGAGCCTTCAATGGGGCTGCCAAATCCTGCAAGAGGTGACGCGAAGAGCTCGGTTTGACCACATAAGCCGTATTAAGACCAAACTTACCCCATACCTTGCTGATAGTAAAGCGTTTTGGTCCCTGGCTTGGTCAGTTGTATCGAACTTCTGCCATCCCTAACTACCACCACTGCTGAGACCCGACGGATCACTGGCCCACTCCACTGAGGAGAAAGTAAACTTGTTCGTCTCTCTTTTTGCGGAATCTTCACGTCTGGATTCTGGTGGCGCGCGGTCCCTTCCTTCTCCTGATGGACGCGAAACGAGTATGTCGGATATTCGCATCCATAAAAAGGACGTTCTTAAAGTGCTGCGCAACCTAGATGTGGACAAAGCTAGTGGCCCCGACGGGATTCCAGCAATTGTTCTGAGATCCTTTGCGCCAGAACTGTCGCCGATCCTGACACGCCTGTTTCGCCTTTCGTATTAGACTGGAAAAGTTCCGTATGCTTGGAAGAAGGCTAACGTTCAGCCTGTGGCGAAGAAGGGCGGAAGTCGGCCTGACCCGACCAACTACAGACCCATTTCGATAACGTCCATCCTCTGCAAGAGTATGGAACGGGTACTCAACTCTAAGCTCCTGGCATACCTAGAAGCTAATGACATCCTCAGTGACCGCCAATATGGCTTCCGCCAATATCGATCAACTGGGGATCTTCTAGCGTATGCCATTCACATATGGAGTGAAGTCATCGAGAGGCACAGAGAAACGCTTGCCGTCTCCCTGGACATCTCGAAGGCTTCCTTCATTCGGTCTGCTCGGTGGTGAGTGCGATTGGATTGCAAACTTCTTGAGGGACCGGTCCATCCGAGTGATTCTTGATGGCCGCTTGTCTGACCAACTGGATAATAATGCCAGGGTTCCTCAGGGGACGGTACTCTCAGCAACATTGTTCTTGCTTCACATAAACGATCTGCTAAAACCCACCTTGGGTATGAGGACAACAGCACTGTTTCTGATATACGTGTCCGACGCACGCGCTACTGGACTTCAGAGCCGGTCTCTCCGAGAAGCCATAGTTGGACGATTGAACCTGTCCTTGCAGGCAGTGTCCGAATGGGGCGATGCCAATCTGGGCAGGTTCAATGTTGGTATTGCATGAACTAATTCCTCCCAGCCCGTTTCATCATCGGTCTACAAGTACGGCGATACGTCATCGGTACATGGTTGACATCCCACCCACACGCTCCAAACGTTTTGGGAATACTTTTATTATGCGCACAGCAAAGGAGTGGAATTCCCTGCTGGAGTCTGTATTTCCTGATAACTACAACCTGGGAGTCTTTAAGTCAAGAGTCAATAGTTTTCTTCTTGGCAAGCGTCGATAGTCGGTGTCCATAACGCAAAAAAATGGTACCTACCAAAAACACCGACTTCTAAAAATAAAGTTATTTTTCACTTTGTAATTTTGTTATTTGGAAGTCGGTAGTATATTTTTGTGAATAAGTTTTTTTTATTCTTTTGATAATCGTAATTGCTGATGTCAATCTGTATCAGTTCTATGTTAGAACATCGTAATAAATGTGTCTGTATATGAAAGAAAATACATTTATTTAACACAGACTAAAAGACACACAATATTCCAGATACATTTACATAAGAAAAAAATATAAAAATAAAGTATAAAGTCCGATGTAAGAAATTAGCAGGAAAGTGTGACACACGGCTGCGCCAAAAACACCCAGTCCAGTAAAATTGCAGACTAGTGCCTGACACTGGCTGATGTAAATACAACAGTTTTATACGCATCGTGCATCGTGACGTGTGTATGCAAACTTAATTCAAATAATTTTTTGTCCGATCAAAATAGTGAAGAAAATGTACATAAATAGTGAGATACTAAGTAGGTAACATTGCATAAATTAAAAAACCGGCCAAGTGCGAGTCGGACTCGCGCACGAAGGGTTCCGTACCATTATCGCAAAAAACGTCAAAAAAATCACGTTTTTTGTATGAGAGCCCGCCTTAAATATTTATTTTATTATATTTTTAGTATTTGTTGTTATAGCGGCAACAGAAATACATCATCTGTGAAAATTTCAGCGGTCTAGCTATCACGGTTCATGAGATACAGCCTGGTGACAGACAGACAGACAGACAGACAGACAGACGGACCGCGGAGTCTTAGTAATAGGGTCCCGTTTTTACCCTTTGGGAACGGAACCCTAAAAAACTGCTTAAGTGGGTAGGTACATACGTGGGACACTCAGAAAGTTTTGCGAAACTAAAAAAAATTGTTCTATACGTACATATATTTTTATTAAATCTTTTCAAAATACTTGTCACCAGCCTCTATACAAAGATTCATGCGCCTAAACCAGTTTTCAAAACACTTTTTCCAGTCCGCCGCAGACACCTCGTTTACAGCCTGCTCGAACGCAGCCAGCGCATCTTCCGGCGACGAAAATTGTATCCCTTTGAGCTGATTTTTTATTTTTGGGAATAAAAAGAAGTCACACGGTGCTAGATCAGGGCTGTAAGGAGGGTGACCCAGGAGTTTGACTGGCGTGCTGTCCAGGAAGTCCCTCGTTTTGAGTGCGGTGTGCGCAGGTGCATTGTCGTGGTGGAGCAGTAGCCCGCGGAGCCCTGTGTTTGGTCGCTTGTTGCTTATAACAGAGAAAACTTCTGGCAAACATTTGGTAGTATACCATTCGGCATTAATGCTTCTTTGATCCCGTAAGGGAATTGATACCAAGTGGCCAGTCAAATTAAAAAAGCTAGCGATCAAAATCTTACCCCCGCTTCTAGATCGCTTCACTTTGGTAGGCGTTGGCTCATTTTGAAACACCCAAACAGTCGACTGGCGCTTGGTTTCTGGGTCGTATTGATAAATCCAGGACTCATCACCTGTAACGATGTCGTAAACACGCCGAGACGAGCCTGCTTCAAATTTGTTAAGCATATCACGGCACCATTCCACCCGGGCCTGCTTCTGAGCATCGGTGAGGTTGTGCGGCACCCAGCGTGATACTATCCTCCTCACGCGAAGATGGCTGTGTAGAATCTCGTGAACGCTTCCCGATCCAATCTTCAATATGTGTTGAATCTCCTGATATGTAATTCGCCTATTGTCTTGGATTAAATTTTTCACTGCTAGCACGTTTTCTTCGGTAACAGCCGTCAAAGGGCGACCGCTTCTTTCGTCATCCCCCAAAGTTGGTCGACCGCGCTTGAATTCGTTATACCAACGATACACGGTTGCCTTGGAAGGGCCTTCATCCATGAATGCCATTTGAAGTCTATCGTACGATTCATCCGGTTTCAGGCGACACTTGAAATCGTATAAAATCATAGCTCTAAAATGTTCCCGGCGCAGATCCATATTTCAGTGAGACACAATACTTTGAATTAACTCGCAAAAAATGTGGAGGGAAATTTTGAAATTGGAACTTACTTATTTTTACTTATAAATAATCATATTTTCGAAAAACATTATAACTGGCCAGTCTCCCATATATAAAAACTTTTTTTCGCAATACTTTCTGAGGGGCCTGGTATACATCATGTAATTGAGACATTTAGTGTGACCATATCATCTGTATGTATATGTCACTGCAAAAGCCCGAATTACGGTAAATCCTAGGTTTTACCGATAAATCCTAAGATTTACCAAGTCTTACTAGTAGAAGCCCGGTATGTTCTATAATAATCGTTAATTTCGGGGTTTTACCAGCAATTTGGGGTTCGATTACTGCACGGAAAAAATTATTGTATGACTTACAGATAGTGGTTCCGGCTCTGGGTGTTTGTGTATGAGAGCTTATATGTTTGTAAACGCACCCACGATACAGGAAGAAATTCCTAGTGAGAGGCAAAGTTATCAAAAATAAAAATCTACGCATTTACGTCAGAGACTCTATGAAACGAAACATGGAGAACAATTAAGGGCGTTTGCCAACGGCAACTTTTTGCAGCGATGCAGACGTGACACAGTTGTAAAATAAATCCGATGCAGTCGCTATGTTGTCGCACATTCGATTAATTAATTAATGATGAATGGATAAATCACGACTAACGCAATTGAAATTCAAAAACCCGAACGGCTTATACAGTAACATTATAAACCATAATTTTTTTACAACTATGGCATGTCGCATTATTATAGTATTGAAAAATATGTTAAAATAGATTAATTGTCTTGATTGTGATGTGTTATGATTAATTTAATTTTCGGTATAAAAAAATGTAGAATAACGGTTAAAATTTCACTTGTATAGACACTTATATACATAACTATAAATGTAAAATTTTACTCACTATTGTTTGAAAATGTTACGATTAATTTAATATTCCACGCGATTTTAGTTAACGTTTAACAGTAATTGAAATGTAATATGTAAAACGTTAAAATATGTTTTTTTTCTTCAAAAATGTGTGAAATAAAATTTATTGATTGTAAATAAGTTTTGATTTATTTGCGTGATAAGTGTTTTATTAGATAATATCAACGGAACATTATACCGGGATGAAAAGCTATACTATGTCACCATCCTGGTTCTAGTTTCATCTAAATCCAGTCAACTATTTAGGCGAAAAGAGTAACAAACAAAAAACTCCTATTCGCATTTGAAAGAATCGATTTTCGGTACCCGGTTCGAATTCGATTATAAAGAATTCCTAAAAAAACGTAGCAAAACTTAGCCGCAGTCAGGGACGATTCTTACAGACATTTGACCAAATTTGTAGGTCGCGATGATATCGATATGACAGTGGCACACATCTAGTACTGATATATTTCTATAGATAAGTATCTATAGCATCCTCGGTCACACTGGCACAAAAGATGGCATAAGCAAAAGTATATCTATCTCTTTATGCTGATGACGTTATCTGTTAGTGCGAAAGTGAATACCGATGTTGAAATTGCGTCTTAAACATGTTCTCTCTATAATATTATACATACTCTCTGACAGCAATCAAATAAAAAAAAACAGCTGTCACAGCTCGCCAAATCGCCCGGTGAAACATCGTCTCATTGTCAACGGAAACCAATGATATTCGCAGTTGACGCCTTGATTGCAGGAATAAATCATTCTTTTTCGAATTTACATGGTTTTATTCATACATATACAGGCAGAAACTAAAGTATAGTAGTCACAGCGGATCTTTGTGTCTCTGAAATTGGCTCTGCCAACCATTGCACAAGAAACAGTTTGTCATCGAGTATATTGCATAGAGTAAACGAGATAGGACGATGCGACAAAAAAAAATTGCTACTGCGCAGGGTCTAGCAGCCAATGCAGAGACACAAATATCCGCTGTGAGTATTATACGCCTCCTGTTACGATCCTACTATACTCATTTTGCTTAATTACGCATAGACTAATAGATATTAGCACGCCCAGAACGACACTGCATTAAGTCAAAATAGCAAATTTTTCAGAATCGACGATTACATATTATTTATGTGTATTTGTATCATGTTAATTTTAAGAATTGTAGTAATCCCTTTACCTCATCAAAATGAACTAAACCGCATTCATTACTATCCACATTTATTATTAGACTATTTCTACTAGGCCACAAAGTAAAGCAAACAAAATAAACTACAACAACAATCTAACTCAAACCCAACATTATTATGTGTGAAACAGTCCCCAAAACTTAGTTCCCAAGTAGACGGGGGTCAAACCGTCAAACAGGTCGCAAGTTCGTGATCAATGGCCAAACAGTGCGATATCACAGATGGTATAACTAATAGCGTTGAGTACATTCATTAATCGTGAGACGTCCGATCATTAGTAACTGCCAACCTCGACTGAGAGGCACGCGTGGTCGCGCGTCGCAAACTACCCGCGAATTCGCTTGATTAGTAGATTGGGTGTTAGGAGGAATATGTGAATGCTATTAAGATATAGGGGTTTATTGTAGGATAAAAGTAAGCCTTCATTCACATGGCATTGTATCGGCGTTTTATGCAGTATAAAATAAGACCTAAGGTAAGCATTACGTTAATTGCTAACACTACCTTATCATTTTTCTTATTTATTTTATTTCGTCCGTACACTTATTGTTACACAGACAATTAATCTCATAATTATAATCTGTGCCATAACAGACTGCACTATTCTAGCGTGATTTGTCTATGTACACATCCGGACTCTATGTCTATTCCGCTGCCATTATAAGTGTAGAAAATGTATCTCCAATAACGATTATAATAATCAGTACAAGTTAATCAGCATTTATTATTTCTCATAGTAGTACCTACTCTACCAATAACTATGAACATAACAGTGGCGACGAGGATCGTGACAGAACCTACGCAAATCAAAAATATTATATGTCTTACCTCCTGCCACTAATTACATACAACAATGGAGCAACAGATAACCGAAGTTCTCGCATAATTAATGATAGAGACGATGCGTGGCATGCAAGCACAACAGGCTAATTTACAAAGAGCACTACTAGAACAAGGTACGAAGCTGGTTAGTGGCATAAATTTACAACCCTATGATGAAGTCAATGAATCCTTCCAAAGTTATTTACAAAGGTTACAAAATTACATTACCTTGAAGGGTGTTACCGATGATGTTACAAAGCTACAGATATTTTTAAATTGTATTGGACCCAAGTATTACCAAGTGTTAAAGAACATTACAGCCCCAAACACACCTGAGTCAAAATCATACTATGAATTGGTAAAAATCCTGGGCAACCACATTGCTCCAGAACCAGGAGAAGTTGCACAGCAACACAAGTTTTGCTTAAGAACTCAACATGAGTATGAATCAATCGCCAACTATGTGGCTGGGTTAAAGGAAATTGGGGGGAAATGTAACTTTAATTGTAATAATTGCAAACATACAACATTTGAAACACATCTTCGGGTACAGTTCATACGAGGATTGCGAAATAATGAAATAAAAGAAAGGCTGCTACAGAAACCGGCCACTACTAAATTTGAAGACATTTTATAAATAGCATTAGCAATAGAAACTTCCAAAACTGAAACAAAAGAAATGGGAACAGAAATACTACCAAACATTAATAAAATCTCATCTTTTTTTTTGCTTCGAGAACCAGAAACAAATAGAAATAGAAACTGACAGTAATTCTGATGAAAAAATATATGAAATACATAAAATACAAAGCATAAATAATGATAAATTCTACATCTCATTGCTACTAAACGGGAAATTACACAAGTTAGAAATGGATACAGGTGCAGCCGTGACTACTTGCTCTGCAGAATATTTTTACAAAATCATAAGATATAAATCACAGATTTCATACAATAATAAAGTAATACAAGAAAGAATATTTGTTATAAAAAGGAAAGTAGGTCCTGTTGTCGGAAGAGAGTGGCTGAGGGAACTTAACTTACAATTCAATGTCAACTCTATCACAAAAGAAGAAAATGATATAATAGAAAAAGAATTTAAAATACAATTACAAAATTTGTTACAAGAATACAAAGCATTATTTTCAGAAGAAATTGTAAAAATTAATAATTTTCAGGCTACATTTAAATTAAAGGAAGGAGCAGTACCAGTATTTTTGAAACCACGTCCAGTACCATTTGCATTGAAAAATCAAGTAGAAACTGAAATTGACAGATTAGAAAAAGCTGGAATCCTTGAGAAAGTTACATATTCACAGTGGGGTACTCCTGTTGTCCCTGTAATTAAACAAAATGGCAAGGTACGTTTATGTGCAGATTACAGAGCAACTTTAAACAAAAATCTTGAAAATTGCAATTACCCTATTCCTAGAATTGAAGAAATCTTCTCAATATTGAGCGGTGGAAAGTACTTCTGCACACTTGATATAAATCAAGCATACCTACACATGTTGACTAGTGAGGATACAGCGAAGATGCAGGCCATCAGTACAAGTAAAGGTACCTATAAGGTCAAAAGGTTGATGTTTGGTGTTAAAGTAGCCCCAAATGTGTGGCAGCATTACATGGATCAAACGCTACAAGGAGTTGAAAGTACAGCATGTTTCTACGATGACATTGCTTTACGAGCAGGTACATACATTCAATTATTACAAAGAATTAGAACAGATTTTGAGAAATTACAGAAATGTGGTTTACACCTAAATAAGAAGAAATGTAAATTTTTTCAAAAGTCAGTCACTTACCTGGGTCATACAATTAATGAAAATAGATTACATCCCACTCAAGATAAAGTCAATGATATTAAAAAGAGTCCGCGTCCTACTGATGTATCATCTCTACGCACCTTTTTGGGGATGATCAATTATTATCAACAGTTTATCCCTAATCTAGCGTCAAAGTTAAATCCACTTTATAAGTTACTACAAAAAGATACAGAATTTATATGGACTAAAGAATGTGAAAATATTTTTAAAAAGTTAAAAGAAGAAATTTGTGGAGAAAAAGTTTTAATACCATTTCATGGCAACTTACCTGTTACAGTAGCAACAGACGCATTACCTACTGGATTTGGAGCTGTATTATCACACATCATGCCGGACAAAACTGAACGACCCATAGCATTTGCATCAAGATCTCTGACAAAAGCTGAAAAAGGTTACAGCCAGCTAGACAAGGAAGCAGCAGCTTTAATATGGGGTTTGAATCAATTCTTTCAATATTGCTATGGAAGGAAGATCACACTGATTATTGAAAACCAACCTTTAGCTAGAATTTTACACCCAGAAAAAGTTACACCTGCAACTACAGCTATCAGATTGGTACATTATGCCAATTTCTTGGCAGGCTTTGATTATAACATAAAGCAAAGGAAGACTACAGAACATGCAAATGCTGATTATTTTTCTAGATTGAATAACCTTACAGAAACGGGCAATGATAATCTAACGGATGATGATGCATTCTATTTAAATCAGATCTCAGAAATGCCAGTTACATTACAAGAAATAAGAGAAGCTACTAGAAAAGATCCGGATCTACAAAAACTTTACCTGGATATACAATCTGGCAGAAATGACCCAAAAAGACTTCATGAATTTTCACTGCAAAATAACTGCATATTTTATGACATGAATTGTTACACCCAAAGAATTACAACTCAAAATCTTAGAGGAACTTCATACAGCGCATACAGGGATTGTGAAAATGAAAGCTTTGGCAAGAAGCTATGTATGGTGGAAGTATATTGATTCAGATATAGAACAGATGGTAAAAGAATGCAAAATGTGTTGCCTGATGCAGAATAATCCTGTGAAAGTACCAGTACACTGTTGGGAATATCCTAAGGAGCTATGAAACCGAATTCACATAGATTACGCTGGTCCATTTATGGACCAGTATTTCCTTATTGTTGTAGACGCTTACACTAAGTAGCTAGAAGTCATACCAACTATGTCTATTACATCTACATCAACAATAAAAATACTCAAAAAGTTATACACTACATTTGGCTTGCCAATAACTCAAGTGTCATATAATGGACCACAGTTTCGGTCAGAAGAAATGTTAAGATTGTTGAAAGAAAATGGAATTCAAGCAAAATTCACTGCACCGTTTCATCCATCCACAAACGGACAAGCAGAAAGATATGTTCAGACATTTAAACATAAACTCAAGGCAATGATTAATGAGGAAGGATCACTGCAGGACAAAGTTCAAAAATTCCTGATGACGTTTAGGAAAACAACAAATAGTGCTACTGGTTTAAGCCCGGCAGAGATGATGTTTAAAAGATTGTATAGAACAAGAATTGATTTAGTGAAAAGGGAAGATATAGAAAAGGAATGCAAGAATGATCTTCTAAAAGTACACAAAGAATTTAAGAGAGGAGACAGAGTACAAATTAGAATGTATGACAGTAATAAATGGAAATTCGGAAACATAGTCAACAGAAGAGGAAAATTACATTATGAAGTAAAGGTAGATGGAAGGATACATCAAAGACATGTAGACCAAATCATAGAAACTTCATGCATGAATAAAATTATTGCTTACCTGATACTTACCGCTTCAACCCTAGACACCTGCAAGAGACCCTGGCTACAGGGATACAACCCGAAAGGAAGGAAACTCTGCAACCTAGTCCTCTAGAGACAAAGGATACTCCTCCTGTAGGAAGCCAGATGAGGAAGCCTAACAGTCCCATGAAGGAACATGAGCCGATTCCAGTACAGCAGGAACCAGAACCTGTGCAACCTTCGGTACCAAGACAATCCTTAAGTACAAATGAACCTGAACCTCCTGAGATGAAGTTTCGTCGGTCACAGAGAATTAGAAGGAAGCCTGATCGATTGAATCTTTAAACAAGGGAAAGGAACTAATAACGTGGGAGAGACTGTTACACAGACAATTAATCTCATAATTATAATCTGTGCCATAACGGACTGCACTTATATTCTAGCGTGATTTGTCTATGTACACATCCGGACTCTATGTCTATTCCGCTGCCATTATAAGTGTAGAAAATGTATCTCCAATAACGATTATAATAATCAGTACAAGTTAATCAGCATTTATTATTTCTCGTAGTAGTACCTACTCTACCAATAACTATGAACATAACACTTATCCTTACAAAATCAATCAAATGGGTGACATTCAATATACATTGAAATACGAATTAATCATGGGGTGTTTAGATTCCGTAGTCAAATTCCAAAAACGGGTATTGTAAGTTATGACAATACTTGTGTTGGGGCCATCTAGCTACTTTGAAAAATGTCTCTTAAATGTAATGAGACCATAAAAGTGACAGTGCTATTCGACCTGTATGACTCCATCTTCCTATTGCACCAGAATCATGATGTTTTAAAGATGTCATAGTATTTATGACTTTGTTTTGCAGTATCTTTGAGAAAAACTGATAAATAAAAATATTGTTTTGCTAGTTTAAATGCATTTTGACTACGGAACCATCCACTACGTGTGGCGCGACAGTCCCGACACGCATTACGCCGGTTTTCCTTGACTACATATTCAATTACTTTCGAATGGATTATAATTATATTATATGGATCAACCCATTCACTGCAAAGTCAACTCAGACTTCAAACGTGCATACTGTCAACATAAAAATGAAACACTCAACGTTAGATTTGATTATAAAGGCAGAAAATATGATGGGTGTCTACAGAAATCATAGTTCTCAAATAAATGATAGTAAAACTCAAATCATTCGTGTCGTTTTAGAGATATTGATTGCTGCAGTGATATTGTTAAAAACCACTTATGATTTTTCAATTGTATATGCTGGTTACATCCCTTCATATCGTATATGCATAGCTTCCACATTTCATTACATGAATTTTTTCAGCTCTTTTATTATAATGGTTGGTGCTATTCAAAGCTCACGCTCTTACAAAAGTTTCTTGAAGAACTTCATAGCCGTTCACCAGTGTTTCAAAACTGGTACAACAAAAAAATGTTTTAGAAAACTGAAGAACTTTTTCATTACTACCACTGTAATTTTATGCTTAGGTGCCGCAATTATGCTACCGACAAGGATCTATTATAAAACTCTTGTCCAAAACAAGCTTACTTCACTAAGTTTAGTTGTATTATTTGTAGCAGACATACTTTCTGAACTTCGTTTTACTATGCAACATTTTATATTTTACATTTATATAAGTATGGTACATTGTTTATTAAAACGTTTGAATGATTTTATATCGGAATTTCATGATTATTATAACGACCAAGAAAAGAAAGATAGTGTTGAAATGAGGGCAAGAAATGATCATCTGACAGAGGAACAAATGCAAGAGTGGGCGACTAATTATATGTTGCTAGTTGGTTGTAGCAAGGAGCTATCGGCATGTTTTAGTTTTCAGGTATATAATATATTTAATATCTTGGCTTTATGCTTCCTACACCTCCGACTTGCTCATCCTGGGCAAGAGCCTACCTCATTCATGTCGTTTCTCTTAGTGTTGTGCACCAATTTAATAAATTTTCATGTAGCAAGTAATCGACGTCGTTTTTTTTTAAATTGCTATGAATCGTTGATGAAGCAAGTAATATATTCTCCTTGTCTGTTGGTAACTGACATTTTAGTTTTTTCATTTATTACAGATGATGTTCTCATTGGCGTTATCCTCATTGCATTATATTGCATCATAATATACAATATTTCACGCAATACTTGCAAATGTAAGTATAAACAAGATTTAAGAAAGCCACCTAATCCTATATTTTTGGTAGGTATTGGTTTAAGACTGAATTTTTTTTTTTCAGGAAACGTACAAGTATTTTGTAGTATTTAAAACTCTTTTTGTCCTGATGTATACTGTGAGTAGTACATATTTGGTCCTACTTGCGGGACAGAAACTTTGCAATGAAGCCGGCAAAACAAAGACGGGTTTGTTGAAATTAAACAACATATTATCAATTTGTAAGTTTATAATATATCTAATCTAAACTAATATTAAATGTATTCTGCAAGTATTGCTCACATTTATAAAAATCTTTCATTGACAGAAAGCTATTCTATCACTGAGTTTTAGTCCGGAAAATGCGAGGGATAAGTTAGTAATCAATATTTTTATCAATCAAAAGCAAGGTTCACTATTACTTAGTTCAATAACACGGGCAAGCAATATTTAGATAAACGACTGTATTCTATTCCTGCAGTGCTATTCTCTAAGGATACAGCCTTGAGCGCAGTGCTGTGCCAGCGACGAATCTACAGTTCGGTATTCGCTAAGCTGCGAATAGCGACACTAGCGCTCTAAGCTGTGACGGCCGTGAGATAGAACTACTCAATGTCGAGCAAGTTGACACTAGTTGACAGTTCTTCATACATTTTGGTATTCCGTAAGAAAAAACAGCGTCGAAGACGCTCGCAGCCTCGCTTACAGCCTCGTTTTTATCTGTCAAAGCCAAAAGCCACTATTTTTGCGCGTAACGTAATTCTTCTTGGATTTTAATGTAATTATTATTATAAATGTGAAAGTTAGGATGGGAAGTTTTGATGGTTTGGATGTGTGTGTGGATGTATGTTTGTTACTCAATTACGCTAGAATGAAACTGGATGAAATTTTGCATAGGTACCTAGAGATAGATTATAGCTATAAGAATAGCACTAAGGCTACTTTTCTGGCCAATATAAAGTATCTTATCCCTTGGGATAAGAAAACGCTTTTCACGTTGTTGAAGCTGCTGGTAGAAGGTATTTTAGTAATAAAATATTGTACTTATTAAAATAAGTTATTTCGATTAAATCAGTTCAGCGGTTTAAGCGTGAAAATATATCAGACTGAGTTACTTTCGCATTTATTATATTAATTAGTATGGATTGCATAGTTTAATTAGTAGCTTCTATAATTAAAATTATGTGTCATAAATTTAATTGAGGACATTAAATAATATTTTATGTGATGTGAATCATGTTTATTGGTCCGGCTACATCATCATCATATACGCTGAATGACGTCCACTGCTGCACATAGGCCTCCACCAAACGTCGCCACTTTGACCGGTCGCGTGCATCTTGCATCTTTCCCCTAGATGCAAGATGCACGCGACCGGTCAAAGTGGCGACAACCTTAGAAAATAATTAGAAATAATATTCATGTACGTATATATAATGTCTAATTATTTTCTAAGGTTGCTGGTAAGTCTTTATGTATAAAGACAAATAAAAAATCTTAAAATGATAAAATTCAGATTGATTTAATGTACTATTTTCCAGTAATATAATTTTATTCTATAAGTAATGTAGACCCTTTTTGTTTCTAATCTTAAGTATTTTTTTAAAAATATTTTATCAATATTTAAGTTAATTTAAGTAACTTATACCACATAGTAGTGATAATTTGCCAGCACTTGCACTTAAATTTGTATTAAATCTTAACATCTCTCATAATCTAAACTTAATATTATCTATGTTTATAATTTATATTAAAATCATGTTCCAGGCATTCAACTTCCTCTTTTGATGGATGCACATAAATCCTGCAGTGCTCAAGTCTCTCTTGACCATGACTTGCTTATTTTCTCATATCCAACATCATCTACTGGTTGCCAATAAGGAGTTGCTGGTTTTCCAAGCGCCTCTCTTCAATAGCTATTAATTCTAAGCTCCATTTCCTTTGTGAAGGTTGTTGTGAAATGAGCATTGGATTTGATGGCCTTGTACTGTTAGCAGACGCCACCTAAGATGAGCTGTGAACATAAAAATGCAACAAATTACTATTAGAGGTAAAAAGATATGCAGGATACTATGTATAACAGCATCACATCCACTCTCTCTTTCTGAAGTAACAGATATTGTAGGCAGATACATTAAAGTATTGCAGGTTAATTGAATTTTTGGCTACTGTTAAAAAAATAAAAACCGCCAAAGGTATTATAGACCTGAGTATTTGATATAAATTTCAACTTGATACCTCCACGTGTTCCTGAGAAAAAGAGTCTTGACAGACAGACAGACGGACGGACAACAGAGTGATCCTATAAGGGTTCCGTTTTTCCCTTTCAAGATACGGAACCCTAAAAACCCCAACAACTTGGTCCAACCTGGGTATGAAAAGTGAGAACACTATTTAATTATCTAGAGCTTCTTACACTGAACCAACAATTAAGCTAAACTAACATGAAGAGGCAATTAAAGCTTCTCTCCTATGAGGCAATGTTAGTGAAATACAAAAAATATAACAGACCTATCTAGTAAGACTTTTCTAATAAACCTCACCACTTGTTGTGTTCGGCTGGTTTTCCATTGTCATATTGTTCTTACGCCAAGATAGCCCTGGTTTACATCCTGCAAATGTATTTCAACGCAATACTATTATATTTTATCTAAAGATAAACATATTATATATTTATTGGACAACAATAATATCGTCACATTTTCCAATACTTACATTTCATACAGTCACAGAACTATGTTAAAATCAATCGCTGTGAAAGCACTTCACAGTTTTTCAAGTTGAAAATACTTTAAATAAAAACAAACAACAAATTATTAAATAAAAACCGTCGGGCGTTGGTTGCGATTTTGCAAGTTTTGCTGTGTTTGGGTGTCATGTCTGGCAGCGTCACAGCGCGTTGTTTTGACTTACGAAATAGCCAAAGAAATTGTCATTCAGCCTTAAAATTAAATCATAAAAATGCATTATTTAAACTCTTATAACTATGAAATAATTGTAGTTTCACTCTATTACTTCTAATACTTGAAAATAGACCTATATTATACGTTTTAAGCCCATAAAACTCTCAGTCGAGATTTATCGATTTTAATTTTAATAATTTGTTTCAAGCCCTAATTCGTCTACGAAATTGTGACGGGCGATGTCAGGCCTAGAGTTCGTCGACGACCATAACCGCACTAGAGAATACCGTTTGAATCAGCACTGCACGATCGGTCGATCTCAAGACTGTCTCGCTGACGAGCTCGTCGTCGAGCACAGCCAAGAAACTGTCTCTTAGAGAATAGCATGGCTGGTTGGTAAAAGACTAAGACACGCTTTGGAAGAACAAGATATGTACGCAATTAGTGAACCCTGCCTCTTAAACTAGAATTAGACGTTTAGGAGAAAAAACGCCTTGCCTCTTCCTCACGGGTGTTTTAATAGTAACAATTAAATATTTTGTCCAGTGCCAGCTATTCTGCCACAGGCAAGCACAGTAAAAAAGTAACTTAAATAAAAAAGACAATAACTTCAGTTATGAAGTTACCGTGATTTCAATTACCGCACATATTATCCATACCTGAACTCCACATACACCGCAATCCCAAACTCCACACAGTCCCACTCAACGCCAACACAAAGAGAATAAATAACATTGACGGCCTGTGACGTCACAATACAGTAAACTAATCTAGCCCCGCGAGCATGCAATAATAGGCTAATGCACGACGACTAGGGATGCCTCCCATCTGCGCACGCCAATGAATATCATAATACCCACATATCTTGAACAGCAAACGCCGCAGTAAAGCCCGCTAAGGCCGCGTTTCCACTGACGCGGAGCTGGGCGGAGACGTGCGGAAGCGACCAATCACAGACGAGACGAGTGGCGCGATTGAGGATTTCAACCATTGTAATTGGTCGCTTCCGCACGTCTCCGCCCAGCTCCGCGTCAGTGGAAACGCAGCCTAAGGATCCGCATGGCTATCATCATTATGCTACAAATAGTGCCATCCATTTTAGGCCAGGAGACAGATGTGATTTTAGAGTGAGATGTTCTGGAAGTAAATTGCATGCAATTACGTGTGTGTATGAAGTGTGGTTTGATGAAATATAGATCTATTTGTAGGGTTAAGCTTCGTTTCCGGAGTCTAACTAATGGTACTGCTTTACACTAAAAGCGCGCTAAAAAAAAATTTTTGAATGTTAAACCGGTTTTTTTTTTTTTTTTTTTTTTCGTAAAATAATCTTCGTTAAATACCATGACAAAACATGACTTTCAGAAAGTTAAACATTCAAACTCTGACCATTATAACAAAAATGTGTCACAGCGACCAAAACCATCTGTGTCCTGACCTACATTCAGTATGTTATGTCAGACAATGTTTCCTAATACGACACTTTAGCCCCGTGATGATAGTACCACGGTCGTTTTCTTAACTGCCACTTTGCGTTCGTCACGTTATGTACGAGTACAACAAACATACGTATATATTCCTTAATTATATAGTTAAGCTGTCCAAGGACGGTCGAAGGACCCAGTAAAGTTTAAGAAGTTACAACAGAAAAGTTCGTGGACATAATTGCGTTAGGGTAGGTTATTATGAAAAGTGTTTTACCCGTATATAGTGAATTTCAGGGCCCATATTAAGGCCTCTGGGTAAGGGTCGGACTGAGCTGAATATGTGTTCGTTATGCAGATGTGAGTAAAACTTTTTCGAAGTTTTGTGAAGAGAAGAATACTTTGGTCAGATCGCTTTTGATCGTCATTTACAACTTCACAACCTACTCGTATAATTTATTTATTTATTTATTTATTTATTTATTTATTTATTTATTTATTTATTTATTTATTTAAGGCACATCAACAACACAAACACAAAAATTTACTTATTAAATTTCATGAGGTCTTATACTGGTATTTATGTCAATAACAGACGTGCACAACATTCACAAAAATAATCTCACAAAATACAATAATTCAATAAAAATTCTAATTTACACAATGGATGAATGAATAATAGGCAAAATTACAATATAGTTTAAATAGATGTCCTAATTGATTAGATTTAAAATAAAATAATTATAATTTAGATGAATAAAAAATAAAACAATTGGCAATAAAAATTAGTAATACTTAAAAAATAACATAACTCATCAAATGCAAATATGTTTTGCTTTCTTTTCCAACAACTTCCGTTTGAGCCGAGTGGGGCAGTCATGAAAAATATCTAGGTCTAAAAGCTCACACCAGGCGTTGTAGGTTGTAGGCAGCCTTGCCATTGGGGAATTCAACCCGAGATTCGATTTGTATCGAGGGATACTAAACAAGTTGCTACATTTTCTCCCATAATAATTTACAATTTCTCTCATAATAATACAGATTCAAATAAAATAAGTAAACGCTACAGACAAATGGCTAGCAATTTTTTTTTCAGATTATTATGCAAAATGGCAAATGGCACCATGGCAAAAACACATATGGGCCAAGCGGAAGCAATTTGATTTAAAATTGTGTAACATTTGTTTGTTTGTTTGTTTATTAGTTTACCCTCGCACTGGAACGCCTTGCAGCAATTACACCAATGTAGCACCATCTTATAATAAACTCACTATAAGTCCAGGTTTCCTCACGATGTTTTCCTTCACCGTTGACAGCGATGTCCAAGATAAACTTAGAAAGTACAAATGAAATGAAAAAGTCACATTGCTACTTGGCCCACACAAAACAACATGTACAACATGTACTGGGTAATAGGATTGACAGGCTTATTGAAACCTATCACTGGCACCATTCTCTCACAAAGTTATACCCAGGTTTAAACTGCAAGGCATAACATATAAGGAACTTTTTGAAGAGAAAACAATCGTTTAATATGATAAGAAATTGGAAGCCACTCGCAAATGAGCACTAATAGCAAATAGACAGTGTTTAAAGCAATCATAAAACCAATTTGAACCTTTGGTATCCAGCTTTAACCCCTATACTAAGTGAATTTCAGAGTAAGGGTCGGACCAGAGGCGGGTAAAGGTCGGACTGACCTGAAATGTTCACTATGAAACTTGGTCGAAGTTTTGTGGAGAAAAGAATACCTTGGTCAGACAGCTTTTGGTAGTCATTTACAATTTCACAACCTATAATTTAACAAGTAAACTCCGCAAGCGTGATTGGTAGCTACATACTTTTTTTTTGCTTGTTTGGTCATCATTAGATGAAGTGGAGTTTCTAATTAAATTAAGAAAGAAATATACAAAAATCTTTCACTCTTAAAAATAAAATAATGCACTACAATCATCTTGCAAGAAATAATAAGTTCAAACAAAAGTTGAGAAATTCCACAGAAAGAATGAAAGGAGGTCACTGTTTCGCTTGCTTTTCATTATTAGTGCTAACAAGAAGTTGTGCCGAGTTTGCAAATAGATCTGTTCTATTTCTATGTAGCTAAAAAGAACGGAATCAAATTGAATACACCGTAAAAATGTTTTACTGACAACCCAGACTAAATAACTGTACCATTATTGGTCTAGTCGCAATCGATACAGCTGAATATAAGGTCTCAGGTTCAGTCGGATCAAGTTTACTTGAGTTTTCCATCAGTAATTATTTATTTATTTTATAAGAATAGCCAACAATTGTTTACACATCAAAATTACATTGCGATTGACAGATATACATTTGTAAGTGTAACAATCACTTATAGGCTAACACCGCAAGTACAGTAAACGGTTTATTTATACAAAATTAATTAATTTTACAATGATTTAGGTTGGTTTTGTTCTTAAGATACGGTTAGTTATAACATTCGAATTCTCTAAAAACATATTAACATGAAAATGCAATCACAAATTTAATTCTCGAATTATAAAAGTGTCAGTAAATTTAATTATTACAAAGAAAAAATCAATTATTATTAATATAATCATATTTAAATAAAAAATATAGATATAATGGAAGTAGGCACATAGATTAAATTTATTGGTAAATATGCCTTGAGTCTGGATTTGTACTCCGTTGATGGCAATATGCTCGCTATATAAGTTTTTAAACTGTCATGGTCACTAAAACTAACATAACAAAAAAATAAACCCGATTCGAATGTTAATGTTAATATGCTCGCTTCAACAACTACTTGGAACTTGCAGTGTAAATAGATAAAAGATAGCTTGATCTCTACGACACATGTCACACTGACGTATACGTTATTGATACGTTATTATTAGCCTGTCAAGCACTATTGTTACTGTATTGATACTGTCAGCTGTCGCAGAGATCAAGCTATCTTTTATGAAGTATAAGCTACCAATTTGCCTATCCCTTCGACGAACGTAAGCATGATATTCTATACTAACTAATCTACCAAGAACCTATATTTACCAAGTTTTATTTTATTCAATTTTATGATCATCAAACGCCAGACTACAATCACATATCTCACCCAAGATGGCCCCCATCTTAAACAATACCCTAGGATGGCCGTCATTAAGCTGTACTCTTTAATTAAGGCCCTGCCCCGATGGACGTGATAATGGACACATGGAGAACATCACGAGTGGTCATGGCGCATTGCATTATCTTTATTCAACGGTTTCTTATGGTCGATTGATAGCATAATTATATGTTAAAGATCCGCGCCCATAGATATACCTATTCTTCTAGCTGGCCCTTCGACTAATACACAACTGACATTATGTTGTGATGAGTGATTATATATAATATGAACACATTTTTTCAATTGGTAGAATCAATTTTTATTCCATGTAAATGATAACTGATTTTATTTCTGTAAGTTCGTTTGTACAAACACTTTCACAAGTCGATCATATTTTTAAAACCAGATGAGGTCGGCGTTTCTATCTGACTACTCTGAGAAGAAAAGCCGAAACAAACCAGAGGTCACAGTCTCTTTTAAAGTCCTGATAAAATCTTGGTTAGATCATGTCAAGATCATGTATACAGATGTCTGAAATTGTATTTTGAGGAAAGAATCAGCCAGATTGAGTGGACCTGTCCATCAGTGCACGCATTTGTCAATAACCGAGCAGCTGAACTCAGAATTTAAGGAGCTCAACGATTTGACGAACAATACCATAGAAAGGATATTCGGGTAGGCCGCATAAACTACTCAAACTGCTAGACCATGATTAAAAACTAACTAAGATAAATTAAAAACAAAAAAAATATCCACATAGTCTTCACAGTCACAATAATTAAAATAAAATAAAATAATACTGTAAAAAGTAAATATTCTTGTCATTGCAAGAAACCCAAAAACAAAGAAAATATCAAAATTAAACAAAATTCACGGTGCAAAATATAAAAAAGCAAAATTAATTGGAGCAGCTCAATCCCAAGCCTGTTTGTCCTCAACGTAATCTTTAATAGAATAAAACGTTTTCTGGCACAACTTTTGTAAATTTTAATTGTGACATTAAAAAGTGCCGCTTGGTGGCCTAGTTGAAATAAAATATATTTGATTAAATAAATAAATAAGAGGAAACGGGGGTGCTCTTTTCTCCATACAAACGCTCTCGTCTGTTTTCTCTCTGGTTTATGAACTTTAGGCAATGATTTTTTACAGTAAAATAAATATCAACTTCTTCTATGTCCCTATGTTTTCCTTTTTGGTGATATATTATCCGTATAAGAACTAGAACCCTCTCAAAATGCTCAAAATTGTCTGTATTGAGTCGCTGTCTTCAGAGCCTTAGTGTACAAATTTGATAACTATTAATGAAAAAAGGAAAACATAGGGACATAGTAAATATCCTTCTTATTCAGTTTATGAAATATCTTCTAAATCGGTCCAATATTGGAGGAGAAAACAGACGAGAGCCAAACCTCGAATTATGACTTTTTACTTAAGAAAATTTGTCGAATCTGCGGTTGTCCTTATCGCACGAATTTGTGGGCGGGGTTTGACGCAAGGGGTCTGCATAATACGTACACAGACGAAAAGGTGATGCGTAGTAGTTGAAAATAATATTAATATTGTTTAGTAAACTGATTGTGCCATAACTCTTAACTCTCATAACTCTTAGGATTAAGGATTATGTGTGATATATTTAGATGCATTCATAATGTTAGATTTCGCAAATATTTTGTTTTTTTGTTTGTTTTCCCCTTGTCTAATTAATATAGCCATATTTGCATGTTTACTTTACATACTACTAACTCTGATTTTATGTGATCAATGAGTCTTCATTCCCACATGATCACTAATAGCTGCACTAGTGTGTAGCTAATTAACATAACTTAACCTAGCTTTATCCATGCCGTGAAACTCTGTTATTGGCTTAAGAGATAATTGTCATCATCTCGCTGTCACTGTGCAGTGTGTGTGTGTTCACTAATTACTAAGATGCTAGTAACGTTGATACAACCGCACTGGGCTGTTCATTGACAGTGAGGTGAACATCTATTCATGTATATTAGTAATAAGCTGTTGAGTTTCCTAATAAATAAATAAATAAATAAATAAATAAATATCGATATACTAGTGTTGTAAACAGTTATCGATAAACACATTTCTATTGTTTGCATGTGCTGTTTAGTGGGAATTACAAATAGAAGTATTAAAAAGTAATGGATACAAAATAGAATTAAGTGCATGTCTTTATTTATTTATATAAATACACTTTATTGTACACCATAACAAACAAGAAAAAGAAACTTAATACTAAAAATATACAATGGGCGGCCTTATCGCATACCGCGAAATGTTTATTACAAAAAGTTTTCAATACAAAACAGTAAATTATATATCGGATAGGTATCCGCAGTCTCTAGATCGCCTACTAGGTACATCAGCGAAATTAAACTTATTTCAACGTCAGCCGCACGGGTCAATCCACAGAACAGATAAAAGAGGTTTTATCTGTTCTGTGGGTATGCTTGCCGTGGTTGTTCCGTGGATGGGTGACCATCTTTACATACCAAGACCCGTCCGTGTCTCGCCAAGCACGTTAAGCCGTTGGTCCCGGCTGTTATTTTCGGCTTTGACAGCCTGAAAGTCTGACTCGTTTTACCAAGGGGTTTCATATTACCCAGTAACTGGTTGTGGAGGTCAGATAGGCAGTCGATCCATCAAAATACTGGTATTCAGCTGCATCTGACTCCAACGTAGATGGGAAAAGGCTAGGCAGACGTGCTTTCTCTCACTAGTTTATTCTTTGGTATCCGATCGTCAATGATTTCTGGTGAAAGGCTAATGTCTTAGGCTTGCCACTAATGTGGTAGAACTTTTCTATTAATGGTTCCATTTTTTGCCATAATGCATTGTCCCTCTTAATATTTTGAAAAATAAAAGCTTTTGGGACTCCATAAAATAAAATAACAGAAATTTCGACGAGTTATGTGTTGGCCTTGTACTTAGTAGAAGTAATTTTGATTCTGTTTTAATTGTAACATTTTGCCTTTAAACGTACATAAATCTATTACATCATCATCATCGTCATCATATCAGCCGAAAGACGTCCACTGCTGGTCACAGGCCTCCCCCAAACATCACCACATTGATCGGTCCCGTGCGTCTCGCATCCAGTGGATCCCCAGAACCTTCACCAAGTCATCGGTCCACCTGGTGGGAGGCCTTCCAACGCAACGTCTTCCGATTCGCGGTCGCCACTCCAGAACCTTTCTGCCCTATTGGTCATACGTTCTGCGAGCAATGTGCCTTGCCCACTGCTACTTATGTTTGGCAATTCTTCGGGCTATGTCGGTAACCCTGGTTCTCTTGCGGATCTCTACATTTCTGATTCGACCACGCAAGGAAACTCCATGCATAGCCCTCTCCATTGCCCTTTGGGTGACTGTAAGCTTTCTGATGTGGCCCATTGTAAGCGACCATGTCTCAGAGCCATATGACTGGCAACACACACTGGTCTGGTCACTGTGTCTCAAGTCTATACTTGTGACACTGTGGTAAGTTGCACGAGAATATACCGCAACTTCTCGAACACTGCCCAGCCAAGTCGAATTCGACGGTTGACCTCTTTCTCGAAGTTGGCCCTACCCAACTGGATCGTTTGTCCCAGGTAGACATAGTCGCCCACAACTTCGAGTGAAGAGTATCCGACTTTGATTGGAGTGAGTGTAAAATGGGCATTCAACATCACCTTGGTTTTGTCCATGTTCATCCTAAGACCCACTCTTTAGGTAGCTCTACTGAGGTCATCGAGCATTGTACTGAGGTCCTCCATGGTCTCCGCCATGACCACTATATCGTCGGCAAACTGAAGGTAATTGATGTATTCGCCATTGACATTTATGCCGAGCCCTTTCCAGTTCAGAAATCTGAAGACATCCTCCAGTGCAGCGGTGAACAGTTTCGGAGATATGACGTCTCCCTGTCTCACACCTCGCTGCAGAAGGACGGGTTCCGAGGTCTGATCCTGAAGTCGAACTGACATGGTGGCCTTTTTATACACACTTTTCAACACTTCGATGTACTGGTAGTCAATTTGGTACCGTTGGAGAGACTGCAGTACAGCCCAAGTGTCGATCAAATCGAAGGCTTTCTGGTATTCCACAAACGCTAAACAGAGAGGCAGGTTGTACTCTTCGGTCTTCTGTATAACCTGCCGCAGCGTATGTACCTATGTGGTCTACGGAGACGATTAGTGATGATCCTTGAAAACAGTTCTAAATCTATTTATTTTTGTTCAATTCCGTCTTCAGGTGACATTCTTGCAATTTCGTAAGGACAGTTTACCTCTATTATCGAGTCTTGACCTATCAGACCATCCAGGCTTGCCGCAATTGTAATACCAGAAATAAAGATAAGTTAGATCAGCCTTCTTACAGACTAGCTAAAGTACAATCATCTTTCATGGGGTACTGTGTTTAATTCTATAACAAAATACCTTGTGATATATTAAAACTAAATGAAAGTAAATTTAAAACTTTAGTTAAAAGCACCCTTTGTAAACAAGCATATTACAAATTAGATGATTATATTCAAGATAAGAATGCTTGGAAACATGCTGGTCCTGCTCCATAGGGCAATCTTTGGTGTAGACAAAATCAAATTTGTTAATTTATATTCCCATTCATAGTTATTGTATTCATTGTTTTTTTTTTTTTTTTTTTTTTTTTTTTTTTAAATTGACTCACACACTGTTCCGTTGTTGTTGAATTAGGTATTTTACCTATGTTTGTAATATTTGTAAGTATGTGAGAACCATGTTCCTACTTATCAAATTAATTAATTTTCCTGTTAATGCTTTTTAATACTTCATACCTGTGTGTAGAGCTATTCTGGGTGCATCGTCCTCACATATATTAATGGATGTACGTATGTTAATATTGTAAAACACCAATTTTTTTTAAAGTGTAAGTATGGAGTTTCTTGTGCGTTCTTCTCCATAACAATCTACTTTCCGAATGCACGGTAGAATATTTTTTTTTTTTAACTTGTTTTTTTTTTTTTTTTATTACTTTTAAATATTTTTTTATTACTTTTAATTTTTAGTTTTAATTTATGTGACGTTCAAAAGTGCCGTTTATTGGCCTAATTGAATAAATATATTTGACTTTGACTTTGACGCGAAAAAGGGTTTCTTTTCATCGATAAACATTCCACACTCTTATACCTGTAGGCCCGTGTGCTTGATAAATTGATCGATCGCTTTAGATTCAGTTTTCTTGACATAATTGGTAGCCACAGTTCCTTTAAATTTGTTATATAATAACGTTTCTCTAATTTTGCGATTCAATGTTTTCGGTCGCATCTTACATATTCACCCAACATTCGATGCCGTAAGCCTCTTTAGTCTTTCAATTTCCCATAAGCTATTATCGCTTTGGCCCCCACTATTTTCCTTTGAACATCCTTAGTTGAGAGCAATCTTTCAAGAAATAATTTTTCTTTTAATTTATATAAATCCAAAGGCATATCTTTTTCTATCTTCTTCCAACTCTAAGCGACCGTAGTTTTTAACAGGTTCTGTAGTTCTTTTTATTTTGCTCGTTCCGTCTTTGGGATATGTCAGTTTTCTTTTTCGGAAAATCTCTGTGATTTTTTTCGAACGCTGCTTTTGATCTATTTTTTTTTTATTTGCCCGGACTGCAGCACTGTATTATTTTTTGGATGCGTGAATGAATAGGCCTTCGATATTTCATGAAGTTACTGCTCCACTTGTCTGATATGATATGAGCCTGCAAAGTCAACTCTTTTTCCGCCAATAAATTTGGCAAATACATAATTAAATTGCTCCACAGTATTATTAGTCACGTCCAAAAAAAAAGATTTTCTGCATTTGCTGTTAAGAATAACAGATATTCTTGGATATCAGTCCACAATCCACAACAACAAAAGTTACGAGTGACTGGGGCGATTACAAGAAATGCGCGAGCCGCGGCCGGGAGCGTTTCGGAGGCACGCACACACTGTCAACTTACACACACATGGATAGGGCGGCCGGGCGCCACGCGCTCGCAGATCGCAGAGCGACAGCGATAGTTTTTTCAAATACCTATTTTTCAAAAGTCTCTCCGCCCGTATTTCCTCTTAAGGCCCTGCCCCGATGCACTGGACACTGGACATTAGAACACATCACGAACAGTCATGGCGCATTACATTGACTATATTAATTCCAATGTTTTGCAGATACCAAATGAACTTTGTGAAAAGATCTCTCAATCACATAATTAAACGTTTTATAGTCTGTTAATAGCTATATTTAGTCTTGCGTCCATAGATACTCTTATGCCCTTGTGATTGCCGGGTCCTTCAACTAATACAGATCGGATGTTATGTTATGATAAGTGATAATTATGTAGGTAATAAAACATTGTGTCTATAGAGAATATATTTTCACTGTTTATATTATTTATGTCGTAGTGGCCCAGTGGCTAAGACCTCGCCTCTCGTGTTTGAAGTCGTGGGTTCAAATCCGGTCAAGTACCAATGTGACTTTTTCAAATTCATATTTACTTTCTAAGTTTATCTTGGACATCCCGGCAACCGTGAAGGAAAACATCGTGAGGCAACCTGGACTTATGTAGTTAATGTGTAAGTCTGAAATAGCCTAGTCAGAAGTCTGTGGGTTACCAGAGGTGGCTTAATTAACTCGTCAGAGTTGGACACATCCTCATACGATTTTTTTATTTATCTATACCAATATTATAAAGAGGAAAGATTTTTTTGTTTGTTTGTTTGTACCGAATAGGCTCCAAAACTACTGGACCGATTTAAAAAATTCTTTCACCAATAGAAAGCTACATTATTCCTGAGTGACATAGGCTACTTTTTTATCCCGAAAATGGGTCCTGTGTGGTGGCCCACGGGAGCGAAGCCGCGGGGAACAGCTAGTTTATTATAAGCTCGCGCTTGACCACTATCTCACCTGATAGTAAGCGATAATGTGGTCGACGCTGGATCACGCTTTCCTAGAAGTAACGTATTCACTCTTGACTTAAAGACCCCTAGATTGTAGCTGTCGGAAAACACAGACACCGACGGGGAATTCCACTCCTTAGCTGTACGCAAAACGTTTAGCGCGTATGGGTGGGATGAAAATAAATAAAATTGCACAAAACAGCGGACTACAATCACACGTCTCACGTCTCACCCAAGATGGCGGCCATCTTAAACAATACACTAGTCGTCCCGTCTTTAAGATATACACTTTAATTAAGGCTCTGCCCCGATGCACTGGACAATGGACAGTAGAGTACATCACGAGCGGTCATGGCGCATTACATTCTCTTTATTGAACGACCCGGTCCGTGCTGCGATCCACCTACACAAGAAAGGTGGAAGAATACGGGTGATTATTGTGTCGAACTTATCAATTTAGCATAGAAACATAAATAATTTATAAACTTCAGATACTTTAATATTATAATACTCTATTTGTTACTTTTTAGGGTTCCGTACCCAAAGGGTAAAAACGGGACCCTATTGCTAAGACTCCGCGGTCCGTCTGTCTGTCTATCACCAGGCTGTATCTCATAAACCGTGATAGCTAGACAGTTGAAATTTTCACAGATGATGTATTGCTGTTGCCGCTATAACAACAAATACTAAAAACACAATAAAATTAATATTTAAGGAGGGCTCCCATACAACAAACGTGTTTTTTTTTGCGATAATGGTGCGGAACCCTTCTTGCGCGAGACCAACTCGCACTTGGCCGGTTTTTTTATGTTTTAACGGCTGATCGGATTTGGATGAAACCGTGTCCCAGTTAGACTATGACCTGAATTAGGACATATAATTCTCGAGACTATTATGCCTTTAGAATAATTTCAACGCGAGCAAAGCCGCTGGCAGAAGTAAGCACTATACATAATTCATGAAATTCAATTTGAAAACATTCAAACACAATAAAAATCAACCAGGTTAACACAAAACAATAGGTATTATTCATTCATATTCAAATCAAGTCAAATTAAACAAACAATTATTATTACGCGAAAACAATGTGAAATAATACGAGGAGACTGTTATTCTCAAAACAACTGACCGTGGCACTCGCGTCAATTCACGTTCACTTCCCTTCAGTTTCCAGTGAGATTTTTACAGAAAAGCACTGCAAAGGCAGATCCTACGTGAAATACGGCATTTAATAAGACTATACAAGGGTTTATATAAAAATATGTATTTATTTAAGTTTTTTTTTTTATTCATCATAAGTTATTTTAAAATTGTACACTGGATCCTCCCCTCTATGATGTCATCTTTCTCTGTCTCCCTAGGGTTTGCTGTAAGAGAACTCAACATTGAGTTAAGCTCGCCTTTGTACATGTACTTTATTATCCACTGTATGTAATGTTGTTTTTGGTGTACAATAAATAATTAAGGAATTCAGGTACCTTTTTAGGGTTCCGTACCCAAAGGGTAAAAACGGGACCGTATTACTAAGACTCCGCGGTCCATCTGTCTGTCTGTCTGTCTGTCACCAGGCTGTATCTCAGGTACCGTAATAGCTAGACAGTTGAAATTTTCACAGATGATGTATTTCTATTGCCGCTATAACAATAAATACTAAAAACAGAATAAAATAAATATTTAAGTGGGGCTTCCATACAACAAACGTGATTTTTTGCTGTTTTTTGCGATAATGGTACGGAACCCTTCGTGCGCGAGTCTGACTCGCACTTGGCCGATTTTTTTTTGTTTTTTTTTTTACGGGGGAAGCCTTCAAAAGGCGCCCTGGACTTTTGGGGAAAAGAACAAGGAGTGTGGGATTTTTACTTCACTAAAACCACCCCAGTGATCACCATCAGCTCGTAGAAGGGGCCCCGTGACCACTCAAAAGACCACCCCGGAACCCCCTCTGTGCAACGCCTGTTCGGGCACAACTCTGGGGAACTGCAAGCGTACCTACAAAAAAAAGTCTTCTACTACTTGCGAAAAGCTTTCGTGGCATCGGAGTATTGTGACTAAGGTAACAACATTGCAGTCCAAGTAATTACAAATAAAAACTTTTTTACAGTAAAATGATTGTTTTGTGATTTGTTATTATTTACAGGAATCCGACTGAATAATTTAATGTAACAGTAAATTAATTTAATCGTAGTGATAGATTATTTCATGGTAAACAAAATTAAATTATGCTGAACTAAATTCTGCTTAAAATACGCGGTAACAATCATTAACATACGTGTATTTTAGCCTAAAACAGGATCGGGTGAAGTTTTGTTATCACATCCATCAAGTCGTTGTTTCTCATAGGAGATATTAGCATTGCTTTTCTGTGTTTTGGCGATATCAGACTATTACGGCAAGTTTGGCAAGATTTCTTTACAATTTTGTTTACCGTCACGTTGAAAAAACTTTTTATTACAGACTTATTTAAAATCCATGGTGTAAGAACAATATTTGTATGGCCTACGGATAGTTAGCCGGGTCTGGGTGTTTGTGTATGTGAGCTTAAATGTTTCTAAACACTTAAAACAAAAACTGCTAACTAATCCTAAAAAAAAAACTATTCTAAAATATGGCGTTGAAAAACTCCTCCACATCGTTGTCCACTGGTAATGTGCCCAAAAGACTGGCAGCTTTGCCACGTTGTATGGCAATGTGATAAACATCTCTCTCAAACTCTGACCAAAGTAAAAGCCTACCCTTGGGTCACACACGAAGTATCAACTTAGCGTTTGGAAAGATCTTTAATCAAAGCGTGAGCACTCAGAACCCACGGACCAAGAGTTTCAACCCTAAATGGCTTGAAAATATAACTATAAGATGTGGTTATATTTCTGCAACTTGAGGTTCTCTGCAGACGCAGCAGCAGCTAGTCGTCTTAAATGGTTTTTAGTTTGTCGCAAAATTCAGCTACTATTTTTTTTTTATATAATATAATAATATATTATTCAATCCCTGCACCAGCCGGGGATTGTCCTTGGGCTCACTAGTGCGTACAGGGATAATTGCCGGTTGTTGTCACATTTCATCCTACATGTCTAAAAACGCCTCTGCAAGTTGGTTTCGGCCCCTGGTAAGCCTTTCAAAGGTCCGGACCCTAGGTCCCGAAAAACTCGAAGAATAAATAAAAAAAATATTTATAATAAATTATGTATTTATCTCGACATCAAAATACAGTGACTATCATAATACGTAATCTTGTATGGAGAAGGGTGTCTAAGATAGGTAATGCCCTGTGTTACAGATCACCCATTTTACATAAAGGAATAATTGGTGTGTAGTCTTTACAAAAGCGAAATTTAAGTTTAAAGAAGAATACAATTAAATTAAATTAAAATTCAATCACAAGTTCAAGTTGGAGGTAAGGCGCAACCTCGCTCTTGCAAAATATGTTTTTATGGTTTTTTGTGGCATGCTGAATAATCCACAAATATTGGAATCATTGGAATTGCTCGTTCCAAACAGGAGGCTACGGTTAGGACCTAGGGAGGGGCTTTTTAAAGTCCCGGCAACCCGTACAAATTTATTAAAGTTTGCACCAGTGATTCGTGCAGTAGGAATACTTAATAGCATCTCTCTGTGTTTAGACATATTTTCTTGTTCTTTGACCGAATTCCGGAGGGTGACACTTAGTGTGTTGTCCACTGTATAACTTGTGCCTCTATATATAGTAACGGGTCGACCGTTACTTGGGATTGTATAATTAACAATTTATGACTACTTTTGTTAGCTTGGGTCTTACCTTTTAAAACAAATGTATGTGTTAATGAATAAATAAATAAATTTAAAGAGAATTAAAATCAAAATCAAAGAGAAATGAAAAATAAAAAACCTGCGAAAAATATACAAAAGAAGTAACTTATACACTGAAGAGTATGAACAAACAATAAGTACCTATGTAACTATAAAAAAAAAAAATTAGCAACAGATATTGATTTTCATACATACAAATTAGATACATATCTACGGGTCGAATTGCCAAACTCCTTTTTTTGAAGTCAGTCAAAATAACATCCATTAGGTATTCTCTAGACTAATATTTTAAATGAAAAAGGTTTTTAAAACAAACAATCCACTTTTCCCCCCTAAATCACCCGGCATTGGATTAAAACGTCAGCTTATCGACAGGGGTGTCGCATTCAAAAATTTTATATAAATGTATATTTCAGTTGAACCAAACGCCTGGGTTTTCCAAATATATTATGTTATCAGGGAGGATATGGTTGGTCAGATAAGTGATATTGATATTGCTATAAATTACTGATGGCTTCGACAGGATTAACTGTGGTGCCTATTGTTTGGTAAACAATAAAATGTAGAATTATTTTGACTTGTATTTTGCTTTTGATACTTTCATTGCTTGCCTATCTAGAACTTTACTGTTGTGGCCTATTCCACAGGCGCTGTGCAGTTTTCCGACATAGAACTTAAGCTAATTATTGCTGGTTTCTTTTTGGAAGCGGTCCTGAAATTGTGTACTTATTGTAAGAACTGTTGCCGGTCGTATAATTAAATATGAGATATATATCGACGAGTTTGGTTAATCACATAACCATAGTGTATCTTTCTATCAATCAATATTTTTTAGGGTTCCGTAGCCAAATGGCAAAATACGGAACCCTTATAGATTCGTCATGTCTGTCTGTCTGTCTGTCTGTCTGTCTGTCTGTCGGTCCGTATGTCACAGCCACTTTTCTCCGAAACAATAAGAACAATGCTGTTGAAACTTGGTAAGTAGATGTATTCTGTAAACTGCAATAAGATTTTCACACAAAAATTAAAAAAAAAACAATAAATTTTGGGGGTTCCCATACTTGAAACTGAAACTAATATTTTTTTTTTTCTTTAATCCCATACATGTGGGATATCTATGAATAGGTCTTCAAAAATGATATTGAGGTTTCTTATATCATTTTTTTCTAAACTGAATAGTTTGAGAGACACTTCCAAAGTGGTAAAATGTGTGTCCCCCCCCCCAGTAACTTCTAAAATAAGAGAAAGATAAAACTAAAAAAAAATTATGATGTACATTACCATGTAAACTTCCAACGAAAATTGGTTTGATCGAGATCTAGTAAGTAGTTTTTTTTTAATACGTCATAAATCGTAAACCACAATTTACCAAATACGGAACCCTTCGTGCGCGAGTCCGACTCGCACTTGGCCGGTTTTTTTTCTATTGTAATGTAATATTTTAGTAGAATTATTTTATTATACAAAGTTTCTACACAATGAAAATTAAAGTATGTTGTTCTGAAATATCTGTGAAAGATTTTTGTAATCTTGTTATTATGTCCAGGGGGTAACCACAAGCTCTTAGAGTAAGGTTATTTTGAGATCGAGTAAGTGACAGATGTATACAAGTCAGATACATCTGTCCCTTACTCGATCTCAAAATAACCTTACTCTAAGAGCTTGTGGTTACCCCCCAGAGCCTACCTTACTATACCAATGTTATAAAGAGGAAAGATTTGTATTTTTGTATGTAACGAATAAACTTAAAAACTACTGGGCCTATTTCAAAAATTATTTCACCTTGGGAAGCTACACTATCCCCGGGTGGCATAGGCCACTTTTTATCCATGTATTCCCTCGGGAACGGGAACTACGCGGGTGAAACCGCGAAACGTCCGCTAGTTACTAATATTTTACTTTACACAATAGATTTAGATTTAGACATAGACAGTAATGAAAAATATTTACTATTCTCAATCTAATTTTTCTTCATTTAATAAGACTTTTTACAATGGTTTTCAATTATCTTTATAGCCCTTTGCTAAGAATAGTTACAGCACTGATAACAACATTTGTGCCACATGTTAAATTTAGTCTTGTTATACTTTGTATAGATTATTTTACCGATTGGTTTGTAAATGTGTGAACATTGTAGGCCTTCTAGATTGTTAACATTTTATCTCGTTTTACTTTTTTTTTAATCTTTTGTTTATTTATTATATAATCACTTCTTGTTTAAGTTTCTTACGACTTATTATCGGGCCTGCGTTGTCCCCCCATCTAAGTACTGCTGTAACATGGAAATATTGTAAAACCAAACAATTTTTTAAAAGAGTAACCATGGAGTTTCTTGCCGGTTCTTCTCCATAGGAATCGAACAACCCGAACCGTGCACATTGTCGACGTTTTATAAGTGCCCATGTAGGCCTATGTGAAATAAAAATTATTGATTTTGATGAATGATCATGACTTCTCATGACAGTCTCATTTTAATATTTTTTGTTGGACAGTTTAAAAAATCGTATGTTTTCAGCGTCTCAGGAATTCAAATATAGACTTAAAGACAATATTAAATTATCCCCCACATCAAACCTTTTTAATAATTATTACGATGGCAGCATTTAACTGAGACAATACTGAGTAAACACGGTTTTCATTTAAAGTTAGCTTAAATATTTTAGAATAATAAATAACTGTGACTCTCATCAGCTGAGTATTTTATATGTAAAGAGCATTTACAAAGACTTATATTGAAGTTAGATTCAATACTAGTGCACAGAAGACTTCGCAAACATTTGCCTTCGTGTACAAACACCCATTAGGGTTCTCTTTGAGAACGTAATAAAGTTAGTTTCTAATCGTTCACAAATGCGTTCGTTCAGAGTTCAGCACCTAATTATATTGTCTTAACCTTTCAGGTACAAAGCGTTTCTAAATGAACCGTTTTCAACGCGGAGTATAAACACCTGCCGTCTGCACAAAATTCCTCTTCCTAAGTGAAAAATAAGGGCGACATCCCCGACATTTCTTAGCTACACAACGATTTTACGTTGACAAAGTACCTTTTATACTGCCATAAGTTAAATAAGCCCGCCTCACGCAAAATTGTTTCATATTTCCAGCGTAGCGTCAATATTTAATTTGACGAAAAGCCACTTTGTATTTATTTATCGTGTACTTCAGTTACAAAGAGTTTTGCTGTCGGCACAAACAATATTGTCTGTCAAACTGACACGTAGCGATGAGCGTCCATTTTGCAATGCTCGCAAAATATCTTTGCACGCTTCAACATTTTAAACCACCAATGCTGTTTACAGCAAACAAGCTTGTATTAACAGCTGAACTTGCAAGGCAATGTAGCAAGTACATTGAAAAAGATCAGAGCGTAAAAATGGCGGTAAAAGGATCGGTTTTGTAAGTCGGTCACGTCCGAACTCATTCAAGCAGATCGAACGAGTCATCGCGTGAACGTATCCTTTTCTTATTCAAAACTTGACACCTAGTCTTTTTACCTCTTCACAAATAGCAGTTGAGTTGGCAACTTTGCTATTGATAACCAGCAATGTAATGTTTTTGGATCGGGTTATTTTGAGCTAAAAAGGGTGTACGTGCGCAATCGAATCGATTGGGGCTTACACGTGGTACCATTTTTTATTTTTATGAACTGGTCTGGAATGTAGGTCGCCTACGTGTAAAATTGTTTGAAAAGGATACATTTTTTATCTTTTATGTTTCTCAGTCGGAATGTTATCTATTTCGAGCTTGATATAAGTTAAACAGAAGTTTTTATTTTAAGTCATAGTCATTTAGTACATAAAAATTGATAATGAATTTCCGACCCTGAAAAATCAATACTATGACCACTACAAGACTCTTAATTTCCCATTGAAAAAACCGCAAATTTTGGAACATAAGACCTTTTTTTTCTAACATACAAAGATAAATAACAAGCAAATCATTCACATCAACAAACAAACAGTTCTTAATGTTAGTGCTTTTAAAAATAAAATTAACATACACTCGAGTCACCCTCAAATTCTAATGCTAGGCGATAAATATCAATCGAAAGGATTAAAATAAACATGTTTTAAGAGCTTTAAGCTCTAAATGCAAAGCTGTTTAATACCCTTTTCCATTACGTACACAAGTTCATGTACGCAATAATTTAGTTTTAACGTAAGGTTTAACGAAACGTAACGTTAAATTATGTGTCTGCGATGATAATAATTAACAACTAATGAATGCAATTAATTAGTATATTTTAATCTACACTAATCTGTATGTGCTGTGATGATGCTTTGTTGTTCTGTAGCTTTTAATAGTTGAATGAAACGAAAATGAGACAAATCAGTATTAGATCAGGGGCTCAGGGGTGACCTTAACCTCTTAGAGCAAGGTTATTTCCAGTGTGTAGAAGGGTCACAGTCGAACCATTATAATTTGAGAGGTCATGGTATGGGGGCAGGACTTTTCACAGTCGAACTATTATAATTTGACAGGTCATGGTATGGGGGCAGGACTTTTCACAGTCGAACTATTATAATTTGACAGGTCATGGTATGGGGGCAGGACTTTTCACAGTCGAACTATTATAATTTGACAGGTCATGGTACGGGGTCAGGACTTTACACAGTCTAACTATTATAATTTGACAGTTCATGGTACGGGGGCAGGACTTTTCACAATCGAACTATTATAATTTGACAGGTCATGGTACGGGGTCAGGACTTTACACAGTCTAACTATTATAATTTGACAGTTCATGGTACGGGGGCAGGACTTTTCACAATCGAACTATTATAATTTGACAGGTCATGGTACGGGGGCAGGACTTTACACAGTCTAACTATTATAATTTGACAGTTCATGGTACGGGGGCAGGACTTTTCACAATCGAACTATTATAATTTGACAGTTCATGGTACGGGGGCAGGACTTTTCACAATCGAACTATTATAATTTGACAGGTCATGGTACGGGGGCAGGACTTTACACAGTCTAACTATTATAATTTGACAGGTCATGGTACGGGGTCAGGACTTTTTACAGTCTAACTATTATAATTTGACAGGTCATGGTACGGGGTCAGGACTTTTTACAGTCGAACTATTATAATTTGACAGGTCATGTTACGGGGGCAGGATTTTACACAGTCTATTTATTATAATTTGACAGGTCATGGTACGGGGGCAGGACTTTACACAGTCTAACTATTATAATTTGCCAGGTCATGGTACGGGGTCAGGACTTTTTACAGTCTAACTATTATAATTTGACAGGTCATGGTACGGGGTCAGGACTTTTTACAGTCGAACTATTATAATTTGACAGGTCATGTTACGGGGGCAGGATTTTACACAGTCTATTTATTATAATTTGACAGGTCATGGTACGGGGGGCAGGACTTTTCCGGTTTCTCACGCCTTCATTTACATTTATTAGTGAGATTTTTCTTACTGGGATTAGTTATTCCAGGTATTAACATTTTACAAACATTATACAATCAATTTGACATATTAAATTAGTTAAGATTATTCGAATAATATAGACTTTGACTACCATTTACACACAAAAACCTTTTCTATTTCTACATCTTCATTTCGTACCAAATTGCTTGAGAAACTAGTAACATAGAAGCTAGCTAAATAAATATACCAATTCCTATAATCCTACAAGTAAGTAAGTCCTAACATTACGTAAGACACTGGCTGTAACACTAATGTAAATACTTGTAGCTCTAAGATAAATAGCCAAACATACGGAGATACAAGATGGCCGTGTTATTGCCATATTTGCTATCAGCTTTCCGGCTGAATAGCTTTTACACCCTCATCAACTCACTACACTTCTGGATTCAATAACGCTGGATAGGGAAGATTCAATTAACGGGATCATTTTAACCGCCAAAAATAAAGAAACCATCTTGCCTAAATAAATAGGTACACCGAGTATCTGTGGAATTCAGAAAGGCCACTCGATGTAAATACTGGTATAGATAGTTCAACTCATCTTTGCGCGTGGCGCTATGTGTGGGTAAGCAGGTGTTGTTTGCTCGGATGACGACTGCCGCGTCACTGCCACACTAATGTATAATTACAAGCGCACGCACGCATGACGCCGCGCGCACAGATGAGTTGAACAATCTATACTCAGCTGCATTAGACTAGATACCAACAAACTTGGTAAAGACTAGGCAAATTGATTTAGATCACTTAATGGGACCTGTTGGATCGAAAATTGTGTTTATAGCTACTTAAGTCATATATCCACATACCTAGCTATGTATATGTCATGTCGTCTTTAAAAGCATTTATTATTATAGAATTAAGTTAGTCGCCAATATACTTGCGTACAAACAACACGTATTTAATTTACCCGAAACCCTAACAAGCAAAAGTGAACCTTAATACAAACACCATATGGTCGCAATCGAGCCGGATCCTTCCAGTACGGACACCAACCGAGAGAACAAAGGACTCACATTCCACAGCAGCGATAAGGCCGACCTTTTTTTTGTGCGCATCGGTTTCCGAGAATTAGCAAGTTGTTTACTACGAAAACTATTGTAGTAATTATTACGAAGCTACCTTATACGTCGGGTATCAGCTGCATTCAAGCTTGTTTACGTGCAAAATGACTACGACTGAGGAACAACAGAAACTTCTCTCCGTGTTAGAAGACACTGCAAACGTGCTACGGAAAACACAAATTAACCTAAGAAAATGTCCTAAAGCACGCTTAACTAGAGGATATATCGAAGCACGTATGAAAATCATTGAAGATTATTGGGACACGTTCAAATGTGCGCATAAAGACTTAGTGAAAGCCACACCAAAGGAACAGAAAGGAACTTTGCCTTATTTTTCAAATGAGGAGTTTTTTATTTATGAAGATTTGTTTAACGTGCTTCAAGGTGACTTAAAGGACATGGTTATTTTGTTATCGGAACCATCAGTATTGGAATCAAAATCAGCAAATAGTAGTTTCGGCTCCACAAGTCTACAAAATAGCCTCGTGCACCTTCCGAGGATCGAGATACCGAAGTTTGCCGGTAATTATGAATCATGGCAAACTTTTCAAGATTTGTTTACATCGCTGGTGCACAATAATACTTCGCTCAGCGATGTCCAAAAGCTTCATTATTTGAAGACTAGTGTTACTCAAGAAGCCGAATCACTATTGAAGAATATACAGGTAACCGATAAAAATTATATAAATGCATGGGATATTTTGAAAAAGAGGTATGGCAACAAACGCTTACTATTGAATCATTCTATGAAAAGGTTATTCAACCAAAAGAAGATGACTTCTCAATCAGCTTCTCAGTTAAAAGGGTTGTTAGATACCACTACAGAGTGTCTAAACAATTTTAATAATTTAAATATTGACGTCGGCTCTTGGGATCCATTCCTTATATATCTTCTGGTGCAGAAGATGGACTCAGAGACGCACAAGAACTGGGAAGAACATGCATATAAAGAAGAATCCGAAAACTTACCTACCTGGAGTGATTTCAAGAAGTTCTTAGAATCAAAATTCCGTACCCTGGAATTAACAAACCAGAATAGTACATCAAAGGACAATAAAACAATAAAGGAGCGTTCATTCCATGTTGCCACACCAGTTACGGAGAAAGTTTGTGTGATGTGTAAAGAAAGTCACAGTTTAAGTCATTGTAAGGAATTCTGCAAGAAGGAACTTAGCGAAAGAAGAGAGTTTGTGAAAAACAAACAATTATGTTATAACTGCTTAGTACCAGGACACTCGGCATTTAAGTGTAAAGTGCCAGTATCTTGTCGTCTTTGCCACAGGCGCCATCATTCCCTTTTACATGAAACAAAGACCAAGCAGCATGGAGAATCATCAGTCACCTCTCCGCCAGCTGTAACACATGTAGAAGCAAGAGAAGAGCAAGCATTACAAGTCAATACAATGATAGCGTCACATTACAATACTAAGAAGAGTTTAGCAACACTTTTAGCAACGGCAGTAGTGGAAGCAACAAGCGAGCAAGGTAACACCATTTTACTGCGGGCGCTAATAGATCCAGGTTCCGAAGCAGCTTTCATTAGCGAGAAGGCGACTCAATTGTTGAAGCTCGAACGACAACCTGTAAAAGCAAGCATTATAGGGGTGGGATCCCAGAAGACCGAAATAAAACATGTGGTACAGCTACAAATACGATCACGATTGGACCGAAACTATTGTTTACCGATCAAGGCATACGTTATGTCCAAGCAACTGACCGCAAAGATACCCACCAAAACAATCAATAACCAAGATTGGGCACACATTCAAGACCTCAACCTGGCTGATCCAACTTATTTCAAGCCAGGGTCTATAGATCTGCTCTTGGGTGTGAAGGAATATGCTGCAATTCTGCAAAACAACCTAATCAAAGGTCCACCAGGAACACCAAGCGCACAGGAAACCAGCCTGGGATGGATTCTTTTTGGAGAAGTTAATACAACACTTCATAGCCAGTATGTTGTCATGCATCATTCAGTTGACGTAGAAGACATGTTGAAATCAATATGGGAAATTGACGTAGACACTAAAAGACACTTAACAAAGGAAGAACAGCTGTGTGAAGAAATATACGAAAAGACAACTACTAGAAATGAAGAAGGAAGGTACATTGTTAAATTACCGTTTAATACATACAGTCCACAATCACCAGATGGTAATACAAAATTGATAGCAACACATAGATTTACACTATTAGAAAGGAAGTTTAGGAAATCGCCAGACCTGCAAAAAGAATATAGTAAAGTTATAAATAACTATATAGCACAAGGACACATTGAGAAGGTGCCTGATAAGGAAAAGGATAAAAAAGCTGTGTACTTACCTCACCACGCTGTTATCCGAGCTGACAAAGAGTCCACCCGAACACGCGTTGTATTTGATGCGTCGTGTAAAGGATCAAACAACGTTTCGTTGAACGATGAATTACTTGTGGGTCCTCAGCTGCAAGAAGACTTGAGAAACATTTTGATGAGATGGCGCATGAAACATGTCTGTTTTATGGCAGATATAAGACAGATGTTCCTCCAAGTATTAGTGAGCCAAGAAGACGCAGAATACCAGCGAATCCTGTGGAGGCAACAGGAATCTGATGCCCTGGAAGAGTATCGATTGCTCAGAGTCACCTTTGGAACAGCGTCAGCACCATATTTGGCCGTTAGAACGCTCCAACAGCTAGCCAAAGACGAAGCAGGGAGTAATAATCTTGTTGCACAAACTATAAACGAGGATTTTTACATGGACGATCTGTTATCTGGCACAGACTCAGTAGCTGAAGCTATATCACTCTCTAAAGAATTATGGAAAAAGGCGGTTTTCAACTTATGAAATGGGCATCCAACAGTATCGATTTAATGAAGTATATAGAAGTAGATAAAAGATCTGCGAAGGCACAGATTAATTTAAACCTCGATGGAACTCTTAAAGCATTGGGAATTGAATGGAATTTAAAAACAGACCAGTTTCAATACAATCTTAAATTTACACCCATAGCCAAGTCCATAACAAAGCGAAACATATTATCTGATATACAAAGATTGTTTGATCCTCTTGGTTGGATATCACCAAGTACTGTTATGGCTAAAATATTAATACAAAAGCTTTGGCTTGAAAGAGTTAACTGGGATGAACAAGTAAGTAACACATTAGAAAAAGAATGGAGAGAAATAAGATCAGACTTCGTTAACATAACAGAAATTCAAATAGACAGATGGCTTGGTACGATGACTGTTAACAACAACAAAATACAAATTCATGGATTCAGCGATGCTTCAATGCGTGCATATGCAGCGGCAGTTTATATAAGAATTAAAACTCTAGACAACAAGATTGAAACAAAACTGATAGCTGCCAGAACCAGAGTAGCACCATTGAAGACAATTTCGTTACCTCGGCTGGAACTTTGTGGTGCCCTACTTCTTTCAAAATTAATGAAGCAGTTTGGACAATCAATGAGGATACCGACAACACGAATGTATGCTTGGACTGACTCTTCAATTGTTATCGCATGGCTTAGCGGTGAACCTAATAGGTGGAAACCCTTCGTTGCAAACCGTGTAGTCGAAATTGTTGAAAACATTAATAACAAACACTGGTTCCATGTACAGTCACATGAAAAGCCCGCTGATTTGGCATCTAGAGGAATGTTGTTAACCGACTTGAAGAAAAGTATAACTTATGGTGGCACGGACCGAGCTGGCTATCTGAAACAAAAATAAATATTAAACATGAAATAACAGAAACAGACTTGGAAATGAAGAAAACTAAAATCAATACTTACCTGAACACAGAGCGGATGGAAGAACCTGAAACAACTTTATTATCGCAATTTGATAATTTTGAAACGTTAACAGAGTTAATAAAAGTCATTACTTACTGTAGAAGATTTTTGAAGTATAAGAAGAATATAAACAGTGATAACCAGAATTTAACAACGCAAGAATTAGAAGATACTCTACAGACCTGTATTAGAAAGGCTCAAGAGGAAGAATTTAAAGAAGAGATAGATAGAATAAAAATAGGAAAAGAAGTTAAGAAAACAAGTTCGCTACAATGTCTAAATCCATACCTAGATAAGAAAAATGTACTCAGGGTGGGCGGAGAAAAAAAACGCACTGATACAGTTAATCATTGCTGATGTACATGACAAAACACTTCATGGAGGACTACAGTTGATACTACTTAGCTTTCCTTGATTTATTAAGATATTGTGTATTATTGTAGTACGTATAGTTAGAATTTATTAATTTACAGTTGTAATATTTTGCTTTTTAGACTGACAATTTGGAGTCAGATACTTGATTTTTTAGAGGATAATTTGTTGAAACTTACATGAGATTATAAAAGAACTTGAAGTCCTTTTGGTGGGCGGTATGTTGGATCGAAAATTGTGTTTATAGCTACTTAAGTCATATATCCACATACCTAGCTATGTATATGTCATGTCGTCTTTAAAAGCATTTATTATTATAGAATTAAGTTAGTCGCCAATATACTTGCGTACAAACAACACGTATTTAATTTACCCGAAACCCTAACAAGCAAAAGTGAACCTTAATACAAACACCAGGACCCTTTCCAGATATACGAATTTATTTTCCTCTTTCTTGCAGGTATGCTTCGACGCGTAGCCGGCGTAAGTTTGAAATATTGTGTCCGCTACGTCTGAAACATTGCCACGCAATAAGCTTTTAACTTTTTGATTTAGCTTTACTTTTCTCGTATTCCTTCATCAAATACTGTAATTGCAAAAAGTGTGCACAGAGTGAGTATATTTTAAAAAACACTTACAAAAAACTTAGATTCACTTACTTAAACTCTGCTGGATTGAGAATTAAAACTATTTTAAACAGTTTTAAAATTCCATTCCATTATCTAAATAAAAATAAACCATGTTTCTTATCCATTCTTCCACAATCCATCCCTGATACCAATCCCAGTGTGTCATTACAATGTGACCACTTAAACTAGAGCCCTGACAGCTGATCGTTTCTCGCCATTTACTACGATTGACAGCTCACGTCAAACTGGACGTTCCGGTTTACAAGATGGCGTCGTCAGGATTTTATTTGTGACGTAATAACGCTGTGTGACGTATTTGATGATCGCGTTCGCGCCAATTATAGCCCTTTGATGGGAGAAGGATATTGCATGTTCGCGATTAGCTGTTAGTGCCGATGTGTTGACGATGTGAATCGGGAATGTTCGGGTAAGGACGGCTGTTGTCGTTTTGTTAATTATTTTAATGCTTAAATGCTGACATGATGACTAATGGAGAAGTATGGATAAAGCCAGACATGTTGCGCCATTAATCTAAACAATTTGGGATAAGGGCAAAAAATCATCTTAATGATGAAGATATTGACAAAGGGCCCGGTTTTTTAATTTGGAGTCAGAAAGTATCAAACCCTAATTTCTTTGGCCCTAGTGAAAAGGGATTTAAGTCCGAATTTGTTGAAAATGAGTTAAGTATAACAAAGTGATCATAAAAAATGCTCTATCGTTTGGGGGAAACGGATCTAAGGTATCTCTCAAAATAAAGAAGTAAAAGGGTCCAAATGACACCAAAAATAACAACAAAAGTCAGATTCGAGTAGTTTTGTATTCTTTTAAACGATAAAATAAATTACCCACGTTTTAATTTGGTCAGTGTTTATGAATAAAACAACTTCTGGCCCTTAAAAATGGTTTAGTGAGTAATGATATTACTAGGAATAAAAAAGTTTTCACCAAAATAAAGGGAAAAATCAATATTTATTTGCATTAGTTGGTTATCATAAAAATCATAATGCGTACCCCTTTTCACTTGTGTGAATTAACATTTAAATTATAGGAGAAGGGGAACCGCATATAATATTTTATACCTTCAAGGAATTCATTTTGTGATTAGTATAAGTAATCTTAAAAACTATTAACTTTGCATAAAAAAATAACTCGATAATAATAAAGAGTGTAGGTAGTTTCCCTATACAAAACATCAGATGTATTTCATTTTGTAGTGGTTTAAATGTCAAACACGCAATTTGCGTTTCCTGTAAAGTTGCATTTTAAGATGTCATGCCTTTGTTTGACAAGTTTCCCAGCTAGCAAACAAGCCAACAACTTAAAATTATTTGATACTAAGTACCTACCTATGTATCAAATTTTTTAACAAATTAATTGAACTTGGTATAAATAGCAAAGTATAATTTATATTTTATTATTTCACTAGCTTTCCCACGCGGCGTCGCTCCCGTCAACTGCCTACCTACCTACCCTAGATACATTACTGTTGCGTAACTTAAACCGTTTACGCACGCAACGGAAGCTCTCAAAAAGGATTTTTTTTTTCTGTATTTGCAACATTTTTCATTTATGCTCCGCTCCTATTAGTCGTAGCGTGATGTTATATAGCCTATAACCTTCTTCGATAAATGGACTATCCAACACAAAAAGAATTTTTCAAATCCAACCAGTCGTTCCTGAGATTAGCGCGTTCAAACAAACAAACTCTTCAGCTTTATTATATTATTAGTATTAGTATAGTATAGATTATTACTGTTTGGATTGATTTCTCTAGTCTAGCAATAAGGAGAACCACTATTCCGAGGTCAGAGGACATAAATCTAACTTATGAGATTATTTTATCCAGTTTGAGAGGAAATCCTACGTAGACCAATTGAGAAGCTTTTTCTCGATCCTGCAGGGGTAGCAAACATCCGGTGAAAAAGAAAAAAGACGCCTACAAATCTTTCAAGGTTCAATTGAACAAGGTTCCGGAAACAACCTTACCTCTGTAGACATAGCTTGACGACGTTTCTTTGTAGAAAATAGAATTTATTACGAAATAAACTGACGTAATTTAAGATTATGAGAACCTTGAATTATCATCCTAATCCTAAGTTAAAATTATAATACGAATGTGAGTTTACGCCTTAAGGGGTGAAAGCGTAACATACAAACCCCTGCAACTTAATTAGGTAAGTGAATTCGGCGAGGCAAAGGGTTTGACACCATGAAAGAGTTTAACAATCGACCAATCACATAGACTACAGTGTGCTTGTTCCAAGTTTTTTATCGTACTCACTCGTGATAACGTAAACGAAGAGTGCAAAGGTCAGGTGGTAAACATACCATCATTTTCTGCATAAATACCATTTCCGAGTTTTAGTAATAGTGCCGAAAAATTACCAGCAGCGACTTCACCCTTTAAGTGTACTCTCATATTTTTGAATAGTTTATGTATTTTTAATGAAGACCACAGAGAGGACTTCTTAAGACACGCCTTAATTTCATCGGCACCTGTTCCTCGCGGAACTATTATAAATGTTTGAAGAAAATCAGCACCCAATATTACTGTCATGCTGACTACCCATAATATGAAGATCCTGACTTTAAAACTGACGGATTTTCATACAAATTTTCATCCCCTATTTCACGCCCTTAGGGGTGGCATTTCCAAAAATCCTTTCTTAGTGCTCACCTACACTACCAAAGAAACCTACATGCCAAGTTTCATGATTGAAGCTTCAGCCGTTTGGGCTGTGCGTTGATGGTCAGTGAGTGAGTAAGTCAGTCAGGCAGTCACTTTCTTCTTTTATATATTTAGATAGAAGATAAACAGTAATAGAAGAAGAAGATATTAATATGTTGAGATGTTTATATAAGATTTTAATCTTCAGCCCAAACCCAAAATTCGAAGTACCCAACTTCAATCCTGACCAACTTTCATACAAACTTTCATCCCTTATTTCACCCCCTTTGGGGGTGGAATTCACAGAAATCCTTTCTTAGTGGATGCCTGCAAAGTATAAAGCATCCATGTGCAATTTCAAGTCTCTAGACGATTTCATTATTCCCATGATTTCATCCTCCTTTTCACCCTCATGGGGGTGGAATTTTCAAAATCCCTGAGAAACGTGAAAATTATTTTTTAATCGCCAGCCTAAACCCAAAATATGAAGATCCTGACTTTAAAACTGACGAATTTTCATACAAACTTTCATCCCCTATTTCACGCCCTTAGGGGTGGCATTTCCAAAAATCCTTTCTTAGTGCTCACCTACACTACCAAAGGAACCGACATGCCAAGTTTAATGATTGAAGCTTCAGCCGTTTGGGCTGTGCGTTGATGGTCAGTGAGTAAGTCAGTCAGTCAGTCACTTTCTTCTTTTATATGTTTATATATATTATATAAGATATTACTACTCTTACTGCCAATTGCTTAGCCCGTATTAATTTCGGAAATTATCACAGAGGAACATATTTCCGGGATGAATATGTCCTAATCCATGGTCTACCCATGTGCCAAAGTTTCAACCAGATCCAGTCAGCAGTTAAGACATGAAAAGGTAACAAACAGACAGACAGACTTTTGTATTTATATTAGAATGAAAGGAAGTATGGATATAATCTATTACGTAATAAACTGACTTAATTCAAGGTATATAGGCAATATTCATTCACCTTGGATTGCCATCTTACTAATATTAGAAATGTGAAAGTTTGGATGGATGTGTGTATGTATGTTTGTTACTCTATCACGCTAAAATGACATACGGAACGCATGGAGCACCTGCGCACATGCGATGCACTGGCTGGTAAGCGAATGAGTCTCCTAGGGGTTGGATAAAACCAGAAAACTATAGGCTCATATCTCCTAGTCTCGTTGTAAAAGAGTTTTGAACTAGATTGGGGAGGAGTAAGTTATCTAGGAGCCCACAAAAGAAAATCCCAATGGGTCGAAGTGTCCGAGTTATTTCTCGGCCCCTCCACAAGATAAGATAAGATAAGATCATGTTCATTTTAAGAATTGTAGTAATCCCGTTACCTAATCAAAATGAACTAAACCGCATTCGCTACTATCCACATTTATTATTAGCCTATTTCTACTAGGCCACAAAGTAAACCAAACAAAATTAACTACCCCAACAATCTAACTCAAACTACCCCAAACCCAACATTATTATGTGTGATACAGTCCCCAAAACTTAGTTTTCAAGTAGACGGGGGTCAAACCGTCAAACAGGTCGCAAGTTCGTGATCAATGGCCAAACAGTGCAATATCACAGATGGTATAACTAATAGCGCTGAGTACATTCATTAATCGTAAGACGTCCGATCATTAGTAACTGCCAACCTCGACTGAGAGGCACGCGTGGTCGCGCGTCGCAAGCTACCCTCGAATTCGCTTGATTAGTAGATTGGGTGTTAGGATGAATATGTGAATGCTATTAAGTGTTGTGATTTTGATATTAAAAAACGGTAATTTGATTATGTATTAAATAAATAAGTAGTGATTCTGAACGTGTGGTATTTATTCAAGATCTACTTACGTTTCATAACACTCCACAATCCATCTTCACATCTTTTGATATCGCATCAATTTGTGTAACTCATTTTTATATATATTCTTTGTATTATTACATCTGGAAAGCATATTTAGTTATTTCTGACTGTTTTAAATATCTAAACTTAAATTATATTCGTAATTTATAATTCTTCTTGTAATATTTTTCTACTGTGACGTTTTATCTGACATGACAAATGTCTGTCTATTTTATTTTCTTAAAGCCATAGACATACCATGGGTACCATGGACTATAATACCTAGACCTTTCCTTAAGCTAGTTGTACATTATTGTAAGGTCAGAGCAGACTGACCCGCCTTTGTAAAGCCGTCTTTATTCGCTCTGTTCTGATTGGAGATTTGAATTTGAAATTGAGAAGAGATGGCAGATCGAATGAAAAACGGGCTTCAGCTTTTTTTCAGTCTTAGGTCTGGTCTGAATGCGAACAGTCTGTGATACTAGACAAAGTGTATTTTCTATTCTAAAACTCTTAAGCTCATGTATGACTATTAATATCTTTAGTGCTCCAATAATATATATGGTGTGAGATATATTGAGTATCATTTGTGTGAATCCTGCCTATCGTGTACCTTCGTATCTACGGCGTGAAACGCCACAGCCCTGATTCCTTGACACTCCATGCTGCCTATCTACTGCACGTGGAGTAAGAGCTGTGGCAGACAGGTCTACGGAGACGCGCGCGGCCACAGCGCGCCCGTTTCAGCCCGCGCAGATTCCTGCGCCTACTCATCATCCTGCCCGACCTGCTGCTTGTGTGCGCACGCTGGTAGCGCACCATCAGCCGTCCCTCACACCATGCCACGTCATCCTGCCCGACCTGCTCCTGGTTAGCTGCCCGACCTGCTCCTGGTTAGCTGCCCGACCTGCTCCTGGTCAACTGCCCAACGTCGTCTGAAGCCGGCCTATTTTTATACTTCTATATCCTTTTTATTCATTTTGTTTTATTTAATCTTATCTTTATTAACGTGGCTTACGTATAGCTCTCCGGCGCTATACGTAACGCTACAAACGGCACTTCACCGCCATTTGCAACTTTATTAAAAAATATTAGAGGGTAAACGAAAAAAGGAACGGGATGGCGGGGAAGTGCCGCGGCGAACGCATAATGGCCGCTTTGGCAGTTTTTGGTTAACGGTGTTAGCGAGAGGTTAAGTTGAGAACAAGTGTAAATCAGTACCTATCGCTCTTTGTCTACAACTTAAACATTGTGGTGCCTAATTAAAGGACAATTAATCAACTGAAATAAGGTGTAGGGCTTCCATTACGTAATTACGTAATTTTGCAATTACGTAATTACGAACTCATTTTAAAGTATTTTCAATTCCGTAACTGAAGATGTCAATTCCGTACTTACGTAATTATTGGTATTATCAATCAATCAAAATAGTCAACCAAAAAAAAGCATTATACGTACACATTTATAATGTGGCAACACTATACGAAATAACTACATCTAAACTGTACAAACAGGGTATTCCCCGCTGTTTATTTTATCGTTTGTAAAATCTTGCAAAAAATAGGTCTAAGACGTACAGAATAGAGTTCAAATTATCATCTTGGTGAGTCGGCAGGGCCGGGGAGTCCCTGACGAAAAGTCCCTACGACCACGGGGAACTTAGGGGAACTACTATGCTCTTCACTTTCTTAACTAAAAAGAAAGTAGTTTCATTGCTCAATTGTCGGTTGTTCAGTTCACATCGCTAGACTCTCGACGCAGTTGAAACTGATTAGTTGGTGGCTGGCTAAATTAAAAGTTGGTGGTAAGTGCGCGCAAATATTAACAATTTGTAGCAGTTGTATCTTTATCGTGGGTGACTTTGAATGTGTGGAATTGTGGATTATCTCATGAAAGATGTCTTCTTCAAATAAAACTGTATACAAGGAGTTTTTGAACAAACGCACACAAAGCTCTTTCTGGAAACATTTCTTGAGAGCTGATAATGGACAAAGTGTTGAATGTAAGCATTGCAAAAAAAAATGAAAACTCCTGGTGGCGCAACTGGAGCGTTACACACTCACATGCGTGCCAAGCATATCGGAGAGATGTCGCAAGAGCAGGAGTCGCAAAGGCCGAGTACATCAACGTCTAACAGTGGTCAAATTCAAACACGAAAACGTACGAATGAAGCTTCACAAAAGAAAATTAAACTCACTGATTATTTTTCAAATATGGAGGTTCAAGTGGCCAGAATGGCTGCATTGGATGGGATACCATTGAGCACATTTTGTACTTCAGAAGATCTGAGATATCTTTTTAAAAACTCTGGTTACGATATGCCGAAATCTTCTACGACTATAACACAGATAATTCAGAACAGAGTGATAACACAAAAAACAAATTGAAAAATCAATTTGAAATTATGCAGTCTGAAAATAAAAGATTTACAATCACGTTTGATGAGTGGTCATCTACCCGTAATAAAAGGTGTTTGAATATAAATATCCACAATAAAGACTTTGACAAGGCCAAATATAAAAATTTGGGACTTGTCTTTGATACAGGGATCAATGCCAGCTGAAGTAGGCACTCAATTATTACAGCAGCATTTGAGTGACTTCGGTTTAAGTCTGGAAGACGACATAATTGCTTTCACAACAGATGGAGCAAGTGTAATGGTCAAAATGGGTAGAAATTTTGACGGCCACCACCAATTGTGTTTGGCTCATGGGATACAACTAGCAGTCCTGGATGTTTTATATAAAACACAGAAATCTCCAGAACCTGAAGTCCAGGAGGATGTCTCAAATACCGGCGCTGAAGAAGCAGAAGACATTGAAGAAGATGAGGATGCGTTTATTGTAGAATCGACCAGAGTTCCAGAATCGGAGTTTTTATACAAAGGTACTATAAAAAAATTAAGGGATCTAATAAAATCTTTTAAAAACTATCCTTTGAAAAACGACTTGTTGCAAAAGTACATTTTAGAAGACCATCGTAAAAATATTGAACTAATACTAGACTGTAAAACGCGATGGAACAGCTTGTCAGATATGGTAGGCCGATTTCTCAAATTAAAATCATGCGTTTTTAAGGCGTTATTAGATTTGAAATCAAATGCAAAATTTACAGACAAAGAGATACAAGACCTTCACGACATTCATTACAGCTTGGATGTAATAAAAACTACAGTTTTGTCATTATGTCGCCGTGATTCAAACTTATTGACGGCCGACGCTGCGCTTCGATTTATGCTAGAGAAACTTGATCTTCAGTCAAACGATCTCAGTGGAAAATCAGTTACATCTCTTAGAAAGAGAATAAAGGAAAGGCGTACAAATGTATTCGGTGTTTTGCAATATTTGCATAACAATGAGGAATTTTTTAAAACTGCTGACACAATGTTTCACGAAACCTTCGTCGGATGATATACGAATGTACATAGTGGAACTGTTGGAACGGTTGAAGTAAAATTCTACTCAAAAAAGTACAAATTCGCAACCACAACCGAGTGCTTCGGACGCAATTGCCACCAATGACGATGATGACGAGGAGTTGACAATCGCACAACAGTTAGACAAAGAAATACACAAAGTGACTGTAAATAAACCAATTTCAACAGTAAACACAGATCTCCATTCCATTATTAGGGTAGAAATGTGCATTTACGACAGCGCTGGCGGCGGTCGCGAAGTTTTTTTGACTGAAGCGTATAATTATTTGCTATCGATAACGCCTACAAGTGTTGAAGCCGAGCAAGCCTTTTCATCCGCCGGATATTTTTGTAATAAACTAAGAAGTTCTCTGGGTGTCAAAACTTTAAATGCCTTGTGTAGGGGATGGTGTCATCGTTTCCGGCACGAAGAGATGTCTGTTACTTGACAAGGATTTATTTCTCGTATATGTACAATTGTATAGGACGAATCCCGTCAGCCTCTTCCCAGTAAGGACGAAGGCTGGGGATCGTGGTCCTCTAATCCAAAAAACAGACTTAGAGTCTTATATATACGGGCAAACTTAGTAGCTGAGTCTCGTGAAGTTATTCCAAGTAGGACGTAACTCACAAATGCACTGCTAGTTCAGTCTTAACAAAAATCAATATTCTAGCGGAGGTCATTAAATCACGGTAAATCTTAACAGCGCGATTCAGGAACGTGATGTTATTGCACAGCGCCATCTAGCGTCGAGGAGCAGCACTATGTAGTGTCTTCCTTTACATGATAGGTGGCGCTAGTTATCTTAAAAGGTTTGCTACAAACTCCCCCTCAGTTCCCGAAGACGTCTCGGCGAGAGGAACTGGAGATTTATTGCTTCCTAGGACGTCCACGTCCTCTTTTGGGGAGTGTGGTTTGGATAACCGCTTTCTTTGCAGGTCGTCCTCTTCTTCTGAGCGGCTGTACAGGCTCAGGAATGTTGGTAGAATTTTCACCTTTAAATGGTGTTAAAGCAGACGTATGATATAGTCCGATTGGAATTTCAGGAGTAGTCGGTGAAGCTACTTTAAAGAATGCGGGGCCGTGCGGTTGCACAATAATATATGGGCCATCTCTTCGGGGTGCAAACTTTGCTGTCACTCCCTGATTTCCTCTGCTGATCGGGTGTATGTTGACAAGAACCAGATCGCCTGGTCTGTATTGAGGATGATTTCATCTCTGTCGGTCAACATATTCTTTGCGAGCTTCTTCTTTCATTTCTTGAACTTCTCTCGCTTTCATTAAGCTGTCTGCCAGCGTCTTTAGCTTTGGGGTTATTTCAGGTATTATGTTTTCGGAAATGAGTATATTCCTGAAATCAACTTCGTTATCCCTTGGTGACCTCAATTCTCTGCCGAATGTTAGGTATGCAGGAGTTTGTCCCGTTGAGGAACAATTAGAGCTGTTCATGGCAAATCGAATGGCAGGAAGTAGTTCTGCCCAGCGGTTGTGCTCCACTCCTTGCACCATTATGGCCAGTTGGGTTTTCATATCTCGGTTTCTGCGTTCCACAGGATTACTTTCAGGGTGATAAAGTGGTGTATACTGGTGTTTTATGTTTAAGCTATAGGTTACTTGCTGCATCACCGCACTGACGAACTGAGTTCCGTTGTCACTTATGAGTCTCCTTGGTACCCCATATCTTAGGAAAACTTCGTTTATCAGTGTTGTAGCACAATTTTCTGCTGAAGCCGTGGCTAACGCAAATAATTCTACCCACCGCGTAGCCATATCTTGGGCAATCAGTATCCATGTCTTCCCCTCCTCAGTTTGCGGCAGGGGCCCAAATAGATCAAAAGATACCACTTCAAATCGTTGACTTAACGTAGTAGTTTGGAGTAAACCTGCAGGCTTCTGATTTGAGGGCTTGTATCTTTGGCACTCCAAACAGTTTTGTACATAACTGGTAACGTATTTACGCATTCCACTCCAATAATACCGATTTGCAATCTTCTTGTAGGTCTTTTCAGCACCATAGTGACCGGCAAGAGGGTCATCGTCATTTTTCGGGATTGGCCTATCAAGGATGGCTTTGGTTTTGTCTGGATCGGTTTTCAAACCGTCGGGCGTTATGATATGCCCCAAATATTTTATTGACGAACGCAAAATCTTACACTTCTCTTTGTTTGCCGTTAAGTTGTATTCCCTCATCTTCTGTAAGACTCTTCCCAGATCTGCAAGATGTTCTTCAAATGTTGGAGAGAATAGGATTAGATCATCTAAATACGCTAGCAGTTTCATGTTACCGAGGGTAATCCGGAATCTATCAACTAGACGTTGGAAAGTGGCAGGCGCATTGCGCAAACCGAAGGGCATCCTTTTGAATTTATAGACACCAAACGGAGTAATAAATGCCGTCTTCTCCTCATCTTCTTTTCGGATCTTAATTTGCCAATAGCCTGCTTTCAGGTCTAGTGACGTCATGAACGGGGTTGATTTAGCTGAATGCAATAGATCGTCTATTCGAGGGAGAGGGTAGGTGTCTGGTACAGTTATCGCATTTAAACGTCGGTAGTCAATACACACTCGCACGTCTCCATTAGGTTTTGGCACCATTACTACAGGCGAAGCCCAAGGTGAGGTGCATGGTACAATTATACCTTTTTGCAGCATCTTATCTACTTCAGTCTTAAGGACTTCAGTTTTAGCTTGGGATAGTCTATATGGAGGCACCGATATCGGGATATTATTTCTTGTTACTATAGTATGCTCTCCAAGTGACGAGGGGTTACCATTATCAAAGAAAACGTCCTCATAGTCTGCCAGAACTTTATTGAGGTCATTCTTTTGTTGATAATTTATATGTACAGTACACAAGTCGAATGAGTCGATAAAAATATTTATGCAGTTACTAGTTCCGGGTGTGCTAGGGAAGAGATCTCTCTCGCTAGGTGTTAGGGTGACTTCCGCTTCTTGAACGTTGCGCTCTGCGTCCCTCATCATAAAATCGGCGAAGCGAGGCGAGTATCCATCGAAGACTGTTCTGGGTCTTTTTATCGTCGATTCGTCTATCGGAATCAATTTATACGCTGCGGTATCTGTCCGCTTTGGCAAATCTGCCGTTTGCTTAAACGTCGAAGGTACAGTACAACGAATTTGTGGAGAAGTGACTGACAGTGAGACTTCTATCGAGCTGTTTGCAGTATCGGTGAAGGCTACGAAATCCTCCTCATATAATTCGTAGGTTATAGGGCTGCCAAGGAACTCCCAGGTAAACTGTGCCAAGTCTAGTACCATTTTTGCATCCTGCATAAAACCAATTCCTAACAGGGTTCGGTTATCTCTAGATTCGGGCAAGACTATGAATGAAGTGGGTATTACCCTACCTTCGAGTTTTACTGGTACCACTGTTTTCAGGACCCGTTGATACTTAGGTATCCCATCTGCTAGCGTGACCCGAGCGTTTTCATTAACGAAGTGCTGTCCCTTTGCTTCCAGTTGTTTATATAATTGATATGAGGCAACGCTTGTTTTTGCACAGGTATCTACGTACGCTACTCCTTTGATGCCGTCAATTTCCAAGTATACCACTGGTCTTGCTCTTACATCAGGGCGAAAGTTGAAGGAGCAGAATGTTACGTCCGCTGGTGGCTGCCGTTCCTTTTTATTAGAGCACGAAGTACAACTGCTGCGTACTACGCCTGGTGCGCCGCATCCATAGCATTTTATTGCAGGTGTGGAAGGTGATGGAGCTTGTGTCGACCTGGTTTGTTCCGTTTTGATACGTAAAGCTTCAGGAGGTTGGACTGAGCTTCCGAACTCGTCCTGCTTTTTCTTTAGCTTCCTGCATTCTTCGGTGCGGTGTCCGTTGAAGTGACAAAAACCACACTTCTTCTTAGGTTGTGACACACTTGCTGATTCCTGTTTGCCTTGCGTGTTCCCGGAACTGGGTTCTTTGGCTTGTTCAATCCATAGCTGTTCAAAGGCTCGTGAAATATTAATAAGGTTGTCAAACGTATTAATTGAGCTTCGCGGAATCTTATTCTGGATCTTACTCCTCAGTGACCCGTATATCATGTCCAGTTGGTGAGACTCGGGCAACTCAGGAGCCGGAAGCTGAGATACTAGCATCCGTTTGTAAGCTACAAAGTTTTCTGTAGAGGTATTAGCGTCCTGCTTTATGCCAACTATCTCCTGATAAAGTACATACCCTGGTTTCTTAGGAGCAAAGGTATAGCGTAGGCGGTCTTTGAATGACTCCCATGTAAGGATGTGTTTCTTCACACCTTGCCACCATATTGCTGCTTCCCCTTTTAGCAGTAGCGGGATACTGATAAGGGCATCAGCCTCCGTAATATTTTCTATTTGTTTAAAAATAGAAACCGCTGCCAGGAATGCTTCTAAGGTTTGAGAGTTCTTGGTCCCGTCATAATGGGCAGTACACGTCGTAAAAGATCCTTGTCTAGCCGGTGAGATCTTCTCCAGTAAGGTTTGGAACTGGGTGTCGGATAGGTTGACTGACATCGCTTTTGGTGAGGTTTTCACAGTTGTCGTCGTTAATCTGCCTGCGCGCGTGACGTACTTCTGTTGATCCTGTTCGGGCCCACCGTTGGTCGCCAGATTGTAGGGGATGGTGTCACCGTTTCCGGCACGAAGAGATGTCTTTTACTTGACAAGGATTTATTTCTCGTATATGTACAATTGTATAGGACGAATCCCGTCAGCCTCTTCCCAGTAAGGACGAAGGCTGGGGATCGTGGTCCTCTAATCCAAAAAACAGACTTAGAGTCTTAAATATACGGGCAAACTTAGTAGCTGAGTCTCGTGAAGTTATTCCAAGTAGGACGTAACTCACAAATGCACTGCTAGTTCAGTCTTAACAAAAATCAATATTCTAGCGGAGGTCATTAAATCAGATCAGAATCAGAAATCGGAGGAAAAAATGGTTTGACTTTGATGTACGATGATAAATTCTTGAATAAATATTTTTTTGTTTAAATATTGTTACGAGCTGGGGTTCAGGGATAAATTATTTAAACAGCTGACTTCAATTAATCACTGTTTATTACAAAAACACTTCTTAAACAATTCTATTACTTCGCACTATTTTCCGCTATGATCGCTCTGTATCGCTTCTCAATCGAAACTGACCCACGACGAACCCGACCGCTCTTTATATAGCCCGGAAGATGTCTCTAGAACGTTCCATACTGTTCTTGGTACTTCGAGAATCTTCCAGAACAATCGACTTTTGAACTCATCGATCCCGAAGCGACTAGAAACTTCCAGAATGTTCGGTTCGAACATTCTGGAAAATTCTACTCGACACGAACTTTCGAGAACATTAATTCCACTATTCGATACTAGATGACGCCAGTAGTTACTACTTAGTTCTTCTACTCGTCACTAGGTGGCGCTGCCCTATCTTGTAACAATATTGTGTTTATTTTGATAATTTCTTGAATTTGAGTTAGAAAAAGATGATTTAAAAATTGTAGATACTCTATCTACAATATTTACAAAAATTCATAATCGATTAAAAAAATAGGAAAAATTACGTAATTACGGAATTGGAGAAAAAGGTTGCGTAATTAGTTACGTAATTGACATTTCCGTAATTTTGGAAGCCCTAGGTGTATCATTTCAATTCAGAAGTGTGCGTAGCCCGCGCGCCACGTCGGACGAAAACAGTAAGTAATTTTGAATATCCTTGTTATTAGACAGTTACATGGCAATATATTAGTGATCGCTTAAGTAGGTACACGAAAACGGCGGTAACGTTGCGCTTGGTTAAAGCATTATAGCAATTGTATGACTACTTGTAATTTAACGAATTGTGAAGTGAAGTTGTACGTGTGTCTACTTCATGAGATAAAATGTGCTGCTTAGCGAGTGTGGCCGCGAAGGTGTGCCTCAAAGTCGAAAGTCGAATGTCGAAAGTCGAAAGTCGAAAGTCGAAAGTCAAAAGTCACTTCTTCCAATAATGTAGTTCCGGAATTCGACCCATACAATAAAGCACAGGATGTCGAACGCTGGCTGAGAAAGGTGAATGAGTGCGCAGAAATCTATTCTTGGGATGAGAAGCAGATAATTCACTATGCATTGCAAAAGTTACGCGGTTTAGCCAAAACTTGGTATGAGTCCCTTCCGTCACTTAGTTACTCGTGGGAGGTGTGGCAAAGTAAAATGATGAAAGCTTTTCCGAATGACGTAAATTATGGTAAATTGTTAGATGAAATGCTCAACCGAAAATCTTGCACGGACGAAACCCTTAGAGACTATTTCTACGAGAAATTAACGCTATTGAGTAGGTGCGAGTTTGTCGGTCGCAAGGCAGTTGACTGTATAATTTATGGGATTACTGATAGTTCAGTTAGAAACGGTGCGCAAGCTCTCACATGTGAGGAACCAGAAGACCTGTTAAATTACCTAGCGTCTCAACAACCCTCGCAATCTAGGGACGCAACACGAGGCTTGTTATCATCAAGCTTGGTAAAGAGTCGCGACTTTCGCGGTAACGGTAGGGGTGCCAGTGGTGCCACAAGTAGCAGAGGAGCAGGTTCTACTTGTTTTAATTGCAACGAGCCGGGTCACATTTATATAAATTGCACCAAGCCCATTGTCAAGTGCGGGAGGTGCTATAGAGTAGGGCATAATATTGAGAACTGCAATAAGAGACAGTTACAACAACAAACACCAACCAGCAGCAAGAGCAATCAGGTAGCTTACAGGAAGGTGTTAAAAATTGTGGTAGATGCGGACAATTTTTTGGCCGATGAAGCCAAGTCAAATCAGACTTACATACAAGTAATTCCCGAAGGTCACTCTAGCCATGCTGTTCGACTTTGCCATGGCACAGTCAATGAGGCAAATGGTAAGTTCCATAAAACTATTGACGCTAATGGAAAAACGCTGAACGCCTACCTTGACTTCGGGAGTGACTGCAGCCTAATTCGGCATTCGGATGCAGTCGCTTTGGGGTTAGTGGAAGGTGAAAGCACGCCATTGCCCGCAATAAGAGGCTTTGGCAATTCTATAGTCATCCCGAAATTCAGGGATACTGTGCGTGTTAGAATTGACGAAATCGAAACTAACTTAGATGTTTTGGTGGTTGACGTCGCGTATTTGCAGGTTCCATTGTTAATAGGACGAAAATTTAACCGAAATGACGTCAGTTACCGTATTGAAAGACAACGAGAGGTTGTTATTTTATCATACTCCCGCCGATCCCTTCTTAAGCCAAAGTAAAACCCTTGGTCTTTATGTTTCCAAAGACGTTACTATAATTAGGGGAGGATTAGTGGAAGTGTACACCAAAGAGGCCTACACGGGTAGTGTTTATTCGGATTGAGGTACCAGGATGAGTCCCCATCAGGAGTATCATCTCCATCAGGGTTGTTACGAGGTGACCGAGAATAAGGTGGTAGTGTTCATTACGTCGTTGACTAGAATGCCGCTTATCTTCAAGGCAGGGATGTTAATAGCTAGGGTGAACCCGATAGGAGAAGTTAAGGCTCTGCTGGTGCAGACTGAGCAAGGCGAAATGCCGATGACGCCAGTTGATAAGTCAGAAATAAAAGTAGGCGAAAAGGTCGACAAAAAAACCCGCGAAAGAGTACACCAGCTTCTCCAAAAGTATAGATCATGCTTTGCTGAAAATCTTGGAGAGTTAGGGTGTGCCAAAGGCGCGAAGATGGACATAAGCTTGCACGATGAAACGCCGGTGGTCTACAGACCTTACCGATTGTCACACCAGTAACGTCAAAAGGTGAGGGATGTTGTCGATGAGTTGGTAGCAAATGATATTGTACAGGAGTCGAATTCTAATTATGCTAGTCCCATATTATTGGTCAAGAAAAAGAATGGAGAGTCTCAACTCTGTGTGGACTAAAGAGCACTTAATAATAAAACAATCAAAGACAAATATCCCCTACCTTTAATTGACGACCAGTTGACGAACTTGAGCGGGAATAAATATTTCGTCACGCTGGATCTAGCCTCCGGCTATTACCAGATCCCGTTGGGAGAAGGCAGTCAACGCTTGACAGCGTTTGTCACCCCAGACGGGCATTATGAATTCAAACGCATGCCCTTTGGGCTGGCAAACGCGCTAGCCATGTTCCAGAAGATGATAAATAGTCTATTGGGTACGCGGAGGTTTAAGAGTGCTTTAGCATATATGGTCGACCTACTGGCGTCCATCGATGAAGGATTTGAGAGATTAGAGGACGTCCTCAAGCTCCTTCAGGATGCTGGGTTAACTCTCAAATTGTCAAAGTGTAGGTTCTTTGATACGAGCATCGAGTACTTGGGGTATTCGATATCCAACGAGGGTATCAAACCGAGTGGAAGGAAAATAATGGCGGTGCGAGATTTTCCCGAGCCTCGTAATATCCATGAAGTCCGACAGTTTTTGGGCCTGGCGAGTTATTTTCGTCGCTTTGTGAAAGGGTTCGGTAGAATTGCCAGACCACTAACTTCGCTCCTTAAGAAGAATGCCTGGTGGCAGTGGAGTATAGAGGCGGTCAAAGCATTTGAAACATTAAAGGAATGCCTGGTCAAACGTCCTTTGCTGGCATTATATAACCCGGAATTAGACACTGAGATGCACACAGATGCCAGTTCGCTGGAATTGGGTGGAATCCTCATGCAGTGGCAGATAAGTCCCAAGGTATTAAAACCCGTTGCATACTTTAGCCGGCAGACCACACCAGAGGAACGTTAGTACCACTCGTATGAGTTAGAGACTTTGGCGGTGGTCTGCTCGTTGAAAAAGTTTCGTCCCTATCTTGTGGGACTAGCTTTCACGGTGTACACGGCCGCAATCCTCAGGGAAATAGGGGACCGCCACTGCCGGCAAGTGTTTTACACATAAATACTGATGATTGGATTCTTGCCCAGCAAATGGCAGACCCTAAACTCGAAAGAATTTTTAAGATATTGAAACCGGGTTTAGATCTTGAGGTTACAGACGTTAAAAACAACTTCGTTGTTAAGAATCATGCACTACACAGGAAATTGGAGGATGGGTTGCGGTTGGTGGTTCCCAAAGATGGCAGGTGGCAGATTTGTAGGGCGAACCACGACGAAATTGGTCATTTTGGGTTTGCTAAGACTTTGGAACGCATTCAAAGCCGCTACTGGTTGCCCAAGCTAAGACGTTTTGTAAAAAAATACTTGGCAGCTTGTACAGATTGCGCGTACAATAAAGACAATGTGGCTCGAAAGAGTAGTGGCTTCTTACACCCGATAGAAAAAGTGGCTCAACCGTTTCACACCTTGCACTTGGACCATTTGGGACCATCTGTAAAGAGTAAAGCTGGCAACAGCTATATTTTGACTATTGTAGACGGCTTTGCTAGGCCGGTTAAGGATACTAAAACGATGAACGTAGTTAAAGTTCTAGATGGCTTATTTCACGACTTTATGTTACCGCATAGAATTATAACGGACCGCGGGACTGCATTTACGTCAGCCCAATTTAAAGACTTCTGTGTGAAAAAAGGTGTCAAACATGTGCTTAACGCAGTCGCTTGCCCCAGAGCAAATGGGCAGGCTGAGAGATATAATCAAACTATCCTCATCGCCTTGTCTACACAGAATTTTGAAAGTGATGAACGCGACTGGGACAGGCGACTGGGTCAAGTACAGTGGGGTATTAACAATACCATTAATACCACAACTAAAAGGAGTGCTTCCGAATTAGTTTTGGGGTTAGGTCGAACTGCCCCATTGATAATAAGTTAACAATGGGTCATAATGACGTAACGAGTTGCGAAGGCTAGGTTTCGGCTGTAACGAGGGGCATGGGAGGTGAAGAAGTGCTTCCACAGCGTTCCCCTGTAGTTAACGAATTTTTGGATGAGGGTCATGGCAACATCTCGCCTCCACTTGCTGACGGAGCAGACGAATCTGTGTCGGTTATAGAAGAATTGGGTAGGCGGGTCGATGAAATTAGGAAAGAGACTTCGGCCAACATTAAACATAGTCAAGCAAGGCAGAAGGAAACGTACGACGCAAAGAGAGTTCCAGCAGTTTCGTACTCGGTCGGTGACCTAGTGAAGCTTACGAAGACCAGCTTTTCCAACACTTTTCTAAAAAGCTGTTACCTAAGTTCATCGGCCCGTATAGAGTTACTAGTTGTCTAGGTAACGATCGTTATAGGGTGGCTAATGTACCAGGGTTAAACACAAGAAAATATGATAGTGTCATAGCATCTGATAGAATGCGTCTCTGATACAAGCATTGCAGGTAAACAGGTCATCTGGGTCCGAGTCATCGGACTCTGATTCGGGTTCTGAATAGGTTTTGTAAAAGGGTAGAGAAAGGAGGTGAGAATTATTATTGAGATTGCTGTTGTTTCACGAAATTATGTATAACAATAAGTAAAGACATGAGTCAGAATGGTTTATATAATGTGTAATATGAGTAATATATAATGTGTAATACGACGATACAGTATAAAAGAGAGATACATTGGGTCTGTTAGGATTTATTAGTATGTTCGTTTTCCTTCGCTCTTTGTCCCTTTTCCTGTATGTTTATTTTTGTATTATGGAATAAGGACCAACTAACGTGTTGTGTTGTGATTTACGCGTGCTTCGGAGATAGCACGCAGTCGGATGTTAGACCGAGTGTTGTGATTTTGATATTAAAAAACGGTAATTTGATTATGTATTAAATAAATAAGTAGTGATTCTGATTGGCACTTCACCGCCATTTACAACTTTATTAAAAAATATTAGAGGGTAAACGAAAAAAAGAACGGGATGGCGGGGAAGTGCCGCGGCGAACGCATAATGGCCGCTTTGGCAGTTTTTGGTTAACGGTGTTAGCGAGAGGTCAAGTTGAGAACAAGTGTAAATCAGTACCTATCGCTCTTTGTCTACAACTTAAACATTGTGGTGCCTAATTAAAGGACAATTAATCAACTGAAATAAGGTATATCATTTCATAAGATATAGGGGTTTATTGTAGGATAAAAGTAAGCCATCATTCACATGGCGTTGTATTGACGTGTTTGCAGTATATAATAAGACCTAAGGTAAGCATTACGTTAATTGCTAACACCACCTTATCATTTTTCTTATTTATTTTATTTCGTCCGTACACTTATCCTTACAAAATCAATCAAATGGTGACATGCAATATACGAGTAAATATGTTTTTTTTCTGGGTAGATTGAAATACGAATTAATCATGGGGTTTTTAGATTCCGTAGTCAAATTCCAAAAACGGGTATTGTAAGTTATGACAATACTTGTGTTTGGGCCGTCTCGCTACTTCCCAGAATGTCTGTTTTAAGTAAAGAGACCATAAAAGTGACAGTGCTATTCGACCTGTATGACTCCATCTTCCTATTGCACCAGAATCATGATGCTTTAAAGATGTCATATTATTGATGACTTTGTTTTGCAGTATCTTTGAGAAAAACTTTACAAATAAAAATATTTAATTACTAGTTAAAATGCCTACGGAACCATCCACTACGTGTGGCGCGACAGTCCCTACACGCATTAAGCCGGTTTTTCTTGACTATTCAATTATTTTCGAATGGATTATAATTATATTATATGGATCAACCCATTCACTTCAAAGTCGACTCAGACTTCAAACGTACATACTGTCCACATAAAAATGAAACACTCAACGTTAGATTTGATTATAAAGGCAGAAAATATGATGGGTGTCTACAGAAATCATAGTTCTCAAATAAATGATAGTAAAACTCAAATCATACGTGTCGTTTTAGAGATATTGATTACTGCATTGATATTGTTAAAAACCACTTATGATTTTTCAATTGTATATGCTGGTTACATCCCTTCATATCGTATATGCATAGCTATCACATTTCATTACATGAATTTTTTCAGCTCTTTTATTATAATGGTTGGTGCTATTCAAAGTTCACGCTCTTACAAAAGTTTCTTGAAGAACTTAATAGCCGTTCACCAGTGTTTCAATACTGGTACAACTAAAAAATGTTCAAGAAAACTGAAGAACTTGTTCATTACTACCACTGTAGTTTTATGCTTAGGTTTCGCAATTATGCTACCGACAAGGATCTATTATAAAACTCTTGTCCAAGACAAGCTTCATTCTCTAAGTTTTTTTGTGTTATTTGTAGCAGACACACTCTCTGAACTTCGTTTTACCATGCAACATTTTATATTTTACATTTATATAAGTATGGTACATTGTTTATTAAAACGTTTGAATGATTTAATATCGGAACTTCGTGATTATTATGACGACCAAGAAAATAAAGATAGTGTTGAAATGAGGGCAAGAAATGATCATCTGACAGAGGAACAAATGGAAGAGTGGGCGACTAATTATATGTTGCTAGTTGGTTGTAGCAAGGAGCTATCGGCATGTTTTAGTTTTCAGGTATATAATATATTTAATATCTTGGCTTTATGCTTCCTACACCTCCGACTTGCTCATCCTGGGCAAAAGTCTACCTCATTCATGTCGTTTCTCTTAGTGTTGTGCACCAATTTAATAAATTTTCATGTAGCAAGTAATCGACGTCGTTTTTTGGGTTCCGTAGCCAAATGGCAAAAAACGGAACCCTTATAGATTCGTCATGTCTGTCTGTCTGTCTGTCTGTCCGTCTGTATGTCATAGCCACTTTTTTCCGAAACTATAAGAACTATGCTGTTGAAACTTGGTGAGTAGATGTATTCTGTGAACCGTGTCTCCCCCCCCTGTAACTTCTAAAATAAGAGAATGATAAAACTAAAAAAAATATATGGTGTCCATTACCATGTAAACTACCACCGAAAATTGGTTTGAACGAGATCTAGTAAGTAGTTTTTTTTTAGTACGGAACCCTTCGTGCGCGAGTCCGACTCGCACTTGGCTGGTTTTTTTTTAAATTGCTATGTTCGTTGATGAAGCAAGTTGAATAGAAATAAAATATATTAATTTTTCCTTGTCTGTTGGTAACTGACATTTTATTTTTTCATTTATTACAGATGATGTTCTCATTGGCGTTATCCTCATTGCATTATATTGCATCATTATATATAATATTTCACGCAATACTTGCAAATGTAAGTATAAACAAGATTTAAGAAAGCCACCTAATCCTATATTTTTGGTAGGTATAGTTTTAAGCCTGACTTTTTTTTCAGGAAACGTACAAGTATTTTGGAGTATTTAGAACTCTTTTTGCCCTGATGTATTCTGTGGGTAGTACATATTTGGTCCTTCTTGCGGGACAGAAACTTTTCAATGAAGGCGGCAAAACAAGGACGGGTTTGTTGAAATTAAACAACATATTATCAATTTGTAAGTATATATACTTATATTAAATGTTTTCTGCAAGTATTGCTCCGATTTATAAAAATCTTTCACTGACAGAAAGCTATTCTATCACTGACATTTTATTCCGGAAGAGATAAGCTAGTAACAATGATATTCTAGTAAACCGATACGTTATACACTCACAAAACAACCGAAAAAAGTGTTCCGCACAGCAGCGGCAGCACACATACCTACAAACTTTTCATTCATCTGACATTTCACTACAAGTCGAAAGGGATGGCTTGATAAAACCAACAAGAAAAAAAGATACAGTAGTGTTTGTCACTTGCGTGTGAATGTAAACAAACATTAGTCCACCAATGTTTCATTCTTTTTCGAACCTCCAAATACCAGAATATTAGGAAAATAATAATAATTGAAAATTGAGGTGACTTACATAAGACTTTCTTAATTCACCGATGGCATTTTTTAAATTCTGTCTTTGTTTCAACAAAGCGTATGGTTCTTTACCATGCGTGACCTAGACTAAAGACTGTACGACCCAATTAGGACGTATTCGAGTCTTCACTATGCGCGCGCTCATAACATATCTGTTTACTAAAATATCCAATGATATTCTAGTAAACAGATATGTTATGATTACTAGCCAATGCTAGTAATCAATATTTTTATCAATCAAAAGCAAGGTTCACTATTACTTAGACCAATAACACGGGCAAGCAATATTTAGATAAACAACTGTATTCCATTCCTGGTTCATCCAAGAAAAATCACTTAATCATGCATATCCACATTTTTTTTCAGATTCAACTTCAAAAGCAACGGCTATCAAGAACTTATATTTCTTAGTAAAAGCTAATCCAATCAAAATAGAGTACACTGGTAGAGTGGTGCTAGGAATGTATTTAATTCCTATAGTACTTTCCTTGTCTATCAGCTACGTCATAGTTGCATTGCAATTTAGTCACCTTATTTAAAATACTGCCACGATGTCCTAGTGATCGCAAACTACTGCTGAGTATGAGGTCCTAGGTTCAATTCTCGAGTCGGGCCTATTTTATTGGGCTTTTTCATCTGGTGCTTCTCAGTAGTAGTTCGAGTCTGGACTGGTGCCCGTTTGACGGCATAATATATGAGTCTTAAAAAACATATCTAGCATACTGTGGGTGCACCTCTGTATGGCCTACAGATAGTTGTTCCGGCTCTGGGTGTTGTGTATGTGAGTTTATATGTTTGTAAACGCACCCACGATACAGGAAGTAATTCCTAGTGTAAAGCAACGTTTTTTTTAAACTTAAACTAAACTCTTCGGGGAAAACAGGCGTGATGTTATTTGTTTTAAAAAATAAATAATGTAAAATATAAATACTTCATTCAAAACCGAAAAAAGATAGTGTAGCAACTACTGCCCAGTATTGCTACACTATATTTTTTCGGTAACCTATGCTGTTGTGAAATTATGAATAATTATTTGGTCGCACAAAGTAAATTTTGAGGACGGTAATTTTCGAACTCCCTAAGATATATTTAGATTCATTTAATAAAGTATTTACACAGAAGAAGATAAATGTAATGTCATCACTTAGATAATTATGTTCACCAGATTAGGTGTATTTAGAGATTTAAAAATCCATAAAATAGTGACATTCTTTCATCATAATCATCATCTGCCTACCCTTTTTCCCAATTATTGTTTGGGTCGGCTTCCAGTCTGACCGGATTCAGCTGAGTACCAGTGTTTTACATGGAGCGACTGCCTATTTGACCTCCACAACCCAGTAACTGGGTAACACGGTACCTCTTGGCAAGACTGGTGTCAGATCTCAGACTACCCTTAACGACTGTCAAAGATCTTCAAACGACAGCCGGGACCAACGGCTTAACGTGCTTTCCGAGGCACGAAGGAAACTCTGTCGGCTGACCCAACCAACTACAGACCCATTTCGATAACGTCCATCCTCTGCAAGAGTATGGAACGGGTACTGAACTCTAAGCTCCTGGCATACCTAGAAGCTAATGACATCCTCAGTGACCGCCAATATGGCTTCCGCCAATATCGATCAACTGGGGATCTTCTAGCGTATGCCATTCACATATGGAGTGAAGTCATCGAGAGGCACGGGGAAGCGCTTGCCGTCTCCCTGGACATCTCGAAGGCTTCCTTTTTTTCTACTTTTGATAATCGTAATTGCTGATAGCATGTCACTCTGTCTCAGTCCTATGTTAAAACATCGTAATAAATGTGCCTTTCAACACACAATATACCAGATACATCAGAACAAAAACAAAAATAAAGTATAAAGTCAATAAAGATGTAAGAAATTAGCAGGAAAGTGTACCTCACGGCTGCGCCAAAAACTCCCAGTCCAGCAAAATTGCAGACTAGTGCCTGACCCTGGCTGATGTGTGAGGTAACCGATTAACAGTTTTATACTGCATCGTGACGTGTGTATGCAAATTAATATAAAATAAATTATTGTCCGATAAAAATAGTGAGAAATATGTACATAAGTAGTAACATCGCATAAATATTAAGTAGGTAACATTGCATAAATGAAAAAACTACTTAAGTGGGTTGGTAGTAGGTGGTACATATACATCATGTAATTGAGACATTTAGTGTGACCATATCATCTGTATGAACTAGTAAATGTTACTGCAAAAGCCCGAATTACGGAAAATCCTAGGTTTTACCGATCAATCCTAAGATTTACCAAGTCTTACTAGTAGAAGCCCGGTATGACCTATAATAATCGTTAATTTCGGCCTTTTATCAGCAATTTCGGGTTCGATTACCGCACGGAAAAAATTATTGTATGACTTACAGATAGTGGTTCCGGCTCTGGGTGTTTGTGTATGAGAGCTTATATGTTTGTAAACGTACCCACGATACAGGAAGAAATTTCTTGTGCCAGGCAAAGTTTAAACAAAAACAAACTAAGCATTTACCTCAGAGACTATGAAACGAAACATGGAGAACAATTAAGGGCGTTTGCCAACGGCGACTTTTGCGATGTAGACGTGACACAGTTGTAAAATAAATCCGATGCAATCGCTATGCTGTCGCACATTCGATTAATTAATTAATGATGAATAGATAAATCACGACTAACGCAATTGAAATTCAAAAACCCGAACGGCTTATACAGTAACATAATGAACCATAAATATTTTACAACTATGCCATGTCGCATTATTATAGTATTGAAAAATATGTTAAAATAGAATAATTGTCTTGATTGTGATGTGTTATGATTAATTGAATTTTCCATGTCAAAAATATTGAAAATACGGTGAAAATTTCACTTGTATAGACACTTATATAGATAACTATAAATGTCAAATTTTATTCACTAATGTTTGAAAATGTTATGATTAATTTAATATTCCATGCGATTTTAGTTAACGTTTAACAGTAATTGAAATGAGTACCTATGTAAAACGATAAAATATGTTATCTTTTTCAAAAATGTGTGAAATTAAATTTATTGATTGTAAATAAGTTTTGATTTATTTGATACTAGCTTCTGCCCGCGGCTTCACTCGCGTGATAAGTGTTTTATTAGATAATATCAACAGAACATTATACCGAGATGAATAGCTATCCTATGTTCTAGTTTCATCTAAATCCAGTCGGCGATTTAGGCGAAAAGAGTAACAAACAAAAAACTCCTATTCGCATTTGAAAGAATCGATTTTCGGTACCCGGTTCGAATTCGATTATAAAGAATTCCTAAAAAAAACGTAGCAAAACTTAGCCGCAGTCAGGGACGATTCTTACAGACATTTGACCAAATTTGTAGGTCGCGATGATATCGATATGACAGTGGCACACATCTAGTACTGATATATTTCTATAGATAAGTATCTATAGCATCCTCGGTCACACTGGCACAAAAGATGGCATAAGCAAAAGTATATCTATCTCTTTATGCTGATGACGTTATCTGTTAGTGCGAAGGTGAATACCGATGTTGAAATTGCGTCTTAAACATGTTCTCTCTATAATATTATACATACTCTCTGACAGCAATCAAATTAAAAAAAACAGCTGTCACAGCTCGCCAAATCGTCCGATGAAACATCGTCTCATTGTCAACGGAAACCAATGATATTCGCAGTTGACGCCTTGATTGCAGGAATAAATCATTCTTTTTCGAATTTACATGGTTTTATTCATACATATACAGGCAGAAACTAAAGTATAGTAGTCACAGCGGATCTTTGTGTCTCTGAAATTGGCTCTGCCAACCATTGCACAAGAAACAGTTTGTCATCGAGTATACTGCATAGAGTAAACGAGATAGGACGATGCGACAATAAAAATTGCTACTGCGCAGGGTCTAGCAGCCAATGCAGAGACACAAATATCCGCTGTGAGTATTATACACCTCCTGTTACGATCCTACTATACTCATTTTGCTTAATTACGCATAGACTAATAGATATTAGCACGCCCAGAACGACACTGCATTAAGTCAAAATAGCAAATTTTTCAGAATCGACGATTACATATTATTTATGTGTGTTTGTATCATGTTAGTTTTAAGAATTGTAGTAATCCCTTTACCTCATCAAAATGAACTAAACCGCATTCATTACTATCCACATTTATTATCAGACTATTTCTACTAGGCCACAAAGTAAAGCAAACAAAATAAACTACAACAACAATCTAACTCAAACCCAACATTATTATGTGTGAAACAGTCCCCAAAACTTAGTTCCCAAGTAGACGGGGGTCAAACCGTCAAACAGGTCGCAAGTTCGTGATCAATGGCCAAACAGTGCGATATCACAGATGGTATAACTAATAGCGTTGAGTACATTCATTAATCGTGAGACGTCCGATCATTAGTAACTGCCAACCTCGACTGAGAGGCACGCGTGGTCGCGCGTCGCAAACTACCCGCGAATTCGCTTGATTAGTAGATTGGGTGTTAGGAGGAATATGTGAATGCTATTAAGATATAGGGGTTTATTGTAGGACAAAAGTAAGCCTTCATTCACATGGCATTGTATCGGCGTTTTATGCAGTATAAAATAAGACCTAAGGTAAGCATTACGTTAATTGCTAACACTACCTTATCATTTTTCTTATTTATTTTATTTCGTCCGTACACTTATTGTTACACAGACAATTAATCTCATAATTATAATCTGTGCCATAGCGGACTGCACTATTCTAGCGTGATTTGTCTATGTACACATCCGGACTCTATGTCTATTCCGCTGCCATTATAAGTGTAGAAAATGTATCTCCAATAACGATTATAATAATCAGTACAAGTTAATCAGCATTTATTATTTCTCATAGTTGTACCTACTCTACCAATAACTATGAACATAACAGTGGCGACGAGGATCGTGACAGAACCTACGCAAATCAAAAATATTATATGTCTTACCTCCTGCCACTAATTACATACAACAATGGAGCAACAGATAACCGAAGTTCTCGCATAATTAATGATGGAGACGATGCGTGGCATGCAAGCACAACAGGCTAATTTACAAAGAGCACTACTAGAACAAGGTACGAAGCCGGTTAGTGGCATAAATTTACAACCCTATGATGAAGTCAATGAATCCTTCCAAGGTTATTTACAAAGGTTACAAAATTACATTACCTTGAAGGGTGTTACCGATGATGTTACAAAGCTACAGATATTTTTAAATTGTATTGGACCCAAGTATTACCAAGTGTTAAAGAACATTACAGCCCCAAACACACCTGAGTCAAAATCATACTATGAATTGGTAAAAATCCTGGGCAACCACATTGCTCCAGAACCAGGAGAAGTTGCACAGCAACACAAGTTTTGCTTAAGAACTCAACATGAGTATGAATCAATCGCCAACTATGTGGCTGGGTTAAAGGAAATTGGGGGGAAATGTAACTTTAATTGTAATAATTGCAAACATACAACATTTGAAACACATCTTCGGGTACAGTTCATACGAGGATTGCGAAATAATGAAATAAAAGAAAGGCTGCTACAGAAACCGGCCACTGCTAAATTTGAAGACATTTTATAAATAGCATTAGCAATAGAAACTTCCAAAACTGAAACAAAAGAAATGGGAACAGAAATACTACCAAACATTAATAAAATCTCATCTTTTTTTTTGCTTCGAGAACCAGAAACAAATAGAAATGGAAACTGACAGTAATTCTGATGAAAAAATATATGAAATACATAAAATACAAAGCATAAATAATGATAAATTCTACATCTCATTGCTACTAAACGGGAAATTACACAAGTTAGAAATGGATACAGGTGCAGCCGTGACTACTTGCTCTGCAGAATATTTTTACAAAATCATAAGATATAAATCACAGATTTCATACAATAATAAAGTAATACAAGAAAGAATATTTGTTATAAAAAGGAAAGTAGATCCTGTTGTCGGAAGAGAGTGGCTGAGGGAACTTAACTTACAATTCAATGTCAACTCTATCACAAAAGAAGAAAATGATATAACAGAAAAAGAATTTAAAATACAATTACAAAATTTGTTACAAGAATACAAAGCATTATTTTCAGAAGAAATTGTACAAATTAATAATTTTCAGGCTACATTTAAATTAAAGGAAGGAGCAGTACCAGTATTTTTGAAACCACGTCCAGTACCTTGCATTGAAAAATCAAGTAGAAACTGAAATTGACAGATTAGAAAAAGCTGGAATCCTTGAGAAAGTTACATATTCACAGTGGGGTACTCCTGTTGTCCCTGTAATTAAACAAAATGGCAAGGTACGTTTATGTGCAGATTACAGAGCAACTTTAAACAAAAATCTTGAAAATTGCAATTACCCTATTCCTAGAATTGAAGAAATCTTCTCAAAATTGAGCGGTGGAAAGTACTTCTGCACACTTGATATAAATCAAGCATACCTACACATGTTGACTAGTGAGGATACAGCGAAGATGCAGGCCATCAGTACAAGTAAAGGTACCTATAAGGTCAAAAGGTTGATGTTTGGTGTTAAAGTAGCCCCAAATGTGTGGCAGCATTACATGGATCAAACGCTACAAGGAGTTGAAAGTACAGCATGTTTCTTCGATGACATTGCTTTACGAGCAGGTACATAGATACATTCAATTATTACAAAGAATTAGAACAGATTTTGAGAAATTACAGAAATGTGGTTTACACCTAAATAAGAAGAAATGTCAATTTTTTCAAAAGTCAGTCACTTACCTGGGTCATACAATTAATGAAAATAGATTACATCCCACTCAAGATAAAGTCAATGATATTAAAAAGAGTCCGCGTCCTACTGATGTATCATCTCTACGCACCTTTTTGGGGATGATCAATTATTATCAACAGTTTATCCCAAATCTAGCGTCAAAGTTAAATCCACTTTATAAGTTACTACAAAAAGATACAGAATTTATATGGACTAAAGAATGTGAAAATATTTTTAAAAAGTTAAAAGAAGAAATTTGTGAAGAAAAAGTTTTAATACCATTTCATGGCAACTTACCTGTTACAGTAGCAACAGACGCATTACCTACTGGATTTGGAGCTGTATTATCACACATCATGCCGGACAAAACTGAACGACCCATAGCATTTGCATCAAGATTTCTGACAAAAGCTGAAAAAGGTTACAGCCAGCTAGACAAGGAAGCAGCAGCTTTAATATGGGGTTTGAATAAATTCTTTCAATATTGCTATGGAAGGAAGATCACACTGATTATTGACAACCAACCTTTAGCTAGAATTTTACACCCAGAAAAAGTTACACCTGCAACTACAGCTATCAGATTGGTACATTATGCCAATTTCTTGGCAGGCTTTGATTATAACATAAAGCTAAGGAAGACTACAGAACATGCAAATGCTGATTATTTTTCTAGATTGAATAACCTTACAGAAACGGGAAATGATAATCTAACGGATGATGATGCATTCTATTTAAATCAGATCTCAGAAATGCCAGTTACATTACAAGAAATAAGAGAAGCTACTAGAAAAGATCCGGATCTACAAAAACTTTACCTGGATATACAATCTGGCAGAAATGACCCAAAAAGACTTCATGAATTTTCACTGCAAAATAACTGCATATTTTATGACATGAATTGTTATACCCAAAGAATTACAACCCAAAATCTTAGAGGAACTTCATACAGCGCATACAGGGATTGTGAAAATGAAAGCTTTGGCAAGAAGCTATGTATGGTGGAAGTATATTGATTCAGATATAGAACAGATGGTAAAAGAATGCAAAATGTGTTGCCTGATGCAGAAAAATCCTGTGAAAGTACCAGTACACTGTTGGGAATATCCTAAGGAGCTATGGAGCCGAATTCACATAGATTACGCTGGTCCATTTATGGACCAGTATTTCCTTATTGTTGTAGACGCTTACACTAAGTAGCTAGAAGTCATACCAACTATGTCTATTACATCTACATCAACAATAAAAATACTCAAAAAGTTATACACTACATTTGGCTAAGATATTAATTTTAATAGATATTATAGATATTTTATAGATATTGATATTAATTATATTTAAGATTTTTGAAAGAAAATGGAATTCAAGCAAAATTCACTGCACCGTTTCATCCATCCACAAACGGACAAGCAGAAAGATATGTTCAGACATTTAAACATAAACTCAAGGCAATGATTAATGAGGAAGGATCACTGCAGGACAAAGTTCAAAAATTCCTGATGACGTTTAGGAAAACACCAAATAGTGCTACTGGTTTAAGCCCGGCAGAGATGATGTTTAAAAGATTGTATAGAACAAGAATTGATTTAGTGAAAAGGGAAGATATAGAAAAGGAATGCAAGAATGATCTTCTAAAAGTACACAAAGAATTTAAGAGAGGAGACAGAGTACAAATTAGAATGTATGACAGTAATAAATGGAAATTCGGAAACATTAGTAGAAGTAGTAGAATAGAGGAAAATTACATTATGAAGTAAAGGTAGATGGAAGGATACATCAAAGACATGTAGACCAAATCATAGAAACCTCATGCATGAATAAAATTATTGCTTACCTGATACTTACCGCTTCAACCCTAGACACCTGCAAGAGACCCTGGCTACAGGGATACAACCCGAAAGGAAGGAAACTCTGCAACCTAGTCCTCTAGAGACAAAGGATACTCCTCCTGTAGGAAGCCAGATGAGGAAGCCTAACAGTCCCATGAAGGAACATGAGCCGATTCCAGTACAGCAGGAACCAGAACCTGTGCAACCTTCGGTACCAAGACAATCCTTAAGTACAAATGAACCTGAACCTCCTGAGATGAAGTTTCGTCGGTCACAGAGAATTAGAAGGAAGCCTGATCGATTGAATCTTTAAACAAGGGAAAGGAACTAATAACGTGGGAGAGACTGTTACACAGACAATTAATCTCATAATTATAATCTGTGCCATAACGGACTGCACTTATATTCTAGCGTGATTTGTCTATGTACACATCCGGACTCTATGTCTATTCCGCTGCCATTATAAGTGTAGAAAATGTATCTCCAATAACAATTATAATAATCAGTACAAGTTAATCAGCATTTATTATTTCTCGTAGTAGTACCTACTCTACCAATAACTATGAACATAACACTTATCCTTACAAAATCAATCAAATGGGTGACATTCAATATACATTGAAATACGAATTAATCATGGGGTGTTTAGATTCCGTAGTCAAATTCCAAAAACGGGTATTGTAAGTTATGACAATACTTGTGTTGGGGCCATCTAGCTACTTTGAAAAATGTCTCTTGAATGTAATGAGACCATAAAAGTGACAGTGCTATTCGACCTGTATGACTCCATCTTCCTATTGCACCAGAATCATGATGTTTTAAAGATGTCATAGTATTTATGACTTTGTTTTGCAGTATCTTTGAGAAAAACTGATAAATAAAAATATTGTTTTGCTAGTTAAAATGCATTTTGACTACGGAACCATCCACTACGTGTGGCGCGACAGTCCCGACACGCATTACGCCGGTTTTTTTTGACTACATATTCAATTACTTTCGAATGGATTATAATTATATTATATGGATCAACCCATTCACCGCAAAGTCAACTCAGACTTCAAACGTGCATACTGTCAACATAAAAATGAAACACTCAACGTTAGATTTGATTATAAAGGCAGAAAATATGATGGGTGTCTACAGAAATCATAGTTCTCAAATAAATGATAGTAAAACTCAAATCATACGTGTCGTTTTAGAGATATTGATTGCTGCAGTGATATTGTTAAAAACCACTTATGATTTTTCAATTGTATATGCTGGTTACATCCCTTCATATCGTATATGCATAACTGCCACATTTCATTACATGAATTTTTTCAGCTCTTTTATTATAATGGTTGGTGCTATTCAAAGCTCACGCTCTTACAAAAGTTTCTTGAAGAACTTAATAGCCGTTCACCAGTGTTTCAAAACTGGTACAACAAAAAAATGTTTTAGAAAACTGAAGAACTTTTTCATTACTACCACTGTAATTTTATGCTTAGGTGCCGCAATTATGCTACCGACAAGGATCTATTATAAAACTCTTGTCCAAAACAAGCTTACTTTACTAAGTTTAGTTGTATTATTTGTAGCAGACATACTTTCTGAACTTCGTTTTACTATGCAACATTTTATATTTTACATTTATATAAGTATGGTACATTGTTTATTAAAACGTTTGAATGATTTTATATCGGAACTTCATGATTATTATAACGACCAAGAAAAGAAAGATAGTGTTGAAATGAGGGCAAGAAATGATCATCTGACAGAGGAACAAATGCAAGAGTGGGCGACTAATTATATGTTGCTAGTTGCTTGTAGCAAGGAGCTATCGGCATGTTTTAGTTTTCAGGTATATAATATATTTAATATCTTGGCTTTATGCTTCCTACACCTCCGACTTGCTCATCCTGGGCAAGAGTCTACCTCATTCATGTCGTTTCTCTTAGTGTTGTGCACCAATTTAATAAATTTTCATGTAGCAAGTAATCGACGTCGTTTTTTTTTAAATTGCTATGAATCGTTGATGAAGCAAGTAATATATTTATTTCTCCTTGTCTGTTGGTAACTGACATTTTAGTTTTTTCATTTATTACAGATGATGTTCTCATTGGCGTTATCCTCATTGCATTATATGGCAGCATTATATATAATATTTCACGCAATACTTGCAAATGTAAGTATAATCAAGATTTAAGAAAGCCACCTAATCCTGTATTTTTGGTAGATATAGTTTTAAGAATGACCTTTTTTTTCAGGAAACGTACAAATATTTTGGAGTATTTAAAACTCTTTTTGCCCTGATGTATTCTGTGGCTAGTACATATTTGGTCCTTCTTGCGGGACAGAAACTTTTCAATGAAGCCGGCAAAACAAGGACGGGTTTGTTGAAATTAAACAACATATTATCAATTCGTAAGTATATAATATACCTAATCTAAACTTATATTAAATGTTTTCTGCAAGTATTGCTCCGATTTATAAAAATCTTTCACTGACAGAAAGCTATTCTATTACTGACATTTTATTCCGGAAGGGAGAAGATGCAAGGGATAAGCTAGTAACAATGATATTCTAGTATACAGATACGTTATACACTCACAAAACAACCGAAAAAAGTGTTCCGCACAGCAGCGGCAGCACACATACCTACAAACTTTTCATTCATCTGACATTTCACTACAAGTCGAAAGGGATGGCTTGATAAAACCAACAAGAAAAAAAGATACAGTAGTGTTTGTCACTTGCGTGTGAATGTAAACCAACATTAGTCCACCAATGTTTCATTCTTTTTCTAACCTCCAAATACCAGAATATTAGGAAAATAATAATAATTGAAAATTGAGGTGACTTACATAAGACTTACTATTCGAGTCTTCACAATGCGCGCGCTCATAACATATCTGTTTACTAGAATATCATTGGCTAGTAATCAATATTTTTATCAATCAAAAGCAAGGTTCACTATTACTTAGTCCAATAACACGAGCAAGCAATATTTAGATAAACGACTGTATTCCATTCCTGGTTTATCCAAGAAAAATCACTTAATCATGCATATCCACATTTTTTTTCAGATTCAACTTCAAAAGCAACGGCTATCAAGAATTTATATTTCTTAGTAAAAGCTAATCCAATCAAAATAGAGTACACTGGTAGAGTGGTGCTAGGAATGTATTTAATTCCTATAGTACTTTCCTTGTCAATCAGCTACGTCATAGTTGCATTGCAATTTAGTCACCTTATTTAAAATACTGCCACGATGTCCTAGTGATCGCAAACTACTGCTGAGTATGAGGTCCTAGGTTCAATTCTCGAGTCGGGCCTATGTTATTGGGCTTTTTCATCTGGTGCTTCTCAGTAGTAGTTCGAGTCTGGACTGGTGCCCGTTTGATGGCATAATATATGAGTCTTAAAAAACATATCTAGCATAATGTAGGTGCACCTCTGTATGGCCTACAGATAGTTGTTCCGGCTCTGGGTGTTGTGTATGTGAGTTTATATGTTTGTAAACGTACCCACGATACAGGAAGTAATTCCTAGTGTAAGGCAACGTTTTTTTTAAACTTAAACTAAACTCTTCGGGGAAAACAGGCGTGATGTTATTTGTTTTAAAAAATAAATAATGTAAAATTTAAATACTTCATTCAAAACCGAAAAAAGATAGTGTAGCAATACTGCCCAGTATTGCTACACTATTTTCTTTCGGTAACCTATGCTGTTGTGAAATTATGAATAATTATTTGGTCGCACAAAGTAAATTTTGAGGGCGGTAATTTTCGAACTCCCTAAGATATATGTAGATTCATTTGATCAAATTAGTTACGTAATAAAGTATTTACACAGAAGAAGATAAATGTAATGTCATCACTTAGATAATTATGTTCACCAGATTAGGTGTATTTAGAGATTTAAAAATCTATAAAATAGTGACATTCTATCATCATAATCATCATCTGCCTACCCTTTTTCCCAATTATTGTTGGGGTCGGCTTCCAGTCTGACCGGATTCAGCTGAGTACCAGTGTTTTACATGGAGCGACTGCCTATTTGAACTCCACAACCCAGTAACTGGGTAACACGGTACCTCTTGGCAAGACTGGTGTCAGATCTCAGACTACCCTTAACGACTGTCAAAGATCTTCAAACGACAGCCGGGACCAACGGCTTAACGTACTTGCCGAGGCACGAAGGAAACTCGGTCGGCTGACCCGACCAACTACAGACCCATTTCGATAACGTCCATCCTCTGCAAGAGTATGGAACGGGTACTCTAAGCTCCTGGCATACCTAGAAGCTAATGACATCCTCAGTGACCGCCAATATCGATCAACTGGGGATCTTTTAGAGTATGACATTCACATCTGGAGTGAAGCCATCGAGAGGCACAGGGAAGCGCTTGCCGTCTCCCTGGACCTCTCGAAGGCTTCCTTCATTCGGTCTGCTCGGTGGTCTGTGCGATTGGATTGCAGACTTCCTGAAGGACCGGCCCATCCGAGTGGTTATTGATGGCCGCTCGTCTGACCAACTGGATATTAATGCCGGGGTTCCTCAGTGGACGGTACTCTCAGCAACATTGTTCTTGCGTCACATAAACGATCTACTAAAACCCACCTTGGCTATACGGACAACAGCACTGTTGCTGAGATACGTGTCCGACGCGCGCGCTACTGGGCCTCAGATCCGGTCTCTCCGACAAGCAATGGTTGGGCGCTTGAACCTGTCCTTGCAGGCAGTCTCCGAATGAGGCGATGCCAATCTGGTCAGGTTCAATGTTGCTAAGCCCCAGGCGAGTCTATTTTCCGCTAAATGGAGCCGGTTCCATCCGGCTCCTTCTTTCCGAGGTGTGACCGTGCCGATAACGGACCGACTTGAGGTTCTTGGCGTTAAGCTGACGTCGACCCTCAATTTTGGTCCACTCATTGAGGCAAAAGCTCAGCTGGCTGCCAAAAAGTTGGGGATCATTGCAAAAGTGAGATGGTACATCACCCCTGAACACTAGCTCAATTTGTATCAAGCACAAGTTAGATAATGCATGGAGTACTGCTCTCATCTCTGGGATGGATCTGCTAAATACCAGCTGGATGCACGTAGTCGATCGAAAAACGGGCCAAGAGGCTTATCGGCAATGAGATACTGGTCGAGTCTAGGCTCCAGAGCCTTGAACTTCGGCGCTGAGTTGCCAGCCTGTCGGTTTTTTATCGGTAACATTTCGGGGAGTGTTCGTTGGAATTGCATGAACTAATTCCTCCTAGCCAGTTCCATCATCGGACTACAAGACGTACTGCGATGCGTCATCGGTACATGGTGGACATCCCACCCACACGCACCAAACGTTTTGGGAAAACTTTCATTATGCGCACAGCAAAGGAGTGGAATTCCCTGCTGGTGTCTGTCCTGATAGCTACAACCTGGGAGTCTTTAAGTCAAGAGTGAATAGGTTTCTTCTAGGCAAGCGTCGGCTGTCGGTGTCCATACGTACGCAAAAAAATTGTTCCCTACCAAAAACACTGACTTCCAAAAATAAAGTTAATTTTCACTTTGTAGTTGTTATTTGGAAGTCGGTAGTATATTTTTGTAAAAAATAGTTTTTTTCTACTTTTGATAAAATTCGAGATCGTAATTGCTGATAGCATGTCACTCTGTCTCAATCCTATGTTATAACATCGTAATAAATGTGTCTTTCAACACACAATATACCAGATACATCAGAACAAAAACAAAAATAAAGTATAAAGTCAATAAAGATGTAAGAAATTAGCAGGAAAGTGTACCTCACGGCTGCGCCAAAAACTCCCAGTCCAGCAAAATTGCAGACTAGTGCCTGACGCTGGCTGATGTGTGACGTAACCGATTAACAGTTTTATACTGCATCGTGACGTGTGTATGCAAATTAATATAAAATAAATTTTTGTCCGATAAAAATAGTGAGAAATATGGACATAAGTAGTAACATTGCATAAATATTAAGTAGGTAACATTGCATAAATAAAAAACTAAGTACTTAAGTGGGTTACATAGTAGGTGGTACATATACATCATGTAATTGAGACATTTAGTGTGACCATATCATCTGTATGTACTTAGTATATGTCACTGCAAAAGCCCGAATTACGGTAAATCCTAGGTTTTACCGATCAAGAAGACCAAGTCTTACTAGTAAAAGCCCGGTATGATCTATAATAATCGTTAATTTCGGGCTTTTACCAGCAATTTCGGGTTCGATTACCGCACGGTTTTTTTTTTGTATGACTTACAGATAGTGGTTCCGGCTCTGGGTGTTTGTGTATGAGAGCTTATATATGTTTGTAAACGCACCCACGATACAGGAAGAAATTCCTAGTGAGAGACAAAGTTAAAAAAAAAAATCTTAGGATTTACTTCAGAGACTCTATGAAACGAAACATGGAGAACAATTAAGGGCGTCAGACGCGACACAGTTGTAAAATAAATCCGATGCAGTCGCTATGTTGTCGCACATTCGATTAATTAATTAATGATGAATGGATAAATCACGACTAACGCAATTGAAATTCAAAAACCCGAACGTCTTATACAGTAACATTATAAACCACAAATATTTTACAACTATGCCATGTCGCATTATTATAGTATAGAAAAATATGTTAAAATAGAATAATTGTCTTGATTGTGATGTGTTATGATTAATTTAATTTTCGGTGAAAAAAATGTAGAAAAACGGTTAAAATTTCACTTGTGTAGACACTTATAAAGATAACTATAAATGTAAAATTTTACTCACTATTGTTTGAAAATGTTACGATTAATTTAATATTCCACGCGATTTTAGCTAACGTTTAACAGTAATTGAAATGTAATATGTAAAACGTTAAAATTTGTTTTTTTTCTTCAAAAATGTGTGAAATAAAATCGATTGATTGTAAATAAGTTTTGATTTATTTGCGTGATAAGTGTTTTATTAGATAATATCAACGGAACATTATACCGGGATGAAAAGCTATCCTATGTCGCCATCCTGGTTCTAGTTTCATCTAAATCCAGTCAGCTATTTAGGCGAAAATTGTAACAAACAAAAACTCCTATTCGCATTTGAAAGAATCGATTTTCGGTACCCGGTTCGAATTCGATTATAAAGAATTCCTAAAAAAAAACGTAGCAAAACTTAGCCGCAGTCAGGGACGATTCTTACAGACATTTGACCAAATTTGTAGTTCGCGATGATATCGATATGACAGTGGCACACATCTAGTACTGATATATTTCTATAGATAAGTATCTATAGCATCCTCGGTCACACTGGCACAAAAGATGGCATAAGCAAAACTATATCTATCTCTTTATGCTGATGACGTTATCTGTTAGTGCGAAAGTGAATACCGATGTTGAAATTGCGTCTTAAACATGTTCTCTCTATAATATTATACATACTCTCTGTCAGCAATCAAATTAAAAAAAACAGCTGTCACAGCTCGTCAAATCGTCCGATGAAACATCGTCTCATTGTCAACGGAAACCAATGATATTCGCAGTTGACGCCTTGATTGCAGGAATAAATCATTCTTTGAACGAAAGCTCGAAAATGGCGGGAATTAAACGTCGACCTAGAATTGCTTTTTCGCGATTAATTCGGTAAAGGTATTCCGGTAATTATTGGGTGGTTTGATGGGTGATTAAAACGATGGTTGATGCTTCTAACGAGAATGTGAGATATGTGTACACCTGTGAATTAATGGTGTTTGTAAATGAAAAAAAATCCCTTTGAATTTACATGGTTTTATTCATACATATACAGGCAGAGACTAAAGTATAGTAGTCACAGCGGATCTTTGTGTCTCTGAAATTGACTCTGCCAACCATTGCACAAGAAACAGTTTGTCATCGAGTATACTGCATAGAGTAAACGAGATAGAACGATGCGACAAAAAAAATTGCTATTGCGCAGGGTCTAGCAGCCAATTCAGAGACACAAATATCCGCTGTGAGTATTATACGCCTCCTGTTACGATCCTACTATACTCATTTTGCTTAATTACGCATAGACTAATAGATATTCGCACGCCCAGAACGACACTGCATTAAGTCAAAATGTTTGTATCATATTCATTTTAAGAATATTGTAGTAATCCCTTTACCTCATCAAAATGAACTAAACCGCATTCACTAATATCCACATTTATTATTAGACTATTTCTACTAGGTTACAAAGTAAAGCAAACAAAATAAACTACAACAACAATCTAATTCAAACTACCCCAAACCCAACATTATTATGTGTGAAACAGTCCCCAAAACTTAGTTCCCAAGTAGACGGGGGTCAAACAGGTCGCAAGTTCGTGATCAATGGCCAAACAGTGCGATATCACAGATGGTATAACTAATAGCGCTGAGTACATTCATTAATCGTGAGACGTCCGATCATTAGTAACTGCCAACCTCGACTGAGAGGCACGCGTGGTCGCGCGTCGCAAACTACCCTCGAATTCGCTTGATTAGTAGATTGGGTGTTAGGAGGAATAAGTGAATGCTATTAAGCTATAGGGGTTAATTGTAGGATAAAAGTAAGCATTCGTTCACATGGCGTTGTATTGGCATTTTTTGCAGAATAATCGTGGGGTTAAACGGCAATGAAAATTAAACACGATGTTGATACCTACTATAAAAATCGTACGTGTAATGTGCGGCCATTGATATATATTAATATATCAATAGAAGAGAAGAGAAGAGAAGAGAAGAGAAGAGAAGAGAAGAGAAGAGAAGAGAAGAGAAGAGAAGAGATAAAACAATTCATACAGCAATTGATAAGAGAAATGTAGATTGGTTGAATAAACAGATAAATAAGTCAATACGGAAAGATTTAAGAAAATTTAATACTAATATAATAATTAATACAATAAAATCATGCAGAGGTCCAAAAGTGTTTCGAAGGAAAACTTGTGCCGGTTCCAAACAAATCATTAAGCTCAGGGATGACAGTGATAACATAATGACGGATCGGACTCAGATTGTGACTATCGTTGAGAAGTTCTATGGCAAACTTTATGCATCTAAATCTGCGGAACCAATGCCTCTCGAAGACGATCCTAGAGCACCGCCTTTGGAGCATCAAAACTATGAAAAGTTACCACCTATTCTGCCGTGTGAGGTCACAAAAGCACTACACGACATGAGGACTGATAAGTCTCCTGGTGAAGACGGAATTACGGTCGAGCTGCTCCGGGCGGGTGGTGAACCGGTTCAGAAGATTCTCGTTGAGCTTTTTAATAGGGTTATTTATGATGTCCGTACCCCAGAACTATGGAAGAACGCTATAGTCACCATAATTCACAAAAAGGGTGACATTTCAAAACTATCAAACTACCGACCCATTAGTCTCCTCTCTCAGATATATAAGCTTTTTGCTAAAATCCTGACTAATCGACTTACCCGTGAGCTAGATGAAGCCCAGCCCATCGAGCAAGCTGGTTTCCGCAGCGGATATTCCACTATCGATCATATCCACACGGTAAAGCAGCTGATGGAAAACAGCCAAGAATATAACCGGCCCCTGTGCCTAGCTTTCGTCGATTATGAGAAAGCGTTCGACAGTGTCGAGCATTGGGCCGTGTTCCACGCTCTCCATCGCTGCCACATTGATTCCCGTTACGTGGATATACTGCGGGAACTATATACCTCGGCCACTCTGCAGGTCCGAATGCAAACACTATCAAAACCCGTACCGATCGAGCGGGGAGTGCGACAGGGTGACACCATTTCACCGAAACTTTTCACAGCAGTCCTAGAAGATATCGTGAAAAGCTTAGATTGGGATTCGTGTGGTATTAACATCAATGGTGCCTACCTGTCTCACTTAAGATTTGCAGATGACCTTGTGCTTTTCGCTGAAAACCCCAATGACCTCCAGAAAATGCTTCAGAGCCTTCATGATGCTTCATTTAAGGTAGGCCTTAGAATGAATATGGCCAAGACAAAGGTTATGGCAAGCCTCTGCAGCGATTCAAATGCTCTTGTTAAAGTCGGAAATAAGACGCTGGAGATGGTTGACCAATATGTCTACCTTGGCCATATTCTTTCATTTGGCAAAGAACATCAACAGACGGAAGTATCGAGAAGAATACAGCTCGGGTGGGCCGCTTTTGGCAAACTGGACGATATTTTGAGGTCAGTCAAGATACCACAATCTCTGAAAACCCGTCTCTACAACCAGTGCGTTTTGCCCACCATGACTTACGGTGCCGAGACGTGGACGCTTACACAGGAGGCTGTGTATAGGCTTCGAGTTGCACAGAGAGCCATGGAGCGTTCCATGCTTGGTATACGGCTAACAGACCGAGTTCCAAACGTTGAGATCCGAAGACGTACGAAGGTTTCCGACATTGGAAAGCGAATTTCGGAACTGAAATGGAGTTGGGCGGGACACCTGGCAAGGCGCGGTGATGATAGGTGGAGTAAAGTAGTGACCGAATGGCGTCCAAGGACTGGAAGGAGAAGTATTGGTCGTCCAGCGGCGAGATGGGCAGATGACATTGTTGCCATTGCGGGTAGAACCTGGATGAGGTTGGCACGGGAACGTGGTGATTGGTACAAGAAGAGAGAGGCCTATGCTCAGCAGTGGGCGAAGTCGGGCTGTGGATGAATGAATGAATATATCAATAGCGGCTTTAGTAATTAATACCTTGAATATATAAGCTGGCCCGGTAGAGTACAGATTTCTAATAAAATGTGAGGACAGCCTATTGGTTTTGTTACCACTGACGTGCGTAGAACTAAGCCCATAGCCTGAAGAATATTGATAAGATAGTAGAGTAGGAGGCAGAGGGCATTGCTCGCAGAATGGATGACTAAACAGTTCTGGAGTGGCGACCGCGTACCGCAAGACGCAGCGTTAGAAGGCCTAGCTCCCACTAGGTGGACTCACGACCTGGTTAATGCTATGGAAATCAATAGGAACGGTCGATGTGGCGGCACTTGGGAGAGGACAAGAGATGTCTAGCAGTAGACGTCTTTCGGTTGAAATGATGATGACTCATGGCAACGCGCACTTTATTAAACAAACAAAAAAGAACAACATTCAATAAACATCGTTTTATTAACTTCGCAGCAATTTCATTAGTACCGTTTAAAAATAACAACTTTATTTCAGTCCTTACCTACAAGCTTTTCAATTTAACTGCTCGACCAATTAAAGCACTCCACGGTCGTGCAATATGAATTTTTCACGGATCTCTGGAATACGTCGGGAGAGCAATGTTTTTACGAAAAAACCTGTATATTGCTGACTGCACGAATCAGAACACTGACAATATGAAAACATCAAAATAAGTCTCAATTTTGTATTTTTTGCTGTCAGCCTATTCGTCTTTTTGGATTTGTTGTACCTATACGAGTGCCATCCATATTTTCAATTTTCGAAAACGTATTGCAAGAGAACGTGGCAATGCTGCTAGCGTCCTGAGCACTTTTCCCGTTGATAACGATGTGGACGAATTTTTTGACGCCCAATGCGCCGCCACTTTTATACGCGTTTGTATATAAGTATGTTATGTTTTAGTTCATTGGTCACATTGCCCGAAAGGGTGGTCATAACCTCGAGCAGCTGATGATCACTGGCAAGGTCGAACGCAAGAGGCCGAGGGCCCGCAGCCTGATTAGACGGTCTGACCAAATCCGTGCAACGCTGAAAACCAAGTTGCACGAAGCACTCCACGACTCCAAGGACAGACAGATGGAGAATCAGTCAGCGAAAAGTTCTTCTCCTGTCGGGGGAATCAAGACCCTCAGTAATGAGAAACACGACGCTATTAGGATATTAGTGTATAATTTTTTTTGTTGCAAGCAGTAGTAATAATAAAAATATGCTTATGGAAGTCTAAAAAGAAACAACTAGGTATTCGTTTCTTTTGGTTTCTTCAAAATTATTTCTAACCTAAAATTAGGTAACATCATAAAGTAATATTGTGTAATTTTTCGCATCAAAAATTCGATATAGTTAGCTGAGCACCTAGAAGATAACTCATTTTTATTTAAAAAATCCATACACCCTATAAAAAACAAACTTCAACTCGGACAAACATTGTAAATCTCGCTTGCCAATCAAGTTTTAACGTATTCGGGTGGATCCATTGCATTGGAATCGAGTTTTAAATTGATTTTCATTGCAGTTTCATTATATATTCATGCAAGGCACACAATATACCCTGATTCATATACTTGCGGCAATAATTACGTATTTTGTGAGGGTATTATGTGATTTAAATTATTTTGGTCATACTTTGTATGTTTCTGGTATCCATTAACTCATCATTGAAATCTGAAATGATGTTTTCCCACTGTAATCAAATGTAGCGGTTTCAGCTTCATTTAGTACAACTGGAATGGATTATGCATATGATTAATTACCTACATAATATAAGATTACTTAATTACCTTAACTAACGTACGTACTTACAACATACGTTTTTTTTTATATCAGAATAAAAAATAAAAAAGAATAATGCGAAATATTTTCTTTACCTTCAAATACAAGACACATCTTCAACGATGAAATACCAGCAAAATTCTACGGCATTTACGTAGATTTCTTACCCTTTCCACTAACGAAGTGTCACCCCCTTTACCGTCAAAACAGAAAACGAATTGGTACAATGCGTCCCGATGCGATTTTGGAATATAACGAGCTATCCTGTTATCAAGCTGGGAATTGAGTTGTACGGTTCAACTCAAACAGCAGCGAAATATAGACCAAGCTGGTTGGCGGCCATTTTGAGAAAAGTGACTTTATCTTTTTCTAAAACATTCTTTTTATAAACTGGGTTTTGTTTTTCTGGCCAGTGTTTTTTTAAAAGGGCTTCTTTGTTTTAAGAATTCCCTTGAAGTTAATTGTTATTGATATCGCCTTGGGAATAAATGTTCAGTTGTTATGTAAATGAGCTCTCCACCTACGCAATATTGCCATTTGCGAAATTTAACAAAGCGGTAAGAACCCACTCTGTTTACTTATTGCTTCGCGGAATCAACTGGGTGGGTGTTGTGGATAATAACGTCGACACACACCAAGAAGTACATAACATCCTGTTGGAATTTGTTCGTGTTGCGGTCCAAAGACGTCAGTCTTCGGAGTCTTTTGGCAATAGCTTTAATGTAGGCTTTTATAATAGCGTTCTGACCACACCTTTATCAGGTGAAGTCAGAATTCTTAATCATATTATTATAATGGGTACAAGGTTCCGGATAGACTAGTTTATTATACTTTTAGTGATTATTTTGTATGAAATCATCGGGGTGGCATATTCTGTTAAATAAAACGCCGTAAATAAATAAAGATTAAAAAATGACGGAACAAACACGTTTATACATAATGTTTAAATTAATATTACAAAATAATATTTTAATATAGGTAGGTTTATCAATTTCCTTTTTTTCTCAAACAACAAAAACTAGGTTTCTCATTCTTAGAAATTTATAAAACTGGGACATACACGGATCTTAGTAGTGATGGTTTACAGAAAGGCCAGGTGCACAGTACCTACTTATATCCGACGTGCGTGGCCTTGTATGACTGGTTGTATGAACGTGAATGAAGAAAAAGGATAAAAGGATCGTAGCAGGTGGTGTACTTTAGTTTCTGCCTACCCTCATGGTAAAAGAGCGTGGGCTAATGTATTTAATATGTATGAATAAACTATGTCATTTCAAAGGCCATTTATTCATTTACCTTCACAAATACCAATCATTCACAGGAAATGTAGCACTCACATTCACGTTAGCGGCACCGACCATGGTTTTAATCACCCATCAAACCACCCAATAATTACCAGAATACCTTTACCGAATTAATCACGAAAGAGCAATTCTAGGTCAACGTTTAATTCCCGCCATTTTAGAGCTTTCATTCAAAGAATGATTTATTCCTGCAATCAAGGCGTCAACTGCGAATATCGTTGGTTTCCGTTGTCAACGAGACGATGTTTCATCGGATGATGCGGTGAGCTGTGGCAGCCGATATTTAATTACATTTTTTATATGATTTCTGTGGTAGTTGGATATGGTGAAAGAATTGGGCGGATATGCATGTGACATGTGGGATTTATTTATTTATTTATTCATATAACAATTCACATTGTGTTTGAGTTATGTAGTACATTATTTAATTCATTACAGCCAAGAACAAAAATTATGGATTTAAAACAGTAAATTTCACTTAAAATAATCAATAACATATGATAAATAATAATATTATGTCAATACTGTATTTAGTATAAGATTGTAAATAGTTATTAAATGAAAATAAAAAAATAAATAAAAAAAATGTCAACTTATTCCATAAAATACAAAAAGTCAACAATGCGTGTATTAAATGTCATAAAAAAATACTAAAATACTGAAACCATTTACCATCCTTTGTCTACAAATCAGATAAAGAATATAAACATTTATTCAACAGGAACGCCCTAAGTTTAGCTTTGAATAGAGTACCCTTGTAAATCAATGATCTTAAGTCGGTAGGCAACCTATTAAATAATTCCACCGATTGCTATTTAGAGCAGTGTTTAACAATATTGAGTTTAGTTGCAATTTTGTTTTTCATAACGTTTCTTCTTGTGTTCTCTCTAAGTTCACGTTCTTCTTGTGATTCGTGCTCGTGTATGTATTTTGCAAAGTGGCTGAGTAGTACTAAAACATATAAACTTGGTACTGTTAAAATACCTAATTTTTTAAAGTATTCTTTACAAGACTCGTGTTGTGGGATTCTGACAATCGTTCTTAATGCACGTTTCTGTAGTATGAATGCTATTTGGCAATTATACCCGTAACTGCTTCCCCAAAACATAATGCTGTATCGTAACCTGGATTCTACCAATGCATAATATACTGATTTTAGCTGCTTTAGATCAATACAGTCCCTTAGGTTTCTTAGCGTGTAACAAGCTGAAGATATTGACGAATCGATGGTGGCGAGCTCTTTTTTCCAGTTTAATAGGGAATCTATATAGACTCCTAAAAATTTTACTTCGTTTACTAGTCCAATATTATCCCTTTTAAGCATGACCTCTATGCTAAAACAACGTCACGTAACAGCGATAGCTGTTACGTAACGTTGTTTTAAACAACATAACATGGGTTTTATTTGGGTTTATAATTAGGTTATTTGCTGTAAACCAAACGGAAAGATTTTCTAAACACATATTTACTTTTTCTGTCAACTCATTTAGGTTTGACGAGCCGATTATGGCGTTCGTATCATCTGCAAACATTACAAGCCCTGCGTTGTGTTGGGTATCGTTCATAAAATTAAGTAAATCATTAGTAAAAATTAGATATAATATTGGGCCCAAGATTGAGCCTTGAGGCACACCGCGGCTTATTTTGGTCATTTTTGACTTATATATTACTTCACTCACACACTTTATGTCACAATTGTTTGCATTAATGTCTTTTATTTCTACGTACATTCTACGGTTTTTTAAATAAGATGTCAAAAGTTTTAACGCTTTACCCCTAATGCCATAATGCTCTAGTTTAGCCAGAAGTAGCTCGTGATCTACAGTGTCAAACGCAGAACTTAAATCAATAAACAAGCCAGCCACTTTCATTTTGTCATTCAATTTACAAATAATGTCATTAACAAGATTATTTATTGCATCTGAAATGCCTACTCCCTTTTGGTATCCAAATTGTCTAAAGTTAATTTTTCAAAATTATTTTGATACAATTGGTAATAAGGATATTGGCCGGTAGTTTTTGGGATCCGTTCTTGTACCCTTTTTGTGTAACGGAACCACCTTTGCCAATTTAAGTTGTTCTGGAAAAACAGTCTCTTCAATACATTTATTAATGAATTCAGATAGGGGATACGCTAATATTTCTATATTTTCCATGATCACCGATATCGGCACTTCATCGTGTCCACAAGACTTTTTGTTTGCCATTTTACGTACAATTTTTGCTTTTTCCTGTGGTGTTGTCACATTGAATGTCATCTCACTTTCTGTTCTCGGTGTTGAGTTTCTTAGGAAGGACATCGCTCTTTCTTTTTCTGAATTTAAAAGTGATGATTTATACATAAATATATCAATAAAAGTATCTGCTATTTCTTGTGGATCTGTAACCACCTTGTTGTCAATGTTTAGAACAAGTTTTCTTTTAACTTTGTTTTGCTTTCGCGTTGTCTGTTCATTTACAATCTTCCATGTCTCCTTTGATATGTTATTGGCTTTGTTGAGATAACATGATATGGCTAACTTTCGTGCGTGCTTTAAAACTCGTCTATAGATTCTTATGTAATTGATTTTGTAGTTATAAACACTAGTATTATTGGTGGTGCCCGAACATAATATTCTTTTCATTTTGCTTGACACCTTAATTCCCTTGGTAATCCACTTTATCTGATTATTGTGCATCAGTTTTACTTGCCGACTTTTCTTTGGGTAACACTCACGAATTTTTTTACTAAAACAATTGAGAAATGTATTGATGCCTACGATATCATTACTTTTGGGAATTAAATAGTCATCATCATCTTCCTGGAGAAGGGGTATAACTTATTATATACCGTCAATTAATTCATTTTGTGGTTTTTTTAAGTAAAGTCACTATCTTAAAAACTATTAATTTAACATAAAAATTAACTCAATAATAATAAAGAGCATTAATCGTTTACCTATAAAAAACATTACATATAGTTCATTTTTACCCGACTGCCGAAGGAGGGTAATGTGTTTATTAGTCTATGTATGTATGTTTGTTCCTATATGGCGTTCCAGAGACCAAACGTGTTGGCCGATTTTGATGATTCATACGTCAATCGATTCGTCTTAACCCTGCGAGTGTCATAGGCTACATTAAAATTGGACAATAGAAAAGTTGCGGATTTTGGGCGCCATATCGTGGGGGCCCAAATTTTTTTTTGCTTCAAACCCATCGTGTGGGGTAGCCAAAATAAAGAGTTTTAAGAAGTGATTTCAAAAATATATAACACTTATATGTTTAAATGTATCTAATTCGAAAAAAACTTAAATAAAAAGTTATAAATAAAAAAAGTTAAATCAAAACATCAAAAAACCCGACGTTTTTTTTTTTTTGTAGCTGTTTAAATAACAAACACGCAATTTGAAGCGCGCGGAGCGTTTTTTGCGTCTCCTGTAAAGGCGCATTTTGGACTTAGATCCCTTTTCAGTAGAGCCACAGATTTAATGCCTTAGTTTGACAAGTTTCCCAGTTTAACAAACAAGCCAACAACTTAAAATTCTTTATTAAGAAGTATGTATCAAATTATTAAATAAATGAATTGAACTTGGTATAAATAATAATAATAATAATAGACCCTGCACAACCGCGAGGTATGCAGTCTTAGGGAATACTTCCAGGCCGTCGACGTGGGTATGCATCGAGATGTGGTAGCGGTGGACAAGGGCCTTACCCCGCTCTCCTTGGCTAACGAGAACTGGCGCAAACCTATAGTACTAGATACTAATGACCGCAGGGAGGTATGACAGAGCAAGGAGCTTCACGGTCGCTTCTACCGGGTCCTACATGGGCCCGATGTTGATCTTTTAGCGTCCGTGGCCTGGCTGCGATTTGGTGACCTTTTCGGGGAAACCGAAGGTTTTGTCTTTGCGATTATGGACGAAGTTATGATGACGAACAACTACCGGAAATACATTGTGAAGGACGGCACAGTTGACATCTGTCGGGCATGTCACCGGCCGGGAGAATCTATCCGTCACATTATCTCCGGTTGTTCTAGTCTGGCTAACGGAGACTACTTGCATAGACACAACCTTGTAGCCAGGATTATCCATCAGCAACTTGCTCTTAAATACAATCTTGTGGAATCGGAAGTGCCTTACTATGTGCCCGACCCAGTTCTCGAAAATGGCAATGTCACATTGTATTGGGATCGGTCTATCATCACTGACAGGACTATTGTTGCCAATAAGCCTGACATAGTGGTGATAGACCGACTAGAGCGTCGCGCAATGATTGTTGATATAGCGGTCCCCCATGACGAGAACCTCGTGAAGGCTGAGAGAGATAAGAAAAGCAAGTATCTTGATCTGGCTCGCGAGGTTGTCGACATGTGGGATGTGAATACAGCAGTCATTGTGCCGATAGTCGTGACGGCCAATGCCATAATAGCCAAGAGCCTCGACGAACATCTGAGGAGGCTCTCGTTGGGCAGCTGGATCAAGCTTGCTCCAGAAAGCGGTACTCCTGGACACGGCGCGTATCGTTAGGAGGTTCCTCTCTCAGGAGCCCTGACCACCGGTAGCTTGGACCCTGTTCCCGATACCGGTGGGCTACTATTTTTGTATTTTTAAATGTTTTTTTATTTTATTTTTTATAGAATAATATTTAAAAATGTAAAGATATGTATATATAAAATGAATAAATGAAATAATAATAAAGGGTGGGTCTCTATTTTTTATATTTTTAAATGTTTTTTCTTTGTATGTTTTATAAAAATATTTAAAAATGTAGACAATAAGAAAGAATATGAATAAAGGAGATAATAATAATAAACCATTTATTCCATATTTCATAGTTACATTTCAAATGTTGTTAGTAGTTTGCTTAAATATATGTTAGTGTTATAGGTATAATTAATAATTATTATATAGATTTACATACCATGCATAATCATCACTGCAATTAAAATTCAAACAATAATTCATTGAAGTTGTAAAACAGTAGAAATAATAATATTATCATTTATTCGCATGCCTAAAAAAATTAGTTCATTAGTTAATAATAAATTAAATATTTATTTAAAATGGATTATTAATAATTAAATAAAAATTGTTCATTGAATAAGAAAATATTAAATTAATATTGTTCATTACTATACAAAACAAAATTGAATATAACATTACCATTAAATTAGAATTTACTATCAAATTTTAAAAGAGAATTGAATAATAAATTGAGAATTAATAATTTAAATTAATATTTTATTTAATTATTTATTATTTTTAATAATTGGCATTTAACCAATGTGTTATGGGTATGTATTATTTACTTATTTGAAATATGGATCCCATCTTGGGTAAAGGCCTCCTCCAGCCTCTTCCATGACTCTCTGTCCTTGCCTAAGTTAATCCAATCGTTTCCCGTCGTGTTTGTTATATCATCAGCCCACCGTCTTATTGGTCTACCAACATTTCTTTTTCCTTTGGGGCCTTTCCATTGTGTGGTTTCTATGGTCCATCTTTTGTCTGTGTAACGTGAGATGTGACCAGCCCATTTCCATGTTAGAGTGAGTGCATGTTTGAGAGCGACGTTAAATTTTGTTTTTTGTCTAATGTATTCGCTCTTCACTTTACAATGTTTTCTGATATGCAACACACTCCTTTCTATTGCTCTCTGGGTACATATGATTTTCTGTTTTTATTTTTTTTTGTAAATAACCAAGTTTGGCAACCGTACAGTAGGCATGGTAAAAGGCATGTATCGAATACAATCTTTTTCAAGTAAGAATTTCTCTTAATGACCAAAATTTATTCCAGGTTACGTTTATCCTCCTAGTTACCTCTTCTTTATTACTGGATTTGATAAACGATAGCTGCTTGCCCAAGTATATATAGTCATTGATATATTGTATGTTGTTGCCTTGTATCACGATAGGCCTTTTGTTGGAGTTAGTCATTATTTAAGTTTTGATTATATTCATTTATAAGCCGACTTTTGAGCTTTCATGATCAAGTGATTTCATCATTACCTCCAAATCCCTCGAAGTTTCAGCTAATACAACTATGTCGTCAGCGAATCTGAGATGGTTTAGGTAACATCTATTTATTTGTATGCCTTTATTTGACCAATCCAAATTCTGGAATATATTTTCAAGTACTGCAATGAAAAGCTTCAGTGACAGGGGGTCTCCTTGCCTGGCTCCTCTTTCTATATTTATTTCTTCGCCTCTTTTTTCCAGTTTAACTCTGCTTGTACTATGTGCATAAATATATTTTAAGAAATTGATGTATGTTATATCAACGTTTGAACGTTGGAGTGCATTCCAGATTGAACAGTGGCTGATGCTGTCAAAAGCTTTGCAATAGTCTATAAAGCCCAGTTACAGACGTCTATGAAACCCTTGGTATTTTTCTATAATTTGTTTTAGTGTCTGTATATGGTCTGTGGTGCTAAATCCTGATCGGAAGCCTGCCTGTTCCTTCGGTTGCAGTTTGTCAATATCTTGAGTCATTCTTTTTAGTACTATGGATGAAAACAGTTTGTATATACTTGCTAGGAGGCTTATGGGTCTGTAGTTTCCTATATCTAAGGGGTTTCCTTTTTCAAAAAGTAAAGTTATATCGGATGTGCACCATTGTTTTGGTACAGTTTCTGTGTCCAACACCATATTAAAAAGCTGCGACAGGTGGTGAATTAAAATAGGTGCGCCTATTTTTAGAGCTTCATTACATATTCCGTCTGGGCCGGGACTCTTATCAGCTTTCAACCGTGTTATGTGTTCATAAACTTCTGAGTCTTCAATTGGTTTAATGCAATTAGTTCTGCTTTCATTATTAGATTGTATTTCAATTTCATCATCATTTCTTTTGCGGTATAAGTCTTTAAATAAGTTTGTTGCGTGGCATATAATGTCTTCCCTTGATTTTGTTCTTTCTGATTTATGTTCAAGTTGTTGTATCCATGTTTTGTGTATAATTAGTTCTTTGTTGGCTTTTTTATAACTTCTAAAATTCCTTATGTTTCTTGTAATAATTTCTGGTCTATGGTTGCTGTAGTCTTTCCGGATTGATCTGTGGGTTTCTTTAAATATTTTACTAAGTTTATTTTTAATGTCTCTGGTTTTGTTTTTTGTTAGTACTAATTCAGTGCACCTTTTTATTAGTTGTTCTAACATTTACTTGGTATGACCTGTCTGATAGAACATCTGTAATAACACCTGGAGACCAGAATTTACTTACCGAAGGTTGTAGTTGCACTGAAACTGGTTGCCCAATTTCTAAATAAACTGCTTTCTTTGTATTTTTATCATAAGATTGTTTGGAAACCTTACGTCTCTTTTCTATGCTATTCGGCACATCTTCAATGACTTGTGGTTTAAGAAGATTTGGAAGTACAGGTAGAAAACCTCGCGTTCTTCGAGAGTATAGACGCTGAACAGGGCTAGAGTCTACTTTATTTGGAGTATTTCTAAGACAGAGTAAATTGAACCAAAAATCTTCATTATTTTCTGCTGATTTTAATAATAGCTTTTTTGCTATCTTTACTGTTCTGCTTTCCCATTTCCTTGTGGATGGTTGGGTGATGAAGTATCATGAGTGAAGCTCCATTTATTGGAAAAATCTGAGAAATCCCTGTTTACAAAATTGCTCCCTCCATCTGTGATAACATTCTCAGGAATGCCATGTCTAGAGAAGTTTTTCTTGCAACATTCTATTACAGATCTTGCCGACAAATCTTTCAGTATGTCAATTTCAAAAAAATCAGAATAGTGATCTACTGTAATTAGATATTTAATTTGTTTACCATCATGGGTTAAGAAAAATACATCCATGGATATCATTTGGTAAGGATATTCTGGTATTTTACTAGTTTGCATGGTAAATTTTTGTTGACTGGGAAGAAACTTATTACAAATAGAGCAACTTCTAACCATTTCTGTAATATCTTTAGACATTGAGGGCCAAAATATTGCTTGCCTAGCAAGCTTTAAAGTGTTTTCAATGCCTGAATGAACTTTATGTAATTTAGTAAGCATTTTTGTTCTTAGAGTTTCAGGGATAAGAATTGATTGACCCTTTAATATAAGACCCTGATAAGTAGTTAAATCATCTTTAATACTTAAATATTGATGTAAAGCTTCTGGTATATCCTTTGAATAAGTAGGCCATCCATAAGTAATGAATTGTTTTAGTTTTTGATAATTATGTTCATTCATTTTTACTTGTTCTATTTATTTTAAGCAGTTGTCAGATATCGGTAAATCTATGATGGGATTTATGTTCTCTATAATTTTAAATATCTTCATATCTTTAGATTTGTCAACATCATTGCAATCCAAATAAAATCTTGACAAGGCATCAGCCATAACATTGTCTTTTCCTGACACAAATTGTAATTCTAAGCAATATCGTTGTAATGTTAGTAACATTGACTGAAGTCTTTTTGGGGCATTCAGTAAAGGTTTTTTGAATATACTTAGTAACGGCCTGTGGTCAGTATTAATAATTGTTTTAGGATTGCCAATAATGAGTTGGTCAAACCTGGTACATGCAAATACTATTGCGAGGAGCTCCTTCTCAATCTGAGCATATTTCTTCTCAGTAGGGGTGAGGCAGCGTGAAGCATATGCAACAGGATGATTTTCCTGGAACACTGCAACACCCAGGGCTCCTTCACTGGAATCACATTCAATAATTAGTGACTTATTTTTATCATAGTATTTAAGTGTCTTTATATCACTAACTTTAGATTTAAGTCTTTCAAATTCTTTTTGTGCTTTTATGCTCCACAACCAGTCTGTTTTGTCATGTGTGAGTAACCTCAATTCAGCTGACTCTTCACTTAACTTTGGTATGTATCTACTTAAATAAGTTATTACTCCTAGAAATCTTTGTAGTTCTTTTTTGTTATTTGGAATAGGTATGTTTTTTACTGCTTCTATTTTTGAAGGATCTGGCTGAAGCCCTTTGTTAGTAAATATATGACCATAGTATTTTACTGATGTTTGTAACAAATTGGTTTTACTATTATTTAATTTGCAATTATATTTTGTTAATCTTTGTAAGAGATCGTTTACGTTATCACGAGTGAGTACGTTAAAAAACTTGGAATAAGCACACTGTAGCCTATGTGATTGGTCGATTATTAAACTCTTTTATGGTGTTAAACCCTTTGCCTCGCCGAATTCACTTACGCAATTAGGCTGCAGGCGTTTGTATGTTACGCTTTCACCCCTTAAGGCGTAAACTCACATTCACATTATAATATTAACTTAGGATTAGGATAATTCAAGGTTCTCATAATCTTAAATTACGTCAGTTTATTAACTTTAAAACTTTCGCGTTTCATTCGGCCGTGTTGCAACGACCGTGGTCCCGGGTAGACAAAAACCGGGAAACCGGGTAAACGTCGGGCGAAATAGGTAAACAAACAATCGAAATTATCGCGTTAAATTTCCCGTTATAATTATATTGTTTTCAATTACGTCAGTTTATTTCGTAATAAATACTATTTTTTACAAAGAAATGTCGTCAAGCTATTTCTTCAGAGGTAAGGTTGTTTCCGAAACTTTGATCAATAGAACCTTGAAAGATTTGTAGGCGTCTTTTTTCTTTTTCACCGGATGTTTGCTTCCCCTTCAGGATCTAGAGAAAACTTCTCAATTGGTCTGTATATGTCATCTGAACTCGAAATAGTAGTTCTCGTTATTGATCAACTAGATAACTCGATACAAACAGTAATAATTAAATAATACAATATAAATAATATTTCGTTATTTATACCCGACTATCCGGCTGGTCCTCGTGGGGAATTAGACCACTACCCTCCACCTAAAAATAAAAAATAAAAAGTAACTACGTTAAAACTCTGCACTTTTAATGTAAGATCGCTATCGACAATAGAAAGATTCCTCGAATTACGTAATGCCCTAAAAAACATTAATTGCGACATCTTGGGGATTTCAGAAGTCAGGAAAATGGGCTGCAACATTGAAGAATATAAAGACTACATTTTCTTTTATATCGGGCAAACCAAAGGTCTACACGGAGTGGGATTCCTAATCAAGAAAAAGTACAAAAACAACAAAAAAACTTTACAGGAGTTTCAGAACGAGTAGCACTTTTACAATTGAAGTTCAACATCTTTCCTATATCAATAATACAAGTATATGCACCTACAGAAAGATCACCCGAAGATGAAACTGAAAAATTTTACAGTGACATCAAAGCTGCTCACGCACTGGCTGACGGGCAAGTTGTAGTAGTGATGGCAGACTTCAGTTCTAAAATAGGCTGCCCGAAAACAAATCACTACCCTGTTATGGGAAAATACGGAGTCGGAGAACGCAACGAAAGAGGGGATCGTCTGATAAATTATGCTTACCAATACAAACTGTCAATTATGAACACATTTTTTAAGAAAAAAAGAGAGAATAAATGGACTTGGAAATCACCGGATCAAAAAACGAAATCGACTTCATATTGACAAACAATCCTAAACAAATAATAAATATGGAAACACTAAGTATCATACTATTTTCCTCGGACCATAGACTGTTGAGAGGCACACTACTTTTAAACAGACCTATAAAGAGTAGAAAAAACTTCGTAACACCACTCAATAAAAATTCAAAAAAAAACAGAAGAAGAAATCGAAAACTGCATAAAAAGTTTACAAACAAACATGGCAAGCAATGGAAAAGAACCGACTGATGTTCAGACCTACTACAACCTCCTGGCAGAAAGCATTAAGGACAGTTTGAAGTCACAGAACTTAACTAAATTAAAACAAAACAAAATATTCAGCAAAGACATAGAACAACTAATAAAAAGGTGCACTGAATTAGTACTAACAAAAAACAAAACCAGAGACATTAAAAATAAACTTAGTAAAATATTTAAAGAAACCCACAGATCAATCCGGAAAGACTACAGCAACCATAGACCAGAAATTATTACAAGAAACATAAGGAATTTTAGAAGTTATAAAAAAGCCAACAAAGAACTAATTATACACAAAACATGGATACAACAACTTGAACATAAATCAGAAAGAACAAAATCAAGGGAAGACATTATATGCCACGCAACAAACTTCTTTTGCGGTATAAGTCTTTAAATAAGTTTGTTGCGTGGCATATAATGTCTTCCCTTGATTTTGTTCTTTCTGATTTATGTTCAAGTTGTTGTATCAATGTTTTGTGTATAATTAGTTCTTTGTTGGCTTTTTTATAACTTCTAAAATTCCTTATGTTTCTTGTAATAATTTCTGGTCTATGGTTGCTGTAGTCTTTCCGGATTGATCTGTGGGTTTCTTTAAATATTTTACTAAGTTTATTTTTAATGTCTCTGGTTTTGTTTTTTGTTAGTTATCTTAGGACAACAGAATTTAAACAATATTTAACATAAAAAGTCTAAAAATATGACATGATTGTATAATTTTGAAAATTAATTTTAATTTACTTAAAACTATAAACATAGAATTACTAGGTCATATACTTAATGTCTTATTTACCTAAATTGCAATAAAGTGCACTTTGATTACACATATAAAGATTGGGAAATAATTGGTAAGCAGAATTGTAAAATTAAACAGAGACACTTAATTTTTGCAGCTAACGACTAATATCCTTAGCCAGCAACAAATTGACGGTTAGTAGGCCATTGCAGTATCAGCAGCAAACGTTCGACGCGTGTGACCTTGAGTATGACGTACTAGACGCCCTCATAGTAGATGGAGTTGATGTGCCTGTATTCCGCTATTTTCCTAGCAGGGCACTCAGGGTCTCCCGTTTTATGGTTGTTGGGCTTTTTAAAGCGCGAACAAGTTGCGCATTTCGATGTGTCCGCTTTCTTTGTGCATTCGGACACTGAGTGTCCAGCTTCACCGCAGTGAGCACACACAGAGTTGACCTCTCTGCATGTTTTGGCTGCATGGCCATATAATTGGCACTTGTAGCATCTGGTAACCAGAGTGAAGTCCCTAACAGGGCAGGACGTCCAATTTATAAACAGCCTTGATGTCGAAATTAGGGCTTTACGTATATTGGCTGGAATTTCAATAATGTAATTACAGCTCGACGCATCTTTCTTCCCAGATTTGTGGCTTAATTTAACAGAGGCCAAAAACGACTCCATGGACATCTCTGGCAACTTATCTGGTATGTTCTGTTCGTAAATGCACTTGAAGACTTCAGTTTCAGACAGGGAAGACGGCACTCCTACAATCACGATCCGTGGTTTGCGCTTGTTGGGCTCATCGGCGGTTAGTCCAGATGTAGAAAGCTGGACGGCGTTCTTAATTTTTTCAGCGTCATGCTTGGTCTCTGTGCTAATAATAACACCTCCATTTTTGGTCTTGCGGACACCTCGTACATGCAGCTTCATTTGATCAGGTCGTATGATTTTTGTTACCATGTCTTTAGTTTCGTCACTGGACTTGAGTTTGTCACTAGGATAAATGACCACAGAGCTTAAATTGTTCGGTCGAATGAAATCATTTGACCCCTTTTTCACCATGTCGGCAAACGAAACATTGCCCGCAGTGCCAGAGTCCTTAATCGTCTGCTTGAGGTCCGAGATGTGTTCAGTCAAGTTGCGCTTTTCTTTTAAGGCATCAATCATATCGTGTGCTAAAATTGCTTTCTGCTTCAGGGATTGGTATAGGACTGCCATCTGAGAGGTGCCAGATCCTATTTTACGACACAAGTTTGAAATTTTCAGTTTCTGTTCCGAGTTTAGTTTGCCATCCGTTGCAATAGAGCAAACCTCATTTAAGTGCTGCTCAATGGTTGACATCCATCTTTGTATGTCGGGCGTGGATGCGACTTCAATCGAGAAATCTGATTGGGCTGGGATTTGCGTCGTCGTCTTCGCTGGCGAGGTGGAGGCTTGCACTCGGCCGCTTGGATTACAGGGACTGTTATCCATTTTATTTGATGGTCACTTCACTGTTACTAAGTTTTCATTATGTTTACAAAACTACACAGTATGCAAAAATATACAATAAAGAAGGTCACTATTATAATTGTTTTAATTTAATATTGCTAACGAGCACGTCTGTATTCTACGATCGAGCGCGAATCTATCAATGCCTTCTCTATGCAGATGATCAAGTTCTACTTGCATCGTCAGCAGAACAGTTGCAAGACATGGTGACTGTGATGAATGAAGCTTTTAAGTTAAAAGGGATGAGTATAAATGTGAACAAGACTAAGGTAATGGTTTTTGAAAGAGAAGACGATGTTTCGAAGTGTGAAGTGAAAATAAATGATAAGAGTGTGGAGCAAGTGAACGAGTTTGTATATCTGGGAAGTATGTTCACAAAGGATGGAAAGATTGAAGAAGATGTGGAAAGGAGAGTGAATGCAGGGAATAAAGTGAATGGTGCTATACATGCAGTTGTGACCAGCAAGTCGATGTCTCCGGAAGCTCGACTCGCCGTTCACAACAGCGTGCTGGTGCCTACACTTATGTATGGAAGTGAAGGTTGGGTATGGCTAAAAAGACATGAAAGTAGGATTAATGCAGTAGAAATGCGCTCCTTGCGGAGTATGTGTGGTGTAACTTTAAATGATAGATTGAGGAATGAGGTAATAAGACAACGTTGTGGTTTAAAAGAAGATGTAGTGACTAAAATTGAAAAGAGTATGCTAAGATGGTTTGGCCATGTTGAGAGGATGAATGAAAGGAGATTAACGAAAGGTATTTACAAGGCAGACGTGAAAGGAAACGCCGGGAGGGGACGCCCTAGAAAGACATATTTAGACCTTATAGGTGATGTTCTTCAGAAAGGCCAAGTGCGCAGTACCCATAACCGGCGTGTGTGTATGACTAGATGTATGAATGTGTGTGAAGCAAAAGAAGTATGTAGGGATCGTAGCAGGTGGCGTTCTGTAGTTTCTGCCTACCCCCATGGAAAAAAGGCGTGAGTTTATGTATGTATGTATGTATATCAAATAAAATTATAGATTTAGTTGTTATATCTTGTAAATATTAGAGATTGTCTTTTTATTTATATAGATTTTGTAATTATGACATAAATTACTTACCGCTCTATTAGTCGTCATATCATATCAGTACCTATAATCACCTCCCAGCCATATCATCATTCACGCCCTCTGCAGCAGAAGGACAGATAAACAAAATCCCGGAATAGCAAAATCCCAGATTAGCAGAAGGACAGATAAATTGCATAAAGGCAGAAGTACAGATCCACACAGAAAACGAAAATAAAATTGAATAGTTACAATTGGTAACTTTTTTTTTTAATTCTTTCTAAGCTCGCATCTGACCACTATCTCGCCTGATGTTAAGTGATGATTTGGTCGAAGCACGCTTGCCTATTCACTCTTGACTTGAAGAGGTTGTAGCTATCAGGAAACAAAGACGCCGCGCCGGCAGAAAATGCCACTCCTTAGCTGTACGCACAATGAAAGTATTTTCAAAACGCTGTGTGCGAATGGATGGGATATCCACCATGTACCGATGCCGTACGTCTTGTTGTCTGATGATGGAAGGGGCTAGGCAGAATCAAATTGTGCAGTTACATCGCACACTCTCCGAAATGTAACCGATAGAAAACCGACAGGCTGGCAATTCGTCGTCAGTGTTCAAGGCTCTGGAGCTTTGAGTCGAACAGAGCATCGTTGCCGATTAGTCTCTTGGCCCGTCTGTCAATCGACTAAAGTGCATCAAGTTGGTATTTGGCAGATCCGTCCCAGAGGTGAGAGCAGTACTCCATGCTTAAGATATATAAAGCAAAGAGGTCACAAATGTAATATAATAAGGTTACTAGGATTTGTAACTTTTTTGACGGCGACAGTACATTATCTGCCTTTATGCAAATCTGTCCTTCTGCTAATCTGGGCTTTTGCTATTCCGGGATTTTGCTTATCTGTCCTTCTGCTGCAGAGGGGTTACGTTGATATCGACCCTCAATTTTGGTCTATTCATTGAGGCGAAAGCTGAGTTGGCTGCAAAAAAGTTGGGGATTCTTGCAAAGTTGAGAGGGTACTTCACACCTGAACAGCTGCTCAACTTGTATAAAGCGCAAGTTCGGTCTTACATTGCTCTTTTCTCTGGGACGGGTCTGCCAAATATCAGCTTGATGCACTTGAGTCGATTAACAGACGGGCCAAGAGGCTCATTGGCAACGATGCACTGGTCGCGTCAAAGCTCCAGAGTCTCGAACATCGACGCCGAGTTGCCAGCCTATCGGTTTTTATCGGTTACATTTCGGGGAGTGTGCGACGGAACTGCACAATTTGATTCCGCCTAGCCCTTTCCATCATCGGACCACAAGACGTATGGCCATGCGCCATCGGTACATGGTGGACCTCCCACCCATTCGCACAAAGCGTTTTGCTAATACTTTAATTGTGCGCACAGCTAAGGAGTGGAATTCCCTTCCGGAGTCTTTGTTCCCTGATAGCTACAACATTGGTGTCGCGGACTTATAGAAGATATAAGCCGCGAATGTAAATACAACAATAATCAGACATAGCAACATTACAACAATAATTTTATGCAACGGCAACATCGATGGGACATCGCTGCGCGTACCTGTCAAATCAGTATTGGCGCGGTAAGATCCAGTATTTGTATTGTTGTGTTTAGCTTAAGTTTAGTAAAAGGCCGTGTTTATCAAGGAGAGTTCGTATCGGGGTTGGAGCCGTCGGCATCCCTGGATTGAAAGCTGAGTGTTTTATGATTTAAGATTATTATTATTTGTATACACTTATCTATGCTATTCACTGAACCGAACTGTCTTGAGAATACAGAAATACTGATGAATATTGTTTACCTATAAACCAAAGATGTTGGCAAACTTTGTATGTTGTAGTTGTATATTATGATGAAGCTTCTTGAGATCTCAATTAGTGTTATCAAGTAGAATGGGGCGGCGATGATACTCCGCCGATCTCATGAGTAGAAGGCAGCGATAATACTCCGCTAGCCTCATGAGTCTGAAGCTGCGATAATACTCCGCCGGCCTAATGAGTACCCTTGGAAATGAGCTTCCAAGGGCTAAAACCATACCAGCTTCCAGCTGTTGAATAAGGTAAGACTGACCCTTAAAACCCTCGTAGTACAAGACTGAGGTGGCGATAATACTCCGCCAGCCTCAGTAGATGAGGCGGCGATAATACTCCGCCGGCCTCATGAGTGTTCTTGGAAGTGAGCTTCCTAGGACGGAAACCATACGGGTTTCCAGCTGTTGAGCAATGTAATACAAGACTGAGGTGGCGATAATACTCCGCCAGCCTCAGTAGATGAGGCGGCGATAATACTCCGCTGGCCTCATGAGTGTTCTTGGAAGTGAGCTTCCTAGGACGGAAACCATACCGGTTTCCAGTTGTTGAGTAATATAATAAAAGATCTAATATTTGACATTTGGTTTCAGTAAATACCAATAATATAAGATGTCCATAATATCGAAGTCTCAGTATCATCGATGGTATCTATAATAAAAAATAAAGTGTCAGTATCATCGATGGTATCTATCTACAGATGGTGGAAGTGGCCCTCTATGTTCAAGTTCTGTTGCTCTGCGTTCCTTGCTCCGTCTCCATGAAGAATTAACAAGCGAAGCAGATAAAGTAAACCCAGGTACAAGTTGGAAATAATATTTTTTTTCTTATTCGCTACGTCTGCCTAAGGTTACTCCCTCAGAAGAGATCAACCTAATACTCAGGTATCATTTGATTCCTTCGAATAATAGAATCCTAAAATATTAAGGCATACTCAGACTCCAATACCTACCTACTTACATATCGGAAAGGACAGCTCCGAGAACGACCCCTTGTGTGTAGTTGGAAATACGGATACCTACACAACCAAGAGGTAAGACTTTTATTAAGGGTAGATGAAATTATATCTCTTTAGTGTTATGCCACGAGTGTACATACAAATTTCAAATTCAAAGATCGGTTTCGTCGAATAAGAATACCTACTTACGTGTATAAAGTAAATAATTTACACTAGTAGAATTCTGTTGAATTGCCAATTTGAAAGTTCACCAAGTAGGTACCCAACTATGACTGATGACTACTCCGACAGATATGCAATACTATTACACTCCATAGAACGTGAAAGGAGTAAAAATCAATACTAAAAGTGAGATTTATCACAACATAACTAAAGATTTTATTTAAAATTTTGAGTAACTATATCTGGTTAAAGTAAATAAATGTTTCTCAATTGAAAACAAAAGAGGTAGAGAGGCATATTAGTTAGTGAGTACCACAATAAGAACTTAACTATTGGTCTTTTAATATTGTGTTATCTGGACACATTTAATTGTAGTTACTGAAGAATAGTTTATAGCATGGTGATGAGAATGTGAGACAATTTGTCACAAAGATACATTAATTAATCAATTAAAGCAGTGATTGGTCAATGGGTCGTCTTAGGCATGAAGTAATTACTTCTTGAACTATAAACCTTATGTTTTCTTATTACATATGTTATTCAATATAGAAATGAACTTGTCTGTACTGAATCTGTTATCTATAACAGGATCTTGAAGATTTAGTATACAGTAATTTAGTTAAGTCAAATTTAACATTAAAATTATAGAACTTATCAAGTTTTTACTACATTACTTACCTTTAAAACACATTTCAAACATTTCAATACATAACAAGGCGTGGTCATATACATTTGTGAATACATTTAAGATATTTAAGTTTCTTATAAACTTAATACATTTGAAAATAAAGGGAAATTGGAGAACCCCGAAGGAAGAAGAGGAAGTTAACCTGTATGTTCTGCAATGGTAACCATTTCAACGACCAATGCGAGAAATACAAAACCACTACAGATAGAAAGACAGTGATAAAAGACAGGTGTTATCAATGCCTTCGTCCTGGCCATGGCATCCGAAGTTGCACATCACAGAGGTCATGCGTTCATTGTAAAGAAAGTGGAAAACACAATAGAGCATTATGTCCCAAACGATTTCCTTCTCAAGTAAAGTCATCTACACTGTCAGCCATAAGCAATAAAAGAGACACTGTGTTGCAAACGGCGGTTGCTATGGCCTCGAAGGAAAGAGATACCTCCCATCAGGTTATGTGTCGAATCTTGTTGGATTCTGGGTCACAAAGATCCTACGTCACTCAAAAAATTGCACGTAAATTAGATCTCCCAATTGAAGAAGAAGAAAATTTATCTGTTTTTACCTTCGGAACAGAAGCTCCCCGAGAGCTCAAAAGTGCATTAGTTAGACTAAATTTAAAAACCCGAGATACGTCTAAACGATTAATTTATGCAAATGTAATACCAATTATATGTAAAGGAATACCAGTCGCACCACGTGAGTTAAGTAACTGGAAACAAAAGGAATTACTAGCTGACAATGGTTCATCTGACCAAGTTGATATTCTTATAGGTAACGATTACTACTACACTTTTATGAAAACTGAGAAGATTCAAATCAGAGAAAATCTGTATCTAGTTGATTCCATGTTTGGTTGGATATTATCCGGAATAATGAACCCGGAAAGTAAAGAAGCTTTAACGGTAACTACATATTTCCAAACAGAGCTAGATGTGAAGTTAACTAAGCCGGACTTACCAATGGATCAAGTAAACATATCCTCTCTGTGGGACCTTGAATCCATCGGGATAACCGATTCACCGAAGATAACAAAGGAAGAAGAAGCCATTCGAAGCTTCAATGAGACCACCAATTTTGTCGAAGGAAGGTATTACGTGCACTGGCCTTGGAAAGAATTTCCACCTGATCTGACCACTAACTTCGGAATGGCATTCGGCCGCCTCAAGAGCCTAATCAAACGAATGAATTCCGAATCAATACAGTCATATAATGAAACTCTACAAGACCCGCTGGTCTTGTAGAGTTTCATTATATGTCAGATTTAATATATCTATAATATTAATATTTAATATTTCTTATTCTTTTAATATTTTATTCATTATTTTGATTAGAGTTTCATTTAGTTTTATTATATAAACTTCTTCAATTATTCCTTTCTGTCGCTACAGAAAGGAATAATTGAAGAAGTTTCCGAATTTAGTGAAACTACGAATAAGGATAGACCTATACACTACTTACCACATCACGGTGTTCAACAGCCAGGCAAGCCGACTAGAATCGTATACGATGCCTCGGCTAAAGTTAATGGATACAAGAGCTTAAACGAATGCTTGTATTGCGGGCCGATGTTGCTCGAAGACCTAACCAAACTGATAATCAGATTCAGATCTCATCAAATAGGATTATCAGCCGATGTAGAAAAGGCATTCCTTCAAATAGGATTACACGAGGAAGACAGGGACGTTACACGATTCCTATGGCTTAAGGATACTTCTAAACCGGTCACAGAGGATAATCTGTTATGTTTGAGATTCTCTCGCGTTCCATTTGGAGTGATATCGAGTCCATTTTTGTTTAACGCCACCATTAAACACCATCTCATGAAATCAGAAGATCCCGTAATTAAGAACGCGGCTAATGACATATACGTGGACAACCTAGTAACTGGTGCACAGACAGTGCAAGAGGCCTTGATTCTTTGTAAACGCTATAAAGATACATTTCACGCTATATCAATGAATCTAAGAGAATGGAGCTCGAACTCTGAAGAATTCATGCAGGAGATTTCTGACACATACTCAAATCAGACCATAAAATTATTAGGTTTAGAATGGCATTTAAAAGAGGATACTTTACGACTACGTTTTTATAGTAACAAACCTAACGCAAGTACTAAGAGAGATATTCTAAGAGTAATAGCCTCAGTCTATGATCCTTGCGGCTTCGCCACACCTACATTGTTACCAGGAAAGCTGTTGTTACAAGAATTATGGAAAGAAAAGATAAAATGGGATACACCAATCCCTGAAAGTTTCGCATCAAAATGGAAAGAAATCAACAACGACCTTAGTGAGATCTCTGAAATCGCATTACCAAGACGTTATACCAGATTACCTAGAGAGGACTGTGACCTGCATTGCTTTACGGACTCGTCAACACAAGCATACGCTGCAGTAATTTATATAGTATCCAAAGGTGAAGTATCGTTTGTAATCGGAAAGTCTCGCCTAGTTCCATTAAAAGACCAGGAACACCTAAAAATACCTAGATTGGAATTGCTAGGAGTGCTAATTGGAAGCCGTTTAATGAGATATGTAATCGATTCTCTAAAACTAGAAATAAGACGACAAATATTGTGGACCGACAGTCAAATAGTTATCGACTGGGTTAATTCAGACAAATTATTGCCACCGTTTGTTGCACGAAGAATTGACGAAATTAAGAGAAACAAAGAAATGGCTATCAGATATGTTCCATCCGAACTTAATCCTGCAGACGTGGCTACAAGATCAGTGAGTACAAAAGAGGACAGAGATAGATGGCTAGTAGGGCCTCAATTTCTGACGCGAAGATCTGAAACTTGGCCTACAAGCGAGGTAAAGTCCATAAACCTGTTGTCCCGGGAGGGTCTCCCGAGGGAACCTCGAGTCGAAAGACACGTTAATGAAGAATGTCAAGATACACCAGAAAAGAATATTAACATGCCGAGAGAACGAGAAAGAAACTTGCAAGCCCAAACGAGCGGATTGTTAAACAAGCTGGAAACGATTAAAAAGCTACAAGCCAAATATTTCCCACAAGAATACAATGATGAGGAGACTAACTTAAGTCGCAATTTGAGATTATTTAAAGACGTAGACGGCATCCTACGTTGTAAAGGTCGTTTGATGAATGCAGATTGGACCTTTGAAAAACGCTATCCTATTCTCATACCAAAGGAGAGTGAATTTACCAATAACATTATAACAAAAACACACAATGAAAATTATCATGTGGGTGTAAATCACACCCTGAGCATCATACGTCAATCCTACTGGATCCCTCAAGGAAAAAGTCAAGTTCAGAAACTTCTGAGACAATGTCCGAATTGCGTGAAACATGGTGGGGGACCCTTTAAGCTTCCACCTACACCAGCGCTACCACCAGAAAGAGTGAACTATAGTACACCGTTTACTTTCGTTGGAGTGGACTACATGGGACCACTTTTGGTGAAAGGAGAAAACGGAGAAACCAAAAGATGGATTTGCCTTTACACCTGTCTAGCAGTAAGAGCTATACACCTAGAAGTCGTTCAAGATCTAACGGCAGAAGAAGGCCTGCTATCATTAAGGAGAATGATAGCTGCCAGAGGCATTCCAACACTCATAACATCAGACAATGCCACGCATTTCAAACTTATGTCTGAAATATTGTCGAAACAATACTGTATCGATAAAGAAATACAGTGGAAATTCATACCCCAACTTGCACCGTGGTTCGGGGGTTTTTACGAGAGGCTAATCGGTATAGTTAAAAATTGTTTGAAAAGAACATTGAGAAAACACATGCTGACACACAGTCAGTTAACTACAGTTTCAAAGGAAATTGAAGCATCTGTAAATATGAGACCACTCACTAGCGTAGACACAGAGCTCGAACACGTTCTAAAACCAGCAGATTTTCTTACAATGGGAAAATGTATAACTGTAGAGAGCTCACCTGAAAACTTTGTCAACGAAGGTACCGTTACAAAAACCGATCTTATTAAAGGTTGGAAGAAAGGTTTAGTCATTTTACAAGAATTCAAAGAAATGTTTCTAAACAGATACTTACCAAGTCTTCGTGAGAGATACCAGCATTCACACAAAGAACCAAGAGTAACTGCGAGAATCGCACCTGTAGTGGGCCAGATCGTCCAGTTGCGAGGTGATTCTAAAAATAGAGAAACCTGGAAAGTAGGAACTATAGTCTCACTTCAAAAGGGAATAGATGGACTATGTAGAGTAGCTAAAGTAAAAATAGGTAACAAAGAATTCATAAGATCTTTAGCACATCTATATCCTCTTGAAATAGAGGACAGTCAAGGCGAATCTGATCAAGTATACAACGAACCTATGAGTGGAAGTGAAGGATTCGACACACAAGACATTCAATCTATAGACGTAGCTATGGAACCTATAGACATAGGAAAACCCAGTGAAACTTTAAATGATCAAAGGGACGAAACCAACTGCGTTAGAGATATATCAGTACAGAGTGAGGAATCACTAGAGGTCAACGGGAGGATAGATGACGATGAGATTGATGACGAGAAGATTGATAAAGATAAGAATAATGAGTATAAGAAAATCGAGAAAGAAGTACCAAAAGAAAAAAGAGGTGCGGCCACGAGAGCTCTGCAAAGGATCAGAGAGTGGACGCGAAATCTAATGACATTACTTTAATTCCCCGGCCGGGAGTGTCGCGGACTTATAGAAGATATAAGCCGCGAATGTAAATACAACAATAATCAGACATAGCAACATTACAACAATAATTTTATGCAACGGCAACATCGATGGGACATCGCTGCGCGTACCTGTCAAATTAGTATTGGCGCGGTAAGATCCAGTATTTGTATTGTTGTGTTTAGCTTAAGTTTAGTAAAAGGCCGTGTTTATCAAGGAGAGTTCGTATCGGGGTTGGAGCCGTCGGCATCCCTGGATTGAAAGCTGAGTGTTTTATGATTTAAGATTATTATTATTTGTATACACTTATCTATGCTATTCACTGAACCGAACTGTCTTGAGAATACAGAAATACTGATGAATATTGTTTACCTATAAACCAAAGATGTTGGCAAACTTTGTATGTTGTAGTTGTATATTATGATGAAGCTTCTTGAGATCTCAATTAGTGTTATCAAGTAGAATGGGGCGGCGATGATACTCCGCCGATCTCATGAGTAGAAGGCAGCGATAATACTCCGCTAGCCTCATGAGTCTGAAGCTGCGATAATACTCCGCCGGCCTAATGAGTACCCTTGGAAATGAGCTTCCAAGGGCTAAAACCATACCAGCTTCCAGCTGTTGAATAAGGTAAGACTGACCCTTAAAACCCTCGTAGTACAAGACTGAGGTGGCGATAATACTCCGCCAGCCTCAGTAGATGAGGCGGCGATAATACTCCGCCGGCCTCATGAGTGTTCTTGGAAGTGAGCTTCCTAGGACGGAAACCATACGGGTTTCCAGCTGTTGAGCAATGTAATACAAGACTGAGGTGGCGATAATACTCCGCCAGCCTCAGTAGATGAGGCGGCGATAATACTCCGCCGGCCTCATGAGTGTTCTTGGAAGTGAGCTTCCTAGGACGGAAACCATACCGGTTTCCAGTTGTTGAGTAATATAATAAAAGATCTAATATTTAACATTTGGTTTCAGTAAATACCAATAATATAAGATGTCCATAATATCGAAGTCTCAGTATCATCGATGGTATCTATAATAAAAAATAAAGTGTCAGTATCATCGATGGTATCTATCTACAGATGGTGGAAGTGGCCCTCTATGTACAAGTTCTGTTGCTCTGCGTTCCTTGCTCCGTCTCCATGAAGAATTAACAAGCGAAGCAGATAAAGTAAACCCAGGTACAAGTTGGAAATAATATTTTTTTTTCTTATTCGCTACGTCTGCCTAAGGTTACTCCCTCAGAAGAGATCAACCTAATACTCAGGTATCATTTGATTCCTTCGAATAATAGAATCCTAAAATATTAAGGCATACGTTGCGACAATTGGTGTCTTTAAGTCAAGAGTGAATAGGTTACTTCTAGGCAAGCGTGCTTCACCGTAGGCCACATCATAGCTTACCATCAGGCGAGGTAGTGGTCAAACGCGAGCCTATCGATAATAAAAATAAAAAAAACAAAAACCCGACTGCTTCGAAAGCGAACTAAAAAGTCGTAAACAAGGATAAAATCATGCTGTGCAGTCGGCGGATTCATATTCGCGGGCTGGCTGACTAAAATCTGGTGTATCCTCCGCCTGCACAGCATGATTTTTTTCCTTGTTTACGACTTTTTAGTTCGCTTTTGAAGCTGTCGGGTTTTTTAACCGACTTTCCAAAAAAGAGGAGGTTATCAATTCGACTGTATTTTTTTTTCTATGTTTGTTACCTCAGAACTTTTTAGTGGGTGGACGGATTTCGATGATTCTTTTTTTATTTGAAAGCTGGTGCTTGTCATGTGGTCCCATTTAAATTTCATTAAGATCTGATGAAGAACTTTGGAGATATACATCGGAACTCTTCAATAAATGACTGCAAATCACTCGGGATAGCTGCAATCGCATGTCTGTTTATTGTTTTTACCATTACATAACATAACATCACACTAGTACGCTCTAAAGAGGGTACGCAGGTGTGAACAGTTAACCCTGGTATACTCTCATTCCACCGGTTTTGTTGAAGTTTCATGTTATTGGGATAATCAATTCTGGCTTCACTTTGGACATTATAGGTACCTAACCTATAGAACTGGTCCATTATGTACCACAACTAAAAAGTGAACATTAGGAGAGTCTGCTCCGCCGTATAACACTGTCGCAAGGTGGGCTTCTCAATTTCGAGTAGGGAGAACGAGCACGGAAGACGAACATCGTTGCGGCCGTCCAACGACGTCAGTCACCCAAGAAAATGTTGCCATGAAAATTGTATTGAGCGATCGAAGAGTTACCATCCGATACTTAATTCAAGAAACGGGCATTTCATAAGGAAGTATTCAATCCATATTGAAACAATCTTTGAATATGAGAAAAGTTGCCGCAAGATAGGTGCCGAGAATGTTAATCAACAGTCAGAAACAAAATCGACTTGACATTTCGAAGATATTGTTGGACAAGTTTCAAGAAGATTCTGAAAACTTTTTGTCTCGTTTCGTAACAATGGACGAAACATATACAGATTGCTGTTTTGTCTCGGGATCAAAATGATGGACCCACCATCATTTTTAACCCGAGACAAGACAGCAAACTTCGCAATGGAAACGGCCATCATGACCGACCCCGAAGAAGTTTCGTGTCGTGGCATCGGCTGGCAAGGTTATGGCCTCAATATTTTGGGACTCAGAAGGGATGTAGGGGTGGAACCACTATTACAGGCCAATATTATGCATCTTTAATTCCCAAGTTGAGGAATGCCATCAAAGAGAAAAGGAGAGGGAAACTTCGAAGGGGCGTGCTGTTTCATCACGACAACGCAGCCGCACAGGTCGGCAGTTGCGATGGCTGCCATTCAGCAAGCTGGCTTCGAATTGGTTGACCATCCCCCTTATTCACCAGATCTGGCGGCTAGCGATTATTATCTGTTCCCCAAATTGAAAAAATACTTATATACCAGGCCCCTCAGAAAGTATTGCGAAAAAAAGTTTTTATATATGGGAGACTGGCCAGTTATAATGTTTTTCGAAAATATGATTATTTATAAGTAAAAATAAGTAAGTTCCAATTTCAAAATTTCCCTCCACATTTTTTGCGAGTTAATTCAAAGTATTGTGTCTCACTGAACATTTTAGAGCTATGATTTTTGTTCGCGACGATACGTCACCTTTAGATAGGTTGTCATATGTAAAATATAAATAGTATTGACAGACACACGTCTGCTCACCCCAGAGCGCCATCGCATACTAAGCGATGTCGGTAGGTGAAAAAACCTTTTATAGTAAAGCTCGTAACTAATTTTTGCTCATGTTTTTGAGACACTAAAATTATATTTTATGTGTCTATCAGTAGGTAATAGAATTATATAGTCTAATAACAATAAATTAGAAGCTTTAATATGCATACTGATTGTGTTATTACGGAAAGAAACAAGTATTTAACTCCGTAAAAAACAACCGTCCTCAACGAGCGTTTAGTTCACAATGACCTGTAAGAGGGCGGCACCTTATATTTATACTAAAACCAGTTTTTGTAGAATTTTGATAACTTTAAACTCATGTTTTGGGGGCTTTTACATAGTTTATAGTGTGAATATAGCGCTTATGTGTTAGAATTATACATAAGGTACCTTAGTTATATGATAAATGTATAGGTTTAAGGAAATAAAAATATTTTGTTTACTTATTTTAGACCCCCCGTTTTGAGCAGGGTATCAGGTGGTGCTATAGGTATTCTATTCACCAACCAATCAGATTGCTTCCTTACACATAATTGTTTTGTTAGGAAACACCATCTAGGTGTTCTAGATAGGATGGCTGGATGCCATGACTGAGAAATTATACATAATAGCAGTACATGGCCAGTCTTAATGCATTTTTACTCTAAAAAGGGAAATATACATACATTTTACTCGAGTAAGTGTTTGGAAAATTCGATACAAGCCATTTTAGCGCTTCTAGGTGACCTAGAATTTTGTCTAGGCCCTATAAATAGACAGCACCTATGTAATTCTAGTACATAGGCGTCACTTACTTGAGAGGATGTGTCTGTGTATGCCGGCATGGACGTTTCTATGCGGCTGCCGATGTGTCACTGCGTCCAGGGACATTTGGTGCCTGGTCAGCTATAGATATGCTGTCTGAAGCATTACCTTCGTGGACCCTCAGGCAGGCGCCTACACTCAGTCATGACACAGAGCTAGTATATAGGGGTATGTAACGCACACAGACACATTAGAGATGTGAGACGACGTAAAATTTAGTATTCGGCCGCTTCCCGGCACCTTAAGCTGCGGAAAGGCTGGTGGTACACCCATCAGGGTACCGCCGTCAGACAGCCTAGTTTTCCAGCTACCCAACCACACTTCCGGAAGGAGCTTAGCTCTGGTGGTTGAGGAGTTAAGCGACCTGATATGGTGCGAGGTTACATGGATTTGCTATGTAAACAAACTTGTAACAAACGATAACTCATCGGGGGTTGGACATGTAGCTACCGGACTTCTACCTTGGAATAGCCCATCACGAGGGCTACCCGGGTGTGAATGTAACTTGAAAATCCACCCAGCGGTCTGAGTAGGAATCGAGTTTATGTGCCAAGATCAGGGGCATAAGCTAACTTCTCGCACCATTTCGCGGCTGTACGCCTGAATGTTTTGAATATAACTGTAACACTTATGTGTGTCAACGGCCCAGTAGGAGGGCTCCAAGTCCCTCGCTGGTACCCTAGAGCTAACATGTCTAGTTTTAGGAGAAACTCGATTGTAAAGCTTCAAACTGGCGGGAATTCCCTTTCTTCGACGTTCTCCTTACGAGAACTCCCTGATGGTAGGGGCTAGGGACCTGGATCAAAGACCGGAGGGAAGGTCTCCTCGAGACCTATCCAAAAGTACAAGTTTCACCAGAATCGGTCCAGTGGAAGGGTAGTTCCTGTCAGTTTCAAGCTACGAGTCTTAGCGTATATTATTTTGAAAATAAAAGTTTTTGCGGTCGGAATGTTGTGGTCCTCGTCGCAGTCGAGTTCGCTTCTTTAATAGTGCGCAGGCGCGTGAACATTTCGTAGCCATTATTTCACTTAAAGTATTTCCACGCATCATTGCGCATCGAGGACCATGAAGGAACATCGCTTCTGGCCATGAACAAATAGTTTTATTTAACCTGGACATCACGTTTTTCACCTCAACCTACTTGGCAGCCTTCAAGTGTCTCCAAGGTCCATAGTTACCAGATGACAACTGAACAATAGGTGCAAGGGGCGTCAACGCGTTCAAGCAGGAGCCTTACAACCTCCTGATTGCCTGTCGGTCTTGGACGATCACGTCCGTCCCGTACATTTGCTGGTCCTTCGAGCCGGATTCTCTGGTAAAATACCAGACCTGCGGACGCTGTGAAGATATAGGCCAACGAAGAGCCTTGTTCCCGAGAACAAAGAAAACTGATGTCCCGGACGCTGTGAAAATATAGGCCAAGGAAGAGCCTTGTTCCCGAGAACAAAGAAAACTGATGTCCCATTCCTGTGAAAAAAGAAACCTGATGCCCTGGGGACACGAACGCTGCCTTGAGAACAAACAAGCCTGATGTAAAGTGACCTTATATACTGAGGTTACATTCCTGTTTCTTGGGTAATGTCAAAACGTATCGTTCCTGTGAAAACTAGTACCTGAGAACAAAGAAAACTGACGCTCACGCCTGTGAACATTCGTGAGAACAAAGAAAACTGATGCTCAAATATCTCAAGGTACCCTCAATATAAATCTGGTAAGATTACACACCACACAAATGTGCCAACTGGGGTACTAAGCGTTGCGTTCGTGAGAAAAGTTCCAGGGAAATAAGAATACTGACGTTCCATCTCGTAAACCTTACAAGTGCCAGGGTTAAGATCATGTTTCTTTAACAGTCAAAAACATAGCGTACACTCTGGGACGATAGAAACCCGTTTCCTGGGTGAGATAACCCAGTTACTGGTCAGCAACCGTATTACTGGGTGATTAGCGTCGTCAAAAGGCGCAACGTACTATCGTCTCATAGTAGAAACTTTCAGAGCGACTACAGTCGTGAAGAGTGCACGAGTGGATTAGGCCCACGCGTGGACTACCTGGAAGACAACCATTTTGCTGGGACACAGCAGCCATTCCTGAGCTATTCCTGTGGTTCTACCGGCTTCCTGAGAAGCTAACCGTTCCCGTGTGATTACCGTCGCGAAAAGACGGTTTTTTGAGCTGTTTCTGTTGTGTAACCTGCTTACTGAGAATTCACAGTAATCGAAGATTACACAGAAACTGTATCCTGAAGGAATATAGCATAGCCTGAAGAGTTATCGCTAGGAAACTCATAATCGGAGTTTTCAAACAGCGTGTTGGGAGCTCGTTTAGGAGATAGAACGAACATACGACGTTCATAGAATTCCTGAAGGGTTACGGCTGAAGGATTATCGCTGAAGCGTTATCCAAGAAGAGGCTTACACACAGAAGCATATTGAATAGTCGTGTGGGCGACTTGTTCTATAAAATAGAACGAAAAAATAGTTGCTGAAATTTCCTGAAGCGTTATAGCTGAAGGCTTATTTTTGACTTAGAATTTGTTTAAAAACAAATAGTCGTTATCGAGATAGAAGCTCTCGATCGAAGTCTGGAGTTTCAAACCTGGATATCTGGAGTCTGAAGTGACTACTAACGTCAAGAGTTGGACCAACAGTTCAGTGATTGGTACCAGACCGGCTGCTCATCCTTGGAGGCTGCTGGACAAGTTGACACTTAGACAACAGTAAGTACAGTGAAAACATATGCTCATGTGCTTACCCATTTTGTGTTGAAAGTCTTATAGTGAACTTGTTTACGTATCAACATTGAAGTTTGAAGCTGATTTGGAACTTATAGTTTTGAAGACTGACTAGCGACTTATAGTTTGAAGAATAACCTGGAGTTAAGAGGGTCGGATATAACCCGGAGTTTAAACTAACCCGGAGTTTGGAGATACTTTTCGAAGTTTGAAAAAGGAAGCGAACCCTCTTCAAGCCGACGACTGAAATCGGACTTAACCCAGAGTTACCACTTAGCAGTTTTCAAGAAAAAATTAAGTTTGGACATAGCCGTTTTGAAGCTCGAAAATAGATGTCAACCAGTTCGTGTTGAAGTCTAGAGTTGGACTCAGCCGATTCAAACTGACATATTGAAGAAGTCTAGAATTGGACTCAGCCGTTTCGAGCCAACGTTTTGAAGACAAGTTGAAGATTGGACTTGTACTTGGCGTATTCAAACTGAAACTTTGAACCAATCAGGATGCCGACTACCAGATCCCAGGACAAGAGGCCTGAATCATGGACAGTCCCCATTGAGCGTCCAGGTGCGGGCGTACAACATCAGCTGCCCCCACGCTCGCCGTCTACTACTGAAGGGACAGAAAAGTCCATACCAGTCAGAAGCCCACCAACGTCACAGATAGGTGACAACACGCCCACACATGAGGAGGAGGAACCACAGGAACCAAGCACACGCAGGAAGGCATCGAAATCAGAAGATTCTTCAGAAAAAACACTGAAGCCTTCTGGTAGAAAACAGAGGATCCGGGATAAGACCTTTGTTCAAGGAGAAGTAATGGCTACCCGGGGTGACGCCCGTATCGAACATACTGGACCGCCGTCAACTAGCAAGTCGACCCGGTCACGTAAGAAAATTTCAAGAGCTCGTGAAGACTTATTGAAAATAAAGTTGGAACTCGCTAAGTTAGCACTTCAAAAAGCAGAAGAAGAAGCTTCTGAGGATGAATATATGGATGACAGAAATTCTAATGAAGAGTATGTCCGTTCGTGGCTCGAAGAGGCGCCAGAGCCCACACCGTTGAGGGAGAATGACGTCGCCAAAGGGGACAATGACGATTGGACCCCGGCTGCGGCCGTCGACGCTATAGCGGACTCCCGGAAACATATCGACCATATAGAACATCCACAAGTGAAGTCTAACATCGAACCACCTAGGACAGAGCCGTCCAACGTGGAGCCGCCAAGGCAAATAGAAGCGAAAGAGTCACTCCGTCCTTTTCTAACGGAGCTGACATCCGCTATAGCGTCGCTAGCCGACAGAAAAATCGAACCATGGACGCCTAACCGATCGGCGTCGCAGGTTATCATGACTCTGCCGAATTTCGGTGGAGCTCATACAGAATGGCTATCTTTTCGAGCCATTTACGAGGCAACTCATGCCTACTTCAGCGACATAGAAAACACGGCAAGACTCAGAAGGAGCTTGCGTGGTCGCGCACTGGAGACAGTGAGCTCAGAGCTCATCGGGAACGCAAAGCCGGATGAGATCATGAGAGAATTGGAACTACAGTTTGGACGTCCTGACTCAATAGCTCAGGCCGAAACAGACCGACTTAGAGGGCTACCAAAATGCAGCGAGTCGCCCAAGGACATCTGCACCTTTGCAAGTCGAGTCAGAAGCGGAGTTGTCACTCTGCGAGCTCTCAAGAAGGGGCACTATCTGCTCAATGCCGAGCTGGTGCGCCAGCTAACTGAGAAGCTACCCAATTCTCTGCGTGTACAATGGTACAGAACGTACACGGAAAAGTACCAGTCGCTGCCGGATCTGTCACTCTTCAGCGACTTCATAACCGAGCAAGCTCACTTCTGCAGTGCATTCGCCCCGCCTGAGAACATCAAGGAAACGGATTCTCTAGCGGGAAAACGCGTCATACAACGGACGCATACAGCTACCGACAAGCCGGTAAACAAATGTCGAATTTGCGACAAAAGTGGTCACTACGCGTCTGACTGCCAAAGGTTCAGAGACGCAGCAAGTGACAAAAGATGGGAGCTAGCCAAGAATTACAACTTGTGCTATCGCTGCCTAAAACAACGTCGTGCTGGACACACTTGCAACAAGAAGCAGTGTGATCATAAGGGGTGTACAGCCACGCACCATCGACTTCTTCATAGGGGTAAGAAGCCTCAAACAGACAGGACAAGGAAGCCTGCTGTTCCAGAAGAGAAGAAGGAGTCTCAGGAGACGGTGGCCAGTTCGCGAACTGAATCGAGTCAAGCTTTCCTGAAGATGATACCGGTCCGGGTAATAGGACCGGCGGGAGAGGCAGACACATACGCACTCCTTGACGACGGATCCACCGTTTCGCTGATCGACGAAGCAATCGCTCAGCGAGTGGGAGCAGTGGGCCCAATCGACCCTCTGAAGATCGGTGCTATTGGAAACACCATGATCGACACTCCCTTATCGAGACGTATAACCGTCACTCTCACAAGTCGTATGAGAGATAGGGTGCCCTTCAAGGCGCGCACCATTTCGAAGCTCAACCTGTCACCACAGGCAGTCAGTCAAGAAGACGTAGCCCGCTGTAGGCACCTTCGAGACTTGACGTCGCAGCTTACGTATCCTGCTGGAGTGCCAAAGATACTCGTCGGCCAAGACAACTGGCATTTGTTGTTGGCCACTGAAGTCCGCAGAGGACCTAGAAGCCAACCCATCGCGTCGAAAACCATGATGGGCTGGACATTGCACGGCGCGCACACCAGAACACTGGGCCAGCAGGTGCACTATGTCAACGGGTGTCAGTCCGTTGACGCAAGGCAAGATGCGGAACTGAACGAGCAGCTCCGTGAATTCTTCGCTATCGAGTCGTTGGCTATCAATCCACGACAACCAGCTTCTGACCCCCAGAAGAGGGCAGAAGATATCCTGAACCGTCACACAAGACAGTTAGGAAATGGGCACATAGAAACCGCTATGTTATGGCGGGACGAGAAAATAGAGATGCCCGATAGTTACGAGACAGCACTCAAAAGGCTAGTCTCCATAGAGAAGAAGCTGGATAAAAACCCCGCTCTTCGTGTGAAATACACACATCAGATGGACTCCCTGATAGAAAAGGGATATGCTGAGAAGGCTCCCAAGTCAAGCACGCCAGGAAAAACCTGGTACCTGCCTCATTTCGATGTCTTCAACCCCATGAAGCCAGAGAAAATTCGAATAGTACATGATGCCGCCGCAAAATCGAGAGGAAAGTCACTCAACGACTTCCTGCTAACTGGACCAGACTTGCTGCAGTCGCTGCCCGGCGTCATGATGAGATTTCGTAGACACTGCGTGGCCATCTCCGGAGACATAGCCGAGATGTTCATGCAAGTAAAAGTACGAAGTGAAGACCGAGACTCACTTCGCTACCTATGGAGAGGCAACAGAAGAGATGGAGCCCCAGAAGAATATCGTATGACGTCCATCATTTTCGGCGCGGCAAGCTCGCCGTGCACCGCTATCTTTGCGAAAAATTGGAACGCAAGAAAGCACATCGAACAGCATCCAGTAGCAGTGAAAGCTATAGTAGAGAGCCATTATATGGACGATTATCTGGACAGCTATAAAACAGTCGAAGAAGCGACAGAAGTCGCGACAATGGTGAAGAAAATACACCAACAGGCGAAGTTTGACCTAACAAAATGGGTATCAAACAGTAAGCGCCTGATAGAAAATATCGATCCGTCACAAACCTGCACTGAGGTTGTGAACATCGGAGATACAGTAGGCGCAGAGAAAATACTCGGCCTGATTTGGAGACCTAGTGAAGATACGCTAGGTTTCAACCTAACGCTTGCGAGACTGCCGCCAGGAATTTTAGAAAAGGAGGCCCCTACAAAAAGAGAGGCTCTCAAAATTGTTATGTCGTTATACGACCCCCTAGGACTAGCCTCGCCTGTTACGATTCGAGCTAAACAAATATTGCAAGAAGCTTGGAGGCGAGGCGTCGATTGGGACCAGCTATTAGACGCTGACCTGGCATCTCAGTGGAGAAGTTGGATCGAAAACCTGCGGCAGCTCAAGGGCATCAGCATACCAAGATGTTATCCTGGTTATAGTGATGCCACAGAAATACAAATACATGTATTTACCGACGCAAGCGAGTTGGCATACGCAGCAGCTGTGTATTGGCGAGCCACCACAGCAGTAGGCACACAGAAGGTGAGCCTAGTCATGGCCAAGGCGAGAGTAGCTCCATTAAAGCTACAATCGATACCGCGCCTCGAGCTGCAGGCAGCGGTGATGGGAACCCGTCTGGCTGCAGCTGTGAAACGTGAACACGACAACAATCCATCGTCGGTCACGTATTGGACAGACAGCAAAACAGTCTTGTCGTGGATAAAAAAAGGAGCACGAACCTATAAAGCCTTCGTAGCTCATCGCATAGCTGCCATAGAAGAAGGTAGCAAAGTGGAGGATTGGCGATGGATATCCACGAAGTTGAACATCGCCGATATAGCGACTCGTGACGTGCCGCCGAGGTTTGACTCACAACACGAGTGGTTCTGTGGCCCAAGTTTTTTGTATGAAGACCCTTCTTCATGGCCATCAGAAAAACCTCCAATCACAGAAGAGACAGGAGAGGAAAGAACGCTCACTGTCACAGAAAAAGAAAAATCTGTTTTGGAGAAAATAACAGACAGACATACATACACTTCGAAGCTCATAGAAGCTATACCTAATCCCGTCAACTTTTCGAGATGGGAGCGGCTATTACGTGCGACTGCTACCGTCCTACGTTTTATACATCTCTGTAAACAAAGGACAGAGAAAACGTTCTACAAAAGAACCCGGAAAAACGCTGAGGAGGACACGGACTGGCGAAAGAAAAAGAAGACAGCGACTGCAGCAACCAAGCCGTCATACATAGCGCCAGAAGTCCGAAAGCAGTACATAGATGCGAGCTTTCTTCAAAAAGCCGAGAAAATACTCGTACAAGTTGCACAGCAGCAATCGTTCGCTCAAGAAATAGCTAGATTGCATGCACATGAAATAGTGGACAAAAATAGTCCGCTACACGCGCTGCAAATAGAAGTAGTAGATGACCTACTACGTATTAGAAGCCGTATAGCCGCCACTGACGAGGTCACAGAAGATGTAAGGCGACCGCCAATATTACATGGCGACCATCATATAACCCAGCTCTATATAGACTGGACACACCGCAGCTTACTACATAGTGGGACTGAACTCACAATAAATGAGGTACGGCAGCATTATTGGGTCGTAAGGATGCGTCCCACCACCAAGAAAGTACTGGCACAATGTCTTCAGTGCCGTATTCGTAAGGCACAAGCACCTGTGCCAGCGACCGGCGACCACCCACGAACGCGCCTGGCTCATCACCAAAGGCCGTTCACGTACACCGGGCTAGACTACTTCGGCCCGCTATCTGTCACCGTGGGTCGCCAGCATCACAAGAGATATGTAGCACTGTTTACATGCCTCACCACAAGAGCTGTCCACCTCGAGATCGCCGCCAGCCTCAGCGCAGACAGCGCAATATTAGCGCTGCGCCGTTTCGCCGCCCGCAGAGGATGTCCAACTGAGATCCACTCAGACAACGGCACCAACATGCACGGTGCCGATCGAGAGCTACGAGAGGCCTTCCGAGAGGAGGCCAGTCGCCGAGGCATCACTTGGCGCTTCATCACCCCATCAGCGCCCTTTATGGGAGGTGCATGGGAGCGTCTAGTTCGCTGCGTAAAAAACGCATTGTATACCGTACTCACAGAGAAACACCCACACGAAGAGGTGTTGTCCACACTGATTTGTGAGGCAGAGTACACGGTAAATAGCCGCCCGCTGACACATGTATCAGTCGACGGCGATGACGACGAGTCTATCACGCCGAACCACTTCCTACTTGGTGGGTCGGCTAGACTCCCAAACCCCGGCGTGTTCACCGAGCAAGACATCGACCACAAAAAGATGTGGCGTCGGTCACAAATCCTGGCCGACATGTTCTGGCGCCGGTGGGTGCGAGAATACCTGCCGGAGCTCCAAAACCGGCGGGAGCCCCATAGCCGCGGGCCTGGCCTGCTGGTGGGCGACCCCGTCCTTATCGCGGACGGGCAGCTGCCTCGCAACACGTGGCCGCGAGGCCGCATCGAGGCCATATACCCTGGCCCTGATGGAGAAGTCCGGACCGCTGAGGTGCGCACCACTGGCGGCACTCTAAAGCGTCCGGTGAAGAAGCTCATTCCTTTGCCAAAATGAGTGCAGCAGAGTTCCAGCGGCGAGAGCTGAGCGACGTGTCGCAGAGCGTCGAGGTCACGAGCGCTGCCGACGTGCGCCGCTCACAATGCTGATGCAGCGCCGCGCCAACGTAGCATCGAGTCGACGCGACACTGCACGGCGGGAGAGATGTTCGCGACGATACGTCACCTTTAGATAGGTTGTCATATGTAAAATATAAATAGTATTGACAGACACACGTCTGCTCACCCCAGAGCGCCATCGCATACTAAGCGATGTCGGTAGGTGAAAAAACCTTTTATAGTAAAGCTCGTAACTAATTTTTGCTCATGTTTTTGAGACACTAAAATTATATTTTATGTGTCTATCAGTAGGTAATAGAATTATATAGTCTAATAACAATAAATTAGAAGCTTTAATATGCATACTGATTGTGTTATTACGGAAAGAAACAAGTATTTAACTCCGTAAAAAACAACCGTCCTCAACGAGCGTTTAGTTCACAATGACCTGTAAGAGGGCGGCACCTTATATTTATACTAAAACCAGTTTTTGTAGAATTTTGATAACTTTAAACTCATGTTTTGGGGGCTTTTACATAGTTTATAGTGTGAATATAGCGCTTATGTGTTAGAATTATACATAAGGTACCTTAGTTATATGATAAATGTATAGGTTTAAGGAAATAAAAATATTTTGTTTACTTATTTTAGACCCCCCGTTTTAAGCAGGGTATCAGGTGGTGCTATAGGTATTCTATTCACCAACCAATCAGATTGCTTCCTTACACATAATTGTTTTGTTAGGAAACACCATCTAGGTGTTCTAGATAGGATGGCTGGATGCCATGACTGAGAAATTATACATAATAGCAGTACATGGCCAGTCTTAATGCATTTTTACTCTAAAAAGGGAAATATACATACATTTTACTCGAGTAAGTGTTTGGAAAATTCGATACAAGCCATTTTAGCGCTTCTAGGTGACCTAGAATTTTGTCTAGGCCCTATAAATAGACAGCACCTATGTAATTCTAGTACATAGGCGTCACTTACTTGAGAGGATGTGTCTGTGTATGCCGGCATGGACGTTTCTATGCGGCTGCCGATGTGTCACTGCGTCCAGGGACATTTGGTGCCTGGTCAGCTATAGATATGCTGTCTGAAGCATTACCTTCGTGGACCCTCAGGCAGGCGCCTACACTCAGTCATGACACAGAGCTAGTATATAGGGGTATGTAACGCACACAGACACATTAGAGATGTGAGACGACGTAAAATTTAGTATTCGGCCGCTTCCCGGCACCTTAAGCTGCGGAAAGGCTGGTGGTACACCCATCAGGGTACCGCCGTCAGACAGCCTAGTTTTCCAGCTACCCAACCACACTTCCGGAAGGAGCTTAGCTCTGGTGGTTGAGGAGTTAAGCGACCTGATATGGTGCGAGGTTACATGGATTTGCTATGTAAACAAACTTGTAACAAACGATAACTCATCGGGGGTTGGACATGTAGCTACCGGACTTCTACCTTGGAATAGCCCATCACGAGGGCTACCCGGGTGTGAATGTAACTTGAAAATCCACCCAGCGGTCTGAGTAGGAATCGAGTTTATGTGCCAAGATCAGGGGCATAAGCTAACTTCTCGCACCATTTCGCGGCTGTACGCCTGAATGTTTTGAATATAACTGTAACACTTATGTGTGTCAACGGCCCAGTAGGAGGGCTCCAAGTCCCTCGCTGGTACCCTAGAGCTAACATGTCTAGTTTTAGGAGAAACTCGATTGTAAAGCTTCAAACTGGCGGGAATTCCCTTTCTTCGACGTTCTCCTTACGAGAACTCCCTGATGGTAGGGGCTAGGGACCTGGATCAAAGACCGGAGGGAAGGTCTCCTCGAGACCTATCCAAAAGTACAAGTTTCACCAGAATCGGTCCAGTGGAAGGGTAGTTCCTGTCAGTTTCAAGCTACGAGTCTTAGCGTATATTATTTTGAAAATAAAAGTTTTTGCGGTCGGAATGTTGTGGTCCTCGTCGCAGTCGAGTTCGCTTCTTTAATAGTGCGCAGGCGCGTGAACATTTCGTAGCCATTATTTCACTTAAAGTATTTCCACGCATCATTGCGCATCGAGGACCATGAAGGAACATCGCTTCTGGCCATGAACAAATAGTTTTATTTAACCTGGACATCACGTTTTTCACCTCAACCTACTTGGCAGCCTTCAAGTGTCTCCAAGGTCCATAGTTACCAGATGACAACTGAACAATAGGTGCAAGGGGCGTCAACGCGTTCAAGCAGGAGCCTTACAACCTCCTGATTGCCTGTCGGTCTTGGACGATCACGTCCGTCCCGTACAATTTTATACGATTTCAAGTGTCGCCTGAAACCGGATGAATCGTACGATAGACTTCAAATGGCATTCATGGATGAAGGCCCTTCCAAGGCAACCGTGTATCGTTGGTATAACGAATTCAAGCGCGGTCGACCAACTTTGGGGGATGACGAAAGAAGCGGTCGCCCTTTGACGGCTGTTACCGAAGAAAACGTGCTAGCAGTGAAAAATTTAATCCAAGACAATAGGCGAATTACATATCAGGAGATTCAACACATATTGAAGATTGGATCGGGAAGCGTTCACGAGATTCTACACAGCCATCTTCGCGTGAGGAGGATAGTATCACGCTGGGTGCCGCACAACCTCACCGATGCTCAGAAGCAGGTCCGGGTGGAATGGTGCCGTGATATGCTTAACAAATTTGAAGCAGGCTCGTCTCGGCGTGTTTACGACATCGTTACAGGTGATGAGTCCTGGATTTATCAATACGACCCAGAAACCAAGCGCCAGTCGACTGTTTGGGTGTTTCAAAATGAGCCAACGCCTACCAAAGTGAAGCGATCTAGAAGCGGGGGTAAGATTTTGATCGCTAGCTTTTTTAATTTGACTGGCCACTTGGTATCAATTCCCTTACGGGATCAAAGAAGCATTAATGCCGAATGGTATACTACCAAATGTTTGCCAGAAGTTTTCTCTGTTATAAGCAACAAGCGACCAAACACAGGGCTCCGCGGGCTACTGCTCCACCACGACAATGCACCTGCGCACACCGCACTCAAAACGAGGGACTTCCTGGACAGCACGCCAGTCAAACTCCTGGGTCACCCTCCTTACAGCCCTGATCTAGCACCGTGTGACTTCTTTTTATTCCCAAAAATAAAAAATCAGCTCAAAGGGATACAATTTTCGTCGCCGGAAGATGCGCTGGCTGCGTTCGAGCAGGCTGTAAACGAGGTGTCTGCGGCGGACTGGAAAAAGTGTTTTGAAAACTGGTTTAGGCGCATGAATCTTTGTATAGAGGCTGGTGGAAAGTACTTTGAAAAGATTTAATAAAAATATATGTACGTATAGAACAATTTTTTTTAGTTTCGCAAAACTTTCTGAGTGTCCCACGTATATAAGACAGGCGTGATGTCTTTTTTCGTACACTAGTACCTGCACATGGAATTTATATGCAGACGTAGTAGATTTTCATTCCCCTTTTGCGTCATTTAGTACAAACGTACCCGAAAGCCAAAGTTCCTTCTTCCTTGCCTACTTAACTACAACTTAGTAGAGCGTGGTAGAGCTTACCATTTAAAACAACAGACAAAGTATTGAAATACCTGCTTAATACCTGGAAAAGCTTAGTAAAGTTTTCCATGCAGAGCCGTGTGTCTGGTACATAGGAACTCATATTTATAAGGGGTATTTAGAGTATCAAGATTGTTACCCCTTTTGTTGCCAGGGCCTGTATGTATGGACTTACTTTGGTACAAAATACCCGTGCTTAGTTGAATGTATGCCTCTAGTAATCTTTGAGGTAATACTTACAAAAGAATGTAATTGCCGTTGCGTATGGTCGGTTTCCTAGGGAATTAGTTATGGTATTTATATATTTGTTTGTTAGAAATAAAATTGGTAGTTTGGTGTAGATGACAGATGGTGGTTTTGTAACAGCTATGCAGAATTTGAATCTTATTAAAATAAAAATTTTAGCAGGTTAGTTTTAACTCTCTCAACCTATGCAAAATAGTGAGCCAATGTTAATAATTCTGTTTTACTTGAAATAGATTTCAAATAAAATGATTCGTTAAAAATCTTTTTTTAAACAAGCTTTTTTCGTATTCATTTCAGCAAACCTTTTCATTTGATACCGATATCAAGGCAGTGCACAAAAAATAGCTAGTCCGCCATCTTGGGTCATCCACCATAGGTATCGGATTAAGAATGACATTAAGGGCTCCCACACATAACTGCGATGCTATGCGATGCGACGCGATTTCTTTACATTTTAATACTAGCGAGCTCGCAGATATTTGCGATGCGATGCGAATTCGCACGAATTCGCAGTTATGTGTGGGAGCCCTTACTTAGCTAACCATGCATTGTCATCCAAATTCAACGTGTATGCAATATTTCATCTTAATCGGTGGAGGATAACTGCTTTTAAATTCAGTTGCAAGATTTGACCCGAACACACTTACATACATACAAATATTGCAAGTAAAAAAAAATACTATCAAGGATTTGTACCGCCGCCGCCGCGCGCCGCCCTCCGATGGTCAAGATTTGGTTTATATATCGGTACTCTAACCTAGATACTGAGCTAACAAGTCTTGTTACTCCGTCTCGAAAACAGCGTTCTGCGTCCACGAAAATCGATAAATAAATTACGGTATTATCTATTTAACTGCACCTACACGAAATGAAAAACCTAAAACGTTTTATATTAATGTAGTATGATAAGATACCTATGTACTTCTATCCAAAAGGTATTCAGTACGTCAAATACTGATAGAACGGAATCTGTATAGTCTACAATGTTAGATGACCAATGGTTGGAAAAAGCAATTGGAAAAAGTAAAAAGAGTTTTAAAGAGGTTGACTCGTGAAGGATTTGAACCTCCGCCCTCCGATGGTCAAGATTTGGTTTATATCGGTGCTCTAACCTACTGAGCTAACGAGTCTTATTGCATATTCGCGAAAATAACGTTCTCTATTCGCATTATGATGTCATTATTACTCATCCGCATCTACACGAAAATAGCCGAGTTCTACACGCACATACCTAGTAGGATTATACGAGTATATGATCTACGTACTTCTATCATAACTAGACTAGCAGTTACCTACCGCTATCGAAGGTCATCATTATAATCATCACCAGCTTTTTTAACGTTCCCACAGCTGGAACACAGACCTCCTCTATGTTAGTGAGGGTTCTAGTGCTTCTAAAGATAATGTATCATCAAAAAGAAAAACATAGGGGCATAGTATATATCTTAATTTTCCAATTTATGGAATATCTTTCGAATTGGTTCAATATTAGAGGAGGAAATAGACGAGAGCCAAACTTCGAATTATGACTTTTTAGGGTTCCGTAGCCAAATGGCAAAAAACGGAACCCTTATAGATTCGTCATGTCTGTCTGTCTGTCTGTCCGTCCGTATGTCACAGCCACTTTTTTCCGAAACTGTAAGAACTATGCTGTTGAAACTTGGTAAGTAGATGTATTCTGTGAACCGTATTAAGATTTTCACTCAAAAATAGAAAAAAAACAATAAATTTTGGGGGTCCCCATACTTGAAACTGAAACTAAAAATATTTTTTTCCATCAAACCCATACGTGTGGGGTATCTATGGATAGGTCTTCAAAAATGATATTGAGGTTTCTAATACCATTTTTTTCTAAACTGAATAGTTTGCGCGAGAGAAACTTCCAAAGTGGTAAAATGTGTGTCCGGGGGGGACACACATTTTACCACTTTGGAAGTTGCCCTGTAACTTCTAAAATAAGAGAATGATAAAACTAAAAAAAATATATGATATACATTACCATGTAAACTACCAGCGAAAATTGGTTTGAACGAGATCTAGTAAGTAGTTTTTTTTTAATACGTCATAAATCGTAAACCGCAATTTACCAAGTACGGAACCCTTCGTGCGCGAGTCCGACTCGCACTTGGCCGGTTTTATTAAGGTAATTCAGTCAGCGCTCTTTGCCCCTATTTCCTCTTAATCCACCTCGCGGACCCAGTGCAGGTTGATACTAAAGTTAAAATAGTTACCAGTGCAGTACGTAAGAAATTAGGCCCCTACGTGCAATTTGCATGTTTAATTTTAAGAGTATACCAAAAGCCGCTATTTTAGAGTTCCCTCGAGGGAAAGCAATCTAGGCAGTACCATCCGGTCACCACTAGCAAAACAGAATTAAATTAGTTTAGTCGCCAAAGATCTGCTTGTTAAACTAAACCCCAAGATGACTAATCGTTAGTAAAAACAAGTGTAAAATTAAAAAGTTAATTTTTAAAAAGATTGACTCGTGAAGGACTCGTGCGGAGGTTCAACCGCCCTCCGATGGTCAAGATTTGGTTTATATCGGTGCTCTAACCTACTGAGCTAACGATTCTTGATGCATTTTTGGGTACGTTTCACTATCCGCATCCTGATGTTATGATTACTCATTCATTCACGAAAATACCCGAGCACTAGTAAATAATGTATTTCGATACACACTATAGATATATAAATACCTCCGTGCATGCAACATTACACAACAGTACTATAGAAACGGCAAAATACTGCACATTTAAAGAAAGTTCTCATGTGCTTTTCTCATGCGGAGACGATCCTGGCTGCACCATCCAGGTCATCTCTGCCTATGAAAGCACTGGCATCGAAATGAAAGCAGTGTTACTAGGTACAAAATTGTACGTGTTTGACCACGAGAAAATTGACCTAAACTTGTAAAAAACAAGTGAAACAATAAAATAAGGTTGACTCGTGAAGGATTTGAACCTACGCCCTCCGATGGTCAAGATTTGGTTTATATCGGTGCTCTAACCTACTACTGAGCTAACGAGTCTTGTTGCATTTTCGCTAAAAGTACGTTCACTTTCCTCATCATGATGTCACATGATTACTCATTCGTACTCGAAAAAATCCAAGCACTAATAGATTGCGTATGTCAGTCCAAACTATATAGATACATAAGTAGGTAAATACGTGCTTGCAAAATTATAAAAACGAAATTAGAAACGGCCAAAGACTACTTTATTAAAGAGTTCCTTTGTTTCATATCCCTCATGTGAAAACAATGTGGCTACACCTTCAGCTCTTTTCTGCCACTAAAAGCATTGCCATTAGAATGTAAGCATTTATAGTAGGTGCATAGTTTTCAATGTATGTTGTAACCCACGAAAAAGTTGACCAAAACTTGTAAAAAACAAGTGAAACAATAAAATAAGGTTGACTCGTGAAGGATTTGAACCTCCGCCCTCCGATGGTCAAGATTTGGTTTATATCGGTGCTCTAACCTACTGAGCTACCGAGTCTTATTACTCTGTGTCAAAAACATCGTTCTGTATCTAAATAATTACGACATGATTACTCATCCACACCTGCCCGAAAACACACGTAGTTGTAGTGTAGTGTGTAGTACCCGTTTTCGTATGATAAGATACTCGTGCATGTTTCTATCCTGAAGAAAACAACCTAGATATTGAATTAGATTGCATTGTGCATGAACAATTTCAAGACGTTACCTACACCGTTATTTTAAAGAAACTCGACCACGCAGGGAAGTGGGTAATCCTGGCATCACCATGACCACCTACTGGGTCCAAATAATTTAATTGAATGTACCGTCGAAGCGGAAACAAGAAGAAGACCATCTGGTCATCACTGCAATACTGATAGAACGAATTCTGAATAGTCTAACAAGTTCTGCTTGTTTAACCACAACTTGACCAATGGTTAGTAAAAACTAATTAAAAATTGAAAAGTTAGTCTTCAAAAAAGTTGACTCGTGAAGTATTCGAACCTCCGCCCGGCTCCGACACGTTTTGCCAACAGTCGATTTATCCATGAACCATTTATCAACAGTCTTCGAATGTTTAATCCATTAACTTTTCATCCAAATAACTCTTCACCCACGAACGTTTCGCCAACATAACTCTGCGTCAGTGAATGCTTAAACAACAGAATGTTTTGACCAATTACTTTTCGCCAAACGATCAATTGGTCAACAGACACCGAGACAGATGAAAGTGCGACGTAGTCCAAGAGTGAGCGAAGCGAGCTCGGAAGTTTAGGGCACCCCGACACGGAGTTACTTTAGACCCTGCAGACAGAACTTTAAATCCAGCCGCGTAGCGGTGTTCCTATTACGCGGTCCTGATCAAGTCGTTTCTGTCATATAAATAGCCTGACGTTGAAACTAAACCGGTACGTAAATACAATATGCAAGATTTATTGTTACACCACGCAATAATTGACCAATATATAGTTTAAAAAAAACAAGTGAAAAAGTATAAAACCTGTTTTCAAAAGGTTGACTCGTGAAGGATTTGAACCTCCGCCCTCCGATGGTCAAGAATTGGTTTATATCGGTGCTCTAACCTACTGAGCTAACGAGTTTTATTTCCTACCGTCGAATTCAGCGTTCTCTATCAACAAAGTGATGTCATTTTGACTCATTCGTATATGAAAATTGTCAAGTTTTTGATATAAATTAGTATGATTATACGTATTTCTATCAAACCTGTTTGAAAGCTAAGGAAATATATTGAAAACAGCGCTATCTGTCCACATAATTACGCCATTGGCAAAGGTTGACTGGTAGAGAATGCCTTGCTGCATTAAGTCCGCCTATGTATCACCATTGTACATGAAGTTTAAATAAATAAATAAATAAATTATTACTCATCACGAGAAACAAAATTATTCGAGTTTAAAATTATTAAACTCGAGTAATTTCGTTTCTCGTCGTATTATTAGATTAAGATAGTTCACATTTCGATCCAACCTAGCTACTGAAGTAGTGCAAACTAAGTGCAATGTGCATACACAATTTCAAGACGATACCTAAACTGCTATTTTAAAGAGTTGCCTGGCAGGAAAGTTTAATTCCTATGTAACGTATATTCTGACTATAAAACGGAATCAAAAGGAACAGTAAAAAAAAAAAGTAATGTTATGAAAAGGAAATTAGAAACGGCCTAAGACTCTTTATTAAAGGGCTACCTTGTGTCATATCCCTCATGCGGCAACAATCCTGGCTGTACCTTCAGATCTTCTCTGCTACTCAAAGCATTGCCATTAGAATGAAAGCAGTTATAGTAGGTGCAAAGTTTTATGTGGTAACCTACGAGAAAATGGATCAAGACTTGTAAATAACAAGTGAAATTATAAAAAAAAGGTTGACTCGTGAAGGATTTGAACCTCCGCCCTCCGATGGTCAAGATTTGGTTTATATCGGTGCTCTAACCTACTGAGCTAACGAGTCTTGTTGCATTTTTGCAAAAACAACGTTCACTATCCGCAACATGATTTCATTATTACTCATCCGCATCTACACGAAAATAGCCGAGTTCTACACGCACATACCTAGTAAGATTAGATATGATCTACGTATTTCTATCAAGACTAGAGTAGCAGTAGCTACCGCTATCGAAGAAGTTAGGTCATCATCATCAACACCATCCTTTTTAACATTCCCACAGCTGGAACATAGACCTCCTCTCTGTGAACGGGAACGGGCCTTAATCCACCACGCGGAACCAGTACAGCAGCAGACGGAAATCCTCATCGGGTCCTTCATCTCGCATGTGATTGGTCGATTCGATAGCGGTCAAACTCTTTGCGTTCCCGTATTCACTTACACAATACGGCTGCAGGTTGGTACTTACGTTACGGTACGTAAGAAAATAGGTACCTACGTGCAATATGCATATCTAATTTCAAGATGCAACAAAAAACCGCTATTTTAGAGTTCCCTCGAGGGGAAGCATTAATCTAGGCAGTCACCACCAGCAATACAGAACTAAATTAGTATAGTCAGTCACCAAAGATCTGCTTGTTAAACTAAACCCTAAGATTACCAATGGTTAGTAAAATCAAGTGAAAAATAAAAAAAAGTTAGTCTTCAAAAGGTGGACTCGTGAAGGAATTGAACCTCCGCCCTCCGATGGTCAAGATTTGGTTTATATCGGTGCTCTAACCTACTGAGCTAACGAGTCTTGGTGCACTTTTGCGAAAACAACGTTCACTATCCGCATCATGATGTTATGATTACTCATTCATTCACGAAAATACCCGAGCACTAGTAAATAATGTATTTCGATACACACTATAGATATATAAATACCTACTCCTGTGCATGCAACATTACACAACAGTACTAGAAACGGCAAAATACTACACATTTAAAGAAAGTTCTCATGTGCTTATCTCATGCGGAGACAATCCTGGCTGCACCATCAGATATCTCTACCTATAAAAGCACTGGCATCGAAATTAAAGCAGTGTTAGTAGGTACAAAATTTTACGTGTTAGACCACGAGAAAATTGACCTAAACTTGTAAATAACTAGTGAAATAATTATTAAAAAGTTTGACTCGTGAAGGATTTGAACCTCCGCCCTCCGATGGTCAAGATTTGGTTTATATCGGTGCTCTTACCTACTGAGCTAACGAGTCTTGTTGCATTTCCGCGAAAACAACGTTCACTATCCGCATTATGAATCATGAACGAGGAATCATGATTCAAGATGTCGTGATAACTCATTCGTAATCGATAAAAAACCAATCACTGATAGATTGCGTATGTCCAAACTATATAAATACATAAGTAGGTACATGCAAAATTATGAAAAGGATATTTTAAACGGCCAAAGACTACTTTATTAAAGAGTTCATTTGTAGCTTGTGCCATATCCCATAAGCGGAGGCAATCCTGGCTGCAGCTTCAGATCTTATCTGCCAATAAAAGCATTTATAGTAGGTGCATAGTTTTATGTTGTAACCCACGAGAAAATTGACCAAAACATGTAAAAACAAGTGAAACAATAAAATAAGGTTGACTCGTGAAGGATTTGAACCTCCGCCCTCCGATGGTCAAGATTTGGTTTATATCGGGGCTCTAACCTACTGAGCTAACGAGTCTTATCACCTAGTGTCCAAAATAGTGTTCTGTATCCACAAGTTGACGTCATGATTACTCATCCGCACCTACACGAAAATACCCGAGTTTTTATAAGCTCTGTATTACCTTGATTTCGTGTGTGTCCAGCAACTAGTAATCCAATTTACAAGCTTTTATTTAATTTGCAATTTATGTATGTAAGTGTGTTCGGGTCAAATCTTGCAACTGAATTTAAAAGCAGTTATCCCCCACCTATTAAGATGAAATTTTGCATACACGTTTAGTTTGGATGACAATGCATGGTTAGGTAAGTGACATCATTCTAAATCCAATATGGCGGACGGCACAAGATGGCGGACTAGTTATTTTTTGTGCACTGCCAAGATATGGGTATCAAATGAAAGGGTTTCCTTAGAAGAATGCGGAAAAAGCTTGTTTAAAAAAAAGTTAAATCAAAAAATCAAAAAACCCGACTGCTTCAAAAGCGAACTAAAAAGACGTAAACAAGGAGAAAATCATGCTGTGCAGTCGGAGGATACATATTCGCGGGCTGGCTGTAAAATCTGGTGTATCCTCCTCTTGCACAGCATGATTTTCTCCTTGTTTACGTCTTTTTAGTTCGCTTTTGAAGCAGTCGGGTTTTTTTATTTTTTGCTTTAGCTTTTTTATTTATAACTTTTTAGTTGGTTTTTTTTCCGAATTAGGTACATTTGAACATGTGAGTATTATACATATGGGTCATAATCAAAATCGAAGTTTGGTTATTGGTGAAAATAAAAGTCGTCAGATTGCGTGCAAAATCAACATTTAATTGCAAAATATTCAAAATAATATAATCACATGTCTGAAAAAGATCGACTTTAATTACTTTTGTAAATATTGCCACTATTTACTTTTTATAGGCCACAGAAAATATCAAGCTGACCACAGAAATGATTGAAAAGAACTTTTAAAACAATAGTGTAGGTATTAAAGAAAAACAAATAACTTGTAATGATTAAATGTCTCCGGCGTAATCAAATAACCAATTTTTTCTTTAAATCAAATCACAGTAAACTCAAATAAAAAAATAATTGTGAGATTCCACAGGAAATTATTAATTGTCCACAGAAGATACCAAAATAATCAAACATACTTCTATAATTGACACAACTATTAAAAAATTTCTTCATCAGTATCACTATCCTTAAAAAAATTACTGACCATTCTCTTGGTTCTATGAAGTGGTACAACAAAATCATCAGAATCGTCTGAATAAACATCTTCTATGTGAATTCTCTTTCTTGATACTGTAGAACGTATTTCTATTGAGCCTTCAGATGTGGGAGAATCGCTTAAATTGGTATTGGTAGTAAAGGCATTCGAAGTTCCTATTCTAGATAAAGGTCTAGGGCTTAAAGTAATTGGGATTGATGCACTATGTGGCGAACTGGGTTCTTTTGATGGTGAATGTAACAAATCAGTCTCAATTTGAATTTGTCCAATCTCATAGTGGCTGCATTTGGTATGAGCTGCACAGATTATACAACTTAACCGTCTTGCATGCAGTATATTTGGTTGCTTTTTGGACCAGCAAATTTGGTGAACTTTAAGTGTACCTTTAAAAGGGCGTATGATATTTGATGTTGTAATTTCTTCGATTTCTGCCACATGAGAATCATCTATGCCAATCACTTCAATACCTTTACATTTACTTTTCACGCAAGTTAACAATGAATTAAAATCTGAAATATCTGACCCAGTTGCAACTGACCGGTCACATGTACGTTTAATACAACCTCCCACACCATCGGGAGCTCCTTTACCATGGCCTGCTTCACTGTAATGCCATGTTATAGTTTCAACATTTAAAACTTTGCCAATATAATTAACAATCAAATGAAACATAGTTTTGTTTCTGTATTGCGTAGTGGGTCCGTCGCTTAGTATGTGAAAATCTGTTAAATTTGGCGACAAATCTTTGATTTTTTCTAGAATGGGTTTCAAATGAACACAGATAAGTATGGGATCATGTCTTAAGTTTTCTGATATTGTACACATTGAGATTGGCTTTACTAAATTGTTTGGCGGTTCAGAATCAGTATAATAGTATACGGAAGTGTGCAAGCTTATCTGCGGTTTTGAACCGCCAAAGTGAGCAGATTGGATTTCAGCAGAATACTTACACATATAGTTTTCAGAGAAATCAATGTGTAAAAGACCCTCAGAGGGTGTTAAATTTTGTTTAATAAAACGAATCGTCTTTGATTGATTAATTATGTTGGCACAATGCTGCATAAAAATAGGAATATTAGTAAACAGAAGATTTACCAATACCTGATTTTTTGTATTTATTATTTCTTTGACAGTCTTTTTGCAAGTTTTTTCATGCCCCTTAACAACGATAGTGACAGTTTTTGTGACCCATCTACTATAGGAGATCGAGTCATTCTTATTGAAATTATCTAACTGGATAGTTTTGTTATAACAAATTGGACATTTTCTTTCTAAACAGTTGACACTGAGGACATTATCGCAGCATAAACTTTTAGCAACTTCAATAGCAGTATTTTGAGTAATGATTTTTGAATTTCGTAACGCACGGACAATCAAATCATTGTTAGTGTGAACTGAACACAGACAAGTATCTCTTGATGATACTTTTGGAAAGATAATCCAAAAAGGACGATATCGTCTAAATGTTTGGTAAGACAATTTAAGTCCTGTTTTTTCCATAAAAATCTTGTGTAAATTAAACAAGGTGTCATTAAGGAGACGTATTTGCATTTTTTTCTTATTGCGAGTGATAGTCTCTTTTTTGCCCGCTGTAAGCCTACTATACTCATCTTCTTGTAAAAAATCACGAATTTTATTTTTAATAACTAATTTCTTTGATTGATTGCTACGCGTAACCATATTATTTTTATTTTGGCTATTTTTGTTAGCCCTTATTAGGCGCATTTTGTATTTGTTTAGCTTAGACTCTAGAATGGTTAACCTTTGCTTAAGGTAAAGATTTTCAGATTTTAATTTACGCTTATTGCGAGCAATCACTGCTCTGCCTGATGCAATTCTTGAATGGGTTGAAACAGAGGAAGTCGGTGTGCAAGTATTTGATAATTGTTCTTGCTGCTTTTTATCCTCACGACGTTTTCTTGCTTTATCTCGCCACATCTTTCTTATTTGGCGCTGTTGACGTGGTGTATATTGTTCAATCGTTTTCACTAATCCTTGCTCCTTCTTTTTATGATACCTGTCTCGATCTTTTCTCCTTCTTTCTTCAATAGCTGCGTCATCTAATCTCGCCCGAGCACGACGCATACTTTGTTTTTTTTGTTCTCGGCGTCTTCTCTTTTTTTCTTCCTCTGTCATTTTTTTCCTTGGAGGCATGGTTGCTAAAACAAAATAAGCTACATGCAATTTCTGCGATTAAAATAAAACAAATACACTTGTGTGTACCCATACAAACAAACAAAATACACACAAAACAATAATAGTAAAATCTAGCTTTTTTATTTCATAAGCGCATTAAGCCAATAATATATAATTTAAAAAAAAGCCAAAACGTGAGTAAATTGAGCAATGGTTATTATATAAAAAAATATTAAAAAAAGAGCATAAACACAATAGCATAACTTCTGAGAAATACTATCGCTATCACTATTATTAATATTATCTATTCTGTTGACAGTCGTCCCTTCGGTGGACACAGAAACACAGAAAAGATTTCCACAGAAAGGACTAACTTGTACAAAATTGAATAAAACGTCGCAAACTTATAGGTTAGAAAAGCAACAATGAAAAATTCGTAAAGATGTTCATTTAACTCAATAAAGCAGAGTTTTTCGTATTCATTTAGTACACACTTACCGAAATATTTTATATCAAGGAAAGACACACGATCTTTGACGAAAAACTTGGATATCACAAATTTTAAATTCGTTAAAGCGCACTGTACCATCACATCATCTCAGCAGATTGACAACTGACAACTACATAAGAGTTGCCAGCGTCAAAATAAAAATATCGATTTGTAACTTGTGAAATCGATTCTTGACTGCGGTTATCTTGGGTCCACAGAATGGATACGGATTCTGTAACGAGTTGTTTAATCTGTTTTTACTAAAAAACAAGTGGTAATATTTTTCGAAATTGCAAAAATATGTAAGTTCAAAACATTAGTGATTGATTATTAACAGTCTGACAATGATAAAAGTAAACATTTATTTTTGACACGCATGCAAAGTTACGAACTCCCATTAGTAACAGGTCCACTGAAGGGGACTTTCACCTACTATAGGCTTAAAAAAACGACATTTAAAAATAAAATGAATAATCTACATCACGCACATGTTACTTTAGAATGAAAATCTTGTCTATGATCCGATTAATTATTTATTATGTCTCATTAACATGAAAAAAATAAGTGATAACACTTTTTCCGCCGTATTTGATTATGACCCATATATTTTTGAAATCACCTCTTAAAACCCTTTATTTTAATACCCCACACGATGGGTATGGAAGAAAAAAAACTTTGGGCCCCCACAATGTGGCGCCCAAAATCCGCCATTTTTGTATTGTTCAATTTTAATGTAGCCAGTGACACTCGCAGGGTTAAGACGAATCGATTGACGTACGAATCATCAAAATCGGCCAACGCGTTTGGTCTCTGGAACGCCATATAGGAACAAACATACATACATACATACATATATACATACACAGACTGATAAGCACAGCTGATCTGGGCCACTGGGTCTCCGAAGACCTTAAGGACAACGCGGATGTGGAGAGGGCACGTAGGGCGTTGGCTGTCCGGTGTAACATGTTGGCCCGCAGGTTCGCACGTAGCAGTAATCAAGTTAAAATCACACTTTTTAAGTCTTACTGCCAAACACTTTACACGTGCAGCCTGTGGGTTAACTACACACTGGGAACATACAACGCCTTGCGTGTTCAATACAACAACGCGTTCAGGGTGCTGCTGGGGCTGCCGCGATTCTGCAGTGCGTCAACTATGTTCGCAGAAGCGCACACGGATGGCTTTCATGCCATAATAAGAAAACAATGTGCGTCGCTGCTGCGTCGCGTTAGGTCCAGCAGCAACAACTTACTAAGTGTGTTCGCGGACAGGTGGGACTCTCCACTGCTACGCCACTGGATGCGCTTGCACACTGCCTTGTGAGCAGTGGACAGTTCCTCCGCGTCAAATTTCTAATGTGTGCCCCTTTATGTTGCCTGATTATTGTTTGTATATTTTTATGTGTTGTAACTATTTTATTCGTTGTAATTTGTGTTGTTTATTTTGTTTTGTTTATTGTCTGTATTGTTTTTTGTATATCCCATTCTATGTTTTATTAAGTGTACCTATGGACAGAAAGTCTGAAATAAACGTTAATTTTTTTTTTTTTTTATTACCCTCCTTCGGCAGTCGGGTAAAAAAGATTTTTTAATGAAAAAACTTTTTCATGCACCGCTGGCATCCGATTAAATTGAAACTTGGCGTGCTTTTGTAACTTTGGAAACATTTAAATAATTTGATACTATGGAGTCGGGCTCATGACCATGACGGAAGGTTACCATAGCAACGTCACAACCAGACAAGATAGTACCATGGTGTTTAAACAACCGAGTTCCAAATAAAAAAGAACTACAAAGTGAAAAATAACTTATTTTTCTGAAGCCGGTGTTCCTGTTTACTTTTTTTTCTTCGTTTTTTGACACTGACTGCCGAATGCAGAAGTGTTTTTTCACTTTGTAGTGATTTTATTTGGAAAACGTTTGCATTTTTTTTGTTTTTCGCTTTTAGCTGTGGGACCTAATAGGCAAGTTCTATAGAAAGGTACATATAATGCCAGAATAGATTACCCGAATATCATGAAACTTGAACATAACTGTTGAAATGAGTGTGTGAGGGTGTGTGTGACATTTGTGTACTGTTTTAGGGCGTACTAGCGTGATGTTATGTTATGAAATGGTATACACAATAAACATATGCGACAGCAGCAATCCCGAGACATTTGCCGTTATTTCTCGAAGAGTTCTGTTGTATATCACCGAAGTTCTTCATCAGATCTTCACCAAATTTAAATGGGACCAATTTGGGCACATACTATCAAACTATACCTACTAACAAATAAAAAAAAAAAAACAAAATCGGTCAACAATTCACGGAGAAATCGGTCCACAATTCACGGAGAAAGCATAAGATCTTGAGCGCGGCCGATTTGGGACTACGAAGTGATCAAAAGATATACGTTAACGACCACCTGACGCTGGATAACAAAGCCGTACTCAACAAAACAAAGATTCTGGCGAAGGAAAAAGGGTATGAATATGTTTGGGTAACAGTCCGAAGTTCTTCATCAGATCTTCACCAAATTTAAATGGGACCAATTTGGGCACATACGAGTACTATCAAACTATATTACCAAATATTTTTTTTATTTTTTTTTCAAAATTGGTCCACAATTCACGGCGAAATCGTTGAACATACACAAACAAAAAAAAACAAACACAAAGTCGAACATAGGACCTTTTAGGGTTCCGTAGGCAAATGGCAAAAAACGGAACCCTTATAGATTCGTCATGTCTGTCTGTCTGTCCGTCCGTATGTCACCGCCACTTTTTCCGAAATTATAAGAACTATGCTGTTGAAACTTGGTAAGTGAACCGCATTAAGATTTTCACACAAAAATAAAAAAAAATATTTTGGGGTTTCCCATACTTGAAACTGAAACTAATTTTTTTTTATTTCATCAGTCCCATTCGTGTGGGGTATCTATGGATAGGTCTTCAAAAATTATATTGAGGTTTCTAATATTTATTTTTTCTAAACTCAATAGTTTGCGCGAGAGACACTTCCAAAGTGTTAAAATGTGTGTCCCACCCCCTGTAACTTCTAAAATAAGAGAATGATAAAACTAATAAAATATATCATGTACATAACCATGTAAAATTCCACCGAAAATTTAATTTTTTTTTTTTTTAATACGTCATAAATCGTAAACCGCAATTTACCAAGTACTGACTCAAACTTGGCCGGTTTTTTGGAAATCGGTTAAAATAAAAATATCCCAACCTGTCATCACTTCGCCTTGTCAGGTGTACAGCCCATCTCTATTTGAGCCGTAAGTACCTACATTCATCTACTTGTTAGACCAAGAGAAAATTTACCAAACATTGTAAAAAAAACCAATTGAAAAAACTAAAAAAAAAAATTAGATTGACTCGTGAAGGATTTGAACCTCCGCCCTCCGATGGTCAAGATTTGGTTTATATCGGTGCTCTAACCTACTGAGCTAACGAGTCTTATTGCGGAGCGTCGAAAACAGCGTTCTGTTGCCACAAAATGACGTCATGTGACGCATGCGCGCTCGCTTTGTTCAAGGACTGCCGAGGTGAGTCCGTGAGTCACCGGACGAAAAATATGGCGTAATACTGCATTCCGATTCCGAGTGAGCTAGATTATAAATAGTGCTTATGAATGAAGTGTGGGATGCTTTTTGAATTGGAATGTTAGTATGTAGGTAATGTGTGTTTACACCACTACCCCACAAAGGAGGTTAATGTTCTTCAGTTTCTTGGACCGTGGTACCTTAATAACTAAGGCCCGCTTGGACTACCCTGGGTTTTGTTGCTAACTCCGAGTTAGTAGTTACTAACTCTGTTAAATCTTTCTTTGGGTGCCAGAATTCATTTACAAATACTACTGACATACACTGTTACTCGTTCATGTGAATTTGATTGAAATGAATTGAATGATTGTAGTGATTCTACAAATTTTGTTCCAATAAACAATTTATTTTTTATTTTTAAGTTTTTCTTGCCAGTGGGCCTAAGCTGACTAAAACATAACTGGCGAAATATGATTATAGTCAATTATAAGTGCCTACTGTAACTATGCACCTAATACATTTCTGCCTGCCCCTGTGCGAAATACAACCGTGATTTAATTGTTTTGTTAGTTTTTTCCTTATTGTTTCCATTATGATAGTATTATGTTATCTGTGAAATGGTTATCAAAAATTAAAAGGCAGATAAAGTTTCGTACGAGTTTTTATTACTCATCAACATCCTTCTCATATCATTGCTAGGTCGGATAGTGTTATTGGGTTTTTAATTCGACGGAATCTTTTTTTATGTATTTTTCCCGATTACTCAAAGACGCCTGGACTGAATTAGATAATGCCTCTTTTGTTTGAAAGGTTCCCCAGGCTTCCCAGGTGGTCCCATGGTCATCAGGTCAGGATCTGTTGATGGGATCCCGTGATCAAATCGAGAGAACGCCTTAAATATGATGTGCTTACGTATAGCGATTTTGGTATTTTCATCAACAATGCAAATTTATGCAGTCATTTGCACTCAGAAAGTATCATTTGGTGATGTGGAACTGATAAAGAAGACCACAGATGGCCACTGGAACTCCTGAATGATAAGTAGGTATTTCACGGGTATAAAATAATATCTCGAATAGTTAACCGAGTATGATGAAGCAAATACTTATAAATAAATGGTACTGATGAAAATGGTACGATTGTAATGATCTGACGATGAAGCTTGAAGACAGGCACTGGCACACCGAAATAAAACAATGTATATAGTCGTGTTTGCGCTTATTGGAATCGTCATGTCTTCATGAGATGAACTTTGGCTATAATTAATTTTCATGGTAAATGGAGGTATCTGTCAAAACTAAAAAGAGATAAAAAAAACTTATTAACAAAAAAACAAACCGACTTCCAAAACAAAACACAATAAAGCGAAAATAACTTTATTTTCCAAAGTCGGTGTCTTTGGTTTGATACCGACTTCGGAAAATAAAGTAATTTTTCGCTTTGTAGTGTTTTTTTTTTCATTAGAAATTTCTCAGAGGCAGCCCGGCAGCCTAATCGTGTAAGTGAATTCGGCAAAGGAAACAATCTGTTTCTTTCCCAAAAACGACTTTTCGCGATACGGAAAGTCGTTTTTGGGAAAGAAACAGATTGTTTCCTTTGCCGAATTTACTTACGCAATTAGGCTGCGGATTTGGCGTTTGGAAGTTGGCGGTGTATAGGTAACTCTTATGCCTCGGAAAGCATAATAATCCTTTGATTCTACACTTGATGTCTCTCCTGTCAGTCCTGTCGTATTGGATTGCCTGCCTATCGGACTATGAGAGTGAGAATAGAGAGTGCACCCGTGTTGCGCACACACTTTGCACTTTAATATCTTCCGTGCCGATGGCCGCCGTGGCCGTAATGCGGTCAGGAGAACTATTATTATTATAATGTCCTTATAACCGTGATGGGGTGTATGAATGAACAAAAATCTTCAATTGGTATTAGTTCCATGTTTTATTCCAGCAAAACAAGTTAGGCTCAAAAGGATTACAATATTTTTTAGAATTCATGTGTTAACGCTTCAAAAGTCACTGACATCCTTTCCTAATAGCAAGAGATAAGCTTGGCTGGCTGTCAAGACAATAACAAGGTAACAAGCCTATCGGTTGTGTGTGGTGGAGACAGATATCACGTCAAATGTGTGGGTATTGTTGATAACAATTGATTGAAGTGGGGTTACCACAATTGGCATTATTGTGGGTAGGGTACTTAGTAACATCTCCAGTGTCAAGTGTTTGTGTTATATCAACAACTATGTTTTCTAATCATACGATTACATAACTATATCACAGATAATATAATACTAGCATACAGATGCCTCACCCCATACAAAAAAATCGTGCCCCTTAGACAGCTTCCTTATAGGATTTGAAAAAGTCCCGCAGCCTAATTGCAAAGGGTATGACTCCATGACATGACAAATTCCCTTTAAATCAATACGACGTTTTCATTAGTTAACGAAAAGAAAGAAGAAAGAGTCCAATATTTATTGTCAATAGATACCTAATTATTGAAAGGGAATTTGAAAAACTCTTTCATGGAGTCACACCCTTTGCCCTGCCGAATTCACTTACGCAATTAGGCTGCCGTTATCGAGTTTGTTGATTTTGTTCTCAATTTTGATAAACTGATGGAGGCATCAGCCTTAAAGAACCACTTTTTGTGTTCCACTATATGCTAGGAGACATCGTGGCAGACAGGGATTAAGATGAAAGGGTGATCTTTGCTCAGGAGTGAGGCTTGACAGACTAAAGGCTGAAGTGTTAACGCAATTTATCACGCTCCACGGCCAGGAATTGGCCTGCATGAATGAATGGCTTGCGGTCGCCTACGACCGCAATTCCTCTAGAAGTAATCCTGGCTGCACCATCAGCTCATCACAGGTTATCTAATACCCATCAATACCTACTTATAGAGCAGATCTTTGATCTGCTTGTAACGAGGGGGAAATTGGCCAAAACTTTAAAAAACAAATGAAAAATGTAAAAAAAAAACCTAAAAAGTTTGACTCGTGAAGGATTTGAACCTCCGCCCTCCGATGGTCAAGATTTGGTTTATATCGGTGCTCTAACCTACTGAGCTAACGAGTCTTATTTCCTCGCGTCGAAAACAACGTTCTCCATCCACAGAGTGATGTCATGATTACTCATCCGTACACAAAAAACCCAAACATTAGTAGATTATTGTATTGTTATCGTGGGTTTTGTTGTAGTTGATTATTTACATAATATAACATTACGCCAGTTTTCCGCGAAGAGAGGGAGATGTAATTTAAATTATTTATTTCTATTAAAGACCAAAGTAGGACTTCCAAAAACACACACAAGGCGTTGTAGTAATGCTAATAGCATACCTACACAGGCAAGACCTTTTTTAAGTTAATCCGCTTTGTGCTGGACTGCTAGTAGTAAGGTACTGAAAACATGATGCCATTAGGAGTCCGAGGATAAGTAATAACAGCAGCATGGGTCGATTTTCGAGGATTAGCAAGGCATGTGCGGGTTGGTTCATGGATGGGTGACCATACATAAGGGGCTGTCTCCACGAGCGAGAGAATCGCGGCGATATTATCGTCGTACCACGTATTTCTATACACTCTCTAAGGGTTTGATTAAGTTTTTCGAAACTAACCCCAAGCTAAGAATCTTATTGGACCGGTTTTCCTTTTTGACGCACGTTTTTGGTTCTAGGGGAGCACTAAGCATTTTCGCCAAAACAACCTATAAGGGGGTGAAATGGGGGCAATTTTTTTTGTATGAAATTTCTAATTCCTTGGGGATAAAGTAAATAATCGAAATTTACATAACATGTTTTAAAACTACCCCCCAGATAGGGTTAAGGGGTGTTAAAGTTCCTTTGATGAATCTTACAGCGGAATCTTACAAACATAAACGAAAAATAAAAAAAGAGAAGAAAAGAGTGAACATATTTGGGTTGATCAAAAGTGACCCTCAATGGGGCAAAATGGGGTTATTAAGTTTTTAGGGGTAGGATTTTACTTTGTGGCGGTAACCTAAAATTTATTATTCTTTAAGTCAAATAACAAATTGTCCCAAAAAAATAAACCCCGCATATCCACGATATGCGGGGCATTTTGTATTGGTTTAATAATAGCTTGTTTTTGGTCGCCTTCACTAACTGCACATAAGAGAGTCCTTTATACGAAATCACGCGAACGAAGTGTGTGTGTGTGTGATGTGCTAGTAATATTATAAAGGCGAAAGTTTGTAAGTTTCTGTGTTTGTATGTTTGTTACTTCTGCACGCCAGAACAGCTGAACAGATCTGGATGACATTTCATTCTTCCGTTTTTCAATATTTTTTTAAACAAAAAATATTGTATTTATCTACTCAACGGGCTCTAAACAGCGACACCCCACTCAATGGGGCAGGCCTAGGTTTTTTTTTCAGTTCCCCCCTTTAGCTGTATGGGCCCCCCCTTAAGGTAATTTGCATGGCTTTCGGTGCTTATACTGTGAAAATTTGAAGACTGTAGCTGCAACCGTTTGGCCGTAAAACCCGTGTGACAGACGACGGACAGACAGACAGACTGACACATGAGTGACAGCAATGGGTGCCGTTTGGACCTTTCGGGTACGGAACCGTAAAAAACATAAAAGTTGATCTATGAAACTTGGTTCACTCAAAAATTGCAACATTTTTGCTTTAAACCTTCATAAGTTTCTATCTACGAACAAGGGTTGCAATATCCGGCACTTCATAACACAAGATAGCCACGTCGTTAAACTTTTATTAAAACTTTTCGTCCAATTAACTCTTCGTGTCATTTTATTTTACCACTATAAAGTGAACTGGGGGTCTGGGACGCCAGCATCAAAGGAGTGTCATGTGGCGCGTGGAACTATTATGTCAAATTAAAGGGTTCTTAAAAAGTTCTAGGGGCGTCTAAACGGGCTATATTTTACGACAATTTGTGGCTGCAATACTGTGGCCGGCAACATTGCTAGCAATACCAGCCACACTATGCAATATTTTAAGGATGGCCCGGCATTATAGCCACATATTTTTTGGTATGTTAAAATGTTTTTATGTGTAGCCGGTGTGTGGCCGAACGATCGCCTCGTAATCGAAAATACTGCAATATTTCTGGGCCATCTATATGGTTGTTCTGTTTTACTGTATATGCGCGTCCCTTTCTCCCTGCGACGTGAAGTACTTTACATTTCAATTTAAATTTTTTCATTCTTGTAAATTTTTTAAATAAGTATTTATCCAGCAATAATTCCTTGTTTACGGAATCCAAAGTGTCACGCCTACTTAGGTAGGGTCGAATCCACATTCGTGTCCTTTTTTTTTCGTTTTTCTGCCAAAACAATGTAAGCGGCTGCGATGAGCGTCATTTCGTCGGCCATTGTTGCTGGATTGTGTGGCTCATTAAAGGGTTCTGAATCAAAGGCCATACTATTGCAGCCATATTGCAACATGTTGCCTGCAATTGATTGCTCAGCCATAAAATGCACTAAAATGTTTTTTTGATGTCTGGGCAATGTTTGCCAATAATTGCAGCCACAAATTGTCGTAAAATATGGCCCGTTTAGATGCCCCTACTACCTACCTATATTTGTGACTGTTTTTTTGTTGTACATAAAGTAGTATTCTATCCCGACGTCCAAAAGCATCTTCTAATTTGTATTGTTTCCTACTCCTCCGTTATTCTTTTCTGATTAATTTCGTTGCGGGATCCAAGGCAGTTGCATTCATTCGCCGGGACTTCGTCGAGTTTCATTTCCTCGGCGCTTTTCTGGTGGTCGCCACTTTTCATTCTGGGTTTCAGGAGTTGCAGTGGTTTGGGAATAGTGCGGTGGGATTGCCCCAAAAAAGCATCTCCTATAAATTAAATTAAATTAAAAATCTAATTCTATTAATTGTTTTGATCGATGAACTATCAAAGGAAAAATTTCAATCACATTTTCAGGCAATATGCCTTTTCCCAACTATACTGGTACTATGTGTGGTTTGGTTGGAAGCCGACCCAAGTCCGGTTGCACAGGAGTACCATTATTCTACATGGAGCGAATGCCTATCTGACCTCCACAACCCAGTATCTGGGTAACACGGTACCCTATGGCAAGACTGGTGACAGATTTTTTGTCTTCTGACTGCCCGTATTGACGAATGACAGTTGGGACCAACTGATTAACGTGTTTTCCGAGGCACGGAGAAGTCTCGGTTTGTAAGAGGCCGTCTCCACGAGCGACAAAGTCGCGGCGATATTATCGCCGTGCTACGTTCTCGCTCGTGGAGGTGGCCTCTAAGAGAGTGTATAGAAATACGTGGCACGACAATAATATCGTTGCAATTCGCTCACTCATGGAGACGGCCCCTTATGGATAGGCACTTATCCATAGCCTAACCTCAGCATGCGTTGCTAAACCTCGAAAATCGACTCGTGCAGCTGTTTTTATCCACGAACTCCTCATGGCATTATGTTTTTAGTATCTTACTACTAGCAGTCCAGCACGAATCGGCTGTGTCCCAGCTGTGGCAATATTAAGAAGGCTGGTGATGATGATGCTGACCAAACTTCTTCGATAGCGGTAGGTACTTGCTAGTCTAGTTATGATAGAAATAAGTAGATCATTTTTTTTTATTCTTTTATTTATAGTTAATTAAAACGGTACAGATACCAATTACATTAATTAACATAGAAATTGTGAAACAACAATGTTGACAACTGTGTTACATAAGAAAATTAAACAATTCACATATACAATTAAAATGGCACAATACAGCGGCAATGTATCAATAATAATATTTAAATAACAATTCATAATAAAAAAATAAAAAAATAACAATTGGTACAATTTAACATGGAACAGTGGACACCCTCGCATACTTTCTCTCACAAAACACCAGACATGCACGCATTAGTTTATACCATTCGTCCGCAAACACATCACATTCAGGATTGGCAGTCAAGAGGGCATTGAACATCTTCAAAGCACGACATACTGGGGATTCAGCTCTTGCGACCGTTCTGGATGACGGTGGTGCGAACAGGTCGTGACGGCGATTCTGACGGTGCCCAACGTATTTGCTGGGCACAAACAGTCGGCAGAAAAGGTCATTTAGCTCAGGGCAGTCAATACGTCCGCTCAGAATCTTACATGCTACCGCGAGCTGATCATAGCCTCTCCTTACCTCCAACGAGTTAAATCCCAAGACTCCTAAAAGATAATTCGTTGGGTACATATAAGGGAAGAAATGGTATACCCTTTGGAATAGAAATCTAAGGAAGGTTTTCTGTACCTTTTCAAGCATTAACGTCTGCGTCGCGGTATATGGGTGCCAGACACAAGCACTGGATTCGAGTTTACTTCGAACCAGAGTGGTGAACAAAAGCCTAATAACTCTGGGATTGCGGAACTTACGAGCATTTCTCAAAACAAATCCCAGGCGCCTGAAAGATTCCTTCGCAAGGTTAGCAACGTGATCTTTAAACAACGTTATCATATATAATCTTACGAGGTATGTGCGTGTAGAACACGGGTATTTTCGTGTAGATGCGGATGAGTAATCATGACATCATAATGCGGATAGAGAACGTTGTTTTCGCGAAAATGCAACAAGACTCGTTAGCTCAGTAGGTTAGAGCACCGATATAAACCAAATCTTGACCATCGGGGGGCGGAGGTTCAAATCCTTGACGAGTCAACCTTTTTAGAAATAGTTTTTACATTTTTCATTTCTTTTTAAAAGTTTCGGCCAATTTCCACTTCGTTACAAGCAGATCTTTGTAGACTATACTGATTCCGTTCTATTAGTAGGTATTTATGGGTATTACTTACATTTAATGAGCTAATGGTGCAGCCAGGATTACTTCTACAGGAATTGCGGTCGTAGGTGGCCGCAAGCCATTCATTCATGCGGGCCAATACCTGGCCGTGGAGCGTGACGAATTGCGCAAACACTTCAGCCTGCCTGTCAATGGTAGCTGTGTGGTTTTAGTCAGTTACTCTGACAGAACCTTCCGCTCACTCCGGGACGGAGGACATCCATTAGCACAGCTAATGCATGTCCACATGCTAAAGCACACGCTACAAAAAAAAATTCATATCACATTGTCTGGTCATTATGAATATTGCTACGTAACGGTTGGGAAATTCGATAATTATAGTCAATGAATTAGCCCCTTCATCATGTATTCATCACTTGGTCCTTAACATCTGCTTGAAAAAGAAACTTAATTCAAAAAATCAAAAAAACCGACTGCTTCAAAAGCGAACTAAAAAGTCGTAAACAAGGAAAAAATCATGCTGTGCAGTCGGAGGATAAAACCAAAAAAAACCCGACTGCTTAGTCGGGTTTTTTGATTTTTTGAATTAAGTTTCTTTATTTATAACTTTTTAGTTCGTTTTTTTTTCGAATTAGTTACATTTAAACATACAAGTGTTATATTTTTGAAATCACCTCTTAATACCCTTTATTTTGATACCCCACACAATGGGATTGGAAAAAAATAAAATTGGGCCCCCACAATACGGCACCCAAAATCCGTCATTTTTGTATTGTCCAATTTTAATGTAGCCTATGACACTCGCAGGGTTAAGACGAATCGATTGACGTATGAATCATCAAAATCGGCCAATGCGTTTGGTCTCTGGAACGCCATATAGGAACAAACATACATACATACATAGACTGATAAACACATTACCCTCCTTCGGCAGTCGGGTAAAAAAGGGCGTGCACTTTGCATGTAGATATTGTTCCTACTTCGGTACCTTTTGGATCTTCTTTTTTCTTCTTTTCGTGTGATAATGTGGCCACCTATGGTGTCAGAGTTAGTAACCGCCTCTAGGTACCCCACAGGCCTCTGACTTGGCTATTTCAGACTAAAGTCCAGGTTTCCTTACGATGTTTTCCTTTTGAATAGAAGTACGTATCTAATCAAAATTATACTATCTATATAATTGGGTACGTTCCGGGTGATTTCGTGCAGGTACGCATGAGTAATCATGGCGTAATAAGGTGATTTAAGAACGCTGTTTTCAACAATGAGTAACAAGACTCGTTAGCTCAGTAGGTTAGAGCGCCGATATAATTCAACGCTTGACCATCGGAGGGCGGAGGTTCAAATCCTTCACGAGTCAACTTTTTGAAAACAATTTTTACTTTTTTCACTGTTTTTTTACAAGTTAGCATCAATTGGCCCTTCGTGAAGAGCAGATCTTTTTAGGCAATACTGATTCCGGTCTGTTAGTATTGCCCTTGATGTCCTGCCCCCTAATTGCGCAAGTTCAAAGAATAGCGCACAGTATGCTTTCCTTGCATTAAATGCTTCATATCTTCAAAACATTTTCTTTACAAATAAATTAAACCGACTTCTAAAGCTTAACACTACAAAGCGAAAAATAAATTTGTTATCCGAAGTTGGTTTTATATTTTAGAATGTATTTTGTATGTCCGCAAAAATCGAGGGCTTTTCAAAACTAGAAGCGACTTCCATAATTTAAATACACGCAGTAAACACGAAATTGTAATACCCAAATTCAGATTAACGAAAACTAGCAAGTCTTTTCTTATAAACAGTATACGCTTTTATAACAAGTTGCCAAAGTCAGTTATAGAACTGACGATGGAAAGTTCAAAAATCACATCAAACGTGTCCTTATTAAAAAAGCATATTATAAAATCAAGGACTACGTTGAAGATAAAAATATTTGGTATTAGCTCCTTCTGCGCATGTGGCTTCCCTGGTAACTCATAAACGGCACAAATATGTGGCTGTCTCTAACTATTCTCAATCTCATTTTTTCTTCATTTAATAAGACTTTTTACAATGGTTTTCAATTATCTTTATAGCCCTTTGCTAAGAATAGTTACAGCACTGATAACAACATTTGTGCCGCATGTTAAATTTAGTCGTGTTATACTTTGATAGATTTGATAGATTATTTTACCGATTGTTTTGTAAATGTGTGAACATTGTAGGCCTTCTAGATTGTTAACATTTGTTAACATTTTATGAAGTTTTACTTTTTTAATATTTTGTTTATTTATTATATAATCATTTTTTGTTTTAGTTTCTTACGACTTATTATCGGGCCTGCGTTGTCCCCCAATCTAAGTACTGCTGTAACATGGAAATATTGTAAAACCAAACAATTTTTTATAAGAGTAACCATGGAGTTTCTTGCCGGTTCTTTTCCATAGGAATCGACCAACCCGAGCCGTGCACATTTAGTCGACGTTTTATAAGTGCCCATGTAGGCCTATGTGAAATAAAAATTAGTGATTTTGATTTTGGTGTCTTCAGTACCTATTGTTTTTCATTAATAAGCCCAAACACGACTAGGATACTTACATTGTTTTATTATGTAGTTCCACTGTCTACCTTCCGGCTTCACCATCAGATCAGTTCGATGGTACCATTTATTTATATGTATTTGCTTCATCATAGTCGCTAACTATTCGAGATAACTTATACCCATGACAAACTTATTTAGGAGTTCCAGTGGCCATTTGTAGTCTTCTCCATCAGTTCCACTTCTGAATGCAAATGCTTACCATGTTGTTAAAAATACCAAAATCGCTATATATCTGCCTATAATATTTGAGGAGTTCCCTCGATTTCCATGGGATCCCATCATCAGATTGTGATTAGGTGACAAAGGGACCACTTCGAGAGTATAAAACCTCTAAAAATGATTGCATATTCGTCTATATACGTATATGACGGAGTTATGTCCAAACATACATAAAAAATATATAATTGAAACAGCCGAATTGAGAAACTCCTACTTTTTGGTAAGTCGACTTTTCAAAATGAAAGAGAAGGATTGTGCTTGGTGCTGTCAAATGATGGTGCATGACCAGAATTACTTGCCTGTGAAGTGACTCTTTATAATAGCGGTTTTAGTACTGCCTTGAAATTGCGTACTTATGACCTGCGCACATTGAACGTTGTAGGTTCGTGGTAGGACAATTTATTGAATTGCAGGTATCGGATGAGTTTTAATTACTGTGGTTTTGAGATATTTAGATTATATTTTTATAGTCATTTTTGCGACATTTTCGATTTAAATTATTTTTGTTATGACATTTTATGGTTGTTTTTGTTTTTTTATGATATTTATTGGATTGTTGAATGAATTTGTTTGACATTTTTAGATTCTTTATTGAAATGGTTACGACATTTATTAGATTATTTTAGTTATCATGTATCGCATTTGATTTTATGTTGATGTATCGGATTGGGTTGATTGTTGTGGTTTCGACATTTTTTAAATATTATTATGATTATGAAGTTTGCTATGACATTTTGGAAGTATTTATTATTTTTGTTGACATGTATTAGATTTTATTGGATTGAAAGGATTAAGTAATCAATTTTTGTAAATGACATGTCTAGATTATTATAATTGTTATTCTCTATTATTTTATAATTTTATGTACTTAAATTTGATTAATCTTATAAACGTAATGGTGTAGGTCCTTAGTTAAAATTGATTTTGGCTTGGTTGATATTTTTTTTGTGAACATTCAGATACAGTTTAAATTGTTAGTGAATAAATGAAATGAAATATTCCTACTTCCTTCAGTACCTTTTGGATAGTAGTATGTATCCAAACATACTAAATACGGCTAAGAATCTTTATTTCTCAAAAGAATTACAATGGCATTAACTTACATGAGATACTAACTTAACTAAACAATTTCAGTTATATTGGGCGTACTTATTAATATCCAAAATTTCAATTAGGTACTAAATTTGACCTAAACAAAAAACAGAGCAAGCCAATCAAAACCGTTTAAAAAACAAAACACTTGCAAAACAAAATCAAAATTACAGAAGCTTTAGTAGGTAGAAGAAAATAAGTATAAAGGATTAGTGAACAGTACATACATATAGAACACAAATAATTTCGTGTAAGTGCGGCATTGCGGATGAGTAATCATGGCGTAATTATTTGAATACAGAACGCTATTTTCGACGCTGGATCACAAGACTCTTTAGCTCAATAGGTTAGAGTGCCGATATAATTCAAAGCTTGACCATCGGCGTGCGGAGGTTCAAATCCTTCACGAGTCAACCTTTTTAAAAAGCTTTTTAGCACATTTATAAAAATTCTGGGTAGATACTCTTTGCAGACATTGTTTGTTATTTCCGTTGGATTAAAACGATGAACTTTGTTTACAAGTCCTAAGGTATTATTGTGTTTGATGTTAACGGTAACCTTTCAACTTTATTTTCAGGTCATCGTACCATCAAAAAATCTCACAGGGAAATATTAGCTATCAACCATACCAATTCGCGTAACTCAATATTATTAATTTTCTTTACATAAAAATGCTAAAAGGAAAATGTTTTTAAGTTTACCAAGTTCAGAAATGTTATCTGTTTGGTATTTTCTTTATAGCGTCTTCCAGGAAGCTCGTGGAGTATTTCCTTTGGTTTATTGTGGCTTTAATACATAATAAGAATTAAAAAGTGAGGCGGTTTTTCTTAGCCATACCTATTTGTAGCAAATACAACAGGTATTCACTACTTAGTTACTTACTAACCGACTTCCCAAAAATTATGAGGTTCTCAATTCGGACGTTTATATTCGGGCATAACTCCGTCATAAATAAGCGATTTGCATTTTTTTTAAACTGGTTTATTACGAAATGGTCCCATTTAAATTTGGTAAAGATCTGATGAAGAACTTTAGAGATATACAACAGAACTTTTCAGTAAATGACGGCAAATCTCTCGGGTTTGCTGCAATCGTATGTCTTTTTATTGTTTAGACCATTTCATAACATACCATCAAGTCAGTACGCTCTAAACGGGTACAGTTTGGGCAGATGTTTACAGTTCACCCTGGTACACTCAGATTGCACTGGTTATGTTCAAGTTTCATGCTATTCGGGAAATCTATTCTGGCATCACTGTGGGCATTATTAAGGAACTTTGCCATTATGTACCACTAAAAAGTGAACAATAAAAATCAATTTACAAAAAAATACAACCGTCTTGCGAAATAGAAGTTATTTTTTACTTTGTAGTGTTTTTATTTGGTATTCGGTTTTATATTTAAGAAGTTCGTGTGATTGTGCATACAGTTATTTAGCCGTCGGAACAGACGAGATAGCATGGTGCGGGTGACAGTTTCAGTAACATTTTTTACGCTTATACGTATACGCATTTTTGGTAGTTTAACGTCATACAGGCAACTATGGTATATGGTATAACTACGGTATGACGTTAAACCACAAAAAATGCGTATACGTAAATGCGTAAAAAATGTTGTTGAAACTGTCACCCGCACCATGCTACAGCGCAAAGAGTGTAAGTATTCTTATTTGATTATTAAATTTAAACTAAAATTTTTGCTTGTAACTAGTACTTGTATATGTGTTACCCAAAAATTGCATGTTATGTCATAATTAACTAAACATGATTGTACCTTTTCTATTTTCTGTAACACCATTTTGTACCATACTAGCTGACCTTCAGGGCTTCGCTCCCGTCAACTGGCTACCTACCTACCTACCCTACCTACCCTGCTTACCCTGCCCACTCTGCCTATAAGCATATAAGCCTATAAGCTAATCAAACAATTAATATTAAAGACCGTACTTCCCTTGAAAAAGTTTCGAGCCACATCCAATCCTTTCCGTGTTGTAAATGGAACTGACGGTGACTTGTTTACTTCAATGTTTGAACCAGTGTCAAACCAAAATATTGTTGTATTTTTGGTCTACCCTCAAAATTTAATTAAGTACCTATATTAACTTACCTCTTTATTAACTCCCAACAATAATTAATCTACCTACTACTGTTATTTATAATATTCACATGTAAGTGAATTATTGTATTCTTATGTGAATAAAGATTTCTCAAACTTCAGATATGAATGAAGATGGTTACAGTTGGTAGGTAAAAGAAATTGGGGAGGACCAAAGATGATAATGAACGGATTGTGGACTCTAGTTAAACTTTCTCCATACAAAAACATTCTGCTGTTTTCTTCGTGGATAATGACTCTAGAGCAATGATTTTTTCCCATAAAATCTGGGTCTAATTAATACGTGCCCCTATCATTTCCTTTTTTCCAAAACATAATCACAAAAACAAATATGACAATCCAAAAATCCGAAAAAAATGCCCGTTTTTACCGCCATGTTCAGAAGACTTTCAGACAAAATTTATAAGTTTTTAACTAAAAAGGAAATGATAGGAGCATAGATATACTTTTCCTCTAAATTTTGATATAAGAATTTTTTAGATCAGACCAGTTTGCATGATGAAAACAGCAGAATACGAAACGTCTTTTAGTCAAAGTTTTTGTAGGTAAAATCAGCCTGAGCTGCAGTTGTCCCTTTCGCACTTTACGGGGTGAGGTTGGAGGTGACGCGACGGCAATAGACTATATTACTTTACTATATTACCGACTAGAGTCCGCTCTTAAGGAGAAGAGAGTGCCCGATTACTGAGCCTTCCAACTAAGCTGGACGCTGTTAAAGATGTATAAAAATTCTGTCACGGATAAGAGGAGGGTCATGATTTTAAGTCAAAGTCAAAGTCAAATGTGTTTATTTCCAGTAGGCCATTATGCGGCACTTTTGAACGTTAATTATTTATTATTTATATTAAATAAAAATTGATTCTACCGTGCATTCGGCAATGTAGCTTGTTATGGAGAAGAACGCACAAGAAACTCCATACTTACTCTTTTAAAAAAAAGTTTTATACAATATTTATATAAGTACATACATTAATAAATTCATATACGTGAGGATGATGTACCCAGCACTACTATACTACATATAGGTATGAGAGAATAACAAGCACTAACAGGTAAATTCCTTTACTTGATAAATAGGAACATGGTTCCTATCACGTACTTACAAATATTGCAAACATAGGTACATTACCTAATTAAACAACAACAGAACAGTGTGCGAGTCAATTTTTTAAACAAAAAGAGAAGAAAAAATAAAAACAAAACGTTACAATAATCATGAATATAATACAAATTAACCATTTTGATTTAGTCCACACCAAAGATAGGCCTATGGAGCAGGACCAGCATGTTTCCAAGCATTCTTATCTTGAATATAATCATCTAATTTGTAATATGCTTGTTTACAAAGTGTGCTTTTAACTATTGTTTTAAATTTTCTTTCATTTAACTTTAATATCTCACAAGGTATTTTGTTATAGAATTTAACACAGTACCCCATGAAAGATGTGTGTACTTTAGATAATCTATATGATGGTTGATCTAGTTTAGGAGTTTAAAACAGGCAAGCATCTACCTAGGTAAGTTGAAGTAGGTTTTTACAGTCTTCCTATTCTTGTGGTTTAACAAAACACGAGGTTATCCCATAAATATGTCACAGCTCCGATTAGTTGAGTTAACTCCTGTCACTTTACATTCAGTCTTCATCAATTATGCATTTGTTCATTCAGCGTAAGCACTTAGTACTCGTATAAGGCGCTAATGGCTGTAAAAGAAATTGTTAAGCTTTTAACTTAAATAATCGCATTACCATGGAAAGCGAACTTAGGTACTCTTGATCATCTCTTATAAAGTACCTATCTAGATACTTGGATCTTAGTCTAAAGTTAAATTAGACACTATTGTTAAGTAATTACTGAACAGCTTTAACGTTAACAAGAAGTACTTGAAGCAAGTTCGCGATGAAAATCAATAGTGCGTACTTGAAGTTGGTACTTACAATGCTTACTTATTAGGGTTGTCACTCCGACTGTATATGGGATGAAAATAGTACATTTTGATGCACGTGGGGGCAGTTTGTCTATAGGTAAGGGGTATGTATGGGGCCAAGAGTTCAATAAAAGACGCCCGCATGATTGTTTTAATCAGCCACATTCTTACGAAGACAAAATAGATAACATATTATATACAAATACAAAAGTAACAATAAATATTTGTGAGTAATGGCTTAACGACTCGTGGAAGTTTTTTTATCGTGCACCGTGTTTAATTATATAGAGGCTGGCCACAGCCAGTCTAATGCAATGTACGTATGTATAGTATAGATAAAAGGATGGCTTTCATGGTAAAATAAAATCCATGTTTCTTATTTAATTCATAAATTATTCGTCGTTGTTTTTTTTTTATTCGTTTGTCCTGTATGTTTTTTGTGGTGTACAATAAAGTATATAATAAATAAATAAATAATAAATTATTGCAAAAATACTTTGCAGGAATATTTTCTCCCAATTTGCTTTTCGAAATCAAATAGCTTAGCAAATTGAATCTTGAACTGACTGATTAAACGAAATAAGGCAGTATTGAAACCTGAGTTCCAACTGCCAACCCTAAAAATGTTGTATTTGGAAATTCGGACATAGAAAACGTTTAAAAAAATCTTTTCAACAGTAACATTCGATTCATAAATAACTATTCAAGATATCTTATACCCGTGAAATACTTATCACTAAAGAACTCCAGTCTCTGTGGTCTTCTTCATCAGTTCCACTTCACCAAATGATACTTTCTGAGACAAATGCTTACATTGTTGATGAAAATACCAAAATCGGTATACGAGTGCCTATAATATTTGAGGAGTTCCCTCGATTTCTCCAGGATCCCATCATCAGATCCTCACCTGATGACTATAGGACCTCCTGGGAAGTATACTCTTTCAAACAAAAGGAGTATTTTCCAAATCGGTCCATGCATCTTAGAGTAATCGGGGAACATAAATAAAAAAAAAAGATTGCGACGAATTGAGAATCTTGTCCTTTTTTTGAAGTCTGTAAAATATGAAATTCTGAATATAATCCGAAAGAGACTTGTGATAAATCGAATCTATCACTGCAACAAGTAAAATTTCAAAATTTTAGAAACCCCCGACACATTTATCTTGCGAAAACAGTAAAACGCCCATAACTTTTGAACGGCTCAAGCGATTTTATTCAAACATAGCTAAGAACACTCTCGACAAAATTACCTTTCAAACAAAAAACTAAATCGAAATCGGTTCATCCATTTAGGCGCTATGATGCCACAGATAGACACACAGATACACAGATACATAGCAACACACGTGAAACTTTTAACACCCCTCTTTTTCCGGCGGGGGTTAAAAACAAACAAGAGGGGAATAAGTATTAGCAAAAATATCTACCTATACAGTAAACAATTAAAAGCGTCTATAATTTATACAAAAATCGCCGGAAATACTTCAACAAATACGGTCCTGTAAAACTCGTTACGCAGAATCCTCCAAAAATAATTTGCTGGCGGGTCGGCTCGCAAAATTGCTGCCATCGATATGTCGCAGGATGATTGAAAAAAAAAAACTTTTGGGCAAGATTCTAGAATTTTCGCAAAAATGAGATTATATTTGAAAATTATGAAACATGCATACGAGCTCTTGTTAGCTATTAGCTTATTTTTCGATAAAGATGATCAAATATAATCACTAATTTGACTGATAAGAAAGTTCTGTCAGTTCATCTGACAGATGCATTAATTTCAAAGTCAAAGTCATATATTTATTCAACTAGGCCAATAAACGGCACTTTTAAAATGTACAAGCTTATTACTTGTACTAATTTATTTTACCAGAATAAGATAATGAAATCGTTTGGACTAGTTTTGTATACCTTTAAGTTTGTGATAGATTGGGTTATCAGGATTCAAGTTTATAATCGTCCCAAACGGATTTTATAAAAAGTGGTTACCAACTGTGCTAGCATGTATTATTGCAAAATCTTGTCATTTTTGCAAAAATCCTAGTAACTTCGCGGCAGTCCCATTTTCTCAATAATCCTACGACCGATACATTCGAATAAATGTTTACAAAATTCAGTAATCCCATGTACTGGACCGGAGTAAATTAGTTTTCCTTTAAGTCACTGGTTGAGGGCCAATTTGTGCAATCTTCGTGGTATTTCGTGCTGTGCCGCCATTTGTGGCCGATTTCGGACGTCGAGTGCGGTGCGATGCGGGCGGCGCGGGCGGCGGCGGGCTGGTGCGATTGTGATTACTTCAAATGGATTAAAGAGACTAGAATAGAGCATCGTGGATGGTATGTATTTCTGGTTTAGGCTAGGATGTTTAACATGTTGAAATTGTGTAGGACTTTATCTATTTTAGGTTAGAAGTTCGCCAGTTGGTATAGATTTAAGTAACCGTGTTGATTCAATTATTCTTCTTCTTTGTTAATTAATATTTTATGTATAGTAAGAAATAAGAACAACTGTTTTTTCTCATCTTAAATGTACAAGAAAACGTAAACGTTGAGTGTGTCTTAAACGTCTAGACTTTCTCCAAACATTATTGTTTTCAGAACTTCGTATGTAACAAGTCTATAAAGAAAAGATAACGTACCACATTATAACAAACTCACGAACAAAACTATCTTATTTACTGTAGAGAGAAAAAATATATTCTTCGAAGTGTCGCAGAGCACTACAGCTAGTTAACTTCACTAAAAGCACAAAATAGTAAGTATATAGAAGGGCCACTCCCGCCGTTTAGAAAATTGAAAGCTAAACTTGACAGATTCACTAGGGTTGCTACTATATTGATTCCGAATTAAAAAAAAGAATAGGTTGCCCAAGTTACAAACATTAATACATAGATTCGTCTAAACATACAAATATCCATTTAATATCACGAAACATTTAATATTACGCCACATACGATGAATATTGGAGAGTAAAAAGACGTAGTAATAGTGTAATAATGATCCCACTTATAAAATTAAATTGTAAAAAGCTCCAAGCTCGACAAAAATATAAATGTGAAAAAACAGGTACCTAATAAAATCAAAAAACCATAGATGATTGATGACGCGTGTAAAAACGCTGGCGTGTAAATAGCCCACCATATGCAGAATAATTTTAAATGTTAATTATTTGTAATAGATAGTACGTACCTACATAAAAAATGTGGATGACCGCGGTTTTTACGACAAGAATCAAGAGAACACCAAAGTCAATTTGCAATGTTTATGAAAGCCCACTCACCTTCAGACCGCTTCGAACATCACTTCTGGAAATCCGAAGACGGGAACAGCAGCAGGAGTGGTCTGCCTGAGCATCCAGCAGATCGCCGGCCGGCGGAATTTATCGCAAGTAATCTCAGCGAATTTGGGGCACTCACAACATATCAGCATCACAATTTAATGTCTGAAGATTCCAGTTCATGGTTTAATGTTTATTTTGACATTTGGAGTCTCGGTTTTTAGTAAAAAAATGTTTTTATTTAGCACATATTGAGAAGGAACGATGTCCACATCACACAGACCACGACGGAGCAAAAAAAAAAAACTCGACCATCATTCGCGCGTTCAGCGTTAGCCAATGAGAGCTCCTTGTTTCATTGCATTTTTGTTACAATGAAAGACAGCTTACGCCATCTAGCGAGAAATCCATCGATGATCTCTAACAGCCATCCAGCTAATGAGCTCAATACATTACAAATATATCTAGTGCTTCTAATGATTCCTGTCAATAAATGATGAATAGGTAACGATAGCAACTAGGCGAAATATTTAAATTTATAGACAATACGTGAATGGCGAATGTATTAAAAAAAAAAGGCATTGACGCTTCACCATGCACCCCGCCTTGGAAGGTCGCAAGATCTTTCAAAAAAAATAAAGAAAATAAGCTGTTATATTCTATTTAGAAAGAACTGAGAAGATCAATGAATCCTATGTCTGATCAGAAAATAGAGAGCGTAAGTAGCCATTAACAATAAAATTTTAACTTAGATTATATTAAGTATGCGGATAAAAATTAAATTAAGGAAATAAGTAGTGATATTCACGAATTATTAATAAGTTATTGCGTGGGAATAGGGTACAGTTTGACGACAGGGCGTTTAAAGCTACCCGATTTGGTCTTCACCATGGCACAGATAATATAATACTAGCATACAGATGCCTCATCCCATACAAAGAAACCGTGCCGACGTAACTAGCGTTTTTCATCTGCTTAATCTTCTTATTTTTGTAAGGACATCAATCGCGTTCGATCCCGTTTCACGGCAATAGATGGTGTTAGCAGCGGCTTGCAAGTAAAAGGGTTTACTAGGTTCGTGAATATTTTTTTCTTTAAATACAGTGAAGGTTCGTTTTATAGTATTTTTTTGCACGTTTTTACAGTTTTTTTTGCAACTAAAAGCGTTACAATGCAAATTTTAACAATCGAGTGGAATGCCTCAGTAATTTAAAAATGCGCCATCTACTGGGAACAATTTTAAATGATCCGTTCAAATAATCTTTGAAATGTGAATTAAGAGCCCAATATGCCATAATTTTGTACTTAGGAGAGTTGATTAAACAAGAACATACAATTTTTATGTTCAATTCCAGAAAATGTTAATTTTACACACATTTTATTGTTTTTTGTGTACATGTCGCGCCATCTAGTGAGATTTATTTGAACCAAATATTCTCTCTTAGCAATGAGACCCCGTGACCATGGCGACACGAACGATATCGTCGGTACCTTTAAAAACCTCGGTAATAACCCCCAAAGGCCACGACAAAGGAGCTGAATCGTCCTGCCCTACGAGTACGACAGTCCCTATTTCTACCGGTTTATCCGGAGTAGCCCACTTTTGCCTAACTTGCAACGTGTGCAAATACTCTAAACGCCATTTTTTCCAAAAGGATTGGACCATACTGTCTAGTAATTCTTTCCGCTGTGCAAGACAGATGCGCTGATCGGAAAGATCGGCAGCAGGTAGGTATTGCAACGGGGTTGACATCAAAAAATGAGCGGGAGTAATCACCTCAGGATGTGGATCGGAAGATACAACATTCAAAGGACGAGAGTTCAGAATGCATTCAATCTGCGTCAGGACAGTTTGCAGTTCTTCATAAGTAAGAAGCTGACTTCCAATCACCCTGTACATGTGCGTCTTCATACTCTTTATATTCGATTCCCACATTGATCCGAAATGGGGAGCACGTGGCGGAATCATTTTCCACTCAATTCGGCGGGTCGTCAACTCATCCGAGAGTGTAGACTTGAAGCTTAAGTTTTCCAAAAAAACTATAAAGCTCATCCAATTGGGCTTTAGCACCAACAAACGTGGTCGAATTGTCCGAGTATAGACAGGATACAGGACCACGACGGGAGATAAAGCGCTTAAAGGCGTCTATAAAGGCGGAGGAAGTTAATGAAGAGACCAGTTCAATATGTAAACTGTGTGTAATTAAGCAAACAAACAGGCAAATATACGCTTTCTGGGCGTGCTGACCTCTACGACGTGAAAGAGTTATGCGTATAGGTCCAGCATAATCGAGACCCGTGTGCACAAAGGCTTTCGCTTCTGACACACGATACGCAGGTAGATCTGCCATCATTGGAGTAGGATGCGTTGGATTTACCTTGAAACAAGTATTACACTTCCTGCACTGAGACCTGATGACAGTTCTGGCATCTAAAATCCAAAAACGCTGTCGTAGAATCGACATAAGCAATCCTGGACCAGTATGACAATTCATGACATGGTAATGTCGTATGATAAGATCAACTATATGATCGCGTTTTGGAAGAAGGACTGGGTGCTTGGCATCAAATGGAAGATCGGATTTAGAAAGTCTTCCGCCGACCCGTAAGATATCCTCGGCATCTAAGAAGACAGCCAAGCGTTAAAGTTTCATGGATGGTAACTTCTTATTTTTGATGCATTTGATGTCATCTGCAAAATGAACTGATTGGACAGTGCGGACCATATATCGTTCAGCGGCGGTCAAAGCTTGAACTGAAAGTGGTTTGATATTATCCTTTGGCCTTAGAAATTTCAGGATATATGAGATGATACGCAGCAATTTCTCCCAAGAAGAAATGCGTTGCGCCATCCCACATAATAGCGGTGGTTCTAATTGCGAAGTCACAGTTAACACATTTGTTTTGTGCTCTGGAAGTTCACTACAGTCAGTGGGCGAAAATGGCTTAATAGGCCATTCATCAGGAGCAGCGTGCATCCAGGAGGGGCCGTTCCACCAGAGTTTATTCGTGACAAGCTGCGACGGGAGTGTTCCCCGAGAAAGACAATCACTGGGATTTTCTACTCCAGCTACGTGGTAGAAATGTTTCGCGGCCAAATTTTCCTGACACTGAGCGACGCGATTACTCACAAAAATCGACCAACGATGTGGAGAGGAATGTATCCACGATAAGGCTATCGTCGAATCTGAGAACGCGTATATTCCTGCGATGGGAACGCGTGCAGCATAAGTATCGTGGACAATTTTCACTAATTTTGACATAAGCACGGCAGCACATAGCTCAAGACGTGCGAGAGTCGTGACTTTGGTTGGTGATACCTTTGACTTTGCGCAGAGTAAGCGGACCCTGACGCCAGAAGGGTAGGTACAGTGTAAAAAGATCACACAACCCATTCCATTCAAACTAGCATCACAAAAACCGACAAGATTCACAATGCAGTCAATATTGACACCTACATGGCGTGGAATCCGTAAGGTATCCAGCAAGGTAAATTCTTGCACAAGGGCGGCGAAGCGGATTACGATATGTTCGGGAGCGGGATCGTCCCAGCCACTGTTGCACAACCATAACTCTTTAATGAGCAATTTGGCATAGAGGATGACTGGAGCGACTAAGCCGAGTACGTCGAACAAACGTGCAACTATTGAGAGTATGTTCCTCTTTATTTATTTATTTATATACACTTTATTGTACACCATAATAAACAAGAAAAAGAAACTTAATTCTAAAAACATACAATGGGCGGCCTTATCGCATACCGCGATCTCTTCCAGGCAACCTGGAATGAACAGAGATTACCTGGACATGACATGGGGTTGTCATTGGTGCGACAATACCAACAATGAACATAATGTAATTTCAATAATATTTTCTAGAAACACAATAAATACATATGCTAAATAATAGATACATAAATACATGCATACAAATATATAAGCAATGAAAATAAATGATTTACGATATTCATAGCACATTATGTCTAAAAACAAAGAGCACAATCACAGCGAAAGGTAATGTTCTTTGATGAGTTTTTTAAATACAGGCAACGACTGAGCACGTTTAATTGGGTCAGGCAATGCATTCCACAGACGAGCAGCCTGGACAGTAAAGGATTTGTCCATGAAAGTTGTGGAATGCATTGGCATTCTAAGTCGCAAGTTAAGTTTCTTTGTACATTTGTCAGTTATATGAGAGGTGGTGAAGAAGAAATTATCCTCAGAAGGTTCCCAGGAAAGACCTTAGACCTTCGAGGACACATTGCCTTCGTCAAAATCGAGAGATTTGCGGTGCGAGTCAGGAAGACTGGCTAAAAGAGCTGGTGAATTACTGGACCATTTCACCAGATCTAAATCACCTGATCTGAACATATTTATTAGGTCTTGTGACAGCTGCATAGCGGTTTGTTCATTATGTGCAGAATATACCAGATCATCCATATAAAGACTGGTTTCTGCGATTTTCGCAGCATCAGGGTAATGTGGGCTCATGTCGGAAGCCAGCTGTCGCACAGTGCGCATAGCTAGATAAGGGCTAGACTTGAGGCCAAATGGTAGGCGGTTGAAAATAAAAGTTCGCACTGATTCGTTCTCGTTGAAACGAAACAAGATGCGTAGGTATTTACGCTGGTCAACTGGTACACCAATGCGTAAGTACATTTGTTTAATGTCAGCGTTCATCGCGACGGGAAACAAACGGAATTGCAACAGCAATAAAAACAGATCAGCCTGCAAATTAGGACCTATGTGCAATACGTCGTTCAAGGACAAGCCCGTATGGGTTTTCGCACTAGCATCTAACACTATGCGCGGCATCGGCTTATCAGGACGCACAACGGCGTGGTGAGGTATATAATAACCTCCGTCAGAAATTTCAGATTCATCGATCGGGCTAAGGTATCCATTGTCGATATATTCTCGAATAACCTGGTTGTAGTTGTCCCTCAAATCAGGTGATTGGCGAAATCTCCTTTCTAATGCCATAAAACGGCGGCAAGCAACAGCGTGGGAATTGCCAAGTTCAGACGGATCCTTGCTAAATGGCAGCGATACCGTATAACGACCGTCATCATCACGTGTCACTGACGTAGTGAAAATATTTTCGCATTCCGTCTCTTCGGGTGATAACAAACGCTTTATAGGTATTTCTTCCAGTTCCCAAAACTTCTGAACTATGTCGTTCAGCGCGAGCGCGGTAAAAGAAGCGGTAGGTATAGAATCATCACGCGGATAATCTCCCATCAGAATGTAACCAAAGGTGGTTAGAAGTGCAGGTGGGATCCGCGGACCGAAATCAACCCTATTCCCCAGATAGATGTACGGGAAGAGTTGGGCACCTAGTACTGCCTGAATGTCACCTGGAACATTCCAACTAAAATCTGCGAGCGGAAGGTCATGGTAATCCATGTTCCGATTCCATTTGATAAATTGCGACGGCAATTGATCCGTGATACATTCCACAACTAAAGCGTGAATGTTGTATTTATGTTGCGGGTATATGCGGGATTCAATATCCAAATAAACATATCCAATGATTGGACGCGAAGTTGACCCAACACCTTTGACAAATGAATTACTCAAAGGAATTATCGGCAAATTCAAGACGCGGCAACATTCAGTCGTCACCAGATTGTTCATACTTCCGTTATCAATTAAACATCTGATAATAGTCTTCGGACCCGTACTACCTTTAGGACACGCGTAAACTTGAGCGGTTGACAACAATACCGTCGACTTAGGCTTTGATTCAGCCGAAAGAAGCACGGCGGCATTATGCGACGCGAGCGGTTGTGATAATATTTTCGCCGGTGCGACTTTCGCGCTATTATCGCTGTTATTACCAGAACCGCACGAACAAGATTGCTGCGCGCTCTCTGGAGCTGATGACGGCACGCGACTTGTCGGCGACGCGGGAAGTGTGACCGGTGTACGCGCGAGTTTCAGCGGTTTCATGGGAGCATTCACGTAAGCGGTGTGTACATGCATGCTAGTATTTTCATTATTATTTAAAAAATGTAAAAGCGTATGATGTCGTTTTTTACATAACTCGCAAACAGATGACGAATTACAGGTCGATAAATTATGCGTCATACTCAAGCAGTTTACGCATCCACGTTTGGATTTAATAAAATCATAACGGGATTTAGGATCGCGTGTATTTTTAAATTTAGCGCAACTATATAGCTGTGTGTGAGCGGTGTCATTGCAGTATGCGCAATGCATTGAAGCGGGTGGACCTGACAAAGAAGCAGGGGTCCCGGGAGCAACCATTGGCACCTCGCCCGCGACAAAGGATTTGTAAGTATGCGTGCGTGTATTACGAGAAGTAGAAGCCGGCGGTTTATTTGTATTATTTGAATTTCGCGGGTTCCAGTTCAAGTAAACGGTCGGATCCGAACGTCCCAAAATCTTAGCTTGATCTTGTACGAAACCGATCAGCTGTTTGGATGTAGGTATTTCAACATCCCTAACGGAAAGTTCAAAACATTGTGCGGTTTGCGTGTCTATTTTCCTAAGCGCGCAATGCAGTAGGATAAAATCCGTCAGATCAGAAATGCCGAGCTGTTTGAGAGCGGCTATTGACGCAGAAAAGTTCTCGATAAATGAATCGAGACTAGCAGCAGTATGAACACATGCTTTCATATCTAACACATTATTAAGATAGTGTACACCTAAAGCGCGTTTATCCTGGTACCTCTTGACCAAGCTATCCCAAATTATGTTGTAAGTCTCGCCAGTCGGAACAATACCCGCGGTGACGTTCAATGCGTTTTGAGTTAATTTACCTACTAAGTATTGTACGCGTTGTGAATTACTTAGTCGCGTATTATCATGAATATTCGTTTTAAACGACTCATAAAACGCTGGCCAATTTTGTATTTTACCATCGAATTCTTTAATATGAAGAGGCTCCAATTTGAATACAGTCGCACTATCACTTCGCGACGGCAAAACTGTAGCGTGATTATTCATTTTATTTCTTACGCGTTTCACTCTCGTGTACAAATCATCAAAGGACTCTAAACAAGCATAATCTGGACTCGCGTCAGGGTCTGACGTTAAGTTAATTTGATTAATCTGATCGACAATAGATTCAAACTTATTGCGAAGCTCATCGATAGTTTCTGTCTCAGACATAAAGTTTTCATTTGTCCTTGAACTCTCAAAAGAAGTTATGTTTTTTGACAGGTTATACAAATGGGTTATCCGTTTGAATGACAACTCCTTCTTTTCTCCTAAAATGGCTAACATCGTATCTGTACTTGGTTTCGACATAATTGATAATTAATTATGATGCTAAAAATGTAAACACAAACACTAAACCAAGTTATAACTGTTTATAAATAAATAAGATACCGGTAAACTTGTAGGTAAGTAAGCGGGCGGAACACAATAGCGAAGCGATGGCAGCCGTAACTCAATAACATATCACTGTTAAAAATAACTAGTTATATAGTTGTACCAATTATAGTTACGTACAAAATATTTCCGAGGCAACACAAAACATTTAGGCTAAAACAATAATTCAGAATAACTATTACCAATAATTACGTAAATAATACTGAATACTTATGTTTTGATTTATTTGCACGATATTTGACCAAAAATACGTAAAATACGATTTGTCAAATAATGCGGTTATATGAACAAGTTCTACCAAATGTAATTACGCAGAAACTGTCAATGAACCTAAACGTTATGCATCTACCTACTTTTTATGTTAACAATTTTACCAAAAAAAAACTACGTAAAATCTATAAATTCCCTGGACTATCCGACTCGAAAAGGACCATAATTATGATGACGCGTGTAAAAACGCTGGCGTGTAAATAGCCCACCATATGCAGAATAATTTTAAATGTTAATTATTTGTAATAGATAGTACGTACCTACATAAAAAATGTAAATGACCGCGGTTTTTACGACAAGAATCAAGAGAACACCAAAGTCAATTTGCAATGTTTATGAAAGCCCACTCACCTTCAGACCGCTTCGAATATCACTTCTGGAAATCCGAAGACGGGAACAGCAGCAGGAGTGGTCTGCCTGAGCATCCAGCAGATCGCCGGCCGGCGGAATTTATCGCAAGTAATCTCAGCGAATTTGGGGCACTCACAACATATCAGCATCACAATTTAATGTCTGAAGATTCCAGTTCATGGTTTAATGTTTATTTTGACATTTGGAGTCTCGGTTTTTAGTAAAAAAATGTTTTTATTTAGCACATATTGAGAAGGAACGATGTCCACATCACACAGACCACGACGGAGCAAAAAAAAAAACTCGACCATCATTCGCGCGTTCAGCGTTAGCCAATGAGAGCTCCTTGTTTCATTGCATTTTTGTTACAATGAAAGACAGCTTACGCCATCTAGCGAGAAATCCATCGATGATCTCTAACAGCCATCCAGCTAATGAGCTCAATACATTACAAATATATCTAGTGCTTCTAATGATTCCTGTCAATAAATGATGAATAGGTAACGATAGCAACTAGGCGAAATATTTAAATTTATAGACAATACGTGAATGGCGAATGTATTAAAAAAAAAGGCATTGACGCTTCACCAATGATCTTAAACAAGAAGAAAATTATGCTGTGCAATCGGAGAAAACATATTTGTAAGCTGTATGACTTGAACCTTATTATTATGACAAGTGCCCAATTTCATCTATGGGCTTAATAGTTATTTATGCTACAAGTGCGGAAGGTAGGTGATTTCCGATGAGTGGCATTTATAAATCGACACGAGTCGGAAATCACCTTACGTACGTGTATCATACAATATTTTACAATGCAATTTTCCTCGAAAAGAGCGGTTTTCCAAGCAGCCAAACTGTGCGGAAAGTGTCACTTTTTTTCACTAGTGCTTTTTACTTTCCTGTACTTTTTTAATTTTTAACTCCAACGTCAGCCGACGCATAGAGTTTTTATTATTTGAGAAAAGTTTTAAAAATAAGTTATGTACAAATTATCATTCATATAAAAGGTAAAATAAAACTAATACTTCATTTAAGGCGTTTTTAATTACTCTAGATTTAGATTTTGATCAATAAATTAATTTTAAATATTAAATAAATGTGTTTGGCAGAACGTATATTTTGCTCGTGCCTTATTGCGTTACGATGTGACAGCTATTTGCACATGCGCAGTAGATATGCCCGAGGAACTATTAGTTAATCTGTGGATATGCTGAACGCGCTTGAATAAGCCCGCCATTTTATTAATTAATAGTTAAAGTGACACTTTCCGCACAGTTTGGCTGCTTGGAAAACCGCTCTTTTCGAGGACATGCATTGTAAAATAATTTATTATAATCCTAGATAATGAATTTCTAATTTGTCATCTTGAAAGATTAATGACCTTTATAACTTAAAAATAATTGAAAGAAAGAATTAAAAACAAAAAAGTAAATTCAGTCTGTAACAAATAAACCATCCAATGCAACCAACCTCGTTACAGTACTTAATGTATGAATGACGTGACAAACGCCTGCACAAAGCAATCATGACAGCCGCGACTATGAGCTCCGTCCAATATTGCCCAATATTCCCTGTAAAACCGTAATGTCAAAGTGAGAGTGGCCCCTCTGTCTGCGGCACGCCGCCGCTTACGCACTTTGTGCTAAAAGGCTCTATTTTCATGCCTTTGTCTGGCCTGAAACCACAGACATCCACACATGCTCTGTGAGTTATTCACAGAGTTTCCTGTCCATACGTTGCCTTACTTTTTTTTGTAATAAGTATAAAACTCTTCGGTAGACTTTTCTTTTTTATGACTTTTTTGAAGTAGGTGCTCTAAAGTACATATTAATCACAGACTACTTAGAGATACTACCGTATATATGTATTAATACTATGCTTCTATCATATATACTGGCAATCTGTGTATTATAGACCATTAGAAAAAAGAAATAAAAATTGCAGTCGTTTCTTTTTCTAAAATTACTAATGGCGGTTTTTGATTTTTTGTTAAAAAGTTGCCAGTTTGGATCGACATTTAGCCAAGGAGGTTTCTAATTCTAATTATTTTTCGAAAACAAAGGTGTAAATATGTACATACTTAAACACTAAACAAAAGTAAACTATACAAAAAAAAAAAACACTAAACCTAACTACTTACACTAAGGAAAGTACACTTAGGCGTCTAAGTACTCCTCCACATCGCTGTCATCCGGGAACGTGCCCAGAAGACTGGCAGCATTGCCACGTTGAATGGCAATGCTGATTCTTTGCGCAAAGAAAGAGCCAGCCCTCTGGTCACGCACAGTGTCGATCAGTCGGCGAGAGATTTCCTTAAAAAGGAGACGTGCACTCGGGCCCCATGACCCAAGCGTTTCGACCCCAAACGGCTCAAAACTGTAATTACCAATTAGGTTACAGTATTTGCGCCGCTTGAGGGCCTCAGCAGCCGCAGCAGCAGCGCCAGCACAGCCCGCCGAACTAGGAACATGAGATGGCGCAAGGGTGTCGACACAGGTTGCGTCCCACACCAGAGGCCTACCCACCTTCCACGGCACCAATGTCATGCCATCTGGTCTCTTCCCATCGTCACGTACCAAGCCGCTAGGTTCTAATACAGCTGGTACGCTGACGGTGATAAGGGCCCGACGAATAATGTCATTGATGCTGGCGTGCCGTGCTATGCGTCCTGCGCTCTTGCAACAAGACAGGCCATGGTGCCCAAGGCTGCCGACAGCTTCACCACAATGGCTCCGATGCGGATAGATAGATAGATAGATTTATTTGTTTGCTTAGAATGTAGGTAAATAATACAATTAGGTGTTACAAATATTTTGGATCCGTATACATTCTGCCTTAATGGCATGCAAAAATTTTAGTTACATTAACCACTATAGATTATTATATTTACTTACAGCTAATTAATAATATAAGAACATTCAACATTAAATAGTCTTGTCATTCAAAAAATCCGATACAGAGTAATAGCATTTTGAAACTAGTAATTTTTTAAGGTTCTTTTTAAATATTCTTAAAGGTTGCTCTTTAACAATTTTTGGTATATGGTTAAAAATAAGAGGAGCCATGCACATAACACTCTTTCTCAATAATGCAGTTTTATATCCACCTATGCATAACTTATCTTCGTATTCAGTTCTTAAACTTGTAGTCCTGATTCTAGTATTTTTCAAAGTTGGGAATAAGTGATCATTTGTTTTGACAAAAATTGCTATTTCTAATATATATAGGCATGCAAAAGTTAAAAGATTATATTTTTTTTAAAAAGGTATGCAGCTTTCGGTCACATTGAGTTTAAACATAGATCTAATACAGCGTTTTTGCGCCTTAAAAATATTTTCTCTCTCGCTACAGTTGCCCCAGAATATTATACCGAACCTCAATACAGAAACAACTAGACTGTGGTATGCCATCAATACTGTCTGAATGTTAACTTTTTTTGTTAGACTATATAATGCATAAGCGGCTGAACTTAGTTTTTTGCATACGTCATCTGCTTGAGTGTTCCATGTCAGCCGGCTATCAATTGTAATTCCTAGAAATTTTGCTTCATTGACCTTATCTATTGTTTGTCCATTATAATTTATATTCATATTTGTGGCTAATATTCTTTGATAGTAATGCATTACTTTTGTTTTCTCTAAATTTATAATTAAATTATTTTTATTAAGCCAAATTATAAATTTTTCAAGCATATTATTGACATTGGCTTCATAAGAATCTCCATCATGACACTTAATTATCAATGTGCTGTCATCAGCAAAAAGGACCATTGGATTTGGCATTTCACTAGGCAAATCATTTACGTACAGTAGAAATAATAAGGGGCCGAGTATGCTGCCCTGTGGGACACCAAATTTGATATTTCTCCGAGAAGATGCGTACTTTTTTTGTTTTTTTGTTTTTACACAGACTCTAGAAATTTCTGTAAATTGTTGTCGTCCTTTTAGGTAAGTTTTAATCAGATTGAGCACATTTCCTCGTATACCGTATGATTCAATTTTATTTAAAAGTATGTCATGATCAACATAATCAAACGCTTTTGATAAATCAGTGAATAAGGCACATATAGGTATTTTTTTATCAACATTTGGCATTATGATATTCAAAAAGTCAAAAATAGCCGTATTAATATTATTATTTTTTCTAAAACCCTTCTGCTCGTTACACAAAATATTAAATTTTGTCAAAAAGGCGTATAAAGAATTATAAATTACTTTTTCTATTATTTTGGAAAAAATCGAAATTAAGGAAATTGGTCTGTTGTTTGAAATTTCATCTTTGGCGGAGCAACACAAGGTGCGCCTAAGCGTAGACAGGTCGCTAGCCGAAACGAAGAGTCAATGAACCTTAATAATCAGGATGTTTTCAGAATCGTCATCTGTAAGCTTTTACAATACTTTTAAATGATTGCAACGGAAAAACATTTGCATAAACAGCATTGTATTTTATTGTATTTCCAACAAAAAATCATGACCGTAACTATTTTAATAACAAGAAATTAATTTGTTCATTGGATACGAACCCGGAAATAAGAGCGAGGTTGTAAATTAATTATGATACTGATATTTTCATGTTTTGGGCCCACACTGGTTTTATATTGGGACAATTTATTTCAACGGGAATACCGCATTTATAAATCGCCCCCGGACGCATTAATCGCAAATTTTATCGTTTTATTTTGTGCAGGGTTTATTATGCGAAAACTGAAAATGTCTATTTATGGTAGCCGGAAATTTCCGAATTGTTTAATAAAATTATATTAAACGTAGATTAATTAAACTGGAATTTAAGAATCCATTCATGCTAAGGATTCTTAAATTCAAGCTTAATTAATCTACGTTTATTAAATCTGGCTTTTGATTTTCCTAGCAATTGCTGAAAATCAAGAAATCGTTGAACTTGGAAAACAAATGCCGTGAAATGAAAATACTAGGTGTCCGACCGAAGCAGGTTTTTCAGCTGAAACCGAAACCAAACTTTCAGCCTTGGTCCCAAACCGAAACTTACTTAAACCTAAAAATATCTATTGTATAAGTACTGAAATCTAGTCTTCTTCTTCTTACCGTGTCGGTGTCAAATACAATTTTAAATGTTATGTTTGGCCCAGTCTTTAACCACGGTAACACCCCTCGCCGACGCAGTCTTAAGGCTCTCACATGTAGAGTTTACCGGGCATGTGGTACAGGACAAAAGGTGGGCCATGGTCTGCGGAGAGTCGCACGGACATTGGAAATCGGTAATTCAGTAACATCCGAGAACCCCCACCTATGGAGGTTGTCTTTGCTGCGACCGATCTGAGTGCGGAGTCTGTTTAGAGTTTCCAGGTCAGCCATGGCAACGCGTGCCCAGGCTCTAGGCGTGGAAGGCTCTTCGATGGCCAGAAAGCATGAGCTTCTCACGCCAAAGATCGCATCTTTCCGCGGTGGTGGAAGCTTTTTTGGCGTTTAAGTCTTCAAGGCACTGAATGCATTGCATTCTATGCGGCTCGCCATAGTCCTGCGAATTTCTGCGGTTGCAATGCCGATTAGTGGATACAGCATACGTACTGGAGTCGATTTGAGAAAGCCAGTGGAAATCCGACTCGAATCATTAAGAGGTTGGAGATCCACTAGGTTGGAGTGGGTGGGGCGACTACATACTGGGCATGCATATTCTACAGCGGATAAGCAAAGCGTCATTGCAGTTGTTCGCAGGGCTTGAGGTGACGCCGCCCATTCGGTGGATATAAGGCGGAGCAGTAGGTTGTTTAATTAATCCTAGTGTGCACCTTCATTTTCACATTCTCACAGTTCATCTTTATAGGGGATCCTTTAGGGACCTATCCAATAGAAAAAAATTTTAATCACAGATATTTTTAATGCGGGCTGTGGATGATTGTTACCGCCTGCCTGCCACGAGATTTTGAGTGTTCGGTCTGTTTGTCAGTTATGAAGGTGAGAGGCGCACGACTGCGTTTTTTTTGAGGGATTAGGTTTGAAAACGTTCTTACATAACAAAGACTGAGATCGGCAAGGGTGGTAGAAAACTTGGCCTCAATCAATACAAGTTCTTTGAGCATGGTTACATAGGGTGGCATTAGTGGCATATCAAAATTTCTAATAAGTTTTAAAATTTTAAACGACGTAGGAACAATTCGCATTGTACCTATGACCCAAAAGCATGTAGCTCTCAAGACAGAATATCGCGATTTCTGCAAAATTATTTTCAGGTATTGGCATTGCATGGAAAATTGTAAAAATATCTGTGTACCTAACTAATTCAGTGTCTCTTGCTTCTGACTTTGATATTCGTTTTAATCTAGTTGTCGCCTTTCAAGCTAATGCTCTTTTAAAGCAATGCAGCCAGATTGCTAGCAGGTCGTGCCACCTGTATAGTGCACCTACATGACTGACACTTAATTTGTACCTTTGTTTACCTTGCAGAACCCCAAAATACTCTAATGCATTTTGTGAAAATTAGACTCTTGTTTACTCTGCCTCTGAAATGATTTGTTTTATTGTTATGACTAAAATTATGATTTGTATTAGTTTTTTCTTTTGATTTCTTTTTTTTTTTCTTTGTGTAAATTATCTCTTTTTCTGTCCAATAGGAAAGAAACCAAATTAAGCCAAATAGCAAAGATTTAAATAACATCCTGTCTGTAGTAATACAAGGGTCTCCAGAGCCGGAACCACACTTAGTACCTTCTGAAGTCATGTACTGCCAAGGTCTTAATCATCGACTTAATTTATGAATTACATGCAAGTCTGTGGATGCGAAACGCACAAGACCGATCAGTGTGGCGACGCTTGGGGGAGGCCTATGTCCAGCAGTGGACGTCTTTCGGCTGAAATGATGATGATGTAAGTCTGCACTAAAAAACTTGAAACAGAACAGCTAAGAATATCACCGTGAAAAGTTAGGTGAAGTGAATGAGTTGTCATTAGGGATTGGCATTATTTAACTCCCACATGTCATATGCATATCCTCTCAATTCTTTCACCATATCCAACTACCACAGAAATCATATAAAAATGTAATTAAATATCCGCTGTCACAGCTCGCCGCATCATCCGATGAAACATCGTCTCGTTGACAACGGAAACCAATGACATTCGCAGTTGACGCCTTGATTGCAGGAATAAATCATTCTTTGAACGAAAGCTCGAAAATGGCGGGAACTAAACGTCGATCTAGAATTAGTCTTTCGCGTTTAATTCGGTAAAGGTATTCTGGTAATTATTGGGTAGTTTGATGGGTGATTAAAACCATGGTCGGTGCTGCTAACGTGAATGTGAGTGCTACATTTCCTGTGAATGATTGGTGTTTGTGAAGGTAAATGAATAAATGGCCTTTGAAATGACATCGTTTATTCATACATATTATATACATCAGCCCACGCTCTTTTACCATGAGGGTAGGCAGAAACTAAAGTACACCACCTGCTACGATCCTTTTATCCTTTTTCTTCATTCACGTTCATACAACCAGTCATACAAGGCCACGCACGTCGGATATAAGTAGGTACTGTGCACCTGGCCTTTCTGTAAAACATCACTACTAAGATCCGTGTATGTCCCAGTTTTATAAATTTCTAAGAATGAGAAACCTAGTTTTTGTTGTTTGAGAAAAAAAGTAAATTGATAAACCTACCTATATTAAAATATTATTTTGTAATATTAATTTAAATATTATGTATAAACGTGTTTGTTCCGTCATTTTTTAATCTTTATTTATTTACGGCGTTTTATTTAACAGAATATGCCACCCCGATGATTTCATACAAAATAATCACTAAAAGTATAATAAACTAGTCTATCCGGAACCTTGTACCCATTATAATAATATGATAAAGAGTTCTGACTTCACCTGATAAAGGTGTGGTCAGAACGCTATTATAAAAGCCTACATTAAAGCTATTGCCAAAAGACTCCGAAGACTGACGTCTTTGGACCGCAACACGAACAAATTCCAACAGGATGTGATGTACTTCTTGGTGTGTGTCGTTATTACCCACAACACCCACCCAGTTGATTCCGCGAAGCAATAGGTAAACAGAGTGGGTTCTTACCGCTTTGTTAAATTTCGCAAATGGCAATATTGCGTAGGTGGAGAGCTCATTTACATAACAACTGAACATTTATTCCCAAGGCGATATCAATAACAATTAACTTCAAGGGAATTCTTAAAACAAAGACGCCCTTTTAAAAAAACACTGGCCAGAAAAACAAAACCCAGTTTATAAAAATAATGTTTTAGAAAAAGATAAAGTCACTTTTCTCAAAATGGCCGCCAACCAGCTTGGTCTATATTTCGCTGCTGTTTGAGTTGAACAAGCGCTCTTCAATTAGGCAAGCAAGTTGAGCTTCAGACCGTACAACTCAACTCCCAGCTTGATAACAGGATAGCTCGTTATATTCCAAAATCGCATCGGGACGCATTGCACCAATTCGTTTTCTGTTTTGACGGTAAAGGGGGTGACACTTCGTTAGTGGAAAGGGTAAGAAATCTACGTAAATATAAGGATATGCCGTAGAATTTTGCTGGTATTTCATCGTTGAAAATGTGTCTTGTTTTTGAAGGTAAAGAAAATATTTCGCATTATTCTTTTTTTATTTTTTATTCTGATATAAAAAAAAACGTATGTTGTAAGTACGTACGTTAGTTAAGGTAATTAAGTAATCTTATATTATGTAGGTAATTAATCATATGCATAATCCATTCCAGTTGTACTAAATGAAGCTGAAACCGCTACATTTGATTACAGTGGGAAAACATCATTTCAGATTTCAATGATGAGTTAATGGATACCAGAAACATACAAAGTATGACCAAAATAATTTAAATCACATAATACCCTCACAAAATACGTAATTATTGCCGCAAGTATATGAATAATAATAATAATAATAATCTTTATTGTTCAAGAAAAATACATTTTATATCAGATAAATCACTGATCTCCACACTAGGATTCCCTGTGTCGTGGAGACAAGTCTCTTTCATCATAGTTCAGAAATACAGTGTTTTATTGTAGCCATATATAACAAAATCGGCCAAGTGCGAGTCGGACTCGCGCACGAAGGGTTCCGTACTCGGTAAATTGCGGTTTACGATTTATGACGTATTAAAAAAAACTACTTGCTAGATCTCGTTCAAACCAATTTTCGCTGGTAGTTTACATAGTAATGTACATCATATATTTTTTTTAGTTTTATCATTCTCTTATTTTAGAAGTTACAGGGGGGGGACACACATTTTACCACTTTGGCAGAGTCTCTCGCGCAAACTATTCAGTTTAGAAAAAAATGATATTAGAAACCTCAATATCATTTTTGAAGACCTATCCATAGATACCCCACACGTATGGGTCTGATGAAAAAAAATATTTTTAGTTTTAGTTTCAAGTATGGGAACCCCCAAAATGTATTGTTTTATTTTTATTTTTGTGTGAAAATCTTAATGCGGTTCACAGAATACATATACTTACCAAGTTTCAACAGCATAGTTCTTATAGTTTCAGAATAAAGTGGCTGTGACATACGGACGGACAGACAGACAGACAGACAGACATGACGAATCTATAAGGGTTCCGTTTTTTGCCATTTGGCTACGGAACCCTAAAAAGGATAAGTTAAAGAAAAAACAAAAATAATACGGGGATGCATGGTATCTTGCAGTGTGGGCAAAAGTGTGAGCCAAGTGGCGTTGGTGCGTGTATTAAGTGTGTGTGCGTGTGTGTGTGTGGGTGTATGTGTGTGGTGTGTGTGGGTGTATGTGTGGGGTGTGTGTATGTATGGTGTGGTGCGTGCGTGTGTGTGCGTGTGTGTGTGGTATGTCACCAAAAACTAACATTGTAGAAAATTATAAGTTTTATTTTTACGAAATGTTTAAAAGTTTCTCTGTGTTGTCGTAATCCAGACAGGGTAATCAGGGTATATTGTGTGCATTGCATGAATATATAATGAAACTGCAATGAAAATCAATTTAAAACTCGATTCCAATGCAATTGATCCACCCGAATACGTTAAAACTTGATTGGCAAGCGAGATTTACAATGTTTGTCCGAGTTAAAGTTTGTTTTTTATAGGGTGTACATAATGGAATTTTTAAATAAAAATGAGTTATCTTCTAGGTGCTCAGCTAACTATATCGAATTTTTGATGCGAAAAATTACACAATATTACTTTATGATGTTACCTAATTTTAGGTTAGAAATCATTTTGAAGAAACGAATACCTAGTTGTTTCTTTTTAGACTTCCATAAGCATATTTTTATTATTACTACTGCTTGCAACAAATAAAATTATACACTAATATCTAATAGCGTCGTGTTTCTCATTACTGAGGGTCTTGATTCCCCCGACAGGAGAACAACTTTTCGCTGACTGATTCTCCATCTGTCTGTCCTTGGAGTCGTGGAGTGCTTCGTGCAACTTGGTGTTCAGCGTTGCACGGATTTGGTCAGACCGTCTAATCAGGCTGCGGGCCCTCGGCCTCTTGCCTTCGACCTTGCCAGTGATCATCAGCTGCTCGAGGTTATGACCACCCTTTCGGGCAATGTGACCAAAGAACTAAAACATAACATACTTATATACAAACGCGTATAAAAGTGGCGGCGCATTGGGCGTCAAAAAATTCGTCCACATCGTTATCAACGGGAAAAGTGCTCAGGACGCTAGCACCATTGCCACGTTCTCTTGCAATACGTTTTCGAAAATTGAAAATATGGATGGCACTCGTATAGGTACAACAGATCCAAAAAGACGAATAGGCTGACAGCAAAAAATACAAAATTGAGACTTATTTTGATGTTTTCATATTGTCAGTGTTCTGATTCGTGCAGTCAGTAATATACAGGTTTTTTCGTAAAAACTGAACGTATTCCAGAGATCCGTGAAAAATTCATATCGCACGACCGTGGTGTGCTTTAATTGGTCGAGCAGTTAAATTGAAAAGCTTGTAGGTAAGGGCTGAAATAAAGTTGTTATTTTTAAACGGTATATACAAATGAAATTGCTGCGAAGTTAATAAAACGATGTTTATTGAATGTTGTTCTTTTTTGTTTGTTTAATAAAGTGCGCGTTACCATGAGTCATCATCATTTAAACAGAAAGACGTCTACTGCTAGACATCTCTTGGCCTCTCCCAAGTGCCGCCACATCGACCGTTCCTATTGATTTACATAGCATTAACCAGGTCATGAGTCCACCTAGTGGGAGCTAGGCCTTCTAACGCTGCGTCTTCCGGTACGCGGTCGCCACTCCAGAACTGTTTAGCCTTATTAGAACATCCATTCTGCGAGCAATGCCCTCTGCCTCCTACTCTACTATCTTATCAATATTCTTCAGGCTATGGGCTTAGTTCTACGCACGTCAGTTGTAACAAAACCAATAGGCTGTCCTCACATTTTATTAAAACTCTGTACTCTACCGGGCCAGCTTATATATTCAAGGTATTAATTACTAAAGCCGCTATTGATATATTAATATATATCAATGGCCGCACATTACACGTAAGATTTTTATAGTAGGTATCAACATCGTGAAATGATACACCTTATTTCAGTTGATTAATTGTCCTTTAATTAGGCACCACAATGTTTAAGTTGTAGACAAAGAGCGATAGGTACTGATTTACACTTGTTCTCAACTTGACCTCTCGCTAACACCGTTAACCAAAAACTGCCAAAGCGGCCATTATGCGTTCGCCGCGGCACTTCCCCGCCATCCCGTTCTTTTTTTCGTTTACCCTGAAGTGCCGTTCAGAATCACTACTTATTTATATAATACATACTCAAATTACCGTTTTTTAATATCAAAATCACAGCACTTAATCAAATTAACGTTTTTTTAATATCAAAATCACAACAATCGGGTTTAATTTTCATTGCCGTTCAATCCCACGATTATTCTGCAAAAAAACCCAGTACAACACCATGTGATTGAAGGCTTAATTTGGCATACAATAAACCCATATGTCTTAATAGCATTCACATATTCATCCTAACACCCAATCTACTAATCAAGCGAATTCGCGGGTAGTTTGCGACACGCGACCACGCGTGCCTCTCAGTCGAGGTTGGCAGTTACTAATGATCAGACGTCTCACGATTAATGAATGTACGCTGCGCTATTAGTTATACCTTCTGTGATATCGCACTGTTTGGGCATTGGTCACGAACTTGCGACCTATTTGACGGTTTCACCCCCGTCAACTTGGGAACTAAGTTTTGGGGACTGTTTCACACATAATAATGTTGGGTTGGGGTAGTTTGAGTTAGATTGTTGGGGTAGTTTATTTTGTTTAGTTTACTTTGTGGCCTAGTAGAAATAGTGTAATAATAAATGTGTATAGTAGTGAATGTGGTTTTGTTCATTTTGATTAGGTAAAGTGATTACTACAATTCTTATAATGAACATGATACAAACATACATATATAATCTCACGCCTTTTTCCGATGGAGTAGACATAAACTACAGAACGCCACCATGAACAAACGACAGTTATAATCATACGTACCTGCTCCTTTTTTATTTATTATTATTTACGCACGGCTCCACACCCGTGAATTCTCCCATAGGAATCGAACATATTTTCGAGATAGCAGGTGGCAAATGACGCTCGGCAACAATGAAGCTCATCAATGAAAAATAATCGTAATCAATCTTCTATACATATACTCATCATCTGCCTAGCCTTTTTCCCAATTGTTGTTGGTGTAGCGGCACCGACGCCGCCACTTACGAACTAATGAAATGACGTCACACAAATCCTGCATCTCGCAAGCAAAGTTTTCGGCGCGATTAGAACACATACAACAGTCTGACAACAACCGTCGGGCAGTTGCCCAGACCAGACACAACACCCGTGTCGGAGGATCCTCGCTTTTCTATGGAGGTTTGTTTGACTTTACACCCTGTTCCGCATACCTCCAAATTGGGGTCGGTTTCCTGTCTTACCGGATTCAGCTGAGTACCAGTGTTTAACATGGAGCGACTGCCTATCTGACCTCCACAACCCAGTAACTGGGTAACACCATACCCCTTGGCAAGATTGGTGTCTGATGGGTGACCATAAGCTCTTAGAGTAAGGTTATTTTGAGATCGCGTAAGTGACAGATGTATATGTCGGGTTTAGTCAATAGTACGGACGTTAAAATAAATCGCAAGCACGCCATCTGGCGGCAAAGCAAGAACTACGCATTGGCGCGCTATTTCTAACCACTTGCGTGGTGGGGAACATAGAATATGGCAGTTGAGTACTGAACGCCGTAGAGCGAACACGTCGTAGAATCAATGTCGATCCGTAATATTAGTAAGCAAGATTGTAACTGAGTTGTGACTATTTAAATAAACCCAGTGTATCGAATAACTTCTGTGATTTCATTTGCACGATTGTACCCAACGACCTGCCCACACACGATGTCTTAACCTAAGGGAATACATCCTGACTTCCCGATGGTTTGCATCTATCGGCCAGCCTTGATGCGACATCAGAATTGGGATTCGGTCGTGCTAATGAGATCACACGTAAAAACAATGCTAGTGAAAATGGTGGTTACATTCTTGCAAAAAAAATCGCGGTGTCAGTTGAGACTACCCTCAGTCTTGAATAATAAAAAACCAGTCTGGAGCGGAGCAGCAAGGAGGCTAGTAGCAACCAAGGAGTTGGACAGGACAAGGAGGAGCGTGTGGACGTGTGGAAAGATCCATACACACTAATCTTTATGCCAATCTGGTGAGTCGTTTTCATTTTGTTATGACTATGGAAAAGTGTATTCATTATTCAAAATCTGGTTTTGTGTACGGTATGGTGGTCAGTGGTTCGTCGGGGTAGCCCGTGTTAGGTTATAATTTCATGTTAGTTATCGATGGTCAAGTTTTGGTGTTGTTGAAGAGTTATTATTCTACTGGCAATAACCTTTGACTAGCCCTGGCTGACTATTATTGTTTAGAAGTTAGAACGATATAGTGACATTTACGACCCTACCTTACACTTCAGTCTGGAAATTATGATAAATCCAAAAAAGTATTTTGATTAGTTTTGTAGTGTGATAATTTTATGTAGTGTGAGTTGACTAAGTTTGAGAAGAAGCATAGTATTCTTCTTTTGTGGTCGGAGGGCCAAACTATCTGGAGGGTGGTAACCCCTACCAGGCCTGGCCGGGTCGTTAATTGAAACTTAAAATGCAATGGCATTTATTTGATTCTCTAAAGCTCATATACCTACCTGGGCACTTGGGACACTGTAATGTGTGATTCATGTTTTGGACAGGAACTCTGCACTCACATTCGGTGTCCATAATGACCTATTTGGCCATGCTGGTTTAGGTTGCTACTACTACTAGAGGCTCGTGGCTGAATAGTAGCTGCCGCACTGGTCGATCGTCAAGGTTGAGCATCGCTTGACGGGGTCGGTCCGTGGATGGGTGGCCATTTCAACGTGCCGGGTTTCCTCCGTGCCTCGGAGGGCACGCTGAGCCGTTGGTCCTGGCTGTCATTTGGAGATCTTTGACGGTTGTTGCGGGTGGTCGGAAGCCTGAGATCTGACACCGGTCTTGCCAAGGGGTGCCGTGTTACCCAGTTACTGGGTTGTGGAGGTCGGATAGGCAGGCGCTCCATGTAAAACACGGGTACTCAGCTGAATCCGGTAGGACTGGAAGCCGACCCCAATGTAGTTGGGAGAAGGCTAGGCAGATTGATAGGTTTAGGTTAACTTCCATCAAAGCTGTGTATGGTTAAGATAACTGTGCGAACAAGTACTCTCGTAGTGTTTTTCATGTTTCAGATACCATATTGTGACGCAGTGGAGTCTCTGCTGCAGGCTAGCGGCTAGCGATTCTGAGCGCGAAGGTTGACATGTCACCATCTGAGAGGTTAAGAGGAACGGCAGACTAGCAGTTCGCAGGTCGTAGCTGAACGTTACGAGCGCGCGCAATTTTGGAATGGAATACTCGGTGAGTCGCTTCCATTTTATTTCGATAGTGAAGTCGAATGTTCTCTAGTGATGAGATGCTATTTCGAGTTTTAAGAGTGTTCATGTTGGAACACTGAATTGGTTGGTAGTGGTTATACCTAGCACCATCACTAGGTAATTAAGACACACCTAGTAAAAAGCAAGTAGCTAATAAGTTACCTATTGGTTTGTTAGTACTTTCCTAGTTTCAACATTTGGTTCAGTACGAACTTTAGGATGAGATAGTCCATATGAAGGAGATGAGTTATCCAAAATGACTGAATAACTAGTCGTTTTCAGTAGCAAAGCGAGTTAGTAATGTCGTTGGGCTATCGCAATTGTATCGGGTTGTTAACGGTACTGATCATTTACGAACAGGTCTTGTTGCGTATCGAATTATAACACCGTCTTTGGATCTGAATTCACTTGCTTACTTTCAAAGTAATATTGTGATAGCAGTAGATCTCGCGATCGTTTTCCTAACGTGAAAACTGAGTTAGTGAGCGACAGTAAAGGGTTACTGTTGATAATCTGATACTAATGATATTGATCAGAGTTAATTCGTGAAGCTCCTTAATATTATCAGGGTTAGTTGTTTCCCTTTCATAAGCCGTCGGTATTTTCCAAAATCTTTGAGTAAAAAGCGCGAATCTTGTGAGAAGGATCCCCAATCACCAAGTTCCTTGAGAATTGTAAGTCATAGTTGATGACAGTGTAACATGTCTACTCGTAAGACCAATTCTGGACCGCACCTCATGCGTAACATGTGGCGATGGGTTTTTGAAGAGGTTTTATGAATTGGGTATGCATTGCCTTTGAATTGTGGTAAAGAGTAACAGAATTGTTACTCTTATTTTAATTACTTTGTTTAGTTAAACTTGTTGATCATCGTACCTTTTTCTGATTAATAGTGTTCTGTGGGCAAGTCTAGAAGGAAAAACTAGATAGGCCCTATTTAAGTCCGCGATAGGTGATTAAGACAGGACAGTGATCATTATACACCGAAAGCTTTAAATGGGTACGCTTAAAACCTACAAGTACGCACACTGTAGGTTAAGGAAGATGCCAGCGGGTCATGTACCAGTCGGTGTTGATGTTAAAAGGATTTTAATGATGATGAGCAAGCTTAAAATGTCGAGTAATTGAGTCTATCAGCCGTATTATGTTTGACCGTACCAGTGGATTCTGGCGGAGGTCAGGGTCTTGAGAGACCGTTGTGTGAGAGCAATATAATTGCTGTTCGGCTACAGAGCCGTGGCGTTAGAGGTTTTACTCGAAGGTTTCTGTAAGCTTGGCAGTTTTTGCTGCAGAAGAAGTTTTAAAGTTTGATTTGAGTGACTGGTGGTACATGGCCCAGGGCAATGATTTAGTTAAAGAGTAGAGTTCAAAAAATTCTCTATTTTCACGAACCCAATAATCTAGTTTGGTCAGGACTAGCCGAGCGTTGTGTGTTGGCCTGGGTGGCAACTGTTGGCCTTTATGGCAACTGTTGGCCTGTGTGGCAACTGTTGGCTTTTATGGCAACTTTAGGTCTGTGTGCCAACTGGAGGTCTTTGTAGCAACTATGGGCCTGTACACCTGTAAGTCGGTGTAAAAACACGTTTGTGTAAGGAACCTTACAGAGGATTCCTGTTGAGTTTTGAGGTTAAAACAAAGTAAACTCGCATAGTCACGCGAGAGGTGAGGTCACCATGTTAATGTTGATGACGTTCGAATCGTCAAGTCTTCATTACGAAAATTGAAATAATTTTGGTTTTCTAATTTTGATTACTATGCGTAAATTGTGTTAGTAAGATACACAAAGCTCAAGTACCAATTGAGATTGAAAGTGAAGTTGATGATGAATTGACGAAACATAGGACAGACTGAGTGTCTGTGTGAACAGGTTCTTAGTTCAGAGAGTTCAGTTGACTTGACATCGTAGGGCAATTGTGATTGCTAAGAGAGCTATGTAATGGCTAAAGATCGTGAATAAGATACCTGGTGTCTCGTTTCTTTTGTTTCATTGAATGTGACATTAATGACGATCAGTGGTACTTGGACTTTGTAATCACGAAGATTAGGTGCTATCAGGTACCGGATCGATGATTAAGTTGCTATTTTCTTTAAATTGGAAATAGAATTACTCGTTCCTTGCAATAGTGAACAGAGAGATTTAAATGATCATGTTTGATTGTTTTGAAATATTTCCTCACTCTAAGAGTATGAGTCAGGATTGGACGAGTGAATACTGTTTGGAAATTTTGTGTTTCAGAAAAACATCCCTTGTATGATGGGAGACTGGCGGGTCGGAGTAGACTAAGAGCACGTGTGGCGCAACACGTCATGAGATGGCAGTGAACAAGGACAAGAATATGATGCCTGCGGGTGATATATTTGGGGATCTGTCACCTGAGAAAGGCCCGAGAAGGCGACGTGCTGTGTTCCACGCTCGCCTCTCAAGAGAAATTACGGCCTAAAGAACACCATGTGGTTTTAGTCAGTAGGAGTCTGACAGACCCCTCAGCTTACCCCAAGGGCTGAGGACATTCATGAGAATTTCCACATGATTCGATACTCTGTTAACCCTGACAATGAGGAACAGACGAGGACGCCTGTCTTGCAGGATGGCCGTGTCGGGTTTAGTCAATAGTACGGACGTTAAAATAAATCGCAAGCACGCCATCTGGCGGCAAAGCAAGAACTACGCATTGGCGCGCTATTTCTAACCACTTGCGTGGTGGGGAACATAGAATATGGCAGTTGAGTACTGAACGCCGTAGAGCGAACACGTCGTAGAATCAGTGTCGATCCGTAATATTAGTAAGCAAGATTGTAACTGAGTTGTGACTATTTAAATAAACCCAGTGTATCGAATAACTTCTGTGATTTCATTTGCACGATTGTACCCAACGACCTGCCCACACACGATGTCTTAACCTAAGGGAATACATCCTGACTTCCCGATGGTTTGCATCTATCGGCCAGCCTTGATGCGACATATACAAGTCACATACATCTGTCCCTTACACACACTCGAAATAACCTTACTCTAAGAGCTTATAATCAATGGTTGGCGTCGCAACGTTAGGCAAATTATGGCAACCCGAAGTCTCACTGCAACATGATGCTCTCGACTGCTCTGCCAAGAGTGTACCGACGAAGAAGAAGAAGATCTTATGGTCAACCCCCAGATCTCATGCTTCTGATTATCCGTAACGACTGTCAAAGATCTTCAAATGGCAGCCGGAGGAAAATCGATATGTTGAAATGGTCACCCATCCGCGGACCGATCTCGGCAAGCGTTGCTTAACCATGAAGATCGACCCGTGCGGCTGTTATTATTAAGCCACGAGCTCCTCTGTACATATACTACTACAAACATATAAATAAAATTGATGTGTCTGTATGTTATATCAAAAAACAACGTTTTATTGAATGTGTGGGGGCTGACGCGACAAAATGTATAGTCGACAACTGGATACATTGTGTGCGGGAGCGCAGTCCCTAACGAACAGCGGTAGTAATAACATGTATATAGATTTAGAGGCTACAACTTAAATGTGTCGGTTTTGAGTGAGGACAATAAACTACTGTGTAACTTCTATTCCGTGACTTTCAATTACTTTCCGTACCCAAGGCACACACTACACACAGGGACCAACATTGGTGACCCCGACGTGACACAGACCTTAGCGCAGCCGAGTTAGTTCTAGGTCAGACATTGCGGTTACCCGGCGAATTTTACAGTGAGCTAAGTCCAAGGTACAACGGTGATGATTATACGTACGTAGAGAGATTGCGAGAAACTATAAACAATCTCCGTCCCAAGTCACGAAGCGCAAGCGATTCGCGGAAACTGTTCATTCACAAAGATCTAAGCAGTTGCACTCATGTATTCATTAGAAACGATGCAGTTAAGAAACCCATAATACCAACGTATGATGGCCCTTACAGCGTCATAAGTAGGGATAACAAGGTTTTCAGGGTACAACTCCCCAGAAGGCAAGTAAATATTTAAATAGAGAGGTTAAAACCAGCCTATATGTTAGAGCAGTCAGAGCAAATCAAAATGGCTGAGGCTAATAAAACCTGTGAAAAACAAGACATTAGCAGTAGGGATAGCATATGTAGTAAGTTTGTTACTTATACCACACGTAGCGGCAGAGCGATTAAGCCACCCGTGCGTTTTTCTAAAACCTAGTTTTAAGAAAATTCAAACGTTGGACATCATTCTAACTCATTTTGTGTTTCGATTAGCATATGCCTATTTTCGCGAACATGGGCAAGGAATAGTCTAAAAACGCTGAAGTAATTATCGCTCAGAATGGAGCAGGCAACCAGGCCCAAGCCGAGTTAGAGAGGAAATTAGAATATTACAGTTTAATAACCATAGTCATGGTACCTAGTTATGATAAGTGCAGTTTGTTTATATATTTCCTGCCGGTTTTGGGGAAGAAAAATGCAAGGAAAAATGATCGAGCAAGTAGTGTCAAGTATGGAAGAAGGGCGCGGCACTCGGCTAGCTAAAACAGCAGCTCAGTCGGACGCTCAACCTGTTACGGTGCATTATTGAGTACCAAAATCCAGTGAGTTGCTTATGATTTTCGTGATAGTGTCCAACGTGTGAATTTAAATTAAGATATATTAAGAGTAAGATAATGTCTGTCTCATATTATAGTTGTATAGCCCCAAAAGAGAGGCTGAAAGTAAATTGAAAACGAGATTGTAAGTAATTAAGTAAAACAATGTTTCGTTATTAGACATTTATTTTTAGATTCAGTTTCACAACACTTTGTTATTGTATGTCGAATAGCTAGGTAATAAAAGCGATCAAGTGACGAGCAAGCAATGTGCTGACGCCTTGTTTGTTCCTTACTTGAGCGATCTGGCAACGATAAAGACATTGTTTAAATTATAAGAAATGATGTATCAAAATTGATGAAACTTTGATGTTCAGATAGATTTTTTTCTGTAATTTGTATTATAATATTTTTTTTTAAAAGGGGGGATTATTGTGGGGGCTGACGCGACAAAATGTATAGTCGACAACTGGATACATTGTGTGCGGGAGCGCAGTCCCTAACGAACAGCGGTAGTAATAACATGTATATAGATTTAGAGGCTACAACTTAAATGTGTCGGTTTTGAGTGAGGACAATAAACTACTGTGTAACTTCTATTCCGTGACTTTCAATTACTTTCCCTACCCAAGGCACACACTACACACAGGGACCAAATGCATGTGAAATTATTGATAAAATACTAAAACCTTGTGTTGTTATTTCAGCGGGGATGGCGATGTAAATGAAAATGCTTAGAAAGGGGTTACTCACCCATGCGTATTTTCATTTCAAATACACTGTTACACAATTAACAATTATAAGTTTATAGAAAACAGTTTATAGAAAACAGTTTATAGCACACAGTTTATAGAACACAGTTTATTTAATAGTACCAAAAAGTACTGAAGTAGAAGATTGACTGACTTTGATGCCATGAGACAAGCTATTTATAAACGTAAAAAAACTTTTGTACAAAATAAAAACTTCTTGACAAAAAAATCAAACCGACTTCCAAGACACCACAAAGCGCAAAATATCTTTCTTTTCAGAAGTCGGTGTCGTAAAACAATAATTATGTACTAAAGACACCGACTTCGGAAAATAAAGTTATTTTTCGCTTATATTGTTTTGTTTTGGAAGTCAGTTTGCTTTTTTTGTTAAAAAGTTTTTTATTCTATTAGACATTTCTCAGAGGCAGTCCGGAGTTGGCGTTTGGAAGTTGGCGGTGTATAACCCTTGTGCCTCGGAAAGCACGCTAATCCTTAGATTCTACGCTTGATGTCTCTGCGGTCGTGTTCGATTGTCTACCTATCGGACTATGAGAGTGAGAATAGAGAGTGCACTCGTGTTGCGCACACACTTTGCATTTTAACATCTTCCGCGCCGATGCCTAATCTCCGCTGAGATTGGCCATCGTGGCCGTAATTCGGTCTGGAGAACTATTATTATCTCGTTATAACCGTGATGATGTTTAGTGATGGACTGTAGTGAATGAACAAAAATCTTCAATTGGTATAAGTTCCATGTTTTATACTAGCAAAAATTTATGGCATCCAAAAAATGTGGTGTAAAAATCAGGCTCAAAAGGGTTACAATATTTTCAGAATTCACGTTTCAAAAGCCACTGATATCCAATCCTAAAGCCAGGATAAGCTTCGCTGGCTGTCAAGACAATGACAAGTTAAAACACGCCTATCGGTTGTGGTGGAGACAGATCAATATCACGTCAAACGTGTGGGTATTGTCGTTAATGAATTGATTGTATTGCGGTTGCCACAATTGGCATATCTATTGTGGGTAGGGTACTAAGTAACGTCTTCAGTGTCAAGTGTATCTGTTGTAACAACGCTCCGGTATTAGCTATAAATACCGGAGCGTTGTTACAACAAGTGGTATTGTAGATAGCTACTAGATGTGGACAATTGGACTCCAGCTGAGCCAAAGCAGAAGAGGGTTATTCACAGAGCAGAAGAGGGTTATGGAGAGGCGACCCCAAGTAAATAAGAACCGGGTTTCTACAGAAGGAAAAGGAGGAGGAGAGTTACAAGATGTGGTACGGGATTTTCAACTCGTACATATCGAGGAGCTTGTGGCTAAATAATAACAGCCGCACGGGTCGTCAAGGTTAAGCAACGCTTGCGGAGGTCGGTTCGTGGATGGGTGACCGTTTCAACATAGCAAGTTTCCTCCGTGCCTCGGCAAGTACGTTAAGCCGTTGGTCCCGGCTGACATTTGAAGATCTTTGACAGTCGTTACGGGTAGTCAGAAGCTTGATATCTGACACCAGTCTTGCCAAGGGGTATCGTGTTACCCAGTTACTGGGTTGTGGAGGTCAGATAGGCAGTCGCTCCATGTAAAGCACTGGTACTCAGCTGAATCCGGTAAGACTGGAAGCCGACCCCAACAACAATTGGGAAAAGGCTAGGCAGATGATATATATATAATTTGACTTATTGCTGGTGGCCCTACTTTCTATCCTTGGTGATTTAGTAATCTATTAGCTCGTAACAGATGATCTGAGATCTAAAATAACCACTTATCCAAATAAGTGATTCTCCATACCAGACGACATCGTAGTAGATCAAGATTAAGACAAAAGCGACGCTTTCGCCCAGCAATGAGACATGACCGGCTAATTACATATATAGACAGTTCGAGAGGAAGTCAATTTGGATTAGTAATGAAACAAACTGTTATCATCTTAAGATGTTAGCAGTTAAGCATTATTAAGCAGTTATTTCCATGGGATCCCATCATCAGATTCTGATTAGGTGACAATGGGACCACTTCGAGAGTATAAAACCATTTTTTTTTTTTTTTTAGCGTGGAGAAATGCTCATGCATACTGCGCTACCACGGGGAGATAGCGCAGTTATGTGGGACTCTAACCCACTAAAACTCCACGGTGTCCTCATGTGCCGCTTATGGCGGGAACACGGGTACGCGTTAGCACTCACCGCGAACCCGCCGCGGCTGTCCGTCACCGGACCCTCCTCTAGGGAGTACCCCCCATCTACGGCGCACCAGAACACACTGTGCGCCGTGACCACCCTAGGGACCAAAACAGCGCATGGGTGCCAGACGACCCCGTGTATGGGACCCTTGGTCTCCTTGTGACGGGTCAGGGTCAATGGCCCCGCCACCTACCATTTTTCGGCCGCAGGGGATAGGGAGAGCGGCGCACCGCAATACCGGCACTCCTCAGCCGCTGCGGCCTCCAACCCTCAGCCGCAATATCGTATGGGTATGGGTGACCCCATACGACATCGCGGCCCGCCTCAGTTGCGATGTCGCCTAGGCAGCACCGCAACCTACATGTTGGCCGCTATGTCGTCGGCTTATCGGCAAAAGCCCTGACGAGCGGCCCCTCCTCGGGTTCCTTTTCGCTTCACCGTGGGTGACCAAGCCACGGTTACTGAGCCCCCCGCATCGACAAAGCGGGATCCACCGGGGGGGGAGAGTATAAAACCTAACCTAAACTAAAAAAATAGTTGCATATTCGTCTATATACGTATATGACGGAGTTATGCCCAAACATACATAAAAAAATTATAATTGAAACAGCCGAATTGAGAAACTCCTACTTTTTGGTAAGTCGACTTTTCAAAATGAAAGGGAAGGATTGTGCTTGGTGCTGTTAAATGATGGTGCATGGCCAGAATTACTTGCCTGTGAAGTGACTCTTTATAATAGCGGTTTTAGTACTGCCTTGAAATTGGGTACTTATGACCTGCGCACATTGAACGTTGTAGGTTCGTGGTAGGACAATTTATTGAATTGCAGGTATCGGATGAGTTTTAATTACTGTGGTTTTGAGATATTTAGATAATATTTTTAGTCATTTTTGCGACATTTTGAATTTAAATTATTTTTGTTATGACATTTTATGGTTGTTTTTGTTTTTTTTTATGATATTTATTGGATTGTTGAATGAATTTGTTTGACATTTTTAGATTCTTTATTGAAATGGTTACGACATTTATTAGATTATTTTAGTTATCATGTATCGGATGTGTGTTTATTTTGGATTATTTATTGACATTTATTAGATTATTGTAATTATCATGTATCGCATTTGTGTATGTTGATGTATCGGATTGGGTTGATTGTTGTGGTTTCGACATTTTTTGATTATTATGATTATGAAGTTTGCTATGACATTTTGGAAGTATTTATTATTTTTGTTGACATGTATTAGATTTTATTGGATTGAAAGGATTAAGTAATCAATTTTTGTAAATGACATGTCAAGATTATTATAATTGTTATTCTCTATTATTTTATAATTGTATGTACTTAAATTTGATTAATCTTATAAACGTAATGGTGTAGGTCCTTAGTTAAAATTGATTTTGGCTTGGTTGATATTTTTTTTGTGAACATTCAGACACAGTTTAAATTGTTAGTGAATAAATGAAATGAAATATTCCTACTTCCTTCAGTACCTTTTGGATAGTAGTATGTATCTAATCATACTAAATACGGTTAAAAATCTTTATTTCTCAAAAGAATTACAATGGCATTCACTTACATGAGATACTTAACTAAACAATTTCAGTTATGTTGAGCGTACTTATTATTATTGATGATTAAACGAACTTACCTTAAGTGAAGTTCTATCATAATTATACGAAGCGCCTCGTCCGAATAGATAAGCAACCCGCTCACCCAAAAACCCCATTTTAGGATGGGGTATTAAATATTTCAGGACATATCAAGAAATTTTCTAAGAATGAGACTCTAAACTATATGAGGACGAGGCGCAAGTATAGCGCCTCGTCCTCTTAGATATAAGTATTAAACACATGTAGACCTTGAGAGTTATTTCAGGAATTATCAATGAAATAGTTTTATTTACTTAACAAATCATGTTTTTACTCAATATCATAATTATGTTTTCTAACCGAAAATGTGACATAAATCTTGATGTTACCGAGTACAATTATTCTATATTATATGTATAATATAATCATATTATTAACTGTAACAGTTGCATAGCTAATGTGTTAATCATCATTATCAATTATCGACCCAGCTAATGAACAATCGTTATTATCGACAACGATTCTGTTGTAAAATCTAGCAAATGTATTGGAATGACCGCCCCAACCCGTGGTGTTCCTTATGATGTCGATGTTCAACCCCAAACTGTGCGCGGTGAATACCGACACGTCCACGCCGCTATCGCTGAGCGTGGACTTAATCCATCGACTGAGGGTCGCCGTGTATACCGGGTTATGGGGATTCTTAGAACCGATAAATAATGAATCCGATTTACGTAGCGAAGCAGACATGTTAATATAAGACAATAAGGGGTTTGCTGGGCATATTTCGGCCTTTTGCTAAAAAAATGGTAACACCAAAATTGCTTGCTTGGAACCCCAGCGAAGTTTTTATGATATTGGGAATTTAAATTAATATTGTATCGTTAAGGTTCTCTACATTTTATATATTTATTTTAGAAAAAGTTACAGCACGCTCTGTGTGCCATCGTAAGAGCCAATAACTTGATACACTTTTTCGAAAGTTCTTCTAAAGAAAGGTTTCCGTTTGGGTAACGGGTACTTAAAAAATGTATGACGCAGTCAGGATTCCAAGTGCAGTTATATTTTGGCAAGGGTGGCCGGAGTCGAAATACGCACTTAAAAACCCGAGTTATTCCATTATCTTTTGATAAATCATTTCCTATTATGAGACCTAAAGCCGATTTGTACGAGTTCAGCGTTCCATATTGTGCACCGCTATGGAAATTTTAGTAATAAAATCTATGACAGTTAGGACTGAGGCCTCAGATATTTCGATAGATTTTTCTTTACAAAAGAACCACTACTTTTTAATCGCACTGTCGTATTGTTTGAGGGAACTTTCTTACAAAGACGCGCAGGCGATATCGAAGCCTCTACGAGTATGCAGGAATCACTCCTTGATAAGATGCCTGCCACCAGTGTAAATTTCGAGCGGATTCGACTGGTGCTGGAATGAGAAATCAGTACGACTTTTTCTGGTTGGAATGTAATCGTGTCTGTAAAAAGAAGTGAACCAAATACGAGAAACCATGGCTGGCTGGGCCACAAGGGTACGACCATAATTCCTCGTGCGTAATCCGAAATGACTTTCAAGATGACAGGAAAAGGTGGAAATGCATAAATAAAATATTTCGACTAGCTTAAAGAAAATGCATTTACGACGTATGCATCAGACTCCCTGTGCCATGAGACGTACTTAGAGCATTATCCTACTGACAAACAAATCTATATCCGGTTTGCCGAAGGCTTCTGTCAGAGAATGAAAGGCCCAGTAGATTTAACCTTAAGTTAGAATTCCATAACCGGATGAGAACGTCGTGATTCCGTATCTGCTATGGAATTATCACATGACCTGATATACGATGCGAACACAAAGATCAGATCTCCTTGTCGATCTTGTTTAGGTAGCAGAATTGTATGCCCCCATACAATTAATGTAAGATATCACCGTCGAATTATCAACACGAAGGAGTATTTGAAAGTTACAAAGATCTTTTGCGAAAATCTTCAAGGCAATGTAAGAGGCTAAGAGTTCAAGATAGTTAATATGCATTTGCCTTTCATTCTCTGACCATTGGCTACTAGCCGTATTGTCATTATAAGCCATTGCCCATCCCGTAGACGAGGCGTCCATAAATATTTCCCAGCAGAATTCGTCTTTTCTTATAGGATGGACAGAATATCTAATATTATGTAACCACCATTGTAAATCTGGAATCTGGCAAGGTCATAAACTTGTCATAGTTATCATCGCCGTTAAGACTTAAATATTTGCAGCGTTCAAGCTCCTTTGTATATAGCCAGCCGTATTCCACGGCTGGACAAGCGGACACAAGTAAACCAACGTTAACACAAACGTAACAAAATCGTTTTTCCATAGGTAAGCTAACTTGAAGACGTCTAGAGTCTAAGATCACTCCGAGGAACTTACAGGATAAAGATGGCTGTAGCATGGTTTTATCTTCATTAATGATAAATCCTAAAGCGATTGAAAGATTCATAATTGTTTGGATTATGCAAACATTGTTCGTATGTTTGTCCTACTAGGAATCAGTGAAAATGAATCCGATGGTACGTAACAGTGTAACGACAGGTTTCATTAATTTAGTAAAAGCCAATGGAGCAGTACTTAAACAAAATGTAGGTACCTACATTTAATTCGTATAAATATTGCTGAAAATAAACCTTAGGTATTTTCTTGAGTCTTCGTGCCATTTTATGCAAGAAGTAAGCATCTTTTAGGTCCAATGTAGCCATAAAACAATTGCGAGTAATTAATTTTGTGGCAGTTCCCAAATGTTCAAATTTGAAGTGTGCCGCATAAATAGTTTTTTTTTTTTCGTTTAAACCGCATCGATTCATTTGGTTTAGGCACAAAAAAGACGCTAGAGATGAATTGCTCCTCACACGGTTCGCATTTTGAGACTGCACCGATTTCTTTAAGTTTATCAATAGCCTCCTGAAATTGTAACTTTTCAGCTTTCGTGTAATTAGGTGGTATCTGTACGGAGTGTTTAAAACTGGGTGTGTGGATTGAATTTTATAACCCTTAATTCAGGTAAGAATTGTGCGGTCGTCAGTAATGCGCGCCCATTGTTAATAGAAATCGGACAATCTACCCGCGTGTTTAACTGTATTTAGCGGCGCCAAATGCCGGTCGGCGGCGGTTGATGATGCAACGACGTCCTCGAGTAGTGCGACGCGGCAGGCTCGCGGCTCTTTGGTGGCGGCCCCGGCGGCCTGCGCGCGTTGTCGCGTTCTCGGCGGTTTAAAAGCTTCAGCGTAGCAGCCTTAGGAGCCTTCTTTTGCCCCGGCTTCAGCTCAGTACCCGATTTAGATACTGCTTTTGCAGTGTATCAGGTAAACTTTCGCTAAATAAGTATTTAGCAATTTTTGTATTGGATAAGTGTTCCTTCATTTCTATTTTCAAATTAAAGAAAATGAAATTTCCTCGGGTTATGGAATCCCCGTGCTGTATATCGCATAGTAGGCGTCCCATGTCCATTAGTTTGGCGAGCATATCGTTGTTATTTGTTTTGCTGTTTAGCTGAAACGATAAGACTTCGGATAAGCAAGAAACTAAGAAATAGCGCTTGCCAATTGGGACTGTTCAGTCTCAATGCCTTTGTCTCGCTTTACGAAAACCTCGGCTAGTGCGGCTTTTATCTCCGGGTTTAATCCGGGTGGCGTATTGCCATAATGTATACTAGCACAGACAGGGGTTGCTCTGTAATCGCACGCAATATGCTCTTGTAGCTAGAGAGCATACTGCATATCAGTACAGAGACAGACTGAAATAAAATACACTTTGCTCTAATTCGTGAGAGCAAAACACATACGAGTACAGACAATTTGGCTGCCGTAGTATGTGTGTCTGTACTGATATACACAATTTTAATGTTGACATTGGTTTTAACATAGAATAGGTGCAAGTACGATTAGAGTTAAAGCAACAAAGTCGACGTAGCCCCGCTGCGCGGGGCTCCTATTTCTGTCTGCAGGGTCAAAAGTAACCTAACACGAACGAGATGACGGGAGCTGCGTTCGCTCGCTTTGCTCGCTCACTTCAGCTCCCGTCATCTCGTTCGAACCTAACCTGTCCGTGTCGGGGTGCCCTAGGTTCCCGAGCTCGCTTCGCTCGCTCTTGTGCTGATTCGTTGACCATAACACGGTCACATTTTGCTTTAGACATATGCGAACAAACCGTATACTTATACAGACTGGTCTGTAGTTATACGTAGTTTGCTTTAGAGTATTTGTTATTTTTAAGAGCACAAAGTGATCTAGTACAGACTATGGGTGTCTGTACTGATATACACAATGGCAATACGCATCCGGGTGCAGCAATATGACAACATTTCTCTAGCGTTAAATATTTGGACAGTCATTCCTCACGCATTTCCTTGCTAAGGCCATTGGTAGCAATATGCTGGAAGCGTGTTGCAATTTAAATTTGTACGTCAGGGGCATACTTTTTAGTAGCGGACAGATCATCACCCATTTTCAAGCACATCGCTTTATAATGAAATTGTAACACTTTCTTCTTGAGTACTAGGCCCGGCAGCTGAAGATGAACTTGGTTCGTTTGGTTCACGACTGTATTTGTTACGGCTTCGGGAGCCAGTTCCAGAACTACTTCGGGGGTCGTTTTAAGTAAAACATTGCCGTTACTAACGAACTCCACGTTATCGTGTATCGTTAGCCAATCTTGTGGGCCCAAAGCCGCCAAAGCTTTAATCGGAAATAAACACAAATGCTATAATGGCAAGTTTTATTTCTAGGCACCGCACAATATAATTGTGTATAAAACAGGTCAATACCTGGTATAGCACAATTATAAAAGTTAACATTAATTGACTTTACGGTGTACCAAGCGGGTAAACATGTAAATACAAGACCCTTTTGTGCATACATAGTGTGTGTCGAGTGAGCCCCAGTGACAGCTCAGGTTACACGCTATGATATTAAACGTAAATACGTTTTGCACCATGGTTTCACAAGAAAGTATTTTTGTTCACCTTGAACATAGCCCACAATTTTATTTGGCGAGCGGGTACATATAAAATACCGCGATATATTTGTAGGGAGACAAAAACACTATACGAAATAATGATTAAAATTACGTAACTTTTTACGTTGTTTAGTTATAAACTATACCAATATAATAGTTATAGTTGTGGAGTTTCTTGTCCATTCTTCTCCACAACAAACTACATTGCCGAATGGACGGTAGAATCAATTAGTGTTAGATTCAATTTTTTTTTTTTTTTTTTTTTGACTTTCGAAAGTGCCGCTTAATGGCCTAATTGAATAAATACATTTTGATTTGATTTATAAAAAAACCCGCAAAGGGTGCAATTGTCTATAACGATGAGGTTCGTTATTGTATATGAACATCGTTACGTAACCTATTTATTGAAAATAAAAATCCATAAAAACATTTACCCGAGTTCGTCGATTCCCTTTCAGACGAATGGTGTGATGAATCATCCTCTGAGTCTTCTGACGACGACGATAATATTATTCGTTTTTCAACTGACTTTCCGTTCTAACTTTTTTATTTTACTTACCTAATAGGTGTTTATAATCGTCCTATTGCTTCGTTTTTGACATGATGACGTAAAGAAAGGTACACTTTATAACTGAAATACTGAATTAAATGTAGGTACCTACATTTTGTTTAAGTACTGCTCCATTGGCTTTTACTAAATTAATGAAACCTGTCGTTACACTGTTACGTACCATCGGATTCATTTTCACTGATTCCTAGTAGGACAAACATACGAACAATGTTTGCATAATTATTTTAGTTAGCATTTATCGGATGTGTGTTTATTTTGGATTATTTATTGAAATGGTTATGACATTTATTAGATTATTGTAATTATCATGTATCGCATTTGTGTATGTTGATGTATCGGATTGGGTTGATTGTTGTGGTTTTGAAATTTTTTGATTATTATGATTATGAAGTTTGCTATGACATTTTGGAAGTATTTATTATTTTTGTTGACATGTATTAGATTTTATTGGATTGAAAGGATTAAGTAATCAATTTTTGTAAATGACATGTCAAGATTATTATAATTGTTATTCTCTATTATTTTATAATTTTATGTACTTAAATTTGATTAATCTTATAAACGTAATGGTGTAGGTCCTTAGTTAAAATTGATTTTGGCTTGGTTGATATTTTTTTTGTGAACATTCAGACACAGTTTAAATTGTTAGTGAATAAATGAAATGAAATATTCCTACTTCCTTCAGTACCTTTTGGATAGTAGTATGTATCTAATCATACTAAATACGGTTAAAAATCTTTATTTCTCAAAAGAATTACAATGGCATTAACTTACATGAGATACTAACTTAACTAAACAATTTCAGTTATATTGGGCGTACTTATTAATATCCAAAATTTCAATTAGGTACTAAATTTGACCTAAACAAAAAACAGAGCAAGCCAATCAAAACCGTTTAAAAAACAAAACACTTGCAAAACCAAATCAAAATTACAGAAGCTTTATTAAGTAGAAGAAAATAAGTACAAAGGATTAGTGAACAGTACATACATATAGAACACAAATAATTTCGTGTAAGTGCGGCATTGCGGATGAGTAATCATGGCGTAATTATTTGAATACAGAACGCTATTTTCGACGCTGGATCACAAGACTCGTTAGCTCAGTAGGTTAGAGCGCCGATATAATTCAAAGCTTGACCATCGGAGGGCGGAGGTTCAAATCCTTCACGAGTCAACCTTTTTAGAAAGCTTTTTAGCACATTTATAAAAATTCTGGGTAGATACTCTTTGCAGACATTGTTTGTTACTTGGATTAAAACGATGAACTTTGTTTACAAGTCCTAAGGTATTATTGTGTTTGATGTTAACGGTAACCTTTCAACTTTATTTTCAGGTCATCGTACCATCAAAAAATCTCACAGGGAAATATTAGCTATCAACCATACCAATTCTCGTAACTCAATATTATTTATTTTCTTTACATAAAAATGCTAAATGGACAATGTTTTTAAGGTTACCAAGTTCAGAAATGTTATCTGTTTGGTATTTTCTTTATAGCTTCTTCCAGGAAGCTCGTGGAGTATTTCCTTTTGTTTAATGTGACTTTTATACATAGTAAGAATTTAAAAGTGAGGCGGTTTTTCTTAGCCATACCTATTTGTAGCAAATACAACAGGTATTCACTACTTAGTTACTTACTAACCGACTTCCCTAAAAGAATGAGGTTCTCAATTCAGACGTTTATATTCGGGCATAACTCCGTCATAAATAAGCGATTTGCATTTTTTTTTTAAAAGGTTTATTACGAAATGGTCCCATTTAAATTTGGTAAAGATCTGATGAAGAACTTTAGAGATATACAACAGAACTTTTCAGTAAATGACGGCAAATCTCTCGGGTTTGCTGCAATCGTATGTCTTTTTATTGTTTACACCATTTCATAACATACCATCAAGTCAGTACGCTCTAAACGGGTACAGTTTGGGCAGATGTGTACAGTTCACCCTGGTACACTCGGATTGCACCGGTTATGTTCAAGTTTCATGCTATTCGGGTAATCTATTCTGGCATCACTGTGGGCATTATAGGTACCTTAGCCATTATGTACCACTAAAAAGTGAAAAATAAAAATCTTTTTTACAAAAAAATACAACTGACTTGCGAAATTGAAGTTATTTTTTACTTTGTAGTGTTTTTATTTGGTATTCGGTTTTATATTTAAGAAGTTCGTGTGATTGTGCATACAGTTATTTAGCCGTCGGAACAGACGAGATAGCATGCTGCGGGTGACAGTTTCAGTAACGTTTTTTACGCTTATACGTATGCGCATTTTTGGTAGTTTAACGTCATACAGGCAACTATGGTATATGGTATAACTACGGTATGACGTTAAACCACAAAAAATGCGTATACGTATATACGTAAAAAAAATTGTTAAAACTGTCACCCGCACCATGCTACAGCGCAAAGAGTGTAAGTATTCTTATTTGTTTATTAAATTTAAACTAAATTTTTTGCTTGTAACTAGTACTCGTATATGTGTTACCCAAAAATTGCATGTTATGTCATAATTAACTAAACATGATTGTACCTTTTCTAGTTTATTTAACACCATTTTATACCATACTAGCTGACCTTCAGGGCTTCGCTCCCGTCAACTGGCTACCTACCTACCTACCTACCCACCTACCTACCCACCTACCTACCCTGCTTATCCTGTCTACCCTGCCTACCCTAACTACCCTGCTTACCCTTCCTAACCTGCCTATCCTGTCTACCCTGCCTACCCTGCCTACTCTGCCTACCCTGCTTACCCTACCTACCTACTAATTTTTATCTATCATCAATAGTTTTCACAGCGCACGCCAAAGAATGAATTTTATAGGCAACATTATGCTACCTTGGGTTACATTATCGCAATTTGCATAAAGTCTCAAATTTTTTTGAAAATATATTGTAACCTATGACACTCAGGAATAATGTAACTTTGTACTGGTGAAAGAATTTTCAAAATCGGTTCAGTAGATCCAGAGATTACCCCTTACAAAGTCACAAACTCACAAACTTTACCTCTTTATAATATTAGTATGGATTTCTCGACCTGAGACGCATAAAGTCGAATGTCGAGATTGGAGCAATAGACATTATATTGCTCAAATCTCGAGATAATTTGAATTAGTGTTAGTAGTACTTCATAAGAGGGAACAGATGAGTAATAATATTAATATATTTTTCAGGACTTTATTTTGAAGAATATTACACACTAGTCCTAGAAAGTTTAAGTACCTATTTTACAACTACACTCAATCCGAACAAATTACGGCAGAAAAACTATTTTATATGAAGGATCCTAATTATTTAATAAATTACCAAGAGACCTCAAAGAATCCAAATGCTTTTAAAAAGCTATTCAAAAAACTAATATTAAGGAACGCACTTTCCTTGGAAAAGTTTGAGCCACATCCAGTTAAGCTTGTCCTTGTTGTAATTGTAACTGACGGTGACTTGTTTACTTCAATGTTTGAACCAGTGTCAAACCAAAATATTTTTGTATTTTTGGTCTACCCTCAAAATTTAATTAAGTACCTATATTAACTTACCTCTTTATTAACTCCCAACAATAATTAATCTACCTACTACTGTTATTTATAATATTCACATGTAAGTGAATTATTGTATTCTTATGTGAATAAAGATTTCTCAAACCTCAGATATGAATGAAGATGGTTACAGTTGGTAGGTAAAAGAAATTGGGGAGGATCAAAGATGATAATGAACGGATTGTGTGAAAGATTAAGGGAAAGAAAGTGCCCGATTACTGAGCCTTCCAACTAAGCTGGAGGCTGTTAAAGATGTATGAAAATTCTGGCACGGATAAGAGGAGGGTCATGATTTTAGGAGTTTAAAACAGGCAAGCATCACCTAGGTAAGTTGAAGTAGGTTTTCAAAGTCTTCCTATTCTTGTGATTTAACAAAACACGAGGTTATCATAATCATAATCATAATAATTTATTGCATTCATGTAGTTTACAAAGTTGTTACAAGTATAAAGGTTTCGTACATGAACCCTGCAAGGGCACAGCAATATAAATAGTCTAAAGTGCTAGAGTGTCACAAAATAAACAAAACCACTGTGCTTAAACAAACACAAATTTTAACATGTTTATCACGTGTCCAACATTCGTTATTGAAATAAGTAGCTGTCATGTTAAAATATAGGATAGATGAGAACAATTTGGTCATCATTTCCATTCATAAATTAAATAAATTAAAAATTAAATTAAAACAAACAATTTGGTCACCATTTCCATTCATAAATTAAAATAAGATAAAAAAAATAAATTAAAACAAGCAATTTGGTCATCATTTCCATTCATAAATTTAAATAAGATAAAAATTAAATTAAAAACAAACACAGATAACAATAATAATCATAAAACAACATAGGTAGGTTGTAAGTCAAAATTGTAGTAAGTGCTGTGTGTATTCTGTACAGGTATGAATTTCAATGTCAAAATTCACTTATCGTCAAAGAATTCCTTTAGAGTGTAATACGATTTTAATATAAGATATTTTTGGAGACTGTTTTTAAATTTATGTTCGTATTCTATGTCCTTAATTGAATTTGGAAGCTTATTATATATTTTAACGCACATGGCTAGTGGTCCTGAACGGAATATATTTAATTTTGAGCTTGGCAATGCTAATTCATTCTTGTTTTGGCGTCTAATACTGCGATGTTGTGGGCGAATGTCCTTAGTGAGTGGGAATAGTGCCTGTGTGTTTTCTTATAAATTTGCTAACTTCTAAAATATAGATACCAGTTAGTGTAAGGACTTTGTATCTTACAAAGAATGGCCTGCAGCTTTCTGCGTTATCTATATTGGCAAGAATTCGTATGCATTTCTTTTGTAGAATAAAAACTCTATCCTTGTCCACACAATTTCCCCACACCACGATTCCATAATTTAGCCAGGAGTATGCGTAGGCATAGTATGCTGTTAGAGCAGTTTTAAAATCGGTAGCTCTTTTAAGCTCCCCCAATGCATACATAAAGCTAGCTAGTTTGTTTGCCAGTGTATCTATATGGGCTTTCCAGTTTATATTCGTATCAATAGTCAAACCCAAAAGTTTAAACTCGTTTATGCATTGCAGTTTTATGTTGTTGTATGAGTAATTTATATCTAATTTCCTTTTTTGGTATGGTCTATATTGCATTAGCTTTGTTTTGTCAAAATTTAGTTCTAAGTTATGATCTTTTAACCATGCTATTATTTTTGAGAGCTTATCATCCAGACTTAAGTTTAGGTTTTCTCTATTGGTATGAGGAAAAATTATAGAAATATCGTCAGCAAATAAAATACTTTGAGCGTCAATTTCTTTAGGGAGGTCATTAATATAAACTAGAAATAATAAGCATCCCAAAACGCTGCCTTGCGGTATTGACATTGTTGTTTTTGCTTTATTCGATCTTACGCGTGTTATTTGGCCAGTGTGTGGGTCGCTATGTTCTATCTCTACGCATTGCTCCCTATTTTCTAGGTACGAACAGAACCACTTGTGTGCTGTACCTCTAACACCTATTGCATATAATTTATTAAGTAAAATTTCGTATGAAACTCTGTCGTAGGCTTTGCTCATATCCAGTAAAATCCCAACAGCGTAGTTTTTGTTATTAATTATATTTAAAGCTTCCTGGATATACTTAAATATTGCTAATGTCGTGGATCTGTTTTTCCTGAACCCATTTTGGCTATCGTTAAATATTTTATATTTTTCACAATAAGAATAAAGTCGGTTTGACATCGCAGTCTCCAATATTTTCGAGAAGGTCGGTAGCAATGCTATCGGCCGATAATTACTAGTGTCAGTCTGGTCTCCCTTTTTGTAAATTGGTTTCACTATCGATACTTTCAGTAGGTCAGGGACTGCGCCTTCATCTAAAGACTGATTAATTAAATAAGTTAGCGGTAACGTTAACTCTTCAGCGCATGATTTTATAAGTATAGGAGGTAGCTCGTCATGCCCATAACTTCGCTTATTTTTTAACCTTTTTATAATAAACTTAATTTCATTAGGGTCAACAGGTCTTAAGTAAGTAAGTAAATGGAGTTTTCACTTTGGCAGGAGGTAGGACGGCCAGTTGGACGAACGTTCCCGTTTGCGGTATCCTGTTTTCCCACTGACACAAAATAATCATTGAAAGCGTTGGCAATGGTAGTCGCGTTTTCTGTCACAGGCTTTTTGTTATTCTTTTTTGTGCGCTCTTTTATTATTTGCCACATTGTTTTAGTTTTATTTTCAGATTTTGTCATAATTCTTATGTAGTTTAGTTTTTTAGAGTGAGCTACTGGTCTTTTAAGTATTTTTTCGTAACGCTTATAGTACTTGTCCAATATATTGTTATTAGTTGTAGTCATTAATGCTTTTAGTTGTCTTTTATGCTTGCATGCTATTCGTAATCCAGTCGTTAGCCATGATTTAGATAATCTCTTTTTAATTTTTACGGTTTTCTTTGGTATACACTGATTTAACATGTTTTGTAATGTGTTATGGAATGACAGATAATTGGTATTTATATTTTGATTTTCGTTTATTATTTTACTCCAGTCTAGTTTTTTCAGTTCATGTTTAAACGAGTCTATGTTTTGTTTGTTAAAGATCCTTTTTAGAGTTAATATTTGGTTTTTATTAATTAATGGATCGTGGGTAGGTATAGTGATTGTTATTCCTCTGTGGTCTGAGAGTCCAAGCTCCACTACTTCTAGATGGCATTTGTCGTGTGTGTTTGTAAATATTAGGTCAATACATGTGGCGCTTGAGGCTGTTACTCTGGTAGGTTCCGTCACTAGTTGTCGAAAGTTCTATTTGGTCATAGTATTTAGAAGATTAAACGAATTGCGATTTTTCTCAAGGATATTGACGTTGAAATCCCCGCCTATAATTATGTGTTTTTGTTTGTCCTTTATGTTGATTTTTAGTAGCAGTTTTTCCATAGATCTATAAAATATTTCAGTTTCCCTATTTTTTTGTGGCCAATAGATAACTATCAGCAAAAGATTAATTTTAGGAATTTCTACTGCACACATTTCGAATATAAATTCAATTGACGTTTCCGTTAAATCGTGTCTTTCCTTGAATTCAATATCGTCTTTTAAGAATATGCAAGCACCACCCCCCGCATAGTTTGGGCGGCAGTATTTGGCGGCTACATTATACCCTTCCAAACTCATTAGGTCTTTTCTTAATTCCGTAATCCATGTTTCCGTAAAACAAAGCGCTTCTATTTTATGTTCGTTTGTGATTGCTTCTAATAGGTAACGTTTATTTTTTAGACTTTGTATGTTTTGATACAGCATGTTTATATTTTTGCATGAATGTGTCTGTGTACTGCTTTTTGATGTGTTGTTATTAAAGAAAAAACTTAGGGCTGGTTTGTAGTTGTGAGTCCGTAAATATTTCTGACCCATCTGACTGTGAATACTCCACCTCAAAATCTACACTGTCTAGGTTGCCTATTGTCATAACAAGATCCTGAAGGTCCGATACCACAACTTTCGTGCCATTACTATTCACTGCGCCCGTGCGCTGACTATACATATCGTAGTTATAGGAAAGATTTAGATTAGAGTCCAGTAGGTATGCGTAATTAAATGTTTGTGTATCCATATATAAAAGATTACTAAAAGTTTCTATTCTACTATTGTACAGAGTATTGCCATAATTTTGCTGTTTTAAATAATAGTTATTATTAAATTTAAATTTATAAGTAGGTAGACAAATAATGATATTAGTATGGATAATTGCAGTTAATTTTTCTCGAATAAACATGACTAGTTCTACATAGTTTTGCGTTCTTCGAAAGTCCTCTTCGCCGATGTAAATAATACAGTAGTCCTTACTTGTTAAGTTTTGAACTTTTACGTCAATATCCTCTAATATTTGCTTCAGCACATTTTGGTTTGCGGTAGTGGCAAATTTCGTAGTTTCTCAGGCTAGTTTCCTCTGTAGCGGTGTATAATATATTTGAAGTTTCGCTGCTTAATAAACATATTTTTGGTTTGTCCATTGTCTGCTTGATGTGGGTTCTGCTTGGCGGTAATGATCGAGTAGTATTAGAACGTTTCCGTGCCATCTCACATTCATTAATCTCATCATTTGTGTTTTCAGATACGTTAGTTGAATTGTCTGTTTGTGTCCATTTACTATTTGTAGTACGTCTATTTTTAGTTTTCTTAGGCGTAGATCTTGGTTTGGCGGGACTATTAATTTTTTTAAGGAGTTCGTTTCGTTTAGCCAGTTCGTCGTTTTTTTTCTTCAATTCGCTATTCTCCAGAGAAAGCGAATTGAAGAAAAAAAACCCCATATCCCCATTGATGTATTAAAAAGAGGGTTATCCCATACATATGTCACAGCACCGATTAGATAAGTTTATTCCTGTCACTTTACATTCAGTCTTCATAATTATGCATTTGTTCGTTCAGCGTTAGTAAGCACTTAATTTAAGGCGCTAATGGTTGTAAAAGTAAGTGTTAAGCTTTTAACTTAAATAATCGCATTACCATTGAAAGCGAACTTAGGTACTCTTGATCATCTCTTATAAAGTACCTTAGCTACTTCGGTTTCTATGGGCCTGGTTTGTTCATATTATATTGTTATTACATTATTATATCGTAGAACAACAACGTAAACAATTTCATGAAGGTCGATATTTACATCGATATCAGCTGCGCATGATTCTCGCAGTTACAACCCTACAAGGCGACCCTACTTGGATCTTAGTCTTAAGTTAAATTATACTCTATTGTTAAGTAGGTAATTAATGAACAGCTTTAACGTTAACAAGAAGTACTTGAAGCAAGTTCGCGATGAAATTCAATAGTGCGTACTTGAAGTTGGTACTTACAATGCTTACTTTTTAGGGTTGTCACTCCGACTGTATATGGGATGAAAATAGTACATTTTGATACACGTGGGGAAGTTTGTCTATAGGTAAGGGGTATGGAGCCAAGAGTCCAATAAAACGCCACATACTTGCGAAGACAAAATAGATAACATATTATATAAAAACATGAAATTTTGTAACAATAAATATTTGTTTGTAATAGCTTAATGACTAGTGGAAGTTTTTTTTATCGTGCGCCGTGTTAAATTATTGTGGAGACTAGCTGTGGTATACATTTAGTAATTATAAAAACAGAGATTTTATTTTACTATTAAAAGGATGGCTTTCATGGTAAAATATTATGTTTCTTATTTATTTATTTTTTTAAATATATATGACTTCTTTTAATTTGGCTTTACAGGAATATTTTCTCCCAATGTGATAATAGTTATTTATACTACACCTGCTCGGAAAGTACCTTGATACTTTATCAAATTTACGGTAGAAAGTACGCCATTGCATATCGAACAAATATGCGGCGAGAAAACGCATCTGAGCGGGAGAGAAAAGTGTATGAAAATCCATTTCTTACGTGGTTTTTCTTTTTTAATTTTGGGTAAGACTATGCGCTGGTAACCTAAACATCAAAAGCCAAAAAGTTTTTACAGTTTGTTTTTATCTCCAAGTTCGCAAAATGACACTGGCTACTAGCTGTGTGTTGGATGGTGTCAAACAATTTGAAAAAAGAACATGTGAAAATTGCAGACGCCATTGGCGCCATTTTCAATTTGTGTGTTGTTTGAGGATTCAGTTTTAATTAGTAAAGATTTAGTTTTTTATTTTCCTCGTAGGTGTAGTATAAAGCACTATGTATCACTCGAGAGAAAGTGCGATTCCCGATCTCGGGTGTTTTAAAGCCCTCGCCTACGGCTCGGGCTTCAAACGACACCCTCGACGGTAATCGGTCACTTTCTCCTCTCGGTGAACAATGTACTATTGTCTCACGCTCGCAGCAAAATCGAATTTTGCTCACTGTCTTTAAGCAGCAAAACCTGCTTGTTTGAGGTGCTGAGGTGAAATAGTTATTTGTGCAACAAGAGAGCAAAGTTGGTTTTTGCCGCGAGTGTTGATTTTGAATCCCGAGTAAGCGAAGGATTCTATATTTGAATCACGAGCGTAGCGAGTGATTCTAGGTTAGAATCCTGAGTGCAGCGAGGGATTCAAAGACACGAGATGCAAATAACTTTGGTCTCGTGTAGCACATACAACTTTTCACTTCAGCAGCGAGAACAAATAATCTAAAGGTAAAAAATACAACTTGGTAATATTTAAACCACATGTATATTTGTAAAAATTAAAAGTTAAAAGTAAAATTATTGCAGTTTTGCAAATTAAAAGTACCTACCAGTTTTGTTTGGAACCAATGGAACCGATATTGTTGTTTTAGCGACTTCAGTTTGAGTATTCACTGATTCGCTTTTTACATACTGCTTCAATTCTTCCGGTGTTAAATTGCAGACATCATCACTGGATTCACTCATATTTATTTATTATTATTTTAATAATATCCAACGTGTATCGCACTTTGTAGCTAGCGAACAGAAGAAGAAAACAATAAAAATTTAAAGCCCGCTATTTTTTAAAGATGCGTTCGGAAATTGCACTATTACTAAATTATTCTGTCACAATAAAGATTGTTAAAACTTTAAATAATTATGTAGATACATGATAAACTTCGTATTTTTTACTTCAACATCTCTTTATTTGATTATAAAAAATATAATTCGATTATTAAGAGAAAAGTATAATAATTACATTTAAACCTTGATTTGAAATTTTATAGATGACGTGTTTCCGAACGTTTTATTGTTGGTTTCTTTTTTGAGCCTATTATATATGGAATTTGAAAATCGAACTTCGAATCGACTTGTTTCTATCTCTCGCTCTTTTCGTATCGAAGTGAAAGTGACAGAACAAAGTGAAGTTCAAATCTTTCGAATGTTGTGAGTAGACCCAGCACTGACTCGGCATTTAAAAAAAATAATTAAAAAGTTACTTTGTCTCACGCTCGCAGCAAAATCGAATTTTGCTCACTGTCTTTAAGCAGCAAAACCTGCTTGTTTGAGGTGCTGAGGTGAAAATTGATTTTCATGTTTGTTTGATGAATATTCAATTTTAATTTAAAGTTCTCCGAAAGATCGTTATTTGCTTTTCGAAATCAAATAGCTTTGCAAATTGAATCTTGAACTGAATGATTAACAGGTTGACTGCCACGAAATAAACACAAAAGAAAATGTATTGTTTGGGGGTCACCGGTGACCTTCGTGGCAGTCAACCTGTTAAACGAATTATGGCAGTCTAAAAAGCTGAGTTCCAACTGCCAACCCTAAAAATGTTGTATTCGGAAATTCGGACATAGAAAACTTTAAAAAAAAACTTTTCAACAGTAAAATTCGATTCTTGAATAACTATTCAAGATATCTTATACCCGTGAAATACTTATCACTAAAGAACTGCAGTCTCTGTGGTCTTCTTCATCAGTTCCACTTCACCAAATGATACTTTCTGAGACAAATACTTGCTTTGTTGATGAAAATACCAAAATCGCTATACGAGTGCCTATAATATTTGAGGAGTTCCCTCGATTTCTCCAGGATCTCATCATCAGATCCTCACCTGATGACTATAGGACCTCTTGGGAAGTATTCTCTTTCAAACAAAAGAAGTATTTTCCAAATCGGTCCATGCATCTTAGAGTAATTGGGGAACATAAATAAAAAAAAAAGATTGCGACGAATTGAGAATCTTGTCATTTTTTTTTTAAAGACTGTAAAATATGAAATTCTAAATATAATCCGAAAGAGACTTGTGATAAATCGAATCTATCACTGCAACAAGTAAAATTTCAAAATTTTAGAAACCCCCGACACTTTTATCTTGCGAAAACATCCCGATTCAAACAGTAAAACGCCCATAACTTTTGAACGGCTCAAGCGATTTTATTCAAACATAGCTAAGAACACTCTCGACAAAATTACCTTTCAAACAAAAAACTAAATCGAAATCGGTTCATCCATTTAGGCGCTATGATGCCACAGACAGACACACAGGTACATAGCAACACACGTGAAACTTATAACACCCCTCTTTTTCCGGCGGGGGTTAAAAACAAACAAGAGGGGAATAAGTATTAGCAAAAATATCTACCTATACAGTAAACAATTAAAAGCATCTATAATTTATACAAAAATCGCCGGCAGTACTTCAACAAATACGGTCCTGTAAAACTCGTTACGCAGAATCCTCCAAAAATAATTTGCTGGCGGATCGGCTCGCAAAATTGCTGCCATCGATATGTCGCAGGATGATTGAAAAAAAAAAAACTTTTGGGCAAGATTCTAGAATTTTCGCAAAAATGAGATTATGAAACATGCATACGAGCTCTTGTTAGCTATCAGCTTATTTTTCGATAAAGATGATCAAATATGAACACTAATTCGACTGATAAGAAAGTTCTGTCAGTGCATCTGACAGATGCATTAATTTCAAAGTCAAATGGAACTACTGGGATACGGCGATTTATTCAACTAGGCCAATAAACGGCACTTTTAAAATGTACAAGCTTATTACTTGTACTAGTTTATTCTACCAGAATAAGATTATGAAATCGTTTGGACTAGTTTTGTATACCTTTAAGTTTGTGATAGATTGGGTCATCAGGATTCAAGTTTATAATCGTCCCAAACAGATTTTATAAAAAGTGGTTACCTACTGTGCTAGCACGTATTATTGCAAAATCTTGTCATTTTTGCAAAAATCCTAGAAACTTCGCGGCAGTCCCATTTTCTCAATAATCCTACGACCGATACATTCGAATAAATGTTTGCAAAATTCAGTAATCCTATGTACTGGGCCGGAGTAAATTAGTTTTCCTTTAAGTCGCTGGATGAGGGCCAATTTGTGCAATCTTCGTGGTATTTCGTGCTGTGCCGCCATTTGCGGCTGAATTCGGACGTCGAGTGCGGTGTGATGCGGGCGGCGGCGGGCTGGTGCGATTGTGATTACTTCAAATGGATTAAAGAGACTAGAATAGAGCATCGTGGATGGTATGTATTTCTGGTTTAGGCTAGGTTGTTTAACATGTTGCAATTGTGTAGGACTTTATCTATTTTAGGTTAGAAGTTCGCCAGTTGGTATAGATTTAAGTAACCGTGTTGATTCAATTATTCTTCTTCTTTATTAATTAATATTTTATGTATAGTAAGAAATTAGAACAACTGTTTTTTATCAGCTTAAATGTACAAGAAAAAGTAAATGTTGAGTGTGTGTCAAACGTCTAGACTGTCCGCAAACATTATTGTTTTCAGAACTTCGTATGTAACAAGTCTATAAAGAAAATATAACGTACCACATTATAACAAACTCACGAACAAAACTATCTTATTTACTGTAGACAGAAAAAATATATTCTTCGAAGTGTCGCAGAGCACTACAGCTAGTTAACTTCACTAAAAGGCTCTATTTTCATGCCTTTGTCTGGCCTAAAACCACAGACATCTCCACACATGCTCTGTGAGTTATTCACAGAGTTTCCTGTCCAGACGTTGCCTTACTTTTTTTTTGTAATAAGTATAAAACCCTTCGGTAGATTTTTCTTTTTCATGACTTTTTTTAAGTAGGTGCAAGTACATATTAATTCCATGGTTCTATTATATATATTGGCAATCTGTGTATAATAAATAGTCATTCATTGCTCTGAGTTATAGACCATTAGAAAAAAGAAACATAAACTACAGTAGTTTTTTTTTCTAAAATTGCTAATGGCGATTTTTGCTAAAAAGTTGCCAGTTTGGATCGACATTTAGCCAAAGAGGTTTCTAATTCTAATTAACCTTATTAATCATGATGTTTTCAGAATCGTCGTCTGTAAGCTTTTACAATGCTTTAAATGATTGCAACGGAAACACATGTGCATAAAAAGCATTGTATTTTATTGTATTTCCAACAAAAAATCATGACCGTTACTATAAAATAGTAACGGTCATGATTTTTTGTATTTTTTGATATAACAACAGTGTTATTCAATTAATTTGTTCATTGGATACCAAACCCGGAAATAAGAGCGAGGTTGTAAATTAATTATGATACTGATATTTTCATGTTTTGGGCTCACACTGGTTTTATATTGGGACAATTTATTTCAACGGTATTCCGCATTTATAAATCGCCCCCGGACGCATTAACCGCAAATTTTATCGTTTTATTTTGAGCTGGGTTTATTATGCGAAAACTGAAAATGTCTATTTATGGTAGCCGGAAATTTACGAATTGTTTAATAAAATTATATTTTACTGTGTTAGCATGAATGGATTCTTACATTCAAGTTTAATATAATTACGTTTATTAAAGCTTGTTTTTGGTTTTGCTAGCAATTGGTCTAAATCAAGAAATCGTTGAACTTGGAAAATAAACGCCGTGAAATTAAAATAGGTGTCCGACCGAAACCGGCTTTTCAGTTGAAACCAAAAACGAACTTTCAGCCTTGGTCTCAGTTTCGGCCGAAACCGAAACAGAAACTTGCTTTAAAACTAAAAATATCTATTGTACATTCATTCTGACTTCTCAAATTAAATTTAATGGCATTCATATTGACAAATCATTTATCTAATTTTATCTTATCTGAATTTCATTAAATTCAATGCAATATTTATTATAAAAAAAAAAAAAAACATATAAATAAATATTAAATAATAAATATTAAATGAATATGAATAATTAATATGAATAATTTCTACGTTAATATAACATTTAGTTTAATGATAATCCATCAAGTGGTGTGCCTATTTTTAGGTTATGAGTCGGGATCAGATTGGCTAGATGTGATAGGCCGGTTGTGTCTTTTTAAATTTTGTGTATTTTAAACAATTACATTATATATTTTTTACATTACTTTATGTTATCTATTTTACATATCCTTTCAATTTATAAGTTAAGCACACATTCACTTTATGACATTGTTTTAAGTATCTATTTTATTTACCCACGTCCGTGTGTCACTAGCGGGGTGCCAACTGAAAATCAGCGCTGGGTGTTTGACGCCCAGCAAATACTGAGTTGGTAACCCTTTCGGTATGGGCACGCTCGGCGCAATCACTCTTAAACCTTGTTTGTTCTTTTTTTACTATTCTTCTATTACTTTGTGATTGTTGTTGTTGTGTTGTGTCTATGTCGAATAAATGTTTTCTATTTTATTCTATTTTTTGTATCAGTACTGAAATTTAGTCTTCTTCTTCCTAGCGTGTCGGTGGCAAATACAATTTTTAATGTTTGTTTTAGTATTCAACCATGGCAACATCCCTCGCCGAAGCAGCCATAAGATTCTCACAAGTACAGGTTACAGGGCATATGGTACAGGGCAAAAGGAGGGCCATGGTCTGCGGAGAGTCGCACGGACACTGCACATCGGTAATTCAAAAGCCCCACCTATGGAGGTTGTCAGCTGCGGCCGACCTGAGTGCGGAGTCTGTTTAGAGTTTTCCAGGTCAGCCATAGCAACGCGTGCCCAGGTGGAAGGCTCTCCCATGGCCAGAAGGCATGAGCTTCTCACGCCAAAGGCCGCATCTTTCCGAGGTGGTAGAAGCTTTTTCGGCTTTTAAGTCTCCGAGGCACTGAATGCATTGGGTGGCATGAGACATTTTCAGCTTTCGACCTTTCTATGCGGCTCATCAAAGCCCTACAAATTTCTAGCGTTGCAATGCCGATTAGTGGATACAGTAATCGTACCGAAGTCGGTTTGATAAAGAGTGGAAATCCGGTACGAATCATTAAGAGCTGTATTCACTAGGTTGGAGTGGGCGGGGCGACTACATACTGGATATGCATAATCTTCAGCGGAGAAGCAAAGCACCATTGCAGTTGTTCGCAGGACTTGGGGAGACGCCTCCCATTTGGTAGATCATAAGGTGGCGCAGTAGGTTGTTCAATTGTTCCTAGTGAGCATAGGTGATCCTTTAGGGACCTATCCAATTTAATAATGCCTTGAAAGTTGGGTAGGCCTTTGGTGTGGAATGCAACATGTGTCGATACCCTTGCGCCATCCCATCTTCTTAGCACGGCGGGCTGTGCTGGGGAGGCGGCTGCTGGTGCAGAAAACCTCAAACGCGGAAATATAACAACCTTATTGGCAGTTATATGTTTGAGCCGTTTGGGGTTGAGACATTGGGTCCATGGGGTCCGAGTCACAGTATAAATATAGATATTTATACCTTGTCCGAGTGCTCACCGAGTGTTTCGAGACATAAGTAAACGGTTAGTTGACTGTTTGCGTGACCAGAGGGCTGGCCATATCTTCAGCCAGAGAATCAGCATTGCCATTCAACGTGGCAATGCTGCTAGCGTTCAGGGCACGTTTCCCATTGACATCGATGTGGACGAATTTTTTGATGTTTTTGACCCTTTTTCCTCTACCCTTTGTATGTAAGTTTGTTTTGTTATTAGTCATAAGATTAGAAATACCTATTCAATTGTATATATTATGTGAATTATATATTAGGAAATACAGAAAATCAAAATTTGTAATAAGTCTTAAAATTTAAAACGACGTAGGAACTGGTAATTCAGATATTGTCATTGCATGGAAGATTAGTAGTGTAAAAAAAAACTTAATTCAAAAAATCAAAAAAACCCGACTGCTTCAAAAGCGAACTAAAAAGTCTTAAACAAGGAAAACATCATGCTATGCAGTCGGAGGATACATATTCGCGGGCTGGCTGACCAAAATCTGGTGTATCCTCCGCCTGCTTCGCTTTTAAAGCAGTCGGGTTTTTTTGATTTTTTGAATTAAGTTTTTTTATTTATAACTTTTTAGTTAGTTTTTTTTCGAATTCGATACATTTAAACATATAAATGTTTTATATTTTTGAAATCACCTCTTAAAACCCTTTATTTTGGTACCCCACACGATGGGTTTGGAAGAAAAAAAAAATTTGGGCCCCACAATTTGGCACCCAAAATCCGCCATTTTTCTATTGTCAAATTTTAATGTAGCCTATGACACTCGCACGGTTAAGACGAATCGATTGACGTATGTATCATCAAAATCGGCCAACGCGTTTGGTCTCTGGAACGCCATATAGGAACAAACATACATACATACTTACATACATACTCATACATAGACTGTTAAACACATTACCCTCCTTTGGCAGTCGCGTAAAAATATCTGTGTACTTTACTAATTTAGTGTCTCTTGCTTGACTTTGATATTACTTTTAATCTAGTTTTCAACCGACTAATCTAGGTTTCTCAATTCGAACGTAGATATATTTATTTTTATGTGTGTTCGCGGATGTCGTTCTTTATGAACCGATTTTGATGTTTTTTTTTATTAGGAAGGAGGTATCCCAAGGGTTGTATCATGATAAGGAAACGAGGATCTGATGATGGCATCCCAGAGAAATCGAGGGAACTCCTCAAACATTATAGGCATACATATAGCGATTTTGGTATTTTTACCAACAATGCAATCATTTACACTCAGAAAGTGTCATTTGATGAAATGGACCTGATGAAGAAGACCACAGATGGCTACTGGAACTTCGAAATACAACAATGGATCCTAGTCGTGTTTGGGCTTATTGGAATCTCCATGAGATTGAATTGGCTATAAATGATTTTCATGGTACGTATTTGGAGGTACCTACCGAAACTAAAAAGAGATGAATAAAAATCTTTTTAACAAAAAATTAAGTTATTTTTTGCTTTATACTCGTAGTGTTTTGTTTTGGAAGTCGTTTTGTTTTTTTTGTTAAAAAGTTTTTTTGCCTTTCAAGCTAATGCGTTTTTAAAGCTATGCAGCCAGATTGCTAGTAGTTAGTGCCACCTGTATAGAGCACCTAAATGACTGACACTTAATTTGAACCTTTGTTTACCTTGCAGAACTACAAAAAGCAGGGACTCTAATGTCTTCTTTCGTGAAAATTTGACTCTTTGTTTACTCTGCATCTGAAATGACTTGTTTTATTGTGATGATTAAAATTATGATTTGTAGCTTTTCTTTTGATTTCTCATTTTTTTCTTGGTTCGCGTCATCAGGTATGTCGCGCAAATGAACTCTTTTTCTGTCGTAATCTTTTCAATAGGAAAGAAACCTAATTAAGCCAAATAGCAAAGATTTTAATAACATCCTGTCTGTAGTAATACAAAGGTCTCCGGACCCGGAACCACACTTAGAACCTTCTGTAGTCATGTACTGCCAAGGTCTTAATCATCCACATAATTGATGAATCACATACAAGTCAGCTTTTAATGATTTTTAGGGTTCCGTACCTCAAAAGGTAAAAAATGGAACCCTTATAAGATCACTCTCTTGTCTGTCCGTCTGTCCGTGAGTCACCACCGATTTTCACAGGAAGCAAGTTGAAATGTATACCACTACTGAGCCCTTGGTCCTGAGTCAACACGATAAAAAGATATGGACAAATTTAGATTTTCGCGAAAACTTGTAAGTACCAAAATTTACCTTAGTTTCCAACTATTTTTATTTTTCGGAATTTTCTCTTTACTTGTGCTATAGAACCTTGCTAATTCACAACTCTAGGTCAACCGGAAGTAACATATACTTTTTAGTTCCCTTTGACCTAGAATCACGAAATTTGGCGAAAAGTAAGGTAAATTTTGGTACTTACAAGTTTTCGCGAAAATCAAAATTTTCCCATATCTTTAAAACTTAGACACCAATAAATTTATAGGTGCCAATTTTTATATGGCGGTATAATATAGCGGGTAGGTACGGAACCCTCGGCGCACGAGTTCGACTCGCACTTGACTGGTTTTATCTTTTTAAGGCTTGAAGCAGAACAGCTTTGCTATTATAAGTTTTTGAACTGTCATGGTCACTAACACTCCGATTGACCGATTTGTCTCTTCATAAACACCCACCTGCAAGAACTTTAGTTTATCCGTGATCATGGTGCTTGCAACAGCACCGACTTATCGGAAACTCGCAACAAACAGTAAACATGGTAAATATCTTGTTTCGAATGATAATGTTAGCTTTGCTATTCTGTAAAAATATCACCGTTAAAAGTTAGATGAAGTGAATTTGAAGATAATGAGTAATTGTCATTAGGGATTGGAAGCTCATTTCATGAAACATGCGATAAGGACAGGAAGATGATGATGACTATTTAACTCCCAAATATCATATGCATATATTGAGCTGGTTATGATAATTAAAAAAGACTTCTTGAGATGTAAATAGATTTAATCTCCCACACATTGCACAGAAAAATTACAAGCCAGCCATGACACATAGTAAAAGGGACGCAGCGCCATCTGGTGCTACACAAGAAAACAAACAGGCAAACGCATGCAGTATTCAGCCTAGCAGAAACATAAAATTTAACCCAATAGCATATCCTCTCAAATCTTTCACCATGTCCAACTACCACAGCAATCATATAAAAATGTAATTAAATATCCGCTGTCACAGCTCGCCGCATCGTCCGATGAAACATCTTCTCGTTGACAACGGAAACCAATGATATTCGCAGTTGACGCCTTGATTGCAGGAATAAATCATTCTTTGAACGCAAGCTCGATAATAGCGGGAATTAAACGTCGATCTAGAATTGCTTTTTCGCGATTAATTCGGTAAAGGTATTCTGGTATTATTGGGTGGTTTGATGGGTGATTAAAACAATGGTCGGTGCTGCTAACGAGAATGTGAGATATGTGTAGCATTACCTGTGAATTATTGGTGTTTGTAACTGAAAAAAAGCCTTTGGAATTTACATGGTTTTATTCATACATATACAGGCAGAAACTAAAGTATAGTAGTCACAGTGGATCTTTGTGTCTCTGAAATTGGCTCTGCCAACCATTGCGCAAGAAAAAGTTTGTCATCGAGTATACTGCATAGAGTAAGCGAGATAGGACGATGCGACAAACGTAAGCGAGTGAAAGAGACAGTTATACAATAGTATCTTCAACTTCAACATCCTACTGCGCAGGGTCTTTCAGCCAATTCAGAGACACTAAGATCCGCTGTAAGTATTATACGACACCTGCTACGATCCTTTTATACTCCTTTTGCTTCATTACAATATATATAGTAATTACGTTCATACATCTAGTCATACACGGCCACGCACGTCGGTTGTAAGTACTGCGCACCTGGTCTTTCTGAAGAACATCACTCTTAAGATCCATGTGTGGCCCAGTTTTATTAATTTCTAATGATTGATAAGGTATACCAATTTTTTGTTGTTTGAAAAAAGTAAATTGATAAACCTACCTATATTATGTGTTTGTGTCAGTTGTTGTGTCGTTATTACTCACAACACCCACGCACAGTTATGTGATTCCGCTAAGCAGTAGGTAAACAGAATAGGTTGGTACCCTTTTTCTTTTTTTGGGTGGGATATCATCCAATGACGTCTCCCGCTCTGGGTGAAGGGAGAGGGCGTGTCAGACTTTTACTGACTAAAACCCACCCCCGTTCCTTCAGTTGCTTGTGCCAGGGCCGCGGAAAATCTCTTTAAAATTTATCAGCGACCCAGACAGGCATCGGCCCTAACGGACCCCGTCAACTTTGCTGACATCTCTTTGAGGCGCGCGTGGAACACTACGCGCCGTGCGTCGACTCGGGCCTGGTCCTTGTCGGACTACGAGCTACAATAGGTTGGTACCCTACAGCTTTGTTTAATTTCGCCGATGGCACTGTTGCGTAGGTAGAGAGCCCATTGACATAATAACTGAACGATCATTCCCAAGGCGATATCAATAACAGTTAACTTCAAGGAAATTAATAAAACATACCAGCCTTATAAAAAAACACCGGCCATAAAAACAAAAGCAAAATTTTAAAAACATGTTTTATAAAACGATAGTCACTTTTCTCAAAATGGCTGCAAACCAGCTTGGTCTATATTTCGCTGTTATTTAAGTTGAACAAGCGCACTTCAATTAGGCAAGCCAGTTGAGTTTCAGACCGTAAGACTCGACTCCCAGCTTGATAACAGGATTGCTCGTTATATTCCCAAAATCGCATCGGGACGCATTGCACCAATTCGTTTTCCTTTTCGACGGCAAAGGGGGTGACAGTTCGTTAGTCGAAAGGGTAAGAAATCTATGTTAATATGAAAAGAAAGAAAGAAAGAAAGAAAAATATTTATTTGTGACCCGCACAGGAGACATGAGAAAATAAGCATACACTTAAACAATAATAAAATAAAAACCCTGTGCGAGACCAAAAAGAACGTACGACAACGACGAATTAACGAACGTAGAATTTTGCTGGTATGTCATCTTTGATGTTGTGAAAATCATTTTTTTAGAGGTAAAGAAAATATTTCGAATTATTGTGATGTAAAGACGACAACGTGGTTCTTGGCTAAGTACCAGTTTTTTGATCAATAGTTAAGATAACCAATTGTTTTTAAATTCGGTAAAACGCGTTTATTCATCAATTGTTGGCATCACAAATGGTGAAATAAATTGAAGAGTTAATTATTCGATCATTTGTTAGACATCAAATTAATGAATAAACGAGTGTTACCGAAATATGAAACGTTGTTTAGCATATTTAACCATTGGTTGAGTTAACTACGGATCAGATAACTGGACCTAAGTAACAGTCGCACGGGTCGGTCGTAGTTGGAAGTCAGAAGAAAGTCAGTCAGTTTTATCAAGGGGTAATGTGTGACCCAATAGGGTAGTTGTCAGATAACTTCTATTTAGGCCGTCAGTTAGATAACCTAAAACTATTGGACACATTTTTTTTTTTTGTCACGTAAACAAAAAATTACGACGATACTGTGCGTTGAAATATCGTGTGACGTCACGGTGTGCTACACTTTATACTGACGAAGTGACGTCACAAGCCCCCACTCCTGAACTTTGATGCGCTTTATCTTTGTCAATTTTTATTTCTATACTAATATTATAAAGAGGGAAGATTTTTATTTTTGTATTTTTGTATGTAACGAATAAACTACTGGACCGATATCAAAAAATCTTTCACCATTGGTAAGCTACACTATCCCAGGGTGACTTAGGCTACTTTTTATCCCGGTAATCCCTCGGGAACGGGCACTATGCGGGTAAAACCGCGAGGCATCCGCTAGTATTTGATAAAGCAAAAATACGTGTCCAATATTTTTTGATAATCTAACTTACGGACTAAATAGAACTTTCATTTTTCTACCCAGAAAACATCTCTATTACTGGGTTGTGGAGGCCAGATACACAATCGTTTCATGGAAAATACTGGTATCCAGCATAGTTAGGAAAAGGCTTCACAGATTGAAAGACGACAAAGTGTAGACAAGAAGCTAGGTGTATAAAATTCAAGAGCTACCAAATACAACTACTTACTACTTAGGGTTATGACCCTGTGATTGCCCTTATAACCCCTGATTTCTAGCAACAAACTGTTGACCCGTCACAAATTGAATGAAAATCAATTGCTGCGATTGACTATTGAAGATTTATTCAACCAATAAAAGCAACTAAAAAAAACTAACGTACGCACATAGTAATCTTATGCAGAATCCATTCCAGGTGTACTAACTAAAGCTGAAACCGTGTCATTTAATAACAGTGGGAATACATATTTTCAGATTCCAATGATGAGATAATGGATGCCAAAAACATACAAAGTATGACCAAAATAATTTAAATCACATTATACCCTCACAAAATACGTAATAATGCCGGAAGTACATCAATCAGCGTAAATTGTGTGCCTTGCATAAATATATAATGAAACTGCAATGAAAATCAATTTAAAACTCCATTCCAATGCAATTAATCCACCCGAATACGTTGAAAACTTGATTGGCAAGCGAGATTTACAATGTTCGTCCGAGTTGAAGTTAGTTTTTTATAGGGTATACATAAAGGAATTTTTAAATAAAAATGAGTTATTTTCTAGGTGCTCAGCTAACTATATCGATTTTTTTTGCGAAAAATTACACAATATTTCTTTATGATGTTACCTAATTTTAGGTTAGAAATAATTTTGAAGAAACCAAAAGAAACGAATACCTAGTTGTTTATTTTTATACTTCCATAAACATATTTTTATTATTACTACTGCTTGCAACAAATAAAATTATACACTAATATCCTACTAGCGTCGTGCTTCTCATTACTGAGGGTCTTGATTCCCTCGACAGGAGAACAACTTTTCGCTGACGATGATTCTCCATCTGTCTGCCCTTGGCATCGTGGAGTGCATCGTGCAACTTGGTGTTCGACGTTTCACGGATTTGGTCAGACCGTCTAATCAGGCTGCGGGCCCTCGGCCTCTTGCCTTCGACCTTGCCAGTGATCATCAGCTGCTCAAGATTATGACTATCCTTTCGGGCAATGTGACCAAAAGGATTAAATCATTACATACTTATATACAAACTCGTATCAAAAGGGGCGTCTCATTGGGCGTCAAAAATTCGTCCACATCGTTATCAACGGCCAACGTGCCCAGAACGCTGGCAGCATTGCCACGTTCTCTTGCAATACGTTTTCGAAAATTGAAAACATGTAGGTTCAACACTCATAAAGGTACAACAAATAGTATAAAGACGAATAGGTATGTATAGGCCGACAGCAAAAAATACAAAATTGAGTTTTATTTTGATGTTTTCATATTGTCAGTCTCCTGATCCATGCAGACCGTGCAAGTCAGTAATATACAGGTTTTTTCGTAAAAACATTGCTCTCCCGACATATTCCAGAGACCCGTGAAAAAATTCATATCGCACGACCGTGGAGTGCTTTGATTAAATGATAAATGATTTTATTTCTGTAAGTTGGTTTGTACAAACGCTTTTACATGTCTAACATTTTTTTTTTTTCAATACTGTTAAAATTCATAAACAATTCTACTTCTAAATCTTTGTTCATAAAGCCTTGAATATTTTGATGCACCAGGTTAATACTATTTACTGAATTAAAACTTTTATTTGATTTTATTTTGCAATTTTCATTTTGTAAAATTTTGCAAGAGGTTGACTCTATTGTCCTAATTTGTAATTTAAATTATTATCAATATCAATTACTGATACCAAATTATTGTCTGAATTACATAACATTTCTTGGCATTGTTCAATAGAAACAAGTTGTTCAGCCAAATTCTTGGCTGTAATAGAAAAATAATATGATAGCGACACAGCTATCTGTCTTTTATAATACTTTGAAAGAAAGTACCTATCCGTAAAAAAAATATCTTTTGTCAAATAAAAGTGATTACCAACATAATTGTTAGTGTCAATTAAATGGAATAAATTACTACTATATGTTAAATTATGTAATGTCCTATTCAATTCAAATCTAAGATTGTTTTCTTCCTGTGGCAAACTTTGGCTGTATGGGAAAGTGAACATCACAATTTGTTTTAAACTAAGGTCGCACAAAGATCTATAATGTTGGAGTAATTCTCCTTATTCACATTACCCCTATTACCAATAAATATTAATAATGTAGTATCCTGGTACCGTATGGTGACGGACGTAAAGAATTTCACCATACCATATCTTCCCGTGGGTGTCGTAAGAGGCGACTAAGGGACATACCAGAGAATGGGCAGCAGCGTTCTCTGTGTACTTAAACAACAAACTGCGATCGCCAAACCGCCTGCCAAGCGTGGCGATTATGGCAAACCCCCCCCAAAACCTAATGAACAGCACAACGAAAAAACGGCCCCGAGTGCCCGGCAGCCCGTCTATCCTCGGCTACGGTAGCGGTCGAGGCGATGGCGTGGCAAGGGGTGCTAAGAATCCCCGGAGTGGACCCGGCTACCCCTACAAACACCGACGACTGGACCTGGGAACATATAACACGCGAACACTCCGGACCGACGAGAAGATAGCCGAACTTGAGGAAGAATTGAGCAGGTTACGATGGAATATTATAGGGTTATCTGAAGTCCGAAGAGAGGGGGAGGACTCGATAATCCTCAAATCCGGTAACCTGCTCTATTTCCGAGAGGGAGACCGGCAGTCCCAGGGTGGTGTTGGGTTTATCGTCCACAAGTCTCTTGTGAACAACGTGGTGAAGATCGAGAGTGTGTCGACCAGGGTGGCGTACCTTATACTCAGAATATCCGCAAGATATTCGCTGAAGGTCATACAGGTCTACGCCCCGACCTCGGCACACCCCGACGACGAGGTAGAGGCCATGTATGAGGATATCTCTATAGCCATGCATGGTTTCAAAACTCACTTCACCGTTGTCATGGGGGACTTCAACGCGAAACTGGGCAAACGAGACGAGGATGAGCTGCAAGTGGGGCAATTTGGAGTTGGACGTCGGAACCACCGGGGTCACCTACTGGCCAGTTTTATGGAGAAGGAGGGCCTCTACATGATGAACTCCTTCTTCAGAAAGCGTGAGCACAGGAAGTGGACCTGGCAAAGCCCCGATGGTGCAACTAAAAACGAGATCGACTTCATCATGTCAACCAAGAAGCAAATGTTCAATGATGTCTCAGTGATCAATTCGGTGAAAACCGGGAGTGATCACCGCATGGTAAGAGGCACATTGAACATTAATGTTAAGCTTGAAAGGTCTCGACTGATGAAGTCCACGCTCCACATGTCTATTGGGCAGAGCCAGCTCACGAAACTGAAGACCGATGATGGCAGGATCGTGTCCGCCAAACCGGAGCTTCTGAGGGAGATCGAGAGATTCTATGGACAGTTGTACACCTCAAAAAGTAAACCCGTCGCGAATCTAGCGAATGACCCAAGAGCTAGATTGACCCGACACTATACCGAAGACATTCCGGACGTCAGCCTGTATGAGATTAGGATGGCTCTGAAACAACTTAAGAACAACAAGGCACCGGGTGATGACGGAATTACGGCCGAACTCCTGAAGGCGGGTGGAAAACCAGTACTTAAGGCCCTTCAGAAGCTTTTTGATTCCGTCATACTCGAGGGGAAAACGCCACAGGTATGGTGCAGGGGTGTGGTGGTACTCTTCTTCAAGAAGGGTGACAATGCCCTACTGAAGAACTATAGGCCCATCACACTCCTTAGCCATGTCTACAAGCTGTTTTCAAGAGTCATCACGAATCGTCTCGCACGCAGGTTTGACGATTTCCAGCCTCCCGAACAAGCCGGATTCCGTAAAGGCTTCAGCACCGTAGACCACATACATACGCTGCGGCAGGTTATACAGAAGACCGAAGAGTACAACCTGCCTCTCTGTTTAGCGTTTGTGGACTACGAGAAAGCCTTCGACTCGATGGAGACTTGGGCTGTACTGCAGTCTCTCCAACGGTGCAGGATCAGACCTCGGAACCCGTCCTTCTGCAGCGAGGTGTGAGACAGGGAGACGTAATATCTCCGAAGCACTTTACCGCTGCACTGGAGGATGTCTTCAAGGTTCTGGACTGGAGAGGGCTAGGCATCAACGTCAATGGCGAGTACATCACTCACCTTCGGTTTGCCGACGATATAGTGGTTATGGCTGAGACCATGGAGGACCTCAGTACAATGCTCGATGATCTCAGTAGAGCTTCCGAAAGAGTGGGTCTTAGGATGAACATGGACAAAACTAAGTTGATGTTGAATGCCCATGTTACACCCACTCCTATCAAGATTGGAGACTCTACACTCGAAGTTGTGGGCGACTATGTGTACCTGGGACAAACGATCCAATTGGGTAGGGCCAACTTCGAGAAAGAGGTCAACCGTCGAATCCGACTCGGCTGGGCAGCGTTTGGGAAGTTGTGCGGTGTCTTCTCGTCCAACTTACCGCAGTGTCTCAAGACGAAAGTCTATGACCAGTGTGTGTTGCCAGTGATGACATATGGCTCTGAGACGTGGTCGCTTACAATGGGCCTTATCAGAAAGCTTACAGTCACTCAAAGGGCAATGGAGAGGGCTATGCTCGGAGTTTCCTTGCGTGATCGAATCAGAAACGTAGAGATCCGCAAGAGAACCAGGGTTACCGACATAGCCCGAAGAATTGCTAAACTTAAGTGGCAGTGGGCAGGGCACATTGCTCGCAGAACGGATGGCCGATGGGGCAGAAAGGTTCTGGAATGGCGACCGTGAACCGGAAGACGTTGCGTTGGAAGGCCTCCCACCAGGTGGACCGATGACCTGGTGAAGGTTGCGGGGATCCGCTGGTTGCGAGATGCACGGGACCGGTCAATGTGGCGACGCTTGGGGGAGGCCTATGTCCAGCAGTGGACGTCTTTCGGCTGATATGATGATGATGATGATGATCCTGGTTAAAATTACATTTAATAATTTTTTTCATTATGTCAAATAAAGAACAACCAGGCATACAGTAGTTCATAATTGAGTGTCCTGGATATTTATTTGTCAACAAATGGCCTAGATCCTTTCCAATTTCATCACAAAATAATACTATTTCTGTATTTACATTATTTTTAGGCAAACAGTTAGTAATTTCTAATGGCAAACTGGCAATAGACTGCGGTATGGTGGCATCACATATTGTCAATGAATGGTCCGGCATGGGTTCAACAGATGGTGGTTGACACTGATCACATTTGTTGGTTTGTGAGCTCACCAGCTCATTCATTGCCAATACAATACGTATGGTTTTCAGAGGCTGTATACTTGATGGTCATAGAACTAAGTTTCTCCTGTAGTAGGTCAAGTTCATACTGCAAGTCTTCTGTGTCAGTTTGGTGTTTCCTAGTACTTTTTTCTAAGTTATATGAATACATATCTAATTGTTTAAGTAGATGCAATCTTTCTCTATTAAGTTTTACATTTTTGATGAAGAACCTTTGTTTTTTGACCATTTTATTGGTTTTAACTATGTATTTGTTAATTTTAATGTACTTTTTTATTTTATTTTTACTAGTAACTACCCTCAATGATTTAATTGATTTTGAATCATCATGACCTGTTAAATCTATTGTGTAAGAGGGGTTTATTGCAGTAACCATTGATGGGGCAACAGGCACCAATTCATTGAATAGAGTTTGATTCAACGAGGCAGTGATGTTTAAATTTGTAGTTTCTAGTTGTTCAATCTGACTTTGAGCCTCATGTAGCTGCTGTTGTAATAAAAAATTGTGACTAAGAGCATGTTCATACTCATTGCTACACTGGCTGAACCCGTCCACAACAACTTGGAGCCTGTCCCGGGCTGCTACGGCATCAGTGTGTTGAATATATAACTGAGCCATTTCTGTTTTCAGTTTGCTATTCCTGTCAAGGACACTAAGGAACTCTATTTCGTTTTCATCCTTTTCCCTAATCAGTTGGTCACAGAGCTCCTGAGACGCCTTTAATTCGCTCAAAGCCTGACTGAGTTTGGTCTCTTCTAGGCGAGCCCGCGCGCTGCGAGTCATGATCATGATTAAAGAGAAGAAAGAAGAGGTTGGAAAAGAGTAGTGGAAGAGTAATGGATTGGTCGAGCAATTAAATTGAAAAGTTCGTAGGCTGACAAAAAATTGTTTTTTTTAAATGGTACATATGAAATTGCTGCGAAGTTAATAAAACGATGTTCATTTAATGTTGTTCTTTTTTGTTTGTTTAATAAAGTGCGCGTTGCCATGAGTTATCATCATTTCAACCGAAAGACTTTTACTGCTAGATATCTTTTGGGCTCTCCCAAGTATCGTCATATCAACCATTCCTATTGATTTCCACACCATTAACCAGGTCATCTGTCCTCCTTGTGGGAGGCTTTCTCATGCTGCGTCTTCTGTTACGCGGTCGCCACTCCAGGACTTTTCAGTCTTATCAGAACATCCATTTTGCGAGCAATACCCTCTGCTACCTACTCTACTATCTTATCAATATTCTTCGGGCTATGTGGCCCAGTTCTACGCACGTCAGTGGTAACAAAACCAGTAGGTATAGGCTGTCCTCATATTTTATAAAAAACTCTGTTCTCCACCGGGCCAGCTTATATATTCAAGGTATTAGTTATTAAAGCCGCTATTGATATATTAATATATATCAATGGCCGTACATTACACGCACGTTTTTTACAGTAGGTATTAACATCAATAATTACAAACACCAATAATTCACAGGTGCTACACATATCTCACATTCTCGTTAGCAGCACCAACCATCGTTTTAATCACCCATCAAACCACCCAATAATTACCGGGATACCTTTACCGAATTAATCGCGAAAAAGCAATTCTAGCTCGTCGTTTAATTCCCGCCATTTTCGAGCTTTCATTCAAAGAATGATTTATTCCTGCAATCAAGGCGTCAACTGCGAATATCATTGGTTTCCGTTGACAATGAGACGATGTTTCATCGGACGATTTGGCGAGTTGTGACAGCTGTTTTTTATAATTAGACTGATGTCAGAGAGTATGGATAATATTATAGAGAGAACTGTAAATCAAACAAAGAAGTGGTTCGGCAATATAGGTTTAATTAACAGTACTTAGTCCCAATTGTCACAGATTTTATACAAAGTGTCGTAATTTCACAATTATTTTATAGTTAGAAGGCACTCGCTAAGAGGTCTCGCCGGCGACTGCCTTTTTCCATGATTACATATCACTTCCTCCCGACCCCCCTTCCTACCTTAAACATTATTTTGGGCCACCTAAGCTTAACTACACTGTAACATAGGTACTAGTTCTTGGGCGACAACAGAACATGTTTAAGACGCAATTTCAACATCGGTATTCACTTTCACACTAACAGATAACGTCATCAGCATAAAGAGATAGATATAGTTTTGCTTATGCCATCTTTTGTGCCAGTGTGACCGAGGATGCTATAGATACTTATCTATAGAAATATATCAGTACTAGATGTGTGCCACTGTCATATCGATATCATCACGACCTACAAATTTGGTCAAATGTCTGTAAGAATCGTCCCTGACTGCGGCTAAGTTTTGCTACGTTTTTTTTAGGAATTCTTTATAATCGAATTCGAACCGGGTACCGAAAATCGATTGTTTCAAATGCGAACAGGAGTTTTTTGTTTGTTACTCTTTTCGCCTAAATAGCTGACTGGATTTAGATGAAACTAGAACCAGGATGGCGACATAGGATAGCTTTTCATCCCGGTATAATGTTCTGTTGATATTATCTAGTAAAATACTTATCACGCGAGTGAAGCCGCGGGCAGAAGCTAGTCTATACCAACATTATAAAGAGGAAAGGTTTTTTTGTTTGTTTGTTTGTTTGTACCGAATAGGCTCCGAAACTACTGGACCGATTTTAAAAATTCTTTCACCAATAGAAAGCTACATTATTCCTGAGTGACATAGGCTATTTTTTTAATCCTGGAAATAGGTCCTGTAGGTTGGCCCACGGGAGCGAAGCCGCGGGAAACAGCTAGTATTAAATAAATCAAAACTTATTTACAATCAATAAATTTTATTTCACACATTTTTGAAATATCGTTTTACATAGGTACACATTTTTGAAAAAAATAACATATTTTATCGTTTTACATAGGTAATCATTTCAATTACTGTTAAACGTTAACTAAAATCGCATGGAATATTAAATTAATCGTAACATTTTCAAACAATAGTGAGTAAAATTTTACATTTATAGTTATCTATATAAGTGTCTACACAAGTGAAATTTTAACCGTTATTCTACATTTTTTTACACCGAAAATTCAATTAATCATAACACATCACAATCAAGACAATTATTCTATTTTAACATATTTTTCAATACTATAATAATGCGACATGGCATAGTTGTAAAATATTTGTGGTTTATAATGTTACTGTATAAGACGTTCGGGTTTTTGAATTTCAATTGCGTTAGTCGTGATTTATCCATTCATCATTAATTAATTAATCGAATGTGCGACAGCATAGCGACTGCATCGGATTTATTTTACAACTGTGTCACGTCTGCATCGCTGCAAAAAGACGCCGTTGGCAAACGCCCTTAATTGTTCTCCATGTTTCGTTTCATAGAGTCTCTGAAGTAAATCCTAAGATTATTTTTTTTAAACTTTGTCTCACACTAGGAATTTCTTCCTGTATCGTGGGTGCGTTTACAAACATATATAAGCTCTCATACACAAACACCCAGAGCCGGAACCACTATCTGTAAGTCATACAAAAAAAAAAACCGTGCGGTAATCGAACCCGAAATTGCTGGTAAAAGCCCGAAATTAACGATTATTATAGATCATACCGGGCTTCTACTAGTAAGACTTGGTCTTCTTGATCGGTAAAACCTAGGATTTACCGTAATTCGGGCTTTTGCAGTGACATATACTAAGTACATACAGATGATATGGTCACACTAAATGTCTCAATTACATGATGTATATGTACCACCTACTATGTAACCCAATTAAGTAGTTTTTTTTATTTTAGCAATGTTACCTACTTAATATTTATCCAATGTTACTACTTATGTACATATTTCTCACTATTTTTATCGGATAAAATTTATTTTATATTAATTTGCATACACACGTCACGATGCAGTATAAAACTGTTAATCGGTTACCTCACACATCAGCCAGCGTCAGGCATTAGTCTGCAATTTTGCTGGACTGGGAGTTTTTGGCGCAGCCGTGAGGTACACTTTCCTGCTAATTTCTTACATCTTTATTGACTTTATACTTTATTTTTGTTTTTGTTCTGATGTATCTGGTATATTGTGTGTTGAAAGGCACATTTATTACGATGTTCTAACATAGGACTGAGACAGAGTGACATGCTATCAGCAATTACGATTATCAAAAGTAGAAAAAAAACTATTTTTTTACAAAAATATACTACCGACTTCCAAATAACAACTACAAAGTGAAAATTAACTTTATTTTTGGAAGTCAGTGATTTGGTAGGTAACAATTTTTTTGCGTACGTATGGACACCGACTGCCGACACTTGCCTAGAAGAAACCTATTCACTCTTGACTTAGAGACTCCCAGGTTGTAGCTATCAGGACAGACACCAGCAGGGAATTCCACTCCTTTGCTATGCGCATAATGAAAGTTTTCCCAAAAAGTTTGGTGCGTGTGGGTGGGATGTCCACCATGTACCGATGACGCATCGCCGTACGTCTTGTAGTCCGATGATGGAACTGGCTAGGAGGAATTGGTTCATGCAATTCCAACGCACACTCCCCGAAATGTAACCGATAAAAAACCGACAGGCTGGCAACTCAGCGCCGAAGTTCAAGGCTCTGGAGCCTAGACTCGAGCAGTATCTCATTGCCGATAAGCTTTTTGGCCCGTTTTTCGATCGATTCAGTGCATTCAGCTGGTATTTAGCAGATCCATCCCAGAGATGAGAGCAGTACTCCATGCATGATCTAACTAGGCTTGATACAAATAGAGCAAGTGTTCTGGGGTGATGTACCGTCTCAAGGATCCCCAACTTTTTGACAGCCACCTGACCTTCGCAAGGATCCCCAAGTTTTTGGCAGCCAGCTGAGCTTTTGCCTCAATGAGTGGACCAAAATTGAGGGTCGACAACAACGTAAGGACAAGAACCTCAAGTCGGTCCGTTATCGGCACGGTCACACCTCGGAAAGAAGGAGCCGGGTGGAACCGGCTCCATTTAGCGGAAAATAGACTCACCTGGGGCTTAGCAACATTGAACCTGACCAGATTGGTATCGCCTCATTCGGAGACTGCCTGCAAGGACAGGTTCAAGCGCCCAACCATTGTTTGTCGGAGAGACCGGATCTGAGGCCCAGTAGCGCGCGCGTCGGACACGTATCTCAGCAACAGTGCTGTTGTCCGTATACCTAAGGTGGGTTTTAGTAGATCGTTTATGTGACGCAAGAACAATGTTGCTGAGAGTACCGTCCACTGAGGAACCCCGGCACTAATATCCAGTTGGTCAGACGAGCGGCCATCAATAACCACTCGGATGGACCGGTCCTTCAGGAAGTCTGCAATCCAATCGCACAGACCACCGAGCAGACCGAATGTAGGAAGCCTTCGAGATGTCCAGGGAGACGGCAAGCGCTTCCCCGTGCCTCTCGATGACTTCACTCCATATGTGAATGGCATACGCTAGGAGATCCCCAGTTGATCGATATTGGCGGAAGCCATATTGGCGGTCACTGAGGATGTCATTAGCTTCTAGGTATGCCAGGAGCTTAGAGTTGAGTACCCGTTCCATTCTCTTGCAGAGGATGGACGTTATCGAAATGGGTCTGTAGTTGGTCGGGTCAGCCGACCGAGTTTCCTTCGTGCCTCGGAAAGCACGTTAAGCCGTTGGTCCCGGCTGTCGTTTGAAGATCTTTGACAGTCGTTAAGGGTAGTCTGAGATCTGACACCAGTCTTGCCAAGAGGTACCGTGTTACCCAATTACTGGGTTGTGGAGGTCAAATAGGCAGTCGCTCCATGTAAAACACTGGTACTCAGCTGAATCCAGTCAGACTGGAAGCCGACCCCAACAATAATTGGGAAAAAGGGTAGGCAGATGATGATTATGATGATAGAATGTCACTATTTTATGGATTTTAAATCTTTAAATACACCTAATCTGGTGAACATAATTATCTAAGTGATGACATTACATTTATCTTCTTCTGTGTAAATACTTTATTACGTAACTAATTTGATCAAATTAATCTACATATATCTTAGGGAGTTCGAAAATTACCGCCCTCAAAATTTACTTTGTGCGACCAAATAATTATTCATAATTTCACAACAGCATAGGTTACCGAAAAAATATAGTGTAGCAATACTGGGCAGTAGTTGCTACACTATCTTTTTTCGGTTTTGAATGAAGTATTTATATTTTACATTATTTATTTTTAAAAACAAATAACATCACGCCTGTTTTCCCCGAAGAGTTTAGTTTAGTTTAGGTTTAAAAAAAAACGTTGCCCTACACTAGCAATTTCTTCCTGTATCGTGGGTGCGTTTACAAACATATAAACTCACATACACAACACCCAGAGCCGGAACAACTATCTGTAGGCCATACAGAGGTGCACCCACATTATGCTAGATATGTTTTTTAAGACTCATATAGTATGCCATCAAACGGGCACCAGTCCAGACTCGAGCTACTACTGAGAAGCACCCGATGAAAAAGCCCAATAATGTAGGTCCGACTCGAGAATTGAACCTAGGACCTCATACTCAGCAGTAGTTTGCGATCACTAGGGCATCGTGGCAGTATTTTAAATAAGGTGACTAAATTGCAATGCAACTATGACGTAGCTGATAGACAATGAAAGTACTATAGGAATTAAATACATTCCTTGCACCACTCTACCAGTGTACTCTATTGTGATTGGATTAGCTTTTACTAAGAAATATAAATTCTTAATAGCCTTTGCTTTTGAAGTTGGATCTGAAAAAAAATGTGGATATGCATGATTAAGTGATTTTTTTAGGATGAACCAGGAATGGAATACAGTCGTTTATCTAAATATTGCTTGCCCGTGTTATTGGACTAAGTAATAGTGAACCTTGCTTTTGATTGATAAAAATGTTGCTTACTAACTTATCCCTCGCATTTTCCGGACTTAAACTCAGTGATAGAATAGCTTTCTGTCAATGAAAGATTTTTATAAATGTGAGCAATACTTGCAGAATACATTTAATATTAGTTTAGATTAGATATATTATAAACTTACAAATTGATAATATGTTGTTTAATTTCAACAAACCCGTCTTTGTTTTGCCGGCTTCATTGAAAAGTTTCTGTCCCGCAAGTAGGACCAAATATGTACTACTCACAGTATACATCAGGACAAAAAGAGTTTTAAATACTCCAAAATACTTGTACGTTTCCTGAAAAAAAAAATGCAGTCTTAAACCAATACCTACCAAAAATATAGGATTAGGTGGCTTTCTTAAATCTTGTTTATATAATTATATTTATATTTATATAATTATATTTGCAAGTATTGCGTGAAATATTGTTTATAATGATGCAATATAATGCAATGAGGATAACGCCAATGAGAACATCATCTGTAATAAATGAAAAAACTAAAATGTCAGTTACCAACAGACAAGGAGAAATAAATATATTTTATTTATATTTATCTTGCTTCATCAACGATTCAAAGCAATTAAAAAAAAAAAGTCGATTACTTGCTACATGATAATTTATTAAATTGGTGCACAACACTTGGAGAAACGAAATGAATGAGGTAGGCTCTTGCCCAGGATGAGCAAGTCGGAGGTGTAGGAAGCATAAAGCCAAGATATTAAATATATTATTTACCTGAAAACTAAAACATGCCGATAGCTCCTTGCTACAACCAACTAGCAACATGTAATTAGTCGCCCACTCTTCTATTTGTTCCTCTGTCAGATGATCATTTCTTGCCCTCCTTTCAACACTATCTTTCTTTTCTTGGTCGTCATAATAATCACGAAATTCCGATATTAAATCATTCAAACGTTTTAATAAACAATGTACCATACTTATATAAATGTAAAATATAAAATGTTGCATGGTAAAACGAAGTTCAGAAAGTATGTCTGCTACAAATAACACAACGAAACTTAGAGAAGGAAGCTTGTTTCGGACAAGAGTTTTATAATAGATCCTTGTCGGTAGCATAATTGCGGCACCTAAGCATAAAACTACAGCGGTAGTAATGAAAAAGTTCTTCAGTTTTCTTAAACATTTTTTAGTTGTACCAGGGCGTCTACTCCCTATCTTCGTCGACGAAGTTACGGGCCGTCCGAAAGTATTCCGAAACTTCGGAGTGAACCCTACCCCCTATCGATTTCGGGTTAGTGAGCTTCGAACGGGATCATGGACAATTTTCGTGAACGAACGACGGATGACGTTAGAGTTGTACTATTTTATCGGTCGATTACCGGTTTTCCTAGTTTGTGGTTTCAAACTTACTAAACAAAATATAATATTATTTTTAAGTTAGAAAATGACCATATTTTTAACAATATAATTTTTTCATGTCTGTCAATATAGAAATGAATTACTTTTGTCATTTTAGTCCGGAAAGTGGCATTATCCTGTTGATACCATTGCCTTTTTTCTGTTTGACGGCAACTTTCAAATGAAACGTCAAGCAATTCGTATTAAATATCCGGGCAGATTTTAGTTTTCATTAATAATTAATTAAAATGACCCTGACCGCTGCAGAAAATTACGCGCAAATTGAGGCCCTTATCGACTTCATGAGTTCGCTCAAAGCGGCTGTAAGAAAACCTGTGCAAGCACCTTAATTTCAATGGGAATTTGCACAAAGTTCGTGGACCAACAGCAAAGGGTTAGTTTACTACATTACTCGTCAATATTAATATGATTTTGAGGTCTTGTCATCAGTAAAGTGCAAACAATGATAATCAGTCATCTTGCAAATACATGTAGCCCAGTCAGTAGGCGTTACAATCACGAATACATCTGTGCAAATCACGACTACGCCAGCTTTGGCAAAGGCCTTTTTAATTATTTACTGACTGGGCTATTATCTGTAACAGTACTTAAGAGTATTGTGTGTTTATATATTATACCCTATATGCAATTAAAATTAACCAAATATCAAAATTTTAGGTGTGGGCTGTTAAAAACATTTGGCCAAGAAAGCTGCTGGAGCTGCCAGACGGTCAGCATGTGCTACAGGTTCATTGGGAGGACCAACCCGCTTTCAAATGGAGTTAAAGATCCTATCGATTATTGGATGGAGTTTTGGAAAGCCACAAATCTAGTCAAGAGTCACAACCAGCTTTTCCAACGGAAATACTAATAATTATTAATATGGTAGTAGACTATTTTTTTACTAAATACTAATAAATTACAGATAAACAATCATATATTTTTTGTTGTATCTGTCAATGATATTCAGTTTTTGTTGTACAGGGTCCACCAGTAAGAGAGCCAGCCGCCATCTCACCCACCCATGCTGCAACACTTGCCGAAGGTGGAAGTGCTTATAAGCAAAACTAGGAGAAATGAGATGCTCGATGAAGTAAAGCTGATTATCCTGAAAAAACTATGTTCCTAGCAATATTTTAAGAGTGATAAATAAAAGGAAATCTATGTTTTGATTGTTATACTGTGTTAAGTGTTAATTTTATTCAGATTATTAGGTATTTGAGACTGAAGTAGACAAGTAAGAGATATTAAGGTCCCAGCAGTAATTTAAGACTGATAAGTAAAAGGAAAACCACGTGAATACTTCTACGTGGTTTTTTTTTAAATATAAATTATTATAATATCAGGGCAGCGTTATTTCCTTTTTGAGTATCACTGCACATTCTGAAATAAAACCCCATCCCTGTCCGTCTCACATGAGGTTTTATTTTTATTATTGTTTAATTTTTGCTTATTTCTCATGTCTCCTGTGCGGGTCACAAATAAATATTTTTCTTTTCTTTTAACATTTTGGCGATTTTCGTACTTAAGTAGGGTAAATCCCATAAAGGTTGTTTTCCTATTTTGGTAAATAATCAAGTGTGTAAACTACCAAATTCAAAAATACTTTGTTTATGAAATGAAACGTCTTTTTGCCTCTTGTAGTTATATTATTGTTTATGCCATAGTGTGTTGATGATTGTTAAATTTATTCAGATTTGAATGGTGAAAAATAAAAAAAACATTAATTAAAACAATGCTTTTATTGTGAAAAGTCAATAATACATACAAACATAAACCCACGCCCTTTTCCCCATGGAAATAGGCAGAAACTAGAGAACAAAGAAGTATGAAAGGATCGCAGCAGGTGGCTGCTATATATATTCATACACATATATATATCTAGTCATACACATACCCAATGCATTTATATTTGTTTTATTCGTGAAGTTTTCTTGTGAGAATGCATACGTATCTATTTCTTTCCAGCAATTGCACTAATTTGTCTCTCGTTCTCTGCCCTTGCTGAAGAGCTTGATGGGCAGATAATACATTTGTAGACACTTCTCCCCGTCTACTGCGCTAAAATTGAAGATATTCTCGCTGAGGGAAGGTGCTTCTAAGTCTGCCGGATTAAACATATTGGGTAAAACACAGCAGGCAATGACAATTTTACCTGAAAATATAATTAAAATATGCTCTTAAATGTGCATAGTACATTATTACCTCAATGTAAATATGTGAAAAAAATATTGTTCACCCGTACAATGTGTTATTAGAAAAACATAGCTATACCTAGTATAAATTGTGACAAGTACCAACTGACCGGTGCATAATGCAGCTCTCTTGCTGCTAAGGGGCATCTTAATCGACCTTTTAAAATGCCAAACATACGCTGTATAGTGGGCTGAGCATATTTTTGTATGTTATTGTCTATTCCGAGTGGGTACCCAAAATCCCCTGTAACACTACACCTGGCAGGCTATATCTATTACATATAATAAAATTGGGGAGTCTGTAATATTGATATAACCGTTTTTACTACATGTATATGAATATATATACGGTACATACAAAAAATATTTTTTTTTTACAATTTTTGTCTGTCTTTCTGTCTATTTGTTCCGGCTAATCTCTGAAATGGCTTTCACCTTTGGAAAGCTACATTATTCCCGAGTAACATAAGCTATAATTATGACGGGAGCGAAGCCGCAGGGGTCAGCTAGTTTTTCATAAAATCTGTAAAATTTTAAATGATACAATTTATTGAAGTGCACTCTTTAGGTAGGTATAAACACTCTTCAAAGCATAGGTAGTAATTGTTCAAATGGCAGGCTATATTTTATTAAATACCTATGGATATTTGTTTTAGAAAATTGGTACAAGCTTTTAAACTTACTGTCTTTTTATTTATAATGTTCCTCTCAGCCAAATTCTGTGGAAACCTTGTATACTTTTTTATTAATGAGGGGCTGTTCAGTGCATTTATGACATGCCGCAGAAACCGTGACACTGTCTGTTGTGCCATTAGAACGTCACTGCTAAGGCCCACTGCACCTTGGTCACTCCCCCGGGCATAAAATTATGAGCAGCGGGGATCTGAAATAAAAAAATAACAACAGTAAAATCGGTGGGACTGATTGGTAATACAGCTCAATAAGTTGCAGAATCTTTAATAGACCTATCCTTACCTTAATTGTTGGATCAACACCACTTCGTCTTAAGTGGTGTGAAGGCTCACACAAGTCCACAAATAATTCCCGAGTGAGCCTATCGTTCCATAGGAACTCAACGTCGGGAATACTTGCCAACTGGAAGTTTTGGCGCAAATGTCGTCGACGTTGCCTCCGCTCTTGCTGTAGATGTTCTGCGAGCATTAAAAAAGCAGACATCATTGCGAATTAAAAGTTTCGTCGACCGCACGATAACTATTTTGATGTCGTAATATCTGACATAACGATCCGTAATAACAAGTGTCAAATTCAATTTTTCGAACGGATAAAAACGCATAGGGAGTAGGTTCAACTGTCAAATTGTGTTGCCATTCATTCTTCGTTCGGGCCCCGAACGAATCATCCGTCCGTAGGTGATAGGGAGTAGGAAATGCCCGTAACTAAGGTCGAAACTACGGACTTCGTGCTTAGGGAGTAGACGCCCAGTATTGAAACACTGGTGAACGGCTATGAAGTTCTTCAAGAAACTTTTGTAAGAGCGTGAACTTTGAATAGCACCAACCATTATAATAAAAGAGCTGATAAAATTCATGTAATGAAATGAGGAATTTATGCATATAAGATATGAAGGGATGTAACCAGCATATACAATTGAAAAATCATAAGTGGTTTTTAACAATATCACTGCAGTAATCAATATCTCTAAAACGACACGTATGATTTGAGTTTTACTATCATTTGTTTGAGAACTATGATTTCTGTAGACACCCATCATAGTTTCTGCCTTTATGATCAAATCTAACGTTGAGTGTTTCATTTTTATGTTGACAGTATGCACGTTTGAAGTCAGAGTCGACTTTGCAGTGAATGGGTTGATCCATATAATATAATTATAATCCATTCGAAAGTAATTGAATAGGTAGTCAAGAAAAACCGGCGTAATGCGTGTCGGGAATGTCGCACCACACGTAGTGGATGGTTCCGTAGTCAAAATGCATTTAAACTAGTAAAACAATATTTTTATTTATCAGTTTTTCTCAAAGACACTGCAAAACAAAGTCATAAATACTATGACATCTTTAAAACATCATGATTCTGGTGCAATAAGAAGATGGAGTCATACAGGTCGAATAGCACTGTCCCTTTTATGGTCTCATTACATTTAAGAGACATTTTTCAAAGTAGCTAGATGGCCCCAACACAAGTATTGTCATAACTTACAATATCCGTTTTTGGAATTTGACTACGGAATCTAAACACCCCATGATTAACTGTATTTCAATCTACCCAGAAAAAAATCATATTTACTCGTATATTGAATGTCACCCATTTGATTGATTTTGTAAGGATAAGTGTACGGACGAAATAAAATAAATAAGAAAAATGATAAGGTAGTGTTAGCAATTAACGTAATGCTTACCTTAGGTCTTATTATATACTGCATAAAACACCGATACAACGCCATGTGAATGAAGGTTTACTTTTATCCTACAATAAACCCCTTATATCTTAATAGCATTCACATATTCCTCCTAAGACCCAATCTACTAATCAAGCGAATTCGCGGGTAGTTTGCGACGCGCGACCACGCGTGCCTCTCAGTCGAGGTTGGCAGTTACTAATGATCGGACGTCTCACGATTAATGAATATACGCTGCGCTATTAGTTATACCATCTGTGATATCGCACTGTTTGGCCATTGGTCACGAACTTGCGACCTATTTGACGGTTTGACCTCCGTCTACTTGGGAACTAAGTTTTGGGGTCTGTATGTTGGGTTTGGGGTAGTTTGAGTTAGATTGTTGTTGTAGTTTATTTTGTTTGGTTTACTTTGTGGCCTAGTAGAAATAGTCTAATAATAAATATGGATAGTAATGAATGCGGTTTAGTTCATTTTGTTGAGGTGGGATTACTACAATTCTTAAAATGAACATGATACAAACATACATAAATAATATATAATCGTCGATTCTGAAAAATTTGCCTTTTTTGACTTAATGCAGTGTCGTTCTGGGCGTGCGAATATCTATTAGTATATGCGTAATTAAGCAAAATGAGTATAGTAGGATCGTAACAGGAGGCGTATAATACTCACAGCGGATATTTGTGTCTCTGAATTGGCTGCTAGACCCTGCGCTGTAGCAATTTTTTTTTGTCGTATCGTCCTATCTCGTTTACTCTATGCAGCATATATGAGAACTTGCCTATTAATAGAGAATCATAGACAATCAAGTAGTTCAACAGCATACTCGATGAGAAACTGTTTCTTGTGCAATGGTTGGCAGAGCCAATTTCAGAGACACAAAGATCCGCTGTGACTACTATACTTTAGTTTCTGCCTGTATATGTATGAATAAAACCATGTAAATTCAAAGGGATTTTTTTCATTTACAAACACCAATAATTCACAGGTGTACACATATCTCACATTCTCGTTAGCAGCACCAACCATCGTTTTAATGACCCATCAAACCACCCAATAATTACCGGAATTAATCGCGAAAAAGCAATTCTAGGTCGTCGTTGAATTCCCGCCATTTTCGAGCTTTCATTCAAAGAATGATTTATTCCTGCAATCAAGGCGTCAACTGCGAATATCATTGGTTTCCGTTGACAATGAGACGATGTTTCATCGGACGATTTGACGAGCTGTGACAGCTGTTTTTTTTTAATTTGATTGCTGGCAGAGAGTTTGTTTAATATTATAGAGAGAACATGTTTAAGACGCAATTTCAACATCGGTATTCACTTTCGCACTAACAGATAACGTCATCAGCATAAAGAGATAGATATACTTTTGCTTATGCCATCTTTTGTGCCAGTGTGACCGAGGATGCTATAGATACTTATCTATAGAAATATATCAGTACTAGATGTGTGCCACTGTCATATCGATATCATCGCGACCTGCAAATTTGGTCAAATGTCTGTAAGAATCGTCCCTGACTGCGGCTAAGTTTTGCTACGTTTTTTTTTAGGAATTCTTTATAATCGAATTCGAACCGGGTACCGAAAATCGATTCTTTCAACTGCGAATAGGAGTTTTTTGTTTGTTACTCTTTTCGCCTAAATAGCTGACTGGATTTAGATGAAACTAGAACCTGGATGGCGACATAGGAAAGCTTTTCATCGCGGTATAATGTTCTGTTGATATTATCTAGTAAAACACTTATCACGCGAGTGAAGCCGCGGGCAGAAGATAGTATCAAATAAATCAAAACTACAATCAATAAATTTAATTTCACACATTTTTGGAAAAAAAATACATATTTTATCGTTTTACATAGGTATTCAGTTCAATTACTGTTAAAGGTTAACTAAAATAGCATGGAATATTAAATTAATCATAACATTTTCAAACATTAGTGAGTAAAATTTTACATTTATAGTTATCTATATAAGTGTCTATACAAGTGACATTTTCACCGTATTGTTAATATTTTTACATGGAAAATTAAATTAATCATAACACATCACAATCAAGACAATTATTCTATTTTAACATATTTTCAATACTATAATAATGCGACATGGCATAGTTGTAAAATATTTATGGTTTATAATGTTACTGTATAAGCCGTTCGGTTTTTTGAATTTCAATTGCGTTAAAAACAATATAATTATAACGGGAAATTTAACGCGATAATTTAACGTTATAATTATATTGTTTTCAATTATGAAACGCGAAAGTTTTAAAGTCAATTGCGTTAGTCGTGATTTCGTCGTGAGGGTGTTGTGTAGAGTAGTCTTGAGAGAGCAGTGGTGGCCCAGTGGTATCGGCCGCGACTTACATGTTGTAGGTCGTGGGTTCGAGCCCAGGCAGGCGCTTTACTTTGTGTAAATTATTGCTTCACCACTGCTCTCAAAACGGTGAAGGAAAACATCGTGAGGAAACGTTTCGTGCCGTGGACATGCCGTGTCCTAGAACCGAAAATTCGATGACACGTGACATCCACCAACCCGCACTGGGCCCTCGTGGTGGTTTACGGCCCATTCCCTCTCACAGAGAGGAGGCCGGAAGCCGACCCCAACAATAATTGGGAAAAAGGGTAGGCAGATGATGATTATGATGATAGAATGACACTATTTTATGGATTTTAAATCTCTAAATACACCTAATCTGGTGAACATAATTATCTAAGTGATGACATTACATTTATCTTCTTCTGTGTAAATACTTTATTACGTAACTAATTTGATCAAATGAATCTACATATATCTTAGGGAGTTCGAAAATTACCGCCTTCAAAATTTACTTTGTGCGACCAAATAATTATTCATAATTTCACAACAGCATAGGTTGAACCTAGGATCTCATACTCAGCAGTAGTTTGCGATCACTAGAACATCGTGGCAGTATTTTAAATAAGGTGACTAAATTGCAATGCAACTATGACGTAACTGATAGACAAGGAAAGTACTAAAGGAATTAAATACATTCCTTGCACCACTCTACCAGTGTACTCTATTTTGATTGGATTAGCTTTTACTAAGAAATATAAATTCTTGATAGCCTTTGCCTTTGAAGTTGGATCTGAAAAAAAATGTGGATATGTATGATTAAGTGATTTTTCTTGGATGAACCAGGAATGGAATACAGTCGTTTATCTAAATATTGCTTGCCCGTGTTATTGGACTAAGTAATAGTGAACCTTGCTTTTGATTGATAAAATATTGATTACTAGCATATCCCTCGCATTTTCCGGACTAAAATGTTAGTGATAAAATAGCTTTCTGTCAGTGAAAGATTTTTATAAATCGGAGCAATACTTGCAGAAAACATTTAATATAAGTATATATACTTACAAATTGATAATATGTTGTTTAATTTCAACAAAACCGTCCTTGTTTTGCCGCCTTCATTGAAAAGTTTCTGTCCCGCAAGAAGGACCAAATATGTACTACCCACAGAATACATCAGGGCAAAAAGAGTTCTAAATACTCCAAAATACTTGTAAGTTTCCTGAAAAAAAAAGTCAGGCTTAAAACTATACCTGCCAAAAATAAAGGATTCTTTTCTTTTTCTTTTTTTTAAAAAAACGTTGCCCCACACTAGGAATTTCTTCCTGTATCGTGGGTGCGTTTACAAACATATAAACTCACATACACAAACACCCAGAGCCGGAACAACTATCTGTAGGTCAAACAAATATTTGTTCCGTGCGGGAATCGAACCCGCGACACGCAGCGCAGCAGTCAATCGCTCAACCGCTCAATTCTTGTTTATACTTACATTTGCAAGTATTGCGTGAAATATTATATATAATGATGCAATATAATGCAATGAGGATAACGCCAATGAGAACATCATCTGTAATAAATGAAAAAAATTAATGTCAGTTACCAACAGACAAGGAGAAATAAATATATATTTCATTTCTATTTATCTTGCTTCATAAACGATTCATAGCAATTTAAAAAAAAACGACTTCGATTACTTGCTACATGAAGATTTATTATTTTGGTGCACAACACTAAGAGAAACGAAATGAATGAGGTAGGCTCTTGCCCAGGATGAGCAAGTCGGAGGTGTAGGAAGCATAAAGCCAAGATATTAAATATATTATATACCTGAAAACTAAAACATGCCGATAGCTCCTTGCTACAACCAACTAGCAACATGTAATTAGTCGCCCACTCTTCCATTTGTTCCTCTGTCAGATGATCATTTCTTGTCCTCCTTTCAACACAATCATTATTTTCTTGGTCGTCATAATAATCACGAATTTCCGATATAAAATCATTCAAACGTTTTAATAAACAATGTACCATACTTATATAAATGTAAAATATAAAATGTTGCATAGTAAAACGAAGTTCAGAGAGTGCGTCTGCTACAAATAACACAATAATACTTAGAGAAGGAAGCTTGTTTTGGACAAGAGTTTTATAATATATCCTTGTCGGTAGCCTAATTGCGGCACCTAAGCATACAACTACAGCGGTAGTAATGAACAAGTTCTTTAGTTTTCTTGAACATTTTTTAGTTGTACCAGTATTGAAACACTGGTGAACGGCTATTAAGTTCTTCAAGAAACTTTTGTAAGAGCCTGAACTTTGAATAGCACCAACCATTATAATAAAATTGCTGAAAAAATTCATGTAATGAAATGTGATTTCTATGCATATACGATATGAAGGGATGTAACCAGCATATACAATTGAAAAATCATAAGTGGTTTTTAACAATATCACTGCAGTAATCAATATCTCTAAAACGACACGTATGATTTGAGTTTTACTATAATTTATTTGAGAACTATGATTTCTGTAGACACCCATCATATTTTCTGCCTTTATAATCAAATCTAACGTTGAGTGTTTCATTTTTATGTTGACAGTATGCACGTTTGAAGTCTGAGTCGACTTTGAAGTGAATGGGTTGATCCATATAATATAATTATAATCCATTCGAAAGTAATTGAATAGTAAAGAAAAACCGGCGTAATGCGTGTCGGGACTGTCGCGCCACACGTAGTGGATGGTTCCGTAGTCAAAATGCATTTTAACTACTAATAAAATATTTTTATTTATAAGTTTTTCTCAAAGATACTGCAAAACAAAGTCATCAATTATATGACATCTTTAAAGTATTCTGGTGCAATAGGAAGATGGAGTCATACAGGTCGAATAGCACTGTCACTTTTATGGTCTCTTTACTTAAAACAGACATTCTGGGAAGTAGCGAGACGGCCCCAACATAAGTATTGTCATAACTTACAATACCCGTTTTTGGAATTTGACTACGGAATCTAAAAACCCCATGATTAATTCGTATTTCAATCTACCCAGAAAAATTTCATATTTACTCGTATATTGAATGTCACCATTTGATTGATTTTGTAAGGATAAGTGTACGGACGAAATAAAATAAATAAGTAAAATGATAAGGTAGTGTTAGCAATTAACGTAATGCTTACCTTAGGTCTTATTATATACTGCAAACACGCCAATACAACGCCATGTGAATGATGGATTACTTTTATCCTACAATAAACCCCTATATCTTAATAGCATTCACATATTCATACTAACACCCAATCTACTAATCAAGCGAATTCGCGGGTAGTTTGCGACGCGCGATCACGCGTGCCTCTCAGTCGAGGTTGGCAGTTACTAATGATCGGACGTCTCACGATTAATGAATGTACTCTGCGCTATTAGTTATGCCATCTGTGATATCGCACTGTTTGGCCATTGGTCACGATCTTGCGACCTGTTTGACGGTTTGACCCCCGTCTACTTGAAAACTAAGTTTTGGGGACTGTTTCACACATAATGATGTTGGGTTGGGGTAGTTTGAGTTAGATTGTTGGGGTAGTTTATTTTGTTTGGTTTACTTTGTGGCCTAGTAGAAATAGGCTAATAATAAATGTGGATAGTAGTGAATGCGGTTTAGTTCATTTTGATTATGTAACGGGATTACTACAATTCTTAAAATGAACATGATCTTATCTTATCTTATCTTGTGGAGGGGCCGAGAAATAACTCGGACACACACATTGGGATCTTTTGTGTGCCCCTAGATAACTTACTCCTCTCCAATCTAGTTGAAAACTCTTTTCAAGAGTTTTACAACTTAAGCCTTGTATTAATACTGAAACGTTTAATAAGTATGTTGCTACTTACTCAAGAATTTTTTTAAATACATGTAAGGCAGCTAAGGCCTTGTACATTAGCAATAAGGTTAAATTAGCAGAAAATAAAATAAAGACGGTTTGGCAAATTATAAACAATGAAACGAACAGGAATAAAAGAAATAATACTGATTACACGCTTGAGACCACACACAGGCTTATTAGAGATAACAAAACAGTTGCTCAAGAATTTGTATTTTTTTTTACCAACATCCCAATTAAAACTACTGAAACCTTAAATTCTTCGCCCTCGCTTGCTTTTGGATTATCAAACGCGAACGTTTCAGCCTGCCCCAATGAATTTAACTTTTCTCATATAAACCCCATAACAGTAATAAAAGCTTTTAAGCAAATCAAGATAAAACCGACCGAAGATCTATGGGGAATGTCCATCAAAGCTTGTACCTCCATTATTCAGACTATAGCGCCGTACTTAGCTTTGATTTTCAATTTGTGTGTGGATCAAGGAGTCTTTCCGGATCTAATGAAATATAGTAAGGTTATACCACTTTTTAAATCCGGGGACAGTGAAGACACTAATAATTATAGACCAGTGTCCGTATTGCCGGTTTTCAGCAAGGTATTTGAAAAGATAATGCTAAATCAAATGCTCATTCATTTTAATACGAATAACATCTTGCATGATAAACGGTATGGTTTCACCAAAGGACGTTGTACAACTGACGCTGGTGTCACCCTATTAAAACACATATTTAATGCGTGGGAAGAGTCGCAGGATGCCATAGGTATCTTCTGTGACCTGTCGAAGGCGTTTGATTGCGTTAATCATGAAACATTACTTCTGAAACTTGAGCATTACGGGCTAGGTCAATCAGCGTTAAGTTTAATTAAATCTTATTTGAGTGATAGACAACAATTAGTTCAAATAAACGGTGTGAATTCGTCGGGGTTAAATGTGAAAATGGGGATACCCCAGGGCTCAATTTTAGGTCCTTTCTTATTTTTAATATACGTAAACGATTTACCCCATTTATTGGAAGGCAAACTAAATATGATGTTATTTGCTGATGACACATCTTTAGTTTTTAAAATAAATAGACGTACTTGTCAGGTTGACGACGTAAATAACGCGCTACGGCAGGTTCAGGATTGGTTCACTGCCAATAATTTAGTTTTAAATGGTAAAAAAACCAAATACGTAAAATTTTCCTTGCCAAATGTCAAAAGTACTGATTGTGACATTATATTAAACAAGGAGAAGCTCGAATTTGTCGATAAAACGGTTGTTCTGGGGATCACGCTAGACTCAAGGTTGCAATGGGGTCCTCATTTAGTATCACTTGCGGGGCGGCTGAGTTCGGCAGCTTATGCTGTCAGAAAGATTCGTCAATTTACTGATGTGGATACCGCTAGGCTAGTCTATTTTAGTTACTTTCATAGTATAATGTCTTACGGTATCTTACTATGGGGAAGGGCTACAGACATTGAGTCTATTTTTATTCTGCAAAAACGAGTCATCAGAGCGATTTACAATCTTCGCCGGCGCGATTCTCTAAGGGAACTGTTTAAGGACATTAACATCATTAATATATTTATGAAATCATCATGTACGTGAGAAAGAATTTACATCTTTTTAGTAAAAACGGAGACAGACATAATTACATTACTAGAAATAGGGACCAATTAGTTCAACCAGGTTTCAGACTGGCAAAAGTGGCCTCATCTTTCATGGGGTACTGCACAAAATGTTACAATAAAATTCCTCCCCACATTCTAGAACTGAATGAAACGAAATTTAAAAATTGTATAAAACGCACACTATGCAGGCAGGCATATTATAAGTTGGGGGATTACATCACTGATAAAAATGCTTGGCTCAATGCTAGTCCTGCTCCACAACCACTAGGGCGCAAAAACAAATGATATGTTTATGTTTGTGTTGTATAGACTCCATTTGTTTTAGATTGTATAGCTGCACAGCACGTGTGTGGGTACTATGTACCCAACTGTAAATCTACCATTTGCTATACCTATGTGTCGTTCGTTGACTTGTGTGTGCCCTGGCAGTTGAGTGTGTCATGCTCTCTCAAATGTCTCTCTGATGGTGGCGCGTGTGTTGGATCATTCGGTTCCCTTCATGATGGGTGAGCTGGGTGGTGCCGATTCATGCGTCATGTTCGTGAACGGGCGCCGTCAGTTGGGATTGGTCATAACTTAACTGCTTCGGATGTTAATGTTTTTCTAGTACCTATTATATAACTGCACAGTACATGTATGAGTACTTTTCATTGTCCTCACATATGTGAATTTATTAATGTATGTACTCATGTACCTAAATATTGTAAAAATCATTCTTTTTTAAAAGAGTAAGTATGCAGTTTCTTGTGCATTCTTCTCCATAACAAGCTACTTTCCGAATGCACGGTAGAATCAACTTTTATTCCATGTAAATTTAAATTGTGACATTCAAAAGTGCCGCTTGGTGGCCCAGTTGAAATAAATATCTTTTGTCTTTGTGTCTTTTGAGACTAGGAGATATGAGCCTATAGTTTTCTGGTTTAATAGATATATTTATTAACACACACTTTATGTCACAAATATCAGTGCAGCCCTGGCTCTTGTGATACTGTACTAGGAAGTCCTGTATCACAAGAGCCAGACCTCTCCAAAAACAGGGAATATTATAAAAAAGGATCATGATAGACAGAAAATATAAAAAAATAATAATATTACAGTTATAGCATGCAAACATTATTAGTTAGGTATACAAACTAAGATTAAAAAGGGGAAATTGATATCCTTAAAATTAAAACAAAGATAATAATAAAAAAAAAGATAAACATTGAATAAAATAAAATTTGACAATAAATTTAAATGATCAGCATTTAATACATTACAATTATTAACATTGGCTAGATTAGAATAAGAATAATTAACATTGTATAAAAGTATAATGAAACATTGCATTTAAATTAACAGGGCAGAGTGTGCCACTCACCCCGAGTGTATGTGGGGAGTGTGGGGGGTGTGTGGGTGTGTAGTGTGTAGTGTATATTGTTAATGATTGGCAATTCAAGTTACGCTTCCAATTAGGTTTTCTATTTCCTCATAACTGAAACCGTCCAGCCACTGTGTAACCCTTTTCTTGAATTGGAAGTTGGTTAGGTGTTTAAGGTGTTTCATACCCATATCTTTACCGATTCTGTTGTATAGTCTTGGTGCAAGATAGAAGTAGTGCCTGTCAGCGAAGACACTCTCAGTCCTTTCAACTGGGCACCCATCCCTGCGCCCGGACGAGATTGGCAACCCAGGAACGACGAATCGGTGGTAACGTCGCAGACATTCGAATATAAAGATCTTCCGAACGCTAAGAACTTTGGCGTTTTCGTAAACTATAGTGGTGGGCGTTCGGAATCCTAGAGATAAAAGAACCTTCAGTACAGCACGCTGCGCACGTTCCACCTCAATCATATGAGTACTACCAGTGCCTCCCCAGGCGCAGACAGCGTAACCCAGGATACAGTGACAGAGGGCTTTATATATTTGCATCAGAAGTTTGGAGCTGGCAACAAGTCTCAAGGTTTTAAAAATATGAATCAGCTTGCGAACTCTCTTGGCTGTGCCTGAGACATGTTGCGTCCATTTGAGGTTCTCGTCAACGATAACTCCCAGATATTTAATGCAATTTGATCTTACTAGCTCAGGACAAGCGCAGGAGGCACGGCTAGAGACATTCCTATTGCAGGGGAAAGTGTGGATGGAAACTTTAAAGTTTTTGGGGCTACCCGCTTTCGTTTTGCTGAAGCACAGGTACTTCGTTTTCGAGGCGTTTAATAATAGTAGACTGTCCTCAAGCCACGCTGTTACTCGGGAAAGACCCACCTCACAGACGGCCTCCAGGCCAGTCCACGACCTTTCATGGAACAAAAGAACCGTGTCATCAGCAAACATCATGACTTCTGCTTTGTCAATTGTCGCATCACAAAGCTCGTTTATGTACACCAGGAATAGTGTGGGGGCAATTGTACTGCCCTGGGGAACTCCGTAAGTACAGGCAGCGTCATCACTAGTCATGCCATCGAGCCGAGCGCATTGACTTCTTCCCGAAAGGTAACTCAATAACCAGTCCTGGGGCACTCCTCTAATTCCGATATTGTCCAATCTGCTGATTAAAATAGGAATCGAAACTGTGTCGAATGCCTTCTGTAAATCAAGGAAAATACCAACACATTTTTCTCCTTTATCTATGTGATTAGTGATGTTTTCGGTGAGTTTCAGGATAGCGTCATTGGTGGACCGATTGGCTCTAAAGCCGAACTGGTTAGATGATAGTATATTATTTAACTCCAGGTACCTAACCAGTCTCTTGTTTGCAAGTTTTTCCAGAATTTTGGACAGTGTACTGAGTAAAGATATGGGCCGGTAGTTGCTAACCAGGGTTTTATCTCCAGCCTTAAAAATGGGAACAACGGCAGCTCTTTTAAATGTTGCAGGAAAAACACCGTGGGAGAAACTAACATTACAGAGATGGTTTATTGGTGAAGCTAATTTGCAATTGAATTTTTTTAGTATGTTGGCGGGAATATTATCTAAACCAGGGGCACTGCCATTCTTAAGGCCAGATATGACCTGGATTACTTCGCCCTCGTCCGTAGGAGACAGAGCCATCGAATGTAGGAAGCCTTTCGATTTCCGTGCTTTCGTAGCCAGAGTGCCCTCCTCCTGCCTGAGCTTACTCAAAATTGTATTTGCCAGATTCTTCCCAATAGAAGTGAAGTATTTATTTACTTCATTGCGAGAATCTGCCGGGTTAGATTGAGTCGGAAGAAGCTCTGTTGGTTTGTTTGGGCCTTTCTTAATGTTGCACATGTCCTTAATAACGTTCCATGTCCTTCTTAGGTTGTTCTCGTTTTTGTTTAATTGAGTTTCGTAGTAAGAGCGCTTCAAAGTGTTTATCAAGTCGTTGCAGGTATTTCTATATCTAGTGTACTGAATTCGGAGATAATCGTCATGAGGGAATTTCTTAAGTTTATAATGCATTTTATCCCTTTTCCGTATACACCTCACTATGCTAGCCGTGATCCATGGCTTAAGTGGTTTCTTTTTTTTGGATAATATAGATTTCGATGTATTATTACTAATTAGTTGACGAAGCGTATTGACAAGAAACTCAGCGATTCCATCGACATTATGCGAGCTATAAAAACTGTCCCAAACGATGCTGTCCAAATCAGCCCCCAATTGTTCGTAGTTGACAGTTATTTTATAGTGCTCAGTCATGTTTTTTGCTAAGTTAGAGTCTTTTAAGAACAGCAATATAGGACTATGATCGGTAAGAGGGTCGAATATGTAGGTTTTGGCGTGCTTTTGTGTTTTGACCATGAAATGATCAAGACAGTTGCCTAGTCTGGTAGGCTTGTCAACCCCCTGTCTTAGGCCATGGGCAGCCAGCATAGTGATGTATTGGGCAGCGTGGCCAGTGGTCCTTTCGGGAAGGATATTGATGTTAATATCACCAGCAAGAATTATGTTTTCAGAGTGAATGGTAGCAAGCAGTTCGTCAAGAGCATAGATGTAGTTGGATGGATTGGAGTAACATGGTGGTCTATAAGAAGCAATGAGCGTAAATTTGTCTATGCTTATGACAAGACAGTTACCATCCGTCACTTCAGGCTCTTGAGCTTGTACGTTTACAAAGCAATCCCTGACGTATACTATGACACCATCGTTCTGATTGATGCTGCGTGTGGTTTGAAACGCAGTGTAGTTATCGATGTGATTAATAGTCGAGTCACTATCGACCCAACATTCAGTCAGCACTATGCAGTCGACATCAATGTCAATATTAGAGAGAAATAACATTAGGGCATCAAAATTTTTCTTAACACTACGAATATTCACCGCAAGGATCGTCAATGACGATGTAGATGTTGTGGAATTACTCGTAAGAAGTAATTTACAGGTGGAGGCGTCATCTACAACAGTACACTCGATATCACCGCTAGACTCAATTTCGTTACCTATTTCGATACTATCAAAATTGAATTTTATAAATAGGAACTCGTAGAACAAACTCTCTTGCAAAGCTCGCCACCGGCGTTTGATGAACCTTGTCTTCAGAAATACGTTTGGATAGTTGGGTAAGTTTGTAGGAGGAAATTTTATGGCTGCTAGACTGACCAGTCCAGCGATAACTTGAGGAAGTTTTATTTGAATTGGGGCAGGGTTTTGTTATAAGGTGAGTTGTGATGAGAATTATATAGTAAGGGTGTCTGCAATGGCGAGTTGTGTGAAATATCTTAACAAAGGGGTTGACAATTATGTAAAGAACGAGCTGGTAACATACATTGAAAGAAACAACAAAAGATAATACATAACTAAGTGATATTAACAGGAACTTATTGATCGGTATCGTACAAAATCTAGTCATAACCGAAGACAGTCACGACTGTTTCAACAAAAGTGCTAAACTCTCCTCATTGTTGATTCGAATGGCGGTGTCACTGTCTTTTTTACGTATATAGACACATCCATGAGAAGTCCAGCAGTACTTGTACTCGTTCGATTTACTAAAATCTCGAGCCAGAGCAAACAGGCGCTTTCCTTTGGTAGTAAGATTCTCCGAGATATAGACTGGTTGAGATGGGCCGTCAACTTTAATATCAGTTGTCGTTGGTGATTTCTTGTGTTCCTTCTTGTATGCTTTCAGCGATCCCATGAAATCCTCCTTTTTAAGTACAGAGGATAACTCAAAAATAATAGTATTGTTAGACGGACCTTTAGAATGAATACGGAAAATGTTTCTAATATCCGACCGAGGAATAGGTGATTTCAGGCAATTACCCAAGCGTTCGACCACTTTTATAAGATCGCTTTTAGTCTCAGCTGGTTTTTTGGGTATATTGCGCACTTCCAAGCTTCCAGAACGAGCATTTTTTTCAAGTGCTTCTAGCTTGATTTCCAGCTTACTTTCCAGCAATATATTATCATATTTATCCCAGCAATATGTTTCTCTGTGATAATTGCCGATATTCATACGGGCTAAGCCATTGGCAGTAAGAGTAGTAATAGATATAAGGTATTTATACAAAGCTCATGCTCGAGGCTCGGCCATTAGATATGCCGAGATAAAAGTTTTCTAAGTCCTAGCCCAGCAGCTTAATAGCGAATTCGGAAAGGCAAAGGATAGCATTACGAATGTGAGTTTACGCATTAAGGGATGAAAGCGAAACAAACGATGTAGTAGATGGAGTTTCTTGTGCGTTCTTCTCCATAAAAAGCTACTTTCCGAATGCACGGTAGAATCAATTTTTATTCCATGTAAATTTTAATGTAACGTTCAAAAGTGCCGCTTGGTGGCCTAGTTGAAATAAAATATCTTTGTCTTTGAAAAACAAACACCTGAGGGGTGACCATAAGCTCTTAGAGCAAGGTTATTTTGTGTGTGCGTAAGGGACAGATGTATATGACTTGTATACATCTGTCCCTTTTCCACAGTCGAACCATGATAGTTTTGACAAGTCATGGTACAAGGCCTGAGGCCTTTGTGCGAGTTTTTACTCACGCTCAATCGCGTTAACGTAAACGTCAATTTGTATTGAAACTGGATAAGCCCTCTCTGGTGTCAGTAAGGAGAAACCTCTTTTTTTGTATACATTTTGACATAAGAGATCATTTACGTTATCACGAGTGAGTACGTTAAAAAACTTGGAATAAGCACACTGTAGCCTATGTGATTGGTCGATTATTAAACTCTTTTATGGTGTTAAACCCTTTGCCTCGCCGAATTCACTTACGCAATTAGGCTGCAGGCGTTTGTATGTTACGCTTTCACCCCTTAAGGCGTAAACTCACATTCACATTATAATATTAACTTAGGATTAGGATAATTCAAGGTTCTCTTAATCTTAAATTACGTCAGTTTATTAATTTTAAAACTTTCGCGTTTCATTCGGCCGTGTTGCAACGACCGTGGTCCCGGGTAGACAAAAACCGGGAAACCGGGTAAACGTCGGGCGAAATAGGTAAACAAACAATCGAAATTATCGCGTTAAATTTCCCGTTATAATTATATTGTTTTCAATTACGTCAGTTTATTTCGTAATAAATACTATTTTTTACAAAGAAATGTCGTCAAGCTATTTCTTCAGAGGTAAGGTTGTTTCCGAAACTTTGATCAATAGAACCTTGAAAGATTTGTAGGCGTCTTTTTTCTTTTTCACCGGATGTTTGCTTCCCCTTCAGGATCTAGAGAAAACTTCTCAATTGGTCTGTATATGTCATCTGAACTCGAAATAGTAGTTCTCGTTATTGATCAACTAGATAACTCGATACAAACAGTAATAATGAAATAATACAATATAAATAATATTTCGTTATTTATACCCGACTATCCGGCTGGTCCTCGTGGGGAATTAGACCACTACCCTCCACCTAAAAATAAAAAAGAAAAAGTAACTACGTTAAAACTCTGCACTTTTAATGTAAGATCGCTATCGACAATAGAAAGATTTCTCGAATTACGTAATGCCCTAAAAAACATTAATTGCGACATCTTGGGGATTTCAGAAGTCAGGAAAATGGGCTGCAACATTGAAGAATATAAAGACTACATTTTCTTTTATATCGGGCAAACCAAAGGTCTACACGGAGTGGGATTCCTAATCAAGAAAAAGTACAAAAACAACAAAAAAACTTTACAGGAATTTCAGAACGAGTAGCACTTTTACAATTGAAGTTCAACATCTTTCCTATATCAATAATACAAGTATATGCACCTACAGAAAGATCACCCGAAGATGAAACTGAAAAATTTTACAGTGACATCAAAGCTGCTCACGCACTGGCTGACGGGCAAGTTGTAGTAGTGATGGCAGACTTCAGTTCTAAAATAGGCTGCCCGAAAACAAATCACTACCCTGTTATGGGAAAATACGGAGTCGGAGAACGCAACGAAAGAGGGGATCGTCTGATAAATTATGCTTACCAATACGAACTGTCAATTATGAACACATTTTTTAAGAAAAAAAGAGAGAATAATGTTGTTCCATATTGTCTCCTATACCAAATACTAGTAAATCATCCACTAATGCCTCAACTCTTTCTAGACCCTGGATAACTTCACTCATTTTCATTTGGAAATAATCTGGTGAAGAAGAAATGCCAAAAGGAAGTACTTTCCATCTATATTTTCCAAATGGAGTCCAGAATGTTGTTAGTTTACTACTATTTTCCGATAGATTCAGGTGCCAAAATCCTTTTTTAACATCAAAAGTGGAAAATACTTTAGCCATGCCTAGTTCAGGCAAAATCTCATCCACTGTTGTGAATTGATAACGTGGTCTCAAAATAGCCTTATTCAGTGGAATTGGATCTAAACAGATTCTGAATTTGTTTTTCTTTTCAACAACTAAAATGTTACTCACCCAATCTGTATGATTTTCTTCCTTGGTTATTATGCCTTCACTCTCTAATCTACTAAGTTCCTCTTTCAGTTTTGACCGGAGAGCCACAGGGACACGTCGTGCTTTCTGGATAACTGGAGTAACTGCAGGATTCACTTCAAAATCAACTTCACCTGAAAAACTTCCTCTACCTTCAAATACAGACCTATATTTATTAATAATATTATGTGTTTCCTTTGCGTAACTACAAGAAACTTCCTTGCAGAATTTCACAAGGCCCATATCGAGACAAGTCTTACACGAGAGCAGAGGGATGTGTGGGGTATGGACAACTTGAAAGGTTACTTTGTGTTTAGAAGTATGACCTGCTATTTTCACTTTGAGATTAATGTCTATTTCACCATCAATAATAATATTGTGTCCACTGAAGCTAAACAAGTTCTTCTTTGATGGCCTCATCATATTTCGTACAGCTTCCGCTCCGAACATTTTCTGAACATTCCGTAGTCCGATGAGCGACTCATCTGCTGCAGTGTCAAGTAGGCATGTAGTCTGTTTCCAATCTTGATTTTTTTTAAATAGAACATTGCAATGTGCAAGATGTTTTTTTGAATTCTCCATTTTTCTCTTAATAAATGTAGCTTCCGAGTCTGTTTCTGAATCTGTGCATTCTTGACCTTCCTCATTAGTTGGATGATCTTTAATTTATCTGACCTTTTTCTTACACACTTTTTCCGAGTGATTACGACCTTTGCAAGACTGACAGACTTTCCCCCATGCTGGACATTGTTCTTTCTTGAATACGTGTATGTTAGCACAGAAGCGGCATTTTCCTTTTTTCGTTTCTTTTGTTTTCACTTTTTTTACTTCTGAGAAGGTTGAAACTGAAAGATTTTTTATCTGTATATTTGTGGCTTCTGAAGCTCTGCACAAATTTATGGCATCTTGAACCATCAAATTATCTTTTTTTAATAGTTCCTTTTTAAGTGTCATATCTCTGATGCCAAGTACGATCTTGTCTCTTAGCATTTCTTCCGCATATGTCTTGTAGTCACAGTCTTCCACCAGTTGCGACAGGTTACTGTAAAATATATCAAACGATTCTTCAGATTGTTGGTAGCTCCAGAATTTGTAACGATTGTAAATAATGTTTTTCTTAGGAACCATTTTAGAAGAAATTGTTTTTAAGACATCTTCGCTTGATGTAACGGTCGCTTGATTGACGCCAAAGTAGCCATATTTTCTTAGGGCTTCTTCACCTATGGCGCCAAATAGGATGCCGATCTTTCTTTGTTCTTTGTCTGCGGACCAGTTATTCATTTGCGTCGCCCTGCAGTAGTTCTTCCAAGATGCTTCGAAAATTTTGAATGCATCTTCCGGGTCGATGCTTGTATTGATGGGGGCCGGCCATGGCACGTTAATGGCTTGATTTGAGTTTTGCAAGCAGTTTATTTGCTCCTGCATCGATTGTAGGAGCCTTGTCTGCAGTTCGACGACTGCTGTTAGTGATTCCGTCATTTTTTATTATTCACCAACCGCTGCCACCATGTTTTAAAACTACTTGATATTTTTTAAGACTCTTTATTTTTGAGAAAAGGAGTGCCCGTGCGTGCTGGTGTGAACCGTTCTGGTCAGGCTCCGCGCAAAGACAAAAGATTTTCAACAACAACTTATAAAATAATTCTTAAAACTAAGGAATGGCTACTAGCCTTTTGGGCCATTGCCAACAGTATTGTCTAATAATAAGTTGTGAAATGTAGGTAACATAACAAATAATATGATTGTTAGTTGTCTCTGGTAGTGCGGGGCTCCAATTTCTGTCTGCAGGGTAAAGTAACCTAACACGAAGGAGATGCTCGCTTTGCTCGCTCACTTCAGCTCCCGTCATCTCCTTCGAACCTAACCTATCCGTGTCGGGGTTCCCTAAGCTCCCGAGCTCGCTTCGTTCGCTCTTGGACTGATTCATTGACCATAATTTATTATTTTATTGAATCTAACCCAAATGATTCACCAACATAGAGGGGACCTGGCACTCCGCTCCGCTCCCGCCTTAACCTTCTAACCTAATATAACCCATTCGAGTCGGATTGCTTTGAATCGGGGTGTTAACCATAAAGATGGTATCAATATTATATACTTATTTGAAACGATAGGCCTATAGATTTTCGATTAAATAAACGTTATATCCAATAACGTTATACGAAATAAGTTTTAGAGTATATATATGTTAAGAGAAAGCACAAGAAGGAAGGATTTAAAACACACGATATCACCAAATTTTAACATAGTTAAACATTGCTCCAGATACCAAGCAGTGGAATTGTTTAACGGGTTACCGACGGAGTTAAAACTATTAATTTATAGCTTCCACATATTTAAAACCAAGTTAAAGGCCTTCTTGTTGGAAAAATGTTATTATATACTCGATATCAGATTTTATGTCAAGAAATTAAACTTATAGATGAATTATTCTGACATTATAAATATATTTGATTTAATTAAACATTGTAATTGGTTAAGACATATTTTTATTAATTGACATTATAATTGTATGTGACATAAATATTGAATAAATTTGACATTCTAATTTGTTTGTGACATATTATTATAATTATTTATTTTTTTAAATTTAATTTGACATTATAGTGCTCGGGACATCTAATGGATTATTTTGACATTCTAATAATGTTTATGACTTATTGATTAATTTGACATAATAATTGATTATTTTGACATTATGATTGTTCGAGACATATTGATTGCTATGACTTGTAAGATTTATTGGAATAAATCAATATTCTAGTAATTGTTTTTTGTCAAAATGAATTAATTTGATATTATATTTGCATGTGAAATATATTTTATTGAACTGTAATGCTAATTGTTTGTGACATATTTGATTAATTTGACATTTTTAATTTGTTTTTTTCTGAAATATTTGAATGATCATTCACTATAATGGTTTGCAACTTATATTTGTAAGATTAATATGACATTGCATCTGTTTGTAAATATTTTTAAATCGATATACATTTTGATACAATATTTTAATTAATCTTTATGTAATAATTGTAATGCAGTTATGTTTCACCAATTCTTGTAATTATGTAACCAATATTCGAGACAATGTTAATTGTTTGTGAATAAATAAAGGACAGGAAAGGAAAGCATTCTCGCAGCACACTTTGTCTATATTTAAAGAAATTTTATCAACAGTTGGTATAACTTACGTTTATTATATCTTGTGAACGTTATTGAAATGAAAATATACCAAATAACTTTATACGGTATGAGACGCACCCCGAATAGAGAAATGTGAAAGCAGAAGACATTACGCCGACGTCGAATAAATTAGAATAAGAGCAAGAGAATGCTGATGAAAACTTAAAACGAGTTTCATTCGTCATTCATTAAAATTCTATCTCTTAATAGGAACTTAAGTACCGTTACGAATACGGCTAGAGGAGCACTAGAGCACTAGTGTCATTACGTTTAACGACTTCAGAAGAATAATAGCGCTCTAATTTATTAGATACTTACTAAGTGAAAAGGTTGAGATTACCCTCACTAATGAATTCGAAACATCTGGAGCGAAATCCTGCGTTATTAATACCCGACAATTGTAATAAAGGAATTAGTGCTTCAGTGCGCCTGGAGAATACGCTAATTTGTAGGTGCTTGTCTTTTTTGTATTTATAGTTAAGATTTACCTATTAAAATGTATAGGGCGTTATCGTTTAAGATGACTAGGGATTAGGATTAGATTACACCATAGTACGTAGTAACTAATAAGTAATCTGTGACCATAGAATTGCTATTATCAAGCGGCAGGCACAACGTTTTACTGTGACTTACCTATGTATAAATAGAAAAGATGGCCTCGAGGAAAAGGCCAAGGAATATAAATAAAGTTCTTACTATGCCAAATCCAGCCAGCAGCCTAATTGCGCAATTGAAATCGGCAAACAGTATGAACAATCGACCAATCACATAGACGGAAATCCACATTGCGTTATTCATCTCGCATGTGATTAATCGATTGTTCTTAATACTCTTTGCCTTGCCGAATTCACATATGTACGCAATATGGCTGCAAGTAAACACATGGTGTTTCTGAAAACCCTGTGTAACGCCTGTAAGCCTTTGCATGGTAACACGTTAACTCTCTGCCACAGTTTTCGCTAGGGTCATTCAACGGCAAGTATAGTCCCTAAACCAAACCCCAGTGTCCCACGTTCAGCTCCTACCGCGTGTCGTTGGTGTCTCATCCCATACAAAGAAACTGTCCCGACGTACTATATCTAGTGATTATTTTTTGTACATCGTACGATTTGGTGATCTATCTTTCGCCGTGGAACGGAACAGAACGCGATCGATTTACAAAATATAATCGGTATAATCAGATGAATAACGCTAGTTACGTCGGCACGGTTTCTTTCTATGGGATGAGGCATATGTATGCTAGTGCTAGTATTATATTATCTGTGCCTATTTGTAGGCGATGGCTACCCCGAAGGAAGTTTGCAGTGAACGACATTTGTAATGAATTTATCCTACATTCTGTGGGTCCCACTGAATGGTAAACTAATAACATAGAAACGCGGTAATCGAACCCGTGACCCGTAGCACAGCATTTAATAGCTCCGCCACTGCCTCAACCGTGCTATCAACTCGACAAAAGTTTCAGAAAGTACTTACCAGACCGTCTCTAATTAAGTTTCTCGCTCGGCGAATAGCTAAGCTTTCCTGTAGATTGAATTTTACTGTAAAAGCTGGGATCACACGTCGACATCCCATCGTGCATACTTGGAATGTTACGGAAGTGATGATATCAGAACCGAAGTCGGCATCAAAGATTTTATATTTGTTTTTTTTAAATCATAACCAGAATCGGAGGCGGAGGCTGAATAGAATAAAGAATAGAATAATGATTTATTTGCACAGAAAGTAGGTACAATATACAGATGTTATAATAATATTAAGTGATCCTTATACTTTCTACCTTAACTAAGGCATGCAAAACAGTTGTATTTAACAAATCAAACTTAATTGAAACAATACAGGCATAACACCAGCATAGTACAAGCACAATGTCAAAATAAATTAAAATTAAAGTTTATAAATATACATTATTAATTATTGGGAAGTATTCCAGTCGATAGCCATATCATTATTATTCAAGTCAGTCATCATCTTAGTTAGGTTAATTTATGTGTCATGATCAGTCTGTATCAGTCTGTCATGATTGAATTAAAATTTAGGAATTGGTACAGAAATGTCAGGATTAATTTAAGTATTCATCGTTTAAAAATTCGCAAATCGTGTAATAACATTTATTAGTCAATAAATCTGTCAATTTCTTTTTAAAGACTGGAATAGCCTGAGTTTTTATGTTATCAGGTATTTTATTAAATATGATCGGGCCCATACATAAAACACTTTTCTTTAATAAGGCGGTGTCATAACTACCTACATGTAGCATGTTTTTATATTGTTTCCTTATTGGCCTGTTTCTATTATCGGATAATTTATTAAAAAGATACATATTTGATTTAACAAAGACAGCCATTTCGAAGATATAAAGAGATGGTAATGTTAGTAATTTCAGGGACTTAAACATAGGTAGGCAGCTATCTGTTACTGTTAAATTACACATTACCCTTAAACATCGTTTCTGAGCCTTGAACACCTGTTCTCTCAGGCTACAATTGCCCCAAAATATTAAGCCGAAGCACTCCGAAGCTCAAGCACTTCTTCTGCTTGTGGCTTCCAAGTTAGTTGGCTATCTGTCATTATACCTAGGAACTTAGCAACTGTTACTTGGTCAACTTTTTGTCCATTATGATATAGATGTAAGATTTCTGGTGCAATTCGTTGATAAAAATGCATAACATTCGTTTTTGTAAAATTAATCAATAAATTTTTTAACGTATTATTTATGGTCTCTTCATATGTATTTCTGTCCAGGCATTTAATCAAGGCAGTGCTATCGTCAGCGAAAAGGACCATAGGATGTTCAATGTGTCGTGGCAAGTCATTAATGTACAGTAAAAACAATAAAGGGCCCAGCACACTGCCCTGTGGTACACCAAACCTAATTATCCTTACTTTAGATAGAAATTTAATCTCACTCTTGGTTTTGAGGCATATTTTTGTGATCTCTGTATGCTGCTTACGGTTGCTGAGGTAGGATTTTAAGAGTTCAAGTACATTTCCCCTGATTCCTATGGCATTTAATTTATTTACTAAGGTTTCGTGATCAACACAATCAAATGCCCTCGTCATGTCCGTAAAAATTGCACAAACTGGATTTTTTTTTTCAACATTTTGCAATATAACATTTACCAGATCGTAAACGGCCATATCTATGCCTTTATTTTTTCGGAAACCCTTTTGTTCTGCACATAAAATGTCATATTTAGATAGAAAATTATTGATCGAGTCATAGAGGATTTTTTTAATAACCTTTGCAAAAATTAGTATTAATGCAATTGGTCTATAATTTTGATAATTTGCGAGATCTTTATTATCGTTTTTTTTTTAAAGAGGTTTGACTATTACTGTTTTTAGGTTGTCCGGAAATACACCAGAGCTAATACATACATTTAGTATGTGACTTAGATGTGAAGCGATATCAACCGATACGAATTTTACGACCTTCGTTGATATACCATCATATCCAGTGCTATGTTTATTTTTTAATGATTGTATCGCTCTTAAAACATCTTGCGGTAATACTGGGTGCATAAACATTGAGTTTGGGTTACTTGTTAAATTCTTACCCCCAGTTTCCCAGGTCAAAATTATCGGAGAATTAATGTGACAAATTGTCAAGCACGCGTTATCTGCTGTGATTGGCTGTTGAAAATTCATTCAACCAATCACAGCAGATAACGCGTGCTTGACAATTTGTCACATTAATTCTCCGATAATTTTGACCTGGGAAACTGAGGGTTAGTGTCCGGTGGTGTCGTCATATTTTTTTGCGTTTGGTCTATAAAATAATCATTAAAAGCGTTGGCAATTTCTGTCGGATCAGTAATGGTCTTATTCTGAATTTTGATTTGGGAAATCGGTTCGGTAATTCGGTATTTATTATTTATAACCTGCCAAGATGCTTTAGATTTATTGCTTGAGGTGTTAATAAAATAATTATTTTGGGCTTTTTGCGTTAATTTAATAATTTTCCGAAACCTGCGCGAATAGTTTCTGAAGGTGATTTTATTACAAATTGATGGTTGGCATCTGTATTTCCATAATAAATATCTTTGTTTTCGACTTTTCGAAGAAAGATTTGTTAAGCGAAAGCAGGTTTAGTCAAAGCTTTTTCACAAAAAATAAACCGACTTCAAAAGTAAAACACTAAAATGTGCAAAATAACTTTCGTTTCGGAAGTCGGTGTCTTTGGTACCTCTTGTTTTAATAATTTATCGACAATTAAATCAATCAGTCCTTTTTTAGGGTTCCGTAGCCAAATGGCAAAAAACTGAACCCTTATAGATTCGTCTTGTCTGTCTGTCCGTTTGTCACAGCCACTTTTTTTCGAAACTATTATCCGTATTCTGTGAACCGCGTTAAGATTTTCACACAAAAATAGAAAAAAACAATAAATTTTGGGGGTTCCCATACCTACTTGAAACTGAAACAATTTTTATTTTTTCATCAATCCCATACGGGTATCTATGGATAGGTCTTCAAAAATGATATTGAGGTTTCTAATATATTTTTTTTCTAAACTGAATAGTTTGTGCGAGAGACACTTCCAAAGTGGTAAAATGTGTGTTTTAGAACTTACAGGGCCTCTGTAACTTCTAAAATAAGAGAATGATAAAACTAAAAAAAATATACCATATAAACTTCCACCGAAAATTGGTTTGAACGAGATCTAGTAAGAAGTTTTTTTTAATACGTCATTAATTTACCGCAATTTACCAAGTACGGAACCCGGTTTTTTTTTCAATTTATTTAGTATATTGACAAAATACCCATAATATCTCAATTTACACATTCATGCTATTTGTCGCTAAAGGGTTCGGTTGTATGCTCCATATCTTGAAAACTACTTCGACCGATTTTCATGAAGCTTGCACTATTCCCTACGTTGAGAATAATAAAGAATGATCAAGATCCGATAAGTAGTTTCGGCGAAATACGTGGACAAACATACATACGTACAAACAATCATACATTCACTTATGAAATTTGGCAAACGTGTTTAGAAGCCCATACAGAGTAACATATTAATCATGTGAATATTGTGAAATTCCAAAAATATTACATACATACGTGTCGAATTGATTACACCATTTTTTTATTAGTAAAAAATCCGACAGACTGGCAACTCGGCGCCGATGTTCAAGACTCTGGAGCCCAGATTTGACCAGTACCTCATTGCCGATGAGCCTCTTGACCCGTTTTCGATCATACATACATAGTTAATTAAGGGGGCGTCCACAAATTACGTGAGATGTTTAAGGGGGGGAGGGGGTCGAGTCAAATCTCATCTAATCTTACGTTGGAGAGAGGAGGGGTCTCGGCAAATATCACGCAATTTTTTTTCTGAAAGAAACAATAAAAATATATACTATTTTGGTCCATTTAATCCAGATTGTAAGATTTAATCTTAAGCGTAATCGTAATACGATTAAGATCATTCAATAATTCGTTCGAAAGAAAATAATTTCATTCATACTTCGACGTTATACATCTACTGATTGTCAAACCACCATATACAGCAATTTATTTTTTCTTTTCACAATAACAATCCAACGCGTTTACGTAAGAAACCCACATTTTGAAAAATCTCACGTGAGATTGGGGGATGGGGGAGGGGGTTGAATAAAATCTCACGACATCTCACCAGGAGGGGAGGGAGGTGGAGGAATTTAAAAAAACACCTCACGTAATTTATGGACGCCCCCTAATCAGCATTTTTAATTTCAGTTCAAAAATAATACGCCGCGTTGAAAAAAAAACAAACAAGTTTTCTAAAATCGTAATCAGTTAGTAAATTAAATAAAATGTGTGTAGTAGTTAAAATCAGTGACTCCAGATTGACATCTGATTTAAAAGTTTCGGAACCAAAATCGAAATCGGAGGTTTAAAAATAATCGGATGTACCTACCGACTTTTCGGAATCGGAATCGAACCTCCGTAACATCCCTAGTGCATAGTGTTTGTATATGTTGTTCTATGGTATATATTAGTGATGGGCGATTACTACTAAACTAATCGAATTAGTCGATTGTTCAGTTTAGTCGATAAAAGTCGATAACAATCGATGTTAGTCGATTGTTATCGACTAGCAACGTGCGGCGAGCGACCATGACTGATACGGTTACCGCGACAACTTTAACTACTAATTTGTAGCGCAGCGCACCCGTTACTATACACGTGCATAGTGCGTACTACTAAATAAGTAATAACAAAATATGGTGCGGCGAGCGTGCGCTGCGCTACATATCAATAGTTAAAAGTCTGTGCGCCACTACTTACGTACGACTGCAGCTAATATGCGATTGTAGCTAATAGATTATTGAATCTATCTAGTAATCTCCAATTCGCCATTAGTTGAGGGAACATATATTACAAAATTACGAATAGATGAGTAGACTAAAATAAGAATTAAGTTAAAAACTTATATTTATTAAAATTGTTTTTCCACAAAACCAACTAAAGTTAACGAATTGAAGTGCTAATTCTAAATTTAACTACTAATTATAAACGCAATTGACACAATACCGTCCCGCATGCATCGCCACGCGCGGCCTTACGCAGTTCAACGCACGTTAGTAACTAGTTAGTTGTTTGTCGATTGTTATTCGAATAATAATTGTGAGGAACTACTAAATCAACAATCGAATGAGCAATAGGACAATTTTCGATTCAGTCGATTGTTTTTTTTTGCAACAATCGCCCATCGCTAGTATAAATGTGTATTATTCTATATCGTTAGTTGTGTGTGTGTAGTCAAGAGTCTGCAGCAGTCTCCTGCTGTACCATCTTAGGTGTATGAATGAGGGAATATGGTAGATAGCATGCGGCCTCATGTACCCCTCACGTACCCCTGCCGGGCGAGCACGGCCTTTGTGATAGGCTTGAGTCACGCATTTTATCACGGTTTTTGCTCTCAAACTGTGATAAAAATGTGTGACTCAAGCCGGTCACAGTGGGCCGTGCTCGCCCGGCTGAGGTGGTCACGGCGTGCAACTTACTCCCCAGATGAAGGTCCGGTGACGGACAGCCGCAGCGGGTTCGCGGTGAGTGCTAACGCGTGCACGTGTTCCCGCCATAAGCGGCACATGAGGACACCGTGGAGTTTTATTGGGTTAGAGTCCCACATAACTGCGGTATCTCCCCGTGGTAGCGCAGTATGCTTGAGCATTAAACCAAGCAAAAAAAAAAAGAAAGTAGGCCGCTGCTCAATTTGACAAAAAGGGGTTTTAAGAAGGAGATGGTAGGTTCCCACTTCCAAGAGCAACAACTTGGGTGAATCATACAACAATAAAACCACAAAAATATACATGCATGGTGTTTTATTACACTGTACAATAAATATTGGGCTGTATACAAAATATAGAGGAATTCCAAAAGATATTGTCAACACTCTAGCATACGTTAACATGAGTGTAAAACGACTCCTAACATATGTTTTAAAATTCATAAAATACAACTAACTTAGCAACCACTTGCTTAGGGCTTCGTGAACTACCGAAATATTCCATAGGCCTAAAGATGCTATTATTACAACTTACATTCGCGGATATTTCGAGCAATACGATTGGCACCCTTAGCTTACAACTACCGCTGTTGCGTGGAACATTATGTGTTGTTTTTAATTACAGATATACTCATATATTTATATAATTGAAAGACTCGCGTTCGACCACTATCTCACCTGATGGCAAGCGATGATGTGGTCGACGGTGAAGCAAGCTTGCCTAGAAAAACCTATTCACTCTAGACTTAAAGAACCCCAGGTTGTAGCTATCGGAAACACAGACTGCGGCAAGGAATTCCACTCCTTGCAATGAAAGTATTGATTGAATACAATTGCCGATTAGGTTCATTCCATCGAAGACTTCATCCATTGTTAACCATCGCGAGATCCAAATCAAGAGGGAGTTCAACAGGAATAAATACCAAAAAGTATTTGTGCGAATGAGCGCCAGAAAAGCTGCTAAATCTGGGCTTAGACAGATAAAATCTCTTTATGCCTTATAAATATTTGCCGCAGCAAATAGTTCATGTTGTATAGACCACTGTATAAATAATTCAAAATAAAATTTCAGTAATAAATAAAAATTCAGATCATTGATTTATGACTATCAAAAAAGTATCACACATCAGAATAGTTTCAGATCATTAAATTACTCAACGCATCTCAACAGATTTAGACATCCAAAAAGCTGCCACAGCAGTTCAAAAAAATAACAAAAAAAAATGTTTACAATGATTTTATTAAAAATTGAGCGTCTATTATCAAAGTCGGCAAGAATTTGTTACAAATGACTAGTCCAGCTATTCAAAAATTGAGCTAATCTTATCGACAAACCTGTAACTCGTCAGAGAGGAATCTAGCGTAAGCTTCAATAGAACAAGAATTCACCAAAGGGACAAAAGTACATACATACCAAAATTTTGATATGAAGGTCGTATTCCTAGATCGGACTGTAATTCCCCTACGAAAAGTAAGCGTTTCAAACAAATATGATTTTTATAAAATTTGAAAGTTCAAATTTGTCTAAGCGAACAAGCGTTTACGAATTTGTACCTTAAAATACACTCCAATGAAACTTTAACTTAGCATAGTCACAGTGAATTGACAAAATCTCAAAACGATAAAATTTTACCCCTGCGATAACTTACAAACATTTGTAAGACCGGCTTTCAAATCTCTATTCTAGTGATGTTACAATATGTCCGAATACGTGATCCCTTTTTCTTGACCCACAATTTGAAAACACTGCTCTATATCATTGCAAATATATAAAACTAGCGGACGCCTTGCGGTTCCACTCGCGTAGTACCCTTTCCCGTGGGAATACAGGGATAAAAAGTAGCCTATGTCACTCGGGGATAGTGTGGCTTCCCAACGGTGAAAGAATTTTTGAAATCGGTTCAGTAGTTTCGGAGCCTATTCGGTACAAACAAACAAAAAAATCTTTCCTCCTTGTGATATTGTTTATATTATATTTATATAAAATAACAACAAATGTTCCACGCGACAGTATCTACAACAGCATTGTATAAATCACACCCCGACTTAGTCGCTACCGATTTGAGACCCAAATTCACCTCACTAATACATTTGCCAACTTCATAATATAAACATCAGTTCATCTTTGTGAATTATTTCATTTTCAAACATGAGATCGCGTGCAAAAATATGTATACTCTTAGCGTCATTCAAAAGCCATTTGCTTCCCATATTTAAGGCTCGGCATTTCAGACTAATTTACAAGTTAAAATTTTTGGAAAAAAAATAAGTTTTTAATGAAATTTTGGTAGGCATATGTAAAATACCTAGGTCTAAAAAGTTAGTTAACAACGCGTGCCGCATGCTCTTGAATATTGATTGAGAAATATATTTTTTTCCAATTCAAAACAAACTTTTTTTAAACAAGCTTTTTTGCTTACCATGCATTCTCAACCAAACCAAACGAGTGTGCAAAATTTCATCTAAATCGGTTGAGGATATCTGCTTTAAAATTCAGTAGCAAGATTTGACCCGAGCATACATACATAAAAGGGTATTGTGCTGTGCATAGGTATCTTCAAACAATATTTCACTTCATAGTTAGAAGGAAAACGCTTTTGAATATCGAAAACTGTGTCCATATTTTTGCACGTGACTGTGCCGATAAACTACATTTATTAGTAAACACTCACGGGTGGTATTAATAAATGTAGCTGTCTGTACATTGATACAATAGTCATAGTGTTCCATCTTTAAAGGCCTGCCCTCTTGGAGTCAAATACTTGAAAGCTATTTATTGCACATGAAAATGTATATCTTATTTAATGAGAAAACGATTAAACGGGAACGGAAATACATGAGCTTCAGAGGTATACTAATTTCGACTTTACAGACTACAACTTTAAGTTCGAATTAAAATTCTTGAGCGTCAATCTGAAATTGTGTTTCTATTCATATTATATAAAATATTATCTAAAACACATAAGTAACTATAATTAACATGATTTATGAATAAACCGGTATACTACCGAAAATGACCGTTCAACCAATTTTCAACATTATTGCAAAGGACATAAGAGCGAAAAATTATCGAAAAAGTTTAGGCAACGGTCAAAAATAGAGGTTATTAAAACGCGAGTGTGGGTTTATCACACGAGGCGAAGCCGAGTGTGCTAATAGTATCACACGAGTGTTTTAATCCCATACTCCATAGACAATGACACTATTTTTCTACATTAAGTCAATGAGCCCATAGGCTCTAATACATTAAAAAGTAAAAGGGTGCTATAAAAATAAAAAAGTTATTTAGTCTTATGATAAAAAAAATGTATTCGTATTTGGAACATTACGTTGTGAGTGTAGATAAACAATATTATATTCGTCCAAGAAGCCAGGCCTTTCAACAGCATGCTTTATTTCAGATACAAATACTGAGCACCTAACAATTGAATACAAAGATTATCGTATTATCTTCGCGTCAGATGTTAGTCAACCTTTGGCATCAATAAAAGTTAATTGATTATACACCAGTCTAAACTGTCAAACTGTCTTAAAACAGCAAAAGCAATGGATTCTAATAAAATAGCACTGTTACATCGAGATTATTATTTATATTATTCATAAACATTTCTGAGCCAATATAAATTTAATGTATTTTAAAAAAATCAACCAATTTTACGCGGCAGTGTTGACATTATATTGTTAGGCATGTTTTTTTTCCAGTGGCAACACTGTTTGCGCCACACAATGGCACTACTAAATGCAAATTTATCACTGACATTGGAAATAGAATCCGTAATTCATTTCTAACCGATCAGACCATTACATTAACAAAAATTTATTAAAACTAAAATACTAAGAAACGATATACAGAGTAAAGTTAAGAGGTATTTACACATTTAGCCTCAGTAAACCATCCATAAAAATGTACACATAATAAATAGATAACTTCTATCTAAAACAATCGTAAATAAACAATGTCGACTATCTCAATAAATATGCTAAAGCTTATGAGACTTACAACTAAATGAGTATAATTATTATGATCGAAAATTATGCGTTGTACTTAAATTAAAAATTAAAATCAGATCATTCCCTCTCACAAACGAAAGCAAGTGCAGATAAAATTCACATTAAAATTATCAAAAAGGTTGTACACCTTTGTGCCCGCCTTTAAAAATATAATTATGTTGTATATTGTACAAAAAGTTTATAATTAAAAATACGTGGTAGAAGCTATGGTGAGATTACACGTCATTGCATTAAATTGTGCCAAGGGACGGAATACTCGTAAGATTAGAACCACCCGACTCAAAAAGATACCAACATCAGCGCAATGAATCAAAAAATTTGAGCGTCATTTGTCAACCGTGTCAAACGTCAAAAAGCATTTTTTTTTATTTTGTTGCAAGAGACACTTACATTTCGTTGCTGTTTACAGCCTAATACTTTTTACACTTTTAATCACAGATTATAAACGATTTTTCTAACAATGGTTATTTATATACATTTTTACTCCCGGGAGGGATCTATATAAAGTCTTCCCAACGCAAAGGAGTTCCTTTGCTTCGTGGCACCCTATAAGAGCAATCTCATTGTAACTACATCTATATGATATAGGGGTAGTAGGCACTACCCTAGCGCTACGTCTTGGCACTGCTACCTCGAGAACCAAGTACTTGCGATACCAACGACACTGACAATTGTACTGGAGGAAAATTACAAGTATAATACACACCAATTATTCTAATTCATTAATATACATGTGGCTTCAAGCTGTGATAAAACTACACGTGAAATTTTGAGAAGTACTTACTAGAACTATCATAAATAAGGGTTACATGGCATTTTTATTTCATTTCACTCCAGTAAAATTGTCAATCCCATCATAAAATCGTCGCAAGCGAATTGAGTGTGAAATCGATATAAAAGAAATCTACAATCATTGAGAAAACGTTATAGAAAAAACGGCCATAAGTTTATAAAATCCCCCTGGCTGTACTTCGTCTAATTCGCTACGTTTGCAATGCGCAATTATGTGTATGCGTGTTGATTAACAGCTCTACTGCGTGCCGATCCTTCGTGGACCAACAACGCGTGTTAACATCCCAGTGATCATAATAATGTCCATCACGTGCAAAATCTACATTTTTGGTCATAAATATACTGATATACAAATTTTTATAATTACAATATGTTAGACTAAGGTACATAGTTTTACCAAATCCCATACATCTGTTAAATAAATACATGTCATATAACATTTATACAAGAACCACTCTCCCGACCGTTAGGCCCTCATAAACAGATCACATTCTTTGTCTTTTCAGATGTGCTTTACACTATTATGGAAATATCGCGAGGTTGAATCACGAAATGAGAATATTGCCAGCAGATATCACAATTTAACAATTCCGTAGGTGCAGTTCTGTGGTTGGTCACTGCAGCATTAGTGATTCGAGGTTACGATTGAGGATTGTGTCTTTAACGGAGTTGAACACCACCTCGATGTTGTGTGTGTCTATCGCGGTGGTGAAGTGGTGGTATAAGGTCGTCTTGGGCTCCCTGCGGACGTTCGCAAACATGTTGAGCAGGTACATTTGCACGTCTCGCAGGTTGTGGGGGTCGCCAGCGAACTGCGGGTAGAACCAGCGTATGTCGGTCTCTTTGCTGGCCACCTTCCTCGCGAGCAGGTCCGACTTGTTGAGGAACAAGATGATGGAGATACCCTTGAAGTTGACGTTGTTCACGATCGTGTCGAAGATATTTAGCGCCTCTTCTAGGCGGTTCGTTTTCCTGGAATCAGAGAAGGATAAAATTAGTTGTTGTTAATTTTTAATTTTCGTCGAATCTTCCGCTTGGATTGTTAAATTATTCGCGAGCATAAATTAAGGATAATATTTATGACCAGTTTTTTTTAATGTGGTTTGGCAATTTCCTGTTAATATCACATTATTCATATAAATTTTTACACAGATCTCACACAACTATGTGGCAACGCTGCCAGTCTTTTAGTCTTTTGGGCACAGTACCAGTGGACAGCGATAAGGAGAAGTTTTTCGACGCCATATTTTAGACTAGTTTATTTTTAGACTTAGGTAGTTTAGTTAGTAGCTAAGTATATGTGCACTATATCACATTATTGCAAAACAAATCTGTAGAACTTTTTAAAAATCTTCGCATCCGTGACCAGTCCAGCACAGCATTTAATAAATATTTAATGGACGTTACGGCATAACTAATAATGCACATAATTACATGCTCTCAATGACAATGATACTGCATAATCGCGACCTTGATCTGTCAGGCGGATGTTGTCCACATAATTATATAATGGTACAGAAAATCAATCGGATGATTATCACTTCCAACAGGAGCTCGTGGCTAAGTTACAACAACCGCACGGGTCGAGCATCAAGGTTAAGCAACGCATGCCGAGGTCAGTCCGTGGATGGATGACCACCCATTACGTACCAAGAATCCTCCATGCCTCGGATAGCATGTAAAACATAGTGGTCACGGCTGTCATTTGAAGATCTTTGACAGTCGTTACGGGTAATAAAAGCCGCATGGGTCGACCTTTGCGGTTAAGCAACACTTGCCGAGGTTGGTAAATGGATGGGTTACCATCCATGAATAGCAAGACTCCTACATGCCTCGGAAAGCAGTTAAGCCGTAGGTCCCTGCCGTCACTTGAAGATCGTAACGGGTAGTCAGAAACCAGAAAAATCTGACTCCAGTCTTTGCAATGTGTAACTAATCTTTCCAATAGGCAAAATCGTAGCTGAATTCTGGGCCAAACTTAATGTCTAATATTTGCTATAGACACGCTAAGAAGAAGAATGGTTACCGTACTAACCAGTTAATGGGTTCAGGAGGTCAGATAGGCATGTAAAATACAGTTATTCATCTACATTCATCATCATTGCAGCTGAAAGACGTCCACTGCTGGACATAGACCTCCCTCAGGCGTCGCCACATTGACCGATCCCGTGCGTCTCGCATCCAGCGCATTCCCGCAACCTTAACCAGGTCATCGGTCCACCTAGTGGGAGGCCTTCCAACGCATCGTCTTCCGATTCGCGGTCGCCACTTCATAACTTTTTGGGCCCATCGGCTATCCGTTCTGCAAACAGTTTACTAGAATCCGAACCCAACAAAGTTATGGGAATAGGCTGGGCAGATTGAATCCGATGATATCACTCGATTATTTGTGGTAGCAGTTGCTATCAGTTGGTTATACAAAACACTGGTTTTTCCTGAATGACCTTTTATGTGCAGAGCTAAGGATAATGTCAGCTTGTTGTACCTACTATAATATTTTTGTCAGCCGATTTTATATTATTATATAACATAAAATAATCTCTCATTTGGTCCGTTGTGCGTGCAGGCCTCCTCTCTGAGAGAGGGAATGGGCCGTAATCCACCACGCGGGCCCAGTGCGGGTTGGTGAATGTCACATGTCTTCGAATTTTTGGTTCTAAGACATGCCGGTTTCCTCACGATGTTTTCATTCACCGTTTTGAGAGCAGTGGTGATGAAATAATTTACACAAAGTAAGGCCCCTGCCTGGGTTCGAACCTACGACCTACAACTTGTAAGTCGCGACCGTTACCACTGGGCCAACACTGCTCTCTATAATTATGATTTATGTAACTCCAGTTTTCCTATTGCAGGTCTTTTTGGTTGTGGTCGATGCAACGTCAGTCTAATATAAAAGGGAAAATAGCATTATTTAATTTATGTTTGTCAATTTAACAGCTAAATTAGTAAATAAATATGATTAAATATTCAAGGTTGCAGAAAAATATAAACCTATTATATCTTTCCCACTATAGCAGTGATTCTCAACTCATGGTCCGCGAGAATTAATAAAATAAGGTTTAAAATGTTAACTTTTCAAGACAAAAAAAGACTGATGCAAACCTATTTCAAGTTTTTATCAGAAATATAGTTTTTGTACAAAAACAGCCTCTTCTCATACGAAGTAGGAACGAACATTGAGCAACACGCTAATAAACGATTTGTACAGTATCTATGAAAATGTATAAACAAATGTTATGAACCACATAATATATGAATTATTAATTCATCCCACGAGTCTCTACACAGAAAAAAGCGAGTTATTTAATCCGGTACATTAGTACTAGAACTACTCTCCCAAAACACGTTTACGTAGTAACGCAAAAATCTAACCGGCAACATCAAACGAATACATCTGGGCGAACCAAAGATATGTTAAGCAAATAGTTTAAGGCAGCAATAAAAAGTTTATTAACAAAACTAGCTTCGCCTGCGGTTTCACTCGTGTTAGAAATGTTGAAATTGCGTTTGTGATCCCTCGGGTACCTTTTGATTTCGAAATAGAATGCTAAATTAAACTTTTTGTTTGATTACTTTTGTGGTGTGACTGTATGAGTTATGTGAGCGAATTGTGTGATTCGCAAGGGAAAACTTTATTTAAGTTTGATATCATAAAATCTGTATGAATGTTCATCATAATGGTGAATATCTTCTGTTAGTCAACAGCCACCTGTATGCCAGTACCTGGGTCTTAGAAAGTATATATCAAATTATATCCTACTAGCTGACCCTCGCGGTTTCGCTCCCACCAAAATTATAGCCTATGTTACTCGGGAATAATGTAGCTTTCCATAGGTGAAAGAATTTTTTAAATCGGTCCAGTAGTTTTGGAGCCTGTAAAAACAAACAAAAAAATCTTTCCTTTTTATAATATTGGTATAGACTATTACTTGGTATCACTATACGCTGTTTTTTTATTTCGTAGACTTAACTGACATTTGGGAGTTGTCACTTTATCGTTACATGAAAATAGTGTCGTATCCTGACTATACTGAATGATCGAAAGTTTGAAAATCGAAGTAGATCGAAAATGGGACTATTGCACGGCAAAAAAAATACATTTGTCAAGAAACTAACGGCTCTTATTTAGTTTCTACTTAATTTTATCGATCGTATTTATTTTATTGTTGATTTCATATTTAACGCAATAAAAGTTTATGTACTATGTGTATGAATACTGTTATATTAAAATATATTACGTTTATATTTATAAAACATCTATTTACACCAATTAGTAAAATTTTATGGAGGAGTCTTGTCACATCGATTCGATGAATCACTTATGATTGAGCTTTACCTACAACACTATGCTCCGCGCTTGCAACATTTAAAACAAGTAAAATTACAAAATTTAAAAAACCCCCGACACATTTTTATTTAATGCTACATAATTTATCAGTACATAGTAGATACGCTTCGAGCGGCAATCTATTGAACACGTTATTATAACACGATATCTTGCGAAAACACCCCGATTCAAACAGTAAAACGCCCATAACTTTTGAACTTCTAAACCGATTTTATTCAAACATAAGCTAAGAACACTCTTGACAAAATCACCTTTCAAACAAAAAAAAACTAAATCATAATCGGTTCATCCGTTTAGGCGCTATGATGCAACAGACAGACAGATACACAGCAACACACGTCAAATGTATAACACCTCTCTTTTTCAGGCGGGGGTTAAAAAAATAAGGTCATTCACATAAGGGCAGCTGTTAGTTAAGTCTATGAAATTAAAAAACACAGTATAGATGACAGAAATCCCAATTATTTCTAAGCTTACCATCAAACGAGACCAAGGTAAAGAGCGGGCTCATCAGAAATTCAAAAGAAATTGCTGACGACTCCTAATCCTGACTAGACTAACCCCCAGTTTCCCAGCTCAAAATTAACGGAGAATTATTGTGACAAATTATCAAGCACGCGTTATCTGCTGTGATTGGCTGTTGAAAATTAATTCAACCAATCACAGCAGATAACGCGTGCTTGACAGTTTGTCACAATAATTCTCCGATAATTTTAAGCTGGGAAACTGGTGGTAAATACCTTATCCATGACATTCTACCCAGGAATTATAGGACAAACAAACATCCATGTTGCAGAATTTCGTTCAAATAAACACATACGCACGTAAAACCACAAAAGCACGCACATCTTTTTACGCCACGCCTTACATATTAGTATAAAATTGTTTAATTACGCATTTTATTGGCATCAAATGTTTTACGATGTGAACGCACGAATGGGGAAGTCGACAAAAATAAAATTAACGTATTTTTAGTACTTGTGTGTAATTTCAGACTGATGTTTCATGAATTAATAAGAGAATTAGCGGGTGTAGGAATCCTACATGGTGGAGAGAAGACAGAATAGGCAAACAAGCAAGTCGAAAGATCGACTTCAGCATCTAATTTGCTTCTATAATTGAAAATTAAAGTAAAACGGACACCAAATGAAAGTAACTGGTGACCCTGGTGATCCCTCGCGGTCACCAATTACTATCATTTGGAGTCAGTTTTTAGGGTTCCGTACACAAAAGGGTAAAAACGGGACCCTATTACTAAGACTCCACTATCCGTTTATCTGTCTGTCACCAGGCTTTATCTCATAAACCGTGATAACTAGACAGTTAAAATTTTCACAGATGATGTATTTCTGTTGCCGCTTTAACAAAAAAATACTAAAAACAGAATAAAATCAATATTTGAGTGCGATATTATTTTTCTCAGTTAGTTTTAATCATGATCTTTGAGTGCGATATTATTTTTCTCAGTTAGTTTTAATCATGATCTGGCAGTTTGAGTAATTTATGCGGCCTACCCAAATGTCTTTTCTTTGGTTGTTCGTCGTCTGTCGTGGAGCTCCTTAAATTCTGTGTGCACTGACTGGACAGGTCCTCTCAATCTGTCTGGTTGTTTCCTCAAAACACCATATCAAACACCAATCTACATGGTCTTCACATGATCTGAGCAAGATTATGTCTGGACTTTAAAAGAGACTGACCTCTAAGTTTGTTTCAGCTTTTCTTCTCAAACTAGTCAGTATGATTGACGTGTAAAAGTGTTTGTACAATCCAACTTATAAATAAAATAATTTATCATTTAACGTCCTAAAAAAGCCGACTTATTGCCGGTCCTACTTCAAAAGTTAGAAATCTTAATCAATAAACTCAAATATATTCCGATGTGCCCTTTTTGATACACCGAAGTAGGTTGTAGTAAACACGCGAGCCGATTCGGGTCACCAACAAATTGTAAAATGTCTTTTTTCGGAAACATGAGGTTAAACACCGTAACTAAGTAACGTAATATTTTATACGACTACCGTATGAAACTTTCACCGTGCCAGGTACACTATATACTTATAGTGTTGTACACAGACAAAAATCTAAATAGATAACGCAAGTCCCTCCATCTGTATGAAAACCAAGCGTGCCACTTTTTCACAAACAATTTAAAATAGTAGTTTATGCAATGGCCATATAATAGGGGTTATTAAAACACGAGTGTTTTAATACCTAATTATATGCCGTTGCATACACTATTTTATCTTCACTCATACAGTTGAAATAAAATAAAAGTGGAAACGGAAAAAAATATGCAGTATGGCGGGCAATTTAGATTCTCATTGCACCATGACTGTCAATGTGAATGAGCCCATAAGCGCCAATAAATTAAAAAGTAAAAGTGTGCTACAATAATTAAAAAGTTATTTTATGATGCACTTGTTTGAAAATCGAAGGAAAATGTTGAATTGTAATGGTTATTTTTTTTTAATTTTACCTATTCACGAATATAAAGTACGTGTTTATGCAATATTTTATTAATTCTTATTTGGAACATTACGTTGTGAGTGTAGATAAACAATATTTTTTTGAATTCATATTTAGAACATTACGCTGTGAGTAAAGAGATATAAGAGATAATAGTTATTTATGATACAAGTGCGGAAGGTAGGTGATTTCCGATGAGTGGATAAATCGACACGAGTCGGAAATCATCTTACGTACGTGTATCATACAACATTTTACTATGCATTGTGCGAGAAAATAAATAAATTAATAAAATGAAATTAATAAAATGGCGGGCGTATTCAAGCGCGTTCAGCATATCCACAGATTAACTAATAGTGTCTCGGGCATATCTACTGCGCATGTGCGAATACATCACAGCTGTCACATCGTAACGCAATAAGGCACGACCAAAATATACGTTCTGCCAAACATATTTAATTAATATTTAAAATTAATTTATTGATCAAAATCTAAATCTAGAGTAATTAGAAACGCCTAAAATGAAGTATTAGTTTTATTCTACCTTTTATATGAATGATAATCTGTACAGAACTAATTTTTAAAACTTTTCTCAAATAATAAAAACTCTATGCGTCGGGCTGACGTTGGAGTTAAAAATTAAAAAAATACAGGAAAGTAAAAAGCAGTAGTGAAAAAAAGTGACACTTTCCGCACAGTTTGGCTGCTTGGAAAACCGCTCTTTTCGAGGACATGCATTGTAAACAAATTTACTTACCAATGAAAGAAAACATTTCCAATGCCTCGGCCAACTTTTCCTATACATTATTTACAGCTCAATATGGCATAAAAAGGCATCTTTCTAGATTTCGGTTCATTTCCGGTGCCGATAATGCTAAATGAAAAGCTCAGATTACGATCATTTGTCGTAACTTTACTCCGTTTTTTGGCACGCGAAGTACATACAATCGCGTCATCTAGTTAGATTTATGTCTGTTGTGTTGTACTTGTGATATTTTGTTTACGCACCAGCAAATAAGCAACTTCATGACTGTGTCATGTCAAATTATCTGCCAATATAAATGCTCCCAAGAAAAATCAGTATTTTAAAATATAATTTCAAGAAGGAAAGGCTGGACGTATTAGTCAGATATCGCCATAACTGGAAGGACAAAGCGCAGGTTTGTGAATGGTGGAACTAGAGAAGGGAGGCCTCTGCCCAGGACTGGGATAGAACAGACTAGCAAAAAAAAAAAACAAAGTTAATGAAGCGAAATCCGTAACATTTTCACTGTAATGGTTTCAGTCTGTAATAATCGTCATCATATCAATGCAGTAATGTTACCACGCATAACAGATTGGTGATGGCTAAGCTGAAATTAGAATCTACCTTATTTGAATATATTATAAACAGATTCTAAAAGTCTCGACCCGCATTCTAAATTCAAATTATCTATAAAGAATCCCTTTTACAAATAAGGCCCGAATAAATTATTGCTGCAGCTGCAATTGGCTAATTCGCTGGTTTCCAATGATTATTAAGACACAGGGATCATAATTTTTCCAAAGGTATCATATATTTCAGTCATTTTCAACGACACGTATTTGTAAACGTTTCTCTCAAAACTCTCTCTAGAGACTTTTCTTCCCCATCAACCACACAGCGATCACAAAAATTGCAACAGCATTAATCACAGTATAACGACCTGTCATTACCTTCCATCGACGATACTTTGAACCCCCCCATACAAGGCAGATCATATTAACACAAGAGAATTGAATAGAATAGAAATATATATATAAGAGTGTTGTGTGTGTGTGTCTCCTGTGCGAGTCACAAATAAATATTTTTCTTTCTTTCTTTGTTAACGCTTAATGAAGATTAGCTTATCTTTTATGGGAAACTACGCGAGTAAACATACTTAGTTATGTAAATGAGATTCAAATATGACTTTGTTCTGTCAACAGTTTATGCTTGTTCATTACGCATGAATGAGACTGCATGATTTGGTGATGATGCTTGCGAATAAAACGATTAAAATATACGATGCGACCAATTTTTCTGACCCGATGTGAGTCATCGCAGCCACCGGTGTCAGAGACAAATAAAACTATTTGATTTGAGGTGACGTTTTTTCAAATTTCGAATTAGGTGTGGTGACAATGAAACTCTGAAATAGATGTGTAACTTTTATGGTGTACAATAAAGTATATTCTATTCTATTCTAAACTGTTAAGTCTCATGAAAACCCTGCCTAAGATTTTATATTACGTGGTGACCAGTGAGCAAGCGGGCAAGTAGTCAGGGCACATTGCTCGCAGAAAGGATGGCCGATGGGGCCGAAAAGTTCTGGAGTGGCGACCGCAAACCGGAAGACGTTGCGTTGGAAGGCCTCCCACTAGGTGGACCGGTGACCTTGTTAAGGTTGCGGGAATGCGCTGGATGCGAGACGCACGGGCTCGGTCAATGTGGGGACGCCTGGGGGAGGCCTATGTCCAGCAGCGGACTTATTTCGGCTGACATGATGATGATGAGTGGGCAAGCGTGGTGTTCAATAGTTATTCCTTTAGGCAAAAAAACCTTATTGCAAAAACTTGGTTGATTATTTTGCGTAAGGTATTAATAACTAGTTTTCCCAGCAATTTTGTTACCGTTTCCTATCCTATAGGAACCACCTATGGCAGAGGTCACTAATTACTTTCATTTGGGGTCTAGCTTTTATCAGAAAAATTATTTTAAAATCGTTTAGTACTTCCAGAGATCACGTCCAACGAACAATTGTACGTCTTTGTAATATTAGTTTAGGTAGTGATTATGGTAAGCATGTGTCACTCCTGAAGCCAGCAACAGACTTTGACGTCGTTTATCATAAGCATCATCATCATCAGCCTTTTAATGTTCCCACTGCTGGGACACAGGCATCCTCTTTGTGAGAGAGGAAATGGGCCACGCGGGCTCAGTGCGTGTTGGTGGATGTCACATGTCTACAAATTTTTGGTTCTTGGACATGCCGGTTTCCTCACGATGTTTTCTTTCACCGTTTTTAGAGCAGTAGCGATGAAATAATTTACACAAAGTAAAGCGCCTGCCTGGGTTTGAACCCACGACCTACGAAACGTAAGTCGGGGCCGTTACTACCTGGGCCACCACTACTCTCACATCGTTTATGCCCCGACCATTTTGCGAGCGCTGTATGACATTTTCCGTACATAAGTACATTTTTCTTATTGTCAGTTGCTCCTTTTCGAGTTAAATTTAATTTACTTCGGTATACAACTGGCTAGTTACTTCATTCATTAATTTGTGATTACAAATCCAAACAAAGAATCCGTCAATGACAACATATCTTAGCAATACCTACGTGCCCCATGGGTGCTGTCATAAAATGCGATTTCCTCGTCACAGCGATCACCCGCCGATTCCATCATGATGCCTGAGTCATTAACTCACAAACTGACGTAATACTATATTTATTTACACGTAGATAGACAACGTTTTGCCTGCTATGCAAGAAAATTACGAAACGATGTATTAGATCATAACCATAGATAAGACTAACACTCCCGTTTAGGTTTTGTTTACCGCCATAAACCCAGGTGTTATGAATCAGACAGCACAGGTTAAAAAGATAAATTTTTCGCTTCAGAAAAACTTCATTCATTCTGTCTGAATGACGTCTGCAACTAATCGTTTTCGCTCGTTCGTATAGAAAATAACTCTCGATTTTTTTTGTTGTTTGTACACCCCCTCAGTTTTCGTACGCGATAATTATTTTCGAATATATGTTTATGTAATATGATGTATGACTTGTTCATGGTAGGACAGTGTGGGAGGGGCTTGAACTGCAATTTGAATATTAAGTTCTTTATGACGACACTGCAATAAGACTAATTACCTTTCGCATTTTATCAGTTGATTACTTAATGTATGAATATGCATTATAGAATAATTATGTAATGATCGGGCTGGAATTTATTGAATGCGGAAGGTAGCGAAGAGGCTTATGTCTACTGCAGTAATTAGTAGTGATTGCAAATGGGTGCATTGATTGCATATCTAGCAATCTAAGTAACAAACACACAGAGTTTGAAAACGCCGCCCAGGCAAAGTCTTGGGACAAATAAAACGGGCCAAGTGCGAGTCGGACTCGGGCACGAAGGGTTCCGTACCATTATCGCAAAATACGACAAAAAATGACGTTTGTTGTATGGGAGCCCCACTTAAATGTTTATTTTCTGTTTTTAGTATTTGTTGTTATATCGGCAACAGAAATACATCATCTGTGAAAATTTCAACTGTCTAGCTATCACAGTTCATAAGATACAGCCTGGTGACAGACGGGCAGACAGACAGGCAGAGGGATCGTTGAGTCTTAGTAATAGGGTCCCGTTTTTACCCTTTGCGTACGGAACCCAAATTAGCACTTTTGCAAGTTTGTAGCAAAATGGATGATGATTTAGGACAAAAACGAGCGGGCGAAATTTTATAAACAGACCTTTGTGAGTCTAGATATCATGATAAAACGAGGAAATGTAAACAAATTATTTGCTTTGTTGAACTACCAATCTATCCCTGTATTGTGGCCGTTTTGCAATTTTCCTTTTTCTTATGGTATTTATTTCCGCCCAAAGATGCGTTAAAATTATTGTTGAAATATGGAAGTTTCAACGCTCATAACATTCAATTTTTTTTTTTTTTACTTTTTTGTTTCCATACAGGGCTAGATAATAATGAGACTTTTTATTTTGAACGTATATTGTCAAACAGAGGAGTAACCCCTAGACTACGTTTGTATGGAAGAATTATCGACTAGTGTAACCTTAAACAGCTCAATGGAGTAACGCATATATCACTAATGATTTTTACAAGGTTAAAACCTTAAATCCCTTAAATCTGGTTGAACCAAACACCTCCAAAGAGACCTAAAAGCATTTTTCGCCTTCATTTTCTTTTACCAATCACCATAATATGCTTCTTTAACGTACCTGTCTTCCGACAAGACCTGGTCGAACTCTGAAGAGGAGACGAGGAAGAGTATGGACGTGACAGAGTCGAAGCACTGCGTCCACTTCTGCCGCTGCGTCCTTTGCCCCCCCACGTCCACGAACACAAATGGCACATTATTGATGTTGATGGTACACTCCGTGATGCCCTTCGTGGCCTTCCGACAGTGCAGGATATCTTGGTGGGAGGGCACGTAGTCAGGTCTGGCTATGCGCTCTAGCTCATCGAAGAAGTAGCTCACCGAATCGCTCTGGAATTGAGAGAAGTTTTCGTTAGTACAGAAGATAAAGTTGATTACGTTTATATGTAGGAAGGTATCCAGTAAACACATCGTCATGATTGTTAATAAAGATTCAAGTAATCTTTTCCTCATGACTTGCTTTCTTGGTAGACTTTTCCCCTGTTTTTCGCAGAATGTGTTAATAAATCTACTTCGTTGATTTGTTATACTGGGGACTATGTTCCTCTGACTTACTACTACAAAGAATGGACACAACAATCGATGTTCTGATTACAGAATACACAAAGAGAATTTTCATCTTCTAGATACATTTTAAGAAACCAACCACCTATTAAGATTGCCCTAGTCGACGGCACGAACTATTTGGTGCGCGGGGTTAAAAAAATGCATGCTATCTCATCCGACAACACGTGTGAAAGAGATAGATGCTATGATGAGCAGTAAGAAGCTAGTTCACGTACGTATTCACTTTTGCAAATTTATATACGATAATGGATAATTATCATGAAAATTATTTGCATTGTTGAACTACTCATCTATCCCTGTATGGTGAATGTTTTAGAATTTTCCTTCTTCTTGTGGTATTTATTTGCGCCCAAAGATACCTACGTTGAAATGAGTGTTGAAATACGGAACTTTTGACGCTCATAACTTACAAACATATTTTTTAGGGTTCCGTACCCAAAGGGTAAAAACGGGACCCTATTACTAAGACACCGCGGTCCGTCTGTATGTCTGTCTGTCTGTCTGTCTGTCACCAGGCTGTATCTCATGAACCGTGATAGCTAGACAGTTGAAATTTTCACAGATGATGTATATCTGTTGCCGCTATAACAACAAATACTAAAAACAGAATAAAATTAATATTTAAGGGGGGGCTCCCATACAACAAACGTGATTTTAGTGCCGTTTTCTGCGATAATGGTACGAAACCCTTCGTGCGCGAGTCCGACTCGCACTTGGCCGGTTTTTTTTTTACTATTTTCCATTCAGGGCTAGATAATGATGACACAAATTGTTTTTTTTTTTTTTTAACTTACACCGTCATACAGTGTAGTAATCGCCAGACTACGTTTGTATGGAAGAATGATCGACTAGGACAACCTTAAGAAACCAACAAGGCGAAGGTGTGGCCCCTTTTTTCCTGGCAACCATGCCAGTTTCAGCGTCCAGGTGGACCGAGAACGTTGTTACCCATTCATCTGACACAATTTAGTCTCCTCTTACAATATTCACAACAGAAACAGTGACCTATTTTCGCCCGGCACAGCACAGGAAACCTGGCATGTAGCAAAATAAATAAATCTGTTTGCCAATAGCTATGTACGCTTAAAATGTAAGGTAAATAAGTACACAAAATTATTATAACGGTATTTTGTTAACAGGTGGGTCATTGGTCAGCACGTCACGACAATCAGCGTTAAATATAAACGTACACAAAGAACGAGTGACACGATTATTGTGGAATTTACCAAAACTATTTATTAACAAAGTAGTGAATAGGGGCAGGTCTTGAATTGAAGTAGAAATGGTAACGTTCATGGGTTCGCTCTGAGAATTTTGCATATACTTTGTTCTGGCGAATCACATCACACTTAATAATATAAAGGCGAAAGTTTGTGAGTGTGTGTGTTTGTATTTTTGTTACTTCTTCTCTCTGAAATTGGCACAGAGATCGATTATAGTCTAGAATAGCACATAGGATACTTTTTATTCCGGCAATATGTTCCCTTGCGACGGTAATTTTCGACGTTCACGCGGGCGAAGCCGCTGGCAGAAGCTAGTTTTAAAAAACCGGCCAAGTTCGAGTCGGACTCGCCCACGAAGGGTTCCGTACTTGGTAAATTGCGGTTTACGATTTATGACGTATTAAAAAAAAACTACTTACTAGATCTCGTTCAAACCAATTTTCGGTGGAAGTTTATTTTCATGGTAATGTACCAGTCTTAATGCGGTTCACAGAATACATCTACTTACCAAGTCAGACAGACAGACAGACAGACAGACATGACGAATCTATAAGGGTTCCGTTTTTTGCCATTTGGCTACGGAACCCTAAAAACCGGCCAAGTGCGAGTCGGACTCGCACACGAAGGGTTCCGTACCATTGTTGCAAAAACGGTAAAAAATCACGTTTGTTGTATGGGAGCCCCACTTAAATATTTATTTTTATTCTGTTTTTAGTATGTTTGTTATAGCGGCAACAGAAATACATCATCTGTGAAAATTTCAGCTGCCCAGCTATCACGGTTCATGAGATACAACAGCCTGGTAACAGACGGACAGACAGACAGACAGACAGACGGACCGCGGAGTCTTAGTTACCCTTTGGGTACGGAACCCTAATAAAACAACATGCAAAACCGAGATAGGACTCGACTTGTGGTAATTATTACTGTGACTGGCATTATCTTCTTATTCTCCTGTGTGATAGATGTTAGTAAATTTTTTATCCAGTTGACGGTACTGAATGATCTGGGTTGACGGCTTTTGTCTTTATTACAATACATAAACTGTACAGCAAAACAAGCAAGATACCTGTGTGCACGCACAGGAAACACACACACAGGAGACATGATTAAATATTTAGGTTTTTCTTCCAGTCTCAAATCAACAAAAGCTACTCGATAAACTCAACAGTTTATAGAGTTGAAAGAGTTATAAAAATAGGTAGCGGCTTACTTTTTTTGCAATAACACCAAAAGTAAGGCGTCATTCTGCCAAGTTATTGTCAAAATCTAGATTACCTACAATAAAAAGTTTGAATTCACGCACGCTACAAACGAATTGCGATTTTCCGTTTTTATTATAATTGTTTTATCCATTATCGATTGAATTCACCTTCACGGTATAACTAGTGAGAGAAAGGAGATCGAACTAGCACCTAGCATTATGCAATATATATTAAGTACAATATTCTATTCAAACTTTGCGTTTCCCGGAACTAAGTATTTATGTCGTACAAAGAATGCAATATGACGTAAGGTACGGTTGGACAAAAACCTGAGCCCATAATTGCACAGAACTATGTATGTGTGTCTGTGATTAGATGTTGTGCGGTCGCATAAACTATTGAATCATTTCATTCTCATGTATGCAATGATATTCTAGTAAACAGATATGTTATGAGCGCGCGCATTGTGAAGACTTGAATACGTCCCAATTGGGACGTATAGTCTTTAGTCTATGTCACGCATGGCGATGAGCGATACGCTTTGTTGAAACAAAATCAAAATAAAAAAATGCCATCGTGTGTATTTAGAAAGTGTTCCAATTATGATACCAAAATACTTACATAAAACAGCGCAATTTGCTAACTTAATTAATTTTTTCCCCAATATTCTGATATTTGGAGGTTAGAAAAAGAAAAAAACATTGGTGGTCAGAATAATGTTTGTTTACATTCACACGCAAGTGACAAACACTAGCTGTCTCTTTTTTTCTTGTTGGTTTTGTCAAGCCATCCCTTTCGACTTGTAGTGAAATCTCAGATGAATGAAAAGTGTTTATGTGTGCTGCTGCTGCTGAGCGGAACATTTTTTTCGGTTGTTTTGTGATTGTATAAAGTATCTGTTTACTAGAATATCATTGTATGTTTGTATGTTATAAGCCGGATGCATTAGTGGCATATGATATACGTAGGGACCTACTTCAGACCTAGCTTCGACTACATACTAGTATTGCTACCTACATTAATAAAACTTCTGTAAAGCTAAACGCATAGCCATGCCGCATCTGGCCGCATTGCGGCGCAAGAATGCGCGCCGTACACATCACTTCAATACATTTTACGAGTATGTGAACGTTTCGCAAAAACTTGCCAGACCAACCGGAAAATCGATGTAGACTCTAAATAACTTAGATCAGCTTACTTGTAATGAATACGTGGTAGTCTTCAAGAAGCCTCACAAAATGTTTAAAAGCCGGATATACCTCGGTCCGGTTTTGATAGTTTTAGAAGGAAGATTAAGTCTAGCTACGCCCTATAACTTTAGACTATCTATTGTTTTTTAGGGTTCCGTACCCAAAGGGTAAAAACGGGATCCTATTACTAAGACTCCGCGGTCCGTCCGTCTGTCTGTCTGTCTGTCAACAGGCTGTATCTCATGAACCGTGACAGCTAGACAGTTGAAATTTTAACAGATGATGTATTTCTGTTGCCGCTATAACAGCAAATACTAAAAAACAGAATAAAATAAATAATTAAGTGGGGCTCCCATACAACAAACGTGATTTTGTAACCGTTTTTTGCGATAATGGTACGGAATCCTTGGTGCGCGAGTCCGACTCGCACTTGGCCGGTTTTTTACAGCAATAGACATTTATGGGTGTAAATAGCAGCGATAAAAAGAAAATTCCTAAGTAAAATTCACGAGCAAGCACAGCTAATTCGATATTTTCCATGATTTTCCACTATAATATCGATAAGTACACAATAACAAATCGAATCACACGCTTCTTTGTTGTTATTTGAACTTCAATTACTTTTCATTTTACTATTAAGCTATAAACTGTGAAGGCCTTACCTTTAAAGGTTGCAAGTTCAAATCTACGATGAACTATGGAAATGGAAGTGACCCTCCAATCATATGAAAAGGATTTTAGTTGCATTAGGGAAAGAATAGTACTGTAGTCTAGCTTCTTGACCATTTCAGCTTCATTTATTTACTTAAGTTAATTAGGATTGTTAGGATACTCATTTACCCACAGATATAAATCTAACAAGATGACGTGATTGTATGTACTTCGCGTGTCAAAAAACGGAGTAAAATTACGATCAATGATCGTAATTTGAGCTTTTTATTTAGCATTATCGGCACCGGAAATCCACCAAAATTTAGAAATATGCCTAATTATGCCATTATGAGCTGTAAAGACTGTATAGAAAAAGTTGGCCGAGGCATTGGAAATGTTTTCTTTCAATTTTAAGAAAAGGAGATTGCCCATACACAGGCCCCTTATGAGGTATCGTGTCTGCGATTTCAATATTATCCAAAAATAGGATTTATATTTTCAGTATTTTTTGATCCGTGTCCTTTACTAAAGTAAAGGACACGGATATGTACAGACAACAACAGATCAGGTTTCTTCTCTAGGACATTTGTATGCACCTTATGGCATTGTAATAAGGGTTCATTTCAAGAACAGAAACATCGTTATATCTCGAGAACCCCGCAAAATAAATAAAAAATATTTTCTAATTATGAATATAACGTGTATTTTCTACAATATACAACCAAACTCATCAAGATACAACCATTTTTTCAAAGGGGCCCAAGTTTCCCTACAAAATGGGCATTCCCCTTTGTGTTTAAATTGTGAATAAGTGGCACGCTTGGTTTTCATACAGATGGAGGGACTTGTGTTATCTAGTTAGATTTATGTCTGTGAATTTACCCATGTTCAGCTTAAAAAACACCGTGAAACAGGCTGACGTAAGTTGTTCAGATTGCATACTATCAAATAACAAATCGCGCACAGGAAAAACTAAAACTCAAAAAATATCAGAACAGTGCACCAAAATTCTACTTGCGGGATTAATAACCTAGGAATACAAACTCGATCTAGTTCTAAAACTGTTTAATTTCACCTGCGCATACGCATACTCAATACATCACTCCCGAAACACCACAAATCTACGGCTTCGAAGCAAAATTGTACATTCTTACCTTCAAAATGGCTGGAATCTTATTTAACGATAAGAATATCGGGTCATTTCGCCATGAATGAAACTGTATGTTTATGGTCAACGATATTATAACAAAGACTGTAATATTCTCCTTCAGATATGAACGCAAGATATAAAAAAAAAATGTTTTAAGCTAAAAAATATGCATTTATTCACTCTCCTGCGCAGAAGTCTTCCGGAGCTGATGTTGTTTATTAAACAAATATCTTGCTCGAGAATTAATGGACTAGAGGAAAATCTTGTGATTATTAAAAGTTAGGTGTAGATGCACGTAATAACATTCTAGAACATTTTTCAATCAGACATGAATCAGACGGCGCCGGCGCTTCAAGAACCCACATGTGACTTTATTTATTTACAAATGACGCGTTTCCACGTTTTTGTGGCTCTATTTGTCCAAAGGTTATATTCTAACAAAAATAACGTCTTTAATTGCCACATTTTTCTACATTAATTACTTGCAATCAAGTTACAACTCGACAGTTATCTTGAAAGTAATATTAACCTGTCAGTTGTGATGTCACTCAATCACACACTTGCAAATTGCTGAGAGCGAGTGTGACTACTTATTGCAAAAGTCACGGGATGTGAGTTTTAAAATCATGATATTTAAAATTCTCTAGTGGTAGACTTTTAAACAAGTGATATACACACTAAGCTGTTGTATGTTTTGTTAGACAAAGTACACGTAGCATAGAACCCGAAATCTCAACTGGTATAATTTTAAACAAATTATAGGTATGGTTTTATGCATCAAGTCAAGTCAAATCGGGCAATTTAATAAATACTGATTTAAACTTCTATATTTATCACATTGTCTGGTCATTATGAATATTGCTACGTAACTGTTGGACAATTCGATAATAATGGTCAATGAATTAGTCCAAGAGCGAGCGAAGCGTGCTCGGGAGCTTAGGGGACACGGATAGGTAAGGTTTGAAGGAGATGAAGGGAAAGGAAGTAAGCGAGCAAAGCAAGCGATCTCAGCTCCCGTCATCTCCTTCATGTTACTTTAGACCCTGCAGACTGAAACAGTCGACTCCGTCGACTTTTTTGCTTAAGTAGTAATCGTACCTACCTATTCTACATTAAAATCAATTTTAACATTAAAATAATAAAGTAAACATCTTTATATTACCCAGCCCAATAAGTGAAGGTATTATTCAGAAAGGCCGGTCAATTTAATTATTTCAACACATTATCAGCCTATTAATGTTCCCACCGCTGGGACACAGGTCTCCTCTCTGTGAGAGGGAATGGGCCGTAATCCACCACGCGGACCCAGTGCGGGTTGGTGGATGTCACATGTCTTCGAATTTTTGGTTCTAGGACATGCCGATTTCCTCACGATGTTTTCCTTCACCGTTTTGAGAGTGGTGAAGAAATAATTTACACAAAGTAAAGCGCCTGTCTGGGCTCGAACCCACGACCTACAACTTGTAAGTCGCGGCCGATACCAATGGGCCACCACTGCTCTTTCTTCTTCGCTTTCTTAATTATTTCAACAGTTTTTATCATATTGCCTACTCAAAAATGGTCATTTTACAAATTGCCCGGGCATTATAAATAATGCCGTCAATAACACATACAAACTAAACTCTTGCATTTGGTGTTAGACATGATGCGCGCAGCAGAAAACCAAAAAGTATATCATTAACAAAACGGGAACAGTTTACTTAGTATTTATTAGTCCGAGGCTATTCTGGTGTGAACCAATACCGATAATTAAACCCTTTACACAAAGGTTCTACTATTTCACACCGTACAGAACAAAAAGAAAATATACCTTACCAGAAGGCACTGTTTGATCAAGATAAAGACCATCATGTTAATGAAATCAATTTATCGCAACTGATTATGAAAACAGTTGTGTTAGCAAATAGTTTTACTACGACATGCATACTGATTCATAGCGTGTTGTGAAAAAAAAAAAACAAATAAAAAAGAATGACGTCTGCGCTATGGTCCGTGTGTCAGAGTCAGCATCAATTGCCTTTTTTGATCACAGATGTGCTGTGAATCACATTTAAAGGCCCTGTTCAAATTAGCCAGAACCCAGACCAGATAGTAAGTAGTTGTTGAACGTAATTTTGATAAGTAATAAAGACTTATGTGAAACACATTTCATTCTTTCATACAGCTCTTTATAAGTTACTAGCATCTGTCAGTGGCTTGGCCTGTGTGAAAGCAATTATCCCAAGCGAATTTATTTCCGGGATAAAAATGTAGCCTATGTTAGCACATTATGCTACTTTTTGTATCCTGGAATAGCTTCCAGACTATAACCTATATCTGTGCCAAATTTCAGATCCGTTTAGCCGTTTTGTCGTGATTGAGTAACAAAAATCCAAACTTTCGCATTTATAATATTAGAGATAAAAAGTAAGATAACCCCAAATAATTAGGGTAGGATCGAAACTGAAAAAAATGGTTAATCCGCACAAACAGGGGCTTCGCGCAACGCAGTTGAACAATGGTATGATAGAGACCCAATGATTTGGTCAGAAATAGTGATGCAGACCGTCAATTTTCACAATTGATGAACAAAGGCACGCTAGCAGTGGAAGAGTGTAGTTCGAAGATAAATAGAAATCTGTTCAAGTGGGCGACGAAGAAATGTTGATGGGGTGTCCCAAAAGATGGTTCTCAGGTTCTAAGAAACCATCCATTCGATATATCCATATTCAGCTTAGATTAGGAAGTACGGGTGAAGAAGGATGTTTTTAGGATCCAGTTAAAAGATTGTTTATCGAACAACACCTCGAAGCTTATTATAATTTGATTTCTCATGGTAGTAGGAAGTATAAAAACAATACTAAATCTTGACGATTATACAATATAAATTCCAATGCTGTGAGAAAAAATAATGTTATTACAACAACTGCTTGCAACAAAAATAATGTTATTCCGCGCAAATTAGAAGATTCGATGTACTTTTAGCGACCGATCAATGGAATTATCTCTGTGTACTTCAGTATTATATATGTTTACGTGGTAGACGCCAGTCAGTGATGATTAAAACAGCTGTATGGCGGGCAGTTGCCAAAACTGGCCATATGCGGTCACTTTAAAATCGCATCGATCAAGCAGCTAAATACCCGAGCAGACACATTAACAACTCAGTTTCAATCATCGTAAAACGACCGACGAACTGCGACATCGTGTATTAAGATGACTAGGAAGTTAGGAATCATCTTTTCAAGTCAAAGGAAAACTCTTTAAAAAATAGGTATTTCATGTTAATTGCATCTTCAATGGTGTTCTAAAGTGCAGATGTATGGTCACTTGGGGAACTCTAGCAATTGTGTCATATTCTGCACCCAATGCGAATGCGGTGCCCTATTCGCATTGGGTTATAGACTGATCCATAAAACCCCATAAAAACTTAGCAAACAAGAAATAATGAATAACATTTGATGACGCAAGAGCCTTAAAGCATCCGGAATAGCCGGAAAACTTAATCACGAAGATATGCATGAAGCTCGCGACCCGAATTCGATAAGACCACCGGAATATCTCGTAACTAAGACGTAACTCCGGGAGATAATAGGACATTAATTAGTTAAGCGACTTAATGCTTCTAGTCCTGTCCTAATTACTTGAAACGTTAATGTAATCCCTGAGGATTAGCGAGATGGCCAGTGAGTTATTAACCTAAACCAGAAACAGCAGTTTCTAAGACACCTTTGGGGGATATTAATCGTTGCACAATTCATTACCGAATGTCGAAAGGCTCTAAACAACCTGAACTTGTTTTGTACCAAATACAACAGGTGCTAAGTAACTAAGTTGAACCAAGAAAATCTGTGTAGATAGTCAAAAGTTTTCGCAATATACGACACGAACAGTTTATGGTAGGTGTACTGGTATGTAGGTCGACAACCGATGCGTCGGTTACGCTGTGAATGCGAAAATGACGCCAATGACAGGGAAAGCAAACCAGGATGTAATGGTCGGGATTACTTAATTATTGTTTAACTAATCTATTCTTATTTATTTATGGATTCACGCTATGTTTGTGAATAAAGAAGTGAGACGAATGTAAGTGGCAATGCTAATTGGTTTAGCTGTGATGTTAAAGTTATTATTGTTTTAGTTGCTGCCGGGTTTCGACTAGCAATGTGTTTTAGGTGACAAAATTTAGCTCACAGATGCGCAGATGGCTACTGTTACAGTAACAAGGAACCTATTGCGTAAGCTGACGACTGTACCGCTTCCAGAAGAGCTGGAGAGCTGCTTTTTGCGTTACTTACAAAAGTAAAAGACTAGAAAACACAACTTGGCGGGAAAAGAACAATTAAGGTCTTAAGGACCTCGTCGGTAACTGTGCCACATTCTTAACGTACACTACCAGTGCCCAAGTGCCCGGACAACTGCACTTTGAACACCTCAACAAGGCCACAGACAACACGACTGGCGTGGCCACTTATCGGACAAAAATAATATAACAAACTATCGTCGGAAAAAAAGAAGTAAAACTGCATTTGTAAGATGAGCAAAAGTTAATAGATTCATTAAATTCTAAGGGTAAAGTTTGATAGGTTCCCGTAGAGTTAAAATATTGAAATGCCGTTTAGAGAATTTGAAGTCAGCGTTCTTTCGAGGGAGTCCAGATCTTTATAGACAAGAAGCAGGCTGCGATATCCATCTACCTGCGGGAGCTCTAAATCCGGATAAAATAGCGTGCAAAAGAGTAGACCTTTCGACCCGACAATCAATATCCACCTCATTCACCATTAGGTGGATATTGATTGAAGAAGACTGATCATTAAAAAAGTCTTTCAATTGAACTTGGCCGTTCTTCATTAAGTTTTATTCTCAATCCGACCTTGGAGAAGCTAAGATATTCATAATATCCGCATTCAAAAAGGGAAAGTTTAACGATAACTGCGTCGATCGATTCCGAGAATTCGCGTGATAATGAGCAGTTTGGAATTAGGTCACGCCCCTCGTGAACTAAGGACGAATTCAATTACTATTTTCTATCATATTCAGTTTTATCTAGTACCACATTGTTAGTTTGAACTTTTTTTAGACCAACGTACTAGTTTTAATGGAAAGGAACATTTTCGTGGTAGTACGCTGTTCTCGAACTAGTGACCTGAATTGGACTTTTCCACATTTTAACGAAATTATGTATTGGAAAGTTGGTTCTAAATATATTTTGGGATGGAAGTTTCTTTTCGAAAAAATTGATCAATCAATAGTTTTCTTGAATCAAAGGTTTGACTGCAATCATAAATGAGGACAATAACTTAGTTCCCCATGACTTTAAATGCCTCTACAGTCACCTACTTCAATATAAAATTAACTATAAATAATAATGACCGCTGAATAGACCTAGTGTTATTCGCAATCGATGACAAGTATTCTGATAAGGGTAAGGTGTTCTTCAAACGAGCCAAGTCGCAAGGTTTCCTAGTAAAAGCAATTTCAATTAATATCAACGCATTATAGATTAGTTCGAACGCATGTGAAGAACACCTAAACCGTTGCCACAGAAGGCATGACGCAACCAGTGTGACTAATCAAATGAGATAAGGAATGCAATTACAATTATTTTATTTATGCCCGACCCAAGACTTTAAAAGGAATATATTCGTTCTTCAGATGGCCAACTGTACCGGAATGATATATAGAGCATTATTATATTTATGGCATAATTAGATATTTACTTGTTCGTCGAGTTAAGTGCGTGGTCTACACTTCATAGTATGATATTTGCCCCTTATAAATAAAAACTCGGCGACGACGGTCGAGTCGAGTGTCGCTGTCGTGTGGTTTTTATTGTCCAAAGTTGAGTAATATTTGCATAATTGAGTCTATTTAGCTTTAGACTCAATTATTCAATTAAAGACACGGGACATGCATCGCCCACATAGGAAAGGGTACAATGACTAAGTTAAATTATCAATCTGAATAAGTAAGCGAGCGAGGGGCAAGGCAGGTGCGAAAATGTCTGAGGGCATTAACCCGAGCACTGAGGACAATATGGACTGCACTTTGAAAGGCCTACATCTAGCCTTATGTATGGCTACGATAGAGTGGCGAAGAGTGAAAGTTCCATTAGGGAAGCCAGTTCAATACCGCGTGTAAATATTGGAAGACCGGAGTTATTGGCACTTGGGAAGGCTTAAGGGTATATTTTCTTATATACTGTTCGCCTTTGCGATCAGTGACATTCTGATGCGAGATAATCTGTTGAAGATCCGCGAAAATATCTGGCGCCCGTAAGTTCAAGCGAAGTCGTTCACCGATATTTCATACTTCCGGATAAAGGGTCAGGTACTACGGATGTAATCTTTTATATATTTTTATGAGGCTGTAGTCTTTAGTTCGTTGCTTGTATATTTTATTTGCTGTTGTTGCTTTTAAACATTCCGATGAAGCGGAGTTTCTTTTTGAAAACAATACTGAACATTGCAACCTTTTGAAACTAAGATGAATAATAATTATTACTATTAGATGCTTTTTTTATAATATTTATTTGCGACAGGCTTGCGTTTGATGGTAATTGAAGATGAGGTCGACTATAAAGCATTATATTTTGCCTAAAAATAACTATTAACCATTCACTCTTGACTTAAAAACTCTCAGATTACCTATAGATTCCTATCAGGATTGTAATTTTTACCCGACTGCGGAAGGAGGGTAATGTGTTTATCAGTCTATGTATGTATGTATGTTTTGATTATGATGGTTCTTACGTCAATCGAATCGTTTTAACCCTGCGACTGTCACTGGCTACATTAAAATTGGAAAATATAGAAGTGGCGGCTTTTGGGCCAGCCAGCCCGCGAATATGTATCCTCCCACTGCACAGCATGATTTTCTTCTTGTTTACGTCTTTTTAGTTCGCTTTTTAAGCAGTCGGGTTCTTTGATTTAACTTTTTTTTACAATATGCAGCACTAAAAATACAGCCTATTAAAACACAAAATTTTGCTAACAGCCCACCTAAGCCCTAATTAGTCGCAATCTTATTTGAGCCTCTAAGCACGCTCAACTTTCATGCAACCAATACTAAAAAACCTGCTTTAAATTTTAAATTTACCTAAGGGCATAAATCGATTCCGGAGCGAATGCCGAAACACAAAAAATGGAACAGACAAACTGGTTTCGCAACTAAATTACATTAATTGAGTGACAGGTTATCTCCATAATGCACGAGATTCGGCCCTTGTGGACGGAACGACGGACGATCGAAATACCTACGTTTTATTTTTGTCATGTTACTATTAGTTTTATAGAAACAAATGGTTTATTTCATGATCTTCTCTGTCGTTCATTGACCGTGTACCCTGCGCACACGCTGCGTTAACGCGACGTTATTCTCGATACAACAACGTCGACTTAACGCTTGTGTAGCGTCTACGCGGCGTAATCGTAACATCAACCAACGCCAGATGCGAATGCACACGGTTATAGGTGTACCAGAACCTCATGGCATTTTTTATTTTTTTTAAATTGTGATTTTCATATGGCAATGTCAATTGTCACCTGTCGAATCAAAGTACTTGATGTGTCAACCGCTGCTGAATTTTTTTGATATTATCTTGAAAGTTTGTTATTTCTGTGAAAATGTCGAAAAACCCACTTCGATCTCATGCGAGACATATTGTTTTCAATGTGTATCATAAAATAAGGGACGAAGAAGGCGTAAATCAAACTCAATCTTTGATTTTAAAGTGCGTCGTAGAGTGGACCGGTAAGTTGGACTGACTTGTTTGGATACTTTTAGTTTAATTTATATTTTTCTTACTTAATTTTAATTTCTTTCCATTACTATTATATGGTAAATCGTAGGTCAGGGCACATCGAATGATGGCCGGAAGGAAATGGCAACAGTAATGTAACTGTTACTAATTCTTCGACAAGATATTGATTTTAACGGAGATTGAGAATCTTTGACGTAAGAAAAATATTAAGTAATAATCTGCGTGGGACGTGTATATAGACGGGAGTTTTTGGCGGGATTTTGTCGAGTGAAGTTCAGTGGCTGTTAATATTATTTGCAAATTGATTCCTAGTGGATATTGTGATATATTATTGGTGTAGTTTTGTATCTCAACTGTCTCCGCAACTGGACAATTTGTAAAATCATTGACAAAAGCGATCTCGGGATAGTGGAGCGGTGTATTTTATTGTAGTATTGATTGCCTCTGCAAAGCTTACTGGGAAGACTGACTCGATACAATTTGCTGCCAAATATTCCAAAAAACATTAGAATCTGTTACATCCGCATACTAATGCATACTAAAGAATAAATATAAGATCCAAAACTCTTTCCAAAAACGTGGCTAAAAGGTCCTAGCAACCAGGCCATAAAACTTACATAAAAAAGTATGTATGGACTGATGATGATGAATGACTATAAGTAACATGATACATTTTATTATTTTTTACAGACTTTATACATAAAGAGATTGGTTTTGAATATGTTAAATGCCAATGAAAAAGAACCATTTTGATGGAGAGAGATGACATAAAACTACAAAGATACAAGTTTTTGAAATGCCAGTGGAGTTCATGGAATCGTATTCTAGTTTTCTAGTTCTGAATGAGCTTTTAAGTTATTAGTATGATTTAAATGCTAAATAATAAATTAGTACATAAATTAATATTCAATTGATTTATTTTTCCTATGTTAAGAACACGATGTATAACAACATTATTCATACACATAGGTACCTATAATACTCACAGTGGATCTTTGTGTCTCTGAATTGGTTGCAAGACCTCGCGCAGTAGCTATTTTTGTGTCAATGTTGAAGGTGAAGATAGCATTGTATAACTGTCTCTTTCACTCGCTTATGTACGTCACATAAGCTTACGGAGTTTCTTGTGCATTCTTCTCCATAACAAGCTACTTTCCGAATGCACGGTAGAATCAACTTTTATTCCATGTAAATTTAAATTGTGACATTCAAAAGTGCCGGTTGGTGGCCCAGTTGAAATAAATATCTTTTGTCTTTTTTGTCATCGTCCTATCTCGCTTACTCTATGCAGTATACTCGATGACAAACTGTTTCTTACGCAATGGTTGGCAGGACCAAGTTCAAAGACACAAAGATCCGTTGTGACTACTATAATATAGTTACCTCATGTTCATTAATACTAAAGTCATAAATAAAAATTAAACAGTATCAAGATCGTTTGATCCAATTTCCCCAGTATTGCATACAACAAATTTTTATTTCCCTTTTTGCCATGAGATTCTGGTAGACCCATACACACATTTTCAATGATACCAACATAAAAAATCAAAACAATAAAGATGATTCAGACGCGAGACGTAAATGATATCAATGGAGGTAACAATAAAAAGTCGTCAAGCCACACAAAGTGATCGCTGGAGCAAAAATTTACCTACAGCCACGTAAATGTGTCAGCAAACAGGTTTTATATAAATTATATGATAAAATTCATTCATTTATCTGTAGTCTATAAAACGAGGTAGAAGTGGGGCTAGAATTTATCAACATAGTATTTCCATTTTCTTTGGTAATAATTTGGTAATTTAAAATGGTGGAAGTCCTAATAGCTCCTTTTATGGACTTAATAATCAAGATATTTATGAAACTCAATACAATGCAATAGTATAGTTTCTTTGGCTCAAAAGAAGGAGAAACAGAACAAATAATGTGTCTATGATTAGCTTGAAGTCATGCCTTTATTATGCAAAGTAAGCAAAACACTAAAATGTAATGGTTGCTGTTGGTGAATCATTGTCAAGATTAATGAAAGTGTATACTATTACATCATTGTGGACAAAACAAAGAAACTACAAATACAGAATGTAGGAAATATCTATTATCTATAATACTACAATATCCTTTAGTTAAAAAAAATGTCTGAATGGTGAATGGATAGGATTTCTTTAGTTATTGTATGAAATATTTTATTTGTCATGTTTATGGATACCTCTACCAAAAGGCAGGTTAGACCAAACGTTGAATGGAAGGTTTGAAAGATGATCAGATGTAGATGATTTACTAGCTGATTCTGCCAGCAGCTTTCTCCGTGTGAAAAGTGTTTTATTATTCCAAGGAAACATTACACCAGGATATAAAGTAGTCTATGGTCACGGTAGACAAATTTTTTATTTTATTACTTGTAAATTTTAATTTTAATTTATGTGACGTTCAAAAGTGCCATTTATTGGCCTAATTGAATAAATATATTTGACTTTGACTTTATGTGCTATTCCAGACTATAATCTATATCTGTGCCAAATTTGATACAGATCCGTTTAGCCGTTCTGGAGTGATTGAGTAAAAAACATACATCCATCCAAACTTTTGCATTTATAATATAATAATAATTATATACCTATTAAACAAGTATGATGTTTTCTAATCTACAGTTTTTTGATAATCAAATACCCAAAATATTTATTTGCAAGAAACTGTGGTCCATAATTTAGAAAAGGCCTTTCCAGCGACTGATCTTTGTAACGTTTAATGAGCAGTTAGCACGTACAAGGCAGCTGCGTTCATCTTAATTCTCCTTAATTCTTTATTGTACACCAAAAACAATATTCAATACAATGTGATAATAAAGTACATGTACAAAGGCGAGCTTAACTCAATGTTGAGTTCTCTTACAGCAAACCCTAGAGAATGACAGAGAATGATGACAAAAGAGGGTAGGATCCAGTGTACAATTTTGAAATAACATAATTATAATCATAAAAATAAACATAAATAAATATATATATATCTACTAACATTGCGTTGATAGGAAATGCTCTTTAATTTTCCTCTTGAAAACATCGAGAGAAGGGCTATCGCGTAGGGAGTGTGGGAGAGAATTCCAGAGGTGCACTGCAGTAACAGAGAAGGAGCCATCATAACGGCTAGAAGTGTGACGCGGAGTACGAAGTAGAAGCGAAGTGGCCGTGCGACAAGGTTTGCCCCTCGGGATGAGGTACTCAAACCGTTCGCGAAGGTATTGGGGAGAATTAGGATTATGCAGGATAGTATAGAGAAGGGATAGGATATGGGTATCTCGTCGACGCCGAATCGGCAGCCACTTCAATCTGGTCCGAAATTCCGACACATGGTCGTACTTGCGGAGGCCAAAAATAAAGCGGATGCACAAGTTCTGCAATCGCTCGAGTTTGTTTAGGAGTACCTCCGTTGCATCTAGAAAACAGACATCCGCATAGTCTATGAGCGGTAGAAGAAGAGATTCAGAATCAAACATTAAACTAAGTCTTATCAGATAACTAGTTATTACTGTAATTCACCTAACATATGACCTCATAAGAGCCACTTAGTATTTAATAGCATTACTTCTAAATAATTAGGAAATAAATAATATTGTTAAGGAAAGGCTACCAACGACTACTACCTAATTTTGTCTATTAGACTTCCTATCTAAACCGAATGGACGGTAGAATCAATTATTATTACTTGTAAATTTTAATTGTTGACATTCAAAAGTACCGTTTAATGGTCTAGTTGAAATAATTATTTTTGACTTTAACATTTACTAAAATAATTTCATCATCTTTGTCTGCCTAGTGCTATTCCAATTATATTGGGTTTGGCATCTCTAACCTGATGCAGCTGAGAATAAGTATTTACATGGAGCCTCTGATTTCCCATCTATTTAGTGTATGAAACATTTTGGTAAGACTAAAATAAATTAAACCCACAAAAAATCCATTTCAACTTCAACAATATAACCTACTTTTCACTAAAACTTATAAGAAAAACAAGTTCCTGATAAACAGTATGCCAACATTAACATATTATGCATGCATGTTACATATGCAGGTGTAAATTGATGAATAAACATCATACAAATTGCAAACATTATGATACCAAAGTCATTGATATTCCTACTATGTAACTTGATTGCTGCCAAACTTTACTCATTACTGAAGCAGTGTGTATCATTTCACTTTTTATGTGAGGCAGCGAGTAGTATTGGATAGGAACATGAGGCCAATCATTCATTGTAGCTCTAGGGTACTAAACAAATTAATCTTCTAGTTTTTATTATTTCAAATGTCTATGCTATGATTTTCCCGACAGACATAGATTTATATATGCACTAAAAACATAAGGCTAGGATATTTTAAAAGCACAATATACAGTATATAAAAAACAACCTGTATTTTATGTACAAGGTTTTTTCTTAATCTAATAACAAGTTTTATCTTGTTAGTCTTATTCACAGTAAAAAAGTCCAAGCTAAGTAATATAGAACCTGATTCAAAATCTTAGAAATCAGATAAGAAATAAATTGGCAGCAGCAAACATAAACAAAGTTTGCAAGACAAAAAGATTTATCACAAAAACAAGGAAAACACCTAAGAAAACCAAGATGATGTGATGTGTACCGATTTCCTGCAATAAGACCTACTTTAGGAATGTGTTAAAATAGTACTGGCAATTACAAAAAAACAAACTATCCTGTTATTTCTATCTATGGTTTAAAAAACAACAAAGGCTGAATGATACAACTCTGACATTGCATCAATTTGAATCTGGAACAAGGCGACCAAGAGTTCCACATTAAATAACAAAACCTACCATTATGTTTATCAGTATTGATCATATTCTACATTATTATTTAAGAAAAACAGTTGACTACCAATAAAACAAACAATAACATGTTTGTTTAAATAACTACTGCTATTGATATTAAAACAATTACCTACCTACCTATTCAAATTGTTTGGTTTATACAAGATGATTAAACCTACCACAAACACAACCTGTGAATTAATCATTAGGGATAAGTAAACTTTGAGCAGAACCACAACAGGAATCCCCAGCAGACACACAAAGACACCACTTGTACCATTGTTTACTTGGCAAACATCGAACATTGTAACTTACCAATTGAAATTCTCTCCGCCTGTCATAGGCCCTCTTTATGGCTCTGTCTAACCACAGTGAGTGTATGTGAGGCGCGTAATGCACGAACAACCGACTGTCCAGCGATGACGTGCTGTTGAAGTGCAGTGCCTGCTGCCCAATGTCCAAATTCCTCGGGTTCTCCCACGGTATGGCGAGCTTATCCCTCGCGTCCACCAACACCTGGATCCCCTTCACTATGTTCTGATATATCACATGCTGATACTCGCGCACCAGTTCCGGTTCGAACTTCACTTTGTGTATTATCCTCATCTGTTTCAGGAATGTTGACTTTCCGCTTTCACCCGCGCCGAGCAACAATAGTTTTACCTGTCGTCGCAGCGCCTGTTTCTCCTTCTCAAGTATTCTGTCTATTTCTTTGCTTCTGTATCGCTGCTCTATTTCCTCCGGCGACAGTTTTAGGCGCAACCAACACGTAAGAGCCTCCGTACAACAGGTACATGACCACAAATCGTTGGCCATTTTGCATGATTATCAACGCCCATAGAATAGAAAGAAACTGAGCAAAGTATGTTACACTATAGTTATAGGTTCATTCAACACACATTTTCGCAATAGCACAACGTACACACTATTTAACGACAATACATAATAAAATAAAGCATAAATCCGGAATTCAGAAATACAAACGCATTCTACCCCTCCCAAACTCATTGAGAAATGAAAACCCACAGATAACAAAACATAAACTGACTGTCAGTAACGTGCTCCATTCCACGACACCAAAATAATAATGAACATGGACACCAGTTGTGAAAAATGATTGTGTTGTGCATTGTGTTGTGATATATTGTCATTTTCAATTCCAGAAACATTACAGTCTTTGCATGAAACGCTAATTATTTCAAAATCAAAATCATATCCATCAGTTTGAATAACAATTTTTTGGTAACATCATTCTTGTTGATGTGAGAACAATGTAAAAAGACGTGCACGTAAAAGCTTCTAGAGTAACAAACATTTAAAAAAAAATACAATAACAGGCCGAGACAGCAAAGTTATGACCAATCCCAACTGATGGCGCCCGTTCACGAACATGACGCATGGATCGGCACCACTCAGCTCAACCATCATGATGTATTATCTACTTTTCTCTTTTTCTGCTAACTGCATAGTAAATGCAAATGATAAAAATCCTAAAGTCCGCGTCATGTAAGGAGTCCCACGGAAATTCACAGAATATTATTTGAACTTAGATGTTGTTTGCTTATGTCTATGGGAATAGAGCTTATTTTCGAATGTTGAAGGAGACAGAAGTGCCACTCTCAGGGGTATTCTTACGTGAAACGGACTACAGTAGCGATCTTATCTTAACTTGTGGAGGGGCCGAGAAATAACTCGAACATTTCGACCCATTGGGATATTTTGTGGTCCCCTAGATAACTTTGTCCTCCCCAATCTCGTTGAAAACCTCTAGACGGACACATCATTACAACTGTTTACCACAGATCACGGAGGCTACCGCAGTTATCCTTGGACCGCCCTGCGTGGCGGGCGTGGACATGACTTGGTCTGAGCGTTGGGTCCTGCCCTGCATATCTATTCACAATCATTCGATTCCATCCCGAATCGAATGATTGTGTTTTTGAAAGGTTCATTTAAGAATAATGAGGTGCCCAGGTGAAACCTGTCTTTGCCATTAGTGGTGAGGTCTATACTGCAAGAGACGGAAAATTTAAGAAAAATAACGTCCGTGTGGCCACCTCTGGTGACAGACTGCCACGAATTAAGCCGCCTCTGGGAACGCCACAGGCCTCCAGTCTCTATCCGTCTTATTAATAAACACGGAATAAAGTTATACAGGGAATAACAAAGGAATAACCATACATTTTCATAGGTTTAAACTTGGTATAACTTTATTCTGCGTTTATAAATAAGAGGTGTTTCCTCACGATGCGGTGGCGACCTCTCGCGTCCGGCACTGGTACGAAGTGAGAGGGCATGGGAAGCTGTCACCTTCTTCTGCGAACCAGTAATGCTTGCAAAGGAGGAGGCGGAAAGCGTGAGGGCATCACAGCGGGACGCCCACGCCTTTTGCCACCGCAAGAGACGCCCTGGGTGTCGGGAGTTGTAAGACGATTCCCAGCCACCGTAGGCGTGGGCTTGCGGACAGCGAAATGAGTAGCTCACGGTCCGATAAGAACCAGGCCCGAGTCGACGGCGCGTGATATTGAGAGATGTCCTTAAAACTGACGGGGTTCGCTAGGGCCGAAGCCTATAGGGGTATGGATTTTGAAAGAGAGTTACCGCGGCCCTGGCACAAGCAACTGAAGGAACACGGGTGGGTCTTATTCAGTAAAAGTCTGAGATTCACTCTCCCGCTTCACCCACGTTTTTTTTTCACTGTTTTCTCTCGATGTTTTCCCTCACCATTGCCTTTGATGTCCAAAATAAACTTAGAAAGAACATATGAATTTGAAAAAGTCACCTTGGTACTTACCCGGATTTGAACCCAAGACCTCAAACGCGAGAGACAAGGTCCTAGCCATTGGGCCACCACGAAATACCACGTCACGAACGCCAGGTCTCACAGGCAGGAGCCTGTGAGACCGTGATAGTCCAGAAGGAATCGCACTTGGAGAAGATGGCGTCGTGGAGGCAACCGCCTCAACAACACCTAACACGCCAAAACCCCACCTGCATCATTCTTCTTTATCGTGTTGATGATTCCTTATAGAGCATTGACATATATATTACTTGTGATTTATAGCTTTTAATTTAGATTTTGTGCCTGCATCATTTAGAGCAGCAGGTGGGACTCCTGGGTCGCGGGCGCTGATGCTTTGGATTCTGACTACGGTAACTACCATTCAAAAGGTGCCCTTCCCGCCACAAAAAAAAGGCATCTTTCGAGTGAATAATGCATTATGTTAACTGTTATAACTGTTGTACCGATTTCAATTAATAAATTTAGTGTGATCGGATTGGCAATATCCATGTTTTGGTGATGGTTTGTAACGAATGTAGATACGGCATAATGTATATCAATAGAATCGACTAAAAGCTTTGTATGTTACTAAATAGTCGATAAAAAATACAAAACTTTTGCTTCTCTTTCGGGCGGGCAAAACAAAATAAATTGTTCAAACGTCAAAATAATTCAGCTGTCAGGTTTTGATTCCGCGTAGTTGTGCACGTGTTCCTTTGCTAATTTTAACCATTTATAGATACATTGTAGATATTAATAGCACCTGTGAAACTTTATGAACACACGACTTGTGCAATATGTTTTAGTTTACCTTCGTAAATTATACCATTTACGATGTAAAGTTTACAAAAAGCGATGTCCAAAGAAGGTTATAGTCCGGAGAAGAAAGAAGGTGATAATAAAGTTGTGTTGGAGAGATTGCAGAATTATCTGAAAGACAAGAGGACTTCAGAAGCCTCGGACCCGAGTATCGGATACAACAAGCCCAGTACCAGCTACGAACAGCCACCGCAAAGTTTGCCGACACTCGAAGACAGTAGCAACATATTGCGTGAAGTATTGAACCATAAGAAGGCCGAACTGCTGCGGCAGCCGGAAATAGTAGAATATTTGAAGTCAATATCGTCGGATCTCAAGAAGTAAAGATGGCAGTGACGCAGAAGAGTGTTGCATCGTTGATGCAGAAGACGATAGACCGGCAGGCAGCGCTGGCACGCATGAGGTTGCGGTTCACGAAGAAGCAAGTAGAGCACATATTAGTGAATTTCGTTAGTAACAAAAGCACTGGACCGTACCATGAGTTGGTGAAAGTATTGAAAGAGTATCCTCTCAACGAGGATAACTTTAGGATAGTGTTTGATGACAGTCTATCATGTGTAGTTTTGTTAGGGCGGGAGTTGACTCAATTTGTAGATGTAGTGAGTAACATTGAGTGGTCGAGCCGGAGTGATGAGCTAGTGGCGCTGTACCGCAGGTTTGTGCTGGACCTGGTGACGGCGCACACCTACCATTGCCCCCTCGTCATGTTGCGGCTAGTCACACTGTTCAAAGGTGAGCATCCCAAAATATTGCACAATGAAAGTCAACACAACTTTCATTGTGAAATTACTGTGTCATTTGTCCTGTGCTTTCTTGTTCAATTTGTTAGATCCTGATTAAGAAATACTGTAATACACTGCTAATGTAATTATGACAGTAATTAAAGCTCCCAATCCACATTTTAAAACAAAATAACCAACCTACATAACTTTTATCTTGTTGATAAACATTATGCAATGTACCTGAAACTGAAACTTATTGCCACTAAGTGCATTATTTCTCAATGTTTTTCATTCACTTGAAACTTAACTTGACAATTAATTATTTTTCAGCTGAAGGTGAAAACTGGGAAGACAGTCCTCCGCAAGAACTCTTAAATAAATGGTCTCATGTACATGATATCATAGGACACATAGTCGCCATAATGCCTATGTAAGTATTTCAATCATTACCTAATTTTATTTCACAACAGCCTAAAATTACAGGAACCTACTTACCAGCATTTGGAAAGCATAATGGATAAAAGCAAAAATATGTTTACGAATACTGAATATGTAAATTAGATGTTCTAAATATCTATTTTACATCCCAATGTGTTACAAAACATCATCTATGTTGACAAACATCTGGCATACCATGTCATCAATGATGTTGATGTCAGACCATGTCCTTGACCTACTTAGCTTCGGGACAGTGAGATATGGTTTCAAGAGTCGACTGGTTACTTTCATTACAGTGATATCAGTTATCAATGTGGCTTGGGCCATTGACTGATATTGTGAAAAGTAATTTTATTAAAAAAAAATAGATTTATTGAACATGTGGTAATTTTCAAAGCTATTGAAAACTGATCAGATATCATTAGAGGTTAATTTCCTAGATATGTATTACTGTTTTTTAATTGAAAAGCTTTTTATTGTGCAAAATATAGGTTAGTGATATATTGCACAAGGTATAATTGTGCAATTATGTCAGTTTGTCTTAAATGAATTAACTAAGTTTGAACTGTTTTTGGTATTGAAAAATGTATGGCATTTGTTAGTCTTAAAATAAAAACATAAATGTGAAAACATCAAATCAATAGCCACAAACCTTGGAATCAACCTTGGTTAAATTTGTGTAATAATGTGAATTCAGTTGTTATGGCAGAGTGCTTCCTTCCCTTACTGGTCATGTTGAGATTCAGCTCAATAAAATTACTTTTCAAATGAGAAGTCACCTTTACATACACATTTTATGAATTAATAGGCAAATGTACTGAAATTGTGTAATCAAGGAATCACAGTTTTATGTTTTCTTAAAAGTAGGAATGGTATGAATGGTAATGCACAGTTTACACAGGGCTTCTCTGAATTCTAGGGGTGGGTGGACACTCAGATGATAAGAAGCACTAGACATGGATGTTCTGGAGATATCAATTCAGTACAAAATACTGCTGCATTTGACAAAACCAAATGCTTTGGTAAGAAAACTTTGTACATTTGCACTTGTACAAGTTTTGGAGCTTTTTATACCAAGATTGGTTTGAAGTCATCTAAATAATGTTTTGATGAGTCACCTTTCTGACTATGCAGCACATTTACTGATTATGGACACAATTATCTGCTCCTTATGATTTGATGATTTAAAGAAAGCTGGTAATTAAACCACAAACCTTTCAAAACTGGAATGGAGAGACCATTCCAGTTTTCCAAAGATGTTTAAAGGCAACATATTTGCTGTTCCTACATTTTGTTTTTTGATGTCCATGATAAGTAAGTCAAGCTGTTAGAGTAGTTGTTTTGTGGTTTAAATAACATTTTAGCAAACTCCAGTGATCACTTATGGAGTTTGATGAAAGATGTTATTTGACTACTGTTAGAGAATTTGTCTTACAAAATTCTCTCTTTTTTAATGTTGTTGATAACCCATAATGGACAATGAACAATTACCAGATCAGGATAATTTCAAGAAATATTATTAAAATGTGAACATCTGGTACATGACCACTTCTTTCTTTCTAGCTAGATTGCCACCATAAATTATTTTAAGGTAAATCATTGATTTTCTCATGATTCCTATAAGGACAGGAACCATGAATAACTGAATAACCCAGAAAGATAACATATATCGGAAAGTTCATGTTGATAATGGACAATATTATCAGTTATTATTGTTGTTATAAAATATGCAATTTTATAGGCTTACTAGTTATCTAGCAAGATAAGTATTAATTGTAATTTTATCCAGGTCAGACCCTTTAGGAAACATGGTGCTTTAGACAATCTATGCACAGAATGCAAGTCCTTTGCAGGAGAGTGCTAAACTGCCTCGTGCATGACCCAGCGCCGACTATTCGATGTCAACTAGGGCACCACGCACAGGATGATTGAAAGTGGCAGATTAAACCATTTTTATGCTACATAATTATGGTGTTCTATTGTGAGGGTAAACAGATAACTAAATAAATAAGGACTTATGATCTGTGGACCCAATTAACCCAATATGCTCTAAAACATATTGGGTTAAGTTTTTTTTTTGCTTGACCACTAGTATGAAGTCTTGGTATATTGTTGACATACCTACCTGAACTTATATTACAATATAGGTAAGACTGCCTTCCCTCGCACACTTGCGTCGGTCGGCGTCTGCGGCTGTGAATGTGGCTTTCACTGCCCCTGACTAAAACTGTGCCAACAAGACACAAAAGGAGATTTGGTTAAACTTAATCTTTCGTAAATTAAGACCCTGACCCATGGCATAAGGTCCAAAACTAGGTTATCCCACAGTTGTCTCTAGTATGTGTGCCATACATGAAGTCATTAATAAGTTATTGATTATTATTAGATAATCAGTCAACCCGGTTGATAACAATATAGGCTTTGTCCCTTATTATGTAAGCTTTAAACATAACTGGCTAAATGTTGGTACAATATTTAGGGTATAATTTTGTCTTACCCTTCAGAGGAATATAGACTACTTCTAGTATCAAGGCAATAGGACTACTTACAATTAATGTTGTTCCTTTTGAAACAACAAAACTTTCTGCAATATGACTTATTACACAAATATTTGATGTAAATAATGATCCTATACTGTTAGAATTCATTTATGTATTCCTTGTTTACAGGACCAGTGATCTTTTAATGCATATAGTGATAGAACAGTTCCCGTACTACAAATCTGGCTGTTACGTGAACAGGGCATACATATACAATTTAATATGGATGAGTAAATACATCCCTTCCCTCCGAGAACAAATCATGATGGCTGTAATTAATAAGTAAGTATGGTTTTTGTACAAGTTTAATAGTATAATAGACTAGCTTTTACTCGCGGATTCGCTCCCGTGAGCTATAACCTAAGGGTCTGGTAGCTTCGAGATGTGCAAGTTGCGCCTAGAGCGAAGTCAATCGCCACTAACTCGGTGGGGCGTACGCATAATCCTATGCTCAAAACAGTTTATCATCTTGCAATTTTTAAATGATAACTTGCTATTTTCTCTAACTGATTGCAGCTGATTAGTATTTATTTGAGTTTACCATAGTGTTGAAAGAATTGGTCAGCTAGACTATGCTTTACCGAATGCTAGCTGTCCAGGGTGAGCCGGGCGTTTGGAATCTCAGTACAATTAAGATTAACACCACTCGGGGAGCCTCCTTTCATGTACAATATGAAACACATGCCAGAAGACCCCAATTGTCCATACAACTGCATTTCAGAGGACCTTATGAACGCTACTGACGCTGCGATTGGCGTGGACACCTACTGCACTGACATAAATCTGTCTAGATAACGCAAGTTCCTCCATCTGTATGAAAACCAAGCATGCCACTTTTCACAAACAATTTAATAACAAATTTACTTAACAATGAAAGAAAACATTTCCAATGCCTGGGCCGACTTTTTCTATACATTCTTTACTGCTCAATGTGGCATAACAAGGCATTTTTCTAGATTTCGTTGGATTTCTGGTGCCGATAATGCTAAATGAAAAGCTCAGGTTACGATCATTTGTCGTAACCTTAGTCCGTTTTTTGACACGCGAAGTACATACAATCGCGTCATCTAGTTAGATTTATGTCTGTGTTTTGAGGAGTTTCCATTGACTCAAAAAGAAGCAGAATTGTTTAGCTAGTCCTCAGTTATTCTTTATCTAACTTAATAGTTCAAAGTTGCTAAACTAATTTCTTCTTAATTTTCAGAATGGTACTAATGGATGTAAATATAGTAGAAAGTGGAAAGAATAAACCGCAATCGGAAACAGTGTTCGACATGGATACGGACGAAGGGGATGTAGTCTCTGAAAGTCTAGACTATTGTATGTTCGAAGTTCTGAGATGGTTGGAGGACGAGAGGGACCCTACGATGAACATACTCTGCAATGTATTTGACAGGATTATTCTCCCTACTTATGGGATCAGGTATGTAAAACTCTTCATAATACCTTCAAACATAAGTCCAATTTAGTTACGCTAGGTTTTTTTTTTTATCGTCTATAGGCTTGCACTTGACCACTATCTCACCTGATGGTAAGCGATGATGATTATTCCCTTTATAATCAATACTTTCAAAAAACAGATAATATTGATAAAATACTGGTCATGCTCAGTGGCGGCTTTCTAGGGTGGCGAGCAGGGCCATCTCTCGGGGCCTCGCACTTGCAGGGGCCTCCCAAAAACCAAAACGCTTACTATTGCAAATTTTTATTTTATCCTTAACATAATAAAATCAAATCTATTTACAAAAAAAAAAACATATTTCGGACAAATAACATCCATATTATATAGCATTTTATTAGTATTATCCGTATTTCATAGTAAACTATTAATAATGATGCAAAATTTTGCATTTCTCGTCTATGAAAATTTAATCACATACATCGCAATAAGAAAAGGGAGTCAGAGATAGCGTGACGGTGGTCAGGACAGTATGGAAGAACAGAACGTGTTGCGCCGACACCAAGTATAGTCCCCGGCATGTAACTTGGCATAGTGGGGGATAGTTCGCGAATAGTACGTCAACTGACCAACCACCACCAGGGAACGGAACGTGGACGCCACGCGTTTGGTCAGTCGATCCTTGTGTCCACTGACCAACCAAGCGCGCGCTCGGAACGTTGCTAAACGTTCCCTGCGTCCCGCTTGGTAACCAAAGAGACCTGAAAAACGATTTGTGCGCATATAACGACTCTTGCCAAGTTACGTGCCGACAACTATAACATGGGACAAGGGCAGTAAGATGATGATGATGACATTAAAAAAGGACTAGGATCTCGTAAATATCTAACGCCCGCCCGGAGTCTCGCTGCAGTTAAGGTCGCCCCTGGCCATGATAGTACAATTTAATAAAGTGTTAACACTTTTAACAATATAATTCACACGTATCTTCCGGCATTATCCTGACTGACCAATTCCGAACTCAAGTTAAATCGTGCGATAGCAGTAAATGTGCTGAATGTGGCGAATGACATAGTAGTCCAAGTAGCTACACAATAGTGGTCAGACAAAAATTTGAAAAGTTGAGTATAAATTTGAGTAATGGCTCAATTTTTTATTTTTTCTTATAAAACGTTGCCCCACACTAGGAATTTCTTCCTGTATCGTGGGTGCGTTTACAAACATATAATTATAATTTTAGTCTCAACTTTTTAATTTTTTTCAATGAAAAGAAGAAGTAACTTCGCTGTTAATTTAACATGTCTAAAACTGCCTCTTTCTCCTTACAGACACGTCCAATTCCTGCTCCTATACACGGTTTCAATAAACCAGCAATGCGCTGACCGAGTTCTGGACAGCCTATGGATAGTAGCAGCTGGCTTACAAGGCCTCGGCCCTGGAGCCCTCACCACACGACGAACAGCAGCTAGCCATTTAGCAGGGCTCCTCGCCCGGTGTGTTCGAGTACCCAACACCAGGCTTATTAAGTACTTGAAGATGATGGCAGAATGGTGTCATGCCTATATCTCGGCGACGCAGGAGTCTACGACGGCGAGCGATAATCTGAAGGCCCATGGAGCGTTTCATGCGATTTGCCATGCGGTTTTCTACCTTGTTGCCTTTAAGCATCATATGCTGTTTATGAATAAAGAAAGTGAGTATTGTTTAACTGAATTGTTAGATGTAGGTATTTATAAGTTCCTAATTAGTGGGAATCACCTTACACTCACTCGTCTTCAACTGCTCATTCCCGTTAGTTCAGTTGGTCGGTGTCCGCCTGAAGGCGAAGGTGCGTCCATCAGCGACCATTCGTTCTCTCGTTTATTGTGTCTGTACCCGTCTGATAAGTGTCTTTGAATCTACAACGATTTTTATAGTTCAAATACAAATTAAGAAAATCTTGTGGCTTGCCTCAGAAATTTATAACTGCACCATCTATTGGAATCAATTTTAAATAATCTGTTCAAATAATCTTTGAGTGTGAATTAGGAGCCCAATATTCCATAATTTTGTGCTTAGGAGAGTTGATAAAAAAAAACATAAAATTTTTATGATCAATTCTACATTTTATTTTATTTATTTTCTACATTTATTTGAACCAAATTTTCTTTGTTAGCGCTGGTACCCCGTGCTATAAGAAAATATATTAATTTTGTTCCCACCTTGTTTTCTAACTCTCCTTAACCTTTCTTGCAGACATAAGATTCGTCGAGTCCCTGCACCTGCCCCGCCTGGTGACGTGCGCACTGAACCCTCTCCGGACCTGTCCTCCGCAGGTCACAAGAGCATTCTCGTCCATAACGCGCTCTCACCAGGTGGTGTACTGCGAGAGTATCATCGAGAAGAATGCGAGGCATACGCTGCAGGCGACCGCGGTGCAGCAGTACGATGAATGGTTCCCCTATGACCCTTATAATTTACCTGTGTAAGTTACTTGTGGATTTTATATTTATTTTTAAGGATTAGACCTTTAGACGAGCTTAATTGTTAGGCTGTTCTTTAATAATTCAAACTAATGACTAACCGAAGGTTCGGTCTCGATACCTGTTTGGGCCAGTTTCGGCCAGAAATCTGTTTTCATGGCAGCTTGTGGAAATTAGGGCCGATGTTTATATAATCTAACAACTACGAATATATTCAAGACTAGCTGACCCCTGCGGCTTCGCTCCCGTCAAAATTATAGCCTATGTTACTCGGGAATAATGTAGCTTTCCATAGGTGAAAGAATTTTTAAAATCGGCCAAGCTATTTCAGAGATTAGCCGGAACAAACAGACAGACAAAAAAAATAAAAAATCTTATTTTGGTGTATGTACCGTATATATATTCATATACATGTAGTAAAAAACGGTTATTTCAATATTACAAACAGACACTCCAAAATTTTATTATATGTATAGATATCATATTCAGGAATTCTTTTTAAAACGACTGAAAGTGGAAGCACTTTCAGTTTCGTCGTTTAAATTCGTTTACGTTTTGGCAAAAAATTGTGTTTCGCTCGGACACTAATTAAAGAACAAAGTTATCACTGAAATAGATTGGTCGGGATTGGCGTGGTCATTACAAGGGACCAATGGTACAACAACAATGCTTTTGCACTGTGTCGGTTCCCGCAAAGTATCTACAAACTTATGTACAGTTCCCGCCAAACTTCTGGGCCGCCCCGAAGTTGGCTTTCCGATTTGCAAGGCACAGTTCGGTGCTGTTTTTGTATGAGATTTATAATACTCACAACTGATCTTTGTGTCTCTGAATTGGCTGCAAGACACTGCGCAGTAGCTAATTTTGTGTCAATGTTGAAGGTAGAAGATAGCATTGTATAGCTGTCTTATTCACTTACGTTTGTCGCATCGTCCTATCTTGCTTACTCTATGCAGTATACTCGATGACAAACTGTTTCTTGTGCAATGGTTGGCAGAACCCACTTCAGAGACACAAAGATCCGCTGTACTGTGAACTATTATACTACTGCGCAGCCATTGTAATTGTAGCAAACTTCAGAGCGGCCAAGAAGTTTGGCGAGAACTATACATACTAGAGACAATAGATTGATTGATTGTATTGTTTTTAATTGAAAGTTCTTTAAATTCTCTAACAATATCAAAAATGAAATCAACTTTTAGGAATTAGCATTTAAAATAACAGTGAGTCCTAGCACCTGCCGTCCACTCAAATAACAATTTTATTCTTGTTCACAGATCCGGTAAAATCATATGGCCACTATGCATAGACTATAAAGACTGGCAGAAACAAGGCGAGGATGAAACCCAGTACTCGTCAATGAAGAGGAAATTAGAAGAAGATGACGATTACCTAGTGATGGCCAGTCCCACGCAAAAACTGGCCACATCACTGTCTACTGGCATCTCCCCTGGCTTTAGAACCAGTGAAAGTCTATATATATAATCGTTATTAATTTATAGAAACAAATATGAAAAATTTACTCCTCTAGAGTTACAGTACAACTATTTTCTAAATGTCCCTCGGCAAACTTCGTATTTCGTCAGTCGTCGGATTGCACTTGGCAGACCGGACGCTCTCAATCAGCTTGGAAATATATATACTTGTTAATATTTTTTTAACTTAATCTAATTTATTTAGAAAATTTGAGGAAAGCTGCTAAAGGCAAATAGTTTTACAGTTCTATATAGTTCACACGGCAATCAAAGCAACAATAAAGTACATCGTTCTTAATTCAAATAAAAACACGATAAATCTAATAATTGATGGACATGGAATTTCGCATTGGTTTGTATTCGGCAATGCGATGATTGCCGGGGGAATTTAAGAAAATTCTTGTACTATACTAGTCGATTGTGACGAATTTCTGATTTTATTTTTAAGTTCTATTATTCTATGGAAGAGATAAAACCGTTACATAGTAAGATACTCTTCCTATATATTAAGTGAAATTGTACCAGATGGTACCTGTCACTTTGAAATTATTACTTTATTTTTAAACGAAACTTGTGACAAATTACTTATCATCAGTTAAGTTCTAATGGTAGAGTTATTTTTGATGGTTTGATGATTAAATTAATAAAAAAAAAAATAGACTCAAAAAGATCGCCGCCGCTTCGATACAGAAAGCAAAATCCTAACGAAATATTTTTCTCAAAGATTGGTATTCTAACGTTGTTATTATCATTTTCTTAGTTCTTAGGGGTACACTATCATATATCTAGTATCATAGATCTATGAGACATATTTATATGATAGTGTAATATAAACATATGAATCATATCGTCATTGAAAAGGGATTTTTGACATCTATCAGTCAGCGTTGCCAGAATGTAGCTTTTGTGACATTTTACCTTACTTTTGACCTTCTCATGTAACCTCCATGTAACGTTACTTTTATGACTTTCCCGCTTACTCCGGCGAGCGAGTGAGCGTATTAATGTCGTTTTCGCATAAGTTAAGGTAATAAAACTTTAACATAAAACTTTTTGGGATGTCTCTTGTAATATTTAACTATCTGCCACTGGCAACACTGCTATCAGTTGCCATTTAGAGTTGTTATTACTTTAATATAATGTAATTTATTTTTAAAATAAAAATAGAGTTTACTGCTATTTTTACAGCTCTATATATTTCACACGGAACTAAAAACAAAACAACAATAAAGTACTTAGTTCTAAATTCAAATGATTATACACGATAAATCTAACAATTGATGGATATGGAAATTAGCATTCGTTTGTATTCGGCAATGCGATGATTGATGGGGAACTTTAAGAAGATAGTTGTACTGTACTTAAATTGTTAGAACTTAACTGATGATATTTTTAATATGTAAGGCCAACTTACACTTTAGTAAGATAACCCTGGGTGGTGCAAGCGTACCTAAATGAAGTAATCAAAAAATGTGTTTATTTTCTTAAGTATATGACTATCCTATGCCAGTGAGTTATCAAACTCATGCACAAATATTTCTTATTATTATAAAACAGCCCATCGTAAACCAGTTTCTGCTTTGTTTTTAAAAGAAGATTCTATAGTAAATACAAATAGTTTTTATATTTTGTGGTCCACGATTCCTGAGCCCCCGGTTACTTTTCTCGCCTTAAAAAAATGTGTGCTAAATCTTACCAATACTCAATCACGCCAGAACGGGTGAACGGATCTGGATGAAATTTGGCACAGAGATAGATTATAGTCTGGAATAGCACATATGATACTTTTTATCCCGGGAATATGTTCCCTCGGGATAATTTTCGACTTTAACGTGGGCGAAGCCGCTGGTAGATGCTAGTCATACATAAAAACATAACCCTTCCAGTTGGGTAAAAATCAGCACTCAACTTCAAGAAAAGTAGTGATTTTACGCACCTTTAACACCAGCCGGGCGAGCATGGCCTACTGTGACAAGCTTGAGTCACACATTTTTATCAGTTTCATTTTTTTTACCGTGATAAAATGCGTGACTCAAGCCTATCACAGAGGCCGTGCTCGCCCGGCTGGAGCCTTGCCCTTGGCCCAAGCTAACAGGTCATACATTTTGTTAAGGAGAAAATAAATAACGTCTGGGAGCTCTGGGATCTTCTTCGTAACTAGTACAATTTGTCTGATTGTTATGTATTTTTACATAGTTTAAGCGACTGATGTACATTTTTTTGCAATGCGTTAATATGCTTACTACGTAATAAAGTTATTTATTGAATTATGCGTATGTGTTTCTGTAAACATTAGCTTTTTCCCCACCTATGGGAAGCGCTCCACTGACCAAACCATGTAGGTAAGCATGCTCTTATAAATTTATATCACTGAATTGTAATATATACTATCCAAATTAATCTAAGGAGCATATAAAAGATGTTTCTTGTTGCCCACACATTTGTGGCACACAGTCGCTCCACGTAAAATACTGTTGGGAGACGCAGACGACGCGGCGCAGATTTTTTAAAGTATGAACGAGTACGGATCGTCGTATACTGCAGCACTGGCACGTGTTTGCTCTGCTCTGCGCTCAGTTGCTAATATTTAAAGAATGCTCAGTTATAAACGCGAAACAGTGTCTTGAGCCACGCGTGTGGCAGGCGGACATTTTTGTGAACGAAATACAAAAAAATCCTTTTGCGCTTTGAAAGACTATTATCAATAGTAGATTATTAATTTCAAAGTCAGAATTCGACATTCTCGTACACGCCCCGCGTCCAAGCCGCCGCCTACTACTGAACTAGGCCACAGTAAAAAAAAAAATATACAAACAGTATGGAAACTACCTACAAACGCTCGAAACTGCACACTAACACAAACATACGTGATCACTCGTCGCGACGCGGCACTTAGTACTAACATTACCTCGAAAGTGCCCGAGCGGTCTAGTCGGTGCGTACATTTGTGTGAGTGTACCGTTTCGAACGTTTGTAGGTAGTTTCCATGCTGTTTGTATATTTTTACTGTGACTAGGCTGTGTTGCCTCGCAGCACATGCCGTAACCTATTACTGTCTCGTCTATCCTGCGGAGAGATTTCTGCACCGCGCCGCCTGCGTCTCAGCGTATGCCCACCCTACGAGTACCCGAACAGTACCGAGGCATTTTTGTTTAGTAACGTTCTCTGTCCATGAATCATCGCGAGTTTTCAAAATGATGAGCAACATGTTGTACATCATGTTGCGGGTCAAATGTTGCCTAGTGGATACGAGGCGTTATTGGTTAGACTGGAACTTAACTGCAACATAGTAGGGAAAAGGCCAAAAATCATTTCTGTTTAAAAGCTAAATTTATTTACAACAACCTGCACACAAATCACAAAAGGTAACCGTAAATACTTTGAACTATGAGTATTAATAAGTATGCACGCCATCTTGATATTGTGTACTTAAAAGCGATTCGTTGATTACTTTCATAGATTTAACAAACATATAATTGAACACACTGATGGTACAAGGCTTATAAAACTATTTGTATACAAGACAACATTGTCAAAAGCTAATCTTTAAATCACAAAAATCAATAATTCTTTTCTAATATTAACCTGATAGACACATTCTCTAAAGCTATCAACAATTATCTCTCGACTGACTATTGTGACATTTCACTTATAAGCTAACATTAAAATATAATAATACTTATAAATAAATCACATGTAATGTTACCATCGAAACTAGCATTATTTGCAAACAATACTATACTAATTATTATTCTGCACTACTGTGATACTCGTGTTTCTTTGTCAACTTACAATTTAGCAGAGAGTTAACAACTAGATAATTATAATTATTGTACAACATGTAAAAGCTAGAGTGCGATAATAGTTGATCAGCACAAAAACTAACTAGTAAATTCACGAATTGATGCACAGTTAAGTACCCTTGTTTAAATTGATTATTAGAAAGATTTGATTATTTAATACAATAATAATAGTTAATTAGTAATATCAGAATTTGATGTTATCATTCAATAACTGTGCTAATATCAGCCTGAAAATGGCCCAAATTGTACCACCATATCACAAAAGACAGACAAGCGAACATTTAAATAATTTTAAAATGAGACCATACAAAAAGCAAATGCTTGAGATTACAAAATTCCTAAATTTAAACTTCCAGTAGCGACCCATTGTTCGGTAATAAATAATTAAGGCATTATGAGGTTAAATTAATATCATTTTATCTCTTCTTATGGTAAGGATGTCGTCTTCTGAAAGACGACGCAGACTTATTCTGCGAATGGTATTGCTTTGTTTGATACTGGCTGATGACCGGAGTCTCGTTGGCAGCTAATTTGTTTATGACAAAGTCATCTCCGGCCTTCATGTTTTCCATCATCTTGAGTTTAGCTTCGATGGACTGGATAGCAGTCTTTTTGCTCAGCTTCAGTTCCGGCTTTGCACCCGCTAGTACTGCTATCCCTAACTCTGGTTTGGGTTTCTCATGTTCATCCTGGGAACAGAAACACTCAAGTAAATATTTGCAAAATGTTTATTTATTTGTTTGTCCTTGCACTGGAATGCCTTGCAGCAATTATACCAATGGAGCACAATCTTATAATCTCTCACTATAAGTCCAGGTTTCATCCCAATGACCGTGACAATGACTTCCTTCACCGTTTATTATTAAAACTTCATGCAAAATACAGGTATATAGGCAGTCTTAATCCCTGAGTCGACCGTTGACCATTGTCAGCGAAGTCCAAGATAAACTTAGAAAGAGCATATGAATTGGAAAAGTCACATTGGCACTTGCCCAGATTCGAACCTACAACCTCAACCACAAGGGGCGACGGCGTACCCACTAGGCCACCATGACAGATATTGCAATGACAAAGACTGGTATTTCAATAAAAGTAAAAAAAGTGACAACATCAGACAATTATTCCGAAGAAGAACTAATTTCTACTTCAGAACAATGGAATATATCTTCTATAATATAAAAATGAATCGCAAAATGTGTTGGTAAGCGCTTAACTCAACAACGCCTGGACCAATTTGGCCAATTCTTTTTTTTTAATGTTTGTTGAAATTCAAAGATGGTTTTTACGTTATTTTTTTTTTTTGTAGGTTAGGGTAGTGTAGTGTAGCGTAGGGTAGGGTAGTGTAGTGTAGAGTAGTGTAGTGTAGGGTAGTGTAGTGTAGTGTAGTTTAGTGTAGTGTAGTGTAGGGTAGGGTAGTGTAGCGTAGGGTAGGGAAGGTAGTGTAGGGTAGGGTAGGGTAGTGTAGTGTAGGGTAGATAGTGTAAGGTAGGGTAGATAAATGTTTGTTGTTTTTATGGCAAAACAAAGTTTGCCGGGTCAGCTAGTTACTAATAAATAAGTTCGGATTGATAATAAACTCACAGTGTTCTTAGCGAATTTGACACTCATCCTTTTAGTTCCAAGTATCTGGCCGTTGAGAGAGTTCATGGCTTTGATAGCATCCTGCCTCAGCTTGTACGTAACAAAGGCAAAGCCCCGTGGCTGTCCAGCATTGGGGCCACTCCGATGAAACAACATGTCAAACTTCTCGATGTTTCCATACACACGGACCATTTTCAGTAGTTGATACCGGTAATGAGAAAAGGTAATTTGTTAGTAACAATGTTCTATTATCTAGGATGGTGCAGTTGGTAACATGCTAGCAGCCACTGCAGTCAGTCAGTCTTGGTAATATTGCCTTGGTATATGAGGCTAAAGTCGCAATCACAGGAAGCTATAAATTTTATAAATAAATTACTTTTACTAAGTTCATATAGTAACATGAAACATGTGTAATATGAAATTAACAAGCAATTTCATTTGGTTGGGTTATATTTTAGCAATATAAAGTGCTGTTGTTTGATGTTTTGTGGTATTGGAATGCGTCTATGTTTGTTGTTGTGTTGTGTTGGAATGCTAAAGCGTGTTTACAAAATGTATAGCTCCTTGTGACGGGGACATTAGCATAGTTACCATGAGTCCACACAGGCCTCAAAAATTTAAAGATTTAAAATAGATCTAATAAGTACTAACAAAAAGATTTAACTTGTGCAGGAAGTGATTACCTATAAGACTGACAAAGGGTTTTTTATTGTTACAAACCAATAATTACAATATAAATATATTTGGCATTAAAACAGTTCAATGTAAACTTTAGTAAATGATTTGAAATTATAAAAGTACATGGTCAAAAAGATGCCATTGATAGTAGATTTTACTGAATTGAAAGCAACACTAAGTTAGGTTTATGATTAAAATAATCATACTCATTAACTCTGGTGTCCAGATTCCCGATCCAGATCCGCTTGTCTGACACTTCGCCGTGTTGAAAAGGCTCGAGGTGTAAAGGCACCTGAAAAAGAGGTCAAGTATTGATCGATCTAGAAACCATAATAATATACATAACCCCTTTGTTGATCAGTGTATTGTATGGATGTTATATAAACAAAGAGGGCGGTAAAATGAACAACATAAACTGGAGTAAGCTGGAAAATAGAAATCAAACAAAAAATATAGTCAACGTACTGTAGCGTCCTCCATGGTAATTGTATTGTACTCGAAATCGCAGAAATCAACACACAAAACTAATAATATACGTATACGACGGAAATCTTAACATCATAAATTAGTCATTACTTTTACAGGAAACCACAATCTGTGAAAATTAAAGCCAATAGAGCACTTTGCACAAAAATCTAAATTACGCGATCAATCAAAGCTTCTTTCTTGAGTTTCTTGCTTCTTCATTCAGTCTGTCAGACTCAACTCAAGACTCAGAAGTCTATTTGACATTTTTGAATTTTTTGACAATTTTGACAGATTGTCTGGTTTGGATGCACAGACAGAGAAACTTATGGTGAAAACATACTATTGAAACCCCACCCGACGTGTCAACACCCGACGCGTACTGTGCACATATACAACACCCCACGTGATGCTACAACACGCTTCGTTATTATAGGGTTGCCATCCGTCCGGGTTTCCCCGGATTTGTCCTAGTTAAGAATGCGTCTGGGCGGGGTTTTATTTGTAGTCAGGGGTCTTCAAATCACCAACAGCAATTTTTCACCGATTTCTCCGTCAATTGCTGACCGATATCGTGTTTTTTTTATTTTTGGAAATTCATTTACCCGAATTCTGATGAAGAAATTCGGAGATTCGGAACTCTTCAAAATATTACAGCAAATCACCCGGGATTGCATGTCTATTTATTGTAGGTACTCTAGCTTCTGCACCCAAGTAGTCAAGTACTTGGTATGGTACAAAATTACAAATCTCAAAATAACCAGTTTTTTTCTAATGGTTTCACATATTCTTACAGTAAAACTGGTCTGTAATTATATTATAGATTGTAATATATCGTCTTATGTATGATCTTGCATAAAATGTATCAAATATAGATAGTACGGAGAGGGAAAGCAAATTAAAAAAATTAATTGTTTTTCATATAATATAAAATCTAGGGTAAATTGAGATCAGATTTGGGATAAACAAAAATGAGACCTGGCAACACTGGCTATGATACTATAGGTCTACCAGAATCTCATGGCAAATGTGGATATAAAAATTTGTTGTGTGCAATACTGGGGAAATTGGATTAAACGATCTTGATACTGTTTATTTTTTATTTATGTCTTTTTGTACTAATGAACATGAGGTACCTATAATAATTATAGAAGTCACAGCGGATCTTTGTGTCTCTGAAGTTGGCCCTACCAACCATTGCGTAAGAAATTGTCATAGAGTAAGCTAGATAAGACGATGCGACATACATAAACGAGTAAAAGAGACAGTTATACAATGCTATCTTCACCTTCAATATTGACACAAAAATAGCTACTGCGCAGGGTCTTGCGACCAATTCAGAGACACAAAGATCCCCTGTGAGTATTATAGGTATATGTATGAAGAATGTTGTTATTAAACGGTTTCTTAACATAGGGAAATATGTCATGAAAAATAAATCAATTGTATATTAATTTATGTACTAATTTATTATCATATCATTTAAATCATACTAATAACTTAACACCTCATTCAGAACTAGAAAACGATTCCAAGAACTCCACTGGGCTTTCAAAAACTTGTATCTTTGTAGTTTTATGTTATTTCTCTCGATCAAAATGGTTATTTTTGATTGGCATTTAAGATATTCAAAACCAATCTCTTTATGTATAAGTCTGTAAAAATAATAAAATTTATCATGTTATTCATAGCTTAGTCATTCATCATCATCAGTCTATATACGTCCCACTGCAGGGCACAGATTATTACTTAATATTATTCTTACGTCAAAGATTCTCAACCTCCGTTAAAATTAATATCTTGTCGCAGAATTAGTAACAGTTTCATTTCTGTTGGTATTTCTTGCCGGCCATCATTCGATGTGTCCTCACCTACGATTTACCGTGTAATATTAATGGAAACCTCTGTAAAGAAAATAAAATTAAGTAAGAAAAATATAAAATAAACTAAAACTATCAAAACAAGTCAGTCCAACTTACCGGTCCACTCTACGATGCGTTTTAAAATCAATGATTGAGTTTGATTTACGCCTTCTTCTTTCCTTATTTTACGATACACATTGAAAACAATATGTCTCGCTTGAGATCGAAGTGGCTTTTTCGACATTTTCACAAAAACAACAAAAAATTCAAGAAGATATCTCAAAATCTCAGCAGCGGTTGACAAATCTCGTAATTTGATTTAACAAGTGACAATTAACATTGCCATATAAAAACCACAATTAAAAAAAAATAAGAAATGCCATGAGATTATAGACCTATAGCGAAGTGTGTTTGTAGCATCCCGTGGGGTGTTGTATGTGTGCACGGTACGCGTCGGGTGGCGTGGCGTCGCGTAGGGTTAAGAGTAAAAATGTTCTGTGCTTCTTTCTAGTTCTTGCGACTAGCTACTATCACTATCAGTAATCTGTGCTTGCGACTAATGCGACTTGCTTGTTGTAAAATTAAATTAACAAAATAAACAGTTCACTCCACTTTCTTCGAGTTTATTAATTATGTTAATTGTTACATGAAATAATTAGCATTATGTCAATCTGTTTTTACTTTAATTAAACTATGAAAGCAATAAATAAAAGGATTCCAGGTATTTTGCCGCCACCGCCAAGAACCGAAATAGATGGGAAGATCGCTAATTTGTCATCAAAGAACATTGCAGAACTTTGTGAATTACGTGATAGGCAACTTAAACTCTTGAATAATAAATCTTTTATATCCAAACTACCAGATAAGGGTGCGAAGATCAAAACTTGTCATGATAAAATCGTGAGTGAACTTAAGGCAAAGCAGGATGAGGAGCAAGCTTGTCGTATGTTTGATAACCTGAAACTGAGTGGAATTGACAAGAATGATGTGCAACAAGTCGAGTGGGTCGGCAAGATAGAACGTAAAAATGACTCAATCCTAGACTCTGATGATGACAGTGAACCAGAAGATGTGTTACATATCCTTAGTCAAGCCACTGCTCTAGAAAAACAAGTCAAAGTATTATCACCTGTAAAGCCACTTATAACCACTGAAGACTTATTAAAAATTGGTGAGTTACCCCATGTAAAGTACATAATTGATAAAACAGAAGTCAACCCCAAGCCTAAATCAACGGGGAACTTTAAACCATACAGGACCACAACATCTGATTCCTCTAATCCAGAGAAAGAGATTTTAAGGAAAAAACACAAACATTGGGAGGTGACTGCTGCTACACCTCCTCCGAGTGTCTATGGTGCAGCCAAAGTTTTGTCTATAGAAGAGTCTTTGACACTCCAAAAAGATTATAACATGCATTTGAAGGAGGTTGAAGCACATCATGCAGCGGAGAAGTTACTGGCTCGAGTAGGAATAAAAATGGCAGAAATGCCAGCAGATAGAAGTAACTTTGGGAAATACAGAGATTATGATAGTGATGAATCTGATGCATCAGACCCTGAAGGAAGTGATAAGGAGGTTCATGATGAAGAGCCTGAAAAGGGAGGAGTGATTTTTACAGTCATGAAATAAATCATATGTTTTGTGAATTTGTAACTGAATGAACAATCAAATCATAGATTCTGTGTGCCTTGAATGATCTGAGATCTAGTTCAAGGAGTGTGTTTATCTAATTTATTGTTATGAAAATATCAGCTCAGTGCATGTTGATCATATTTTATTGGGTTTATGTAAATAAGGCTAATATTTTTTCTAAGAGAATAAAGTATTTTGGTCAGAGAACAGCTTTTATTTCCCAAATTGGCTGTTTGCTGCTAAAACAAACCATTTTTCATGTTGACGTTACAAAGGTCAAAGGCGGAGTTTTCATATTCTCACATACCTGCTTCCCCAAGATAGTAGCATTTTAGCTTATCTTGAGCTGAGAGTTCTAGAAGAGGGCTCTTTATCATTATGATGTATGAATCTTATACAAAACAAAATCATATTTTAAAAAGTATGAAAAAATTAAATATTCTCATCTGAAATTGTCATAGGAAATTATTGTTTTAAACAAACTTTTCAAAATGTATTGTGTATTAAATAAACAACTTACATGTAATATAATATTTTATTGTGTTTCATACATATTCATGGTGGTGTTCAAAGGATAACTGTGGTTGTATGCCACCTACCGTAACAAAACAATACATTCTGCAAAGTAGCGTACCACGGTTATCCTCTGAACACCGCTTATTAGAATAATTTTTTGTTTCATACTTTTTAGATCATGCTTTTTCAGTAATCAGGTTTTAGTTTTTGAACATATTTTTTATTTAAAGTATTTTGGGGTTTTTCAGAGCCTGAGGGAACACATCATATTTTTGAATTATTATTATGAAACCATTAACGTTGAATTATTACTGAATTTAAATTATTATTATTGATTTTTATATTTTGATTTTTATATTTAGACTGTTATTATTGAATTGTTGAATTTTAATTTTAATCTTTATTGAAATATGATTTGTTTACTATTGTTAGATTTACCTGTCTGTGTTTAGTCTGTGTGAATTTTAAATTATTATTAATTATTTGTCATAAATAATTATTGACTCTCTTCATGTGTTGGGTCAATCTATAAGTGCAAACAGAGAACCTAATTGCAATAAATAAATAAAATACATAAATTAAATGCATATCTACCGATCAACAAACACTTAGCGACGGCGTAGTCGGTTAAAATTTAGTTTTCATGACTTGGACGAGATTGATCTCGCAAACGGTATGCTTGACAAAACCCTACTACTCTTCCGTAATATTACTCTTTGCCCTACCTTCATTTTAAAATCCCTGTTCAAGATGGGGAGGAGCGAATTTTTTTTTGTTCTCGACTTCGTGGCGCTTGAATTTTAAGACCTATAACCAGCGGACAAACCAGACGCTTCCAACGACACCTATTTTGTCAAATTATGATAATATATCAAACTTCTTGGCCGCCCTGAAATTGGCTAAAATGGCCACATGAGTAGGTAAACGGAACAGAGACAAAACGAACGTGCAAAATTGTTACCTATTTTGGAAGGGTTGTCACAATAGGTGAAAACAAAAACAAAACATTTGTTAAATAGTTTTTGTTTTGCCATAAAAACACCAAACATTCATCTACCCTACCTACCCTACCCTACCCTACCTTACCTACCCTACCCTACCTACCCTACCCTACCTACCCTACCCTACCCTACCCTACCTACCCTACCCTTTTTTTTTTTTTTTTGGTGTGGGAAATCATCCAATGAGTTCTCCCGCTCTGGGTGAGGCGGGAGGGCGTGTCAGACTTTTACTGACTAAAACCCACCCGTGTTCCTTCAGTTGCTTGAGCCAGGGCCGCGGTAACTCTTTTTCAAATTTATCCGCGACCCACCTACCCTACCCTATCTACCCTACCCTACCCTATCTACCCTACCCTACCCTATCTACCCTACCCTACCCTATCTACCCTACCCTACCCTATCTACCCTACCCTACCCTATCTACCCTACCCTACCCTACCCTACCCTATCTACCCTACCCTACCTATCTACCCTACCTATCCTACCCTACCTACCTTATCCTACCCTACCTACCTTATCCTACCCTACCTACCTTATCCTACCCTACCTACCTTATCCTACCCTACCTACCTTATCCTACCCTACCTGCCTTATCCTACCCTACCTACCTTATCCTACCCTACCTACCTTATCCTACCCTACCTACCTTATCCTACCCTACCTACCTTATCCTACCCTACCTACCTTACCCTACTCCGTCTCCTTAGAACTTAGAACCCTAAGCTACCTCCCCACCATTTTTTAGCCAAATCAGTTCAGCCGTTCTTGAGTTATAAAAAGTGTAACTAACATGACTTTCTTTTATATGTCTCCTGGTTCTTAGCTACCTCCCCACCAATTTTCAGCCAAACAGGTTCAGCCGTTCTTGAGTTATAAATAGTGTAACTAACTTTTATATATAAAGACAGGATAAAAAGTATCCTATGTCCGTCTCCTGGTTCTAAGCTACCTCCCCACCAAGTTTCAGCCAAATCGGTTCACCCGTTCTTAAAGCTTGTACCCTCTTATCAAAAAGATCATGCAATAAAATAAAGGTACTTAATTGAAAAAAAAAAAAGTAATAATCTAATATTTACTTACCTATTGTACTCCTTGGGGTACTTAAAGTATGATATATTTTTATTTTTCAAGTATTATTCATAAACTACACACATTACAATATACAACCATTATTAATAACGTTTTAACCCCTAAGAGCATTTAATCTATTTAACCCCCGCCGGAAAAAGAGGGGTGTTATAAGATTCACGTGTGTTGCTGTGTATCTGTGTCTGTCTGTGGCATCATAGCGCCTAAACGGACGAACCGATTTTGATTTAGTTTTTTTTTTGTTTGAAAGGTGATTTTGTCGAGAGTGCTCTTAGCTATGTTTGAATAAAATCGATTCAGCCGTTCAAAAGCTATGGACGTTTTACTGTTTGAATCGGGGTGTTTTCGCAAGATAAATGTGTCGGGGGTTTTTTTAAATTTCGTCGATTGTCGATCTCGTCGTTTACGTCTTTTTAGTTCGCTTTATAAGCAGTCGGGTTTTTTGATTTTACTTTTTTATCTATCGGTTTTTAGCATATTATTCGAATTAGGTAGGTACATTTAAACATATAAGTGATATTTTTGAAATCGCCTCTTGAAACCCTTTATTTTGATACCCCACGAAAGCCGCCCTTTTTCTATTTTCCAATTTTAATGTAACCAGTGACACTCGCAAGATTAAGACGAATCGATTGACGTACGAATCATCAAAATCGGCCAGGCGTTTGATATCTGGAACGCCACATAGGAACAAACATACATACATACATGGACTGATAAACACATTACCCTCCTTCGGCAGTCGGCTAAAAGCAGCACCGATTCCATCGGAAAGCCGACTTCAGGGCGGCCCAGAAGTTTGGCGGGTTAAAATTTCCATTATGGGCCGTCGATTTTTGGCGCGGGGAGGGTGGGGGGGAGAGGGGGGGAGCTTTGGTTACCCCCTTTTGCCATCCCCACCACTCGGAACCCCATGGTTATGGAGATATCCATGGTCAAAGTTTTCAGGTTAGAATAATTTTCTTCGTAAATGTCCATCGTTTTAAGGGAGGGAGGGAAACTCCTTCGAACCTAACCTATCCGTGTCGTGGTGCCCTAGGCTCCCGAGCTCGCTTCGCTCGCTCTTGGACTAATTCACAATTTATTTATATTTTTTATCTCACTAATTTTATTAAAGTATAAAATATATAATCTAATATCTCCATAACCATGGGTTTCCATGGGGTGGGGATGGTACAGTGGGGTAGTCCCGCTACACCCTTTCCTTCCCTCCGTCCCTGTCCCTTAAACGATGAACATTTTCGGATTTTTTTACACTAACCTGAGCACTTAAACCATGGATATCTCCATAACCATAGGGCTCCGAGTGGTGGGGATGGTACAGGGGGGTAGCCAAACGTCCCCTCCTCTATCCCCGCGGCAAAAATCAACGGCCCATAATGGAAATTTTATCCGTTTGGCGAGAACTATAACTTCAAGAAGTTATGAGGGCACAGATGAACATTACATACTCACTTAACGGTCAAAAACACACTGCCTTTTGCTTCGGCGTAGTCGGGTAAAAAGACAAGCGGCATCGCCTCTACTACGAGTTTACGCTTCCCTACCACGAGACGACCTTTAGATTTCTATTTGATACGCTCTCGCTCACTCAAACTGACTCAAAGTGTATCGCACTTCGCAGCAGATCGCTATTCGCTCGTTCGTTCACTTCACTGACTGACAGTCTGACACTCGTTCGCGCGCGCTCGTTAGTGTTTCACGTACGTGTGTCATCATTTTTATCAAGTGTTATAACTACATCGAAAACTATCATTAATAAACTCGTCAGTTTGAGAAGATGGCACCCTCTTCTAATGCTGTAGTTGGAATTGATGATGATCAACGTTTCGCGTTGATGAAGGTAGGTTTTCTTTTTAAAACTTCGTTGTTTTTATTTGTTGTTATAGAATCTATGATGTTCGTAATCGTTATTTGTTTACGCGGTTTTATTATGAACTAGATTGTTTTTAGCATAGGTTTAAATTCTTTGTCAGCAATTTAAGCTGGAATCGATATTAGTAGGTTACTGGTGTAGTCTAGTTTGGTTACGCTACGACATAATTATTATTCATATTTAAACACTTAATATTTTCAATATATCTAACTCCAAAAAATAATGTCATTGATTGATATCTAATACCTTAAATACTATACATAATACAGTTAACACGCTCTGTGATAATTAACAAAGTCTAATTAAAATTAAAATATTAAGAGAATTGGAAAATTGTTGTAATGCAGTAAGTAAATTCTATGACGCTCAAGCACTCAAGGTTGCATGCAAGCACAAAACAAAAGACTACATAAGTACCTGAATTTAAGCGTCCAAGAGAACCACAGTGCACAATATCTATGGATGCCTATAACTTGTACTTACCTACTTTGTTTCTAAAACTAGTTTTATTGTCTATTTGTAAATGAAAACGCAAGCGCAGTTTCCATCGGGTTCATCGGTCTCTTGCAATATCATCATTATCGCCCGGCCAAAGTTATCGACGGTGTAGGAAAACGCAGAAGCAGCGAAGTGTAACTAATATTTTAAACGTAACATGTACTTTCTTTATTAATTAATAAACATCCTTTTATCATAGGTACCTATTCATGATGCGATTTATAGATAAAACTGTTATGGAAACGAAGTCTTTAATTAAGTAGGGAAGATAAAAACTACCTACGTAACCTATTTAATCTGCGATAATTAGTAAAAATATACCGAATTATGTTGCGATTTACACCTATCATTTAAGAGTTCCGTGCTAAAATGGTAAATAAAAACCCTGGTGTGGCTTCCTATGTCTGTCCGTCGCACTCACAGCGGGATACATATCTCCGGAACTGCTGTTGCTATACCTACACAAACTTGAAATTTGGAATAGAGGCATAGCAAGTGAAAATATTGTGAATGGGGCGATGCAAATCTAGTCAGGTTAAATGCTGCCCAGGCGTGTCCTTTTGCGGCAAAAAAAAGCCAATGACACTCGGGACCAACTTGCCGAGATGTCACCCTGCCGTTGAATACCATTCTCTATAATAATATATTGGGTCCCATTATATAAGTCGAAATTGAAATTTCCGATTAGATTATTCTCGTCCTGAGACGTAGGTATAAGGTCGAATGTCGAGATTGGAACAATAGAACATTTTTAAATCACGGCAACTGGTAACAATTTTTTTAATATTTATGGTCAATTCAAACAAGTTTGGGGTGTCACTGAAATGATCAAATTAAATGGACCATGTCCACCAAAAAATGAAGATTGTGCCCAATTACTTACATCATAGGCTTTGTTAATTTTTCCATATTAATCTTGTATGTACCAACTTACCATGCACACATTGATGCATAAATTATCTCTTCTCGTTTGTTATTGAGCCTTCGTGTTTGTGTTTTTCGTGATTGAACGGTTTACTATTCGGGGAATACAGTACAGGCGTGATCTTATGTTGCAATATTTGCTTTTCCACTGAAGTCTGCCTCAAAATCTCTTACAAGGACGAATACTTTTTATTTGATCATGATACCGCGAGGTTTGGTTTTGATCCAGTGCCGGGAAAAAATTTCAATTATGAACTGGAGTCTGGCTATTATAACTATGCATATGGCTATTATAACTATGCATAACTCAAAAAATGTGGGCAACTGAAAATGTTGGAATGTAACACCGTCTGTTCTATGAAAAAGGATTTTGATACTTGTTTTTAAACAGTTTTGTTGTTAACAAAGTAGCCTATGTACTTTGTTTAAATTCTAATTCATTCCTGGCAAAGAATGGTCACTTTGGTACGATGCTGTGTGAATTGATACAGTTTTGTCACTGTGAGTGACCGTTTTTATAGTGTATGATTACCGCAAAACCGAAAAGTTTGTTGTTTTGCTTTATAATATTGTAATTTGACACGATCTTCTTGTAAACAACATGAACAGGCGTATGAGTATTCTAAAATATTCTTAGTTTAATAATCTATTATGCAAAAATCAAAAGGCAAAATATTAAAATTTGATCGATGTACACGTCAACGTTTCAATATCTTGTAAACATTGTCGTTTTTGGCTAAGAACGACATCATAACGTTCCTAAACTTCTTAAAATTTACATGACTTGTAAATTTTAAGTATAATAACTGCCGTACTCCACTTCTAATAAGTTTAACCATTTTTCTAATTGGATTTGTGAAAAACGATGTAAAGCGTAAGCAATCTGACAGCCCAAGTACCACGAAAGTGACTGATGTAAAAACATACCACATACACAACTTTTTGGGGATACCAATTACGAGTTCTGCATAGTTATAATAGCCAGACTATAATTCCTCATTACCAATCCGGTATCTGGTTATGCCAACAGACTAGTTTCCTGTTTATTACAGAGGATGATGAGACTAACGTTTCGCCAACCCCTTTATCATAAATGTAGGTTGAATAAAAACGTGTGACATGTTGCATTATGACAAATTATATCTAGATATTAGCTAAGGCCTACCAAAGACTACCTATAATTAAATTAACATTTCCTGCTACATAATACATCATAAATAATAAAATCTCAAGAGCAGTCTCGTATCGGCATTCGTACGAGGTGACCGCGTTCAGTAGCTAATTGTTTGTTTACGTCGAAGCTTTTACCGCACTGCGCTAGACACGACGCGGCGCGCGGCGGCCGCCGTGTGTACCAATAGGTTTTACCTGCGGTCACCAATCGGCTCGATAACAACAATGGACGAAATTACTTCCGAACAGGAGATAACAAATACAGTCGACTTGATGAGTGACCCGAGTGTATTTTATGAGCAAGAAATGAAGGAAGAGGAACAATATTTACAGGAGAATTCACAGGAAGCGTGCGAAAATTACGAAGAGCAGAGACCAAGTAAGAGAGACAGAGAAGACGAAGATGAGAATGGGTGGACGGAGGTTGGCGGAAACAATGGCAAGAGATATAAAGCGGAAAAATTTGAAATTTACATTTCTTCCAATGATAAAATGCCGAAACAGTTTGCATTGGCCAAATTATTTAAAAATGAGGGCATACTAAATATCGACAAGATTAAATATATTAATCCTTACAAGATCCGAGTCGATGTGAGAAATGAGGACAGTATGGAGTTACTGGAAAAGTGTAAGGAGATTACTGACAGAGGATGGAGAATTCAAAAGGCTATGGAAGTTAATTTGTCCTATGGTGTAATTAGAGACGTAGACATCGATCTGACCGAGAAAGAAATGATGGACCTTATTGAATGTGCGGATCCCGCGGAACTTGTATCCGTCCATAGACTCATGCGCAGAAACTCTGAGGGTGAAGGTTGGAAGCCCAGTGAGTCTGTACGCCTTTGCTTTAAAGGCTCATTCCGTCCAGCATATATTACCGTTGATGGATTGCGTATACGTGTCGAGCAGTACATTTTTCCAGTGACCCAATGCTCACGCTGCTGGAAGCTTGGACATACGGCACAAAGATGCTCGTCAGCTAAAGTTATATGCCCCAAATGTACCGAGAATCACGATAATTGTGATACCACTTCATTTAAATGCAGCAACTGTAATGGTCAGCATATGTCTTTAGTGCGATCTTGCCCGGCATACTTAAAGGAAAAGAGGTTGAGGGAAATAATGGCTGAATTTAATTGTACATACCGACGTGCTTTGACAATATATTGTTACAAGATAGGGCAGCGCCATCTAGTGACGAGTAGAAGAACTAAGTAGTAACTAGTGGCGCCATCTAGTATCGAATAGCGGAACTAATGTTCTCGAAAGTTTGTGTCAAGTAGAATTTTCCAGAATGTTCGAACCGAACATTCTGGAAGTTTCTAGTCGCTTCGGGATCGATGAGTTCAAAAATCGATTGTTCTGGAAGATTCTCGAAGTACCTAGAACAGTATGGAACGTTCTAGAAACATCTTCCGGGCTATATAAAGAGCGGTCGGGTTCGTCGTGAGTCAGTTTCGATTGAGAAGCGATACAGAGCGATCAAAGCGGAAAATAGTGCGAAGTAATAGAATTGTTTAAGAAGTGTTTTTGTAATAAACAGTGATTAATTGAACTCTGCTGTTTAAATAATTTATCCCTGAACCCCAGCTCGTAACAAATTGGTGTCAGAAGTGCGGGATAAATTATGCCGGTTCTACCGAAGGAAGAAACGGAAGGGATGCGCACCAGGAGTCAGCGCCAGCAAGACGTAGACCAAAGGCGCATTGGAGACGCTCCCTCACCGTCATCAGGTGGACATGGAGATTCCGCAGCTGCAGCGGAACCAGCTCAATCGTCGGCGTCGCCTGACTTAGCCGCCCTTATGGCATTCATGCAAGAGCAGGCTCGCCGTCAGGAGGAGCAGGCTCGCCGTCAGGAGGAGCAAGCTCGCCGCATGGAGGAGCAGATGCAGCGCGACAAGGAGGAGCAGGCTCGCCGTCAGGAGGAGCAGGCTCGCCGTCAGGAGGAGCAAGCTCGCCGCTTAGAGGAGCAGCTGCAGCGTGACAAGGAAGAGCAGGCTCGCCGTCAGGAGGAGCAGGCTCGCCGTCAGGAGGAGCAAGCTCGCCGCTTAGAGGAGCAGCTGCAGCGTGACAAGGAAGAGCAGGGTCGCCGTCAGGAGGAGCAGCTCTTGGTGATTAAGGATCTCCGCGGAGCCATTGGTAAGGAGATGAAAGAGGTAAAGGACCAGATCCAGCAACACGAGACCCGCATCGTCGAAATGGAGAAGTCAATACGTGGCCTCAAGTCTGGAGATGGGATCGTGGCAGCTGCGGTAGTGACACCTTCGCCTCGTGGTTTTAAAGTACCACCTTTTGATGGCTCTTCGTCATGGTCCGCCTACAAGATTCAGTTTGAGGCCGTGATGAAATCGAATGGGTGGACTAACGAACAGGCTTTGACTGCTCTAACCTTGGGTCTTCGCGACCAGGCCTTGACTGTGTTAGAGGCGCTGGGACAAGACGTCACTTTCGAGAAGCTTCTGGAAGCATTAGAAGCTAGATACGGCGACGCGCACCTGGAACATGTGTTTCGGGCCCAGCTGAAAGACCGATCGCAACGGGTTGGTGAAACTCTTCAGCAATGGGCTCTTGAAGTGGAAAAACTGGTCCGGAAGGCTTACCAGTCGTCACCTGTGCTGATCAATGGGAACCTCGTACAGGCCTTCACGGATGGGATCCGCGACCTGGAGGTTAGGGCTGCCGTAAGGCTAGGTCATTTCAAGGACCTCAAGGACGCTCTAGCCCACGCTTTGGAGGTGGAGGCAGTTCGACGGGACGATCGAACTCACCGAATCAGGGAGGTTGCGACTTCACCCCGATGCTATGGCTGCGGAGAAAGAGGGCACATCCGATTGAGCTGCCCGAAGCGAAGGCCTCCCCACGTTGGTAAGCAGTCGCCAGTGGAAGGATCATCTGATGTCCCTGCTGGGCAACAGCAGCAGGGAAACGAGTAGATGCCAGGACTAAGGGGCGGGTGCTGGCTGGTGATGGAAGAGCCCCAAGGATCTCGATCTCACAATCCTGTGACGGGAACAGCCTGATCATCGAGGGCGAAATTAACAGAACACCTTGCAAGCTGACATTGGATACTGGGGCTTCTCGGACTGTTGTCAGTTTCCAACTAGCAAGAAGGTTTCTTGGGGACTTCTTCGGGAACCATGAAGGTGTACATCTGAGAACAGCCACCGGTCAGCACATAACCGTCCGAGGTGAGAAGGTGGTGGAAATGAAGTTAGGGAATAAAGTTTACCGCCACAATGTTATCGTTGCTGACATAGTTGACGACTGCATTCTGGGTCTAGACTTCATGAGGAAACATCAGTGTGAGATTGACGTTTATCAAGGAGTGTTGAAATGTGGCTCAGAAGAAGTCTTCATGGAAGGTGCATCATCGGGGAAGGTGTACTGCCTGGAAAAGGTTACTCTTCGACCAAGGTCAGAAACAATCGTACCAGTTTGTCTACCAAGAAATTCTGGTCGGGAAAACCGATGTGTACTTATAGAAGGTTTAGATAACGATGATTCATGGAAAATTGCACGCACATTGGTGAGGGGTACTAGTGTTTCATCGGTACGTGCACTCAATACAAGTGACCAGGACCTGGTGCTCAAGAAAGGAACAATTTTAGGCACTTGTGAAGGAGTGGTTTGGATGCGTAGATGCCACGAACAACCTACCAACGCCAAAGTTCAAAGTACAAGATTCGATGTGTCATCGCTTTTGAGGGAATGCCAGAATAATCTGTCGGAAGAAGAAGAGAACAAGGTTAAGAAGATGTTGAACAGGTTCGCCGACATTTTCTCAACAAATGATGCCGACATAGGGAAGACTGCGTTAGTTCAACACAGAATAAATACAGGAAATGAGGTACCAATCCGCCAGCGACCAAGACGTGTGCCGGTGGCACGGGAACGTGAAGTTGACGACATGGTCAAGGGTATGGTGAAAGATGGCGTGATTGAACCTTCATCCAGCCCATGGTGTTCACCGGTAGTGCTGGTGAAGAAGAAGGACGGTAGCATGCGCTTCTGTGTGGACTATCGCCGTCTAAACGACATTACGAAGAAGGACAGTTATCCGTTGCCGAGGATCGACGACACGCTGGATACGCTAACAGGAATGAAGTGGTTTTCCACCCTAGATCTGAAGAGTGGCTACTGGCAGGTCCAAATAGACCCTCGGGATAAAGAAAAGACAGCGTTCTCTACAGGCAAAGGATTGTGGCAATTCAATGTTATGCCATTTGGACTGTGTAATGCTCCTGCCACCTTTGAGAGATTGATGGAGCGGGTACTTACTGGGCTGATTGGTGACGCCTGCCTAGTTTACTTGGATGACATTATAATCGTGGGACGGACGTTTGAAGATCACCTCCGCAATTTGGAACGTGTGCTGTCAAAGATACGAGGAGCCAATCTAAAGCTAAGTCCAAAGAAGTGCGCGTTGTTCAGGCGGCAAGTGAACTTTTTAGGACATGTGGTTTCCGAAGAAGGTATTCAAACGGACCCGGATAAGCTCGTTGCCGTCAAGGATTGGCCAGTTCCGGAGAACAAAACGCAAGTCAGGGCATTTCTCGGATTGTGCTCCTACTATCGGCGGTTTGTGAAGAGCTTTGCTGACATTGCCCGACCTCTTCATAAGCTAACTGAAGACAAGATACAGTTCTGCTGGAATGAGAGCTGTGACGTTGCATTTCAGAAGCTGAAGGAACATCTGTGCAATGCACCTATCCTAGGCTATCCTGACAATGAAAATGAATTCATAGTTGACACAGATGCCAGCAATACTGGAATCGGTGGGGTATTGTCTCAAAGAAAAGGAGATCATGAGGTTGTAATTGCGTACTTCAGCAAAGCCTTATCCAAACCTGAGAGGAACTACTGTGTCACTCGAAGGGAGCTTCTAGCTGTAGTAAAAACATTGCAGCATTTCAATAAATATTTGTTGGGGCGGAAATTTCTCCTGCGAACGGACCACGCTGCTTTGAAATGGCTACTGCAATTTAAGAACCCGGAAGGGCAGGTAGCAAGATGGATTGAGCTACTGCAAGAGTTTGATTTCGTAATTCAACATCGTAGTGGAACGTCGCACGGTAATGCTGATGCCCTCTCGCGAAGACCGTGTCCAGACCATTGTAAACATTGTGCGAGACAAGATGCTAAGCAGGTAACGCTAGTGCGGGTTTTGAGGACGGATCTTAGCGAGGAGTGGAAGGCAACCTTGCAGAGCGCTCAACAAGAAGACAGAGACCTAAAACCGATCCTTGAATGGAAGAAATCAGGTGCTCCTAGGCCTCACTGGAGTGATGTCGCAGCAACCAGTTCCATCACCAAGAGTTATTGGGCACAGTGGGAAAGCTTGGTTATCCAGGATGGAGTTATGTGCCGGAAATGGGAGAACGCTCGCGGTGACCAGTGTCATCTACAAATGGTCGTACCTAAAGTTAAGGTGCCGGAGATCCTACAGCTCTACCACAATGGATGTTCGGGGGGTCACATGGGAGTTAAGAGGACTTTAATCAAGATCCGAGAACGATTTTACTGGATCCATTGTCGAGAGGACGTTGAGGAATGGTGCCGCAAATGTACAAGTTGTGCGGCTGTGAAAGGACCACAAACTCGTAGCAGAGGGGCACTAAAGGTTTACAATGTTGGTGCACCATGGGAACGTATAGCATTAGATGTTGCTGGGCCATTTCCGGAAAGCCAAAGCGGGAATAAGTACTTCTTGGTCGTCATGGACTACTTCACAAAATGGCCGGAAGTGTTTGCAATCCCCAATCAAGAAGCGGTTACGGTGGCTGATAAGTTAGTTCACGAAGTGTTTTGTCGGTTTGGGGTACCCTTGGAAATTCACAGTGATCAAGGCCGGAACTTCGAGTCAGAAGTGTTCAAGGAGACGTGTCGTGTGATGGGTGCTCACAAAACCAGAACTACTGCTTATCATCCGCAATCAGACGGGATGGTTGAACGATTCAACCAATCGCTGGAGAGGTATCTGGCAAAGGTTGTGGAAACCAGACAGAAGGATTGGGACAAACACATTCAACCATTTCTCCTGGCATATCGGAGTGCTGTTCATGAAAGCACAGCAGTAACACCAGCTTTTGCTAATTTCGGAAGAGAACTACGATTACCTGCAGATCTAATCACCGGTACCCCACCTGATTCTCCACGCAATGTAACAGATTACGCGAATGAACTACGGAATAGGATGAATGATGTATATGAGCACATCAGACAGACAGGTCAGCAGATGTCTGATAGGATGAAGACTCGCTACGATCGGAAGGCGAACAATAAGGGCTTCGATGAAGGATCTCTGGTATGGTTACATAACCCGGTACGCAGCAAAGGAAAATCGCCTAAATTGCAAGCCAAATGGGATGGACCATATCGCGTAGTTACCAAGATCAATGACGTCACCTACCGAATTCAAAAGGGACCACGAGGTGCATCGAAGGTCATTCATGTGGACCGTTTGGCCCGTTATCATGGGTCTAACAATGCTCGGGACGAGCATGTCTAAGAAGGAGGCAATGTTACAAGATAGGGCAGCGCCATCTAGTGACGAGTAGAAGAACTAAGTAGTAACTAGTGGCGCCATCTAGTATCGAATAGCGGAACTAATGTTCTCGAAAGTTTGTGTCAAGTAGAATTTTCCAGAATGTTCGAACCGAACATTCTGGAAGTTTCTAGTCGCTTCGGGATCGATGAGTTCAAAAATCGATTGTTCTGGAAGATTCTCGAAGTACCTAGAACAGTATGGAACGTTCTAGAAACATCTTCCGGGCTATATAAAGAGCGGTCGGGTTCGTCGTGAGTCAGTTTCGATTGAGAAGCGATACAGAGCGATCAAAGCGGAAAATAGTGCGAAGTAATAGAATTGTTTAAGAAGTGTTTTTGTAATAAACAGTGATTAATTGAACTCTGCTGTTTAAATAATTTATCCCTGAACCCCAGCTCGTAACAATATGTCCCTGTTAAGGAAATCAAGCCAGTTGAACGTATCACAACAGTGACCGAATCGAAGGACTTGGCGGCTACACAGGCTGAGAATTGTTTAGCTTTTTCGACCTATCTACAACAACCTCGTACAGAAGTAGCAACACAGTCGACTAGGGTTGACAGTCATCAAGCAAGTACTAAGAAAGATACGCCAAAGACTTCAAACTTCAAACAGAAACAGTTTAAGAAACTAATTGATGTTGAGATGTCGGTACAAGATGATGCGATGGATAGACAAGAGGATTCAAGAGAAGAGAAGAATAATACGAGAGAAGTACAATTCAGTGAGCTTATAAATAGGCTGAAGGAGATTTTGTTTTTAAAAGGAGAAACAGTTCATCAAAAGGTGCAAAGTTGTTTAAAGTACTGTATTCAATGGGTAATATTAGTAGTAGTAGAAAATATTTCAGACTGGCCAATATTGAAGCTAATATTAGATTATTTCGGTTACAATGAATAATAATCTCATAAAACTTAATATTATGCAATGGAATGCACAAAGTGTTCGCCCTAAGTCATTAGCGTTAGAACAAATACTATGCCAAGAAAAAATTCACATTGCGGCTTTGAGCGAAACATGGCTGGAACCGGATAGCGATTTTAAGATGAATGGCTATAGAATTTTTCGTAAAGATAGGCATGATTCGTATGGTGGTGTAGCATTACTGATACATAGATCTGTAGAAGCTTGTTTACATATTTTTAGGAGTAGTAATTCAGATATTGAAGTATTAATGGTCAAAATTCACAACTGTGAATTTATTGAGTATGTATTTTCCGTGTATTGTGCACCTTCGGTTCGCACCAATCAATCAGACTGGGAAAATCTATTTAATAGCGTGGATAAAAAAGCTATTATTTTAGGAGATTTGAACGCTCACCATACGAACTGGTCTTACAAAACAGACTCGCGAGGTTCCCAAATGTACGACGCTCTCTTAGAAAGTAATTTTGTAATTTTAAACGATAACAAAAGTTCCACACGTATCAAATTAGTAAACAATCAACTCCAAACATCTTCACCTGATGTGACATTAGCTACTTATGACATCTCAATAAGGCTGAACTGGTCCACTACAAATGAAAACTTGGGCAGCGATCATCTTATTATTAAGGTGGTTACGCATTTGGAAGGGAATCGGGACTTCATAACTTCGCGACGTAACTATAGGAAGGCAGACTGGATATCTTATCGAGATTTATTAGAAGTCCTGTTTAACGAATTTATGTTTAGTGAGGATGACGTTCAAAAATCATATGACTCATTTGTCAATTGTTTGAACATAGCAGCAGATCGCTTCATACCACATTATAAAATAAACCGTAATCCAAGCAGTAAGTTCTCACCTAAACCGTATTGGAACGCTTCCCTGTCCAAATGTGTGGCTGAAAGGCGTCTAGCACTTTCGGAATTCCGACGCAACCCTAATCCTAATAATTTAATTAAATTGCAAGACAAAATAAGAATCTCTCAAAAGTTAATCCGTCAATCTCGAGATAAATCTTGGCATACGTTTTGTACTTCATTGGATGGTAAGATAACTCAAAGAGAAATATGGCGCAAACTTAAGTGGCTAAAGGGTTATAATGTGCCCCGCTCTTACGTAGACAAGAAAAAAGCCAATTATCTATTGAGTAGTTTAACACCTGACTATGTACTTCCTAATGACCCGGACTTTACTCCCGATAAAACAAGGTTAGATATTTATATTACAAGACAGGAACTAGATATTTGTTTACGCCATAAAGACACGTCGCCAGGTAGTGACAGAATATCTTATTCAATGTTATACAATTTACCTAACAACGGAAAAAGCATTCTATTAAGGTTATATAACTTATTCTACGCATTAAGTTTTGTTCCTTTGCAGTGGCGAGATATCACTATTATTCCGATCCCGAAACCAGGTCGTGATCCTCAGTCATCCGGTTCTCTGAGACCTATAGCCATGATATCGTGTATTTGCAAAACATTTCATAGCATTTTAATTAAACGTTTGGAGTGGCACATAGAGAGAAATAACTTTTTATCTTCCCATACATCAGGTTTTAGAAAACATCATTCAACTTTAGACAATCTGGCAAGCTTGGTGTTATCAGTTCAAACCGGTTTCTCTCATAAACAGATGACAATAGCCGCCTTTATGGATATTGATAATGCATACAATAACGTAGATATAAAAAGTTTAGTACGTATTTTGCAACAATTAGGAGTTAGTTTTTTGATGTGTAGGTATTTGTGGAATTTTTTAAAAGAAAGATATTTAAAAATGCAGGTAGACTCGGTTTCATTTTGTAGATATACATGCCGCGGTTTGGCGCAAGGCGACCCTTTTTCGCCTCTACTTTTTAATTTAGCTACTATAAAGATTTGCAATAATATCAATAATGTTTGTATTTCCCAATACGCTGACGATTTTGCGTTATACATAAATTGTGACAATGTACGGGAAGGAAGCAAACAGATACAGTTAGGACTAAATAAATTCGTTGAGCTGCTTTCTGAAATTGGGTTAGAGATTTCACCTACAAAAAGCAAAATATGTGTTTTTAAAAGAGGGTATCGGAGTGAATTGGTTGATGTAGCTATAAACGGAATGACTTTGGAAGTTGTAGATAATGTGAAATATCTGGGACTATGGTTAGACAGATCATTGCGCTGGACAAAGCACATAAATGAATTGAGAAGTAAAAGTCTGAGATTATTAAATATTTTTAAAGCTGTGACGGGTGCGGGTTGGGGAATACATCCGATTGTGTTGAGACGGGTCTATATAGCTATGTTTCGGAGCAGGTTGGATTACGCTAGCGCGCTATATGACAGTAGTTGTAAAACCCACTTGGGCAAGCTGGACAAAATACAAAATCAATGCATGCGCATTATCGGAGGATTCATTAAAAGTACCGCAATACACGTGATGGAATGCGAACTCCATATTCAGCCACTGAGTGCTCGGAGGTATTATCTTGCTGGCAAGTTCTGGTTTCGATGCAAGTCCTTTTCAATTAATGGAATTATTAAAATCTTAGATAAGCTAAGTAACGATTGTCGTAATGTTTATTGGAGGTACAAGAAGAAACCCCTTTTAGTTTCAATCCATGAACATTTTAAAAATACGTCAGTTTATTCCACAACACAGTTAGAAATGTTTTCGTTGGACATATGGGTTAGTGGTATAGATCTTTCTGTGGTACTGGAACCAGATATTAATACCATATGTAAGCCAAAACACCAATATAAACCTTACGATTTACAACAGATTTGCAATGAATTTTTGATGAATACTTATTCACAGTTTTATAAATTATACACGGACGGTTCGAAAAACAAGGATGGCAGTAGTGGTTTGGCACTTTATGATCCTCAAACAAATAGCTCCATCCAACTGATGATTAACGCAAAAATTTCAATTATGTACACGGAGTTGATAGCCATTGCGGAGGCAATTTCTTATATTGATTCCTTTATGAGCGGGAGATATGTTATTATCACAGATTCCAAGAGTGCTATTCAACATCTGGCTCGATGCACCTCGAATTTTCGAGGCACACCGATAGCCTATATAATTTTGGAATCGCTTCGTAAACTAAGGAAAAAAAATAAAATTGTTAAAATTCAATGGGTACCTTCACATGTAGGCATAATAGGAAATGAAGAAGCAGATCGTCTGGCCAGAGAAGCCACTTGTAATGGAATACCATCCACCTGCTTACCCTTATTTACGGATTGCTTACATTTAGTTAAGGAAAAGTGCACAGAGATTTGGAGTGAGTATTTCGACGAGAGGTCTTTATCTAAAGGCATCTGGTATAAGACCATACAGCCTTGCCTTACGCGTTCACCGTGGTTCGCAGAGTCTGGTTTGTCTAGAACAGATGTTGTGACTGCCCTAAGACTTCGGTCCGGGCACATACCGCTAAACAACTTTGCTTTCCTGATGGGGAAATCCAATTCACCAAATTGTGCTGAGTGTGACGTGGTAGAGGATGTTTACCATGTGCTGGCTGAGTGTGCCCGGAACGAGGTTGAGAGGGTCAGCTTAATGCTCGAATATGATGTGGATCTGCGGCAAGTGGGCATGTGTAACTTGATTCTGGCCCGTCCTCTGTCAGATGAGGCAAAATCAATTTATAAATTGGTTAAATTAGCTATTAAGCGTCGATAAGTTATTTTTGTGAGGCCTATGAGGGTGGCATGATCATGTCTGATCAAACCCTCTATATAATAAATAAAGATTAAAAAAAAAAAAAAACTCAAGAACTTGTCCTACTTTTTTAAGTCCGATAAAATGAGCCGACCTAGACTAGACAGACTAGTTTAATTAAAAATGCTATTATTAGAAAGGATTGCATTCTAAGCAGTCTGTCTGAATAGTGATTATATTATGAGCGTGATGCTATTTCTGTCAAACCAGAATGCATTTTAATTTTGGCAAATGCTAGTTACCTAAGTATACTTAAACTGAATTATATAAATCTATTAATTATAACGTTAATCCTAGGCACTCCTCTACCTGGCAGATTTCGTCTGATAGTGTTTTTTAATTGTGCTTTCAGTCTGTTATGAACTTATGAAGTTATAAACGACTTTTTTTGCTGGCTTTACGGTTCCATAGAAATAGTTTGTAACTTAGTTCAAACTGAAGCCTAATTGCGTAATGATTTCGGCAAGGCAAAAGGCAAAGAGTATGAACAATCGACCAATCACATATGTAGATGAAAATCCACATAGCGTTTTTCATGTCGCATGTCGCACGCCACTAGTCCCCACATTCTAGAACTGAATGCAGACTGAATGAGACGAAATTTAAAACTTGCATAAAACGCATACTAAGCAGGCAGGCATATTATAAGTTGAGGGATTACATCGCCGATAAAATGCTAGGCTCAATGCTAGTCCTACTCCACAACCACTAGGGCGCAAAAACAAGTGATAAGCAAAACATTATTGTTGGACGTGCTGAAGACTGTATGAATATATTTGTATTGTATAAACTTTTTTTTTTTGTATTATGTAAATGTATAGCACATGTGTGAGTACTATGTAGTACCACCTAAATCGACCATTTACTGTACCTTTTATGTCGTTTGCTGACTTAAATGTGCCCTGGCAGTCAAGAGTATGCCATGCTCTCTCAAATGGCACATGTGTTGGATCATTTGGTTCCCTTCATGATGACTGAGCTGAGTGGTGCCAATCCATGCGCCATTTTCGCGAACGGGCGCCAACAATTGGGATGGGTCATAACTTTGTTGCCTCGGACTGTTTTCAATTAATTATTGTATTTTTAACCGACTTACCAAAAAGGAGGAGGTTCTATGTTCGACTTCTTGTATGTTTTTTTTTTTTTTTTTTTTATGTATGTTCACCGATATCTCCGTCAATTGTGGACCGATTTTGAAAATTCTTTTTTTGTTTGAAGGAGTATGTTTCGAAATTGGTCCCATTTTAATTTGGTGAAGGTCTGATGAAGAACTTCGGAGATACACAACAGAACTCTTCAATAAATAACGGCAAAACTCTCGGGATTGCTGCAATCGCATGTCTGTTTGTTGTTTATACCATTTCATAACATAACATCACGCCAGTACGCTCTAAAGGGGTACGCAGATCTCTCATATCACCGGTTATGTTCAAGTTTCATGTTATTCGGTTAATCTATTCTGGACTTATAGGGACCTTAATAAACAACTTGCTATTAGGTAGGTAAAACTAAAAAGAGAAAAATAAAAATCTTTTTTGCAAAAAAATACTACCGACTTCCAAATGAAAAACTACAAAGTGAAAAATAACTTAACTTTTGGAAGTCGGTGTCCATATCGCAAAAAAATGGTTCCTACGAAAGACACCGACTTCCAAAAGTTAAGTTATTTTTCACTTTGTAGTTTTTCATTTGGAAGTCGGTAGTATTTTTTTGCAAAAAAGATTTTTATTTTGAGGTTGTATATTTTACTCTAGACGCTTTTGCGTGCACTTCGTAGTAATTAAATTACAAAGTAATATATATACTATGTAATTTTCCAACAAGTATGATGTAAGTAACCAAATACTTGTAATGAAAACTTATTGATGGAAAAGAGTGTCCGTGGAGTTTCTTGCACATTCTTCTCCATGGAGACCTACTGACGCTTGCGAACCGTGCCTGCGAATGTGCATCTAGCTAAAACATTTTTGTTTTTTTTTTTGCTGATAATTCAAAAGGATAAGTGAAATAAAAATATTTTGGTTTACCCTCGCTGCAATTTTACCTATTCTTTTAAAATTATTGCCATCTCTCAAATTATGTATTTTTCTAAATAGGAAATGAAGTGGAAAAGTTTGATTCACCTCATCTAAATTATTCGACGCCAATAACTAATCGTTGTTTGTAGCGACTGAGCATAACCGACTGACAAAGGACAAATCGTTTTGTACCTACTATATTAAAAGTGAATAGGCACTAAATAATTCCATGTATTTTACACATCGTAGGTAATATGTATAATAAGTTTATCCTGCAGTACTAGTATATAATCACCTCACCGTTGAAGCTAAGGTAAAAGGAGTTTGAATTAAGCTGTCAATCTATAGCTTAGGGGAGAATGACAGCTCACTTCACCTTTTGGGTGAAGGTCTTCACTTCACCCAAAATTTCACGGTGAAATTTTTACAGAATAGATCGTTGAATTTGTATTGACGTACCTACACTGTGATTTCCGTTCCATCGTCTGCCGTCATTTCTACAGGTTCTTTATTTAAATAATCATCTGAATGACCTCACAAACAATAATAATACCTACATATCTTTGTATAAGTTCGTTTTTACCCAGGTTAAAATAAAGTTGCAATATCACGATACATTTTATGTAACTGGCAGCTGACAACTTTATGCCATTCGATTTTCTTATAACGAGACGTTCGAAAGATACACAACAGCGTACCTACTTGAATTCAATTTGAAAGTAACTTGCAAAAAAAAACAACACTTACTTACTCGATTAGTCTGTAAAAGTACTTCGGTACCTCTACCTACTTTCATTTTTACCCGACTGCCGAAGGAATGTAATGTGTTTATCAGTCTATGTATGTATGTTTGTTCCTATATGGCGTTCTAGAGGGGTCCATATTGGCTCACCTAAAGTTCTTTATCCGAAATTGTTCTTCCTAACGATTTGTAATCCGAATGATCACTCTTCCTAAAAATTTTCATCCTAAAGTTTTCATTCATACTATTTGTAGTGCTACCGGCGATGTTCATAACACTCATGTTGCCGAAAGTTGTAATTAATAATATCATTAATGTAAATATATTTAAACTCCTACTGCTTTTTATTATAACGCTTTTATCCCTAAACATAATTACCATAATATTTTCACTCATACTCAGAAAGAAACATTTACCAAGTGTAATAAAAAATATATGTGTGTAGAAGATGATATTTATTGTTTTAATTTGAGGGATGATTATTATTTGGGGTATGCTTTACATAACGTACTGAGTTGTGTCTATTGTTAAGTTCATGTCGGTGTATTATCATTACGTGCATGTTTGTGTTAATGCTTTATTAATATAGAGAAAAATTATTTAAAATCATTTTAAACCAGTCGCGGAGGATTAAAATTAGACGTGCATGGATTTACATATGAAAAAAACCGATTATCAGTGGATAAACAATATTGGGCGTGTGAATTAAGAAGCAACAAAAAGTATAAGTGTAAGGTTAAAATTTCGATTATATGCCGTTGATTTTTGGCGCGGATAGGGTAGAGGGGGGATGGGGGGAGGTTTGGCTACCCCTCAGTACCACACCAACCACTCGGAGCCCTATAGTTATGGAGATGTCCATGGTTAAAGTTTTCAGGTTAGAATAAAAAATCCATAAATTTCCATCGATTTAAGGGGCGCGAAAGGGGGAAAGGGAAAGGAGGGTAGAGAGGCTACCTCACTGTACCATCCCAACCCCACGGAACCCCATGGTTATGGAAGATATCCATGGTTAAAGTTTAAGATTTAAGCAATTAAGTCGACGGAGCCCCGCTGCGCGGCGCTCCTATTTCTGTCTGCAGGGTCTAAAGTAACCTAACATGAAGGAGATGACGGAGCTGCGTTCGCTCGCTTTGCTCGCTCACTTCAGCTTCCGTCATCTCCTTCGAACCTAACCTATCCGTGTCGGGGTGCCCTAAGTTCCCAAGCTCGCTTCGCTCGCTCTTGGACTAATTCTAATTTTTTTACCTCACGAAAAACTTACAAAAAAACATACCATTGCCGAGTCTTGAAATTTTTTATAAAGCTTTCTATTTATGAGTACTACCTACAAAAATAAAATGAACTTCCAAATCAACGGCAAATATGATATAATTTAATATATTGAATTTTAAAGCAAAATACACCAATAAAAGTGATTATTTGAAAGCTTTAGCCGCTAATATTAAACTAATTTAATTGAAATGTGTATATGAAAACATGTATTTATTTGACTACTTGTACCATGGTACCTGTTATTCTTATATGTTATACATGTTATGTGAAAATAAAGTTACGCAAAATTAATTTATATAATACTGATTATTATGAATAAAAAGAAATCTAAACAAAAAAGATATGACTTTGAATAATAGTGTAAAAGATAGTTATGTTGAGAAAATATAGGAAAACAAATAAAAGTATAATAAATGTTTATTGCTACTGACATTATGAAGTTGAATGCTTCTGAATTATGAACATAGAGATAGAGTAGTTAGGAATTGTGATTGTTAGGATGAAAAATGTTAGGAAGAACATTTTCGGATTTCCAATTATCGGAGTTGAAAATTTAGGTGAACTTTGGCGCACCCGTTCTAGAGACCAAACGCGATGACCGATTTTGATGAATCTTACGTCAATCGATTCGTCTTAACCCTGCGAGTGTCACTGGCTACATTGAAATTGCAAAATAGAAAAATGACGGATTTTGGGCGCCATATTGTGGGGGCCCAAATTTTTTTTTTCTTACAAACCCATCGTTTGTAGTCGGAGGATACATCTGGTTTTGGTCAGCCAGCTCGCGCATATGTATCCTCCGACTGCACAGCATGACTTTCTTCTTGTTTACGTCTTTTTAGTTGGCTTTTTAAGCAGTCGGATTTTTAGTTATTTTAAAATATTTTTTTTTAATTATCATTGTTGTAATAAAATAAAACATCTACGAATGAATAGAGATTTATTGCGAATTGTCATTCACACATTTGGTCAGTTATTTTTACGTTTATAGTCAAAGTTTAAAGTTCAATTAGTAAACGTATGCTAACTGACTAAACTAATAAATTTGAATACGTAATTCTTCGAATGGAACACTAATAAATGCATTTACAATGCATGTCCTCGAAAAGAGCGGTTTTCCAAGCAGCCAAACTGTGCGGAAAGTGTCACTTTTTTTCACTAGTGCTTTTTACTTTCCTGTATTTTTTTAATTTTTAACTCCAACGTCAGCCTATCCTATATACAAAAAGCGGTTTAACTAAAAACCCAGGTTTAAATCTCTATAAACCACGGTTTAAATAAAAATGATATTACAAATAATGGTTTAGCGATAAACCATGGACCATATCATGGTCTAACGCTAAACCTCGGCGGCCCCTAGTTTAACGGTGGTCTAAGTCGTATCTGTCAGTTTTTCTTTTAGGTTATAGAATCTTTTTCATTGTGTTGTGTTGTTTTTACCCGAAAATGGATATTAACACGGTGGATTTAATTTATATTGAGGATATTACTTTTTCCTCGGTACTCCGATTCTCAGATGTTTTTTTTTTGTTGGTCCATCACAACACTTAATATATTAACACTAACAAAGAGGCAATTGTTATAATAGAGACTTGGAGAACTTAAAAATCCAAAGCCTAATTAACCTTGTTCAACGAGCGATGGTTTTATTTATTGTTATGGTTTCATGTAACGCGCGAGAATGTTACGTTTCGTTACACGTACGTAGATGTATTATTAGTAATTAATACGAATTTAAGTAATGTGCTTAAACCTAAACAAAACTGCAATCGATAAATTATCTAATGTTTATATACATGTAAAATAACAAAGTGTCAATATTTTAACACTCCTAAACATCATTTAATCCTTATCGTATTATCAAAAAGTTTTCTTTTCTGGGCATACGGAACGTTGCAATTGAATGATATTATGGTGAACGAATGATATTTGTTTTAATCTGTGGTTGATATATTGACAATGGTTCAAATGACGGTACTAAGAAGACCAGGGTTTTTTTAAGTTTTGTGATACGGAAAAATTTAGACCATGGTTTTGAAGATAAGCCTGGACTTGATAGGCCAGGTTTAAACCAAGGTTTTTTGAGTTTTTTGTAATAAGACGGATAGAGTTTTTATTATTTGAGAAAAGTTTTAAAGTTAGTTATGTACAGATTATCATTCATATAAAAAGTAAAATAAAACTAATACTTTATTTTAGGCGTTTTTAATTACTCTAGATTTAGATTTTGATCAATAAATTAATTTTAAATATTCATTAAATATGTTTGGCAGAACGTATATTTTGCTCGTGCCATAGTGCGTTACGATGTGACAGCTATTCGTACATGCGCAGTAGATATGCCCGAGGAACTATTAGTTAATCTGTGGATATGCTGATCGCGCTTGATTAAGCCCGCCATTTTATTAATTACATTTTATTAATTTATTTATTTCCTCGCACAATGCATAGTAAAATGTTGTATGATACACGTAGGTACGTAAGATAATTTCCGACTTGTGTCGATTTATCCACTCATCGGAAATCACCTACCTTACGCACTTGTAGCATAAATAACTATTGCATAATTTTTTGTCCTCCACTTGAGCAAACCTACTCGACTTTAATAATAACTAAAAAGTTATAAATCAAAAAAGCTATAAATCAAAAAACCCGACTGCTTCAAAAGCGAACTAAAAAGTCGTAAACAAGGAAAAAATCATGCTGTGCAGTCGGAGGATACATATTCGCGGGCTGGCTGACCAAAATCTGGTGTATCCTCCGCCTGCACAGCATGATTTTTTCCTTGTTTACGACTTTTAGTTCGCTTTTGAAGCAGTCGGGTTTTTTGATTTATAACTTTTTAGTTATTTTTTTTTCGATTTAGATACAGTTAAACATATAAGTGGTATATATTTTTAAAATCACCTCTTAAAACCCTTTATTTTGATAACCCACACGATGGGTTTGGAAGAAATAAAAAATTTGGGCCCCCACAATATGGCGCCCAAAATCCACCATTTTTATATTGTCCAATTTTAATGTAGCCTTTGACACTCGCAGGGTTAAGTCGAATCGATTGACGTATGAATCATCAAAATCGGCCAACGCGTTTGGTCTCTGGAACGCCATATAGGAACAAACATACATAAATTCATGCATACATAGACAGATAAACACATTACCCTCCTTCGGCAGTCGGGTAAAAACCGAAAAGGAAAAGCAGCAAGAGCAATGAATTGCAATTAACGTTACACCGCCGATACTGCCCTCTGTATTCCAAAACCTGCAAACCCTCCGCTACCACCAAAGACGTCGTGGAAGAGGCGACCTTTATTTATTTGTATCCTGAGTTGTCCCTCTGCAGGCCAAATACCTCACTTTCATCTTGACATAAAAAAATGTATCTGTCAGTGTCAACATAAATAGGGATGTAATTTGTGGAAATTAACAAAGGTTTTTATTTATTTTATTCCTTCCAATTTTGGGCAAGTGATTAGGACTGGCCCTGTCTGTAGATGTAATTTTCCGTCTTGCCAAACCTATGCGCTCTTGGGCCACCAAAAATATATTGTCATGCGTGCCAGGGACGCGAAGAAGAATAACAAAAAATATGTCCAAATGATTTTAAGTACATTTTAAGTATCTAAGTACGTTTTCCCAACTTGTTACACGGCTGCGGTAGTAACTAACATTAAAGATGACGTGATGCAAGTGACTATTACAAAATGTTTGAAAATCGCACTAACTGACGATCAGAGATTGTCAAAATGAATGCAACGCGATAACTGGTAATGTCCTTATTAACGAATGGTTATAATTGATAATATTGCACGTCGAGGATGTTACGTCATGTGCACGATATCAAAGTATCAGGGCAGTTGCTAAATGGGAATTTTTAATTTGTATCAACTCGAACTATGTAACTTACGCTTATGCCATGCCGTAGCAAAAAACCGGCCAAGTGCGAGTCGGACTCGCGCACGAAGGGTTCCGTACTTGGTAAATTGCGGTTTACGATTTATGACGTATTAAAAAAAAACTACTTACTAGATCTCGTTCAAACCAATTTTCGCTGGTAGTTTACATAGTAATGTACATTATATATTTTTTTTAGTTTTATCATTCTCTTATTTTAGAAGTTACAGGGGGGGGGGGGACACATTTTACCACTTTGGCAGAGTGTCTCGCGCAAACTATTCAGTTTAGAAAAAAATTATTTTAGAAACCTCAATATCATTTTTGAAGACCTATCCATAGATACCACACACGTATGGGTCTGATGAAAAAAAAAAAATTTAGTTTTAGTTTCAAGTATGGGAACCCCCAAAATTTATTGTTTTATTTTTATTTTTGTGTGAAAATCTTAATGCGGTTCACAGAATACATCTACTTACCAAGTTTCAACAGCATAGTTCTTATAGTTTCGGAATAAAGTGGCTGTGACATACGGACGGACAGACAGACAGACAGACATGACGAATCTATAAGGGTTCCGTTTTTTGCCATTTGGCTACGGAACCCTAAAAATATAACCGGTCACTGTCCTGTCAGTCTACGTAGTGATGGAAGTATTTATAGCTACAATTAGCATAAATAAAGTAGTTTTTTATAGTCTATAGGCTCTCGCTTGACCACTACCTCACCTGATGGTAAGCGATGATGTGGTCGACGGTGAAACACTCTTGGCTAGAAATAACCTATTCACTACTTGACTTAAAGACCCCTAGATTGTAGCTATCGCGAAACATAGACAGTTCCATCTTTAATTTGATAATATTAACTGTCTGACCACTGCAGAAGATAATATTAACTGTCTGACCACTACAGAAGATAATATTAACTGTCTGACCACTACAGAAGATAATATTAACTGTCTGACCAATACAGAAGATAATATTAACTGTCTGACCACTACAGAAGATAATATTAACTGTCTGACCACTACAGAAGATAATATTAACTGTCTGACCACTACAGAAGGTAATATTAACTGTCTGACCACTACAGAAGATAATATTAACTGTCTGACCACTACAGAAGATAATATTAACTGTCTGACCACTACAAAAGATAATATTAACTGTCTGACCACTACAGAAGTGTAATTTTTGATGGCATAGAGCGGCTAACAAACAGGTGGCACACCTCATTGGGTGCGATTAGGATAGATATTTGCAATACAATAAGAGAATACCTTTTTAAAGAGGACACTCTTACAATCTTTATTCGAAGTAGTCCATATCATAGTGCCCCGTAAAGATCCCAGGAACTCCTTGCTGTACTTTTATTTAAGTCTTCTGCCATGCACACTAACATTGCATGCATTAAACTACAGAATTACACCTCAATTTTCACAACATGCAGTGATTTATTGACAAATCGGTAGGAACGCAAGCGCACTGAGATCGTGTAGCAGTGATCGTTATGTCAACTTACGTGACAACTACCGAACAAGAACAAAGACATTTAACTTCTTTACCTTTTTAACCGACTTATTTTACCTTCACTTTCTCGTTCGGTTAAGAAATGTTTATTTCTTGACAATAGTTACGTATTTACGTTTTTATTGAGGGCAACATTGCGATTGTAAATTGCGCGCGTACTTCGAAGGGCGATCCTCTTAAAACTTTCAAAATACGTACATGCGTAACTGTACTTATTTATTTACATTAAATAAGTAAATAAATGCCCCCGGGCAAAGGGCTTCCACAGTAGTCCACCATCGCGACCGGTCTTGAGCTACACGCTTCACCTTGCTCAACGTTATTCCGATACTCGTCGCTTCAGTCAATACGGTGCGTCGCCAGGTTTGACGGGGACGGACTCGCTTCCTTTTTTTTTTTGAGGATTCCAATCCAAGGCCTGTTTAGGAAAGTCATCGGAATCCCTGCGGAGCGCGTGGCCAATCCATCTCCATTTGCGTCGCTTGATCTGGCGGTCGATCGGGGTCTCGTGGCATCTCTTCAAAAGAGAGACATTATATTATTATATTCAACACTAGCGGACGCTTCGTGGTTTTACACGCGTAGTAAGTACCCTTCCCCGTGGGAATACAGGGATAAATAGCGCATGTCACTCGGGAATAGTGTAGCTTTCCAACGGTCAAAGAATTTTTGAAATCGGTTCAGTAGTTTCGGAGCCTATTCAGTACAAACAAACACACACACAAACAAAAAATCTTTCCTCTTTATAATATTGGTATAGATTAGAGATGATCTCGGGCCAGTAAATTCCGAGGATGCGACGAAAGACATGGTTGACGATGGTCGATCTGGCTCTTGGTGACTCCGTCGGGTGTGTTGCAGGAGTATGTGTGGTGGTCACCATGAATAAACAATGTTCCTCCAATGTTCAGGTCGTGAATCTGACAAAACTCGATAAATCGACCGTCATTGTCTTTGCATACTCCAAGATCGTGTGTACCTACTACCTATATGCCGTTCGTGGTTAGTGTTAATACCCCAACCTTTGCATTCAGGTCCCCATGAGGATGACAATGTCTTGCTTTTTTATGCTCCTAAGGATGGCGTTGAACGCATTTAAGAAATTACTTGAATGAAAACCTAATCAAGTCGAATATTAAAAACAACTGTGAACTTTATATCTAAAACAATCTGTTAACCACTTTTCTTTGCTGTTTGTACTTTATTCTATCATGCTTTTCGGGCTATAGTTGTAGAGTGCGCGCACGATAAGTCTGCGCGCGACGGGTGGCGTGCTTAATGTTGCTAGCGTAACTGATCTTTTTTCGTTCATTTAATCAATGGTCATTTTTCATTACTCGAAACTTAAAGTGATTTAAGTTAAGCATAATTAATTACTAGCTTTTTCTACTTGCATAGAACTCATCTGCCTAGCCTTTTCCCAACTATGTTGGGGTCGGATTCCAGTCTAACCGGATTCAGCTGAGTACCAGTGTTTTACATGGAGCGACTGCCTATCTGACCTCCACAACCCAGTAACTGGGTAACAGCGGTACCCCTTGGCTAGACTGGTGTCAGATCTCAAGCGTCTAACTATTCGTAACGACTGTCAAAGATCTTCAAATGACAGCCGGGACCAACGGCTTAACGTGCTTTCCGAGGCACGGAGGAAACTCGGTACGTTGAAATGGTCACCCATCCACGGACCGACCTTGTCAAGCGTTGCTTAACCTTGAAGATCGGCCCGTGCGGCTGTTATTATTTAGCCACGAGCTCCTCTACTTGCATAGAATATAATGAAAAAAGCTTCATGAAATTATTGTAAATATTTTACTGAATACTTAGTAGTACATACTGTTAAATTTGGTCTAACAATGGACCTGCAGTGGCTAATACAGACCATTTCAATTGTTTTTTAATTTCTTCTTCAAACATTTTTGAAGAAGCTGCTGCCACATAACCCCAAGAGGGTTATTTGGGTGACGGTGCGTTCAGAAACGCCTAAAATAAAATAACAATGATGCATTATATTACATGATGCCGGCCCTGTCCCGCTGGTATATTTATGTACCACCCAAAAACCAATACTGTCAGGCACCGGTAGTAGGGAAATTTTAGTATAGTGGTATCCCTGAAAGTTACCTGTCAAATAAGCTGCGCGGGCTCTATCTTTGTAAAACGGTACCGTAGGGCCGTTATTGATTTGTTCACTTCAAGAAAACATCCCTGCCAGCACTTTAAATTACTTTTGGCATAATAATGGCGATTATTTACTTCGGAAACGAATAAAAACACGGAATACAACACACTCTATTGACACCTGACATAAATGACAAACGATTAGTTCCGATTTTGGCCACGCGCAGACTTATCTTGCGCGCACTCTATAACCATACCTGAAGTGCTATTCTCCAAAAAATTCACCGTGAAATCTGTGAAGTGACCTGTCAATCCATCAAAATGATTCACATTAAGCTCATTTTACATAAGTTTTCATGGTGATATTTTTGCAGAATATTCTGCAATTTTACTTGAATTTTAATCAGTTGCAATTTTATACTCTTGAATAAAATATGATTAAACATATTAGTTAATTTTAAACCTAATACATTATTCATTTATAGAAAGTCCGAGTGCATCTATGATATTAAATTTGTCTTGTTATGTAAGTATGATTAATTAATAATGTTGTAAATCCCCTGGTCTGTCCACCCGACCGAATTGGAAAAAAGCATCCTGTGCGTTATCTGTCCACCCGACCGAATCGGAAAAATACCTGTCAGTACAAGTTTTGATGTATCAAATATATATTGTAATATCAAATATATTACAAGGTAAAACTGGGTAAATCCCTATGAAATCAGATAGCTTATTTTATCACAATTCTAACAACATAACATTTATACATGGTCCCCATACAAAAGTACCGAGAAATCGGCGTTTTACTGAGACCGGGCGATCGCAAAAAATGGCCCCCGGGAACGTCATCCGACAGCGCCCCGGCGGCCGGCCAACCTGGACAGTTGACCGTTTTTTATATTACCACAAGTAGTAGGAAGTAGATATTATCCTTTCAGTGCAAGTTGCAACGTCTGTCTAGACTGGTTTCATAAAAATATAAATATTGAAATCGTCTATGCAAGTGTTATATAAAACCTCAAACGGCGCAAATATAACCAACTTATTGGCGTGTTGCAGTTTGAGCCGTTTGGGGTTGAGATAGGTAAACGGTTAGTCGACTGTTCGCGTGACCAGAGGGTTGGCCTTTTCTTCAGCCAGAGAATCAGAATTGCCATTCAACATCGCAATGCTGCCAGCGTTCTGGGGAGTAACCATAAGCTAGCACGTTTCCCATTGACTTCGATGTGGACGAATTTTTGTTGCACAAAGAGCCCTTTTCACTCTCCCCTTTGAATATAAGTTTGTTTTGTTATTAGTCATAAGTTTAGAAATATTATCTGTAATTTTTTTTTTTTTAGTCTTTGGGTTTGTACTGTTATTCTATGTTCTATAAACTGTGTTGTGTTCTATAGTGTTATACAACAAAGGTTTTACCTATTACATTGTGATGGATTAAATTGATGATCTAATTGCTTAGTTAGATCATCAATCAGGCACTCTGAATTCAAAGCACTTCTTAGTGAACTCGTTTTTAGGGTTCCATACCCAAAGGGTAAAAACGGAACCCTCTTACTAAGACTCCGCGGTCCTTCTGTCTGTCTGTCTGTCTGTCACCAGGCTGTGTATATCATGAACCGTGATAGCTAGACAGTTGAAATTTTCACAGATGATGTATTTCTGTTGCCGCTATAACAACATATACTAAAAACAGAATAAAATAAATATTAAAGTGGGGCTCCCATACAACAAACGTGATTTTCTTGCCTTATTTTGCGAACATGGTACGGAACCCTTCGTGCGCGAGTCCGACTCGCATTTGGCCGGTTTTTCATTTTTATCAAATATTTTTGCAACAAACCATTCTATAAAGTTTTGAATATATTATAATATCTCGCTTTAGTTCTATTTATTTTTGTTTGATATTTAGAATGTTGATTTTAACTTCACTTAAATAAATTTACAGTAGATACATGAATTCAATCGCTGCAAACAAAACATATTAAAACTTTATGTAGGACGCACCGTCTGGTAATTTCACAGCGAAAAAAAAAGGTAGTCAGATCAGTTTATTCGTAGGAGCGTAACTTAGGACTTAAGAGTTTGCATTTGACTACGTTACCTATAAAAATTATCCCTGTCTGGATCCAATTTAAAGTGTCATTCGTATCGTATCTAGAAAGATCTGATTGTCAGCTATGCCAGGGCGCCTCGGAGCGCATAGTCGCGTCTTATGATAATTAATGTGAAAATATACAAAATGATTGCGAATTAACGCTAAATACAATACAAATATAGCGTATTATTTACTTTGGTAACCTCAAAGGTACCACAGTAACTACAAGCCTGAAGGCTGACAATAATATCTTAAAAATGAGTGGGTTAGGCTAGGCTATCCTACTCAGTTTCATGATATTTTTCGTTTTATACCTAGTTTACTTTTTAGGGTTCCGTACCCAAAGGGTAAAAACGGGACCCTATTACTAAGACGCCGCGGTCCGTCTGTCTGTCTGCCACCAGGCTGTCTCATGAACCGTGATAGCTAGACAGTTGAAATTTTCACAGATGATGTATTTCTGTTGCCGCTATAACAACAAAAATATACTAAAAATAAAATAATGGTACGGAACCGTTCGTGCGCGAGTCCGACTCGCACTTGGCCGGTTTTTGTAAACCAGGAACAGAATAAAACTATCTTTATGATCTCACCAGGATAAGCCGTGTTTCTAAGCTCCAACCTTATTTTATAAAGATACGCAATACTACTGTGGTATTATAATTATTATCTGTGGCAATAAGTAGCAACTAGCAAATACCTGCAGAAAGTGAACTACCGCTGTCACTTTCATAACTTTCTACTCTATCGTAACACCATCGTTTATGGTTTATCTAATGGCAACCATTTTATAATAAGTGTTGAATAGCATGTTCCGATGTGCCATCTCATTGAAAATGTTTACTCAGCAATACTTTCCAAGAGTCATTCGAGTGGAATGTCCGAGTGGTCTTAAGAACGGAATATCAAATTGGTCTTAGCATCCACTTCAAGCCGTGAATATATCATTATTGGACAATTTCATTATTTCTCAAGTCAAACATTTGCAACTTTTTTTTTCGTTATTAATAATAATAAAATTATACTAAGTACCTAATTAAGACATTAAGTGGTTGGTCTTGTTATGTCGTTAGCCGAAATAGTTTATTTATTATATACTTTATTATACACCATAAGTTACATTTATAAAGGAAACTAAAAACACATATAATGGGCAGCCTAAACGCATTCCGCGATCTCTTCCAGGAAACCAGGTATGGACAATAATTGACAATAAGTGATAATACCAGTATAAAAAAATATATCTATACCAATATTATAAAGAGGAAAGATTTTTTTGTTTGTTTGTGTGTTTTTTTGTACCGAATAGGCTCCGAAACTACTGGACCGATTAAAAAAAATCTTTCACCGTTGGGAAGCTACGCTATCCCCGGGTGACAAAGGCTACTTTTTATCCCTGTATTCCTACGGGAACGGGAAGCGTCCGCTAGTATATTATAAAAAATATGCTGATACATACTTAAGCTATGTACCTAATATATACATAAAGACATACATACTAAAATATAACGGCAATAACTAAAATGATGATTGATGACAATCAATTCATAATCACATTGACAGATAATGCTTCCTGACGAGTCTTTTGAGCACAGGCAACGATTCGGTGCGTTTGGGTCTGGCAATGCATTCCACAGACGAGTAGCCTGGCTGGACAGTAAAAGATTTATCCAGAAAAGTCTTGGAATGCATTGGCATTTGAAGTAAGTCGTCGTATCGTAAGTTATCTGTCTGTTATCTGATACAGTTTTAATTATACCTAATTAGTCCGTCAAATTGAGGCGCCAAAGTAGCTCCAAACAAAAAAATACTATATAAAATTTTCTTGAGTTTCTTGCCGAACTCTAAGTCAGTATATATGTTATAACAAAATATGCTAAGTTAATTATACTTACCTACCATCACATACATTATCAATTTGTGAATGCAAGTAATACATTTTGATTAGATAAATTTAAGTATCTATTTAATTAAAAGAGAGTTTGTACAATCAGGAACAAAATTCGATTACAATTTTAGGTTTTTGCTATGTAGGCAATTAATATTATGTGGTCTATAATTGATCTAAAAAAAAAGTTAATAAAAAAAACAAAAAATCTGACTGCTTAAAAAGCGAAGCTTTTTTGATTTTTTAATTAACTTTTTTTATTTATGACTTACATTCATTTAAACATATAAGTGTTATATATTTTTGAAACCCTTTATTTTGATACCCCACACGGTGAGTACGGATGAAAAAAAATTTGGTGCCCCAACAATATGGCGGCCAAAAGACGCCATTTTTCAATTTTCCAATTTTAATGTAGCCAGTGACACTCGCAGGTTTAAGACGAATCGATTGACGTATGAATCATCAAATCGGCCAACGCCATATAGGAATAAACATACATACTTACATACATACATACAGACTGATAAACACATTACCCTCCTTCGGCAGTCGGGTAAAAATAGGTACGTATTAATTATTTTTTGTCCAATCTTAAAATGCATATAGATATTACAAACTGCCTATCATTAGGGCCACGGCTATACAATTTTTATAGCTTATTATGTAAATTATTATTTTTTAAACATCCTTGAGTTAATCACGCAAGTTTATAACATCAAATACTTAACGATGATGAAACAACAGTACATTATTAGTCGTTTTATGCCGGGTACAGACCAAGAAAACAAACAAACGAGTGGCAATCGCACATAGTATCACTCCTAGAGTGCTATTCTGGATTTATTTTCGTTGGATCCCACTTTTGGATCCCATTTTTTAGGTATTAGCGATGGATCCCATTTGCTATTCCCATTGAATCCCATGTTATAACAACATGTGTACTTTTCAGAAGAATAGTGATTTACCTTTATCAAACATTTAAAAAGCAGCGTGTGTTCGGCACACCGACTATTAAATGATTGATTAAATGAAAGACAGAACAATGTAGCATGAATGAATTCATAATTTAATTGCACACAAAAAACCCGTAAAAAAATAGACGAATAGAGAAGTGAGCTCGTAGCACAAAATAGTAAGTATACAGAAGGGCCACTCCCGCCGTTTAGAAGATTGACAGCTAAACTTGACAGATTCAGTAGGGTTGCTACTATATTGATTCCGAATTAAAAAAAAGAGTAGGTTGTATAAGTTACAAACATAAATACATTGATTCGTCTTAACATACATCATATCATGCTTACATTCTTACTTAGAGGGTAGACAGGGCATCAAATATCCATTTAATATCACGAAACATTTAATATAACGCCACATACGACGAAGATTGCTGAGTAACAAGACGTAGTAATAGTGTAATAATGATCCCACTTAAAAGCACCAAGCTCGACAAAAATATAAATGTGAAAAAACGGGTACCTAATAAAATCAAAAAACCAAAGATGAAGAAGAAAATTATGCTGTGCAGTCGGAGGAAACATATTTGTAAGGAACCTTATTATTATGACAAGTTCCCAATTTCGTCTATGGACTTTAAATAATTTATTATAATTCTAGATAATGAATTTCTAATTTGTCATCTTGAAAGATTTAATGACCTTTATAACTTAAAAATTATTATTTAAGAATTAAAAACAAAAAAGTAAATTCGGTCTGTAACAAATAATAAAGGTAACCCATCCAATGCAACCAACCTCGTTACAGTACTTAATGTATGAATGAAGTGACAAACGCCCGTACAATGCACTCATGACAGCCGCGACTGAGCTCGGTCCAATATTGCCCAATATTCGCTGTAAAACCGCAATGTCAGTTTGTGTGCAAAATTACACTTTGTTCGTAGTGCCCCCTCTCAGCGGCGCGCCGCCGCTTACGTACTTTGTGCTCGTAGTAAGTTGTCAATCCCTAGCGGCGTCGATTGAAATGTAAGCTCACTTCACCGAATAATTCATCAAGGGGAGTTAGTTGTCTACCGAATCGACCGGCTGTATGCTCGCTCGCCTTCTTGTAGTCATGACCGTTTGCTAGATACCCTTCTTTTGTTTGGTCTGTCGGCAACAGCAGCGCTATTCTCTAAGGGTCTGCGGTCAAGGCTGTATCCTTAGAAAATAGCACTATTAGGAGAAGGCGAGCGAGCGTGCGGTGTCCATCGATTCCCATTCGTTAGCGTTCTTTCGCTCGTACGCTTGCTGTGTACCCGGCATTACATTATTGCACAAACTGAAGAAGCCACAAGCGCGGTAATTACTGCAACTGCATTTTATATCACGTAACGATACCTCGATAGTCTTTGCATGCATTAAAAAACGATCTAGGTGACTCTCATGACATAATACACGCCACTTGGAAAATGGAGGTTTAAATAAACGGTTAAATAGGACGGTCATTGGTCATTTTCTACAATTTAGAGAAAGAGGTGGTTATACGTTAAAAGTGTTCCAAATCTATTTTTAAACGCTTTGACATAAAAAGGTAAAACCGGGACCATATTACTAAGACTCCACGATCCGTCTGTCTGTCTGTCCGTCAGTCTGTCACCAGGCTGTATCTCTTGAACCGTGATAGCTAGACATTTTTTGACAGATGATGTATTTCTGTTGCCACTATAACAACAAATACTAAAAACAGAATAACATAAATATTTAAGTGGGCTCCCATACCTACAACAAACGTGATTTTTTTGCCGCTTTTTGCGATAATGGTACGGAACCTTTCGTGCGCGAGTCCGACTCGCACTTGGCTGGTTTTTTTATTAACTATTCTAGTTATTTGGTTCGTAGCTAATTATTCGGTATGACATCAGCGTATCAGCCAAGAATTAAATCTATTCATTATTTTTTATTATAACTTTGTATATTAAAACATACCAACCAAAAAAATAAAAATTGCAGTTGAGGGGCGGAGGTGACCCGTAGGTGTCCCGTACGTGATCCATAGTTGACCCGTAGGTGACCGCTACCTAATTATGCTGTCAAACAGAAACGATCACGTGCTAGGCATCAAAGATTTGGCAATAAAACACACAACTTCTAGGACGATAATAACAATCATCTTCTATTGAAATAAACCGCATAACATGCTGAAGTACACGTGTTTTATCAGGTATTTTAAGCTATTTAAGAATAAAAAGCGAACTAAAAAGACGTAAACAAGAAAAAGATCATGCTGTGCAGTCGGAGGATAAATCTAGTTTTGGTCAGCCAGCTCGCGAATATGTATCCTCCGACTGCACAGCATGTTTTTTTCTTCTTGTTTACGTCTTTTTAGTTCGCTTTTTAAGCAGTCGGGTATTTGATTTTTTTTTATATAACTCTTTTTCTTTCTTTTTTTTGAATTTAGTACATTTAAACATATAAGTGTCATATTTTTGAAATCACCTCTTTAAACCCTTTATTTTGATAACCACACGATGAAAAGAAAAAGGAAAAATTCCCCCACAAAATGGCGCCCAAAATCTGACATTTTTTTTCATTTCCAATTTGAATGTAGCCAGTGACACTCGCAGGGTTAAGACCAAAGACCTTATACGTATTTCTTAGTTAAGACAAATCGATTGACGTAAGAATCATCAAAATCGGCCAACGCGTTTGGTCTTTAGAACGCCACATAGGAACAAACATACATACATAGACTGATAATAGTATCGGTAATCGGTCACTTTCTCCTCTCGGTGAACAATGGTTCACCGAGAGGAGAAAGTGACCGATTACCGTCGAGGGTGTCGTTTGAAGCCCGAGCCGTAGGCGAGGGCTTTAAAACACCCGAGATCGGGAATCGCACTTTCTCTCGAGTGATACATAGTGCTTTATACTACACCTACTTATCATTTTGATAGTTTTATTTTACTTTTCTACGAAAACTGAATCCTCAAACAACACACAAATTGAAAATGGCGCCAATGGCGTCTGCAATTTTCACATGTTCTTTTTTCAAATTGTTTGACACCATCCAACACACAGCTAGTGGCCAGTGTCATTTTGCGAACTTGGAGATAAAAACTCACTGTAAAAACTTTTTGGCTTTTGATATTTAGGTTACCAGCGCATAGTCTTACCCAAAATTAAAAAAGAAAACCACGTAAGAATAGTATATTATGCAACTAGTGAATAAAAGACGGATTTTAAGCGAGGGCCATAGATGAATCCCGAGCAAGTGAAGGATTCTAACGACTGAATCACGACCGTAGGGCCATTCATGATGATTGAATCACGAGCATAGCGAGTGATTCAAGTGTTAGAATCATGAGCGATGCGACTGATTCATGGCCCTCGATATAAATCCGTTTTATTCAAGAGTTGCATACTATATTTTATACCATGACTACGAGGAAAAGAAAGACTTAAGCACAAGGAATATTAATAAATACAAAATAAATGGTTTATTTCCTTCAAAATTTACAAAAAAATGTGAAACCCTGACCCCTGAGCTAGGTAACAGCTCCTGTGTTTCAGGGGCCGGTGATCACCTCCGTTACGTTACATAATTATAATTAATTAAACACCATTGTAATTAATATTAGAATTACAATCCAAATAAGTATTCAATAAATATCCTAGACTAAAATCAAAATCATTAGTTAAATCCTAAATATAAACAAACTCAAAATTAAAATCAACGATGGAGTTTGAAAGTCGAGAATTCTCTGCACAAGAAGTTTGTATAGAGTATTTTTTGCGCAAGGAGGCGCAAGGAGGTTATATAGCATTGAGATGGAGGTCTAATACACTGGTGTGTTCCAAATTCAAACACCAAAACAGTGATTAAAAGTGCTTTTTATTCACTGTTTTCAGTGAATAAAATAAGCTTTTTAGAGGGGGAATGGTATAAATGGATTTTCATACACTTTTCTCTCCCGCTCAGATGCGTTTTCTCGCCGCATATTTGTTCGATATGCAATGACGTACTTTCTACCGTAAATTTAATAAAGTATCAAGGTACTTTCCGAGCAGGTGTAGTATAAACACATTACCCTTCTTCGGCAGTCGGATAAAAAGGTACAGATGTGTACAAGACAGATACATCTGTCCCTTACGCACACTCAAAATAACCTTGCTCTAAGAGCTTATGGTCACCGCCTTGACCTTTTGCTTTGCACTTATTTTTCGTCGATTTTCATAGAATGTTCTCTTTTTATACGTTATTTCAATTCGTTAACTATTCATTATGTTATTATTTAGTTTTTGTCGATAGCATTTTATTAAACAAATAAATAATTATTATTATTATTGTGTTGCGTGCATATCTAACTATACCTACTGCAGTTATTTTGATGACAACAGCAATCAATCAATCTGCCTAGCCTTTTTCCCAACTATGTTGGGGTCGGCTTCCAGTCTTACCGGATTCACGGTACCCCTTGGCAAGACTGGTGTCAGATCTCAAGCTTCTGAGTACCCGTAACGGCTGTCAAAGATCTTCAAATAAACAACCGGGGCCAACGGCTTAACGTGCTTGCCGAGGCACGGAGGAAACTCGGTATGTTAAAAATGGTCACCCATCCACGGACCGACCTCGTCAAGCGTTGCTTAACCTTGATGATCGACCAGTGCGGATGTTATTATTTAGCCACGAGCTCCTCCTCCAACTCCTGTCGCTCCTGCTCCTTTTTGATGACAACTGCATACATTTATAATTTATAGTTTGGCCACTGTAATACAGGTTGCTACCTAGCACAGGAGCCAGGGCTTCAAATCAGTATGATACACTGTATTTTGTGTCAATATAAAAATATTATTATTTATCACAATGAATAATTGACATAAGCCTGTGTGTCTCATCATTGTCTTCATAACTCACTGTTCATTCCCGGCACTTGTGATGTAAGATGACTTTATACACACGCGGTATAAAAAATATGGTGTTACTACATTCAGATCATTATGTCTTGTCTGATATTATCTCAATCTAAGTTATGTAAATAACTTTTATCTACACTCACAACGTAATCTTGTAAATATGAATTCAAGAAATATTGTAGAAACACGTAGTTTGTATTCGTGGACATATAAAATAAAAAAAAACCATTACAGTGCAATATTTTCCTTCGATTTTCAAACATCATAAAATAAATTTTTAATTTTTATAGCACACTTTTACTTTTTAATTCATTGGCGCTATGGGCTATGGGCTCATTGACATTGACAGTCATGATGCAATGAGAATCTAGACTGCCCGCCATTTTTCCGTTTCCACTTTTATTTTATTTCAACTGTATGAGTGAAGATAAAATCGTGTTAACATTATCACATTCAGCTTCGCCTCATGTGATAAACCCACGCTCGTGTTTTAATAACCCCTATTATATGACCATTCTATAAACTACTATATTATATCCGTCGAACGTCGAACACAAGCAATCTAGAAGATGTCAATCGACTGATAAACACATTACCCTCCTTCGGCAGTCTGGTAAAAAGTATTAATTCGAGGTTTGGCTCTCGCCTATTTTCTCCTCCAATATTTAACCAATTTAAAATATTGCATAAATTGATTAAGAAAGATATTTACTGTGCCCCTATGTTTTTCTTTTTCTTTTATAGTTGTCAAATTTATACAGTTTGTTGACAGCGCAATTTTGAGAATCTTTTGAGAGTTCTAGTACTTCTAAAGACAATTTATCATCAAAAGGAAAACATAGGGCCGCAGAATACATCTTTATTTTTAACCAGCTTACCAATAAATAATAGTTAAAAAAATAAAAAAACACGCTTTTTATAGAAAACCGAACTAAAAAATAGAAAATAAATTTTAATAAATTTAAATTAAGAATAGTGTTAAAAATTTCAATATATGTAAATTAATAATAGTGTGAATAAAAAAAAATATATATTACCAGGGAAGCCTGTGCAGTACCTTCCTAGTATATAATAGCTGTTTTTTCGGCAAAAGTTTGAACGAAATCTGGCCGTTTAAAGTGGGTCAAAATCGCGCCCAAAGAAGTCGGTTACAAACATACATACAGGTGAAGCTAATAAAAAGCTTGTAAAAAGGAGGAGGTTCTATGTTCGACTTCATGTATGTTTTTTTGTGTATGTTTACCGATATCTCCGTCAATTGTGGACCGATATTGAAAATTATTTTTTTGTTTGATAAGAGTATGTTGAAACATACTCTTATCAAACAAAAAAATAATTAAAAAATAAATTGGTCCCATTTTGATTTGATGAAGATCGAATGAAGAACTTCGGAGATACAACCCTTCAATAAATAACGGCAAATCATTCGGGATTGCTGCAATCGCATGTCTGTTTATTGTTCATGTCCATTTCATAACATAACATCACGCCAGTACGCTCTAAAGGGGTACGCAGATCTCTCATTTGATCATTTCAACGGTTATGTTCAAGTTTCATGTTATTCGGGTAATCTATTCTGGCGTTATAGGTACCTTACTAAACAACTTGCCTATTTTAGGTAGGTACAACTAAAAAGGAAGAAATAAAAAAAACTATTACTGGCAGTCGGTGTCCATATCGCATAAAAAGGGAATAAAGAAAGACACCGATTTCCAAAGATAAAGTTATTTTTCACTTTGTAGTTTTTTATTTGGAAGTCGGTAGTATATTTTTGCAAAAAAGTTAAGTATTTTATTAGTTTATGGTATATCTTTCAAATTGATCCAATATTGGAGGAGGAAATAGGCGAGAGCCAAACCTCAAATTATTACCATTTACTAAGGAAATTCAGTCAAGCCAGCTACTGACAGCATCGCGAAAAACTGCTTAGAGATCTCGTAGATGCGCGTGTATGTGTGAGTGTGCCGTTTCGAGCGTTTGTAGGTAGTTTCCGTACTGTTTGTCCATATTTATACTGTGCCATTAGTGCAGCTGAATGTAATACGGGAAGTCTGTTATATATTTTACATGAGAAGCTACCGACATACATACTTTATACATTGTAGAACGTTGCATGTACATATTATGTGCAATCTCTGTCCTAATTCGTTCTACCCGGTTCTGTGATACCAACGTAACATCTACCTAACTACCTACTACGCTATATGATTACTGAGTCATGTACATATATACTGTTCGGGAAGTTGTTAGATAGTGTTTACGGAAAAACTTTTTACAAAAAGATACATAACCGGCTGCCTGAACAAAGTTGTTGTTCTTGTTTTTCTTTCTTCGTTTTTTGAAACTGCCTTTCGAAATTGTTTTTCACTTTGTTGTGTTTTTTTTTGGAAATTGGTAGAATATTTTTGTAAAAAAAAATATTTCTTTTTTTGTTTTACATATCTATAATAGGTAATGCCCACAGTTATGCCAGAATAGATTACGCAAATAACATGAAACTTGAACACAACCGCAGCGTATTTGCTTAAGTGAATTCGTAAAGGCAAAAGTTTTTCACTCTATCAATCGACCAATCACATACGTATCCCAAAATTCAACGATAAGCGGGCACCAAGGCACCACCACCTGCTCGTGCTCACGACTACTCTAGAAAAAAAGAAAAAAAAATATCTCAATCTTTTTTTTTAATTACAAAAAAAATATTAAATTCTTCGAAAATCGACATCCCTAATGGTATTTTTAACTACCATGACCACAATTTTTCTAATATTTCTGGTTTTTTTTTCGTTTCGACAACCTAAGTAGCACTGCTATCCACCACAACCCTTAAAAATACCAGAATACATGTAGCTTTTACACAGAAATTAATCAAAATCATTTTTACCTTAAAAAATTACGGTCTTGGTAGTTAAAAATAACATTAGGGGTGTCGGTTTCTGAAGTGTTTTTTTTTGTAATTTCAAAATAGATTCAGATATATATTTTTTTCTTTTTTTCTCGAGTCGTGAACAGGTCCACCCTCTGGTGCCCGCTTATCGTTCTATTTTGGGACACGATGTAGACGGAAATTCACATAGCGTCTTTCATCTCGCACGTAATTGGTCGATTTATGGGGTAAAAACCCTTTGCCTTGTCGAATTCACCTACACAATTAGGCTGCCGTAGCGAACCGGCGTGATGTTATGTTATGAAATGGCGTAAACAATAAACATGTGAATACAGCAACTACCTCCTTTTTGAAGTCGGTTAAAAAAATGCACGTGGAATAAGTTTACATTTATTTTAGCGTTAATTAACACCCGTAGTTAAGGTTACGCCAGGCACCTTTAACATTTTTAGATCTGCGTTTATTCGTTATCCAAGATCATCTACACTATATAATTGCACTGTAGTCATTACCTATGTCAAGAATGAGTCACGAGCTAATTGATCTAGGTACCAGTTACTTAGTTACTGTGACGTCACGTCAATCACAGTGTGCCTTTGCTACAGTGTTGCCGATGTCTATGGTCTTAAAAACCTGACCGAAAATCCCCAATTTCGGGGAAAATTAAATCAATATGCCCCACAATTTTTCATCAAATATATAAAAGTAATGTAATATAAATCTAAATCAAACTTGTTTATTATAAAAAAAAAAAAATGTTTTATTTATAAATACTCAAAAGCCGTTACATAAAAAGGGGCGTCTAAACGGGCTATATTTTACGACAATTTGTGGCTGCAATACTGTGGCCGGCAACATTGCTAGCAATATCAGCCACACTATGCAATATTTTAAGGATGGCCCGGCATTATAGCCACATATTTTTTGGTATGTCAAAATGTTTTTATGTGTAGCCGGTGTGTGGCCGAACGATCGCCTCGCAATCGAAAATACTGCAATATATCTGGGCCATCTATATGGTTGTTCTGTTTTACTGTATATGCGCGTCCCTTTCTCCCTGCGACGTGAAGTACTTTGCGTTTCAATTTTCATTTTTTCATTCTTGTAAAATTTTTAAATAAGTATTTATCCAGCAATAATTCCTTGTTTACGGAATCCAAAGTGTCACGCCTACTTAGGTAGGGTCGAATCCACATTCGTGTCCTTTTTTTTCGTTTTTCTGCCAAAACAATGTAAGCGGCTGCGATGAGCGTCATTTCGTCGGCCATTGTTGCTGGATTGTGTGGCTCATTAAAGGGTTCTGAATCAAAGGCCATACTATTGCAGCCATATTGCAACATGTTGCCTGCAATTGATTGCTCAGCCATAAAATGCACTAAAATGTTTTTTTGATGTCTGGGCAATGTTTGCCAATAATTGCAGCCACAAATTGTCGTAAAATATGGCCCGTTTAGATGCCCCTTTAGTTAATCTACTTTTTGCAACTCTCATGACCTCGTGGCTAAATAATAACAGCCGCACTGGTCGATCATCAAGGTTAAGCAACGCTTGACGAGGTCGGTCCTTGGATGGGTGACCATTTCAACAATGCGAGTTTCCTCCGTGCCTCGGAAAGCACGTTAAGCCGTTGGTCCCGGTTGTCATTTGAAGATCTTTGACAGTCGTTACGGGTAGTCAGAAGCTTGAGATCTGACACCAGTCTTGCCAAGGGGTACCGTGTTTCCCAGTTACTGGGTTGTGGAGCTCAGATAGGTAGTCGCTCCATGTAAAACACTGGTACTCAGCTGAATCCGGAAAGAATTTAAGCCGACCCCAACATAGTTGTGAAAAGGCTAGGCAGATTGATTAAGCCAATTTTTTTTGCTTGACTTATCATTTGAAGGATGAAATTTTAAGCTCCCTACTTCTCTAGTGGCCATAAGCGCTATAACAGTGTCAGTGTGTAGGCGATTACAAATTCTTTTCAGATTCTTGTTTTTTGATTCGATTGATTTAAAATTCTTTAGGACGCTAATTGTTTTTACGACAGATGCATTTGTAAAAGGTAGAACGAGCAATAGGCTTATTTTTAGCTTTTGGTGGTCATGAATTTGTCATAAAGTAAACTATAAAACCTTCATGCCGGATAAGTTGAGTTAAGCTTGAATTTAATATACATATAAATACTTCTAGTACTACTTTTATTACTTCAAGTTCAGTTCTAGTGTAAATGACTAAATTGCCCGCGTTTTTCCCATATAATCGTTCTCCCCACAAATTACCCAATCGTACTGATAATCCCGCAGTTTGGGGAATTTCGCACAGATTGGCAACGCTGCTTTGCTAAGCTATTGTCACAGTGTCATCGCTTGCAACGGTCCGCAGTACCAGGGCGCCAGTGCCCACGTTGCAAAACCTTATTGGCGAAGGTCAGGAACCGCTACCACACGCTACTTGAACGCAATCTCAATGAGATCTTGCGCAAGTGAGTGTATCAACGTACTTATCAAACAAAACTTTATATTCGCACCTTTTGTTTTAGAGTTCTGTATGCACGTAAAAATGTAAAAGCATTTTTATTTGCACTTATTAGTTGGGCAGTAAAAAATCGATATTTAGTCTGTCAGTTAGATAATTTAAAAATATGGGACACGTATTTTTTATTTTGCCATGTAAACAAAAAAATACGACGATACAGTGCGTTGAAATATCGTGTGACGTCACGGTTTGTTACACTTTATACTGACAAAGTGATGTCACAAGCCCTCACTCCTGAACTTTGAAGCGAATCTTTGTATTTTTTTATTTATTTGATGAAGCAGAAAATTATTATTGTATTGTCCGCTACAGAGAATGTAATAAAATCCATTATCGTAGCCGTAATTGTTAACTAAGTGTGTCAAATTGAAAGTTAATTGATATACTAGAGCAAGCAATGGGTACTTAAAACAATGTGGAAAGTAAAACTTTAAAGATATGTTCAATATGGGTTCACAATCGAAGTGTCGATAATTTATCAGTGTTTTTCTGCAAATTTATCGAAGTCACTTCTGTAGCTTTTTCCGTCCTTTTACTTCTATAACTTTTTCAAGAAGTGTCTTCGTTAAGGCGGTACCCCGAGCAAAACGCTAGAGTTCGATATTATCGAAGTATCTGCTAAACTTTAAAAACTTAGGGTGCGGAACTCAGTAGCCATATCCAACTCGCGACTTATTCAAGGCCTATCGGCTTAATAAACTGTCAATATTCTACAGACAGGTGTAAATCGGTGAAGGTCAAAACTCACGACTTTTACAAGAGTAATATTTCGTCAAATATTTGTCGTCTGTTTTTTGCTCCAACGTTTGTAAATAATGCATGACAAACATTTGTAACGGAAGGTGTTCCTGCGACTTTGAATGTTAATTGGCGCCTACTAATGTTTCCACAGAAGTGTGTCTAAGCCATTAACGGTGGTAGGTAACTGTGTCCTTCTTAAGGTAGAAATACTTTCTCTATAATATTTTTTTTTGGTTATCTCGTTTGATACCTTTTGGTATTTAAGTAATCAGTTGATAACCACTATCAAGCTTGATTTTTGCATAGCTTTTGTAATCGATAAATTGTTTACCTTCATTATCCTATCTTTTTTTATCATACTTATATATTTTTATCACCTGGTGTATCTTCGAAGTCGAAACACAGCAGAGCATAACAGTGATAATATCTCGATCATTCCAAAACATCAAAATATTGAATCATCATCATCATTTCAGCCGAAAGACGTGCACTGCTGGACATAGGCCTCCCCCAGGCGTCGCCACATTGACCGATCCCGTGCGTCTCGCATCCAGCGCCTTCCCGCAACCTTAACCAGGTCATCGGTCCACCTAGTGGGAGGCCTTCCAACGTATCGTTTTCCGGTTCGCGGTCGCCATTCCAGAACTTTTCTTGAGGGCTATACTCGGAATTTCCTTGCGTGATCACGTCAGAAATGATGAAACGATGATGTCCGCAGGAGAACCAAAGTTACCGACAGAGCCCGAAGATTTGCCAAACTTAAGTGGCAGTGGGCAGGACACATTGCTCGCAGAACGGATGGCCGATAGGGCAGAAATATTGAATGAAGTTAAAGATTATTGTCACAAGGGAATACCCGTTAGACGAAACCCTGAAAAGTAAGCGATAATAGTTGACTAACTTATTTGATCTGCAGACATGGTTCGACGAAAAATAGATGACTAATCTATGCACATACAAATATGGACGTTAGATCAAGGTCTTTTACATGCGAATTTAAAATGTAGGTTAGTGAGAGTAATCAGGTTTTTTTTATCTATTGCATGGTGACTGACCTGTTTATAGTTGTTTGGCTAGACTGATTAAAATCACAAACAGGAGAGGTATTTTAATGAGATGAGTTCTTCCAATATGTCGCTTGCAAGATATGCTCGCGTGAGGTGGCTGGATCATGGGAATGTCGGTTTTTTTGAAATTCTATAATTGAAACACACTATAAACCATAACGCTACCTTAAAACTAGATCACCAATAGCTTCAATTTATCATGTCATCAATGGTGTTATGACATGTCCACTTTATGCACGGAGGTTTTCTGTTAGCTGGATATTCCACTCATATGAAAGATCAGCAATCTTGGCTCTCAACCACCATGAGAAGTCAGGCATACAGTTAAATAAAATAAATAAATAAAAAAAACCCGACTGCTTCAAAAGCGAACTAAAAAGTCGTAAATAAGGAAAAAAACATGCTGTGCAGGAGGAGGATACACCAGATTTTGGTCAACCAGCCCGCGAATATGAATCCTCCGACTTATTTACGACTTTTTAGTTCGCTTTTGAAGCAGTCAGGTTTTTTGATTATTTTAATTTAACTTTTTTTATTTATGACTTTTTGGTTAAGTTTTTTTCTAATTAGATACATTTAAACATATAAGTATTATATATTTTTGAAATCTTCTCTTACAACCCTTTATTTTGATACCCCACACGATGGGTTTGCAAGCAAAAAAAAATTTGGGCCCTCACGATATGGCGCCCAAAATCCGCAATTTTTCTATTGACCAATTTTAATGTAGCCTATGACACTCGCAGGGTTAAGACAAATCGATTGACGTATGAATCATCAAAATCGGCCAAAGCGTTTGGTCTCTGGAACGCCATATAGGAACAAACATACATACATACATACTTACATACATACATAGACTGATAAACACATTACCCTCCTTCGGCAGTCGGGTAAAAATAGCCTTTATTTCCCTATAATTTACAATTCTATATATTTGTTTCTTTTTTGTAAATTCAACCTATTAAGGGGTCACCCATTTCTGAATGAAGGCCTCCTCCATCTGTTTCCATCTAATAGGCCATTCTGGTCCACTCTATTCCTGCCAGTGCTACGATATAATCTCGCCATCGTTGCGTTGTTTCCGTTTCGTGGTGGTTTCATGGATGGATACCAGTGCAGGACGCGCTCGCTCCGTCCGTCCTCGCGATGTGGCCCGCCCAGTTCCACTTTAGTTTCTCGGCCAAAACATCAAATCGGCTAAATGACTTCTCCATCATCATCAGAACTCCATTTGCTGATCCAAGACTCGTGTTTTAACACGTCCTAGGGCTTAATCCGATATCGTAAAGGTTAGGCAATTATATATAATCTTGACATGTTCATCAGTCATTACATCGCAATTCCCTTATCTAAATTAAGTCACCTTATTATAATTAAGTAAGAAAATGAAGATAAAATAACATTGTAAGCAAGTAATTAAATGCCTGCAATCCTAGCTTTTCGGTAGACCGGATATATTTGAATAATTTTCACATTCAAATAATTTATCACTTGCTACTAATTAGGTAATCTTGTTAGGCATTCATTGAATTGCCAAATGATTTGTAAATCGTCAAAAACGAAATACTTGCGACCATTAGCGTCTTGGTGTTAATTAATAACCCGTGAACTGTGAAACCGCGTAAACGGCACAAAAATTATGGTTCCGTATACATAATTAATTAGTCAGAAGAATATGCCTACATTTTTACCAACAGGTACCTTTGGGAGAAAATAAAAGGCAAACAAACCATAAAAACTTTTTGCAATGTCTCCTTTCATCATCATGATATTAGCTGAAAGACGTCCACTGCTGTCCCCCAGGCGTCGCCACATTGACCGATCCCGTGCGTCTCGCATCCAGCGCATTCCCGCAACCTTAACCAGGTCATCGGTCCACCTAGGACGCCTTCCAACGCATCTTCCGGTTCGTGGTCGCATTCCAGAACTTTTCGGCCCCATCGGCCATCCGTTCTACGAGCAATATGCCCTGCCCACTGCCACTTAAGTTTCGCAATTATTATTCTTCTGACTATGTCGGTAACTTTGGTTCTCCTGCGGATATCCACAATTCTGATGCGATCACGCAAGGAAACTCCGAGGAAAACCGCTTTCCATTGCCGTTTAAGGTTTCTGATAATTGTGAGCACGGACCACGTCTCGGTCCCATAGGTGATCCAAGATTATACACACCTTTTGCCCTGAGTTTCTCGTGTTTAATTGTCTATGAGGATCATGTCATGGTTTGTGCTTAAGGTTCCCCTAGTCGACGGCACGAACTATTTTGTACGCGTGGTTAAAGTGCATGCTGTCTCATCCGACAACACGTGCGAAAGAGATAGATGCTGTGATGAGCAGTAAGAAGCTATTTTTTGTACGAATTAGCACTTTTGCAAATTTGTAGCGAAATGGGTGATGATGATTTAGGACGAAAACGTGCGCGTGAAATTTTATAAACAGACCTTTAGGAGTCTGGATATCATGGAAAAACTACTAAATGTATATTTTCAAAATAAATTTTTTGGCATTGGTGAATTACTAATCTATCTCTGTATGAAGGCCGTTTTGCAATTTTCCTTCTTCTTATGGTATTTAAATCCGTCCAAAGATGCGTTAAAATTTGTGTTGAAACATGGAACTTTCGACGCTCTTAACTTTCAAATATTATATTTATTTACTTTTCTGTTTCCATACAGAGCTAGATAATGATGAGACAAATTGATATCATTTTTTATTTTGAACGCACATCGTCAAACAGCGGAGCAATCTCCAGACTACGTTTGTATGGAAGAATTTTCGACTATGTAGTGTAACCTTAATAATAAAAACACTTTTTTTTTAAACAGTAGCAGGCAAACACTTATTAGGTAAATAGAAGGCTCCACGACACCAAGGCTTTTAATTTATGGACCGGCCGGGCGCGGTGCACAATGGATTTCATCACTCGCTGGATGATTTGCAGTTTTGCACAATGCTTTGTTTGGTTTGTTAATAAAAGAAAATAATGAACGACCTTACTGAGCAGTACGATAATATAATGAAATCGAAAGGTGCGAGATCATCATATTATTGTAAATTTATTATCCTTTATATGGAAGCTGTGACGAGATTGGATAAAGTGAGAAATGAGTATATTAGAGGCAGTTTGAAAGTGGCGCCAGTGGCAGAAAAGTTGAAGGGAAACCGTTTATCCTGGTATGGTCATGTGTTGAGGATGGATGAAACGCATGTTACTAAAAGAGTTATGAATATAAATGTGGATGGAGAGGAAGAGGAATGCCAAAGAAAAGATGGATGGACTGTGTGAGGAGTGATATGAAGGAAAAGGGAGTCAGTAATATCGTAAAGGGGACAGAACGGTATGGAAGAGGAAAACGTGTTGCGCCGACCACAAGTAACATGGGATAAGGGCAGGAAGATGATGATGATGGAAGCTTCTTATCGAACATAAGAAAACAATTTCTGTAGTCTGGGCTGGGCCATCGTTTCGTCTCTTTGTTATGAATGTTTAGTTTTAGCATGGCAATAGTGGTAATTTACCTTTCCCTTATAACAGATTATCTACGTAGGAACCCGAACAATAACCAAAATATAATCGTTTTTCGTAAGTAAAAAAGGTTTTCACAAATCACGATAGATGTCGATTTAAGATGGGGTCGATTTAGCATCTTTTGTTTCCATTTTTACAAGCTTTTATTTAACTTGCAATGTATGTATGTAAGTGTGATCGGGTCGAATCTTGCAAATAAATTTTAAAGCAGTTATCCTGATGAAATTTTGCATACACGTTTAGTTTGGATGACAATGCATGGTTAGCTAAGTGACGTCATTCTAAATGCAATATGGCGGACGGCCCAAGATGGCGGACTCGTTATTTTTTGTGCACTGCCATGATATGGGTATCAAATGAAAGGGTTTGCTGAAAGGAATACGAAAAAAACTTGTTTTAAAAAAGATTTTGTAATTATGTAATAATTTTTTGTCATCAAGAATGTCAATAAATGTAGGTGGGCCAACAGGGTCAACGATCGCTATTTCCTAGCTAAACGTAATATGCTATAGGTGGTCAAGTCATATAACCAACTGTGTACTAGACTGCATAAGAGTGACGTAACTAAGTATTACTAAACAAAAGTCCTTGTACACAAACTAGAGTTCCGAACGTTACAATGTTGTCAGTGTTGGCACTGCACTCATTGCAACCTTCCTTTCATTTACCTTCCAGTGGAAACTGAATGGAGTAATAACTGAAGTGCTACGGATTGAAACCGCACAACATAGTTATAAGAATGTAATTTTATTGAAAAAGTTAATTGTGTATTTCGCAACCGAAACAAGAGCTATAACAGAATAGAATGGAATTTCTCTTCATTCGAGTATCCATGACTCAATGGTTAGTAAAACTTACAACTATGTTAGTAACACATATATTAAGAAACTGACACTACAAAAACAAAACAACAAAATAACAGTGACTCACCGTTGCGACAACCCATGTGAGATGGCACAACAGCGACCCACGAATACACAGTCTTGGTCTTGTCTTGGTTTATAATGATATTCCTTAAGAGGAAATACGGGCGGAGAGACTTTTGAAAAATAGGTATTTGAAAAAACTATCGCTGTCGCTCTGCGAACTGCGAGCGCGTGGCGTCCGGCCGCCCTATCAATGTGTGTGTAAGTTGACAGTGTGTGCGTGCCTCCGAAACGCTCCCGGCCGCGGCTCGCGCATTTCTTGTAATCGCCCCAGTCACTCGTTACTTTTGTTGTTGTGGATTGTGGACAGATATCCAACAATATCTGTTATTCTTAACAGCAAACGCAGAAAATCTTTTTTTGGACGTGACTAATAATACTGTAGAGCAATTTAATAATCTAATTGCTAAATTTATTGGCGGAAAAAGAATTAACATTGCAGAAAGTGGCTCATATCACATCAAACAAGATGTTATGGAGTAGTAACTTTTGGAATAGCGAAGGGCTATTCATGCACGCATTCAAAAAAAAATACAGGGCTGCAGTCCGGGCCAATATACAAAAAAAATATAGAACAAAAGCAGCGTTGGAAAAAAATCACAGAGATTTACCGAAAAAGGAAACTGACGTATCCCAAAGACGGAACGAGCAAAATAAAAAGAACTAAATAACCTGTTAAAACTACGGTCGCTTAGAGTTGGAAGAAGATATGCCTTTGGATTTATTTATATTAAAAGAAAAATAAATTTCTTGTAAGATTGCTCTCAACTAAGGATGTCCAAAGAAAAATAGTGGGGCCCAAAGCGATAATAGCTTATGGGAAATTAAAAGACTAAAGAGGCTTACGGCATCGAATTTTGGGCGAATATGTAAGATGCGACCGAAAACATCGGTTCGCAAAATATGAGAAACGTTATTATATAACAAATTTAAAGGAACCGTGGCTACCAATTATGGCAAGGAAAAGGAATCTGAAGCGATCGATCAATTTATCAAGCACACGGGCCTACAGGTTTTAGAGTGTGGAATGTTTATCGATGAAAACAATGCCTTTGGATTTATTTATATTAAAAGAAAAATAAATTTCTTGTAAGATTGCTCTCAACTAAGGATGTCCAAAGAAAAATAGTGGGGCCCAAAGCGATAATAGCTTATGGGAAATTAAAAGACTAAAGAGGCTTACGGCATCGAATTTTGGGCGAATATGTAAGATGCGACCGAAAACATCGGTTCGCAAAATATGAGAAACGTTATTATATAACAAATTTAAAGGAACCGTGGCTACCAATTATGGCAAGGAAAAGGAATCTGAAGCGATCGATCAATTTATCAAGCACACGGGCCTACAGGTTTTAGAGTGTGGAATGTTTATCGATGAAAACAAACCCTTTTTAGCGGCAAGCCCGGATGGTCTGGTAGGTGAAGACTCGATAATAGAGGTAAACTGTCCTTATGAAATTGCAAGTATGTCATCTGAAGACGGAATTCTTCAAAAATAAATGGATTTAGAGCTGTTTTCAAGGGTCATCACTAATTGTCTCCGTAGACCACACACATACGCTGCGGCAGGTTATACAGAAGACCGAAGAGTACAACCTGCCTCTCTGTTTAGCGTTTGTGGAATACGAGAAAGCCTTCGATTCGATCGACACTTGGGCTGTACTGCAGTCTCTCCAACGGTACCAAATTGACTACTGGTACATTGAAGTGTTGAAATGTTTGTATAAAAGCGCTACCATGTCAGTTCGACTTCAGGATCAGACCTCGGAACCCGTCCTTTTGCAGCGAGGTGTGAGACAGGGAGACGTAATATCTCCAAAACTGTTCACCGCTGCACTGGAGGATGTCTTCAGGGTTCTGGACTGGAAAGGGCTAGGCATAAATTTCAATGGCGAATACATCACTCACCTTCGGTTTGCCGACGATATAGTGGTCATGGCTGAGACTATGGAGGACCTCAGTACAATGCTCGATGACCTCAGTAGAGCTTCCTAAAGAGTGGGACTTAGGATGAACATGCACAAAACCAAGGTGATGTTTAATGTCCATGTTACACTCACTCCAATCAAGGTCGGATACTCTACACTCGAAGTTGTAGGTGACTATGTCTACCTGGGACAAACGATCCAGTTGGGTAGGGCCAACTTCGAGAAAGAGGTCAACCGTCGAATCCGACTTGGCTGGGCAGTGTTCGGGAAGTTGCGGTATCTTCTTATCGTCAGTGCCAGACATATGGCTCTGAGACATGGTCGCTTACTATGGGCCTCACCAGAAAGCTTACAGTCACCCAAAGGGCAATGGAGAGGGCTATGCATGAAGTTTCCTTGCGTGGTCGAATCAGAAATGTAGAAATTCGCAAGAGAACCAGGGTTACCGACATACCCCGAGTAATAGAATTTGGCAAGCCCGAGAATTGCCAAACTTAAGTGGCAGTGGGCAGGGCACATTGCTCGCAGAACGGATGGCCAATGGGGCAGAAAGGATCTGGAGTGGCGACCGCGAACCGGAAGACGTTGCATTGGAATGCCTCCCACCAGGTGGACCGATGACTTAGTGAAGGTTCCGGGAATCCGCTGGATGCGAGACGCACGGGACCTATCAATGTGGTGACCCTCGGGGGAGGCCTATGTCCAACAGTGGCTGATATGATGACGATGATGATGATGAAATAGATTTATGTATGTTTAAAGGCAAAATGTTACAATAAAAACAGAATCACAATTACTTCTACCAAGTACAAGGCCAACTACACATAACTCGTCGAGATTTCTGTTATTTTATTTTATGGAGGCCTAAAAGCTTTTATTTTTCAAAAAATTAAGAGGTATGATGCATTATGGCATAAAAATGGAACCATTATTAGAAAAGTTCGATAGATTTGATTTGATTTGAAAAGTTCCACCACATTAGTGGCAAGCCTAAGGCATTAGCCTTTTACCAGAAATCATTGACGGTTGGATACCAAAGAATAAACCAGTGAGAGAAAGCACGTCGTCATAATCTGCATAGCCTTTTCCCATCTACGTTAGAGTCGGATGCAGCTGAATACCAGTATTTTGATGGATCGACTGCCTAACTGACCTCCACAACCAGTTACTGGGTAATATGCAACCCCTTGGTAACGGGTCAGTTTTTAGGGCTGTCAAAGCCGAAAATAACAGCCGGGACCAACGGCTTACCGTGCTTGGCGAGACACGGACGGGTCTTGGTATGTAAAGATGGTCACCCATCCACGGACCAACCACGGCAAGCAAAGCTTAACCTGATCGATTGACCCGTGCGGCTGACGTTGAAATAAGTTTAATTTCACTGATGTACCTAGTAGGCGATCTAGAGATTCCGATAGGTAATTTACTGTTTTGTATTGAAAACTTTTTGTAATAAACATTTATAGACATGCACTTTATTTTATTTTGTATCCAATACTTTTTAATACTTCTATTTGTATTTCTCACGAACAGCACATGTAAACAATATAAATGTGTTTATCGATAACTGTTTACAACACTAGTATATCGATATTATTTTCAACTACTACGCATCACTTTTCCGTCTGTGTACGTATTATGCAGACCCCTTGCGTCTCACCCCGCCCACAAATTCGTGCGATAAGGACAACTGCAGATTCGACAAATTTTCTTAAGTAAAAAGTCATAATTCGAGGTTTGGCTCTCGTCTGTTTTCTCCTCCAATATTGGACCGATTTAGAAGATATTTCATAAACTGAATAAGAAGGATATTTTCTATGTCCCTATGTTTTCCTTTTTTCATTAATAGTTGTCAAATTTGTACACTAAGGCTCTGAAGACAGCGACTCAATACAGACAATTTTGAGCATTTTGAGAGGGTTCTAGTTCTTATACGGATAATATATCACCAAAAAGGAAAACATAGGGACATAGAAGAAGTTGATATTTATTTTACTGTAAAAAATCATTGCTTTAAGTTCATAAACCAGAGAGAAAACAGACGAGAGTTTTTGTATGGACAAAAGGCCACCCCCGTTTCCTCTTAATAATCTTACCGTGAAAGTTTGGGTTATTGGACGATTCGCACGAATTTAACTCGCCCGAAAAGTGCGAATCGACCCTTTTTACCCGACTGCCGAAGGAGGGTAATGTGTTTATCAGTCTATGTATGTATGTATGTATGTATGTATGTATGTATGTATGTATGTATGTATGTATGTTTGTTCCTATGTGGCGTTCCAGAGACCAAACGCGTTGGCCGATTTTGATGATTCATACGTCAATCGATTCGTCTTAACCCTGCGAGTGTCATAGGCTACGTTAAAATTGAACAATAGAAAAATGGCGGATTTTGGGCGCCATATAGTGGGGTCCCAATTTTTTTTTTCTTCCAAACCCAGTGTGTGGGGTATCAAAATAAAGGGTTTTAAGAGGCGATTTCAAAAATATATAACACTTATATGTTTATATGTATCTAATTCGAAAAAAACTTAACTAAAAACTTATAAATAAAAAAAGTTAATACAAAAAATCAAAAAACCTGACTGCTTCAAAAGCGAACTAAAAAGACGTAACAAGGAAAAAATCATGCTGTGCAGGCGGAGGATACACCAGATTTTGGTCAGCCAGCCCGCGAATATGTATCCTCCGACTGCACAGCATGATTTTTTCCTTGTTTACGTCTTTTTAGTTCGCTTTTGAAGCAGTCGGGTTTTTTGATTTTTTGTATTAACTTTTTTTTAATGATATTATTTTATCTGTGTCGATTCACACGAAGTTAATTTATTGGTGTGCGAATCGACCACTCCAATGTAGTAGGCAATTGAATCGCCACAGAAAAAATAATATTATTAATAAAAAGGGTCGATTCGCACATTTCGGGCGAGTTCAATTCGTGCGAATCGTCCAATAGCCCGAAAGTTTAGGTGAAGTGAACTGTCAGTCCATAATGAAATGACAGATCACTTCAAGTTAACTTCCCATCAAAGACCTTATACTTCTTACTACTAGACTGTGCACTATGGCGCAAAAACCGGTCCGAGCGAGAGGGTTCCCGTTGGTAGTGTGTCTCTTTCTAATGCGGTGACCATGACCTAACATAACACGTGACAAATTGATTGTAAAAACAATAGTGTAAGTATCCCGATATATGTATTTATGCTACCAAACTACGCTACCTAAACCTACCAAATTCATTGAAAAAAATAAATTGTGTGTATATTTTTTGGAATCTACGTCACTTACCGTATGGTGTCGGGCGTAAAGAATTTAAACATCCCATGTTTTTCCATTGGTGTCGTAAGAGGCGACTAAGGGACAACCAGAGAATGGGCAGCAGCGTTCTCTGTGCATTTGTATCAACCATACTGGGATCGCCAACCCGCCTGCAAAGCACTCCCCATGAATAGCACAAATAAAACATAGCCCCTAGTGCCCGGCAGCCTGCCTAACCTCGACTACGGTAGCAGTCGAGGTTACGGTATGGCAAGGGGTGCAAAGAATCCCGGACGAGATCCGGCTACCCCAAATACCGACGACAGGACCTGGCAACGTACAACACGCGCACACTCCGGACTCCAGACCGACGATAAGATCACCGAACTCGAAGAGCAGTTTACGATGGTGTATTAAAGGGTTATCTGAAGTTCGAAAAGAGGGGGAGGACTCGATAATCCTCAAATCCCAAGTCTGCATAAGTCTTATTCTTCAAGACCCATCGTATAGATAGGAAAAAAATCTCTCTCTGATCTTACTCTCAACTCAAGCTCATGAAGGAGAGGCGTTAGATGATGCTGCAGTCTTCAGACGATGCTTTGTAATACCCCAAAGGATCTGAATGATTTCACATATTGTCCAGTTGAGAAACAAAACTACACCAATTTTATTCCACTAGGATTCAATTTGCGAATAATATTAACAGCCGCTGAATTTTACTCGAACAAAATCCGCCAAAAACGCCGCAAACCTGGTGGTCTTACATTTAGTATTACCAGGCCCAAACATTTAAAAGTACTACTCTTACTCAGTATTAATGAATTATTTTTAAAATATAATGAATTGATTAATTATAGGAACTGTAAAAATATTTAAATACGTTTCAAAGTTTCATAGACTTTAAAACGTATTTAAATATTTTTTTTATTCGTTCATTTTGGTATAACATAAAAATTAAAAATATAAAATTTTCTACCATTTCTACCAAATTCAATGATTAGTTGAGCTAGCAAGATGTCAGACAAGGACACACTACCAGCGGGAACCCTCTCGCCAGGACCGCTTTTGGTTAGCTACCGCTTATAAGGAAATAGCTAACCTAGGCGTATGATAATAGATTTCATTTTAGCTAAACAAAAATTTTTGGTGCACAGTCTAGTAGTAAGAAATGCGTATAAGGTCTTTGCTTCCCATACATTTTCACAGTGAAATTTTGACAGAATAGAAAATTGATCAGCAGCCATAATGCTTAAGTGAATTTGCCAGGGCAAAGAGTATGAACATACGAGATGAAAGACGCGCTGTGGATTTCCGTCTTTGTGCTTAGTCGGTTCTTCGGCCTTTGCCTTGCCGAATCCACTTACGCAATAAGACTGCATGTCACTACTGTCACAAAGTACGTAAGCGGCGGCGCGGTGTACATAATATTTTCTAGCGCGACTAACGTTAGCTTTTCTAAAACATGTCTAGACTTCAAATATTTACTTTAGTAGATATGGGAAGTCTTAGTACCAACATACCAGGCCCCTCAGAAAGTATTGCGAAAAAAAGTTTTTATATATGGGAGACTGGCCAGTTATAATGTTTTTCGAAAATATGATTATTTATAAGTAAAAATAAGTAAGTTCCAATTTCAAAATTTCCCTCCACATTTTTTGCGAGTTAATTCAAAGTATTGTGTCTCACTGAAATATGGATCTGCGCCGGGAACATTTTAGAGCTATGATTTTATACGATTTCAAGTGTCGCCTGAAACCGGATGAATCGTACGATAGACTTCAAATGGCATTCATGGATGAAGGCCCTTCCAAGGCAACCGTGTATCGTTGGTATAACGAATTCAAGCGCGGTCGACCAACTTTGGGGGATGACGAAAGAAGCGGTCGCCCTTTGACGGCTGTTACCGAAGAAAACGTGCTAGCAGTGAAAAAATTAATCCAAGACAATAGGCGAATTACATATCAGGAGATTCAACACATATTGAAGATTGGATCGGGAAGCGTTCACGAGATTCTACACAGCCATCTTCGCGTGAGGAGGATAGTATCACGCTGGGTGCCGCACAACCTCACCGATGCTCAGAAGCAGGCCCGGGTGGAATGGTGCCGTGATATGCTTAACAAATTTGAAGCAGGCTCGTCTCGGCGTGTTTACGACATCGTTACAGGTGATGAGTCCTGGATTTATCAATACGACCCAGAAACCAAGCGCCAGTCGACTGTTTGGGTGTTTCAAAATGAGCCAACGCCTCCCAAAGTGAAGCGATCTAGAAGCGGGGGTAAGATTTTGATCGCTAGCTTTTTTAATTTGACTGGCCACTTGGTATCAATTCCCTTACGGGATCAAAGAAGCATTAATGCCGAATGGTATACTACCAAATGTTTGCCAGAAGTTTTCTCTGTTATAAGCAACAAGCGACCAAACACAGGGCTCCGCGGGCTATACTGCTCCACCACGACAATGCACCTGCGCACACCGCACTCAAAACGAGGGACTTCCTGGACAGCACGCCAGTCAAACTCCTGGGTCACCCTCCTTACAGCCCTGATCTAGCACCGTGTGACTTCTTTTTATTCCCAAAAATAAAAAATCAGCTCAAAGGGATACAATTTTCGTCGCCGGAAGATGCGCTGGCTGCGTTCGAGCAGGCTGTAAACGAGGTGTCTGCGGCGGACTGGAAAAAGTGTTTTGAAAACTGGTTTAGGCGCATGAATCTTTGTATAGAGGCTGGTGGAAAGTACTTTGAAAAGATTTAATAAAAATATATGTACGTATAGAACAATTTTTTTTAGTTTCGCAAAACTTTCTGAGTGTCCCACGTACGTGTAAAGAGCTAAAGCTGCAATACTGAGCCAGCAATTTTGCAATAGCATCTATTTCCTGGACACTATTACAGATATACTTACAATTACTTTCTTTACAAAGTCTGTTCATTACACGCTCTATTAAGAGCGGACTCTAGTCAACAGGAATTTGAAAAATAGGTATTTGAAGAAACTATTGCCGTCGCGTCACCTCCAACCTCACCCCAAGTGCGAAAGGGACAACTGCAGCTCAGGCTGATTTTACCTACAAAAACTTTGACTAAAAGATGTTTCGTATTCTGCTGTTTTCTTCATGAAAACTGGTCTGATCTAAAAAATTCTTATATCAAAATTTATAGGAAAAGTATATCTATGCTCCTATCATTTCCTTTATTGTTAAAAACTTATAAATTTTGTCTGAAAGTCTTCTGAACATGGCGGTAAAAACGGGCATTTTTTTCGGATTTTTGGATTGTCATATTTCTTTTTGTGATTATGTTTTGGAAAAAAGGAAATGACACAGGTACGTATTAATTAGACCTAGATTTTATGGAAAAAAATCATTGCTCTAGAGGCATTATCCACGAAGAAAACAGCAGAATGTGTTTGTATGGAGAAAGTCTCACTAAGTCCTCTCATAATATAATAATCGAAGTAACTTAATACGATCATAAAAACACAGTTAATTAACCGGGAAACTGTCCATTAATTAAATAAGGATCCATTTTATAACAACAATTACTGATTTCATAACTTATCTTATGCAATTTTAAACTTATTAAAAATGCAATGGACACAACTTTTTCAAAATGGTAATTAGGAAATGTAACACTTACATAGTTATTAAGACATGCATAAATTAGAAGATAAAGCAATACTTTGCAGGTGCTTAACGAGTGTAAGGATCTCTCAAGAGCAAACATTAATCATTTGGTTGCCTTAGTTCGTTACTTAAGGTTGTCCTAGTCGACGGCACACGAAGTATTTTGTGCGCGGGGTTAAAATGCATGCTATCTCATCCGACAACACGTGCGAAAGAGATAGATGCTGTGATGAGCAGTAAGAAGCTAGTTCACGTACGAATACACACTTTTGCAAATTTGTAGCGAAATGGATGATGATTTAGGACGAAAACGAGCGTGTGAAATTTTATAAACAGGCCTTTGGTAAAATGGTTGATATCTTGAAAAAACCACTAAATGTATCTGTTCAAAATAAAATTAATTGCTTTGTTGAAATACTAATCTATCCCTGTTGGGTGACTGTTTTGCAATTTTCCTTCTTCTTATGGTATTTATTTGCGCCCAAAGATGCGTTAAATTTTGTGTTGAAATATGGAACTTTCGACGCTCGTAACTTTCATTTTTTTTTTTTTTTTAGTTTTTTGTTTCCATACAGGCCTAGATAATGATGAGAGAAATTGATATCATTTTTATTTTGAACGTACATCGTCAAACAGTGGAATAATCGCCAGGACTACGTTTGTATGGAAGAATGATCGACTAGTGTAACCTTAAGTATGATATTTTAGAACTTACATTACTTAACTTCCATCCTGATCGAAGCTAAATCAATTAGCTGACTACTTAAGTTATTCTTAGCAAAGTTATGCAAAATTAAAGATATATTGGGACTAAGCTCCGATTATTCGTGTTTTATCATTATGAACTTAGATAAAGTAATTATGAAATTGCTCGTGTAAACTTGTATAGAACCATAATGTTATGATCAAGTTGCGAATATGCATTGACATATTAGGACAGAACCGGGGCTTAGTTGCAAAACGTCTCTTTCGCAATATGAATCAGAATCAGAAGTCTTTATTTGTGAGTCATAGGTACAGTGGATGTTAAATGGTACAATTTCAAGTTCGCTACAAGCAGCCGTTACTCGCATACAAAAATTACATAAAACAATTTAAATTAAAAATCTAATTATGTGTATGTGATGTATACGTCATAAAATTTTGTCTTTCTCATATTGTCTCTATCGCAGCATGACTCTTTCTCAAAGGGTCGCTTTCTCAAGTCACAACGCCTGTTTCGCAAAATGTCGCGTTAGTAACTTGGAATAAAATAATGGTTAAAAAAAAAGGTTGGTTTTTCCAATTTCTTATTAAACGTTTACGCGACATTTTGCGAAAGAGACATTCTGCGAAAGAGGCATTGTGAGATTGTGACCTTTTTCGAAAGAGTCATTCTGCGAAAGCGACATTCTGGGAAAGAGACCTTTTAGGAACAGTAGAAATTTTGCGAAAGAGACGTTTTGCGACTAAGCCAGGACCGGGCAATGTGGCCTCCGCTTATGTCTAGCAGTGCAGTGGACGTCTTTCGGCAAAAAAAATGATGCTTGGATTTAGGAGGCAGCTGAGTTTCGATTTCATTTTCTATTCAAAATCAATTTATGTGGCAGAGAAAACATCGATGCTGTCTATTGTCTAGGCCGCGTCGTAACAAACCGAAGTGAACCGTAAAGTTTAAAGGTTAGGTTAAATCAGTGAGGTGGAAGGGCATAATAAATAATACTTGTAACTGTGAGTGTGAAGCAACGCTGGCCGAGGTCGGTCCAAGGATGGGTGACCACGAGAGTCCACCATTCCTCGGAATGCACGTTAAGCTGTTGGTCCCGGCTGTCATTTTGTATGTCTCAAGTAGTTTTTACGGAAACTCGGAAGCTCCTGGCTCTTCCAGAAGATTCTGACGTCAGTCTTGTCTTTATGTTAGTTATCGTATAACCCAGTTCCTGGGTTGTGGAGATCAGGCTGTCGCACCACGTAAGGTGCTGGTAGGTATTCAGCTGCATCTGGCTAGAAGCCGTCCCCAACTTATTTTGGTAAAGTTTAGAGCGAGTATGAACTGATCGGGGGCGCGCGAATATTCTTGTATCCCGGGCGTTCGACTCAATGGTAACGGTAGGAACTGTGAGAGTATTATTCGGTTGGAGTCCGACTATCCGACATACATGAAACTATGGAAATTATGTTTTTGTTTGCCTACTCCTCCTTTATTCTTATCTGATTAATTTCGTTGCGGGATCCAAGACAGTTAAATTCATTCTGCGGGACTTCGTCGAGCTTCATTGCCTCGGCGGTTTTTTGTTGGTCGCCACTGTTGATTCTGGCTTTCAGGAGTTGCAGTGGTTTGGGAATAGTGCGGTGGGATTGTATCCGACGTACATAACTTCTCCAGACGGAAGGAAGGACAGGATAGGATAGGTGGACCCTATTTTCCGCAATCAGACTTCCATTTGGTCTGTTGTGCTTGCAACTCTCCTCTATGTGACAAGGAATGGGCTGTAATCCACCTCGCGGGCCCAGTGCGGTTTGGTGGATGTCACATGTCTTCGAATTTTAGGTTATAAGACATGCCGGTTTCCTCATGCTGTTATCCTTCACCGTTTTGATAGCATTGGGTGATGAAATAATGGGCCTGCCTAGGTTCAAACCCTCCCCCCCCCCGGTGGGTTCCCGCTTTGTCGATGCGGGGGGAGCTCAGTAACCGTGGCTTGGTCACCCACGGTGAAGCGAAGAGGAACCCCTTCGTCAGGGCTTTTGCCGATAAGCCGACGACGTAGCGGCCAAAATGTAGGTTGCGGTGCTGCCTAGGCGACATCGCAACTGAGGCGGGCCGCGATGTCGTATGGGGTCTCCCATACCCATACGATATCCGCCGACCGCTCTCCCTATCCCCTGCGGCCGAAAAATGGTAGGTGGCGGGGCCATTGACCCTGACCCGTCACAAGGAGACCAAGGGTGCCATACACGGGGTCGTCTGGCACCCATGTGCTGGTTTGGTCCCTGGGTTGGTCACGGCGCACAGTGTGTTCTGGTGCGCCGGTGATGGGGGGTACTCCCCAGAGGAGGGTCCGGTGACGGACAGCCGCGGCGGGTTCGCGGTGAGTGCTAACGCGTACCCGTGTTCCCGCCATAAGCGGCACAGGAGGACACCGTGGAGTTTTAGTGGGTTAGAGTCCAGAAACCCACGACCTACAACTTTTAATTCGCGGCCGTTGCCACTGGGCCACCACTGCTCTCTTCATGCTCAGACGGAAGGACTCCATGAGGATTTCCCTACAGTAGAAAAAGGTTGAGTGTGAAGCAGCTTCTGTTTTGCTCGTGGTTTACGTATGCCCACAAATTGTTTTCGTACATAACCTTTGTTGAAGCAATCATTACTTAAAGCAATTGTAAAACTCAATGTCAAAGATCAAACTTCGTGATCACAATGCGAGGTTTCCTCATCAATTTTCAAACAATATTACATAGTTTTTTGTATGAATTCTAAGTATAGATCTACGTCCGTAGCAAATTGCATATCCGTAATCTTTAAAAATATGTACGTAGATAATCTTAAAAGTTACGTCAGTTGGAACGTGCTGATGCATTTGCCATTTTTCTATTGCTAAAAGGTAATTAATTGATTAGCTAATCATCAATTAGTTCCTAAAAAGATAATTGATCTGCTTGATTATGTGTGAAGGACCACCTTGAATTATTGTACAATGATATATGAATAATTAAATCCCTTTATCATAAGATTAGCATAGTATTGTCATGGTTAATTCCTGACTACCGAAATACTATAACATGGAAATATTGTCAAACCGTTTTTTTTTTAAGAGTAAATGTGGAGTTTCTTGCCGATTCTTCTCCATAGGAAACGACGAACCCGAACCGTGCACCTTTTTCGACGTTTAATAAGTGCCCATGTAGGCCTGTGTGAATATCCAATGCGACCATTTTTGGTTGGACCAATAGGCTTTCTAGATTTCTAGATGCTTGTTAACATTTTATCTTGTTTTACTTTTATTTTATTTCGCATTTTTTTTTTTTTAATTTCTTACGACTTATTGTCGGGCCTGCGTTGTCCCACCATCTAATTACTGCTGTAACATAGAAATATTGTAAAACCATTTTTTTTTTAAAAGAGTAACCATGGAGTTTCTTGGCGGTTCTTCTCCATAGGAAACGACCAACCCGAACCGTGCACATTTTTTCGACGTTTTATAAGTGCCCATGTAGGCCTATGTGAAATAAAAATTATTCATTTTGATATTGAATATTTCAAGCGACTCTAAAAGCAAATACTACACTTAGTATTATATTCATTTCAAAATGCATTAGTTAACTAAGTCTTGTTTTTTTTTTATATTTTGGATTGTCTGGTTGAACATGAACTTTGTTCAAGGTAAAATTTTAATACCAGTTGTAAAATAATTCTAGAATAATTAGTTTTATATCAAGCTATATATTTTGTTTTATGACCATTATGGCTACATACTATGTTAGATCATAAAAATTAATCACACAAAAAAAATAACTTTAAAAGTAATAAAACATAAAACTAAGATAAAATAATATATTTTGTTTTAATCCAAAAAAGTAGTTTGTAGAGTAAAAACATAACACGTACAGTTCAACTATTTTCTTAATGCCCCTCGGAAATCATCGCAATTGCCGAATACAAACGAATACTAATTTCCATGTTCATCAATTATTAGATTTATCGTGTATAATAATTTGAATTCAGAACTAAGTACTTTACTGTTGTTTTGTTTTGATTTAAATATATTAGAGCTGTAAAAATAGCAGCTTTTCTCGCAGGTTTTAAATAAATTACATTATGCTAAAAGACTATTAACAACTCTATATACTTCCAAGTTGATTGAGAGCGTTCGGTCTGCACCAAGTGTAAAGGGATAGAAATCCGACGGCTGAGGAAACACGAAGTTTGCTGAGTTTGTACTGTAGGTAGTTAGGTGATTTAATACAAGATCTCATTTCTACTACTTTTAGAAAAAAAGGTTAAGAAAACGCCAATGAACTATTGTCATCGGAATAAACTAGTATTTTCTGACGACGAGTCTTTTTAGACGAATAATTGTTTAACGTTCACAGCTGCAGTTTTAATATGCAAAACCAGAGCTAAGCGAAAATCCAAGTCTGAATAAAAACTGAACAAGCAGACAAAAATATGAAACCAGTTTTTTTTTAATCATCACATTTATTTCAATAACTACATAAATAAACGTCTACTGTTTTAGTTTGACCTTCTCGGTGGCCAGTGCTAGTTTTCTGATGTTGCAGAGACAGCCTGCCGATGCCTCTTGCAGGATTGGGTCCTTGGATCCTATTGTCTCCAAAAGAAATTGGACTACACCAGCCTGGAAGCAAATAAAAATAATAATGAAATCATAAATACATTTTTATATAGTAACTAGCTGTCCCTGCAAACTTTGTTTTGCCATAAAAACACCAAACATTCATCTTCCCTACCTAACCTACCCTGCCCTACCTACAATACCCTACCCTACCTATGTAGGTAAGGAACTATTTTTTTTTTTTTTCTTTTTCGTTCATAAGTATCTTCTCCTATCAATAACAAACACAACAAAACACATTACCCTCCTTCGGCAGTCGGGTAAAAAAGAATAAGCGTAATCGGTCCAGCCGTTCATGCGTGATGCCGTGACCAAGGGAAATAGGGATTCATTTTTTACCAGACTGCCGAAGGAGGGTAATGTGTTTATCAGTCTATGTATGTATTTTTTTTTCTATATGGCGTTCTAAAGACCAAACGCGTTGGCCGATTTTGAGGATTCTTACGTCAATCGATTCGTCTTAACCCTGCGAGTGTCACTGGCTACATTAAAATTGGAAAAGAAAACAATGGCGGATTTTGGGCGCCATTTTGTGGAGATTTTTTTTCTTCCAAACCCATCGTGTGGCGTATCAAAATAAAGGGTTTCAAGAGGTGATTTCAAAAATATACAACACTTATATGTTTAAATGAACCTCATTCTAAAAAAAAATAACTACAAGGTTGTACATAAAAAAAAAAATTAAAAACATAAAAACCCGACTGCTTAAAAAGCGAACTAAAAAGACGTAAACAAGAAGAAAATCATGCTGTGCAGTCAGTCGGAGGATACATCTGGTTTTGTTCACCCAACTCACGAATATTTATCCTCCGGCTGTACCTACAGCATGATTTTCTTCTTGTTTACGTCTTTTTAGTTCGCTTTTTAAGCAGTCGGGTTTTTTATAAATATAGATTTTTGCCTCACAAACTTTCGCGTTTATAATATAATTAAAATATCAATGTACTTATAGTACGCTACCATTTAAAACAATCCCAGGTAGGCATAAATAAAAAAAAATATAATCAATTCTTAGGTAAAACTATTTTAAATCCTAACAAAAGTTCATTAACGCTTAAAAGTCAAGTTTAATTGATTTCACCTTGCAAAAATAATAACATAATCGATCTTCAACGACATTTACAACGTTTATCAGTTTATTGAAATATGTTTTTACTTTTTATTTATCGTCTTTAGGCTTGCGCTTGACCACTATCTGACCTGATGGTAAGCGATGATGTGGTCGACGGTGAAGCACGCTTGCCTAGAAAAAACCTATTCACTCTTTACTAAAAGACCGCAACATTGTAGCTATCGGGAAACACAGACTCCGGCAGAGAATTCCACTCCTTAGCTGTACGCATAATGAAAGTGTCCCCAAAACGTTTTGTGCTTATGGGAATCTTCAATATAATAAAGGATGTTTGTTCGAAGTATTTTACTCACAAAAGAACAAGAGTAAATATGCACTCACTTAAGTAACTTATACCCTGTAAGGCAAAAATAAATATTTAATGGTTACCCTTATATGGGAAGGAATAAGGCCGTTTTTATGTAAACAAGCTCTTGCTTAAAAAAAAAAATGCAAATCTGGGCTACAACAAAAGATCAAGATGTCTTCATCTTGATCTTTTGTTGTAGCCCAGATTTTTCTTATGTAGGGCATTTAAACAAGTGACATTCAAATATACCACAATTACACAATAATATTAATTTAAGAGAATTTATTTGAGAGCAGTGGTGGTCCAGTGGTAACACCGGCGACTTATAAGTTGTAGGTCGTGGGTTCGAACCCAGGCAGGTGGCTTACTTTGTATAAATTATTTCATCACCACTGCTCTCAAAACTGTGAAGGAAAACATCGTGAGGAAACCGGCATGTCCTAGAACCAAAAAGCCGAAGACATGTGTCATCCACCAACCCGTACTGGGCCCGCGTGGGGATTAATGCCCGTTCCCACTCTCACAGAGAGGAGGCCTGTGTCCCAGCAGTGGGAACATTAAAAGGCTGATGATGATGAGCACTACATCGTCTCAAAAGTAAAAAGATAACTTTTTAGGGTTCCGTACCTCGAAAGGAAAAAACGGAACCCTTTTAGGAACACTTTGTTGTCCGTCCGTCCGATTTTCTTTCAAGACCCTTTATCTCAAGAACGCGTGAAGATATCAAGCTGAAATTTATATCAAATACTCAGGTCTACTGTCCCTTAAAGCTGTAAAAAAATCAAACTTCTAAGCCAACGCAATCAAAAGATACAGCCGTTTATGCCGCAAATTTCGACACACGCAAGGGAATCAAAACCTACAGGGTACTTCAGTTTTTTTTTCTTTAGCACAAACAGAGCAAAACCGTTGAGCCAAATTATCGTATGTTTATGTAAAATTTGCCTTATTGCATTAGATACATAACAAATTCTTAATTCGAATTAATAATAACGAGGTTTAGCTTGCAAAAAAACTGAAATATTGCTCACTAACAACAGTTAAATTGTTCTTATAACTATCTAGGTACTTATTACCGTATCTATTCATCAGATTTTAATGATTGACCTTTAAGTTTTTTACAAATAGCTCTAGTGTGTGTAACTTATATTTACCACCTATATGTACAATATGGATGCAACAAATTGAATTTAAATTTAGAAAAAAGTTGCTGGCTGGTTATTTTTTTAAGCCATACCAAGGTTCGAGGTAAGAACGGAGACCCTCAATTCTTTATCTATATGTATAAGCTTAAAAAACGATACATAAGTTATTATCTGTGACCAGTTGGAGCATACATCGGTTTGGTCAGCCAGCTCGCGAATAAGTATCCTCTCCGACTGCTCAGCCTGATATTCTTCTTGTCTACGTCATTTTTGTTCGCTTCTGAAGCAGTCGGGTTTTTTGCTTTTGTGAATTAACTTCAAGCGGGTTTAGTTATAAAGGACATTTCGGTTTCCTCACGATGGTTTCCTTCATCGTTTTTAGGGTCCGTACCGAAGGGGAAAAAACGGTACCCTATTACTAAGACTCCGCGGTCCGTCTATCTGTCTGACTGTCTGTCACTAGGCTGTATCTCATGAACCGTGATAGCTAGACAGTTTAAATTTTCACAGATGATGTATTTCGGTTGCCGCTATAACAACAAATACTAAAAACAGAATAAAATAAATATTAAAGTGGGGCTCCCATACAACAAACGTGATTTTCTTGCCTTATTTTGCGAACATGGTACGGAACCCTTCGTGCGCGAGTCCGACTCGCACTTGGCCGGTTTTTCTTTAATACTTTACTACACCTATAAAACTACATAAATATTGTGTCTAAATTTAACCGAGATTGATGACGGCTGATGATGATGACTTGATGACTCACTGTGTTTACATTCAGAACCGGGGTCTATCCGCAAATTATCTTTTACAACATGCACAAAAATATGAAGGTCAAACCGAACATGAAGTGGTTATTTGAATTGAATGGAATGATATTGTAATAATGAGAAAAAAACGGTTGATTTCTCGGTCCTGCGAGTTTTTTCTTCAGTTGGGCAACCAAAGTTCGTTAAAGGTAATCAGGTCTATGTCTACGTATTCGTATCGACTCTGAACAGGTTTTCATTTCCTGATAATCATAGCGACTCATTTAAAGTGCAGTCAAAACCGTTTTCAACGACATTGAGGCGACCGTTCAAATGCTGTCGTTATAGCCGTTAAACCAAAACAAATAAAATACATAAAGAAACCGTAAAACAAAAACAAACATATATACTTGAGAGCAATAAAATCGCACACCCCTTGTAATTTGTTTTAATACTGATTTTTTTATTCAGATTCATGAAAAAAACTGCCTTAACAAAAAAAAGTCAAGGTGTGCGATTTTATTGCTCTCAAGTTTATATATAGCGGCCTTATCGCGTTCCGCGGTCTCTTCCAGGCACCCAAGAATGGGAAGAGATAGCCTGGACTCGGTATTTGCACTTGGTGCAAAGTTTTCAACAAGCAATTAGGTGCACAAAGTAGGTACTACATATAAAATAGATACTAAAATACATACATAACTACGTACATATATAAAGGTTGTCTGGTAGATATCGCTATCAGCGATAAGACCGCCGAACATAGTATGTACAATAAAGTATAGTCTATTTATATATATATATATATAAGCAAGAAAACAATGCAGCTTTTACAAGACACAGTGCCAAGTAGTGCTCCTTTACAAGTCTCTTAAAAAGTGGTAGTGATTGCGCGCGTTTTATTGTGACAGGCAATGCATTCCATAGACGAGTGGCCCGGACAGTAAAATATTTGTCTAGAAAAGTAGTGGAATGCATTGGCATTTTAGGCTTCATGTTAACTGAAAATCCGTTATCATCATCATCAGCCTTTTATCTAACTGTGAGAGAGTGATCTTCGTTATAAACGTAAATGTTTGCTCTTAGGTACTTGTTATAAGATTTTACATTCCGTCGTGATTCCCAGTACTTCGTTTTAAGCGGAATAGCTATAGATGTTGCCTTATCCTTCAAAAAATAACCGATTGGAAAAAGAAGGTTAAAAAAGACGTGTTGTATATTTTTAGTTTCATGTTTTTTTTCTTGTTTATTCTCGTGTACAATAAAGTGTATATAAATATAAACATGCCCTTGCAGAGAACACCTCTTAAAAAACCGGCCAAGTGCGTGTCGGATTTCGCACATTCAGGGTTCCGTAAGAAGAAAAATAAGGGAATAGCAAAGAAAAAATCGGTTTTATCAATATATTGGTATTTGTTGGTAAAATATACGTATAGCGGACGCCTCGCGGTTGCACCCGCGTAGTTCCTGTTCCGGTGGGAATACAGGGATAAAAAGTAGCTTAAGTTACCCGGGGAATTTTTAAAATCGGTCCAATAGTTTTCAAGTTTATTCGTTACATACAAAAATACATTTATAATATTAGTGCGAGTATAGATATAGCCAATTAACATTATCACCAAATTTTAAGTTCATAGGTCAATGGGAAGTTAAAAAAAAATGTGTGGGGTGGGGTGGCTTCTCATTCCTTTGCGCGCGTTCAAAAGTCTCAATATAAAAAATACTGAAGACTTATGGGGGATATCCGTTAGGGTTCTTCAAGATATTATTGACTCAATTGCTCCTGTCCTAACAGGCATATTCAATCAATATTTGGACAGCAGTACGTTTCCTGACTTAATGAAACACAGCAAAGTAGTACCAATTTTCAAATCAGGTTGTAAGAGTGATCCCTCTAATTATAGACCTATATCCGTGCTTCCAGCATTGAGTAAAATCTATGAAAAAATCATGCTGGATCAGATGTTGTCTCTCTTCAATTCAAATGGGATCCTGCATAGTCAGCAGTTTGGTTTCACGAAAGGTAGGTCGACAACGGACGCGGGAGTAAAATTCATCAGCCACATCTTAGAATCTTGGGAGAAGTCCCAGGATGCCATTGGCATTTTGATCAGTGTGTTGACCACAACACACACACTGATCTGAAAATACGCCACTACGGAATTCGAGGACAAGCTGCTGATCTTGTGCTTTCATATTTATCAAACAGACAGCAAAAAGTGAATGTTAATGGGGCGACGTCCTCCGGGTCTCTAGTCAAGATGGGCGTGCCCCAAGGTTCAATTCTCGGCCCTTTCCTTTTTCTTGTTTACATTAATGATCTCCCTTATATGATGGTCAAATTATCGGATATAATTCCATTTGCTGATGATACTCCGCTAATTTTTTAAATAGATAGGAAAGATACGGATGTCTTACATGTCAACGAAATGGTTCGCAGCTAACAATCTTTTACTGAATGCGAAAAAAACAATATGTCTAAACTTCTCTTTACCAAATGTACCACAACGTGACCTAAATTTAATTTTGACGGCAAAAATCTTGAAGTTTTATTGGAAACTATTCTTAGGGATTACTATCGGTTCAAAATTGCAGTTCTAATGTGCGCGCCCCGCACATTAGAACTCTTTCGGGTAGGTTAAGTTCAGCTGCATATGTAGTAAGGAAAATAAGGCAGTTAACCGATGTAGCCACAGGTAGGTTAGTATACTATGCTTATTGCCACAGTATTTTGTCTTATGGCATTCTACTGTGGGGATCAGCAGCAGATGTTGACTCAATTTTCATCTTACAAAAGATGGCAATCCGCGCGATCTATAAAATGGGTCCTCGTGAGTCCCGTAGAGAAAAATTTAAAGAAATCGATATACTGACTCTACCTTCACTTTATATTTTGGAATGTATTTTGTATGTCCGCAAAAATCGAGGGCTTTTCAAAACTAGAAGCGACTTACATAATTTAAATACACGCAGTAAACACGAAATTGAAATACCCAAATTCAGATTAACTAAAACTAGCAAGTCGTTTCATATAAACAGTATACGTGGGACACTCAGAAAGTTTTGCGAAACTAAAAAAAAATGTTCTATACGTACATATATTTTTATTAAATCTTTTCAAAGTACTTTCCACCAGCCTCTATACAAAGATTCATGCGCCTAAACCAGTTTTCAAAACACTTTTTCCAGTCCGCCGCAGACACCTCGTTTACAGCCTGCTCGAACGCAGCCAGCGCATCTTCCGGCGACGAAAATTGTATCCCTTTGAGCTGATTTTTTATTTTTGGGAATAAAAAGAAGTCACACGGTGCTAGATCAGGGCTGTAAGGAGGGTGACCCAGGAGTTTGACTGGCGTGCTGTCCAGGAAGTCCCTCGTTTTGAGTGCGGTGTGCGCAGGTGCATTGTCGTGGTGGAGCAGTAGCCCGCGGAGCCCTGTGTTTGGTCGCTTGTTGCTTATAACAGAGAAAACTTCTGGCAAACATTTGGTAGTATACCATTCGGCATTAATGCTTCTTTGATCCCGTAAGGGAATTGATACCAAGTGGCCAGTCAAATTAAAAAAGCTAGCGATCAAAATCTTACCCCCGCTTCTAGATCGCTTCACTTTGGTAGGCGTTGGCTCATTTTGAAACACCCAAACAGTCGACTGGCGCTTGGTTTCTGGGTCGTATTGATAAATCCAGGACTCATCACCTGTAACGATGTCGTAAACACGCCGAGACGAGCCTGCTTCAAATTTGTTAAGCATATCACGGCACCATTCCACCCGGGCCTGCTTCTGAGCATCGGTGAGGTTGTGCGGCACCCAGCGTGATACTATCCTCCTCACGCGAAGATGGCTGTGTAGAATCTCGTGAACGCTTCCCGATCCAATCTTCAATATGTGTTGAATCTCCTGATATGTAATTCGCCTATTGTCTTGGATTAAATTTTTCACTGCTAGCACGTTTTCTTCGGTAACAGCCGTCAAAGGGCGACCGCTTCTTTCGTCATCCCCCAAAGTTGGTCGACCGCGCTTGAATTCGTTATACCAACGATACACGGTTGCCTTGGAAGGGCCTTCATCCATGAATGCCATTTGAAGTCTATCGTACGATTCATCCGGTTTCAGGCGACACTTGAAATCGTATAAAATCATAGCTCTAAAATGTTCCCGGCGCAGATCCATATTTCAGTGAGACACAATACTTTGAATTAACTCGCAAAAAATGTGGAGGGAAATTTTGAAATTGGAACTTACTTATTTTTACTTATAAATAATCATATTTTCGAAAAACATTATAACTGGCCAGTCTCCCATATATAAAAACTTTTTTTCGCAATACTTTCTGAGGGGCCTGGTACGCTTTTATAACAAGTTGCCAAAGTCAGTTATAGAACTGACCGATGGAAAGTTCAAAAACTACCTCAAACGTGTCCTTATTAAAAAAGCATATTATAAAATCAAGGACTACGTTGAAGATAAAAATTTTGGCTTTAGCTCCTTCTGCGCATGCGGCTTCCCTGGTAACTCATACACGGCACAAATATGTGGATGTCTCTAACTATTCTCAATCTCATTAATTCATTTTGTTTTTTATTCCTTCTTTAATTAGTCTTTTTACAATGGTTTTCAATCATCTTCATAGCCCTTTGCTAAGAATAGTTACAGCACTGATAACAACATTTGGGCCACATGTTAAATTTAGTCTTTTTTTATTTTACCTTTATATAGATTCTTTTACCGATTGTTTTCTATATGTGTGAACATTGTAGGCCTTCTAGATGCTTGTTAACATTTGTTAACTTTTTAATCCGTTTTATTTTCTTTTGTTTATATAATAAATAATCTTTTATTTGTTTTTCTTACGACTTATTGTCGGGCCTACGTTGTCCCCTCATATCTAAGTACTAATGCTATGGGAAATATTGTAAAACTAAACCATTTTTTAAAAGAGTAACCATGGAGTTTCTTGCCGGTTCTTCTCCATAGGAAACGACCAACCCGAACCGTGCACCTTTTGTCGACGTTTTATAAGTGCCCATGTAAGCCTATATGAAATAAAAAAAAATGATTTTGATTTTTTGGTTTGCAATTTTGTTTAAATTAAAAATTATTCTATCTAAAACAAAAAGAAATAGGTACCAAAGACACTGACTACCGAAAATAAAATCTTTTGTTATGTAACTGTTTTAGAATATTTTCCTTTACATTGCTTTATGCCAAATAGCATGATCCTAGGGCAACGGGCCCTGTAGGTTTTGATTCCCTTGCGAGTGCCAAAGATGCGTCATAAACAGCTGTATCTTTTGATTGTATTGATTTAGCAGTTTAATTTTTTTCATAGTTCTAAAGGATTGTAGCCTTGAGTATATGATATTAAATTAAATTTGACACCTTCATGCATTCCTAAGAAAAGGGTCTTGATCATGAATTTAGTTCATAAACGGCGTTATCTTTTGATTGCGATGATCTAGAAGTTTGATTTTTTCACACTTGCATGCAAGGGGTTGCAGACTTGTGTATACGATATGTATAATTTCATCGTTCCAGAGAAAAAGGTCAGATAGACAACGAAGTGGTCCTATAAGGGTTCCTTTTTTTTCCTTTCGTGGAACGGAACCCTAAAAATAATAAAAAATATATTATTATTTAACTTAGTGTCACAAATGAATCTGCTTCAAAACAAGAACTAGGAAATTAAAATTCAGTTTTTTAGAATATCTCTTCCACCGGTGGCGACGCGAGACCAACGAGACTATTTATGGCTTCTGTTTAATTGTTTTACTAAGTATTGTGTCTGTAATTACGCCAGATATGCGCATATTATGTAACGATGTTAGAGAAAGGAAACTTACTTAACATACTTTAACATTTCCGGTGGGTTCCCGGATTGTCCAGGCGGGGAGGCTCAGTAGCCGTGGCTTGGTCACCCACGATGAAGCGAAGCGAGAAGTGAGCGGCTTTTGCCGATTTAGCCGACGACGTAGCGGCTAAAAAGTAGATTGCGTTGCCGCTTGGTAACAGAGGCAACATCGCGGCTAAGGGTTAGGAGTCGCGGCGGGAGAGGAGTATGCGGTATTACGGTGCGCCGCTCCCTACCTTCCGCGGCCTGGACGGGGTTGCCACTGTCTGATAGCGGACGCGGTGGGTCTAACCCGTCACAGGGGGACCAAGGGGGCCATATAGGGGGTCCTCTGGCGCCTGGTTTGATCCCTGGGGTGGTCAATGTTGCAATGTGTTCTGGTTCGCCGGTGATGATCCAAACATAGTTGGGAAAAAACCAAGCTGATTGATTGATTGACAATTTGACACTTACGGCATGCATGGTGACGCAGTTGAGCGAATAGAAGGAGAGGTGGAATAGCGCCAACGCAGTGGACCTGTGCACGTTGGGGTCGCGTGACGTCATGTAGTTCACCAGCGGCGTGATGGCGCCGCGCTTGCCGAACTCCTGCCGGTTCTGCGCCCATTCGCAGCAGTACGCTATCGCCACCCCAAGGTTCGCTCGGAGGTGGTCGTCTGTTGTATTCACTGGGAAATGAATTAGGACGATTAATTTAAGATTTCGAAACCAAGTCCTATTAATTGATGACACGGTGGGCGCAGTGGTTGAGTGAGCTGTGCGCTGCGAGTCTCGGGTTCTATTCCCGCATGGAACAAATATTTGTATGGCCTACAGATAAACGCACCCACGACAGGAGAAATTCCTAGGGTGCCTAGTTTCTTTTTTAATGTTAAAACCAACTTACATGCTTTTTAGCTTACCGTGCATCGTTGACCAAACCAAAAATGTTTGCAAAACTTCAGCTCAATGGGTTTGGTTGATTTGACCCATACATTCTAAGTAACCCAACTAACTAACAAGGAAAGTTAAATAAAAGCTTATAAAAAAGTATACTCACCAAGTTTAGACAGTTTACCCACAACGCCGTGATCGGATATAACTGCCAGATTCTCCTGGTCTTTTGCAATAGTTGCAATGGCTGCGCAGACGGCTGACAGAACATTATGGTCATCAGAATCCAATAAGTCTACCGTAAGTTCCAAAGCTCCTACGAAGGATCTGACCATTTCGCCGGAGTCTGCTGCGTTCTGCACGCAGGGACTTAGTGCTAGAGCCGCGTTTGTCTGGACCTTCTTAGAGTCGTTCTTCAACAAAGACCAGATCAGTCTCACGCCATCCAGCTCGTCGATTTGAAGCATGCAGTTCTGTTCCTTAGCACACTCCATCAGAACGAGTGGAACGTTTTCCAACAGCGGCTTGTGAGTATTATTGAGGTGGTGTACTGCGGAAGAAATTATGTGTGTCAATCAAACTTTTCAAATCCACCATAGAATTGCTTCTACTTACAATACTCAATACATTTATTGCTTCCACATGTTAACTTAGATGGTAGGTTACAAATTTACCCCCCCGGTGGGTTCCCGCTTAGTCGATGCGGGGGGGCTCAGTAACCGTGGCTTGGTCACCCACGGTGAAGCGAAGAGGAACCCGAGGAGGGGCCGCTCGTCAGGGCTTTTGCCGATAAGCCGACGACGTAGCGGCCAACATGTAGGTTGCGGTGCTGCCTAGGCGACATCGCAACTGAGGCGGGCCGCGATGTCGTATGGGGTCTCCCATACCCATACGATATCGCGGCTGAGGGTTGGAGGCCGCGGCAGGAGAGGAGTGCCGGTATTGCGGTGCGCCGCTCTCCCTACCTTCCGCGGCCTGGACGGGGTCGCCACCGTCTGATGGCGGACGCGGTGGGGCCGCAGGGGAAGAGGAGTGCCGGTATAGCGTTGGCCGCTCTCCCTATCCCCTGCGGCCGAAAAATGGTAGGTGGCGGGGCCATTGACCCTGACCCGTCACAAGGGGACCAAGGGTGCCATACACGGGGTCGTCTGGCACCCATGTGCTAGTTTGGTCCCTGGGGTGGTCACGGCGCACAGTGTGTTCTGGTGCGCCGGTGATGGGGGGTACTCCCCAGAGGAGGGTCCGGTGACGGACAGCCGCGGTGGGTTCGCGGTGAGTGCTAACGCGTACCCGTGTTCCCGCCATAAGCGGCACAGGAGGACACCGTGGAGTTTTAGTGGGTTAGAGTCCCACATAACTGCGCTATCTCCCCGTGGTAGCGCAGTATGCATGAGCATTCCTCCACGCTAAAAAAAAAAAAAAAAAAATATTACAAATTTAGACCATTGAGGACCCTGTCGGACAATGCAAAAGAAGTAGAGAGGAAGAGGGACTAAGACGAGATTTTACGACCGAAAGCTTCATCATTAACAAAGAACTATTACAATTACTTACTTAGCATCGGAATCCCACCAGCAATTCTAATCTTGTCTCTATTGGGAGGGAACTTGGCGCACTCTGCCAGTGCACCAGCCACATTCGTCAGTACTCCGTCATTCTCATCATCTAACAATTTCACCAGTATGGGAACGGTTCCGAGAGTGTCAAGCCTATGAACACTCTCTTCGCTAATGGCACACTTCCATATAGCGCCAGTTGCAGCGGCCATGAGAGGTTTGTTAGGCCTGTTGGTGGGATCCGACACGGCTTGCACCAATAACTCCAGGCCCCCAGCTTCTCGGATCATGTTCCTCGTAATAGCATCGCTTGCGCATTTGTAGATCGCTAAGCTGCAGTATGTCTAAAAGTTGCAAACAATTCAATCCTTCTTAATCTGTTAAATACATATTTTGTCGAGGCGGTTTTAAAGCTATAACTATTTGTGAGTAAAACTAATTTCAAAAACCTTGCGAAATACTTATACGGATTTTAAAACGTAACCTCGATCTATCTTTACATACCTTTAAATCCTTATCTTCGTTCGCTAGATGTTTAATCAAGTCATCCACCATCTTCTCAGTTTGAATAGCCAGTTGGAATGATGTCTCGTTTGCGCACATTTGCAACAATCCCGCTGCTGGGATGGCAACATCAAGATGGATAGTTTTCAAAGTTTTGGCAATCAGCGGTATCATGCCATACTTCCTCATAGCTTCACGGTTTCTCTGGGAAGCAGACATTGACCACAGCGCTTTAGCACCTGCTCTTGCAATGTCCAAAAACTGAAGTTCATTTAGATTTAACTCTTCACGAGGTGATTGTAAAGCCCTGAAAATAATAGCATTGTTTACACACGAAATGATCAAACTTACTTATTAGTTCCGGATTTGTACACTTACTTATCTTTAATATCTAGTAAATCAATTAATTTTGGGATGCCACCAAATTTTCTGCAGAACTTCCTGCTCTTTCTAATTCGTCCCAAATTAGCTATTGTTTCTGCTGCCAAAATCTGGACATCTTTCGCCGGGTCTGATAAAAGGCCCACCAATAATGGGATTGCCCCTAAGTCCGTTACTTTTTTTCTTATTTCAATGTTTGGAGTAATGTCCTTAAGGACAGCCAATCCTCCTAAGATGCAGCACAAATCTCTGGTTTCCAGTAAATTGACGAGGAGTTCAAGGCCTCCGATCTCTTGTATCGCTCTTTGATTTACCTCTATTGTTAGGTCGTGGTCTTTTAGGCACGAGAGAGCTACCATAGTAGCAGTCTGGTTGCCAGCCTTCATGTATTTGACGAGTTTCTGTATGTGCCAGTACTCAGGTGGTATATGTGATGACTTGATGAGGTCTGCCCAGTTGTCTTCTTCAGGGGATGTGGATGAGGGCGACGAGATCGATGTATCGGAGCCCTCTGTCACCATCACAATACGTGGCAGCCCGACGGTGTCCTGTCCGCCATCAGCACTAAACGACGATATATTATCTACTTCTCCCATGATTTGTGATTCAAATATATTGATGCAAAAATATTACATTAAAAAATATCTTTTGTTCGATCGTGTTGACTAGTTTTGACAAGCTTGTGTCTCGTCAATATGGTTGCGTAGCAACGTTCCGTTCTCATTATGTGCAAAGCCTGAGCCTTATAGATGAGTTTTTACTACAGTTTAATTATACTTTTACTAGCTGTTGCCCGCGACTTCGTCTGCGAAGCATTAGTAATTCGAATTGCTTATTTTTTATATCGCGGCTTAATATTGTAGGTTTTCCATACAAACTTCTACCCCTCTTTCCACTCCCTTAAGTATGATTTCCGTAAGTATGTTTGGATAAAATCTATCCTGTGTCCTGCCCAGGGTCTCAAAATATCTCCGAACCAAATTACATTTAAATCGGTTCAGCGGTTTAAGCGTGAAATGGTTGACAGAGAGACAGACAGAGTTAAATAAATAAATAAATTAACTCAGCCCGCGACTTCGTTCGTGTGATGTCAACCAAAAATAATAACAGCTTATTTTTGGTTGCCATCACACGAACGAAGTCGCGGGCTGAGTTAATAAGCTGTTATTAAACCAAATAAAAATGTGGCTTCGTAAAGTTCTACGGTTTATAGGTTTGGGACGATTCGTTATTTGACTTAAAGAATAATACATTTTAGGTTACCGCTACAAAGTAAAATCCACCCCTTAAAACTTAATATACCCTTTTTCTCTTTTTATTTTTTTGTTTTTTTAGTTAGATTTCTCAGTAAGATGTCTCAAAAAAATTAAAATCACTTAACCCTATAAGGGGGGAGGTAGTTTTAAAAAACCTATTATATAAATTTTGATTATTTACTTTATCTCCACAGAATGAGATTGTTCATACAAACAAATTGCCCCCTTTTCACCCCCTTAAAGGTTGACAGTTCAGTGGCGACTGCGAATCGGAAAACGCAAATTACGAAGTCCGACCTGGTCAAGGCTGCGGGATTCCGGTGGATGCGAAACGCACAGGACCGATCAGTGTCGCGGCGCTTGGGGAAGGCCTATGTCTAGCAGTGGACGTTTTTTGTCTGAAATGATGATGATGGTGAAAGGTTGATTTGCCGCAAATTCCTTCTTCGTGCTCCCCTAGATCCCAACATCAAAAACGAAACCTTGTCCAGTATGATTCTTAACAAACTTTAACACCCACTTAATCCTATTTTGGGGGGTAGTTTCGAAAAAATATAATGACAACCTTAGGTTAGGTTAAAACGGGCTGGTTTCCGCAACTCCAATGACAACCTTTTATTGTTTACTTAGGTTGGTATTTATGTCAACTATCTAGTTTATTAACCCAAGACAAAATTCTTTAACAAAACTTTATCACCTGTTAAATCGTATTTTGGAGGAAGTTTCGAAAATCTAATAATATCAACCTTTATTGTTTGTTTAGGTTGGTATTTTTGTCAAGTATCAAGTTTATTAACCCAATAAATAAGATTTTTCAAAAAACTTTAATTCTCCCTAAATTGACTTTTGAGTTTAGTTTCTAAAAACTTTTAATGACAACCTTTATTATTTACTTAAGTTGATATTTATGTCAAGTTTCTAGTTTATTATCTCAAGAAATAAGAGTCTTCAAAAAACCTTAACACCCCTAAAAAGCCGTATTTTGGGGTAAGTTTAAAAAAACTAAGAATTTCAACCTGTATTGTTTACTTAGGTTAGTGTATATGTCAAGTTTAAAGTTAATTAACTCAAGAAAAAAGATACTTTAAAAAAAAAATCGTCTTTTGGGGGTATTTTTGAAAACTAATAATAACAACTTTTATTGCTTAAGTTTCAAGTTTATTAACCCAAGTAAATCGATGTAGAGGTCCCCGTATTAGTGCCATTTGATTCTTCAAAGAAACTTTAACACCCCTAAATCGTCTTCTGGCGATAATACCGAAAAACAAATGATGCCAACCTTTATTATTTCGCCAAAGAAATAAGATTTTTCATACAATTAAATATCTCCCTTTTAACCCCTTAAAAAGTTAAATTTCCAAAAATCCCTATTAAGTGCTCCCCTACATCATAAAAAGAAGGTATGTGCAGTAAAAGTAATCAAAAATCTTCACCACCCCGAAATCGTATTTTAAGGGTAGTTTCGAAAAACTAATAATGAAAACCTTTATTGTTTATTTAGGTTGGTATTTAAGCCAAGTTTCATATTTATTGACCCAAGAAATTAGATTCTTCAAAAAAATTAAAAGCCCCTAAATCGTCTTTTGGTGGTAGTTTCAAAAAATAATAATACCAACCTTAAGTATTTCTGGCAAGTTTCAAGTTTATTGACCCTAAATATCAGATTTTTCAAAAACACCGTAATACCTCCTAAATCGTCTTTTGGGGGTAGTTGCAAAAAACTAATAATGACAACCTTTATTGTTTATTTAGGATGGTATTTATGTCAAGTTTCATGTTTATTCACCCAAGAAATCAGATTCTTCAAAAAATTTAACATCTTCTAAATCATCTTTTGCGGGTAGTTTCAAAAAATAATAATAGCTACCTTTATTATTCATTTAGGTTAGTATTTGTGGCAAGTTTCAAGTTTGTTGACCCAAGAAATAAGATTTTTCCAAAACACTGTAATACCTCCTAAATCGTCTTTCGGGGGTAGTTGTAAAAAAAAAAAAAATGACAACCTTTATTGTTTATTTAGGATGTTTTTTTTTTTTTTTTTTTTTTTTTTTTTTTTTTTTTTTTTTAAAAAACGTTGCCCCACACTAGAAATTTCTTCCTGTATCGTGGGTGCGTTTACAAACATATAAACTCACATACACAACACCCAGAGCCGGAACAACTATCTGTAGGTCATACAAATATTTGTTCCGTGCGGGAATCGAACCCGCGACACGCAGCGCAGCAGTCAATCGCTCAACCACTGCGCCAACCGTTATGTCAAGTTACATGTTTATTCACCCAAGAAATCAGATTTTTCAAAAAATTTAACATCCCCTAAATCATCTTATGGGGGTAGTTTCGAAAAACTAACAATGAAAGCCTTTATTGTCTATTTAGATAATTAGATTCTTCAAAATAAAATTTAACACCCCTAAATCGACTTTTGGGGGTAGTTTCAAAAAATAATAATAGCAACCTTTATTATTCATTTAGGTTAGTATTTGTGGCAAGTTTCAATTTTATTGACCCAAGAAATCAAATTTTTCCAAAACAATGTAATACCTCCTAAATTGTCTTTTGGGGGTAGTTGCAAAAAACTAATAATGGCAACCTTTATTGTTTATTTAGGATGGTATTTATGTCAAGTTTCATGTTTATTCACCCAAGAAATCAGATTCTTCAAAAAAAATTACATCCCCTAAATCATCTTTTGGGGGTAGTTTCGAAAAACCAACAATGAAAGCCTTTATTGTTTATTTAGATTGGTATTTATGTAAAGTTTCAAGTTTATTAACTGAATTAATAAGATACTTCAAAAAAACTTTAACACCCCTAAATCATCTTTTGGGGGTAGTTTCAAAAAATAATAGTAGCAACCTTTATTATTCATTTAGATAAGTATTTGTGGCAAGTTTCAAGTTCATTGATTAAAGAAATCTGATTTTTCCATACAAACTTCAACACCCCCTAAATCATCATTTGGGGGTAGTTTCGAAAAACTAATAATGACAATCTTTATCATTTACTTAGAATACTATTTGTGCTAAGTTTCAAGAATTTTGGTCGAAGGAATTAGATTTTTCATACAAACTTTCAACCCCCTTTTTACCCCCTTAGGGGTAGAATTTCCAAAAATCCTTTCTTAGTGCACACTAAAGTCACTTGAAGAACCTTTCTGCCAAATTTCATGCTTCTAGGCTTAGCAGTTTTGGCTGTGCGTTGATTGATCAGTCAGTCAGTCAGTCACCTTTCGCTTTTATAGATATAGATTATTTTAACAATATTTTTCATTGTTACAGTTCCGAAGGAGCGTAAAAGATGTTCTGAAGCCGGAGCACAATGACCATTATTTACTTCGATGGCTCAGAGGTAAGTTGACTGTTACGATTCTGATATTATGATTTATACACAAGCATAACCACAGAGCATAACTTACAAGAAACCATTGCTAAACCAACAGATATAGATAACCTTAACCCAGGACTTGGAAACAACGCGCGGGCCAATTGACACGTTGATACTGCAAATAGAACAAGAATGAGTACTAAAATATTACAAGTGCATTATCAATATCCACTAGACTTTTGAAAGGAGTCTAGCAAACAAGGAAGTCTTGTGGATTTATAGGTAGCTAACTAGCAAAGTAAATTAGTTATGCAAAGAAGGATAATAAATACAGCACTTTAAGTTTCCTTAAAAGATTAACATAGTGCCTTTAGTTAATATTCTTAAATACCACACAGATATTTACGTATAGAATCAGTGATAATAAATGGGCTCCCTAATGCCTCCCTGAATGCAAACAATTTATGGCCGAAAAAGATGCGAATATATAATTTTTGGAGTTCTTAATACTAGGGGTCTCTTAATGATCTCAAAAGTTGGCCATGACAATCTTGATTAATTAAAATAAAATAAAATCAATTATCCCGACTGCTTAAGAAACGAACTAAAAAGACGTAAACAAGAAGAAAATCATGCTGTGCAGTCGGAGGATACATATTCACGAGCTGGCTGACCAAAACCAGATGTATCCTCCGACTGCCCAAAAGCCGCCATTTTTCGATTTTCCCATTTTAATGTAGCCAGTGATAACCCTCGCAAGGTTAAGACGAATCGATTGAAATCAAAATCGGCCAACGCGTTTGGTCTCTAGAAAGCCACATAGGAACAAAACATATACACATAGACTTATAAACACATTACCCTCCTTCGGCAGTCGGCTAAAAAGGTCTTGAAGCTTCCTAGAAAAACATTTATTTATTAATTTCATGTGTATTTGGTAATTAGATGGATAAGAACGGTAAAATATGTATAGGTAAAATGGATATTAACTCTACAGTACAGCAGTTCTTCTGATATGAAAGGCATTTTATTTCTTTATTAAAGATTTCAGACGTTTATTGGCAAAAACGGTCGGAATAGTCCTTATCACATGGGAATACGTATCATAAAGAACGGGCAACAATAGCAAGTATTTTAAATATTATTTAGCAAGCTTTTAGATTTGAAAATATATTCTTTTTAAAAAAAATATAGTGTCGTACTAAGTTAGTTTTCAGTAGTAATCATTCTTCTTCTTTTTTTTTAATTCTTTCACGTCTGACCCGCAGCCTAATTGTGTAAGTAAATTCGGCAAAGGAAACAATCTGTTTCTTTCCCAAAAACACACACATACACTCTGAAAACGAAAGAAGTTGAATAAATATTCAACTTCTTTGTGTATGTGTGTGTTTCAATTAGGCTGCAGCAGTACTGCTACGGAACAAAAGACCATTCTAGACGTTTATCATACGATTATTATGTCCGGTATGGCCTACGCAGAGAGCGTAGCGTGGTCTACACGCGGTGCGTAGCTGGGCATACGCAGGGAGCGTAGAGTGGTCTACGCACTGTGCGTAGCATGGCCTACGCAGAGAGCGTAGCGTGGTCTACACGCGGTGCGTAGCTGGGCCTACGCAGGGAGCGTAGAGTGGTCTACGCGCGGTGCGTAGCATGGCCTACGCAGAGAGGGTAGCGTGTTCTACGCAGAGAGCGTAGCATGGTCTACGCAGAGAGCGTAGCGTGGTTTACGCACGGTGCGTAGCATGGCCTACGCAGAGAGCGTAGCATGCGCTACGAAAACATTACTGCTAATCATCACCTGTATGTATAGGTTTATGCAGCACCACAACAAATAATATTTATACCATTCTCCCTCTAAAAAGCTTATTTTATTCACTGAAAACAGTGAATAAAAAGTACTTTTACTCACTGTTTTGGTGTTTGAATTTGGAACACACCTATGTATTCGAACTCCATCTCAATGCTACATAACCTCCTTGTACAAAATTTTTTCGATACAAACTTCTTGTGCAGAGAGTACTCGACTTTCAAACTACTTCCTTGATTTTAATTTTGAGTTTTTTTATATTTAGCATTTTAATAATTATTGATATTTATTGAATACTTATTTGGATTGTAATTCTAATATTAATTGCAATGGTGTTTAATTAATTATAATTATGTTACGGAGGTGATCACTGGACTCTGAAACACAGGTGCTGTTGTTACCTAGCTCAGGGGTCAGGGTTTCACATTTTTTGCGAATTTTGAAGGTTATAAACCTTTTATTTATTTATTACTCGTAATATTCCTTGTGCTTTTCGCTTATATCTTTCTTTTTCTCGTAGTCATGGTATAAAATATAGTATGCAACTCTTGAATAAAACGGATTTATATCGAGGGCCATGAATCACTCGCGTCGCTCATGATTCTAACACTTGAATCACTCGCTATGCTCGTGATTCAATAATCATGAATCACTCCCTACGGTCGTGATTCAGTCGTTAGAATCATTCACTTGCTCGTGATTCATCTATGGCCCTCGCTTTAAATCCGTCCTTTAATCACTAGATGTATAATATACTATTTTAGGACTACTTCTAAAATTAACTCTTTTTATTCTTCCAGCGAGGCAATGGGATCCAGAAGCAGCAGAAAAAATGCTCAGAGATGTAAGTTCCTCTATACTTAATTTACCAAACTAGCAAAAAACTCATTGACAAAAAACATTAAAAAAGAAAAAGATTGTCCCGAGTCCCGAGAGTTAAAGAGACAAAGACATAAAAATAATTATAATGCCAGACAGGCACTGTCTCATTGCTAGACTTAGCCTCTTCTAATTCAGAGAAGCACGTTTTGCTAGATATGGGATGACGTCGAAGGGGTGTAAGTCTTGAATAAACCAAAAGGTTGCAGAAAAACAGCTGAAACAATGAAATCTGAAGGGCAAAAAGCGAATCATCATCATATCAGCCGATAGACGTCCACTAAACACGATAATCGTCGCCACATTGACCGGTCCCGTGCGTCCCGCATCCTGCGGATCACTGCAACCTTCACCAGGTCAAAAATACGAACAGTTTAAAAGTAACCTGCATTGTCTATAGGCCAAACTCTACATAAATAAAAGTGGAAGTTTTAACGGTTTTATCGCTACACTTGACCCGAAAGCTACGTAACAAAAAATTCTAATCTACGCATCACAAACATACTCGTCAAGGCCATGGTTAAGTAATTCTTTCTGGTTAGGCGTCTGTCTGATGCCTATAAAATACGAAACTGTGAATAGATTTGATTAAGTTATTGCTCTTTCAAAATATCTATTTATACATTCAGATAAGGTAATTTACTGTAGCTCTAAAATTTACATGCGCTTTCGTTGATTCGTTCTTGCTTTTACGAATCCTGCTACTATTAATATTATAAACTAGCGGAAGCCTCGCGGTTTCACGCGTGTAGTTTCCGTGGGAATACAGGGATAACAAAATTTCAAAATTTAAAACCCCCGACACATTTATCTTGCGAAAACATCCCGATTCAAACAGTAAAACGCCCATAACTTTTGAACGGCTGAACCGATTTTATTGAAACATAGCTAAGAACACTCTCGACAAAATCACCTTTTAAACAAAAAAAAACTAGATCAAAATCGGTTCATCCGTTTAGGCGCTATGATGCCACAGACAGACACACAGATACATAGATACACAGCAACACACGTGAAACTTATAACACCCCTCTTTTTCCGGCGGGGGTTAAAAAGTAGCCTATGTCACCCGGGGATAGTGTAGCTTCCCAACGGTTTTTTTTTTAATTTTTGAAAGCGGAGCAGTAGTTTTTAAGTTTATTCGTTACATACAAAAATACACATCTTTCCTTTTTATAATATTAAGTATAGATGTGAAACTGACTATGTGTTTATGTTTTTTTATTTGTGTGTTAGGAATACAGTTAGACTGGTCCTGGATTAGGACTTTTTATTCCTGTAGTATGTACAGTTAAGGGTCAAAAGTGCTGACTGCACTCTAACAAAACAGCAGCGCCATTTTTTTTTCAGGCAGAAGAATTTCAACTTTTCGCGGTTAGTAGGTCGGTATCAATACTTTAATTTATTTACAAAATATTAAATTAGTTGTTGATAATTTAACTTCTTCTACAAGAACTAGCCATTTGAGTTTTGGGAGAGTAAGACTGCACTTTTGACCCTTGACTGTACATACGCTCTCGTGGAATAATTTTCAGCTTTTACGGTGCCGAAACTGCTCATAAGCTACTTCATGGACTGACTGACTGACTGACTTACTGGACTGGATGCATGGATCTATGCATAAAGATATTGGCGACTTTTAAAAGCGAAAGTGAATACGTCACGGTTTGGTGGTTTAAACCGATTTTGTTGAAACAAAAATGTTATAGTTGTCGGCACGTAACTTAGTAAGAGTCGTTAGATACGCGCAAATCATTTTCTACGTCTCTTTGGTAACCAAACGGGACGCGGGAAACGTTTAGCACCGTTCTGAGCGCGCGATTTGTTGCTCAGTTGACACAAGAATCGACTGACCAATTGCGTCGCACTATGCCAAAACCTTGCCAAGTTATATGGCTTGATGAGGATGATTTACAAAATAGCAGATACAATGATCCCCATCCAAAAAATATTTCGATATAATAGTCCTAATGACTTTATTGTCGCATCGTAGAACGATGTTTCGCGTGTTTTCAAACATGAGCTTTTCTGTTCCTACCTAGGTGTTATTATGTAATAAAAACGTAATATCTATGTAATTACCATTACGTTTACGAGCGACTAGATGCTTAAAATAAACGTATTCTAAGTATTTTAATGGCCAAACGCAGCCTAGGTATACTATTTTAATGGCAGGGAACTTATTTATACGGCTTAAGACAAACAAAGTTGCTTTATTTATTTAGCCTTCTTGTCACAACCAAGACATGCATCTGCTTTTAGTTATACTTACATTGTTTTCTTTTATCTTTTTTAGGGTTCCGTACCAAAAGGGTAAAAACGGAACCCTATTACTAAGACTTCGCGGTCCGTCTGTCTGTCTGTCACCAGGCTGTATCTCATGAACCGTGATAGCTAAACAGTTGAAATTTTCACAGATTTATTTCTGTTGCCGCTATAACAACAAAAACTAAAAACAGAATAAAATAAATATATTAGTGGGGCTCCCATACAACAAACGTTATTTTTTGCCGTTTTTTTGCTATATGTACGGAACCTTTCGTGCGCGAGTCCGACTCGCACTTGGCCGGTTTTTTAATTTATCTTTACTAACAGAACTACTGACACTATTGTTAAGGACGCTATTACATTTTTCTACAAATAACAGTACTTTTGAGGTACCATTTTAATGTATAAGCAATCACCGATGTGAAGATATCATGGTCTTAATTTAAAGATAATATATTCAGCTCCAGATATGCATCAGAAAAATGGTATGACGTCATACAAAATTTTCGCACAAATACGTTTTGCCCATCACAATAATCGCAAAAAATTAAAAAAAGTAGGGTCCGAATAGGTTCCAGTTTAGGTAAATTTACAGCATATTTTATCTTCAAAATTATAAAAAATTGCGGTATATATAGTCCTTTACAGGTACAGCTAATTATGTTTCACCTAAATAATTATATTTTTTAATTATTAGCTAAAATAAAATTACTTGCCGACGTCTTCATACATTTTGTACCCGCCGCTGACCGCTCATCAATCCGCGCTCAGAAGCGCTCGTGGAAGGACGGGCGTATCGCTTTCTCGCAGGAAATAAATACGATAAAAGTAATAGAAAGATTGTAGTGTGCATGCGTGTGAGTACCGTCCTCGTCGTGATCGAAAGGAGTTGATATTTTATCGGACGTATGCCGTATTTTTCAGTTTCCTATTATTATTAGAATGTGATTTAGAAAATATTTTGGGTAAGATCGGGATTTGAATAGTTGGTGTTAAGCAGTTGTTGACAAGGTTGAGAAATGGATGGGTGGGTTTAAACAGCTCTGACTAAGGTTAGGATTTAGATGGGTAAGGTTAAGCTGCCGACGGGGAAGTTTAGAAGTGGATGGGTGGGAGGAGATTTATGATTTTAACCGGTTTGTATGTATGTATGTATGACAAATACGGGGCCAAAACAAAAATACAAAATGGCGCCGACGAAAATTTGACATCTTTTCGTCATCGGTGACATTGTCATGGTTTTTGGGTTCGCTTATATCGAATATGGAGTCAAAACCAAAATACAAGATGGCGCCGACGTAAATTTTGCCTACTTTTCGACATGGGTGTCATTTTCATGGTTTTTGGGGTCGCTTATATCGAATATGGGATCAAAACCAAAATACAACATGGCGCCGACTAAAATTTGTCATCTTTTCGTCATGGGTTTCATTGTCATAGTTTTTGGGGTCGCTTATATCGAATATGGATTCAAAACCAAAATACAAGATGGCGGCGACGTAAATTTTGCCTGCTTTTCGACATGGGTGTCATTTTCATGGTTTTTAGGTTCACTTATATCGAATATGGAGTCAAAACCAAAATACAAGATGGCGCCGACAAAAATTAGACCAATTTTCGTCATGGATGTAATTTTTATGGATTTTGGGGACGCTTATATCGAATACGGGGTCAAAACCAAAATACAAGTTGGCGCCGACGAAAATTTGACATCTTTTCGTCATGGGTGTCATTTTCATGGTTTTTGGGTAGTATGTCATTAGCTTGACGAACAAGTTGCAGGTCGTGGGTTCGAGCCCAAGCAGGCGCTTTACTTTGTGTAAATTATTTCTTCACCACTGCTCTCAAAACGGTGAAGGAAAACATCGTGAGGAAACCGGCATGACCTAGAACCAAATATTCGAAGATAGGTGCATCCACCAACCCGCAGTGGGCCCGCGTTATTGGTTACAGCCCATTCCCTCTCACAGAGAGGAGGCCTGTGTCTCAGCAGTGGGAACATTAATAGTGACTGATGACGTGATAGTAATATTTAATATATTCCATATAATGAAAAATGTTCAAGTTATTTTTTAATCCTTGTGACCGGAAATTAATTCGTTTTAGGTATCTACTTATTTCACGTAGCGTTGTTTTTAGGGTTCCGTAGCCAAATGGCAAAATACGGAACCCTTATAGATTCGTCATGTCTCTCTGTCTGTCCGTCCATATGTCACAGCCACTTTTTTCCGAAACCATAAGAACTATGCTGTTGAAACTTGGTAAGTAGATGTATTCTGTGAACCGCAATAAGATTTTTACACAAAAATAGAAAAAAAAAACAATAAATTACGGGGGTTCCCATACTTGAAACTGAAACAATTTTTTTTTTTCATCATACCCATACGTTTGGGGTATCTATGAATAGGTCTTCGAAAATGATATTGAGGTTTCTAATATAATTTTTTTCTAAACGGAATAGTTTGCGCGAGAGACACTTCCAAAGTGATAAAATGTGTGTGTCCCCCCCCTGTAACTTCTAAAATAAGAGAATGATAAAACTAAAAAAAATATTATGTACATTACCATGTAAACTTCCAACGAAAATTGGTTTGAACGAGATCTAGTATATAGTTTTTTTTTAATATGTCATAAATCGTAAACAGCAATTTACCAAGTACGGAACCCTTCAAGCGCGAGTCCGACTCGCACTTGGCCGGTTTTTTTAAAATACCTGCTTACTACAACAAAGTGAAAAATAAAATTCTTTTCTGAAGTCGGTGTCGCTACCTATTGTTTTTCGTCACCGGAAAGCTATTATTTTTCTCTTTTAAATTTTTGTAGGTACCCCATATTGGGTATACTAAATACATCTGTTTACCCCCTAAAACCGTACAAGCGTGATGATTTATTATGGTATGGTTAAAACAAAACATAAACATACGATCACAGTAATCGCAGGTCATTTGCTGTTTGTTATTAAAGAGTTCCATTGTCTATCTCCGAAGATCTTTAACAGATCCTAATATATTATACAATAAAACCTTCCCTGAAAATACCACCACATACATTTATCGATGAAAACCCGATAAGTATCGGATAAGTAGTTTGGCCGAATAGATAGAGCATCTCCTTTTTTTGAAGTCGGTTGAAAATAATAACCTACTTTTTACGACGACGGTTTGTAACAGTTATCAAATGCATTTTCAAAGTGCCAACTAACCTTCCTGAATCAACTTAATAAACAATAAAATTAAAAAATAATATCAAGGACCAAGATTATTTCCGTGATGTATAAAATCGAGCGCTCAGTAGTTTCAATGTGTGCGTAAGCGTAATGTTGATGTGTGCGACTAGATACCTAAATTTGAGTTCGTCGAAAATGTAACAGCGTCCTTAAGGGTTTATTTTAAGCACAAGTAAAATTTCACAATTTAAAAAACCCCGACGCATTTATCTTGCGAAAACACCCCGATTCAAACAGTAAAATGCCCATAACTTTTGAACGGCTGAACCAATTTTATTCAAACATAGCTAAGAACACTCTCGACAAAATTACCTTTCAAACAAAAAAAACTAAATCGAAATCGGTTCATCCGTTTAGGCGCTATGATGCCACAGACAGACACACAGATACACAGCAACACACGTGAAACTTATAACACTCCTTCTTTTTCCGGCGGGGGTTAAAAATCTACTTATACTGTTCTTGTTCTCGTAATCTACTAATGTTTGTATGTCCTTTTGTGGCAATTAAACACTTTTTCTTTCTTTCCTATTACTTAAGTGCCCCGTTGGTATCGAGATTATAAGCTCAACTGGGTTCGATTCCCAGATAGAGTTCGACAAAGGTTTATTGATATTTCCGTTAAGAATTTCTTAGAAGTTTGGGAGTTGGTGGTGTGACACCCCTGTGAACCACAGAATAAATATACAAACAGTACGGAAACTACCTACAAACATTGATGCGCATGTTTGTGTGAGTGTGCCGTTTCGAGCGTCTACCTGATCTATCCCCGATCGTGTCGGATGGCTGTCCCAATCACACCCATCGGCACTATAAGAGTTAGAGAAGATTAGGGCACCTGTCTGTATCCGTCTCAGGGGAGACCCTAACAGGCGTTGCACAGAGGTTTCCAGGGTGGTCTTTTGAGAAGTCCTTCTACGTGCTGATGGTGATCATCAGGGTGGTTTGAGCCGCATTCCCTGGTCTTTTTCCTAAAATTCCAGCGACTTTTGATTACTTTTGAAGGTTTTCCCCCCTTTAACAAAATAAGGCTGGCTGTGTCCGTAAAGCTTACAATTTGTGCACTATAATTTTATTATCGCCTGCATAGTACTTAATTGACTTATCTCTGTTGAGATTGGCCTCCGTGGCCGAAATTCGGTTGTAAGGACCGAAGGACACCTGAGTCATGTGCGAGTAACAACGCACCTGAGGAATCATTATAACTATTTAGGTTTATCGGATTGATTGATAAGTTGATTAGCACGCACTTCAACTATGGGCATACTTAAACATTATAATTTATGCAAATTGCAAACTTGTTATTTACGGGCCGCGTTTATTACAGTCTTGAACTCTTGAGTTGTTTGATTTAGGTAGAACAAGCTTCTGCCCGCGGTTTCGCCCGCGTTTTTACCGGTTCATTATCCTAAGTGAACGTAGGTACTACCGGGATAAAGTATCCTATGTCTTAGTCTAGGTTGTGATCTTGTGGTCCACATCAACCGCACCGTGCGTGGGCCACCCGTCCTGTGTACCAAGTTCTAGATAAATCCGTTCAACCGTATAGGCGTGAACAAACAGACGGACAGAGTTACTTTCGGATTTATAATAATAATAACTAGCTTCTGTGAAAATCGAAAATTATCCTGAGGGAACATATTTCCGGGATAAAAAGTATCCGATGTGCTATTCCTGACTATAATCTATATCTGTGCCAAATTTCATCCAGACCCGCCCAGCCGTTTGAGCGTGAAGACGTAACAAACACACACACACTCACAAACTTTCGCCTTTATAATATTACTAGCTGACCCGGCAAACTTTGTTTTGCCATAAAAAGACCAAACATTTATCTACCCTACCCTACCCTACCCTACCCTACCCTAACCTACCCTACCCTACCCTACCCTACCCTACACTACCCTACCCTACCATACCCTACCCGACCCTACACTACCCTACACTACCCTACCCTACCCTAACCTATCCGACCCTAGTCCTGCTCCACAACCACTAGGGCGCAAAAACAAATGATATGTTTATGTTTGTGTTGTATAGACTCGATTTCTTTTAGTATTGTATAGCTGCACAGCACGTGTGTGGGTACTATGTACCCAACTGTAAATCTACCATTTGCTATACCTATGTGTCGTTCGTTGACTTGTGTGTGCCCTGGCAGTTGAGTGTGTCATGCTCTCTCAAATGTCTCTCTGATGGTGGCGCGTGTGTTGGATCATTCGGTTCCCTTCATGATGGTTGAGCTGGGTGGTGTCGATTCATGCGTCATGTTCGTGAACGGGCGCCGTCAGTTGGGATTGGTCATAACTCAACTGCTTCGGATGTTGATGTTTTTCTAGTACCTATTGTATAACTGCACAGACATGTGTGAGTACTTTTAATACTTTATACCTTTACATAGTATAGTGTGTAGTGCTATTCTGGGTGCATTGTCCTCACATATGTGAATTTATTAATGTATGTACTCATGTACCTAAATATTGTAAAAATCTTTCTTTTTTTTTTTAAAAGAGTAAGTATGGAGTTTCTTGTGCATTCTTCTCCATAACAAGCTACTTTCCGAATGCACGGTAGAATCATTTTCTTTTTTAAAAGAGTAAGTATGGAGTTTCTTGTGCATTTTTCTCCATAACAAGCTACTTTCCGAATGCACGGTAGAATCAACTTTTATTCCATGTAAATTTAAAAAGTATGGAGTTTCTTGTGCATTCTTCTCCATAACTAGCTACTTTCCGAATGCACGGTAGAATCAACTTGTATTCCATTTAAATTTAAATTGTGACATTCAAAAGTGCCGCTTGGTGGCCCAGTTGAAATAAATATCTTTTGTCTTTTTTTTGTCCTACACTACCCTACAATACTCTACCCTACACTACCATACCCTACCCTACCCTACCTATATAGCCTATGTCCTTTCCCAGGTCTCAAACTATCTTCATACCAACTTTCATCTAAATCGGTGCAGCGGTTTAAGCGTGAAAAGGTAACAGACAGACAGACAGAGTTACTTTCACATTTATAATATTAGTATGGATAGTATGGATTAGTGTGCTGATACAGGCGTGATGTTAAGTGTATTTAGTGTCCCTTCTTACTAGGTATTTCCGTATTTCAGTCCCAGAAGTGGCGAGAGAAGTGGGGCATCGACACAACTCTTCAAACGTGGCAGGCTCCAGAGGTCCTGTTGAAACACTTCCCCAGTGGCAGCACCGGCTTCGATAAAGAAGGATCACCAAGTAAGTCATTCACTTTTTAGGTAAAGAACTCGCTTTGATTATGCGCTCTTCAATTACAACTGCAGCCTAATTGCGTAAGTGAATTCGGCAAGGCAAAAGGTATGACTCCATGAAAGAGTACCTATGACAAATTCCCTTTACATTTGTTCGGTATTGCCAAAATATATTGGACTCTTTCGAATTTGTATTGTTGACATTTTTGACTATTTGTATTTTATTAATGTAAGTATTTTACAAAATACACGTTTTTTTAATTATAGGTTATGATAAATTTCCTTTAAATTTGCCCGTAATTAAAACCCATCCATTATTATTCCGGTATTGCCAAAAAATATTGGATGCATTCTTTGGTGAAACTCTTTTCAGAATCAGAATCAGAATTTTATTTGCTCTACATGTGGGTACAGTATAAGATTAATAACATACAAAATGAGATCAGCTATATTTTACCTTACGGCGTACAAATAATGATTTGGACGCCGAGTTTCAACAATTGGTTGGATAAATGTTAATGACATTTATCCAACCTGGAAATTGAACCCACGGTTTAACCATTAATTGCTCAATAGGAATCCATTTATGTGGATTTGTGCCCGGTCGACCTGCTTTGCACGCTCCCTACAATAACCCTTCGTGTAACCACCACGGCGTGATGTTATGTTATGAATGACCTACACCTATTTACTGCAGATACTTCAGTGTCAGTGTATTTACCTACTACAGAGAGCGGTCATTCGGTCATTGGCTATGCAAAATCTGCGATCGGTGATCTCTGATTTGATTTATTCCCAAAATGCTCTTGAATATCATCAAAGTGACTTCTATATCAACTTCGTGATCTAACTCAGATACAAGTTATCAAAAAAAAAACAAAAACCAAAATATTACTCTACTAATTTAATAATATTACTATACTTTTGAATTGTCAAACAATTCAAAAGTACCTTTATTATATCACTAGCTGTCCCACGCGGCTTCGCTCCCGTCTACTGGCTACCTACATACCCATCTAACCTACCTACCCTACCCTACCTTCCCTACCTGCCCTACCTGCGCTACCTGCCCTGCCTACCCTACCTGCCCTACCTTCCTACCCACCCTACCTACCCTACCCTACCTACCCTACCCTACCTAACCTACCCTACCTACCCTACCCTACCTAACCTACCCTACCCTACCCTACCTACCCTACCCTACCTACCCTACCCTACCTACCCTACCCTACCTACCCTACCCTACCTACCCTACCCTACCTACCCTACCCTACCCACTCTACCCTACCTACCCTACCCTACTTACCCTACCTACCCTACCCTACCGTACCTACCCTACTTACCCTACCTACCCTAATATTTTTGCCCGTTTTTGCAACATTTTTTATTTATGCTCCGCTCCTATTGGTCGTAGCGTGATTTTATGTAGCCAATAACCATCCTCGATAAATGGACTATCCAACCCAAAAATAATTTTTCAATTCCAACCAGTATTTCCTGAATTAGCGCGTTCAAACAAACAAACAAACTCTTCAGCTTTATAATATTACTATAGATTAGACTTCCTACAACGAATATATAGTGGATATAATTTGAGTAAACCGGTTAAGTAATTTTTACGAAAAGATTAATCTGTAAATTACATCGAGCCGTAGAAATTTACCTCTTTGATAGAAAACACTTCGTGAATATTGTAAATTTTAATTACGGGAGATTATCTCCGAATGATTGTCTCACGAGCGCGGTGACCGGCCCCTCACATTTTCATGCGTCCGCGCCGGTTGCGAAACATCTGGGTCAGTGTCACTGTCACTCGCGCACCGCACACGGCGGAGTTACGCGACATGAACTTCCCCTCGATTTCTTCATAGACCTTAACCTTGACTACTCATATGAACACAAGTGGTTGGTTAGGAAATAAGATGAATATATATAGCGTGATAAAAATATTTACATCGGAAGGTCAGCTAAGAAGAGGATGGTGTGTCAATTTTCGTTGGTGGAAACAGGTACTACTTGACGCCTACTAAAAATCAAAGATAAGATTGGCGCGGTAGTTTGCAAAGGTGCTACCCCCTTTTAGCGCATGAAAAGCAGGGGAAAACCCCGTTAGTTTTTTAGGGTTCCGTACCCAAAGGGTAAAAATGGGTCCACCGGCCCGGTCCGTCTGTCACCAGGCTGTATCTCATGAACCGTGATAGCTAGACAGTTGAAATTTTCACAGATGATGTATTTCTGTTGCCGCTATAACAACAAATACTAAAAACAGAAAAAAAAATATTCAGTGGGGCTCCCTACTACAAACGTGTTTTTAGGGTTCCGTAGCCAAATGGCAAAAAAACGGAACCCTTATAGATTCGTCATGTCCGTCTGTCTGTCTGTCCGTCCGTATGTCACAGCCATTTTTTTCCAAAACTATAAGAACTATGCTGTTGAAACTTTGTAAGTACATGTATTCTGTGAACCGCATTAAGATTTTCACACAAAAATAGAAAAAAAACAATAAATTTTGGGGGTCTCCATACTTGAAACTGAAACTAATTTTTTTTTTTTTCATCAAACCCATACGTGTTGGGTATCTATGGATAGGTCTTCAAAAATGATATTGAGGTTTCTCATATCATTTTTTTCTAAACTGAATAGTTTGCGCGAGAGACACGAGAGACCGGCGGGCCAGAAAAAGTTGTTTGGGGCGACAAATCTCCTCATAGGACTCAATGCAAAGCGTACTTGGTTACTGAATTACTCTCTAACGCTCTAAAGTACCTATCTGATGAATTGATGATGTTATTTTCAGTAATCATCGTCCCGTTCGTGGGGCTGGACGTGTGGGGGCTGCTGCACTCCGTGACCAAGACGGACGTCATCCGCATGATCCTGCGGCACTTGGAGAACTACCTCACTACTGCCAGGAAACAGGCTGAAACGCATGGCCCGGCTGCGCTGAAGGTACGATTTTATGTTTTATTGAAGTACCTAGGTTGGTTTGATTGTCTTTGACCCAAACGTCTGTCCAGCGACATTGTCGCAGCGAAGCAGCGTAGCAGTAGATTTGGTGCGAGGCAAAAACGATGCGTGGTCCTCCGTAGCAGTAGCGTAGGCGCCGTGAAAACTTAGCGTAGCACTCTGTAGCTGCAGCGTAGGCGTTCCGAAAACGCAGCGTAGCACTCTGAAGCAGCAGCGTAGGCGTTCCGAAAACGCAGCGTAGCACTCTGTAGCAGCAGCGTAGGCGTTCCGAAAACGCAGCGTAGCACTCCGTAGACACAGCATAGTCGTCGCGAAAACGTAGCACACCACCCCGTAGCAACACCGTAGCACTGCGCTAGTATTCGAGAACTGTTTGCTTACCATAATAATGTACCTTGAAACGATAATGAAGATCACGTAGGTACCTACCGGTACATACTAATTTAAAATTTGCCCTTAATCACTCCTAAATCAAGTCGTATATGGAATTGAGGAAAACCACAAAAGGGGTGCAGACATGAACCTATTATTATAACCATCCACTTAGCAATTTGTCAGTAGTCGAGTGTATGCTTACATTCATTAGGTAGACTATGTTTACCTACATAAGCCTAGCCTAGGAGAAGGCCGGGGAAACAAGAACGCTGGGTAATCGCGATACTTAATTCACCTATACTTAAAAGGACAGGCTCAAAACAATGCCGTTGCATAGCTATCTATGAATCCCTATTTCCCTTGGTCACGTTATGACGCGTGAACGGCTGGACCGATTTCGCTTATTCTTTTTTTGTTGTGTTTGTTATTTTAGAGGGTTCTTATGAAAAAGAAAATATATTATTCCTTACCTACATAGGTAAGGTGAGGAGCTCGTGGCTAAATAATAACAGCAGCACGGGTCGATCTTCAGGGTTAAGCAACGCTTGCTGAGGTCGGTCCGTGGATGGGTAACCATTTCAACATAGCGAGTTTCCTCCGTGCCTCAGAAAGCACGTTAAGCCGTTGGTCCCGGCTGTCATTTGAAGACCTTTGACAGTCGTTACGGGTAGACAGAAGCTTGAGATCTGACACCAGTCTTGCCAAGGAGTACCGTGTTACCCAGTTACTAGGTTGTGGAGATCAGATAGGCAGTCGCTCCATGTAAAACACTGGTACTCAGCTGAATCCGGTAAGCCGATCCCCACAACAATTGGGTTGTTGAATTTAAAAAAAATTACGATTTTTTAAATTTATTTCGAAACTTTACATAACTTAAATTATATTGTCGTTTCAAAAAACTCTTAAATATTTTTTTTCAATTTATTATAGGCAATTGAAAATCGAAAATTTTTTGAATAGAACCACGTGACTACAAACGGGCCACAATTGGTCGCCATGTTGGTGACGTCATAACGTTCAAGGAAATCATGATACTATCGTGTCAACTACACGTAGATTGACTAAAAATATCCGAAAATTAGTGCAAAAATATTAATAAACAACAAATTTTATTTAGTCATGTGTGATAAAGGATTTATAAAGGCTAATGTCGATAATATACCCACCTGATGGACGAATTGGAAGTTTTGAGCTTAAATAAAGTAGTCGTAATAAATAATACGTGAGAGTGGACCGGTGTTAGATAATGTTGTTTACCAGGTACATTAGGAAACATAATTGTCATAATGTAATCGTTTTTACATATAGATAGGTGATATCGGTGTAAAATAAAAAGTAAACAAACACGATTGGCGCGAAACTTTGACTTTGGTTAACAAAAAACTTCATTAGATACCACTAAATATGATAGGTACACATACACATAAAATTTTTGGTAATTCCCATTATTTACATATCCCTTAATAGAGGAGCTCGTGGCTAAATAATAACAGCCGCACTGTTCGATCATCAAGGTTAAGCAACGCTTGACGAGGTCGGTCCGTGGATGGGTGACCATTTCAACATACCGTGTTTCCTCCGTGCCTTGGAAAGCACATTAAGCCGTTGGTCCCGGCTGTCATTTGAAGATCTTTGACAGTCGTTACGGGTAGACAGAAGCTTGAGATCTGACACCAGTCTTGCCAAAGGTAGAGAGTACCGTGTTACCCAGTTACTGGGTTAAAGGCTAGGCAGATTGACAATATCCCTTAATAATATTGAACACTAATGTCTATATTATATATTTATAAACACTAAAAAGTTTATAGAACAGAAACGTAAAAATATTAACTTGGTACTTAGATTTTTGTTACACTAATTCTTCAGTAAATATCTCTTAAATACGTCGATCGATTCTCACAATTCAAACAGAAATGTTAGTTTTACGCCTATATCTGTCATTTAAGTATAAAATAATGAATATATCACCATAAACAAAAAATCATATTTTCAAGTTACGTAATTATACAACAATGTCAAATTTGCTCGAAAGTTCCCTTAAAAATTTACTATTATCAGTCTTTAATGATCAAAGTAAGAATTTAATACGAATCTAATACTAAATTAGAACAAGATAACAACAGAGTTTACACATTATAATTGGAATCTAGTTAGACATAGAACATTGCTTAAATTTAGTAGATTGCTAGGTACCTACTAGGCTATTGCGCGAAAAACATATAATTGGGATCTTTTTGTAGTATTCGTACATAATGGTACGAAGCAAGCACGATAACTTTTAAGGTTCGATATTTATGATCAATATATTCGATATTCATCAATATATTGACAATAATAACAAGATTGAATCGGTTAAAAGTCAAAACAATGTATCAGCTATGTGCTACAATGAGTAGAAATGAACGTTGTGACGTCACAAGGGCTCGGATTTGTTCGGCAAGCTATCGGGGTGTTTTCGGTACTGGATTCAAAAATATATTTTCAATTGGATTTTACTTTGTAATTACAGTGAAAAAAAAAAACTAAAAATAGTTTTGTACGGAAACTTATATATGATCTTTTCATTTTTTACAAAAAAAAAATGGTTCAACAAACCAATTGGGAAAAAGCTAGGCAGATGATAATGACCTGCATAGGTAGGGTAGGGTGGTAAGGTAGGGTAGGAAGGATAGGGTAGCGTAGGTAGGGCAGGGTAGGTAGGGTAGATGAATATTTGGTGTTTTTATGGCAAAACAAAGTCAGCTAGTTGTTATATAAATGACAGGTTGTTTTCGCAGGCCAATTAGATTTTACCAATAGAAAGAAAAAAATAAAAGACGAATAATAGAATAGAATAGGAACAGGGACGTCATATTCATTATAAAGAAATAAAAACATGGCTATATTTAACTTTAGCTACCTAAATAGGACCTATGGAACTTGGAACATTATTTCTATCACTGAGTAGTTTAAAAGATTACATAGATAAAAATAGGACCCCGTTGTCAGAAAGAGATAAACATACTGTTCAAACGTACGTTCGTGACGCGGCCAGACGCAGGACGGACTGATTTCACGCAAGCTGGTCAACTTGTGTTTGTATTGCCACGCAGACGTCGGTAAAACGTATCTACCTCAGTGTATATATAACATCTTTGGGCGCAACTGCTGAAAATGATTTTTGTAGTCCTTGGTCGTGCAAAAGAGTCTATGGGTTAGTGTAGTCCCGCAGCCTAATTGTGTAAGTAAATTCGGCAAAAGAAAAAAATCTGTTTCTTTCCCAAAAACACACACATACACAAAAAAGTTGAATCTTTATTCAACTTTTTTTTGTATTTCACCTAACACCTATCATCTATCTCCAGGTGACAGTGATCTTCGACCTGGAAGGCTTCAACATAAAGCAGTACGCGTGGAAGCCGGCCGCGGAGATGGTATTCTCGTTACTGCAGCTGTACGAGGCCAACTATCCCGAGATCTTGAAGGTCTGCTACATTGTCAATGGTAAGTAATGTATGACAAATGATTTTATTTCTGTAAGTTGGTTTGTACAAACACTTTTACATGTCGATCATATTTTTTAAAACTAGATGAGGTCGGCGTTTCCTATCTGACTACTCTGAGAAGAAAGGCCGAAACAAACTCAGAGGTCACAGTCTCTTTTAAAGTCCTGACAAAATCTTGGTTATATCATGTGAAGACCATGTAGACAGATGTACCATGTATGAGCTGGTATAAAGCAGTATCAATACACGGGGTGAAATGGAATGCAGGGGTGAATGGGAACAAAACTTTGATTTTTTGGATGGAAACTGTGATACCACTTTATTGATGTGATACCACTTTATTGATGATTCAAACAAAGCATCGCTTTTTAGGGTTCTAGCTCTAGCGAAATTTTCACAGATGATCCATTTCTGTTGTAGTATTTCCGTTCCATTTTGGTAGATCCTCCAATATATTAAATAATTATTTAAAAAAACCGGCCAAGTGCGACTCGGACTCGCGCATGAAGGGTTCCATACCATTATCACAAAAAACGGCAAAAAATCACGTTTGTTGTATGGGAGCCCCACTTAATAAGCTTTATTTTATTCTGTTTTTAGTAATTGTTGTTATAGCGGCAACAGAAATACATCATCTGTGAAAGATTCAACTGTCTAGCTATCACGGTTCTTGAGATACAGCCTGGTGACAAACAGACAGACAGACGGACTGCGGAGTCTTAGTAATAGGGTCCCGTTTTTACCCTTTGGGTACGCAACCCTAAAAGTGTCATTGTCTGCTGAAGCATCACAATCTTTGAGATGTTCTATATTTACTCCTTGTAACCCCAAACATTTTCTTCCATTCCAGCGCCAAAAGTATTCTCCCTAGCATTCTCAGTGATCAAGAAGTTCATGCACGAGTACACCATCTCCAAGATCAAGATCTTCGGCTCGGACGCCAAAAAGTGGCAGGCTCAGGTGCTCACCATGGTGGACCAGGAACAGCTGCCACAACACTATGGAGGCACCATGGTGGATGAGAATGGGGATCCGAGGTGTTCACTTATTGTAAGTTGATTAGTACCTATATTCTTATTTATCCTATTCAGAATTTGTAACTAAAACATCATTTGATGGTATGTGGAACAGGGTGGAAAGTACCACAACTCCATTAAAAAGGGAGACGTTTGTTGTCGGGCTGATGTTTGTGTACAAAACTCTGCTTGCGCGATGCAGGATTTGTGTGACGTCAGCAGCCTTATTCGACAATCACATGTAAGATGAAAGATGCTATGTGGATTTCCGTCTATGTGATTGGTCGATTGCTCGTTCTCTTTGCCCTTTGCCTTGCCGAATTTATTATGCAATAAGGCTGCTGGTCATTAGTTCGTATGTGGCGGCATTAGTCGAGTCGATCCTTCTACAAAATAAATAGCTAAAAATGGTTTTCCGATATTATTTCGTAAAAAGAAATCTATACTTATATTTAGTTATGGTATATGTGTAATTTATATGTGTAATTTATATAATTAGTTAAGTTATTATAAATTTTAGGTTTCCTTATTTCTTTCTACACATCTTCGTATATCATCCAACTTTCCTGTCGCAGGTCTGCAGGTAGAAATTTCTATTGAAACTAGCTGACCCGGCAAACTTTGTATGGCAAAACAAAGTTTGAAAAGACCAAACATTTATCTACCCTACCCTACACTACCTTACCCTACCCTACCCTACCCTACCCTACGTACCCTACCCTACCCTACCCTACCCTACCCTACCTACCCTACCCTACCCTACCCTACCCTACATACCTACCCTACCCATTAAAAAAAAAAAAAATATAGATGTTGACCTATTCTCAGACCTACTGAATATACATATAAAATTTGACACGAGAATTTTATATATTAGATAAGCAATACCTTTGTGCTCTGGTATCTGTATTCTTTATTTTATCTGTAAAGTGTTTTGTGTGTGCATAAATAAGTAAATGTGCAGTGATTATCTTTTCATATCTGAACGTCAATATTTTTCTGTTTGCAGGTGAAGCCTGGTGGTAAAGTTCCTAAAAGCTACTACTCCAGCAAGCAGACCTTCGACTCGGTGAAGGAATTCAAGCGAGTCACCATCAAGACTGGAGAGAAGCACGTCATCGACCTGCTATGTTCTGACAATGACAGCGTTCTGAGGTGAGTACCGCAGCTTGTCTCTCCTGCTTGCTGCCCCCTGCCTGCTGCCACTCCGCACTGCCTCGTCGCTATGCTAGCAGACACAGAAAACTGGAAGGTGAAGAAGGCGTCGGGGATGTACGAAAAGACGCGAGAGAGCGAACTTTTAGTATCTCGAATAGTTAAACTTAACACCAAAACCAAAAACCTTTTCAAAATTTCATAACTCGTAAACCAGTTGAATTGGAGAGGCCATTTTTAGAACACGTGATTCTTATAATACAATTTATCAATGTTAGCATTCTAAAGTAAGACTAACATGCATTTTACAATTGTTACAGCAATTGGTATTTCAAGCTGCAATATATCAATGTTAGCATTCTAAAGTAAGTCTAACATGTATTTTATAATAGTTACAGCAATTGGTATTTCAATATGAAGCAGCAATATTGCTGTATCTTGGGCATATAAACGAGGATCTTGTATATTGAATCAAATCAAATCAATTCAAATTATTTATTTGCTGGAATGAAGGTATACAAAATAAGATGTTGGGTTGTTAGAACAGTTGAGCCATACATTCTGTCAAAATTTGGTATACAAAAATTAAACAAATAAAACAAACACATAATTATACAATTAATAAAATAAGGTGGAAAAATAATAATATAGTCAGATTCAGTTATAATTTTCAAAATACTATCGCAGCAGTCAGTTTGTGAATTAGAGTTAAAACCGTCAAAATAACATTTATAAAATCATTAAAGAAATTAAAAACAATTAATAAAATCATATTAAAAATAAAACAAACTTAAACATTTAAAATAATTCAAAATAAAAACAAAGCAGTCAAATATACATTAAAAATAATTAAAATAAATTGAAAACAGTCAATTACATTTTAAAATATAATCAATATAAATAAAAGAATGTCAAATTGCAATTAATAAATATAATTTGGAAAGAATAAAATAAATTAAGTCAAATAGTTAAAAATGTTAATAATTAAAATAAATTGAAAACAGTCAATTACATTTTAAAATATAATTCATAAAATCAAGAATGACATATTGCAATTAATAAATATAATTTAGAAAGAATAAAATAAATTAAGTCAAATAGTTAAAAATGTCAAAATAAATCAAATTATTAAAACTTTCAAATACAATTAATAAAATCATCATAGTCAAATACAAAATAGTCGGCATACAATCAAATTAATAAATAAAATGTCAAGGATTAAAGTCGGTCGTTCAAAAAATCACTAAGCGAATAATAACATTTCTCCAGTAAAAAAATCCTTAAGTTTTTTTTTGAAAAGTTGTATTGTATTTTTTTTATATGATCTGGTAATTTATTAAATATTATTAGTCCAATACAAATAACACCTTTTTCAATAGAGCTGTTTTAAACCTACCGACATTCAAAAGGTTTTCATATTAACTTCTAACTGGGCCTTTTCTGGTGTCCGAGACCTTAGTATACAGGTGTGCATTAGTCTTTACAAAAAATTACATTTCCATAATATACAATGATCAAACCGTGGTAAGATACTAAAACGGTTTTTATGACAACTTTTTATGCTTAATTCCAAATTATATATGCTGCAGTGTTCAGCTTTTTACACACTTCTTCGGCTTGTGGTTTCCTTGTTAATCTATAGATATAATCCCAAAAAAAATGCGACCTGAACTACATGGATATTTTGGCCATTGTATTGAACTTTTACATTTGGTGGAATTGTACGTTGGTGGAAGCAAATTACATTAGTTTTGTGTAAGTTTATAACTAGGTTATTCTTATCAAGCCAATTTATAATATTTTTTAAAGGGTTATTGATAACTTATGCCACAGATTACTTATTAGTTACTACGTAACAGATCCTTCACTCAGTAGAAAATGTCCAATACCTATTGCTATAATAGCCTACTCCGTTGCGTCAGCAAACACTGCATGCTAAAATGTGCCTAAAAACTCAAGCGTACAGTTGTGATTGCCTCGCACCGCGCGATCCCACAGCAATCGCAGGGCTGCCTCTTCGATAAAATCTAAATCTCGTGTCACAATGTTTGTCCTCAATGGACTCCTAAACCACTTAACCGATTATAATAAAATTCGCACACCATGTGCAGTTCGATCCAACTTGAGAGATAGGATATTTTTTTTTTTTTTTTTTTTTTTTTAATGTGTAGGGTAGGGTAGGGTATGGTAGGTAGGGTAGGGTAGGTAGGTACGGTAGGGTAGGGTAGGTAGGGTAGGGTAGGGTACGTAGGGTAGGGTAGGGTTGGGTAGGGTAGGGTAGATAAATGTTTGGTCTTTTTATGGCAAAACAAAGTTTGCCGGGTCAGCTAGTTGATTATTAAAAAAAAAACAACTTTTTGTGTCTATGTTATTGAGAACTGTGAATATATGTTCTGACTTATATGTGGTAGTTTAAAATTGTATCGTTTATAAAATATTGTTTTTATAAATTGGTGCTGATTGTGCAATTGTGCAATACATCTAGATAAAACATAATTATAGACGTCAATGTGTAGGTAAAATAATAAAATCTTTAAAAGTTACATGTGTTTTATTTTTATATTAATTTTTATAAATTTCTTACCCTTTATAAATTCTCGGTTGTTAAATTTTAGTGTAGAAAAAATCCTGAATCTAATAAAAAGTTTTATGAGATATTTTTTTGGAAAACAAGGGCAGGGAGAATCAAAATGTATGTCATTTAAAATTTCATAAAGAGTACCCGGCCTTTGTTTCATATTTTTTTCAAAATTATGAATAAAAATAGTCTCAAGTTCTCTTACATAATTATGAAACGCATCTGTTGGCACTTTTAACTTTCCGTAAAAAGACGATGTTTTGTTGAATGCTTTAAAATGGATAAACAATCTATTCGTATATTCTTTTAAATCGGGAATGTTCTGTAATTCAGCAACAAAGTCAGGACAGGTATGCTTCTTGCTACATTTAAAAAGTAAATAACCCGATATATATGTTAAGGCGTTATCAGTTGGCAAGTCGAAGCGGTAATCAGTTTCACCACTTAAATTCAAAAGCGAAGGTATACTGCGGCGCGAGCTATCTGCATGTCTCTGTGGTCTCAAACATCCATCGTTTTGTTGAGACAGGTCGCCGCGCCGCGCAACTTGTGTTGGAAGTTTCGTAGGTAGGTATTTGCGCGACTGTCCGTCAAATATTATCACAATTTTATTCTAATAAAAATAGCTTTTTAAACGTTGTTAAAATAGTGTTTATGATAAGTATAACATTTCTATGTTACAAAAATATGTAAATCTGTGTCTGAAAGGCAAGCTAATGCTTAATACCTACATAATAAAAATAATTTTTAAACGACAAAAAATAGTAATACTTACCTTTCGTCATTGACAGGTAAATGAAAAAATGTTAGGTGTTTATTCCTTCTTTTGCTTGATTTGCACCCATCTACAGCACATAAGGCACCAGACGGCATCGTAGGTACGCGTACGAACGAATGGAACTATTAAAATTGAACAGAGTGCGTGCGCTCCGCTTGCGAAAACCGCATTTGGTCCGCTAGAGGCCCGAGACCGCTAGGTCAGGTGGTAGGTAATTATAGCGCGCAAGTACATGGAGTGACGGAGGCCTGCTTATGCATAGTGAGTAATATCAGTACACTTTACAAGTGCTGTGCTGTCATCGGCAAATAAAACCATTGAATGCTGTATTTGACTAGGCAGATCGTTTATATATAGCAAAAATAAGGGTGGTCCTAATACACTACCCTATGGTACACCAAATTTAACAATTTTGCCTTCAGATCGGTTTTTTTTTCGCATTTTGTTTTAAGGCAAATGCTGGACGTCTCCGTGTATTGTGTGCGGTTGCTGAGGAAGGATTCCAAGAGATTCAACACGTTTCCCTTGATACCATATTTGTTTACTAAAATATTGTGATTGACGCAATCGAAAGCCTTTGTCATATCTGTAAAGATGGCACAGGTGGGCATTTTGTTATCTGCCAAAAAAGTTTTATAGCATTTTTGCTTTATATTTATACTAAATTAAAAATATTTTATTTTATTTATACAAAACATTGAAAAATAGTTAATTTTATATATTCTAAATACTAAAATTATATAGAGGTAAAGTTTGTGAGGTTGTAGGGGTACAACCCCGTACAACCTCACAAACTCTCTGGATCTACTGAACCGATTTAGATGAAATTTGGCATAGAGATAGTTTGAGACCCTGGGAAGGCCATAGCATAATTTGTCCCTTGGGATGAAAAATAACTTTTTACGTTGGCGACGCCGCGGGCAGAAGCTAGTAGTATATACAGCATTTTGAAGTATGTTTTTTATTAAGTTTTGAAAAAGTCAACGTCCTATTATTAAAAATAATGTCAAAGGAAAATGTTGCTCAGTCCGTCCGACGCAGTATTTTTTCGTGATTTCAATTATGCAAAAAAGTAATTCAGCAATTATTCGTGATACTACAAAATCGCTTTCCAGCGTCGAAATAAAAAAAGGTCTTACTGATGCAAGTGCTACTGGAGACCATGATACAAGTTCATTATTTTCCTTACAGATGGGAGTGTGGAGTAGACCACCACGACATCAAGTTCGTCATCAAGCGTCGTGACGAGGAAGGCAACGAGGCCGTGGTGCACGGGCCGCGCAAGGTGGCGGAGGGCCCCACGGATGTCGGTGTGCTGGCCGTCACTGGACCCGCCACCTGTAAGTTCAAAATATACACCGCACGTGACCTTTACCGATTAATGACCTTATCCACAGAATAAATAATAGTACAAGTACAGAGGCCCTAGCACGAGTTTCTGCGTAATTGGATCGACTACGTTAACGTATCGCCTCCGACAATTTTTGTATGCAAAATGAATCAGCGCCATGTGTCCGTATTTGGAACTAACAAATCGGTAGCACAAGTTTTTGACAATTGCCTTCGTATCGAGTTTACGTATTTACGTAGCGTTAACGCTCCAAATGTATGGGAATCGGTAGCACAAGTTTTCATTTTGACATGTAGTATCGAGTTTTACGCAAGGTGTGACGAAAGCACGTCGAAAACTATCTCACTGACATTTTCTTGGTGAGACATTTCACGTCAAATAATTTTCCGTATTTATTTCGGTATTTTTACAATATTATGCCTGATTATGCCATTTAATCATGAAGAAAAGGGGAAGGCATGCTGTCTATTGATTATCTTACGTCCTTTTTTTAATAAATAGGCTAGGAGAAGATGTTAAACGAGGTAGGTAACATTTTCATTTTCTTTGTGAACAAACAGTAATAGTTTCTTATAATAAACCATTTCTATATGTTAGTGATGCTAACCACACATAGAGCAGCCTTCCTGCCGTGGTGGAGTATGATCTCTTGCGCGTTAATCGCCGCAACTGTACGTTTTTCTTCCGGTGCTCAATAATTATCATGACTCATTTGAAGATTCATGAATTGAAGAAAACGGCGATATACTTTATAAATTAGAGATTATCCCAATACTAGTATGCACGTATGCCTATATATTATGCAACCGGTTTATACCGGTATAAAAAGATAGTTTGGGAATATGGGTTAGAATTTGGGATAATACAACATTCACAGCTAAAATGTTCTTGACTTCCCTATTAACAACAATACAAACCTAAAATGTATTAATATAACATCTTCTTCAGCAGATCTTGTGGCAATGGTTGCAGTTTGCAGTATTTTATGTAGCAAAAACCGTAATGCGTTCTACAAGTCTAGCTAGTCTGTCGATGATAAACACAGACAGATGTACAACGAAAGAGAGAACTAGGACTAAAATGAAATAGAATCCCTTCGCAGCGTGACGAACGGTTTAGTATAAAGACCTTCCATCGTAATTGCCACCTGCCAGCCAATGTTCCAGAATCCAGAGTAATCCTTATGAGACGAGAAATCGATGCAGAGAATCATGGACTGTGATAGGACTCTCCTTCAAAACTATATAATTGAATACTAAGTCATATCGTTCCGTATGCGTACATGGAAAGCCTTGTTGGCTCACTCAGCCTGTTTTTATTAAAAAATCCTACTTCTTGTTGATATTTATTGAATTTATTATATTTCTAACATGTATTTAGGTAGCCGTGAATTGACTAGGTAACTAACTAAGCTATAAATGTGATAATAAATACCTACATAAACAGAAACTATATGTTTTTCCTAATTTTCCTAATCCAAACATACATAAACTAACGCTTTTTTCGGATAGGGGTATGTAGATAGAAAGTACAGAATGCCACATGCTACGTAATATACACGTTCATACAGCTACACGCTGGTTATTACATGCACGCGCTGGCCTTTCTGAAGAACATCACAATAAGATTTGTTGCGGACGATACCCGGGCCGGGTGGTGTAAGTACCCGCGGTCGCCCTGGGATAGTATCCCACTGTTGTTTGACGTGCTTTCCATGCTCTGAGTCCGGCGACTCTGCTTGTGGCCCACGCCACCACGCACCCCTGAATGAGTGGTAGGTATTACGAGGACGTCACACATACAAGAGCCACGTTTTGACCAAAGAAATAAAACGCGGGCTTTTTCTTAAAAAATCTTATTGCATGTGTTTTAGGCCATTTTTTTGCGTTCGTCTTTACTTAGCTGAAATCTTTAGAGCCTTATTTAATAAACCTTTTAAACATACATTATTAATTACCTTATAATTGATTGTTTACTTAGTATACACAACCCTTATTGACATCGACAATAATAATTACACATTTGATAACAATTAAAAAGTTCGTAGAATAATAAAAAAAAAACCCCGACACATTTATCTTGCGTAAACACCCCGATTCAAGCAGTGAAACGACCATAACTTGTAAACGGCTGAACCGATTTTATTCAAACATAGCTAAGAACACTTTTGACAAAATCACCTTTCAAACGAAAAAAATAATAATCAAATCGTAGAGGACACAATCTTAGACTGCAAAAATCTAGTTGGAGTACAAATCCACACAAGAACTTCTTGAGCAATAGAGCGGTCAATGCATGGAATGGGCTGCCTGAAAGTATTGTGACAGCAGAAAATATTAACCAATTTAAAAATAGACTGGATAAACACATAAATCAACAAAAACATTGAGTAGTTAGTGAAAACAGTGTAGTGAACAACGAGATGCAGGCTGATATCAGTTGTTTCAACTGCTGGCCTGTTCCCCAATAATAATAATAATAAATCACCACACGCTACATTGACTTGGCTTTTTCCCGTTGATGTAGCCTAAACTAGCCAAAGAGCTAAGAAACAGTCCATGTTTTTCAGAAAATAATAATAATAAATTCCGTTCATCCGTTTAGGCGCTATGATGCCACAGACAGACACACAGATATACAGATACACAGGTACACACCAACACAGCAACACACGTGAAACTTTTAACACCCTTCTTTTTCCAGCGAGGCTTAAAAATTCCGGTTTGGTACACTTTCATTACATTGAATAAGCGAATATCTCGTAAACGTGTGGACCGATTTACATTATTCAAACGGATAAAATGGTTCTACGTCTAGACCTTTCATTTGACAGCAAAGTCGTTGAAATATCCCTATAAACAAAAATCATGTTTTCAAGTTACGTAATTATACGACACTGAACTCATCACAAAATTTCTTTAAAAATTGGCCAAGTGTGAGTCGGACTCGCGCACGAATGTTCCGTACCATTATCGCAAAAAATGGCAACAAAGTCACGTTTGTTGTACGGGAGCCCTACTTAAATATTTATTTTATTCTATTTTTAGTATGTGTTGGTATAGCGGCAACAGAAATACATCATCTGTAAAAATTTCAGCTGTCTAGCTATCACGGTTCATGAGATACAGCCTGGTGACAGACAGACACGGATCGTGAAGTCTTAGTAATAGGGTCCCGTTTTTACCCTTTGGGTACGAAACTCTAAATACTATCTTTATCTCTATCTATTTCTCTCTATCTTCTCAAGATGGTCAAACCATCTCAGCATACCTACGATTTTCAGTTAATACATCTTTGTTTAAACCACAACGTTGTCTTATTACATCTTTCTCTATCTTATCATCGTTCTTCAATCTATCATTCAAAATTACATAATGTGTTATGTATAGATACTTCTTATTCTAAACATTTTGTTTTGCTATATTTGTACAAGGTAATCTCTGAAAGAAAACGCCTGCCGTTCCTACCGCTAGGTCTAGCAGTAAAAACTTTATGGGCTGATCATTAATCTACATAATGGATTGATTAAATAAAATACAGATTTAATTAACAAAACTTTGTATTATATAATGTTTTTGTAACTTTGTATTCATCATAATGAATTGGTAGAGTATGTAAGATTCCAACCATAGCTCATAGCTGCTCCAAACGCTTGAAATAGCATGAAGAGCATTTGTACCAAAACGGTTGTAAATATGTAGATACTGTTTAACGTCGTAAGTTATAAAATATTCCCCCAATTCCTTCGTTGGATGTCACCATTGCACAAAGAGACGTATAGCTTGCTGTGGGCTTTGACGACATCACGTCTGCAGTCTTGTAGACGGTGGTGCAAGCGATTGGCATGGCTTGTCTTCTCTTAGTGGCAATGCTGGCTTATATTGTTGCGGTTTCGAGAAAGGCTTTTGGCTAGTACCAGTTACTCGTCATCTCCTGTTGGTAAAAGAAGTTGATATAGAACAAAATACAAAGATTCTGTAACTAAATACAACATTGTCGGTCGTGCAGTGTTATTGGACCTTTCCATTAGGAATTTCTTAGTGGCAACACGGAGTCTCACTCTGTGTGCTGTGCACGGCAATAGGCCCGCCTCTTACTACAGGAGAACTCATGGGATTGAGCGGATGAAGCACAATTTACATAATTGTATTAATCTGTGCAATAAACTTACTTGTTTGCTTCTTTATGAAGTTCACCATGATGATGAACCGAGTGAAACAAGTTCTTTGGGATTTGTTAATTCTAAAATCACAGAACCGTCGTACGTAACAGATTTTATCTAAAAGCTGGTAAATTAAAATAATTATTTGAAATGACAATAAACAACAATAGACGTTTACACCTTAGGGTCTGCTCACACCGAGAAGCAATGCGGTACTACACATACTCGTAAACCGCGCGGCATTTAAAATTTAATAAAAAGTGATCAAATCTTCCAACCGATGAATATATTTTTGTAATCTATTTATTCATAATAATATATTAATTTAATTGTATTTTAATACAAATTATATTATTATGCGTAAAATGTGAACGATTATGTAGAAAATCATGGTGAACAATAAGTTAGGTAGGTATATTTATTATATCTAGCATTCTGGGCATGATTGCTGACAGGCTGTGTTGTATTGAATTCAGCTGGAATGCTGAAGCAATGATGGCTGCCTGTGTGTAATTGTTAAATGTTTGTTTGTTTAAATGTGTTACTAACTGTTGTTATTGTGTTACTAGCATATATTTAAGCTTTTTTACATCGTTCTCACATTTCTATGTATTTTTCCTGTAACCAAATACCAACTTATAATTGAACTTTATTGATGGCAAAGAGTGTCCGTGGAGTTTCTTGCACGTTTTTCTCCATAGAGAAAAACGTGCAACTAGATTCATCTTTTGTTTGACTATTCAAAAATGTTTTTAAATGGTTTAGTTGAATAAAGTATTATGATTTTGTTAAGTTTATATTGTTTGTAATACTATGCAAGTATTTAGGTTAAGTTATTCTATGGGCCCTGTTGCCATTAATAATTACGTATAATTAGGTATTGAAAGTTTCGGTGTGGACGTGCAAAATACCTACTTTTACTAATAACTGAGTTCGCACGTCGCGTCGGGTGAATTTCGCATCTACACGCGTTTGCATCAGTGTGCTAACGGTTTTATATTTTTGTAATTTGAAGGAAACCGTCAAACATTAAGTGACAATTGTCAAACGTCATGTACGGGACCGTTCAAAACCGAACAATTTATCATAAATTAAAACGCCAATAATCTGAAATTTTCAAGGACTTATTAAAAAATAGAATTAATAAAAATGTTTAATATGTTGTAACATGTATATATAACAAACATTTTCTCAGTTTTAGTCTCTAAATTATTTAAGACAAAGTTACCCGTTTTTGTCTTTTATTTTAAGAACGCACCATTCACTACAAACCAATCCAAACGCTATTGGATTCTCGGCCTTAATTAACCATAGTTCAATTACTACATCCGAGTTGTCGCAAGACGTTTTTTTGAACTCGTGCTGCCAAAATAACTTGTCGCAGCATCGAGTACGTTTTCGTCTGGTAAAATGTCACGATGACGATACGAAAACGTCAGAAACTTGTGCTAGGGGCTCTGAGCCCCTAGCACAAGTTCAGAAGAGTCACTTCGCGCAACAATTCATAGAAATAGAGACTCTTGCCAGTAGGCAACAAAGTGCAAATCAGCTCGTATAAGCACTCAATGCCTAACGCGATATTCACCTAAACTTGCCGCTCGAGGGTTGTGGGCTTGCTGCTGCTACTATAGTCATCGTCTATCTACCTTGTTGTTGTACCTGATTATTAGTATTTCGCACATCTATTCATTCTTTAAGGCTCTAGACAGACGGACTGCATTTCAACTGCAAATTTGCCGTTCGGATGCAGTTTGAATGCAGTTGACACATAGTTAGTTCTATTGCAGTCGTGTCAACTGCATTCAAACTGCATCCGAACTGCAAATTTGCAGTTGAAATGCAGTCCGTCTGTCTAGAGCCTTAGACACCCCAAAAATGCTTTCAATCTCTTTCTTATTATGCACTACCCACCGTTAAAGAGTATTTATGTAATATTTTAAATACAACAAAATAGCTTAACTTTCAACATCTTTCTAAAACTATAAAAAAAAGATAATATCGATTATTTGTTCTCTCCTTTATTTAGAGACCCGTAAAAATAACTGTATCACATTCAGGACTCATTATAAGATCGTTTAGAAGTCATCGTTCTTTGCAAAAATCACAGTACAAATAATAGCTAGCGTGCGAGCCGAGCGGTAAGCGGCAACCAACTGCGATAGTCCGTCCCACGCGGAGCGCCGGCCGTGAGTACCTAAACTGCGGAGTGAGACCCCCTGCCTTATTCCAAATCGGTTACGCAATGCAGTTGGCGCAGTGGTTGAGCGCTTGACTGCTGCGCTGCGTGTCGCGGGTTCGATTCCCGCACGGAACAAATATTTGTATGACCTACAGATTGATGTTCCGGATCTGGGTGTTGTGTAAGTGAGTTTGTTTGTTTGTAAATGCACCCACGATACAGCACGAAATTCCTAGTGTGCGGCAAATAATTGGAGATGGCACAGCAGTATTATGATTTACTCCGTTCTCGCCATATCATTTTTAGGGTTCCGTACCCTAAGGGTCCAAACGAAACCCTATTGCTGTCACTCATGTGTCCGTCTGTCTGTCTATCCGTCTACAGTCACAAAATGTTCCGATTTTTTTATTTTTTTACTGCCCATTGACATGACACTATATTATTATGAACTTGAAATGTAATCATGTTTATTATTACTTATATACATATTTTACGGAACCGGAAAATTTGCGAAGTCCGGCACGCAATCGCCCGGTTTTTTTCAATTAATACATCCATCGCTTTGTCTCTGACCAACCGGTCGTGAACTCGTGACCTTTACTAATACTGAACTTCCATTTGAAATAGCATTAGAAATTTAAATAATACTTATTAACAGCCTGTTCAACCAATTTTGACCTCTATTGCGTCGGCGACAAGACAAATGGCAGCTGTAGTAAACAGTTGGTATTAGTAACAGGTTTTTACTTTTTATGCCACCCTTATATCTACGGAATAGAACTCAAAATCGATTGAACAAACTGAAAAAAAGGGATTGTTTAAATGTCTAATGTTAATTCAAATGAAGTTATTTATTATACGTATCTATGAACTGAGCTGAACGATCATTTCGAACCGCTGGTGGTTCTTTTGCAATTAAGGCAGTAAGTTCAGCCTCTGACCCGTACAAGCCACAACGACGAAGCCTCTGAGACCCTTCGACGTTATCCAACACTATCTATATAGAGAGATGACAAATACTCTTTAAATAATTAGGTATTGCCAAAAATTATTGGACGCTTTCATTGGTGAAGATGCTCTTATTGAAAGAGTCTAATATTTTTTGGCAATACCTTGCCTCGCCGAATTTATTTAGGCAATTGTAGGCTGCAGGTCATTGGTCCACCTAGAGGGAGGCCTTCCAACGCTGCGTCTTCTGGTACGTAAAACATAAAAAAAATCTCCAAAAGAGAGGCAAAAACGTCGTAAAATAGCTTTCGTCGTAATATACTCGTGAGCAGTCGGATAGCTATTGAGATCATTAATCTGGCGGTTCCTTATTGTTTGGTGTGTGCTTCAGTAATGGAACAGACCCTGACCTACAAGAGGACCAGTATTGAACAAAAGAAAGGCCATGCATGAAGGGCGTTAATGATCTCTCGAGGTTATTACAATGTGTTCGACCTTGTAGTTATAAATCTTTTAGGCTGTAAAATACACTTAATTTTATCGATAAATCATCCCAAAGAAAGGAATTAAAATCCCCACAATTTTTTATTGCATGTCCTAAAATTCTACTAAAAATTTCAAGAGTTGACAAAGACCAACAAAAAATATATTAAAAGACGTGTAAATCCCAAAAAATAAAATGCTTGTGAAGTTACGTTTAAAGATTGTCTTTAATGGCTCAATACAAAAATATCTTATTAATTTTGGTTGAATCTTTTTTTAGATTCTCAATGCGATGTCCGTACACAAAAACATTAAATGTAGGAAGGTACGCCTCTGTGAGACCTAGGTCCAGAGTTATGGTTGATTACGTGGATATTGTAATAAGTAAGTCAGGTACTAAAATTGCTCTATCTTTGAGGGTGTGGTGATTGAACCCCTTAGGTAGGGTGTTTTATCGATAAGATTAAGTGTATTTTATGGCCTGAAATCACAGTTATCACAATGTTAACGTTCTCTTGAATTAAAACAAGAAATTGAACGACATTGGGTAAGGTGGATAATGTCGAAGGGTCTCAGAGGCTTCGTCGTTGTGGCTTGTACTTGTTCTGTCAGAGGCTAAACTTACTGCCTTCATTGCATCATGATTGACCATCGCCTGTCCTGGCACATGCATACTGAACTGATCATGAAAAGGGTTAGGAAATTAATATGGACTTTTAAAACATTGCGACACATTGCTTCAAAGAATCTTTTGCAGAAAGTCATACTTATCGCTGGCCCAATCGATTCTTACGTACTGTTTGCCATGCTGGGGTGGGACAACAAAAATTCAATTTTTAGAACTTGAGAGAGCGCAGCGATCTTTGCTTAGGACGACGACTTACGCCAACGACCTTGAGGGAACAAAATGCGCACTAGTTTCACACCCGCGCGACCCAAAATTTAGTAGTTTTTTGAACTTTCCTTATTATTCTATGGCTTTAAAAAAAAGCCTCAGATCAAAATGTAGATAATTAAATTGTCTTTGAAATGGTGTCGATTTCATTAAAATACGCCCAGCGGTTTTGGTGCGATTGACGTGTTTTTGTCCGTTTTAGACATAACTTTACAAATTAATTACACTATGTAATACGAATAAAACTCAAAATTTGCTCAGATGAAATTATTAAGAAAATGGTCTAATATAACATATATTTTGCCAATAAATTACGACTTGTCGTTTAGACGTGATTCTTATTTTAAAATCAGCTACTCAAGGGTATCGGCGCCTTAAGGTTATGCTCTTATAGGTTCCCGACCCAAATCCCAATACCTGTACATTCATTGTTTGTTGTGCAGAAATCGAAACAGCGAAGCAAATACAAACCACCATATTTTACAAGTAATCCTTTTCACCATAACTCTTTTTACTCCAACAGATTCAGTGATATTCGACAACAAGAACGCTTTTCTGCGCAACAAGAAGGTTTACTACGACGTCCTGATCTCCGTGCCCACCAGGGACCTCAACATCATCGACGACCCCACGGACGACCCCCAGCCGGCCGCTGCTTGCAGTAACACCACACCATCATAGCAAGAGAATACAGATGTTTCGTAGCCTCCAAGTGCGTTATTAAATTAGTAACGGTTTTGTAAAGCCGGATTTACGTTTCTATGTTGGTTTCGTGTCTTCTGACGCAGTTGATCGCCTACAGAACTGGTTGTGATACGACGTAGGCCTGAACAGATAAGTTTTTAAGCTGACATGGTAACAATCATTAGAATTAATATTTGTTTTGGGATATTTACCATGTATATTTTGATTTTGTTTTGGGTTTCAATTGTCGAGAGCCTGGAATCACAAAATAGTAAGTATACAGAAGGGCCACTCCCGCGGTTTACAAAATTGACAGCTAAACTTGACAGATTCACTAGGGTTGCTACTATATTGATTCCGAATTAAAAAAAAGAGTAGGTTGCCCAAGTTACAAACATAAATACATAGATTCGTCTAAAAATACATCATATCATGCTTACATGCCTTAGAGGGTAGACAGGGCATCAAATATCCATTTAATATTACGCCACATACGATGAGTCTTGGAGAGTAAAAAGACGTAGTAATAGTGTAATAATGATCCCACTTAAAAAAATAAATTGTAAAAAGCTCCAAGCTCGACAAAAATATAAATGTGGAAAAACAATAAAATCAAAAAACCAAAGATGATCTTAAACAAGAAGAAAAATATGCTGTGCAGTCGGAGGAAAAATATTTGTAAGTTGTATGACTTGAACCTTATTATTATGACAAGTTCCCAATTTCATCTATGGGCTTAAAATAATTTATTATAATCCTAGATAATGAATTTCTAATTTGTCATCTTGAAAGATTAATGACCTTTATAACTTAAAAATAATTGAAAGAAAGAATTAAAAACAAAAAAGTAAATTCGGTCTGTAACAAATAATAAAGGTAACCCATCCAATGCAACCAACCTCGTTACAGTACTTAATGTATGAATGACGTGACAAACGCCTGCACAAAACAATCATGACAGCCGCGACTGAGCTCGGTCCAATATTGCCCAATATTCCCTGTAAAACCGAAATGTCAAAGAGAGAGTGGCCCCTCTGTCTGCGGCGCGCCGCCGCTTACGTACTTTGTGCTGGAATCTAGTGGTTCAACTATGTAAAGGTCGTAAAACTACTGAACGAGTGTCAAAAGTGGATACAGTGAGCATCGTCTGTCGTGAACAATGTCGAGTAACTAGTGAGAGGAGTTCTGGTGGTAGCGGTATCGTACGTGAAAAACGAGTGAGGAAGAGGGTAGACAGATATGTCAGTTCGTAAATAACACCCAGCCGAGCATATCGAGCTCTCAACCAAAATCAAAATATACATGGTAAATATCACGAAACAAATATTAATTCTGAGCAGATTTATTTGTTTGATTTCATGGATCCTCAACATAAATATTAGCGGTTCCTATGAGCAGGTTTTTCAACTTCCAAGACGGCACTCCACAGCAGTCTACAATGTCTACAATTACCAACGCACTTTTACAGGTAAATTCAAACCTAATGGCGGCTCGAAACTCGACTATACTGCATTTGAGATAACATTAGACATTTAAATAATTCTATTTTACAGACCGTTCAACCGATTTTGACTTCTATTGCGTTGGTGATATGAGCAGCTACAATATTAAACAGTTTTGGTAACAGGTTTATGTGTTTTATGCCTTCCTTATATTATTATTTACAGGATAGAACTCAAAATCGGTTGACAGAAAAAAAAGGGGTTGTAAAAATTTCTAATTTTATTTCGAATGGACACTCACACAAATATACGCTTCGACGAAACCCCTAAGCGGCTCGCACTACTGACAGCACTGCAGAAGTCACTTAATGGTCTCGTTGGTGAGTATGTTTGTGTGAGTTTGCCTTTTCGAGCGTTTGTAGGTAGTTTCTATACTGTTTTTTTTTTTTGCTGTGGATGTAGCTTTATGTGACAGAGGGTGAGGGATAGGGTGTGCAGAGCGAACTTCACAGCTGTCTTTAAGTTTGAATCGACCTCTACTCAGCTTAACTTTGTATCAAAATGTATTAACTGCTCGCCACGGCCATGCTTCGCACGAGTGGATTATTACAAACAAAATGAACCGCGAAGCTAATGTGTATATGTGGAAAATTGCCGGTCGATAAAACTCAAGTACCTAAGCTTTTGTGATTGATTGGAAAAATAAATAACTAGCGATTGCTAGTATATAGAGAAAGGGTTTGACCGCCATCAATCGACCAATCACGTAGAAGGAAATCCACATCGCGTCTTTCATCTCATTTTTTTTTTGTAACCTATAGGCTCGCGCTTGACCACAATCTCACCTGATGGTAAGCGATGATGTGGTCGATGGTGAAACACGCTTGCTTAGAAATAACCTATTCACTCTTTCTTGACCCCTAGATTGTAGCTATCGGGAAACACAGACTCCGGCAGGGAATGCCACTCCTTAGCTGTACGCATAATGAAAGTGTTCCCAAAACGTTTTGTGCTTATGGGTGGGATGCATAGATATAATAAACAAGGAGATATGCCCGGTACACGAAAATATATCGGAAACCTGTGTCTCCAGTTTGCCCCTACCACACGGCAACTACTACATATGCAGTTCAGTAAAGGCAATAGATACGCAGTCGCGCAAACACTCGCATTTCTTAAATCAGAACGTACTACACAATCAATTATAAACCTTATCTCATCAAACACAGCGTGTATTTACCATGCACCGTACAACTTACCCACACAAAAACATCGGTTGTTATCGTTGTGCTGTGCAAAAGCAATTTATTTTACATATACGCTAGTGATTGACAAAATCGGAAAATTATCGAGTCTCCCATTTATTTTGAGGTCCTGAAAATAAAATCTATAAAAAACAGCATGTCAAGAAAATATAATAATAAAAATAAACAATATGTTAATAAAAATATTTACTTATTAAGTAAATCAAAAATTTCAAACAATCAAAAATCCGGTTACGTTGGTTTAGGCTGTCATAGCGTATTGAAACAGGAGATATTGTTGAACCCTGCTATGGTGTTTACTCAATGACCTGTAAAGTGGAGGTATTTGTGCAGCACTTGACACTTTGGTATTACTGGGCATTTTTGTCCAAATTTTGGTTAAGCATTTGTCTACTACGCTGTAAAGTAATCAAAATAAGTCATAAACATTATTTCACATCGACCTTCCAACCGGGTTAAAACTGTCGACAAATTTAAAAATAAAGAATAAAAGTAATATTTCATTCGTCAATCGACGTTGCTGTCGATAGCCTACGTTAGTGGATCTGCACAAGCACACCACTAACTCGTCGCAAGAAGCAGTGGCCGTACTACGCGATGCATCCGCTTAATAAAGTATCGTTTTGCGATGTTTACATTGCTTGTTCAGTCACTCAGCGAAAAACTTAGTTAGTGGTAAAGAAACAATGTATTTCATGCAAAAATAGTACAGTCGCAGTGCACTTTGGAAAAAAAAATAACATAGTAGAAGCAAGAAATATTTTACGATTTGTTATTTTTCATGATTTTAAAGACAAATATAGTTAAATACTTGTAATTACATATGGTAAGTGATGCCATGATTTACAAATATTTGGTTTAGTCTTCGGTTTTTACAAGAAACCACTGAACAACACGGTATTCTTGTAACTTATCACGATGACGGTCGAAAGCGCAATGTTTCGCGGAGACCGCCATTTGCCTGTGACATGCTCACGTTGTGCACGTCGCGCGGACACCGACACGCCCCATTGCCACTTCTCCGGATGTCTACCATGTATCGACTCTCGACTGTCTCGCATGTGATTGGTCGATTGATTTTTGTTTTTTACTTATTTTCGCAATTAGGCAGCTGGTTTTATTTACCGCTTCGCAACCATCATTAGTCACGCCGGTTTCTCCATTAAATATATCATACCTTTCTATGTAAAAAATCATGACTGTACCTATTGATGTAGGAAAATAATGTTAGTTCATCGTATTCTGATATTCAATACTAAAGAAGTATTCTTTTTTTTTATATTTGATATTTTTGGTGATTTTTAGGATAATTCTTATTATAGATACTTAGTTAATTAGTTGTATAAATGTACTTTTTTTACGTCCCTAGTAAGTTTTAGGTTTAGTTTTAAGAAAATTGTTTTATACTACAAAAGGGAGTTAAATGGTTTAAAAGATAAGAAATTATGAACAAATGCAATGCATTTACTTACATCTTTATAAACGGAAGCATTTCTGTGATAGTTTCCAATAATGTAGCTATACATAGCGTTATGTTGAATGTAACAAATCTATTACCAAATAAGTGTAAAAAGTAAAAAGCCTGTAAAACAAGCTGACACAATTGTAACAATAAATATATTCATTAAAATATATTTTTTTTGTATTTTTCTCATCAAACCCTTTCATTTAATACCCTTATCATGGCATTGCACAAAAAATAACTAGCCCGCCATTTTGGGCCTTCCGCCATATTGGATTTAGGATGACGTCACTTAGCTATCCATGCATTGACGCATTGTCATCCAAACTAAACATGTATGCAAAATTTCATCCAAATAGCTGAGCTCGATGGAGGATATTTGCATTAAAATTCAGTTGCAAGATTTGACCCGAACACACTTACATATATAGTTGCATACATTATTATATTGGAAGTTAAATAAAAGCTTGTTTAATAGGGATCATACCTGGGTAAAAAAACAATTATGGTTGGTCCGAGGCTTGTGACGTCACTTGTGAGTAAAAACCGTACGAAAGCGTGACATCACGCGATTTCAACGATGTATCGTCGTTATTTTTAGTTTACGTGACCTTCAATCAAGTACGTGTCAAAAGAAAAATACATGTCCAATATGTTTTATTCATCTACGTAGGTACCTGACAGACCGAAAATAAATTTTTAGTCATCATTATCGTAACGGAAAGGAAAACGCCCCGTATCATATATCATAACATAACGGGCATCCCGCTAAATGGGGCGTCGCCAGTCGCCACTGCTTATCAGAATAATACTGGGATTGTATTATGCATTTTACTTCAGTATTTATAAAACGGGAAATACTACTCTTTCCTGTGTGGTTTTGCCAGCTCCATGAAAAATAAAAGGTTAAGACGGTACCCTGACCAAAAAATCGGCATGCGATATGAGCATTCCTATTGGTCTAGCGGCACTGGTGGCGCATGAATTACAGTACTAAATACGCCCACATTTTAGAATAAAATCTTTATAAAATCGAATTTTGGTCTTTTGAAAAAAAAAATACTACTAAAACAAAAAATAATTAATGAACACTTTACGAGGAGATGCATGCTATCCATAATATTACTCATTTTTGTGTTTTTTATTAAAGGAGATTAGTGAAATATATACAACATTAAAAAAAACTAAATCTACCATTTTAGAATCAATAATAAGTAGAAATTTACTGTATTTTTATTAATTGATATTTCTTTTTGAATAACGAGTAGATAGCTCCTAAAAACAGCACGAAAACGGCTTGTGCGGCATTTTGCTCGGGGTACCGCCTTAAGGAAATTTTAACGGAATTGTCGTTCTTTCCCCGTGGTCCCTTTCTGTCATTTATATATTAAAAAACCCAATATATAAATGGGAATTGTAAATAAAAACATGTTAATTGTTGTGATAATAGACATTCCATTTATTCAATAGGCCTTTTGTCAACATTTTAATGTAATTGATTTTCCTTTCGTTATGGATTGAAGCCAGTTGCGGACCAAAGAGCGAATAAATTATATTTACTTCTATGGCTAAGTTATATAACTAATTTAATCTAATAAGATTGCTCGATTGATATATATTTAAAAAACTAATTTCTCTATTTGTAACCCCCGCCGGAAAAAGAGTGGTGTTATAAGTTTCACGTGTTTTGCTGTGTATCTGTATGTCTGTCTGTGGCATCATAAACGGATGAACCGATTTTAATTTAGTTTTTTTTTGTTTGAAAGATGATTTTGTCGAGAGTGTTCTTAGCTATGTTTGAATAAAATTGGTTTAGCCGTTCAAGAATTATGGACGTTTTACTGTTTGAATCGGAGTGTTTTAGCAAGAAGAATGTGCCGGGGGTTTTGAAATTTTACTTGTCACTCGAGCAGAGCTCGGTCGCCCAGGCTGTGGCCCAGGTACTAGTAATAACAATAGCAGTATTTTATCTAATTTACTTTCACATCGTAAATGTCTAAATATGAAATGAAAAGTAATATTGTGAAGGTGGGCAGATGGGCATAAACCTTGTTTATGTATTGGTAATATCGTACCTATTGCCAGACCTTATACATACGGTACTTACCTACTAAATTGTTATAAGGCGCGTTTACATTAGGTCGGCCACCGTATACGTACCTTATAACCGGATGGCTGTTTACCATATGTCGGACACCGAATACGGCGACCGTATATAACAAGGAATTTGAACTGCGTGCGATTCAAGAAATTATAAAGAAGAAGAACGGTTTGCGGTCGAATACGGCTAACAGAAAACCTGCAGCCTAATTGTGTAAGTGAATTCGGCAAAGGAAACGATCTGTTTCTTTCCCAAAAACGACTTTTCGTATCGCTAACACATTGTTTCCTTTGCCGAATTTACTTACACAATTAGACTGCTGTTTACACTAGACTAGTCAGTGACCGAATACGGCTAACCGGAAACCCGTTTACGCTAATCGGTGACCGAATACGGGCTGCAACCGAATCGGTCAAAACGACATAATGGAAATGGGCCATTAGTCACCTTTCGGTGGATTGAAAACGAAAGGGATGTGGCCTAGTTTTAAAATATACATTTTTAGGGTTCCGTACCCAAAGGGTAAAAACGGCAGCCTAATTGCGTAAGTAAATTCGGCAACGGAAACAATCTGGTTCTTTCACAAAAACATTACAAACACAAAAAAGTTGAATAGATTCAACTTTTTTGTGTATGTGTGAGTTGAATAGATTCAACTTTTTTGTGTATGTGTGTGTTTTTGGGAAAGAACCAGATTGTTTCCTTTGCCGAATTCACTTACACAATTAGGCTGCGGGACTCTATTACTGAGACTGCGGTCCGACTGTCTGTCTGTCACAAGACTGTATCTCATGAGCCGTGATAGCTAGACAGTTGAAATTTTCACAGATGATGTATTTCTGTTGCCGCAATAACAACAAATACTAAAAACAGAATAAAATAAAGCTTATTAAGCGGGGCTCCCATACAACAAACGTGATTTTTGTGCCGTTTTTTGCGATAATGGTAGTTACGGAACCCTTCGTGCGCGCGTCGGACTCGCACTTGGCCGGTTTTTTTTTAAATTGACATCTGGGCTATGCGCCCAGTTCCATACGCGGCCGAATGAATCTTAAATGTAAGTTGGTTTAACGGGCTAGGGGTTAACCCGTTAAACTAACTTACATTTATGATCTTGGTTTGCAACCAGGGAAGGTTACAACCATTACGTATGTCCTCAGATCAAATAAAAAGTACAGATGGAACGTTGCAAACAACAAAGTGAAGCCGGTTCAAACTATGCCTTGCCGTTTATATACTAGGTTAAATGCTCTAAGATAAAAACACAATTACATGCGCACACGTACAACGAAACTACCCCTTAGCTTGTCAGTTGAGCTTTAATATTTGATCTGTGAGCTCGAATGACAAGCTAAGGCGTAATTTCGTTGTACGTGAGTGCGTGTAGTTGTGTATTTGTACGGCAAGGCATAGTTTGAACCGGCGTCACTTTGTTGTTTGCAACGTTCCATCTTGATCTTGACTTTTTATTTGATCACTTTTCATTTTCAAAGCAGTAATTATTATTTTTCAAGTATAAGGTGTATTGATGCCTGTAGGTACCTACTGACCTTAGGTACTGACTAAGTATGTAGGTAGGTACTTAACAATTGCTCAATTATAATCTATGATTTAGATAACAACATTGTACAGTAACATAGTAGCAATAAACATTGATTACAAGTTTTAAATGCTTTATCTCACAAACTTTTATCATTTAAGTAGGTACTTACTTGGCATTTTAGGACACCTAAGATAAGATTCTCAGACAGACAGACAATGACTTTCACAATTAATATTACGCAAGCATGCTCAAATCATTAAAAACGAATATTGTACATTATTTATACGGATTCGGGGGAGCGACAACGGAATCCTAAGGATGGTTTTCTGAGAGGCCAGACTCTGAGATGCTGGGGAGGGGGGAGAGTCATCTATCTTCACGTGACGAATTGACACTGTTGCAATAAGTTGACTAACATAGTTTTAAGAACTTTGTTACTAACAACTATGGGCATGTAATTAGACTGCAATAAATGGATTTTATTTATTATATTACAGATTACAGTAATAAAAACAATACTTAAGCCTGCAAAAATATTTAATAAACGATTTAACAAATTCCTTAAAAATACATGTTCTGTACAAGATTACGGCAAAGCCACGATTTTTGTCCGTGACCACCTTCACTCTTCATCCTCGAAAAGCATTTGAACCAATTCCCTCTTGGTACACTGCAAGCCCTCCAACCTCTGCACTCCTTTCCAACGGATGATTGTAGGGATGACTATGAGGTTCAACTGGTGGTCTGTCTTGAAGGGGTTAGCGTTATCCGTCCAACTGCAAGTTGTCACAGGAGTAAACTTTTGAGGAAGTTTACCCAAAGCAGAAAATGTGGCGTAACCTATGACACTATTTCTCCGCTGGACGGGAATTAAAAAGGCTACACCGTTCTGTCTGTTTTTTTCGTGGCCTAAGAAATAAACGGCAGCCTAATTGTGTAAGTGAATTTGGCAAAGGAAACAATCTGGTTCTTTCCCAAAAACACACACATACTTGTACATGTACATGTTTTTGGGAAAGAACCAGATTGTTTCCGTTGCCGAATTTAGGTACTTACGCAATTAGGCTGCGGGCCGGCAGCGTAATTGCGTAAGTCAAAGGGTTTGACCCCATGAAAGAGAATGACAAATACTCTTTAAACAATTAAGTAATTGGCAAAAATTATTGGACTCTTTCGAAAAGAGTAGATATCTTCGCGTCTGTTTTTTTTGCCCATTCCTAAATTTTTATAGAGTACTAGCTGCTGACCCTTGCGACTTTGCTTCCGTCAACTGGCTATCTATCTATCTACCCTACCTATCTTACCCTACCTGCCCTACCTACCCAGCTACCCTACCTACCCTACAAACAAACAAACTCTTCAGCTTAATAATATTAGTTTAGATGTTGATAAAACTCCTTTGCAGATGAACAAATTTGATTACTATAAAAAAAGGTTATAGTGAGTCAATCTTAAAAGATAGACATATGCCGTCGCGGACTTTTTATTTAGACTTTTGAAGAGGAACAATTCTATCAGACATGATATTTGCGTAACTTAAACCGTTTACGCAGCGCACGCAACGGAAGCTCTCAAAAAGGAATATTTTTTTCCGTTTTTGCAACATTTTTCATTTATGCTCCGCTCCTATTGGTCGTAGCGTGATGTTATATAGCCTATAACCTTCCTCGATAAATGGACTATCGAACACAAAAATATTTTTTTAATTCCAACCAGTAGTTCCTGAGATTAGCGCGTTCAAACAAACAAACAAACTCTTCAGCTTTGTAATATTAAGAAAGAAAGAAAAATATTTAATATTTTTTTAAGTAAATATAGATTTGTCATACTCTTTCATGGGGCCTTTGCCCAGCCGAATTCACGTACTAATTAGGCTGCTGGTCTCCTACTACTCCATGGTCGGTAACCAAATTCACACCGTGCGCCGGAAGCAGCACGGCGCCGGTTGCTAAGTTGTTAGCGTGGCGATTGTTCTCTATTCAATGCTACTTTTACTACTTATTCTTGAGAAAATAATGCAGTGGTTGCCCCTAGCATTCTGCGTCAGTCGTTTTTGGGACTATTTGAGCCCCAAGGCTGCTGAGACCTATTATGCCTGGTTACTCAAGCAGGTGAGTGGTTATAACACCACTGCCTCATTAATTGTCTAACAGGGAGCACCACGGCGGCTGAAAGACTGCTGTCCCTGGTTGCTTTAGTGTAGTTACAAACTCCCGGAGCGTACAGGTAAGGTTCGACTGGGGCTGGCTAGTTATTATTGTCATTCTCCTGTATTACTCCGTATCATATAACAGCACTATGGTATACCTACTTAGGTACTTACGTAATATTGTCACCAGCATCGACGAAAGCAAATATAATGTCCTTTTTCAATTCACTCAGGTATGTCCGTACCATAGGCTCAGCTGGAAACAAAGATTTTTGACATCAACAAGGATTACACCTATTTATTACTAGCTTTATCCCATGGCTTTCTTAGCCTGTTTTAAAGTTATCATGAATATTTTTCCAGGATTACGTGAATATTTTGTCGCGAGTGAATGTAGTTTCTGGCTGTAAAATATTGTTTGCAGTTGGATACGTAATTTTAGAGACAACCTTTCACAATACTTAATTAGTAAAATTACAATCTATTTACCAATCTTACCAACTTCGCACCAACTGCACCAATTGTGGCCATCATCATATTTTGTACCAGTGAAAAAGAAATAAACATCAGGCCCTTTATCTGGTAGCTTACCAATAAACTCGGTAAATTGACCATAATTTTCAATATTTTCTATTGTGCTCATTTAGTTATTTTACAAAAAGATGATAAGCAATAACAAATCAATTATGTCATTAGATGATAAAATACTCTTTTTTTGGTAAATGCTAAACTTTTTTACAAAAAAATACAACCAACTTCCAAAAACACTACAAAGTGAAAAATAACTTCAGTCGGTTGTATTTTTTGTAATTTTTTTTTTATTTTTTACCCGACTGCCAAAGGAGGGTAATGTGTTTATCAGTCTATGTATGTATGTATGTATGTAAGAATATGTATGTATGTATGTTTCTTCCACGGCGTTCCAGAGACCAAACGCGTTGGCCGATTTTGATGATTCATACGTCAATCGATGCGTCATAACCCTGCGAGTGTCATAGGCTACATTAAAATTAGACAATAGAAAAATGGCGGATTTAGTTGGGTGCCTTAATGTGGGTGATTTTTTTTTTCTGCCATACCCGTCGTGTGGGGTATCAAAATAAAGGGTTTAAATAGGTGATTTCAAAAATATAACACTTATATGTTTAAATGTACCTTATTCGAAAAAAAACTAACTAAAAAGTTATAGATAAAAAAACTTAATTCAAAAAACCCGACTGCTTCAAAAGCGAACTAAAAAGTCGTAAACATGGAAAAAATCATGCTGTGCAGTAGGAGGATACATATTCGCGGGCTGGCTGACCAAAATCGGTGTATCCTCCACCTGCACAGCTTTTTTTCTCTTTTTAGGTGTGGTAGGTACCTACCTACTATATTGTAGTATAGGTTTCTCCTAACTTCTTGGCCGTCTAGAGGTTGTCTACAATGGCTGCGCAAAAGTAAATCTCATACAAAAACAGCACCGATCCATGCCTTGCGCATCGGAAAGCCAACTTTAGGTCGGCCCAGAACTTTAAAATACCTATAAAGCCCCAAGTGATGCCAGCATAGATTAACCGAATAACATGAAATTTAAAGATAACCGGTGGAATGAGAATAGGTATACCAGGGTGAACTGTACACATCTGCGTACCCCTTTAGAGCGTACTGGCGTGATGTTATGTGATGAAATGATGTAAAAAAAGTAAACAGACATGCGATTGCAGCCCGAGAACATTTGCCGTCGTTTATTGACGAGTGCTGTTGTATCTCCGAAGATCTTCGTTCTTTACCAAATTAAAATGGGACCAATTCGGGAACAGACTCTTTTTCAAACAAAATCAAAAAAATATTTTTGTAAATCTGTCTATCAATTGATGGAGAAATTGGTAAACATGCAAACAAACCTTTTTCGGAAAGTAGTTTAAAAAGAGGTCTAAATTTTGGATGCATTATAGACTCCTCCCATATTATAAGGGGTGTCTCAGAATGTTTTTCGTTTTTGATACTTAAAAAAAAGGTACTAGAATTAGTTAAAACTCAGTTTAATTACTGTTGAATTAATGAGCAGTATTGTAATTTTATTTGTAAAAAACGAAATTAAGTAAATTCGCACCCTCCTCGTCCTGACACTCGTTTGGCCTGCAACTAAAATTTTCATTATTTGTTTCGTCTGTGAGTCTTTGCTTGCTTTTAAACATTCAGGTTGGGTGGCACTAGTTTGTAAACTTAACTTTTTAAGCAGCTCTATAGGAGAACATCAGCAAGCGTTTAATCTGGGCTATTTGGGCTGCCAATCACGTCAAGGAATAGTCGGTCCCTCACTTTTTGGCGTGTGATTTAAGATTTTAGTTCCAGGAAAATTGAGTGTCAGGAAGTCAAGGATGCACATTTACTTATTATTGTTTTTAATAAACAAAATTGGAAAACTGCTCGTTAATTAAACAGTAAATAAAGCGAGTTTTAACTTATTCTATTACCTTTTTTTTAAGTATCAAAAACGAAAAACATTCTGAGACACCCTTTATTATTTTACTCTGCATTATACAGAACGACCGATGATTCGTGGCCCACATAGACTAATATATATAGATGTGGCCCGTCTGAATCTGAACTGTCCATATACCTACATAAATTTCTCTGTGATATGGACATAGGCTTTGCGATGCGCAATATGCGCTGCTGTATTTGTATGAGATTTACTACAGCGCAACCACTTGGCGCTAACTTCAGACAGGCCACCACTCATCGGTCGTACTGTACATACTCAAATCATTTAAAATGTATGTTCTGTTCTACTAAAATAAAAGAATAAATAAGCTTGCAAAAATATTTAATAAACACCTTCCTTAAAAATATGTGTTCTATACAAGATTACGTAAAATTCCATGATTTCTCGCCGTGACCACCTCTACTCTTCATCCTCAAAGAGCATTTGAAGCAATTCTCTCTTAGTGCACTGCGAGCCCTCCAACCTCTGCACTCCCTTCCAACGGACGATTGTGGGGATGACCATGAGCTTCAAGCGGGGGTCTGTCCTGAAGGGGTTAGTTTTTTCTCTCCACCTGCAAGTTTTCATAGGGGTAAATATAAGAGGAAGTTTACCCAACACCACTTAAATGTGGGTACCAGCTATTTCAACAATATACTTATACTAGACATACGAAGAAGTAATATATTTTCAAGATCATTTAGGGGAAGACAAATTCCTGATAGCAAGCCCACAATGTTTTTAACCCTTCAAAAATAGGAGCCGGTTTCTCAATTTCTCAATCTTTTATTAATTAATTTAGTTTGTTTTTACATCTTATACTACTCTGCTAATTACAGTATTTTATAAGGGTCTTTATGTTAACTTCAAACAGCACTATGAAATACTTACGTTATAGCGTCACCAACATCAACATAAGCAAATATAATATCTTTTTTCAATTCATTCAGGTATGCCTTCACAACAGGGTCAGCTGCAAACAAAGATTTTTGACATTAACAAGGATAATCTATTTATTACCGTTTTTTCCCCATGGCATTGCTTTCACAGCCAGTCCCATAGGCATCATGAATATTTTTCATATTATTATTCTTTAAATATTATTCTACAATAGAGTAGCTTTCTGGCAGTGAAATAAGTTCTTCCAGAGTAGTTAATTTTTTTTACCCGACTATGGCAAAAAGGAGGGTTATGATTTTGACCGGTATTTGTGTATGAAAGTATGTACTTATGAGCATTTGTTCCCTCATAACTTCTAAACTCCTAATGAGAATTTGACAAATGAGTTGTTGTTGGAAGCGTCTTGTTTTTCCGCTGGTTATAGGCTATGTAACATAACATTAAATTGAATATGGCTCTAGGGAGCACGAAGTCAACAACAAAAAACTTTTATCGCCCCCACCCCATTATGTGTGGTATCATTGAACAGGGATTTTAAAATTAAGGTAGAGTTTGATACATCATATTTTTGTCAAGCATGCCGTTTGCAAGTTATATCCCATCAAAGTCATGAAAACTATTTTTACCTGACTACGGCATTGCAAAGTCCACTCTTGTAACTTATGCATTATACATGACATGTAAAACAACAAATCCTAAACAGAAAAAATGTAATGTGGCTTTGCAAAAACACCAAAATACTTAAATAACAAAATAAGTTCAAAAACTAAAACCAGACTACTGAAAAATCACTCTCTGAAAAGTATGAAAAAAGAATATATTCTCATCTGAAATTTTTATGTACAAACTATTCTGTAGAGGATAACCGTGGTTGTATGCCACCTAAAGTAACAAAACAATACATTCTGCGAAGTGGCATATGACCACAGTTATCCGCTATGGAATAGTTTGTTGTAGTTTTTTTTTTAAATAATGATTGTGAAAAAAAATATTTGAACTAATATCATACCCAATTGGCAGTACATACACCAACTCTGGCCATTATCTTTTTTTGATCCAGCAAAAAAGAAATAAACATGAGGCCCTCTGTCTGGTAGCGTAGCAGTGAATTTAGTAAATTGATCATAATTTTGTATATCTTCTATTGTGCTCATTTACACAGAGAAAATAAAACTATGTTGTATCATTTATTTAATTGACAAAAAGATGCTATCACAGGATGCTATCAAATTAAAAGTCAACAGACATTAAAATTCTCTTATATGGCATATAAAAGAGGTCTGATTTTTGATTATACGACCTCCTTCTATGCAAGTACTTAATTAATTAAATCTAGAGGTTCCTTATTTCAAGTATGTAGCAGTAGACGACAAGGATTGGATATGTAGTATCTCTAAGTACCTAGTCTGGATTGGATCAGTGTCATATTAGATATCGGCGGTGTATATGCAATTAATTAATCTAATTTAAATAATTTAGGAGGTCTTAGGTAATTTGAGACTGGGCCGTACCATCATTACAATCGCTACACCAACTTTCCCCGGACGGCAGCTTTGAACCAGTGAAGCATAGAAGAACCGGACGACTTTTTGGATCTTCTATAGCTTCAGTATATTTCGCAAACGCTTCATAACCGTTCAATTCAACTATAGTCACCACCATTTTCAATAAAATTAAAAACACAAAGAAGTTTGATATGACCGGCACAATCAATAGATAACGCAATGCACAATCAATGGTATGGTCAATGTGTAACTGGCTGGCTGGAGTAAACTATACAGTTGAATTGGTATTGTTTTTTGTTTTGATAAAACAAATTGACAGCTTGACTCAGTATATAATAGTCATGGTATAATAACATACTCCGTATACTTCGTCTGGTATTCTCTTCCCAGGATGGCCTAAGACTACGTCACGATAAGTGTTACCATTGACTGTCCTTTTTAGAAAATTTAGGTACTTTCTCATGTAGTTAATGAAAATAAAATAAATTACTAACTAGAATAACTATTTAGTAACTCATGTGATTCATCTATTTATTGTTAAATTTATTTGTATATTGAATTATTAGTTCATAATTGCTTTGTTAGGATAAAAATGCATTTTGCTCGGGTAATTCAATTACACACAGTGGCAACATATCGAATTGACAAGTGTCATACTGACAACTAGCCATTTCGTCGCTATTGTCGTGTCGCTCACACCTATAGCGTTGTTTCGCTCTGTGAGCAAAATACTGTGGCTCCCAAACGTTTGTGCTGAACCCGTGAACTTTGATAGATACACAAGAAAATTTTTTCGTTGTTCCGTAAACTATAAAAACAGAAGTATAAAAGGTGGTGTAATAAGGTTTTTTTATTTTCCCAATGAAGAGACGCTTTCTTATGCGTGGCTTCAAATTTGTAACTAAATTCAACTAAAATAACTGGTATGTGCCTTTCTACATAATATTTAATTTATCTACGCGTTGTAAATTCCATAATTTAAGTCATAGTTGTGTCAATACGTCTTTACGCCCGAACTTATTAACCTAACATAATTCGTTTTTGACTTATTTTAGTCAAGTTAAGTTTAGTGGGTTTTCGTCCCGAACTAAATAAAAATACTAATATGCAAACAATTGAAAAAAAGCAAAATAAATAAATACAAAAAGTATCAAATAAGAAGATTTAAAAAAAATTATAAATATGTTGTACCTATTGTAATATTTTTATCTTTTTCCCCACTAAAAAAGTTTGAGAACCGCAACGCAATCGATGACTTAGTCTTAGGCCAATCACGTGACCCAGCTGTCACGGGAGGAGACTACCTTGTCTTATTATACCATGATAATAGTAATCTTTGGCTTGACTTGACTTGCTTGAGTCTTGCTAGACTTGACGATTCTAGTTTTATTTTCTCTGTGATTGATAGGGAAGGGAAGGTACGTATTTACGCGACCAGGTTTTTACACCAGGTATTTGCTTGCTTCCAAGTACGTACACCAGGTACCAACCCGAAATACTTGCAAGACTTCAAAGTATTTTATACGGCTACTCGGACTGACTCGGACTCGATCCGTCAGGGCTCGACGCTCGCGGCTCGGCCGAGTCTCGCTGATTCGTGACGTGGCTTCGGCCGTCGCGCGATCATGCTCCTTATTGGTAAGGATCTACGGCACAATTTCGTATGCAAGTATTTTTACTTTAATGGTTTGTCTTTGCAAGTATTTATTGATTGTGCTCCTTATTAATAAGATGTTAGGGTTCAATTTCCTATGCAAGTATTTTTCTTCCAACATGGCTCTTGGATGGAATAGAAGTAGAAACTTTAATCGTCTGTAAGTAGGTATTTATTTGTAAAGGCGATTGTGCTCCTTATAGTCACGTTTCAATTTCCTATGCAAGTATTTTTTATTCCAACAGGGCTTGGCATAGAAGTAGGAAGTTCAATCGTCTGTAAGTAGTATTTAGTATTTATTTGAAAACGCGATTGTGCTCCTTATTTATTAACATTACGGGTCAATTTCCTATCCAGATACAAAATACTTAAAGTATCCCGAGCCCTGGTTTTAGGACCTGGTTTCATAAAGTAGACGTACTTGCAAGCCCTGCCCGGCGAGCATGGCCTACTGTGACATCGCTTAAGTCACACTTTTAATCACAGTTTGGGCGATAAACTCATTTTGTCTTAAATGCTAGCACGGCGGCGTGAGATATTTTCTTGACTTGTGGCATAACTTCTTGACGTATTTTTTTTTCTTTTTCGGAAATTTTCCAATTTTATTGCAGTTTCGGTTTAACCTTGGCCATAAAAACCATTTATGTTCTGAGAAGCATAGCCCTACGACGCACTGTTTCCGAATTATGGGCCTCCGTATCTTATTTTATTCTGCATAAAACGCTCTATATTTAAAATGATATCTCGAAAACGGTATGTCCTAGGCAAAAAATAACCAAAATTTAGCCCCCCCCTTTGCTACCCCCATGTTAGCAGCATCCCAACATGAATTATAAGTTTTTTTTTTTTTACCTTGCTTGGTTTTCGACTTGAACTACGGTCATGACAGATAAAAAGTCAAGTTATGATAAAAAATGTCATGTCTTACAATTTGTCTTAAATGCTAGCACGGGACAACGATGTGACATTTTTTTTTTTTTATCTTCTGGCTTCGCACGGTTTGTGCATTCAGCCAATGTCACGTCAGGTGGTTTTTATTAAGTAATAAAGGTAGGGAAACCAAATTTAAATATATATAAGTTAAATTTAACGGAATTTAGGAAAGGACGGATATTGGATCAGTATATTTTAATGGTAATGGCGTAACAAATAAATAATGAGTAGATTACAATGAGGTAAATTACAGCTTAATATTATTTAAGGTGATGAATGAGACTATACATTTATACACTGGAAAGCTATTTGTACAAAGTAAAGAAAGTATTGAGGTAGGAAAAGGAATACGAAGGGACAAGAGGTCACAGAGAAAGGAAGAACGGTCAAGTAAAGGACAGGAGAAAAATATGTGATCTAAGTCACCTACGTCTGTTCCACACGAGCAATTGGGGTCGTCAATGATATGAAGTTTGGCAAGGTGGGCTGGAGAGCAAACATGGCCCAGTCTTAACCGTATTAAAATGGAAGTCTCCACCTTGCCAAACTTTGCCCTGCCAAACCACGGTTTTTCTGGAATCTCGGGTTGGATAAAAGACAAGTAACGGCCTTTGGATTTGCTGCTGATATCCCAAGCTACCTTCCACGTGTCACGGAGAAAATTCTTTGGCAGCGTCTCGAGGTCATAGCTAAAGTTCTTATATGGAACTAAGTCCCCACATTGCACCGCGTCACCAGCAAGTGCATCTGCTACATCATTGCCATTAATTCCAGAATGGGCTGGAATCCAGGCAAATAGCAGTGTGTTACCCTCAGAGATGGTTTTGAACGCAAGTTCTCTTATTGCATAAATTATAGGAGACTGAAATTTGTGTTCGAAAGGGGATTTACTGATGGCTAGAAGAGCACTCTGTGAATCAGTAAAAATTATAATTTTTTTAAGCTTAAAAACACGTGAATATTCTAAAGCTTTTAGAATTCCAAAACATTCTCCAGTAAAAACAGAAGTCTCCGGAGGCAGTTTGATTTTTTGCACAATTTTGAGTTGAGTATGGAAGGTACCAACCCCTACACAACCTGTAGGAGAACGCTTGGCAGCATCCGTAAAAATATGGTGGCAGTCGGAATGTTCAATCAGAAATGTATTAAAATTTAAATGACAATCGGGATCTGACTTACTTACGCAGTTATATTTAATACTGGGAGTGAACAGTAAACTCTCATAACTATTGTTAAATAGGGGAAGTTTATTTGAACGGTGAATAGGTGAAGAAAGTGAGAGGAATTTTTTATAGCTTTCAACTAAACAAGGAGCACGTTTATGGGACCAGTAAACTGAAGATTCAAATTGAAACATTAAAGATTCCAGTTTAGGAATGAGAGGGTGAGTTGAGAACTGAAGAATCCGGAATAAATATTTATCAGACAGGTATTGTCTTCTGAGGCTTAAAGGAGCTTCCCCACATTCGATTTGTAATGCATTAATGGGACTAGATTTCATGGCACCCGAAATAATGCGTAATGCTTTTGACTGGATTCGATCCAACTTTTTAAAAGCCATAACACTACCAGGTTCTAGAACAAACAATCCATAATCCAGAATGCTTCTGATGATTGCGTTGTAAATGAGTTTTAAAGAATAGGGATGTGCTCCCCACCATACACCTGAGAGGCATCTGAGCATATTTAAGTGATTTTCGCATTTATTAATAATAAAGTCGCAATGAGGAACCCAGCTTAATTTAGAGTCAAATATTACACCTAGATACCTGAATTTATCTTTAACTGGAATAAGCATTCCCTTAAAGAAAAGGTTTACTACGGGAATAATTCTCTTCCTGGTGAATAAAACAGCCGCGCTTTTAGACGTGGACAAATCCAAACCATTTAAATATAACCATGACTCTAAAGTAGATAAAGCAGAATTTATAGCACAACTAGCTTGTTCAACAGATTCACTTGAAGAATATAATAATAAATCGTCAGCATATTGAAGAACCTTAACATGACTAGATAAGGAAGAGTCCAAATCAAAAGTGTAAATATTGTAAAGAAGGGGACTGAGCACAGAACCCTGTGGGAGACCTCTCCATACAAGATAGGTGACATCATGATCTCCAATTAACATGTTAACAGAGCGTTCAGTCAGGATGTTAATAATAAAATTCGTCAAATTCGAGGGAACCTCCAAGGCTTTTAATTTATTTTGTAAAACTGATAATACGACATTATCATAAGCTGCATTAATATCTAGGAAAACTGCAACAGTGGATTGGTTATCAGAGAAGGATAGCCGAATATCGGATGAAAAAATACTTAAGCAGTCAGTGGTGCTTTTACCTTTTCTAAAGCCATATTGTGATGCCGCCAAAAGGCCCTTACTTTCAACATACCATTCTAGGCGATTCTTAATTAAGTGTTCTGCTAATTTCATCAGAATTGAAGACAAAACTATGGGTCGGTACGAGGCAGCATCCGATGGAGTTTTATTTGGTTTAAGGAATGGCAACACCATTTGACGTTTCCATTCAACTGGGATGTTTCTTGTAATCATGATAGAATTAATAAGTTCTAAATAATAATTGAGGACATTGTCATTCAAATTAGCAAAAAAGGAATACGGGATGCCATCAATGCCCGGCGCAGAATCCTTAGTTCTATGAATAACACCCTTTAATTCAGTGAGAGAGAAAGGAAGATCTAGCGTCGAATGTGTGTCTGAAGTGTCTTGGTTATTAGATAAAGATAAGGGAGACAGGATAGGGTTAATTGCCTCAGGTACCCAAGGAGGAGCTAATTTATCTAAAAAGTCACTGGCTAAAGAATCAGGAATAGGAGAAGGGTTGTGGTAAATAGACCTAAATCTACGAATATTGCGCCAGACAATCGTAGGGTGAGTATTCGGTGAAATTGATGAGCAAAAGTTACGCCAAGATTCAAATTTTTTCTTCTTAAATATTTTAGAAGTTTCATTAATTATTTTACTTACGGTTTCAAAATTAATATCAGACATATCATGGTTATAGTTAAATTCAGCCTCTTTACGTTTTTTAATCAATTCTGTGCACTCTGAGTCCCACCATGGAGGTGAAGGAATTGTGCTCATGTTGTTATTTTTTACCGGAAAAACTTCATCTGCCGCTGCAATTAATATGTGTGCTAAAGCTTCAGCACAACTATTTTCATTGCCATCAGCAATAACAGGCAAGGTGCAAAGTTTTCTGTCAACAATGTTTCTAAATTTGTCCCAGTCATTAGTATTTTTATTAGGTAGTTTATGTTTTAAATTAGATCTCCTTAATGGTGCCTTTGGTTTAGAAAGAGGATAAGAAATGATTATTGGGAAATGGTCACTACCATAAGTGGAGTTTAGAATATCCCAAGTTAATGAAGAAGCTAAGCTTGGTGAACAGATAGAAAGATCAATTGCACTTTGGTTCTGATTGGGACTACAACGACGTGTAGCAGCTCCTGAGTTCAAAATGCATAAATTATGTAGGTCTATTATATCTAGTAATTCATCCCCATAACAAGTAGAAGTCGAACAACCCCACAATTGGTGATGACAATTAAGGTCCCCCAATATTAAGAATGGCTTTGGAAGAAAAGAAAAGAGATTATTCATCTCTTGCAGAACTGAAGAAGAAGGGTGAGGAACATAAATAGAAACAAGACAAGTATGATGCACTTTAATAGCTACAATTGAAATATCCTCACTGTGAGGAGGTAATGTAATAATAGAGAATGGGATAGAATTCTTGATAAGTATAGCTACTCCACCATACCCATCAGATCTATCCTTTCTAATGGTTAAATAACCATTGATTTTAAAAATATGATTAGGTTTGAGCCAAGTCTCTGCAAAGGCAAAGGCAAATGGCTCGTATTTGTTTAAAAGATGTATAACATCACTCTTTTTGTTTATTAGACTGCGGCAGTTCCACTGGATTATTTTGGATGTGTTGTCCATTATGAATGGATTGAGATTCATAGAAAGATGAGGCTACGTTGGACGGTGAAATATTGAACTGAGAGAGAAGATTCTGTAATGCAGAAAGAAAATCGTTTATAGAAAAATTTGTGTCTTTGATTTCATTATTATGATTGTTAGAAAGAGCACAACCATTCGATGGCTGGGGAATATTAAAATCCTTAATGATGGCATTATGAGCCACTTTATTATAACCTTGTACAGATTTAGGAGGGGAATTAGGTTTGAGAAAGACCGTCTTTTTATAGCTAGTTGAAGTAGGTGTTTTATTGCGTGAATAGATTGAAGCAGAATTTACAAAATTTTTGGAAGGCGAAGATAAAAGTGCATCAGCATATGATTTTGTTACTGGGGGATGAATTTTAGCAGCTTCAGCATATGATACTGAACTTTGTGCCATGTATGTTTTAATTAATTTTTGCCTCGAGAATTCTGGGCAAGACTTATTAATAGCAAAATGTAATCCAGAGCAAAGGCAGCAAGATGTACTTCCTTGTTCTTTGTCGCAACTGTCTCCAGAATGACCTTGGCCACATTTATAGCAACGGGGTTTAGACCTGCACTGAATTTTAGTGTGACCAAATCTACAACAATTGTAGCACTGTATGGTGGGGAAAATGTATAGCTCTACAGGTAAAGCATTATAGCACATAAATATTCTTTTTGGTAAGACCTGCCCGTCAAACGTAACAACTATGGATTGGGATGGTTTCCAAATGGTTGAACCATCAACAATAGTTTTAAAATTGAGGCGTCTGACTTTTAAAATTGGACCGCAACCAATTGGTACTGATATATTATCAATAACTTCCTCCGGAGACCATTCTGCAGGAACACCACGTACTAAGCCCATTCTAGTAACGTTAAAAGTTGGTATAAAAGCTTTAAAATTATATTTTTCGAGACTATTGTGAGTAATGAAGGAATTTGCTTCAACGAAATTAGAAAAGGATAAAGAAATCTTATTGCGCCCGATTTTTTTGACGCTACCATTAATAATGTTATGGAAGGCATTACTCTTTAAAAACTTGCCAAATGTGACTGGGTGCAATGTCGTACTATCATCTGGTGAAGTTGTTATTTTTTGAACATGAATTACAAAAGGCGCGCTGTCCGTTTTATCATAGGATTTTCGCCCTATCTGCGTGGGATTAACCGTGGAAGGAGCGGGAATATCATTAGGCAATACATTACTTACTTTATTTTCTAAATGGATAGGCGCAGATTCCACAACTTCAGAGGAGTTTGACTCTATACAACCACAACCCGAAGACTCGGAACCGTGATTTTTACGGGTACGACGACGTTTATTGCAGTGCTTACAAACTTGCACGCGGCTTCTTTTTAAATTCATCACACACCATCAGTGTCCATACCCGATTCATTTGATTGTACTGTGACAAAAACACCGGCCGGGGGAACAAAGTCCCCCGGGTCCGGCGGGTCTTTCATCCTTACACGCTAAAGAGAATTGAAAAAACTTACCACTACCGAAGAATGTACAAAACTAAATCTTAACTACTACTACTACTGATCTAATATATAATTGTGAACTTTTTCCAAATAAATATCTATTATATACAGGTTAAAATTTTGTTTAAAATATTAATCCAAAAAATACGCGTTCGCCAAGTTGAAAGTTTCCCGCGCTTTCAATAATAACCGTTGCTAATCCACGATGTGACATAGTTTACAGGCGCGACTTGCTTTTCTTGTTGTTGACTTCATAGTGCGACATAATTAGAATAGACGACCAAATAAAATAATACGTAAAAAAAGTATGCCGTTCATACAGCTAAACAACTTTTTAATTTTGTTGGGAATAAATTAATATTTGACCCACGACCATAGACTTTGCACACTTTATTTTTCTTTGTTTGTTTGATAACATATTAAGTGTTTTTTAGAAAGATATAATTATTGTGAAAATTTTAAATATTACTAAAAAAATATAATAGCTTGGACCAATACCGGTGGGCCCCTATTTTTTTTTATTTTAAATGTTTTGGTGAATTTTATTTACGAAACATTTAAAAATGTAGAAATTAAGAAAAATATGGCATTTATAAAAAAAAAAATATAAAAATAAGAACAACTATAAAAAAAATTACAATAATGAAAAAGTAATAATTTAAAATTAATTATTAATCCTGTAACATTTCAATTAATTAATAAGCATTGATCACCATACACAAAATAAATTATTGCCATTTGGTGCAGTAATTAGAAGGCAAATATTTTTTTTTTCAACTATAAAATTTTATCACCACCTCCGAACGAAAGTGATACATTTTTCTAAATCATCTGTCAAAATGTGACATTTGTGACAAAATGGGTGCGCCCGTATTAGCAATTAAGACCCGATGAGTCCCAAATAAACGTCAGGAAATTTTCTCACGCCGCCGGTGCTATTATTTAGGACAAAATGGCGTTATCGCCCAAACTGCGATGAAATGTGTGACTCAAGCCATGTGACAGTAGGCCGTGCTCGCCGGGCAGCAACAAGAAAGGCATGTTGCGCCTTTAAAATATGTCATATGTTTGACCCGTGCTAGCATGTAAGACAAATTGTAAGACATGACATAATTTATCACGTCTTGTCACAAATGTCTTGGGTACGCCCATGCTCGCTAGGCTGGTATAACGATTTTGCAAGTACGACCCATGTCTAGTGATTGACGATGACGTTGACTGATTGTGACTATATTATTTATTATGTCTATGGTGACACAAAGAGAGTTGCGAAAAAGTGAGATTTAGAAAACCGTGAGACTTGCCAGCCAGCTGAAAACGTGAGAAATCACTGAGATTTTATAACACAAATGTTTCTCTCTCTGGGGTTACTTTTTGAAAAAACGCGGTTGCATCATTTCGGAAACATGCTTTTTTTAAAAAACTCTTGACATAAAGACTCCCAGGTTGTAGCTATCAGGAAATACTGACTCCGGCAGAGAATTCCAAACCTTTTCTGAACGCATAATAAAATTACTCCCAAAATGTTTGGTGCATATGCATGGCTGGGATGTCTACCATGTAGCGATGACGCATCGCCGTACGTCTTGTAGTCCGATGATGGAACGGGCTAGGAGGAGTAGGTGGAATAATTAAAGGACAGGTTATCTAAGGTTCATGCAATTCGAACGCACCCCGAAATTTAACCGATAAATACCGACAAGCTGGCAATGCAGCGCCGATGGTCAAGGCTCTGGAGCCTAGACACGGCCAGTATCTCATTGCCGATGAGCCTCTTGGCCTGTTTTTCGATCGAATCTAGCAAATGCATCAAGCTGGTATTTGGCAGATCTATTCCAGAGATGAAAGCAGAACCCCGTGCATGATCGAACTTGCGCTTGAGTGATTAGCAGCATAGAACTTGACCAGATTGGGGTGATGACCCCATTCGGAGTCTGCCTTCAAGGACAAATACAAGTGCCCAACCATGGCCTCCCGCAGCCTAATTGCGTAAGTAATTTCGGCAACGGAAACAATCTGGTTCTTTCCCAACAACACACACATACACAAAAAAGTTGAATAAAGATTCAACTTTTTTGTGTATGTGTGTGCTGCCGGAGAGACCGAATGGCCCAGTAGCACGTTTTAGCAACAGTGCTATCGTCCGCATACCCAAAAGTGCCGCCGGGTTTTAGCAGATCGCTTAGTACTCTGGTGTATATATGTTCTGTGGTTTAGTGCAGCAAGAATAATGTTGCTGAGAGTACCAACCCCTGAGGGACCCCGCCATTAAGAAACCAGTAGGTCCGACGAGCGGTAACCACTCGAATGGACCGATCCCTCTGGAAGTCTGCAATCCAATCGCACAGACCATTAGGCAGACCGAATGAAAGAAGCTTACCAATAAGATTTTCATGCTTCGAGATTTCCAGGGAATCGGCGAGCACCTCCCCGTGCCTTTCGATGGCCTTACTCCAGATATGAATGGCATACGTGATACGCTAGAAGATCCCCAGTTCACCGATTTTGGCGGCAGCCATATTGGGTCATTTAGGATGTCGTTACCTTCTAAGTATGCCAGAAGCTTAACTGCTCAACTCGAGCACCCGTTCCGCAATCTTGCAGAGGATGGACGTTATTGAAAAGCCCTCCCGACAGCCGTTGTTGGGCACAGGCAGAACATTAGCTTGCTTCCAAGCATTCGGCACTTTTTCAGTCTTATACGAAAGGCGAAACAGGCGTGTCATGATCGGAGACAGTTCAGGCGCACAGGTTCTCAGAATAATTGCCGGTATCCCGTCGGGGCCACTAGTTTTTTTCACGTTAAGGTTGCGCAGCACCCTATGGACGTCCTTTTGATGTATGCGAATGTCCGAGATAGTCGTCTCGCATCCATCAGGAGATGGAGGAGGCCACGCGTCACCAGAATTCATACGTGAAGATGCCGCAAAAAGAGAGGCAAACAAGTATGTTTTCTCCTCAGCGGAGTGGGCCAGTGTACCGTCGGGATTCTGCAATGACAGCAGAATTAAGTTTGATTCAACCGACTTAGCCCGGGACCAAAACGCTTTACTACCAGTTGGGTAAGAAGCAAGTTTGGTCCCAGTTGGGCTTATGTGGTCAAACCGAGCCCTTCGCATCACCTTCTTGCATGATTTGGCAGTCATATTGAAGGCTCTCTTCCGCTGAACCACGTCGCTTGCCTTGCACGTCCGAGCGTCGACCTATACCAGTGATGCCAGGTACGTCTCATTATTAAGCGCGTCGGCGCACTCGGCGCCAAACTATGACCGGTCAATACTTGACATTGCTACATCGGAGAAAGGAATATAGTACTCCATTCCCTCACGCAACACATCCGTCACGGCGTCCGCGCACGACGAAGGATCAGCCGAACAGAAGCAGGTAGGCTGCCAAGGATAAGACGCGAAGAAAGAACACATCACGTCCCAATCAGGTGGTCGTGCCTCTTGGGCTGGGATCGGGTGAGACACGTACCGACACGTGTGCCAATCAACATCCGGCATCCTCTTTACCCCCTGGGCCAGCTGCACAAGCTTTCTTGTCTCTTACCAATTGGGTGGAACGGTACCGCTGCTGTGCCGTATCAGCCGCCTCACTTAGGTATTCTGGAGCCTGGTTGTCTCCTGATCTCTGCTGTGCGAACGGTAGACACAGGCGTGGACAATTTTATCCAAGGCTGTATCCACCATATCCCACAGCACGGAAAATCTGCACTCTAACTGCGTATCTGTTATAACAGCACAAAGCACACGCCTTCCTTTTACTTTTGGTAACTCAATATTCATTGCGTGTTTTACGCTGCCTAGTAAACGGTTTTTTAAAATTATGAAGCAATGCATGCAAGGGAAACAATCCGTACCCTACTCTTTGAACTTACATAATAAGGGTGCTGGAGTCCTCAAGGTTACGGAGACGCCGATAATAGATGTCGTCCCGGGCATACATGCATACACTCGCGCGTTTTTTTTAAAATTGTGCTCCGGGGTAAACCGCAGGGTTATTACGTATCTTTTGCAAGAGCAAAACGATAGCGATCAAACGCTTTATGTCATAAAAGTCGGCATTACCTGCAGTGTAGGTATGGTAGGTCCTACACAATCGTTTGCTAATCGCTCGCTCTTTGTCAAATGCACATAATTAAATAAAAAACCGCCAACAACTCTAAAACTTTTGCATGGAAGATTAATTATTGCGCATAAATCGCTATCTTGGCCAAGCCTGCCGGTGTATGTTAGGTACGTCTGACACATCTGACACGTCTAACGGACATCTGATCTGCATCTCCGAAAGGAAAAAGAGAGCCGGCTTATCAGTCTCCAGGTTATGATGGACTGCTGTGATGAAGGACTGCTATTTATTAAATATTTATTTCATTTTTTTTTTCACTAACAGTGTGAGTATGAGTTTGGAGTGCAGACGTCTGATGCTCGTGAGATGCACTTTGAGTGGGAGGGCGTACTGCCGCTGTTGAATTTTAATCTTTTTCATATATTTACGAGTAAAGGAAAGAGAGGAGAAGGAAGTGAGGTGAGGTTCCACAGGACGCCATCATTGAAGGACTAGACTGGAGACTGAAGGGACGCCCAAGCCGCCCCGGGAATGTCCATCGGGACCTCTCATATAGTGGCCAACCGACACGATGATGCATTCGAGGCTTTTTCGTCAGTTGGCGGGATAGCCTTTCATGTGTGGCTGGCACACTACTTGGGCCTCCAACTACCTGCGGTCGGCCAGCAGCGCACAGTGCCTCGGAACCCGCTACCCTCCGCGACCGGTCACCCGATACACCCATAACAGTGCGAGTCTGGCTGGTCTGCCTGCAGAGGAACAGCTATCTCTGGCACTGCAGGCAGACCAGCCGGACGCGCACCGTTAATAACATATACGTATATATAATACTAGCAGACGCCTCACGGTTTCACCCGCGTAGTTCCAGTCCCCTGGGAATACAGAGATAGAAAATAGCATATATCACCCGGGGATAGAGTCGCTTCACAACGGTGAAAGAATTTTTGAAATCGGTCCAGTAGTTTTTAAGTTTATTCGTTACATACAAAAATACAAATCTTTCCTCTTTATAATATCTATGCTCTATACTCTGCCGCTGGCAGAAACTAGCATAATATATTTGGGACCAGTAGGGTTAGGTTGGAAGTAGGAGAGAAGTAGATAAACTTGATACAGAAGAGGAGAGACATTACACTTCATACAGCAATAGATAAAAAAGACTTTTATAGTAGATAGATATAGTGACTATAGTGAGACGTAGATGTAAATAAATAAGTCAATACGCAAGTATCTAAGAAAAAATAAAATCATAAAGAAGTCCAAAAGTGTTTCGAAGGAAAATTACTATAGGTTCCAAACAGATTTGTAAGCTCAGAGACTACCATGATAACATGGTGACGGACCGAACCCAGATTATGTCTATTGTTGAAAATTCTACGATGAACTATATTCCACCAAGTGAAATCATCAAAGCTCTGCATGGCATTGAAACCGATAAGTCTCCTGGGGAAAATTAAGAGAAAATAGCATCACAGTCGAATTGCTACAAGGAGGAGACGAACCGGTTCAAAGGTTCCTAATAAAACTTTTAATTAAATAGGGTAATTAATGACGTCCGTACCCCAGGACTATAGAAGAATGCTTGTTTGGTTTCGTTAGGTCACCTTTTTATGGATTATAATCAACAAAAGCAACTACCGTCCAATTAGTCTGCTCTCTCATATATATATTCTGTGTACAACAAAGAACAAAAATTAGAATGTTAAAAAATTGAGATTAAAAACTTTGTACATAAATTGTCCTATTGTATTTGTATGTTTTATGTTTTTTTGTACAATAAAGAATAAGAACGAGCGCTGGCGCTTGAGCGCTAAACAGGACATAATATTTTAATTACACGGAAGTTTGTGACTGTGTCTGTTACTTCTTCACACTCAAACGGGTGGATGGACCTGGAAGAAATGGACAAAATAAAATGTAATTAAAGGGATATATTATTTTAATTAAATCAATTATTTTTCTATTGTGTCTGCTCAAGGGGTGAGTAACCAGGTCATTAAAATTAAAAAAAAAAGTTTAAAAGAGCAGAGTATTATCTATGATCAACCGATTGTTCCGTTTTACGTGAAGAAAAGTTTGACTTTTACACTGCAATGTTTTCGGTTGTTTACAAATCCTGTGCGTGAACCATCGTTGAATTCTGCGTGTAACAGAGTTGAACATCAAGCCAAATTAAAACGGGTTTGACAGATTAAACGGTTGACAATAAAAAATATTTGAATGTTTTCATGTGTATTTAAATTGTTTTTAACTTATAATTGGAGCCTGAGTGATAATATCTATCACAATGGATACAACGACGAGTATAAAACCTAAGTCAATGGCTGAATTGCTGCCCGGGCTTAGCGGTAGGTTAAAGTTTGATTACTCCCCAAAGCTATGTGTAATAGAAAAAATAAACGTTTTATCAGTTTTACGCTGTATCATCAAGAAAAACCTGTTGTCCCTTGAAAGCTAGGTAAGAAAGCTTGCTTATTATGATATAAACAAAGTATAATTATTGTTTGTTTTTTGTTTATAGGTATCCTGTCCAAAGACAGTATGCAGATTCTGACAGCAAAGAAGCAGCCCCGCCAAACTATTGTACACACTCGAACCGCTGAGAAGATTTTAAAGCCTTTAACTATTGCGGAAATGAGAGCTGACATCTTATGTAAGTAAACAAACAATGAAATTAAGGATGCGAGCTTTTCAATATTTGGAAAGGTCAATAATATTGTGTACTTATAAAACTCTATCAAAACTTATTTCTAAATCCTATTAAGAAATGAACTAAAACTCCATTATAATGCCTGTTTCAGCCCTAAGAGTACAGTCGCCCAGAAGACAGGGGAACACAAGTACTAAAAAGAAAAATTGGAATTCATCAGTTAAAGTTGACAAAACAGTAAGCCACACAGCCAATGGGAAAATGAAATATAATCCAGTCAGAAAAGTGCTTAATTTTCAACCTAAACCTAAAGTAAGTATTCAAATAAACCAAGAGTAAAAAAACCTGTTTGTTTGCATTTTTATATTTTATGATTTGATGAAAACACACAACATTCACCATTTCAATCTTGCATTCCATTGATTACAGACTGTATCCAGTATCAGAGCAACAATGGCTCCCGAATCACCAAAGTTCATGCGACCTGAATTCAGACCCAAGAAGTCCCAATTTACATTACAAGGTAATTTGCGAGTTACAATTTCTTAAATAACTCATAAGATAACATATTTATTCTAATATTTTACAGATTTCAACATCCATGTTTGCTTTTTATTTCAGCTCGTACCAATGTGAGAATAAGTGGCATAAACAACATAGCTGAAACACCAGTTGTGAATAAGCCCGTCAAAAGTCGGATGACATTAGCTAACAAAGAGAATGTCTCACACCAGTCTGGTATTAAAAAGTTCCCCTATGCACCTCCACCAAGGCCTTTGATCAAGAAAAAACTGATCCCGGTTATACCAGATACTCCCATGTCTGGTGAATCTTGGAAGTCCAGCTGTGATGCCAGCTTCTTGCAAAAGGAGAAAGAGATTTATGATGCAGAAGAAAAAACAAAAGCTATAGCAGAGGAACCAACACTAGAGAACATAGCTGCAGTCACTCCACCGGTATCCACTCCATTCAAAGACTATAGAAACATTCAGGAATATTTTAACCACTCCAGTGAGTTAGAAAGTTCTGCTGTCTACCATGATAACACCATCATGAGTTTTGAGAAACCTGCGGACAAGAAAGAGAAGAGCACAAGAGAAGAAAGTGTTATAGTATCATTATGTGATCTACTCAATAAAGCTTCCGTTGCTAACTCGGGGAAAATGAGCACAGAACTTGAAGATTTGTTACAGATTGAAAAACAGACTGAACACAATTTGAAAATGATTGACATCAGCATTGCTGCATTGAATAAAATTAAACAGTCACAATTAACTTCACTGCAGTCTGTCAGGAAACTAATTAATGATAAGAAACCTTGTGAGAATGCAGACAAAACTTTAACAGAAACCAAAGAGACTCCCAAAGTTATAAAAACAGAGAAATTGAGTCCAGAACGAAAATCTATTGTTAGTAAGCCATGTTCAGTTATCAAGTCATGTTCAAAATCACCGACTTACAAGATACCAAAAAAGAATTTGGCTTTGAGAAAAAAAGTCTTTTATAAATCAATGCCAAATGTTACGAACGAAACAATTACGCCAGTAAAGGCTGATATGGGTAACAGAGCTCTAAGCATGTACATGAAAATGAAGGAACAGATGAACTTTTTAAGCACACCTGTCGCTAAGCGAGAGTTTCGTGTGCCAGATACACCAGCAGTTACTTCACATAATTTACAAAAGCAGCTTGATAAACTTTATGATGAAAATGAAAACTAGGAATTCTTCAGATAAAATAAAATAAATTATGGAATAAGATTGTAAAGAAAGCAATAATATTATTATTTTAGATAAAAATTTAATTTAACTAACAACTTATGAATTGGCTTTTTGTAAAGTTTGCGCTACAGGTTGGCTATACTATGTAATCGTCACTCCTACAATTTTATATTAATTTAATATCTACTAATACCAATTTTCTAATCAATGTAAATAATGTTTGTGACTGAAAATTGTGTTGTGATGAAAATTATTTAAATTAAATTCCTTATTTTAGTTAAGTAGCATTTAGTAATATATAAATGTAATTCATTATTATAATTTGTATTAAGTAAACATTTTTGTGTATAAATAAATAAAGATTATATTAAATAGTTTTTGTTTGTAGATATTAAAACTTGTTGTAGGACCTGAAAAAAAAATTGTTTAAGTTTACATTAGTCGATAATTCTTTCATACAAACTTGTCTGGCGATCATAGACTATACACTTACTGGCGATTACTCCACTGTTTGACGGTGTACGTTCGTAATAAAAAAAATATATCAATTTGTGTCATCATTATCTAGTTCTATACGGAAACAAAAAAGTAAAAAAAATAAGTTATGAGCGTCCAAATTTCCCAACTAATTTTAACGCATCTTTGGGCGAAAATAAATACCTTTAGGAAGAAGTAAAATTGCAAAACAGCCAGCATACAGGGACATTACTAGTTCAACAATGCAAATAATTTTATTTTGAAAATATAGATTACGTCATTTTTTCATGATTCTCTCCCAAAGGTATGTTTATAAAATTTTGCGCGCGTTTTCGTCCTAAATCATCATGCATTTCGCTACAAGAGAGATACTACCTATCTCATCCGACAACACGTACGAAAGGGATGGATGCTGTGATGAGCAGTAAGAAGCTAGTGCGCGTACGAATACACAAATAAGGCATAAAAATATTAAATGGATGATGATTTAGACATTTTCTTTTTTATGGTATTTATTTCCGCCCAAAAATGCGTTAAAATTAGTGTTGAAATACGGAACTTACGACGCCCTTGACTTTCAAATACACTATTTTTTTCTTTTTTGTTTGCATACAGGGCTAGATAATGATGATGACAGTGGAGTAATCGCCATACTATGTATGGAAGAATTACTGACTAGGGCAACCTTAAACACCAAAAAAAAAACTTAATTAAAAAAAACCCGACTGCTTCAAAAGCGAACTAAAAAGTCGTAAACAAGGAAAAAATCACGCTGTGCAGTCGGAGGATACATATTCGCGGGCTGGCTGACCAAAATCTGGTGTATCCTCCGCCCGCACTGCGTGATTTTTTCCTTGTTTACGACTTTTTAGTTCGCTTTTGAAGTAGTTGGGTTTTTTGAATTAAGTTTTTTTATTTATAACTTTTTAGTTAGTTTTTTTCGAATTAGGTATTATTAAATAATAAGTGTTATATACTTTTGAAATCACCTCTTAATACCCTATATTTTGAAACCCCACACGATGGGTTTGGAAGATGGACTAAATTAACTAGATGTCACAATGAAAGTGTCCGTGGGCCCCAAGCTAGGCACAGTCTGTATCTTGGTGGCCCCGAGGAGAAAAGGCTGTAAGTAATGTTCTTCATTTACATTTCTCAAAACAAAAATGTAATTAAAAATTATATTATGAAGTTACACAATAAAAATAAATTCAAAATTACAGTTGAGATCAAAGTTAGTATAAAAACGGCCAAGTGCGAGTCGGACTCGCGCACGAAGGGTTCCGTACCATTATCGCAAAAACGACAAAAAAATCACGTTTGTTGTATGGGAGTTTATTCTGTTTTTAGTATTTGTTGTTACAGCGGCAACAGAAATACATCATCTGTGAAAATTTCAACTGCCTAGCTATCACGGTTCATGAGATACAGCCTGGTGACAGACGGACAGACAGACGGATCGCAGCTCTTCGAGTCTCGTTTTTACTCTTTGGGTACGGTACCCTAAAATTAAAATCACAATTAATAATGTGATTAAAAACAGAATTTAAATTAGAATCAAAATAATAAAATCATTAATCAATATTGAGAATTAACTTTTCAAGTTGAAAGTATAAGCCAAACATAAGATCACTCAGTCAATTATAGAAGCAAGGGGAAGTGTGAGGAGAGATTTTTTTCTAATTTGTATCGAGGGCTTCCCTCAACCTGACGAACGAGTATTTGGCCTCTGCTCGTCCAGCAAAATTTAAACCCAGCGCTCTTAGGCCGAGTTTCTCACCTCTAAAATTGTCAAGCACGCGTTATCTGCTGTGATTGGTTGAATGAATTTTCAACAGCCAATCTTATCGAAGATAACGCTATAAGCTTCGCGAAATAAATTACGATTTTCTTAAGTGAGATGTTCGTTGATGTTTTTTTTTCTAATTGGACCCTGTATCTCAATATCCTGGGACGAGAGGTTGCGCCATGATTTAAGGCTTTTGATAATTCATCCTTTTTTGCTCGCCGTAGCAGTTTGACTATCACCGGCCGGCAGGCTTATTACGTATCGTATCTTGCAAGAGCAAAACGATAGCGATTTTAGCGCAATAATTGCTCTTTAATCCAAAAAATTTAGAGATGTTGTCTGATCTGGTTTTGCTCAGCCAGCTCGTAAACATGTATCCTCTGACTGCACAGCATTATTTTTTCTTCTTGTTTACGTCTTAGTTTGCTTTTTAACCAGTCGGGGTTTTTGTTTTTTTTTTATTACGCATCTTTTTTTCGTAGACCACAAACGCTAAACAGAGAGGCTGGTTGTACTCTGCGGTCTTCTGTTTATCCTGCCGGAGCGTATGTACGTGGTGTGCGGTGCTGAAGCCTTTACGGAATCCGCCTTGTTCGGAAGGCTGGAAATCGTCAAACCTGCGCGCGTGACAAATCGTGGATGACTCTTGAAAACAGCTTGTAGATGAAGAGAAGATGAAGTGAGATGGGCCTATAGTTCTTCAGTAGGGTATTGTCACCCTTCTTGAAGAAGAGTACCACCACACCCCTGCACCATGCCTGTGGCGTCCTCCCCTCGAGTATGACGGAATCAAACAGCTTCTGATGGGCCTTAAGGACCGGTTACCCACCTGCCTTCAGGTGTTCGGCCGTGATTCCGTCATCACCCGGCAGGGGCAGCTTTACCTATAGTGCAGGGTGTGCGTAGCACACGGGCGCAGCGCCCTAGGGGGCGCCGAGCACAACTCGCGCGCCCTCTGGCTGCGGCACTTTCAATGATCCACGTAAAAAGAGCTCCCGTTTGCATACATTTTATATGGCAACTAGAGCTCTTCATGTCGAAAACAGTAAAGCAAGGCCACGAGCGATTTTTACAATAGTAACTTTTATTTCAACATGAAATGAAAACCTAAAACCAGTTAATTACAGATTGTTTTGTTTTAGTAGTGAGTGTCGCATCGCTACCAAAGGCGTCTGTTGTTTACCGGCATCATTTAAAATTACACTATTTGCAGTTTTACACCCGGATCTCCGTTCACTGTTGAAAATACAATGTGTTTTGTAAACACCCTGTATAATTCTAAATACAGTCAACTGCACATCATGGCATCCAAAACAGTCAAATTTCTTCAATAGATTTTCAATTGAATCACCAAACAGTAGAGTTTATTATACATTGGGTAAATTTGACAGTTTGTGGTAATGTGATGTTATTCGTACCCATTCCATTTTGACCGCGCGCTTACTAGAGGGCGCTAAGGTAATGATTGCACACGGGCGCTACATAGGCTGGAGACGCCTCTATCACCCGGCGTCTTATTGTTCTTAAGCTGTTTCAGAGCCATCCTAATCTCATACAGGCTGACATCCGGAATGTCTTGTAATGCTGTCGTCGGTAAAGTGTCCGGTCAATCTAGCTCTTGGATCATTAGCTAGATTCGCGACGGGTTTTTTTGGTTGACGTGTAAAACTGCCTATAGAATCTCTCGATCTCCCTCAGAAGCTCCGCAGGCTTATTACGTATGAAACAGCAATTAACAATATTTGCGCAGAGATTGTACAATCATCGCGCGAATATCGCTTTACGTCAAAAAATTGGAAGGCATATTTTTGCGAAATAATTGCTCTTCAATCGCGAATCCGCATTATATATGAGCTATAGCCACACCATAATAATTTTACGACAGCACTGCTAACAATAAAAATCTATTAACTGAAATGTGCATTTATCGCAAGGTGATCGCGTTAATTTCGTATTACGTATGGTTTTTGACAGCAGAGCGACAGCGATCGGCGAGCAAATGTGGCTGTCAAATTGCGATTACTTTTTCCCTTGTTGTTGGTCGATTGCCAATCGCTTGCTGAGTAGGTACAGAAGTTTTTGAGTTTTTGGCGGCTTTTTTCGTATGTTATTTTGTGGCTACTTTAATTATCCGCAAATTAGAATAATAATATAAGAATAAATATTGAAATAACAAATTCCTAGTGAATATTGTAAATGTAAATGACAAATTGGTGTTGTTTTAAGTCTCTAATGTCTACGCAACTGGACTATTTGTTGAATCATTGAAACAGAAGTGATCACGGTAAAGTGGAGGATTTTTTTATATACAGTATAAAAAAAATCTGTGTTGGCTACCTCAGCGAAGCTTATATGTTTACTACTAAATGCTTACAAACACATGAGAATGTGATATGTCCGCAATAAGTATCTTCTATTATATATTTTTTTTATATGGCAAACACCGATGTCGACTAATCTGCCAAAGTCTAAATTAAATTTGAAAAATCTTTTTTATGTTTCATAGCTCAAATACGAGATAATGTAGTCTACTAAGTGATGTTCTAATGCGTTATCGACTCAATTTTTAAAACAATCGACAATTCGAAGAAATTTTAATTGATTTTACACATTGACATACATGTAAATGTACCTATTTTTCTGTTTCTTCTTCTTGTTTGTTTATTATGTGTGTGTGCATAAATGGTTAAATAAATAATAAATAAATAAAATGCAAATATCAAATTTTCACTGTCATATGTACTTAACACAAATTCTTTACATCTGCGAATATTAATTTATCGGAATATTGGAGCTAAATAGTAATCAAATTGACTATTGTAAAAACAGTGTAAAAAAACAGCCTCCACGAAGTGTTGCTCTTTCATAAGCTGGTTAATTCATCAAACGATACATTTTATAAATCATCGGACAGATAAAATAGCTTCTGTTAAAAGTGACTGTAAAAAAAAAAGACTTGGCTTAAAGGCCTCAGTAGCCAGGTCACTAAATTGATCGCGCAATAATTGTACAATTATTGCTGTTCCTTACGTAATAAGCCCGCCGGTTGGCGGATACGATCCTGCCATCATCGGTCTTCAGTTTCGTGAGCTGGCTCTGCCCATTAGACAGTTAACTTCCAAAGACCTTGGTGCCCTTATTCCGCTCAATCACGTCTTTTACTTTCTGTATTAAAGCGGCGAAGGTCGATCCGTCTATTTAGCTGCCGGTGTTCAGTGCTGCCAACTTAGCGCTTTCAGCGCCAGATCTAGCGCTTTTTTTGTTCAATAGCGCGTTCTAGCGCCTAGCGCAAAATCTCGCGCTTTCTGAAACTTGGGACTTTCTTTAAAAAAAAAATAACTTCGCAAACTATCAACATCTAAACGACGTGTTGAGGCAAATTTCATCCACAGATATATATAAATTCAAGTCCAAAACTGATCAAGACCAACCATATAATTCGGCGGCAGAAGCAATTGTAGTAGAATCAGACAATGGTGAATTAATTTATTTCCTTTGTTTTATGGCATATTTATACTATCACGTTATTACTTTATATTATTAACACTAAACAAGTACTTTATTGTATGAAACTATTTTGACATATTTTGATTCAATAAAAAATACGTTTATACGTCCCTGTCTCAAATAGTTGGGCGTTTTGCTTGAATTTGGCGCCGCATAAAGCGTTTTTTTTACAGCGACCATTTAGCGCTTTTTAGCGCGTTTTTAAAGAGCTAACAGCGCGTTTTTGCTTAGACGAGTTGGTAGCACTGCCGGTGTTTCAACGCCGGAATCGTAGATGTGTTTCGTTCCTCAAAGAATTTTTCTTTGTGTATTTTCCATGTGAGAGGGGTTGTTGTTTGCTATTCTACAGGTTATTAAAATAATTTATATGTTTGACATGTGTATATTTGGTTGTTTTATGATATATTTTAAATTAGATTTTAATGATAGCAACTCGAGTTCGGAAGAATACCACTCGTGTCAACTCGAGTAGCAAACTAGAATACAATGTGTAATTACAATTAAACCATGTCCACATCGATGGTTATGGGAAAGAAAAACACTTTCTTATATCTGTGCGTGGCAGTTCAGTTGACAGATGTCAAAACAAAAGTAGAACGATACTTCTGTATTCTCTTTGAAAACTGCTACGTTTGTTGATAAGCGATAACAAAATACTTTCAATATCAGTTTATTCAGTAATTACGTGCAGAATAATTAAATTAGATCATAAGATAGCTTTTTGTGATACTTCAAAGTAACAGTTTCTCATTGAATTTAAGTAAAAATGGCCTTATCAAAACCAATTATGAATTTGTTGGCATCTTATTTACAAAACTTATACATACATCCCATTAAAACTAAAGCAATTACAAGGTATGTTATCAGTAGCCGTATCCTTCCAGAATTAGATATCATGAACCTATTATTGTCCAGATAACATGGTTGTACAAAGTTTGATTCCAAAGTCTAACTTGTTTTGCATTGCATTATTTCCTTGACCTGTGACCAAAAAAGTTGCTAATAATTTGTATGAATAATTAATTTCAGCTGCGTTGTGGGAACAGCCGGCAGCATTGCGTCTCAGTTAGTAGCTGGTGACAACATCAGAATAGATCCAATCTTAGCCTTTGGGCTTTATGGGTAAGTTAACCGATTTGATAATCTATTTACAAGTTAAAAACTAACAACTAGTTTGTAAGTTAACTACTTTTAAAAGCTCTAAACATCCATAAATACTTTATGATCACATCATACTATCTAATGATTGAATGTCCTTCTATATTTCAGATTATTGTTTGGTGGCACAATTCCACATTACTTCTATGAATTCATAGAAAGATTTTTCGCTGAAGAAGTTGTTGCATTCCCACTGGCCAAGAAACTCTTATTTGAAAGATTAGTATTTGCGCCTATTATGCAAGCATTTTCACTGTACACATTGGCAAGGTTTGAAGGCAAGAACCACAAGGCTGCACTGAAACAGCTCCTAGCTCTGTACTTGCCTATTTTAGAAGCCAACTGGAAATGGTTGACCTTATTCCAAGTTATTAATCTAGCCTTTATACCTCCTATGGTAAGTGAAGCTTATTAAGTAAATACTGAACTAGAACTATTTTAATGCATGTTGTTGATTTGTCCTAGTATCCACAGTAGGAATGTGCTGTCTATAGTTTCCAGTCTTTATCTTGATTGAATTCTGTATTTAGTGAGTTTGTTTACAAGTAAGCTAAGTAAGTATTCTAAAATTATAATTTGCTTGTTACAGTTGAGAGTTCTCTTCATGAACCTTGTCGGATTCGGCTGGGCTATGTTCCTGGCCACTAAGAGACGTCAACAGAGCCAGAAGAAGAACTGAAGAAAGAACTTATACTCAACACAAGGTGGTGGATGTTATTATATTCTGTGATGGATGTTGAACATTCTATATACATCGTTTTTTATAAATATTTACAAGAAGTTTTAGTAGAAGTTGTGACTTTGTGGGATCAAGGGTTCACAGGGGCAGTTTGATGACCTCTCTAGTGATGTCAACTTGTCTGCTTAGCTTTGTTGTTGGTACTAGTGTGTGTATGGGACAGTGTTATTTTACTGATAAGCAAATTCTATTCATAATAATACACTTGTTGACACTGTCATACATATAGCAAGGATATTTAAATTAATAATAATTATATTATGCATTTAATGCTTTTACGTTTTTTTTTTAAACTACTCTAAAAACCCTTATGTTAATTAGAAAAGAGTTAAATATAAGATGAAATACAATATTATTGAAATTCTCGTAAGTTGAATTAGCATTTTACAACATTCTTGAATAATTATTAATTACTAGTTATGTAACATTGAATTAGTAAGGTGAGGGCCATTACCTATCTAATCTTGTATTGATAATACTTTTATTGTTTAATCTGTTTGTGTGAGGTATGTTTATAATTTTTCATTATTTGCTAGGCTAAGGGATAAGGATTGGACTAAAAATTATATTTTTAATGAAAAATAATGTTTTTGTATCAGGGAACTTTATTATTTGACCAGAGCAATCCATTATCTATGTACCAGTAGATGTTTACTTCAAGAATATACGGTTTTGTGGAGTTGCTTAATACTATGTCACTAAATTCAAATTGGCAAAATCAATTCTTACGCAGTGCATTAATTAAGATGAGATTTCTCTATACAAACCAAATATGTATAACTTCTGTGTATATTTTGATACTCTTATTAAACTGTTTTTCTGTTAAACTTGAGTATTATTATTGAGTATAGTCATATTTATTGCTTAGTTATTTGAAACAAATAGGCAGTTTCAATCGTTTACAATACAATAACTTACATTGCTACAATAACTTAGTTATCAACTTATCATCTATTCTGTCATAGAGTTTTAATAAATAGACGAAAAAAATCGATTGTAAAATGACTAGTAAAATTAAATTAATAAAATAAATTAGTGTAAATATCAGATGTCAATTAAATATATTGCACTTTATTATAATAAAGTAGGTACTCGGTTTTTGACTAGAGTATTTTAATAAATTAAGAGAATAATTTAAATAATATTACCAACAATAAAAAGAAAACAAAATAAATAATTTTAGAGATCAAGTAATCGTTTCCAATAAGGAATTGATAGATTATGCACATTTGACTAGATAAATAGCTTAATCTATATTCTGATAAAACATCAATCAAAAAGTCGATAATTTTGGCTTAGAGCTACCTTACACGTGGTATGTATTTACAATTTCGACTAAATATTCAAACCACATAAACCTTGTTTTTGGAGTGTGAACATGGAATGTCTATTGTAGTAAAAATAATTTTAAGTGCATTAAGTCGTTGGGCTTGAGTATTAAGGTTTCATAATTTATATGTGTAATAATAACTAAGCGAGTGAGTCGTGAGGGTGAACCAGGTGTTATTCTCAGTTGTCGGGTCGCGGTGGGCGCGGGGAGCGCGACCAGCTGTGGTGCGAGGAGCGGCTGCTGACCGACGACGTCGGCGTCGACGGCGTCGGCCTCCGGTACGGGATGGGCCGCTTGCGCGCGCTGTACGGTTAATGTGTTAGTACAGGCATGGGCGTTAGTATCGTTATATGAGCATGCAACATTTGAAAGCGTTTATGAAAAAAAAAAATTAAACTATTGATTAGAAAGAAATCATGTTAAAATTCAGACTATTTAAAAAGTTTTATTTAGTATTGTATTTTCAATGTTATCTAAACAAAAATGAATTTTAATTTTTTTCTACATTATATTGGTGCAATTAATTATAAAACATGAGTATGAAAGATGCAAAGGAAATAATAACTTACCTTTTAAAAGCTCTTTACAAGAAAAACAAAATATACATTCATAATCGAAAGCTTCTTCTACAGTTCAATCGAATTCAAAATTATACAATTCCTAGCTTCACTACCATGCAGCATTAAAAAAAATAAAAAACAACAAAAAATTCGCAATAAACTTTAATGTGATAAAACAAAATATTCTTGAAACACACTTGCGGCATGTTCTACTTTATAGCACACTGTCTACACCTGGTGAGCGTCATCGTAAACTCCCTTTATGTGATATATCATTGGCACGCTATCTTCTTCTACACTTGAACTTTTTTGGCGGGCATGAAAGATCTATAATGGGTGCGCTACGGAGGAAAAACAACTATTAATTATGTTTCCATTCCAGCAGTTCTCTTACAGTTCATCACAATTATTTCATTTTTGTCTAAGTCCATTTACAAAATCCAAAAAGATTGATAGTGATTCGGGGATATAATTTAACTGTAAAATCAATTTGTACATACAAGAAATAATTATTATCTTAAAACTAGTAGCACACCCGGTTAGCATGAATAGTGTTAGAAGAACGCACACAACTAAACTTGTTATAATGATGCAAAGAGACTGACCAATGAGTGAGTATTCAAATATCTTTCACAGCCAATGGGAATATTTTCAAATACATGATTTTTAAACCTAGTCAGCCTCTATACAGATATGGACACCCAGATTATAATAAGAGAAATAGTAAAGGCTTTAGCGATATATTAAATGAAAGTAGGGCTTAATATTTTAATACAATACATAATATTACTTAAACTAATTCACACTAGCACAATCACTTCACTACTCGGAGCTACTACTCGTGTCTTCAGAACTCGTGCTATATTTTCGCGACTTTTTTCTATAAAGAAAACAAAAACAAAATAGATAAAAGGAAAAAAATAAGAATAAAATGCCATATCATGGTGTTACTAGTGCTTTGGACCCACGTACGTGTATTAGTAGGTATTGAGATCCTCCCCCAATAGATGTTTACCAATATTTGTCAACTAATATAAAAACTATACAAAAGAGTATTTAAAAACGAGTGACATAAAGATTAAATTCAATTGGCTACCTGGGAGCACCTCTAAACATCAAACGTAAATATATGATATTAAAATGGATTATGTAGCTACCATGATACGACACAACAAACGCAAAATAAAATAACAAGCACATCTATTATTCAGGATAAAAAGCGACACACGGAAAAAGTTAAAACACACTGTGCGATAAATGTGACATTCATTTGACAAGCATAAACACTCACAAGATTAAAAAAATATGTTCCAGTACGTATCAAATTCAATGTCAACATTGATTGCACTTACAAATTCCCTATTTGGCAAGAACACAGTGCTTTTAGCAGACAACATAAATCTGTACATTTTTGCTGTCTTTCTCTTTGACCGTCACAAATGGATGACAACGGCAATTGTGCCCAGCACTACGACGCAATGTACGGCTGGTATGACGTAATTTCGCTTGTCATACATTTCTGACTGGCGGTCAAAGGCTGAGGCTGAGATTTATAAAGCGTTCTTAGGATTAACTTAGGAAAGTACAGTAAGATTTTTGTACGAACATTAACCTTATAGCAATAGAATAAGATTCATATTCCCGTTGTCGAATGCATTTCACACTATTATGAAAATTAACTTGGTAGCAATTAGGTTAATAATGGTATGCTTACTGCACTTGGATTATATCACCCTTATTTATAAAAACCTAGACACTGTTTAGCGATTGCTTAGCACATTTTACATTCATTTTTTTCTAAAGAATTTGAATAAAGAATCTGCTAAATAGGTCTGAGATTTGAGAGCTTTATAGATCACAGCTTATAAATACATAGGCCGAATGTGAGCATCGCAAGACGCTATTGATATTAAAAGCACTGTTCTTGTTGTGACTGATACCTCGTGATTCGCCGCCTATCCAAGAAGCTGGGCGAGCCAGCGCGGCGTGGTATGGAAGGCGAGCGAGAGCGCGAGTGTGCGCGCGACTCGGTGGATCTACGGTAATCCGCGTATACGCCCGTCATCGTTCTGATCGATACCGATCGCATGCATTCATCGTATTCCGAGTCGAGTTTAGTGGAAAGAGAAAACGTATGTTAATATTTTGTTTGTAGTTTTTTTTTTTTTGAGAAACAAGCTGTCTCAACTTTCGTTCCGTTTGATATTAGTGGTGGATTAATGTGAATATTCTCAATGATTTTCTTTTAGGCACCTCACGCACTGGACGGCCAGACCACGACCAGTCATGGTCGCAGAAGCTACGGTCGGGCTGCGGGTGGTCTGACTGACGTCTGCGACTGGTCGTAAAGCGGCCATTTGTGGAGCTGCTGCAGTTGTTGTTCTGAGCTCTAACAGTATGATGTGGAAAAGACGTTATTGGATACATCCTGTGTTGGAAATTCGTAACATAAATAGCTTAATATGCAAATTAAGGCCGTGAATGGCTGGCCGCGGCCGGGCCGCGTTCGCGGTCGCAGATCTAGTGCACGAGCGCTCATTGCAAACTATACGTAAGTTGGTCGCAACAACCAGTCGTGCCGGTCCGGTGTGCTGCCAAGTGCGCGAGGTGCCTTAAAGTGGTATGTTAGAAACGACTCATTTCTCGCATTGTGAATGTTTACAAAAATATAAAATAAGCTAATCCTGTAGTGTACCGCTGACTGCAATTAAACGATTCTAGAACTAACTACCGCCAGGTTTTTTTTTTGTAATTTTGACTGTTCTTTAACAAATCAGCCATGGTTATAGTTCTCGCCAAACTTCTGGGCCAACCTAAAGTTGGCTTTCCAAAGCGCAAGGCATGGATCGGTGCTGTTTTTATATGAGATTTACTACTGCGCAGCCATTATAGCCAACTTAAGGGCGGCCAAGAAGTATGGCGAGAACTATACTAGCTAAATAACGCTATAAAAAAACGAGGTAATAGCTCCTATGTCTTAAGGTGCAGGGCGTGAGCCCTGAAAAATGTTTTTATAGTATCGATTGAGAAATTGTAATTCTCGCTAGTATATGTCTAGCTAAACGTCCTTCGTTATCACTAATATAAATATCCAACAATAAAGTTTATATTCCAGTGTGGTACTGATTTCACAAGTATTTCACCACTTATAACACAGTATTTAGTGTCATTGAACAAGAAACCAAAATGAGGCCACAAATAAAACCAATCACAATCGTTTTTAGTTTAGAAACAAAACAAATAAAAACACAGTAAAATTTTATATGTAACGCAAACATTTTATTACTTTACAATAAATGTTGAAATCAAATAGTTCAAAGTAATCAATCACACACACTTTATTGTTGGTTATATTTACGAGGTTGTTGCTGAAACGACGAGCGTGCGTCAATCATTGCAATTTAAACCTTATGTCAATGTCATAAAGTCTAGTGACGCACCCTCGTAATTTGCTACAAGTATATGTGGTGCCACGCCACATAAGGTTGCAATAGCCTCATTTCCCCTTCTACTCTTCGTACGAATTGAAACTACAAATTAACCAATACTTAAGGCCCTTCAGAAGCTGTTTGGTGCCGTCATACTCGAGGGGAAAAAGCCACAGGCATGGTGCAGGGGTGTGGTGGTACTCTTTTTCAAGAAGGGTGACAATGCCCTGTTGAAGAACTATAGGCTCATCTCACTTCTTAGCCATGTCTACAAGCTGTTTTCAAGAGTCATCACGAATCGTCTCGCGTGCAGGTTTGACGATTTCCAGCCTTCCGAACAAGCCGGATTCCGAAAAGGCTTTAGCACCGTAGACCACATACATACGCTGCGGCAGGTTATACAGAAGACCGAAGAGCCTGCCTCTCTGTTTAGCGTTTGTGGACTACGAGAAAGCCTTCGATTCAATCGAGACTGTTGTACTGCAGTCTCTCCAACGGTGCCAAATCGACTACCGGTACATCGAGGTGTTGAAATGTTCGTACAAAAACGCCACCATGTCAGTCCGACTTCAGGATCAGGCCTTCTTGGTTCTGTCAGGAGGATGTCTTCAAGGTTCTGGACTGGAGAGGGCTAGGCATCAACGTCAATGGCGAGTACATCACTCACCTTCGGTTTGCCGACGATATAGTGGTAATGGCTGAGACCATGGAGGACCTCAGTATAATGCTCGATGACCTCAGTAGAGCTTCCAAAAGAGTGGGTCTTAAAATGAACATGGACAAAACCAAGGTTATGTTGAATGCCCATGTTACACCCACTCCTATCAAGGTCGGATACTCTACACTCGAAGTTGTGGGCGACTATGTCTACCTGGGACAAACGATCCAATTGGGTTCGAGAAAGAAGTCAACCGTCGAATCCGACTCGGCTGGGCAGCGTTCGGGAAGTTGCGCGGTATTTTCTCGTCTAACTTATGACAGTGTCCCAAGACGAAAGTCTATGACCAGTGTGTGTTGCCAGTGATGACTTATGGCTCTGAGACGTGGTCGCTTACAATGGGCCTTATCAGAAAGCTTACAGTCACTCAAAGAGCAATGGAGAGGGCTATGCTCGGAGAGTTTCCTTGTGTGATCGAATCAGAAATTTAGAGATCCGCAAGAGGACCAGGGTTACCGACATAGCCCGAAGAATTGCCAAACTTAAGTGGCCGATGGGGCAGAAAGGTTCTGGAGTAGCGACCGCGAACCGGTAGACGTTGCGTTGGAAGGCCTCCCACCAGGTGGACCGATGAACTGGTGAAGGTTGCGGGGATCCGCTGGTTGCGAGACGCACGGGACTGGTCAATGTGGCGACGCTTGGGGGAGGCCTATGTCCAGCAGTGGCCGTCTTTCGGCTGATATGATGATGAACCTAGTTTTTAATTAATTATTGTTTTCGTACAAGTGAAATGTAAATTTCTTTATGAAAGTAAAATATCTATTTTTAACCAGTATACAAAAATACGGAAAAAATCTAAATGAGCTTGCATGTATCTCCCCCTATCAACGCACAAATAACTGAGCGCTGCCGCTCCGGCTTCGCCGCGTTGCAATGAGTAGGTCAGTGTACCTACTACCTCCCGCTTCGTCTCGAGGGCTGCAGTGAGTCGTGTGTGGACACTATGGTTATTAGTATGTGAACCGACGCAGCTTCTGATACATCGACGCATCGCAGACGTAACGCGCCGTGTGGACCGGCTCTAAGGTATCGTTTTTATTCGCGAATAATGTAGACGTCAGGAATCGTTTTTTTTATATTATCTGTTTTTGAAAAATATTGTATGGTAACATCTGTTAATATACGTTTTTGGGGAAATGACCACTACTGCTTCCTTATTTAGCACCAACTACAACTATATTTATTATAGTTAAGTTTTAGTGGAGAGCCCAAAGCAGATGTTTACCTAGAAGAGCGTGTGGAGCGAGATGAGCTGCGTGACGAGCGAGACGAACTGCGGCTACTGTACGACGACGAGCGACTTGAGCGGGACCGTCTGCAACAAACACGAATTCATTTGTATGAAAAACAATCAGTCTGCCCAGCATTTATTCCAACTATGTTCTGCTCGGCTTCCAGTCTAACCGGATTCGGCTGTCTGACCTCCACAACCCAGTGACTGTGTGAAGTAATACCGGTAAGACTAGTGTCAGACCTCGGGTTTCCGACTACCCGTAACAACAGTCAAAGATCTTCAAAAAACGTTGGCGAATATTTTTTATGTCAAAGAGAGCTTTGCTGAACAAAATAATATTGCTTGTAAACATATGGTATACAAAAGCTACACAATATCAAGATAATGTTGCGTGGCTTGTTTTGAATGAATTTATGAAAGTGCGACATTTATTACTTTTAGAACCAGAGTTTCATTTTTACATGAACTTATAATACTCACAACGGATCTTTGGAGACACAGTCTCTGAATTGGCTGCAAGACCCTGTGCAGTAGCGATTTTTGTGTCTGTATATTGAAAGTGAAGATAGTATTGTATAACTGTCTCTTTCACTCGCTTACGTTTGTCGCATCATCCTATCTCGCTTACTCTATGCAGTTAAACTGTTTCTTGCGCAATAGTTGACAGAGCTAATTTCAGAGACACAAAGATTCGCTGTGAATATTTTCCATTCTTTCTTTTCTTTGGCTGTCATTTTGCTTTGACAGTGTTGTTCAATATATCAATAAACGTCCTACTATACAACACCAGTTATACAAAATAATTTTCTGTAACAACCATTGATAAAGTTAAAACCTAATTTGACTTTATCGCTCTTAAGCATTGCCCCTTATAAAAACACTGAAAATTTCTATAATATACTTAAAATGAGATCAACATACCTTGACGAAGAATATGACCGCGACCTGGAGCGCGACGATCGTGAGCGAGAGCGAGACCGCGAGCGGGAACGCGACGACTTGTTGCGTGAGCGCGAGCGAGACGACTTGTTGCGCGATCGTGACCGCGAACGTGTTCGCCGGGACGCAGACCGCGAGCGACGAGACGATGAGCGTGACCAGCGACGCCGTGACGCACCCTTCTCCTTTTCCTCAATCTTCTCCTTCTCCTCAGCCTTCTTCACCTCCGGAGAAGATTCCACGTTCACCGGTGGACTCTTCTCTTTAGAAGGCTCTTTAGCAGGCTCCGGGCTCTTCTTAACTTCTACTGGCGTAGGCGTCGGAGGTTTCTCTTTCACTGCTTCTGTTATTACAGGACTAACACTTTTCGTTTTGGGTTTCTCGACTACTACTGCTTCGGTTTCCTTCGGCTTGGGGCTACTACGCGGGGGCTGCGACGTTGAGGTCGAGGTCGACGGAGCGGCTTCTTCCTCGATCCTCCTCCGCTCCATGGACACTTTAGCGAGTTGCGCCAGTCTTTCTTTCAGTCTATTGAGCTCTTTGATATCTAACTCCTCCTGCCGGTCCCTGTCGTCTAGCCTCAGGAACTCGACCTCCGAGTCATCGTGTTCGCTGGACGAACTGCGCATGCAGACAGCTTTAGGTTTGTAGTTCTCCGCTAATTCTTTGCTTTTCTTCTTCTTGGGTTGTAGATCTGATGGAGACTTGATGTATTTGCGTTTGTCTTTTTCTGGTAGTTTCTCTATGATGTCGCGATACCGCTCGGGACTGCGACGCGCGGGGGAGTAGCTCAGACTGGACGTGCTGCGGCTCTTGCGTGCAGAGCGGGACCTCGACCTGGGTCTGTGCGTCTCCTTGCGGTCGTGGTGGCGGTCCTTCTCCGAGCGCTCTCTGTTCTCCCCTCTCGTCAGCGACGTGCGGCGCTCCGCTGTGCGACGCTCAGAAGACTTCTTGTTCTTCTTAACTGGCGTCAAACTCCTCCGCTTCTCCTTTTTTGAACTTTTCCGTGGAGTTGGAGATTTGGAGCGACTTGGCGACTGTTTACGTCGTGGCCTTTCTGCTGGTGAAGGAGACTTCCTTCTTGGTTTACTGCTCTCACGTTTGCTTTCTACTGATTTTCGAGGTGATTTCAAGTATTTCGCCGCTTTACTTTTCGGCGAAGGGGATTCTTTCCTCTTGTGTTCGGGAGATGGACTTCGTTTCCGCTGTTCCCTCTGTGGTGGTGATTCACTTCTCTCCTTGTAGTAGCGAGCTTTGTTCTTAGAACTTTTCTCTGATTTTGGTTTGGGTGGTGGTTCCGCCTCCGATTCAGACGATGAATACCTTTTTTCTGATCGGGAACTTTTATGCGATTTCTCTGTATCTTTCCGTGACTCTCTGTTCTTGGAACTCTTGCTAACAGGTGACCGTTCTTTGTATTCAGGGGAGATATCCCTTTTTTCCCGAGAGACACTTCGGTCCTTCTTTCTTCGCGGTTTCTCATCATTCGTTTCCCTATCTTTTCGCTTCGGCAGCACTTCTTCGTAACGGTCATGATTGTTTCTATTATTCTTTTCATATTTGGCATCTTTTTCTTTACGGGGGTGTGAACCCTCACGTCTGCTATGTCTAGAACTTGGAGATTCACTTCTCCTGGGCACCCTTCGGTCATCTCTATCTTCTCTATGATTTTTACTATTTTCTCTGATTGATTCTTTCCTGTTATAGTAGGTGTCTTCGCGGTTTCTGTATTCTGGAGAGGAGCTCTTCCTTCGCCTTTTTTCCGGCGGTGGGGAGGAGCTGGACTCTCGAGTGTAATTTTTCTTGTTTCTTTTGTCTGTCCTGCTTTTGGATGCGGGTTCAGACTCGGACTCGGGGGAGGAGCGCTGGCGGTCGCGTTTGGATCGCTTAGAGCTCTTGTGTCTGTCGGACTCCACCGAGGGCTCCCGCCTCTTGTTCTCTATCTTGGTGATGTAGGAGCGCTGGCGCCGCTCGGGCTCCCGCTCCTGCTCCCGCGAGCGGCTGCGCTCGCGGCGCCGGTCGTTGTGGCGCGCCTCTCTCACGGGCGACTCGTCTCGCTTGTCGTACTTCTTGCTTCGCTCCTCGCGCTCCCGATCTGCTTTTCTGTATTGGACAACATTGTTCCTCTCTTCGACGGAGCGATCCCGTTGCTTCTCTTTCGTGTATTTCACTGGGGAACTAAAAAACACAAGCATTAGTACTGCGATGCTGAAACTAAAAATATAATTACAATATTAGGAGCGGTCTCACCTGTCACGGCTCGATGGTTCACTGCTGCCGCGTCGTCGGCTGCTCGACTTTTTCTGTTCAAAAATTCGACAACAAGCGTAAAGATCATGGTTCCAATAGACGGGCATACAACACCAGTGCCAATACAATAGACTATAGTGGTAATGGCAAATAAACATATTACACTAAAAGTTACACGAGAAATCCTTCAGGGGCTTCTAATGAACCGGATGAAGAATTTCAATAAAGGAACATAATAAAAAATATATCACTTGTACACATGCATTCTAATAAGGAATAGTAATAAATAGAGGCATCAAACAAAAGTTAATAGTAGAAAATAAAATTATACTTAAAGCTATTGATGGAAGCAAGTATAAATAAACATGTAATCTGTTTGGAGGTGTATTACTCTGGACGATCTCTTAGAATGTATCCATAACATTCTCGAAGTGTGAACTCAAAGTAGGAAATAAATAATCATATAGATAGAAGGGAACGGAACGGAACAGAACATATTGATTGGTTGGCACCGGTGCGTTACTCGCTTATTATACTGATGTTAGTAACACATTACGGCTCAACATAATTAATCATAAATACATGTAATACACAAAAATCAAATGTAAAATATAACACTTCGGTAACGTACCTTATTTAACAAACGGTGGTGGTATTGTATACCATTTAAACATGTGGAGCATCCTTAATTAGTTTTGGGTAAATGAGAAGAGGGAGAATGTTATGGATTAGTTACATTTTAATAATCAGACAGTCTGGATATTAAGAACTGGTGCGTGGTACGAAAACGTGCTCTCGACCCTGAATACACGACTATACGTCTAGTCGTGTATTCACATTGACACAGAGCCTTGTTGAGACAAATACATAAGATTGCAAGCGATAATATAGCGGTCGTGTTATCACAGGTGTGTTCGCAATCAGAGCACGTTTTTGTAGCACACACAGTCGCGCAACACGAACAAGTTTAAACCACCATCTGTTTGTAAGTACTACACACCATGCATAAGGTAACTGTGCACACTTGGACCGCACATCGTATGTAACTCATGATCTTGTGTTAGTCACAAATGCGATAGTTAACAATGCATTACCAAAATTATCACGGAGAGAACATAATTTTAGTATCACCTAACATAGTGTCTTACGAGTGTTATTGCTTTGTGATATACTTACAGTATACGTTATTTCTTCAGATAAAGATGGCTATCCTATGAAATGATGCACAGTTAAACAGATAATTTTTACTGGCTATTTCTTGTATTTACAGAAAACAAAATAAAAAATGAGGTAAGAAGACAATAACATTAAAATAATAGGTTTCGTGTGCCCCACACGACCGCTGGAGGAGCGTTTACATGTCGCGCGGTACGACCAGCTATGCACATCGGAAGCTCGGAAACTATAAGGTAATGGAAACTGCTGCTAGAGTTACTTCGACAGTTGAGCGATGCAAGAGGGATGGACACAGGGCCGTGTGAGGAAATTATACACAAACCAAAATTCGTAAAGCCAATATTTTATGCAAAGGAGGTGCCGAGAATGTCATATTCATTGTATCAGGCCAATGTGTTTGTAACACATTAACAAAAAGTAAAGAAAGCAATGTGCTACTGGAGCTATCGGTTGTTGCGAAGTCACTATAACATTTTACTAGTATACTGAAGGATGGATGTCTGAGAGGCAAGTGGTCGAGCTGGCGGCACGCGGAAGAATCCCGAGTTAATCTAAACGAGGCATCGTGTGGAATATATTTACTAGTCAGCCCAAAACCCCCAAACACGGAGTAGTAACGTTAGATCTCAAGAATCAAAGATTATGTTTTAAATATTCCAAGATCAATGTGCTTTAAAGCAATCACTACTTCTCTCAAAAAAATTAAATTTGTTGTCATTAAGATTAAAATTTAAAAAACAAAAGTGAAAAAAATGTCAACGCTAAGAATTTAGTTCCAAATGAATTTGTAAACATGTATTGAAGCATAGGTTCCTTTGAAGCAAAACAAACATAATCTTTGAACTGCAGCACTCCTATCTGAATAGCTAGAGTATGGCATCGACATAAATACAGAGACTAAGAAGATGTGTTAATTACCTTCTTTTTCTTCTTCTGTCGTTCATCCTCTGAGCTGCCGCTGTCGCTGTCCTGCTGCCCCTCGGAGCTGCTCGAACTCTCGGTGTCAGGAGACTTGGAGCGTTTCTTCTTTTTCTTCCCGGACTCTTGTCTGAAGACGAATAAATATACCATAGATATCTCAACATGTACCGAAACCTCCTTATTGTTGGCTTAAATTGAAAACAGCTGTGTAATTTAAGATGGTAATTATTATAAGGTTGTATAAATAAGATTACATATGAATCGTAATGTGGAAATCAATAACAGGATTTAAATTGGATATTTTCAATGTTTTGTGATTTATATCTTTGCACTGAATAACTAGGTAAATATTACATGTCGTAAAAATCGTTTCAAAAGTTAATCTTTCTCTATGCGCTGAAACAGAGCAATAAAATAAAATCTTTATCCGAAAGGAACATAAAAAATAACGTGTTGTTGAATATAATAATAAAAGTTTATATTTTAACTTCATACCATACCTATTCATGAAGTTCCATAACATCTTTCTTTCACTGAAATGATGACCAGACAGTTTTGATACTTGAATTCATATAAAAAAAGTTTTTAAGGTTGCTCTAGTCGACGGCACGAACTATTTTGTGCGCGGGGTTAAAATGCATGCTATCTCATTCAGACAACACGTGCCAAAGAGATAGATGCTGTGATGAGCAGTAGGAAGCTAGTTCGCGTACGAATTAGCACTTCTGCAAATTTGTATCGAAATGGATGATGATTTAGGACGAAAACAAGCGCGCGAAATTTTTTTTTATTTGATGTCTAGACTCCTAAAAAACGACTAAATGTATATTTTCAAAATAAAATTATTTGCATTGATGAACTACATCTATCCCTGTATGGTGGCATTTTTTGCAATTTTCCTTCTCCTTTCAATTCTCCACCCAAAGATGAGATAAAATTAGTGTTGTAATATGAGACTTTCAACGCTCAGAACTTATTTTTTTACCTTCATTTGTTTCCATACAGGGCTAGATAATCATAAAAAACATCGTCAAACAATGGACTAATAGCCATACTATGTTTGTATGGCAGAATGATCGACTAGGGCAACCTTAAAGGCAAAGGATAAAAAGTTTTGATACTTGCCTTGCTGACAACCGAAGCGTCACCTGTCTGGGTTCAAATGTAATCTATGAAATTTACGCCAACATTTACAAAAATTATACAAAAAGGTATAAATAAACAAATATTTTGTAGGTGAATAGTTTTGAACAGAAACTTACTTCTCCTTTTTATTCTTTTTTGACTTCTTATTTACAAAAATTATACAAAAAGGTATAAATAAACAAATATTTTGTAGGTGAATAGTTTTGAACAGAAACTTACTTCTCCTTTTTATTCTTTTTTGACTTCTTCTTCTTCAACTTCTTGGTGTCTGGTGACGCACTGAAATAGAAGATCGATTGAGTGAGGATGATGTCAGAATAAAAAAAATCATAACCCTCCTTTTGAATTGCCCGTAGTAGGGTAGTAAGAAAGAAATTTCAATTGATAAATTAAAACATAATAGAGAAAAAGAAGTAATAGGGATGTTTCCTGGGTAAAAAAAAGATAATTCTATTTTGTCCGTCAGTGAGATTATCAAATAATATTGCACTGTCTGTATCGTCGAAATTTTTTGTGTATAGGCAAAAGAAAAATACAATACAATACAACTAAAAATATTGGTCACGTATTTTTCTTTACCCGGACCCGGACGGACAAAATATTTTTTTTTTTCAACATCCCTATTCACAGAACTAAAATTTTACAGTGAGCGCATTGCTTTGAATTTAGAATCCAAACCTGAAATATTCTGCGTTTATACCGAATTCAAGTTGGTGATTTGTTGTTTGTGTTGAATGAATGTGTCCTTCGTTCTGTTTTCTAAAGAGTGTATAAGGTCCCATAAGCAAGTCTATCTAATAACAGTAATAATCACAGACATAAATCTAACTAGATAACGCATCTGTATGAAAACCGAGCGTGCCAATTTTTCACAAACAATTTTAAAACAAATTTACTTACCAATGAAAAAAACATTTCTAATGTCTCGGCCAACTTTTTCTATACATTCTTTGCAGCCTCAATATGGCATATAAAGGCATTTTCTAGATTTCTGTGGAGTTCCGGTGCCGATAAAGCTAAATGAAAATCTCAGATTACGATCATTGATCGTTACGTTTTTTGGCACGCGAGGTACATACAATCGCGTCATCTAGTTTAGATTTATGTCTGTGGTAATAACACATAGAAATAATCCTTATACAAAAGAATAGAAATAGTACAGGCATAACTCATAGCACAAATAAGGAGAATGGAAATAAAGTGTTTTAAATAACTGTCTTCGCCCGCGTGGTAGTTACTTAGAGTAAGAGTATATTTAACCAAGTCATAGTCTGCCCCTATGAAAAACATAAAAAACAGCTAAGCCAAAAATAAATCACACTTTTTTTGTTGTAATTAAAGCTTAATTCAGTAACAAACAGCCAAATAGAACTAAAATAATAGTGGACCGGTTTCTGAATTGACTATTTGGAGTTAGGAACAGGTGTCAAACCGTCCTTTAATGCCAGTTTGTCAGAATTTCCAGGGTAAGTAGATCTTGACAGATTCTCAATTCAGAAAACGGGTATAGAAACAAAAGATGAAAAAATCGAAAATGAAATGTGAACTATGTCTGCCTTCTACAATGGATGTAGGAAAGGAAGAGAATAAGAAGGTAGACCGCGGCATTCCTACCTTCTTTTTTTCTTTCGTTCCATGTAGTGGTGACCTCGGTCAGAGTTGGGCGACCTGGAGATCGAGGACCGCTGCATACGCCGATCGTAGCTCGGCGATATGCCGAACGCATCCCGTATTCGAGAGTTCTTCGCCTCCTGAGCATCCGAGAACGCATGCGTATCCCGAACGCTAATGAACAGTTTCGATCCGTATAAGGCAGATATTACTGGACCTACATATTCTAGCTAGGCAACCCCCAAACCAGCAGACTGATGGGAGAAGGTTCAAGGCTAAACAAATCCAAAGTGGGCCTAAAGTATCTCCCTGAGGCATGCCTAGCTCTATCCCGATACACTTAACAATCTCTTGAAAAGCGTCATTCAATAACAAACAGCCAAACAACGCCAATTCAGAAAGAAAAGAAAAATTAAAAAGGAACTTCTATTGCGTGTACCTTCTACAATGAGTTCTCATCCGAGACTATTTGCCGTCTCCCTAACGCTGATGATCAGTTTCGATCCATATAACGCGGGTAGAATATTACTGGACCTATATATCCTAGACCGAAAAGATAAGTCACGAACCAGCACAGTGAAGTGAGAGGGTTCAAGACTTAAACAAGAGTTGGGCCAAACTATCTCCCTGAGGCATTCCTAGTTCTATCCTGATTATCCCTGATAGACTCACCATTCCCTTGAAAAGCGTATTCAATAACAAACAGCCAAACAACAACGACAATAAAATTAAAAACTATAGAAAAATTAAAAGGAAATGTCTATTACGTCCGCCTTCTGCAATGGATGTAAGAAAGGAAGAAAAAAAGAAGGTATACCGCGGGATTAATACCTTATTTTTCTCTTCCGTTCGGGCGAGTGGTGACTTCGGTCAGAGTTGGGCGACCTGGAGTCTGAGGACCGCTGCATACGCCGGTCGTAGCTCGGCGAGATGCCGAACGCATCCCGCATTCGAGCGTTCTTCGCCTCCTGAGCATCCGAGAACGCTTGCGTCTCCCGAACGCTGATGAACAGTTTCGGTACGTATTAAGCAGGTTGGATATTACTGTAACTACATATCCTAGTTAGCCAAGCCCCGAACCAGCAAGGTGTATGGAGAAGGTTCAAGGCTAAACAAAACCAAAGTGGGACTAAGCTATCTCGCTGAGGCTTTCCTAACTCTATCCTGATAAGACTCACCACCATTCACCGTGAATTTTCCAACTTTCTAGATAGCGAAGAACAGTTCTTTATTGTTATACACACTGACACGACACAAGAAAAGTTAATTTGCCTGTATGGTGTATCTATCCAAAAAGGTGATATAATTATTCGTGTTGTGCCTGTACCCTTTCCAATCTTACCTATGTTTTAGGACCATTTTGTAGGACGTCTTGCTTAAGTATATGCTAATGGGCGTTTTTGGTTGTTTTGCTCTTTTGGGACCTTGAAAAGGAAAGTGCACCCACCTTCTCTTTTTCTTCTTCTTGGGCGCGTGGTCTTCGCGCTCATGGCTGGGCGTCCTGACCAGCGGATACCTGGCCGCTTGGTCGCGTGCGCGCCGCTCCGGGTCCAAGCTCGAGCCCTCCACGAACTGCGGGGAAATGCCGAATGCGTCCCGCAGGCGAGCGTTCTTCTCCTGCTGCGCCTCTGCGACCGCGTGCGTCTCCCGAACGCTGACAAACAACACAATGCAATATGAACGACCACAATCTTAAGCCTGGCCATATCACAATACTAAAACAATCATTTTACGATGGAGATTATGTATGTAAGAATCAAATAAAATCCTTCTAACATAACACATATTTACCTGCACAGCAACTAAGTGCGCTAAAAATAGGGAAACAGTATAATTTTAGCATGGCAATCTCGACCAAAAATCAATATTTTTAATAAAAATAAATCTTGACACTTGACACTGAATACAATCAATGATCTACGCATAGTATATCTAAAACGTGTGAAATCGTGTGTATGTACTTCAATTAATACCTGTTTGTACTGCAAATATGTAACTTTTAATTAAATGTGAAATGGAATGTATATCGCGCGACGGGTGCTGACCCAAATAAGTACAATAACCTATAAGGTAATCGAAAAAACTGTGTGCACACCTTATGACGGATCGCATGGACTTCCTCTCCTCATCGTTGGAGAGACAGACCTGCAAATTGTCGTTATAGTTGTTGCGATCGGTCGCGACACAGTTACAGTGGCAGCAGCACGCGGGGCGCAGACCCTCGAGAATGGTGCGGAGCGCGGGCTCGAGCGCGAGGGGTGGTGGTGCACGGTCCAGCGGCTCCGTGCTAGGCTCCAGCGACGAGGCGCGACCGCGGCGCCCACCCGCCAGCACGGCCTGGAACGTGCCGCGCCACAGCCGTTCGAACACGACCCTGTTATTCTGCGTAGCATCGCGACGCGGAGCCCTGCCCCTTTGCATCTTAATCTACTTACTTAACTAATGGAAGACTTGTTTTCTTAATCCTAATATATTTTTCTTAGACTAGAGCATGGCGGCTGTGCCTGGAAGACTTGTTTGAGCAGAGGAGCGTAGAGGCTACATTCTGAGCGGCCGGCAGCGGGCCGGCGGCGCTACTGCGGCGCGTCGGCCACCATAACAGGAAGCACGCCGACGCGCGCAGCCTGCGCAAACATCGGATACGCGCCCTGTCGCGACTGCCACACAAAGGGCTCTCCCCACACCCTTTTGTGCAACCCTCAAGTAATTTACTCTCATTTGCTAAAATATTTTCGCTTCTTCTGCCGTTCTTATGGAAATGAAATTGCGTGGATTAATCAATTACTGTTAACCTTGTTATTTCAACCTGCGCAGTCTAGTCAAATTGTTATTTACGACAAATGAATAGGCATCCTATCCATTATAATATTCTTGTATATAGTCATCCATATAAGTCATCTTATTAGTAGTGATGTATCAAATCGGATTATCCGCGGTCGCGCCTGTTTACTGACGACATAAAATATCGCGTCGTCTTTAGTTCTATTCTTGAACAGTACGCATGCACACGCTATTGAATAAACTGAACATCTCAAGCAATATTTTTGGATCAATAATACTATTTTTACATTGCAAAATTGTTGGCATTATTTCTGTTCGGCAGTTCATTAGAGTTGTTTTCTTGGAGTAATTTATTCGTTGTAACGTGGAGTACAGCTGTAATTGATGTAACAAACACGTCAGCGCGCTCATTCAATTTATAATAGTAAATCAATCTTGTTGGTAATCTCTGTGCATTAGTCGTGTTTTGAATTTTGCGTATGATACGTATCTATGGCATGTATTTAATGTTCATAGTTCATACAATACCGACGAAATACATTAAATTGTTTGTACTTTAATTCATTGAGAACTGAAAGTAATTGTTTTTTTTTCATAATCTACGAAGAAACACTGCCACCAGATTGAAAGTGTTTTTTTTTTTTCATTTGCACCTGCTAAGAGATTTACGAGAAAAAGTGAACGAAATCAACAAGACCTAGTTTACACAATAAAACACATGTTAGAGTTTAGTTTATTTCCCGTGTTGCGATAACGAAAATAATAAAATGTTTTACAATAAACGCTGACCCAATTTTCTTGATAACCTTGCCGTAAGCCGTGGATTTTATTTTAAAATTTAATGTACCTACTTGTAAGTATTTTCGCAAGCGTATATCGGCCATCAGCGTGGGTGGACACTATGTATGTATGGGGTGAAAAACTGAAAGTACGCTCGCGGTGTGGCAGCACTGTTGAATGGCCTGTCACGTGTTTGCGTTGATATAAAATGAAAAGAAAAGAAAACCCGACCCGAAAAAGGAGATTGACTGAAAAATTATTGGCATCGTAATGTTTTCTTTCCAGAGCTTTCTAGTAGTTTTCACTAATTTAGTTAATTGGTAAACAAAAGAACTTTATGTATTCAACAACTGCACAAGGGATATGCGCGGAAGAAGTCACCAAACTATAAAAATAAAGGAAGGGCCAAAAATCATGGATCAAACAAATAGGGCGATATTTGGGGCTATTTGCAGTAGGTCAAAAAGTAAAAAAAAAAAAAAAACTTCTTCTAATTACGCCAACTATCGCCCTGTTGTTTAGTTTGTTTCACGGTTTTTGCCCATCCTGTATATAATAATAGCTACAGCAAGCTGTCAAATTCAGGTACTATCGACAGTGACTTCCTGAAGTGAGCCAGGGACAGTTTTATCCCTAAGTCTATGTAGTTATAACATCTAGCTTCTACGTCGCTTTTGCACAATTTAAATTGCGTACGCTAAAGACAAGAAAATCATTTTCTTTAAAGATATACCTGGCTAACAGGCCTCTTCCTTTATTCTATTCCCTTCCTTTAGTATAGCGTTTAGTTGAATGAATAAAACAATGGATCCACCGTATTCAGGGCGAAAAACAGAGCACCCTGAAGTCGGTCTAGTGGTGTTTAATTGGGCTCTATTCTGCGCCGTGAATTGAGGGCAAACAATTCAATCTCATACAAAGAAATATAATTTGATCATTAGGGAAAGATTTGCCTACCAACGAGGTTTTTATACCGTGTTGTGGTTGAAATAATTATACCTATCATGTGCTAGCTACGGGACATGAAATATATTAATGGACCAAAGCGTTTTGCGCACGCGATCAAGATAAGAAAGTTATGTATTATGTTTTAATTATTTAGTAACGTGCACAATTTTATAGGGGACACGAACTTGTAACTAAACTCAAACCATTTTGTGGAAAACTAAAACGGGTTTGAGTTGCTTTTGTTAATATTTATATTTGGATATTAATTTCAGCCACAAAAGCGTTATCTATATGTATAAAAATCAATTTATGTTCGTTAGTCTCGCTAAAACTCAAAAACGGCTGGACCGATTTGAATAATTATTTTTTTGTTATGTTCGCCAGAATACAGGGAAGGTTTAAAAACAAAAAAACAAAAAGGTAGGTCAGATAGGTTAGGTAGGGTATGGTAGGGTAGGTCAGATAGGTAGGTGGGGTAGGGTAGGGTAGGGTAGGTAGCATAAAAGTACAATGGACTCAAAAAAATAATGTTTGGTGTTTTGTTACTTTTATGGCAAAACAACGTTTGCCGGATCAGCTAGTTCGATAATTAATATAGGAAGGAAGGGTCCGACACCAACATAGTTAGGATTGGGCAAATGCTGACTAGCATTGATAATGATGAGGAAGGAAGTAGAATATTTGTTTGCGTACTAGCAGAACGAAATCTAATTTAAAACAGTCCTTTCATTTTTACTAACAACTAATAATCGTCACAGTCGAACTCAAGCATCCGAAAATGAGAATTATTATCATCGAGCGTACAATGCGCACCTGTGCCTGATCGCTCAGTGCCAGACTGCCAATCGTAGTGTTGATCCTGGCAGACGAGTCTCATCTCGTGCCAAATACCCATGTATCAGTGTACGAGTACCTATCTTTAGCTGCCTATAAGCAGGGATGTTATGGATATGATATTTTCGGATCTGAATACGGAATACGGATTAATAGTATATTATGCAACTAGTGAATAAAAGACGGATTTAAAGCGAGGGCCACAGATGAATCAAGAGCAAGTGAAGGATTCTAACGGCTGAATCACGACCGTAGGGAGTGATTCTTGATGATTGAATCACGAGCATAGCGAGTGATTCAAGTGTTAGAATCGTGAACGACGCGAGTGATTCATGGCCCTCGATATAAATCCGTTTTATTCAAGAGTTGCATACTATATTTTATACCATGACTTCGAGAAAAAGGAAGATTTAAGCGAAAAGCACAAGGAATATTACGAGTAATAAATAAATAAATGATTTATTACCTTCAAAATTTACATAAAATGTGAAACCCTGACCCCTGAGCTAGGTAACAGCACCTGTGTTTCAGGGGCTAGTGACCACCTCCGTTACGTTACATAATTATAATTAATTTAATACCATTGCAATTAATATTAGAATTACAATCTAAACAAGTATTCAATAAATATCTTAAGACTAAAATATATTTTTTATTAAAATCCAAAATAACAAACTCAAAATTAAAATCGAAGAAGGAGTTTGTGTATCGAGTATTTTTTGCGCAAGGAGGCGCAAGGAGGTTACATAGCATTGAGATGGACGTCTAATACATTGGTGTGTTCCAAATTCAAACACCAAAACAGTGATTAAAAGTGCTTTTTATTCACTGTTTTCAGTGAATAAAATAAGCTTTTTAGAGGGGGAATGGTATAAATATATTATTATACCGGTTTCGAAAGTAGTGGTGGGTTCGAACCCCGGCAGGCGCTTTACTTTGTGTAAATTATTTCATCACCACTGCTCTCAAACCGGTGAAGGAAAACATCGTGAGGAAACCGGCATGTCTTGGAATTAAAAATTCGAAGACATGTGACATCCACCAACATGCACTGGGCCCGCATGGTGGATTACGGTCCATTCCCTCTCACAGAGAGGAGGCCTGCACGTATAACGGACCAAATGCGAGTTTAAGTGCGGAAAAGTATTCCATCAATCCTATCCTATACCGGTTTCGGATACGGTTACGGTAATAAAATTATTTCGATTTATCCGTTAATTTCGGAGTTTCTAGGCTATGACTGAGTCGGTTCGGCCGAACAGAAAAAAAAACGTTTCATTTAGATTCCGCCCCTATCCGAAACTTTTATTTCGGTTTCGGTTATTTCGGCTATCCGATAGTTTCGGTTACGGTTACAGAGCTTCTTAACATCCCTGCCTATAAACACGAAGGCGCGGGTTTCTGGCACGCGCTATGCCTATCCCGCGGCCGCTCCCGTTAATTACGATATACGTCTGTCCGTCTCACTGTTCATTTGTTTTGCGATCGCGTGACTAATAAATTAATGTGTCAAAATTTTGTACGTGCTCGGATTTTATAGCGGCACGTTAGGATTTGTTAGAATTCAGAATGTTTATTAGTGAGCTTTAATGTTCGTTGCATACGCGAGCTTTTTGTTATAGTGGGATGGTGGAATATTTTACCCGACTGCCGAAGGGGGGTTATGCGTTTATTAGTCTATGTATGTATGTTTGTTTCTATGTGGCGTTCTAGTGACCAAACGCGTTGGCCGATTTTGATGATTCTTACGTCAATCGAGTCGCCTTAACCTTAAAGTTGTAAAATAGACAAATGGCGAGTTTTGGGGGCCATATTGTGGAGGCCGGAATTATTTTTTTTCGCACCCTTAGTGTGTTCGGTATTTAAATAAAGGGTTTGAATAGGTGAGTTCGATAGCAAAAACGTTGACCGGATAGATAGACAAGAATATATATATACACTACACAGTGTGTATAAGAATAAGGATATTCGGATATTCATAAATAAAACTGTGCATATTTTGGATGACCTCCAATGAAAACTATATGGGTCTTTTGTAAACTTCAGAATGCTTCCAAGAATCAAGATTTTCATAAGACTTAATGGACTGGAGAAGAAAAGCATAATATAAAGACATCTATTTTTAGTACAGCACAGCGCAGTGATATAATCTATTTTATTGTTTCAGATAAGTACTGTAAATACGCAAGTAGATGCCTTGATATGACAATACGATACTGACTAAGAAATATAGCGTTAAAATTACATATTAATATACTTTGCTCATAAACACATATACATTATACATATAAAAAACACATGTATAATAATTTATTTGCTCCAAATTCACTATTCAAACAACAAAAAAAAACTAAATCTAGATCGGTTCATCCGTTTAGGAACCATAATGCCACAGACCGACACACAGCACAACTCGTCAAAAGTATAAAACATCTCTTTTTCCGTCGGGGGTTGACTAAACAACTTCGATTCTAATAAAAAGCTCCCAGCGGGCCATAAACAACCAAGGCCCACCAGGAAATCCCTAAACCAGTTACGAAGCCAAGTGGACCGCTGTATGCATAACTTAGTCAGATGGGGGTACTCCAATCAGCCACAGTGTAACTGCGGAATCACCCCACGGACGGTGCCCCATCTCTTGTTTTGCTCCTTATGTAAAATGGTGCAGGAGGCACCATGCAAGACCTTGGCGAGGCTAAGACTATGGACTTGGCTTAATACTGGTCGAAGAAAATTTTGTGAAGGAATCATCGACACGAAGAAGAAGCATAAGAATAAGCATCAATTTTTTTTGAATGTCATTAATAAGATATCTCCCAAAACCTTAAGTTCCTTGACTTCTTTTCTTCCACCAAGTCACTTCCCGTTACGGGGTCAGGTTCCAAGTTCTGAGGCTCCACTTGTTCCGCTGATAAGCATCGTCAGTAGATAGACCGCACCTCTTCTTATGCTTTAGAACACATGTCAACCTGGACGTTAGCGTCTAACTCTCCTAAGTTTCCTGTGTTTTATTTAATTTAAGAAACAAGAAAAATTGACGCAACAATTTCTCAACCTACCCTAATAAGAACTACAAAGAAAACATGAAGCAATAAACATTTCCCCAACTTGAAGCAATAAACATTTCCCCAACAAATTAAAGAGTACTGAAGAAAACACAACAGAAACTGTACTATTCATAGCCCATAAGTTAGTTCAGGGAAGTCTATTTCGAAACGGTACAAGTTAGGTCGGTCGAGGCGGAAAATGTAGCAATTTCTCTACCCAAAAAACATAAATGAACAAAGAAAACATAAAACAATAGACATTCCCCCGACTAATAAAAAAATATTAAAGAAAGCACAAACAAAACTGTACTATTCATAGCACATAAGTAAGGTCAGGGAAGTCTATTTCGAAACGGTACAAGTTAGGTCGGTCGAGGTGGAAAATCTAACAATTTCTCTACCCAAAAAAAAACATAAATGAACAAAGAAAACGTAAAGCAATAGACATTCCCCCGACTATTATAAATGTACTAAAGAAAGTACAACAAAACTGTACTATTCATAGCACATAAGTAAGGTCAGGGAAGTCTATTTCGAAACGGTACAAGTTAGGTCGGTCGAGGTGGAAAATTCGATTTCAAGAGCGGTGCCTTACCGTGCCACGGGTATACACGTTTAAATTGGATCCGAATTGATAATTTATTTCGAGGGTTTATTTTCTGGCTGTTACACGATTTCAGTGCCATGTTATTCGCATGTTTTACGCCTATTACGGTTATAAACAGACTGACTATGAATTCTTTAGTATCGTTCCAGTCCAGAGGGGGTAAGTTTCCATGAATATGATATGACGAACTTTTACGGGACCCACTCTGAAGAAGTAACAAAAAAGCATAATTTTCAATGGGTATCAAATAGCAGATAATTCTCTGCCTGACCCTCCGGAGAATGAAGTGTGTATTTATTTCTTGTTTAATGTATAGAACCTTAATGTATACCCCTACCTGGTCTCCCCCATGGCTCTCTATTCTTCTCTATAAAATGTTGCCTACTCAGTTTATGTTAGCACATTTTTTTTCTACAATTATGCCAAAGTTGGTCCCATTGTAAAAGCTTTTTATTGTAATGTTTTTTTAATTACAGGCAGAAATTACTAGTGTGAAGCAACGTTTTTTTTAAAAGAAAATAATTTATTATTTTTATTATTGAAAAGCTCGCGTTTGACCACTATGACCTGAGGCCTTAGTGCGAGTTTTTTCACGCTCTCACTCGTGATAACGTAAACGATCTCTTATATCAAAATGTATACAAAAAAAGAGGTTTCTCCTTACCGTCCCCCGACGGCGCTTACCCAATTTTAATACAAATTGACGATGATTGAATACCACTATGACCTGAGGCCTTAGTGCGAGTTTTAACTTACTCACTCGTGATAACGTAAACGATCTCTTACGTCAAAATGTATACAAAAAAAGAGGTTTCTCTTTACTGTTCCCCGACGGCGCTTATCCAATTTCAATACAAATTGAAGTTTACGTTAACGCGATTGAGCGTGAGTAAAAACTCTCGCACTAAGGCCTCAGATGGTAAGCTATGATGTGGTCGACGGTGAAGCACACTTGCCTAGAAGTAACCTAATCACTCTTAGCATAATGACCCCAAGGTTGTAGCTATTAGCTGTACGCACAATGGAAGTATTCCCAAAGCGTTTAGTACGTATATTTTATATTTTAGATAGACTCGCGCTTGACCTCTATCTCACCTAATGGTAAGCAATGATGGGGTCGACGGGAAGCATGTTTGTCTAGATGTAACTCTTGACTTAAAGACCCCGAGGTTTTAGCTATCGGGAAACACAGACTCGGGCAGAGAATTCCACTCCTTAGCTGTACGCATAATGAAAGTATTCCCAAAACGTGGGATGTTATTTAATTCATAAGTACTTTCACCTCTAAAAAGATTACGAAAGAGTTTAAATTCAACCTGTACCAAAGTTATTACGCGAGCAGGGGCACAGCGGGGTGCTACTTCGACATATTAAAAGTCCTGCGACCTGTCTCCCTTGCCGGGGAGTGGGTCGAGGGGGACAGACGTCATAGCGATCGATATGCAAGGACCCTATAATATCAGTTACGCGAGACAGGTTTTAAATAGTGATGATATTCTGGGCGTGACGAGTTTTGATACTGAGAAGCTCAAACCTGGTTTTTGAATAGAGATTTTTGGGATTAAGAAAGTGTCAAGCCTTAAAAATTTTTGACAGATCTGAGGCTAAAATAGTTTGTTTGTAAATCCAAATTCTTATGTCAGAATTCGGGGGTTTAACCACTCAGCGTATTTTGCAAGAATATGCAGTATAGATTGTACAAAATGTTTCCAACACGTTTTAACTTCCCTTTATCGATCAAGTTCAAAGACCTGTGATAATTTTGTTCCATAACAAGCCCATTATTATGTAAACGAGAACAAAAACAGTATAAATTGGTTTTGGAAAACGGTTTTCCTCGAATTGGAACTTTTCCGATATGAAATATTCAATCAATAAAGCTTACCTGTTGATAACCGATGCAAGCCGACTTAAATCGAGTCGGCAACGAACAAAATGTAATAAAACAACGAAGTATAAATCTGGGCAGACTTTTATTAGAGAACCGAGGTAATTGGCTTACCCGATTACTTCTGTGAGCGGTAAACGTGCCCGTAGTTGACTCTTACTCGAGGGAGTTCTAAAAGCGAGAGTCCGGCAATCAAGTGCTACTCAAAATTACATTTGAAATAGACAACATTTTTTAAACTGGTGTAAATAGGTCTTAAGTGACCCATTTCAACATTCATAGCGAGTTAGAATGAAAGTAATCTATTTAAAACGTTAGTAATCCATTAACGGATAGTTAATATGTTGATTTGTAAGGTTTCTTTCGACAAACCTTTTTTGATAGACCTTGACAACCGGACGCAACATTTTCCTAACAAAAAAGAAAATGTCAACAACAACAACATAATATCACGCCTGTGTTTCTTGAAAGGTTAGACAGGGGTGCAGCCACAGTAGGTACACCCACATTTTGCTAGATATGCTTAAGTCCCATGTAGGTAAGGTGGCGAGTCTGCCGTCATCAACCGGGAATAAACCCAGACTCCGGGACCTCAAATTCCAGATGCAAAAACTCAAAAGTCAGTGACACGAAAAACCTGTTTTATAGGATAAGCCTCCTTACGCACTACAATCCCACCACACTATTCTCAAACCACTGCAACTCCTGAAAGCCAGAATCAACAGTGACGACCACCAGAAAAGCGCCAAGGCAATGAAGCTCGACGAAGTCCCGGAGAAGGAATTAAACTGTCTTGGAACCCGAAAATAATCAGAAAAGAATAACGGAAAGGAAGGAATAGAAAAAAATACAAATTTCCACTTCCTTCCCTACCTCCTTCCTTCCGTTGGCCGCCTAGGCGGTTCGCCACAAACTAAATCGCCCATGAACCGCCTGTGCGTATAAGATGGCGGCCAGCCGCGGTCGACCGCCGCTGTTGATATTTTGTGGTGGTTAAGAGCGGACTCTAGTCAACAGGAATTTGAAAAATAGGTATTTGAAGAAACTATTGCCGTCGCGTCAACTGCAGCTCAGGCTGATTTTACCTACAAAAACTTTGACTAAAAGACGTTTCGTATTCTGCTGTTTTCTTCATGAAAACTGGTCTGATCTAAAAAATTCTTATATCAAAATTTAGAGGAAAAGTAAATCTATGCTCCTATCATTTCCTTTTTTGTTAAAAACTTATAAGTTTTGTCTGAAAGTCTTCTGAACATGGCGGTAAAAACGGGCATTTTTTTCGGATTTTTGGATTGTCATATTTCTTTTTGTGATTATGTTTTGGAAAAAAGGAAATGATACAGGCACGTATTAATTAGACCTAGATTTTATGGAAAAAAATCATTGCTCTAGAGGCATTATCCACGAAGAAAACAGCAGAATGTGTTTGTATGGAGAGTCTTAAGTGCGTATGTCTAAGCGGTTGCATATCAAAATGGAAAAGCGGCTAGCCGCGCGGTAAGCCGCGCATGCGGTTAACCGCTTATGCATGGGGGCTTAGTAAAACTACAATACTCAGCCCAATACCTATAACACGTAACGATCTTGCCAATCCATCGGTTATATAGTTGTCTGAGACAAAGGTTTACCCGATATTTACGAGACAATACACTACTGGTTATAAATTATGTTATCCATGTAGAGCAACTGAAATAGATCGGCACAATTTACCTGAAGTTATATTGCGAATACTGAGGATAATATACGAATATCGGAAACATTGTAACGTAGAGATTTAGAGAAAACTATTTTAAAGATAAAATTCAAAGAATTGCACACACCTCATTAGACTTTCCTGAGTCTTGGGTCCGCCTTCTCTTACAGAGAGGAAGACTAAGTTCTAGCAGTTACAAGAATGACATTGGACAAACAAACAAAGAGTACCAAAAAAACACTTATGAAATTTGCACACGTGTTTAGAAACCCACATAGAGTAACATATGTGGATATTACATACATTCACATAAGGTACAAATGAATGTCTAAATAAAAATGCGCTGATAGATGTGCAACTCTCGACGATAAACCGAACCTTGATAAAATCCAACAGTACGCTTTTCCTATTTTTAGTGAAAACTGGTAAAATAATTGGATAGATGCAAGTATATAATATCAGAAATTGCAAGTGCATATATAAAATTTTGTATGCATGGAGAGAGGCATATTTTACCTAGTACGACAGTTGCAACGTGATCTATTTTCTTGTGTAAGCTCCTTGAATGTATTGATCGAACGCCTATTCAGGTAACCTAGATAGTCGGTATTATTCAAGATTGTCTTCAGTGTAATATCTAGCAGTGATGTTACTTTTAACTTGGGGGTGATTTTTCAATAGACAGCTAACTTTTGTCCGAGGAATAAAAATGGCGGTTTGACAGTTTTTGTATCCTTCCTACTAATATGTATTACGAATGTACAAGTTTTTTACTCTTTCACACAAAAATTACTGCTCGGATTTAAATTTATAGAAATATATCTAGCTTTATCTTTACCCCCATGGGAAAAGGGCGTAAGTTTATGTATTTATTAGCTTATACATTAGAATAAAGGAAACACAATCCCGGGATAAAAGGTATCCTATGTGCTATTACAGACTATAATCTATCTCTGTGCCGAATTTAATCCAGATCCGTCCAGCCGTTTGAGCAGTAACAAACACACTCACTTTCGCCTTTATAATATTTGTTTCATGTTATTGGTAGAATCGCGGGCGCGAATTAGTAAAATATACATAATGTAAACCTTATTTATTCTTCAGTAAAATATTTGACTATTGAGAATTTTCCACATTTAATAGGCTCGCTTACTTAGGCCCAATTTTTTGATACGTAGTTAACCAATGGTTAAATATGCTAACCAATAGTTTTAAATTTTAGTAAAACACGTTTATTCATCAATTATTAGTTTAACAAATGGTCAAATAATTAACTCTCTAACTTATTTGACCATTTGCGATGATAACAATTTAAGAAAAAAACGCATTTCTGTTCACCGTTCTGATTGGTTGAGACCGCTGGGAAACTAACAATCAGATCGCTGTATTTTCATAATCAGAATTTAGTTGAACTAATCGCATTTTTCAGTTTGTATATCTGGGAAGTATGTTCACAAGGGATGGAAAGATTGAAGAGGATGTGGAAAGGATAGTGAATGCAGGGAATAAAGTGAATGGTGCTATACATGCAGTTGTGACCAGCAAGTCGGTGTCTCCGGAAGCTCGACTCGCCGTTCACAACAGCGTGCTGGTGCCTACACTTATGTATGGAAGTGAAGGTTGGGTATGGCTAAAAAGACATGAAAGTAGGATTAATGCAGTAGAAATGCGCTCCTTGCGGAGTATGTGTGGTGTAACTTTAAATGATAGATTGAGGAATGAGGTAATAAGACAACGTTGTGGTTTAAAAGAAGATGTAGTGACTAAAATTGAAAAGAGTATGTTAAGATGGTTTGGCCATGTTGAGAGGATGAATGAAAGGCGACTAACGAAAGGTATTTACAAGGCAGACGTGAATGGAAACGCCGGGAGGGGACGCCCTAGAAAGACATATATAGACCTTATAGGTGATGTTCTTCAGAAAGGCCAAGTGCGCAGTACCCATAACCGGCGTGTGTGTATGACTAGATGTATGAATGTGTGTGAAGCAAAAGAAGTATGTAAGGATCGTAGCAGGTGGCGTTCTGTAGTTTCTGCCTACCCCCATGGGAAAAAGGCGTGAGTTTATGTATGTATGTATGTAATTTAGTTGAACTAATCGCAATTAGTTGCATTGGTGAAATCGGCTCTTAACCTTTGGTTAACTACGGATCAAAAAACTGAGCCTTAGCCTGTTTAATTCTAGTTATTTTTACCTTAATGACTCTCCTATATTAAACTTGATCTTAGCCAACGAAAATTTGTTTTTTTTTTATTATTGATAGGCTCGCGCTTGACCACTATCTCACCTGATGGTAAGCGATGATGTGGTCGACGGTGTAACACGCTTGCATAGAAGAAAACTATTCAATCTTGACTTAAAAAACCCTGAGGTTGCAGCTGTCGGAAAACAGACTCCTGCAGAGAATTCCACTCCTTAGCTGTACGCATAATGAAAGTATTTTCAAACCGTTTAGTGCGTATGGGTGGGATGTCCACTATGTACCGATGGCGCATCGCTGTACGTCTTGTAGTCCGATGATGAAATGGGCTACGGTGATAGGAACGGGCTCTAATCACTAATGGGGCGTTCACAAATTACGTGAGATGTTTAAGGGGGAGAGGGGGTCGAGTCAAATCTCATCTAATCTTACGTTGGACAGAGGCGGGGTCTCGGCAAATATCACACATTTTTTTTTCTGAAAGAAACAAAAAAAAAATACTATTTTGGTCCATTTAATCCAGATTGTACATGCTGAAGATTTAATCTTAAGCGTTATCGTAATACGACGAAGATCATTCACTAATTCGTTCGAAAGAAAACAATTTTATTCATACTTCGACGTTATACATCTACTGATTTTCAAACCACCATATACAGCAATCTTTTTTTTCATTTTACAATAACAATCCAACGCGTTTACGTAAGAAACCCAAATTTTGAACAATCTCACGTGAGATTGGGGGATGGGGTTGAATAAAATCTCACGACATCACCAGGTGGGGAGTGAGGGACAGAAAATTAAAAAAAACACCTCACGTAATTTATGGACGCCCCCTAAGGCCAAGAATGACACTTCCCCTACATATTTTGTATTTACGTCAGTGTAGCCACGGTTATCTAATGAAACAAGTAATAGCCGGCAAAAATTAATTTAACGCTAGTAAATTGGCAATCAAATTAATTAAGCCCGCGATTATTTCGCCCACTTCTAAGCGCTGGATTTTCTCAACGTTATGAAGATGAAAATGAAACTGAAATTTGCTAATTTCATGCATCGGATTATGACTAATTGGATTACCTGGAAGCGATAGGCGTTTGTAGACATTTGTAAAAAAAATTGGCGAATGAAATTATTTTCAGAAATGCTTTAGCAGATTTAAAAGCTTATCTGAAGGAAGGAAAAAGAAAAAAAAAAACATTCTTGTGAAAACCCATAGAGGATTTCCTCATGGATATTCAATAGTTACTATCCTAAGGGCATCTCGTTTCCATGCCATCGCATAGGAGACGACAAAAATTTGTTTGTAATTCACCAATAGGGATGTCTTCTGGGTTGAAAATGATAATTTTATTTAGTCCGTCACGAGGAGCTCGTCGCTAAATAATAACAGCCGCACGGGTCGATCGAGGTTAAGCAACTCTAGACGAGGTCGGTCCGTGGACGGGCGTCCATTTCAACATGCTGAGTTTCCTCCGTGCCTTGGAAAACACGTTAAGCCGTTGGTCCCGGCTGTCATTTGAAGATTTTTGACAGTCGTCACGGGTAGTCAGAAGCCTTAGATCTGACACCAGTCTTGCCAAGGGGTATTGTGTTACCCAGTTACTGGGTTGTGGAGGTCAGATAGGCAGTCGCTCCGTGTAAAACACTGGTACTTAGCTGGATCCGGTAAGACTGGAAGCCGACCCCAATGTAGTTGGGAAAAGGCTAGGCAGATTGATTGATTTAGTCCGTCAGTGAGATTATCAAATAAATATTGGACGTATTTTTTGCTTTAAGAAATTAATAAAAATTGCTAAAGTTACAGCGCATCAAAGTTCAGGGGTGGGGGCTTGTGACGTCACTAAGGCAGTATAAAGTGAAGTAGCGGCGTGACGTCACACGATATTTCAACGCATTATATTGTCGTCACTTTAAGTTTACGTGTCAAAAGAAAAAATACGTGTCCAATATTTTTTATTAATCTACCTGACGGACAAAAACCAAATTTTCAGTAAAATACCCTATTGTCAAATTGAATGCATAGATCTTGGGAGATCTTGAATGATAGCATCCGCGTAACAACTGTGAAAGCATACGTGACACAGGTACTAAAATTATAAACGGAACACTAATGTTCGCATTCGTACTACTAATATACATTTTCATATTTATTTTCGTCGAGCCAATTTCAACTAGAAAATTAATCACGTTTTTGCTTAAATAAAACCCGATTAAGGTAAACTTAATGCGTTAAATTGAATGCTCGATAATCGCGCATTATGTATTTTTTCTCCTTGGAAAATTATAATAACTGTAATAAAATACTTGATAATTTCAACACCGCAGTATGCGCGTGCGCATATGATCTTAATAGTCTGGATGCACGACTGATTTTGCTCGTCTCGGTTTATGTTAAGCAGTAAATCATAATTTTAGCGTGATCATTAGTACGAATTTATTAATGCATTGATTACTTCCTACTATCACTATGATTTATTTCCTCTACAAACATTTTTTTTCTTCAAAAATTATTTTAATATTCTAGAAGAGTTTTCTTTTAAGAAATAAAACTGCACTTGGAGCACTCCCAAATCTCAACAGATAAATAAATAAAAGATGACTCACGCAACTCTCCCGAACTCGTCCTTTGGCACGTCCTTGTCTCCTGCGCCTGCGCCGGTCGACAGCTTCGCTCGGAACGCAGCCACGCGCGCCGCGATGTCCTCCTTCGGCAACCTACGCAACCACACCAGGGACACACTCATTATTCACGAACTAAATATTACAATACAAACGAAAAACCAATAACACGCGCGCGCGGCCGAACGCGCGTCAACGTTTACTTGCAGCCAATGGATTCACGAATGTCTCAGCGACCGCGTACCGACAAGCGCAGATGAAAATCTTATAATAAATTTCTCAGTGTAATACCTACCACAGCATGGTACGCCGAGCCGCTATAACGGCGTAGAATTACTTTTCGAAAACAATAAAACCCGATAAGACGTTCTCGTTGCGCTACTGTAAACTGAGTGCGGACGGGGTCGCTTATTGAATAATATATATCACGAAGGGTGGTTCACGGCACGGTCTCGCGCCGTTGAATTATTGATCGGACTCCGGCGCAGAGGCCAGCGCCCCTAAACAAGGGTGCGATCGAACCGTATGACCTTAAGAGGGGATACTTTCTATTGAGCAAAATAAAACAAGGGATTTTATTGTGTAGTAAATCGATAAGGCAACGTGACCAAGTGAACATGTGCAAGTGCATGCAAAGCTAATAGAGAACTTGCTACAACTCGACTAACAAATGCCGGCAAATTTTACAAACTCGAAATCGTGTTTGGACTTTCGTTTCTTACTAACGGCTGATTGAATGAGGTTTTGATTAGCTGGATATGATTTTCTTCCTATTCCTGCTCCGAGAAAAAGTTACCTTCACATTGCCAAAGCAGGGCGGTTTTATGCGTTAAACGCGTGCAAAGGAACATAGAAATAAGGTCGCAAGACCCATAAAATGTAATTCGAAAAATATTCTTCTTATCGAGTCTTTGGTGATTTAACCGTAGACAGTTTGGCCCCTTTGGGTGTCCACGTTTCAAAACAAATGTTAAATCAAAAGTTTTAAAAAGAGCAGTTTTTGTTTGTGTTCAATGTTCAAGAAGGACACGTCATAATTCAGCTGGCGCCAAGAGTTCGCGTGTTATGTTCATTAATTATTACCGCAGGAGCAAGACATGAAAAGCTTGCGCAACGGGGTAAACCCTCTTTTACTCGTATTTGAAGGGATTGCCTTGTCTCATGGTGCTGAATTATTTATCAACTCGAGCGCAATCGTTGTGATGCGGTTGTCGTAACTTGTTGTAAGGGTTGACAGGTTAATCGTTTGTTCTAGTTTAAGTAATGGATTTATACTAAAATAGAGCGCTTATCTACGGAAGAACTTGTACGGCTTGCAGAACAATCAGGTTCGGTCATTTCTAGGTTCACTAAACTATGGGAACATGCTGGGAGAGATAGAAAACTGGAGGGAAATGACCACCTTCTGTGTGACCGTGATGGTCCAGAAGGCCACCTAGCGGAATAGTGAGAGGGCCGATTTCACTCGGAGAAGAAGGTGGCGGGATTCCGGGGTCGCGGATTCCATCCACCCAGGTGCCCACCAAGTGACTCCAGGAAAGACGGTGGCACTGATCTGTTGTTCACTGATCGACGGTGGCAGACGTGCTGCCGTGCACTACGAGGCTCAGGGGACGGATGTTCCCTAACAGGTCCCACGGTGGCCTTTTAATAGGTCACGGGTAGGGATTACCATTCGTCCGGCTTTATCCGGAAATTTGGCCTTCTATCCGGACTTTGGCCGGCCTTCTAATTTGTCCGGATTTTTCGCTTGGACATTTATTATTTTTTATGTACCACCACGGCTATCCTTTTAGAATATTTTCTTGTTTTTTTTTTACTTTTCAGGTGGCGATTTTTTTGTAGTATGGTTTTAGTTTTTATACAATTTTTTTTTCGTAACTATTAGGTAAATGTTTCGGACTTTTAGGTAAATTTCCGGCTTTTTGTCAAGACTTTTCAATTTTCGAAATGGGTCACAGGGTTCCATTTATGTGCTGACGGTTATCAACGGGTGGTTTTTGTGAGGTAAAATCCCACACTCCCTGGTCTTTAAAAACCGGCCAAGTACGAGTCGGACTCGCGCACATATTTTACTCTGTTTTTTTTTAGTATGTGTTGTTATAGCGGCGCTAAAATTACATCATCTGTGAAAATTACAACAGTCTAGCTATCAGGGTTCATGAGATACAGCCTGGTGACAGACAAACAGACAGGATAGGGACCCTTTGGGTAAAAACGGGACACTAAAAAAGGTACATTATACTATAATGGTGGTGATTTTTTTACGCCTGATTCGTTTTTCTGATCTTTGGCGTACGTTATGTAGGCAATGATATTGTTAACTTGCTATTTGTTTTGCTTATCGAAACTTCCTATGTAGGTACGTACAACTGATAGCTAAAGATTTCATTCACTGGTGTTTATTTTTAGCTTAAATAAAACACTACACATTTAATAAAAATGTGTTTTTGATTATAAAGCACTAAAATATATTTACAATAACTCAGCAGGTGATATTGAACTATGTACCTATCTGTAAAATTTATATTTTGTTTATTTAGGGAAATAGATATTATATGTCACAATAAAGGGAATATCGTAATATTTATCAAGTTTAAAATAAAGTGATAAGCAGTTCTGTTCTAATATTATGCAAGCTTAAATCAATATACTTATAAGATGTGTCTGAGATTCTATGGAAATAACGTCAATGTCAGAAAGATGTTAGAGTATTGACCGCAGATAAAAATTTAACTAGATGACGCGATTGTATGTGCTGCACGTGTCAAAATACGGAGTAAAATTAAGATCAATGATCATACTTTGAGATTTTCATTTAGCATTTCGAGATATCGGTATTGGATATCCACCGAAATCTAGAAAAATGCCTAAATAGGCCATATTGAGCTGTAAATACTGCACAGAAAAAGTTGCCCGAGGCATTGGAAATGTTTTCTTTCATTGGTAAGTAAATTTGTTTTCAAATTGTTTGAAAAAAAAACCTTATTACACATTTAAAAACCGGCCAAGTGCGAGTCGTACTCGCGCACGAAGGGTTCCGTACCATTATCGCAAAAAAACGGCTCAAAAATCACGTTTGTTGTATGGGAGCCCCACTTAAATATTTTTTTTTTTCTGTTTTTACTATTTGTTGTTATAGCGGCAACAGAGATACATCATCTGTGAAAATTTCAACTTTCTAGCTATCACGGTTCATGAGATACAGCCTGGTGACAGACAGACAGACAAACAGACCGCGGCGTCTCAGTAATAGGGTCCCGTTTTTACCCTTTGGGTACGGAACCCTAAAAAAATTAGGTCTGGTTCAGCCAGTTCGCAAATATGTATCCTCCGACCGCACAGCATAATTTTTTTCTTGTTTACGTCTTTTTTTCGTATCGAAATCGCCTCTTAAAACCCTTTATTTTGACACCCCACACGATGGGAAAGAAGGAAAAAAAATTGGGCCCTCACAGTATAGACGAATCGATTGACGTGCGAATCATCAAAATCGGCCAACGCGTTTGGTCTCTGGAACGCCACATAAGAACAAACATACATACATACATAGACTGATAAACACATTACCCTCCTTCGGCAGTCGGGTGAAAAGTGGCATGCTTGGTTTTCATACAGATGGAGGGACTTGCATTATCTAGTTAGATTTATGTCTGTGGTATTGACACTCTGTTTATTTTCTATCATGTGTTTAGGAATTGAGAATTACTAATCCCAGTACTCAGTAGATAGATGAAGATGCATCAATATCATGGACAGACAGTGAAGAATATGATCTTTATCAGAATTTACAGTTTGTAAAGGTAACTTTAAACAAGTTTATTGTAGACTTGATATAATACTATGGGAAAAAATCTTTCTTTGTTCCTACCATTGTTTTATTCAAGACATTAAAGACATGTCATTGTACAAGCCTAATCATTATTGGCATTTCATCTTAACTTAATAGGATTCTCATCATGATTTAGAAAAAAACTTACGCCAAGTAACAGATGGAATATGTTTTCACTATATGTACGGAGTATGTAAAACATTAAATATCAAATAAAATGAAATCTTCAGAAATTAACACAGCACTTGCCGAAGTCAAGATACAATATGTCACCTCACCAGATTATTGCACACTACAATAACACTGTATCAATTGTGAACAGAATATTTCATCGTCAACAAACTGCATCAAAATTTTACAATTCTTAATCTATATGTGTCTTACAGAGAAATTATGAACTGACATGAACTGGAAACCAATCAGTGCACAGTTCCAGGCAAGTGCTGGGGTATTGGTTTGTTCACTCCTTAGGAAAATAACATGCTTCTCAAATATTCGGTTTCTGACTTCATATACCAAAGTACCTAATTCAAATTAACCAGTCCTATTACTACCCAGTCTGCCTGTCATCAGGCTGTATCTCATGAACCGTTATAGCTAGACAGTTGAAATTTTCATAGAATATGTATTTCTGTTGCCGCTATAACAACAAATAATAAAAATAGAATAAAATAAATAATCAAGTGGGGCTCCAAGACAACAAACATGATATTTTTGCGATAATGGTACGTAACTTTAAGTGCGCGAGTCTGACTCACACTTGGCCGGTTTTGTGTTCTGTGCCCCAAAGGTTGCCAATGTGGCTTTTTATATAAGTCTATGCACTATCTGTGTCCAGATTTTATGTTTTTAACAGAAAGCAAAGTTGATGACATTTTGGCTTTTGTGAAAATTTAAACAAAATATTATGTGTTTGCTATGTTAGTTTGAGAATACAATCTAATTTGATGCAATTATATTAAAAAACCAGCACTCACAATAATTAGATTTTCACAAGATAGTTTCAACTTTAGAATACGCTAATTGCATTGAACTCATTTAATAATTTTGATGTTAGCTATAAAACTTAACATTATTCTTGACTCAGATGTACGTGGACGAAAATAAAGTGCATAAAAATAAGATACTTAACAATAATAACCTTTCAGATTACTTCAAAACTCAAAAACTATTACGTCACGTAAAGTTAGATACTAAAAACAACATGGGTTCAAAAGGAAAAGTTCATAGAATTTACTCACCCTTGCTCCTCGAGACTGTCCTCAAGTTCCGCACACTTCACCTCGATCTTCCTCTTCCTCTCATGGTCGAGAATCTCCCGATTTGGTTGTTTATTTGACGCAGAGTCCAACTTGGCTATTTCTTCTTCGGTGCGATAATTCACCGAGTCTTTGGTCTTCCGCACTCCTGCCCAGTTTCTTTGCACATAGCCATTCGTACCGGAGCCCCGTGGCGTCGTTAAACCAATACCATTATACATTTTGCTGGTTTATTTACCTAAAAATCATAAATCAATTTTATGGCATGCTATGCTGTGGGTATGGCTGCACTGGACAATCACAATGTAGGTGTCAAAAGTAAAATGACTTCACTAGATACAGCAAACACATTTACAAAGTTATTTAGGTCAATTAACTACGCAAATATCTCACCATTTACAAGCACCTCGTTATTTTAATTTTTATTCCTAAGATACACGTCCATCTTGACTGGTTTTGATTTTTTTTATGGGTTGGTTGACGACGACCAGTGTTACCAACTACCAACTCCAAAAAATATTAACCCCTAAAACAAAGTCAAACAAAAACCCCTAAAATCACCACATACAGAAGTTTGGCGAGAGCTATACCTTGCTTAGAATTTATCAATCATGTTGGGGTCTGCTAACCAGATGCAGCTTAATACTACGTGTCGTGTCAACTGGTCAGTGGTTATTATACATGACATGACTGCATATTTGATCTCCACAATCCAGTAACTGGGTAACACAACCCTTGACATACAGACTTTGTTTTATTTATTAATATTACAGTAACCAGCAACTTGTCACAGCTAGTGAAGATGGGTCCGCGAAATTAAGGGTGGGCAAGAAATTTAGTTAGTTAGTTTAGTTTTATTTATAATAAATGTCACCATCCCGCATGACGAGAACCTTGTGAAAGCTGAGAAAGAGAAACAAATCAAGTATCTTGACTTAGCACACGAGGTTATCGACATGTGGAATGTGGACTCGGCGATCATTGTGCCGATTGTCGTTACGGCCAACGGCCTGATGGCCAAGAGCCTCGACGACCATCTGTCGAGGCTGTCATTGGGCGGTTGGATCAAGGGTCTGATACAGAAGGCAGTACTCCTCGATACGTCTCGCATTGTGAGGAGGTTCCTTTCTCTGGAGCCCTAACCACCGGTAGCTTGGACCCTGTTCCCGATACCGGTTGGCCTCTATTTTTTATATTTTTAAATGTTTTTAAGTTTTCTTTTTTTAATATTTAAAAATGTAATAAATAAGAAATAAGATAAATAAAGGAAATAATACCAAGAAGTTTGGCGGAGACCCAAAAAAAAAAAAACTGGTTTTGACTTTCTTGAATCAAACATTTCACCATTTGGTTGCTATGTGAATCAGACGTGATTTGACTCCGCAATTCAGCATTCTTAACTAGTAACGAGGAAGTGTAAAAGATATCTCTAATTCACCAGGTCAATAAAAAAACATGACTGGCTAGATAGGGTTATCCCAGGGCCTTTAAATTGTCAAAAAGTGCCCCCTAAAATACAAACACCCTAAATAATCCTAACCCAATTATTTATCCCCTAAATTTGGGGGCAAAACCCCTCTGTTGGTCACACTGCCCGGTTGACCACAGAGTACTTTTTATTGGGGTTGACTATATATACTTTGTGTCAGAGACTCAGAGTAAACATTTCGAGTAAAAATAATTAGACAAGTGCTCATGAAATTACAACTTTTATTTTATTATAATTATCTTAAAGTAAGTAGAATTCTTAAACTATTTATTTATGGACAGTGTAAAAAAATTGTAAATGGTTGAACCAGAAACTTGGTTGAACCCATAGATCTAAAAGCACTTGGTATCAATTTAGAACATTTAATTTCAGGCATGTAAAAAAAAACCATTTGACGTTTAAATTGTTAAGTTAAGCTTTTAGGTTATGTTTTGAATGTGTTTTGTTTACACGCCAAATATAAACTAAATCAAGTCTTGAAATATTGATTTAATTCACAAATTGTTATTGCATTTGTGTGTAGTTAAAGCCTAAACATGCTTGACAAAATTCTGTATAACACTGTTCTCTCGCAAACACTTTCACCCTGTGGAAAATATTTGGTTGCCGGTAATATTTACGGCCAGATTGCTGTTTTTGAGTAAGTATATTTTTTTTCATTCTACCTAGTTGGTTTACTATCTGCCTATTTAATATGGATTAATATAATAGTACATTCGATTAGGTTCGATTGTTCTCACTTCACCTTCCTAATTCATGCTGTTTATCTTTGTTTTTCAGTCTAGACCGTATCCTTAATCCGGTTGTGGAGCTGCTCACTTCAGATTACAATAAGCCGAAATACACCCACACGCTTGAATCTGGGCGCCAAGTCTGTAGCTTGGCTAGCACAGAAAAGTTTTTAATTGCTGGTACAGTTAATGAAATCTTTGGATGGGATTGGAAGAGTGTGGCGAGCTCAAAGCTAAGTAAACCTTCATGGACCATCAGGATTCCTACACAATCATCATCCTTAGAACAGAGTGATGTGAATAGTCTATGGCTGTCTGAAGACGAAGCAAAACTGTATGCAGGATGTGGTGATAGTAATGTTTATGTTTTTAACTTGGAAGATGGAAGACTGGTGTCTACTTTGAAGGGACATAGTGACTTCATACATGCTGTTCATGGAAAGTAAGTATAATTAGTAGTACATTCTTATTCCAAGAAATGAGAAGGCACTTAGCTTCCTTCTTCTCCTTAGTTCAGGGGTCAACAAGTAATTTTAAGTGGGCTCTGGTTCATCATCATCCTCATCATAAGCCTTTATAATGTTCCCACTGCTGAGACACAGGCATCCTCTCTGTGACAGAGGTAATGGTCGGATACTGTTGCATAATTTTATCGAGGTCCAGAAAAAAAACCTAGTAAAACTTTCTAGTCCTCCAGTTTTTTTATTGTTTGGATCACTTGTGGAACAGCTAAATTCATTAATCTATTTAACAATATTTGTCCGAGCTCCAAGCTTTCGATGTCCTGATTTGGACAGCAGTCTGCCTGTTGCCGATTGTGGCCTTAGTTGGTCTCATAAGTTCAGGATTTTAATATTTTAAATTAAATTCATTTGTACACCATAGATCTCCTATTTCTTTTTTGTTAAAAAGAAAACGTTTCCCCACACTAGGAATTTCTTCCTGTATTGTGGGTGCGTTTACAAACATATAAACTCACATACACAACACCCAGAGCCGGAACAACTATTTATAGATCATACAAATATTTGTTCCGTGCGGGAATCGAACCCGCGACACGCAGCGCAGCAGTCAATCGCTCAACCACTGCACCAACCGTGCGCCCAATTATAAAATTTTGTTAGCTGAAAAGCTTAAGGCAAAGACTTTAGATGAATACATCCGGATTAGCATTTTCCCAATTTTGTTGGGGTCTGTTAACTGGATGCAGCTGCATACTAGTATCATACATGGAGTGACAGCTTATCTGATTTCCACAACACAGTAACTGGGTAACACAACCCTTGACTAATACAGACTTTGTTTTATTTATTAATATTACAGTAACCAGCAACTTGTCTCAGCCAGTGAAGATGGGTCCGTCATGCTGTGGGACACGCGTACTTGCAAGAGTCACAATAAAGTGGTGCCACATAATAACAGCAAAGTGAGCCGGCCTGATATTGGCAAGTGGGTAGGATCCGCTGCTATAGGAGATGACTGGATTGTGAGTATAATATGCACTTACTGGCACTATAATGCTAAGCAGCGGTCTTGCTATGATGAGTGAAAGGCCATCATGGTGTGAGAGAGAGATGGAGGACAAATAGCACTATCTCTTTTTGACAACGGAATCATAATACCATTGACACATGATAGAATGGCCCCAGTAGTAGGATATTATGAATGATATACTGACAGACAGCAAATTCTTAGATTTTGAAAGTGTCTTAGTAGGATCACAGATAATATAATACTAGCATACAGATGCCTCATCCCATACAAAGACACCGTGCCAACGTAACTAGCGTTTTTCATCTGATTATACCGATATTTTTTTGTAAATTGTTCGCGTCCGGTTCCGTTCCACGGTGATAGATAATCACTATCTAATCAATCAATATCGATAGATAAATCAAATAATCAGTACAGTACGTCGGGTCAGTTTCTTTGTATGGGATGAGACACCACTGGTAGGATGAATGTTGATACTGATAATCCAATTATAGTTTCTTGATAATTAGAGAGTAAAGCTTTTTACCTTCACTTATGTAAATTTCATATGCGAGAACTCTACATGGGGCATTTAAAAATAAATACTCAATACAAAACGTAAGCACAGATAATATAATACTTACAATACACAAAAACCATGCTGACGTAACATAGCGTTTTTCGTCTTACTATTTTATTTTATTGAGAGACTTGCACGTAAAAGGGTTTATGAATATTTATTTCTTAAAATACAGTGACTTGTTTTAAAGAACATTTTGCACGTTTTTTCATACCAAGTTTCATTATACCAAAATGTGTTACAATACAAATTTAAAAAATCAAGTGGAATGCCTCAGAAAATTAAAACCGTGCCATCTATTGGAATCAATTTAATATTTTTATTTATAAGTTTATCCTAGCACTGAAACGCCTTAATAAACTCACTGTAACTCCAGGTTTCCACACGATGTTTTGTTTTAAATTATCCGTTCAAATAATCTATGAAATGTGAATTAAGAGGGAACTCTGGTGAGACTTTCTCCATACAAACACATTCTGCTGTTTTCTTCGTTGATAATGCCTCTAGAGCAATGATTTTTTCCATAAAATCTAGGTCTAATTAATACGTGCCTGTATCATTTACTTTTTTCCAAAACAATCACAAAAATAAATATGACAATCCAAAAATCCGAAAAAAATGCCCGTTTTTACCGCCATGTTCAGAAGACTCAGACAAAATTTATAAGTTTTTAACAAAAAAGGAAAAGATAGGAGCATAGATATACTTTTCCTCTAAATTTTGATATAAGAATTTTATAGATCAGACCAGTTTTCATGAAGAAAACAGCAGAATACGAAACGTGTTTTAGTCAAAGTTTTTGTAGGTAAAATCAGCCTGAGCTGCAGTTGTCCCTTTCGCACTTTACGGGGTGAGGTTGGAGGTGACGCGACGGCAATAGTTTCTTCAAATACCTATTTTTCAAATTCCTGTTGACTAGAGTCCGCTCTTAAGAGCCCAAAATTCCATAATTTTTTGCTTGGTAGAGTTGATTAAACAAGAACATAATTTTTTTATAATTCTAGAAAATTTTAAATTTACACAAAATTTAATAACAAATCGATGCATATCGCGCCATCTGGTGAATTTTTATTTGATCCAAATTTTCTTTCTTGGGGCGTCGGGACCCCGTGACGTAACATACTACATACATACAATAACTCACTCGTTTTTGCTCATGGGGGTAGGGTAGCCAGAAACTACACAATGCTACCTACAAAACATAGCTTAGCTGAATATACTAAAATAGTTTTCCTTTCATAATTCTAATCAATGTTATCCCTTAGGTTTGCGGCGGCGGTCCTCGCCTCGCTCTCTGGCACCTTCGTTTCCTGGATGCCACCACGGTCTTCGAGCTCCCTGACCACGGCATCCACGTGTCTTTCTTCCACGATGACTGCGTCTTCGCAGCAGGGGCAGCTAAACACCTGTACCAGCTGAACTATTCTGGAGAAGTGAAGGTTGAGTTACCCGTCTCAGCAACTACAGTATACTCAGCAGTCTTGAGCACAAGCCCTAACAAAGTTCTGGCTATTGCTGGGTCTAGCCCAGAAATAGATCTCTGTACCACCTTCAATTATAGAGACCAGGTCCTACACTTCCGGTAGGTAAGTTATAGTATAAGTTCTTTCCTGTTATCAATAAGTTAATTTTATTACCAGCAATAAATAAATGAATGAAATAACAAAACTTTATTATTTACAATCTTACTGCTAAGTGGAAACTGTTAGGCGTAAAAGATAATCAGATTTTTTATTTCATTTTTATACTGGCAACACATCCAGACACAGCGTAAGTATTGCAACACAGTATTACCTAACACATGTTTGGCTTCAAAAACTAATTTGAACTCTATTGACGAACGTTTTAAGTGCCATTACCTCTTATCCAAAACACACCTAAGGAACTAGAAAAAAATATATTTGCTGTATAATAAATCTTAAATATAGCCATGTCCAGCCACTACAGCCGGGATGAATCCTTGGCTGCCATCCCTCTTCTTGACATAAAACCACTCTGCATCCACGTCAGTTTCCACCCCCCCACCCTGCACTAACACAACCACATCTCCTTTCTGCACTGTCAAAGTTTTATTTAAAACACTCCCTGTATAATCACTGTTCACTACCAACAAAGTCTGTCTCTTTACTTGTTTGTAATCCTTCTCTTTTTCGTGTATCTTATCTAAGTTGGAGCAAACGGATTTCGTCTTTAAGTATAGTGTGTCAAAGTCTTTTTCTGCGCACGAGTTCTTGGACTTGCGTCTTGTGGTTCGGGCGGGATAGCGGCACTCGGAACGGGTGCGTCCGCGCAGTTGTTCCTTCTCGTTGTCCGTGAGGTTGCCGCATGGACGCGGGTAGATGTCTGTGCTGCTCTCCCAACATGGTGTCTTCTTTTGTGGTGATGTTCTGGAAAGTTGGGGTAATATGGTTAGTTATGTTGCGAAATAAGTTTATCATATAAGCAAAGTTGGTAATTATAATATGATAGTTATCTTCATGACTTCTGTTTTTAATCGCGAAAGGCAAAATTACATGGCAAACAAAATCTTTTTCAAGTTTTTAAAGATTGAATCTCAGTACTTGCAGCAGTAGCTTTACGGAAAATGAAGCAAACAACTGCAAAATGCAACGTCGTTGACAGAAACTGTTAAATTTTATGTATTGGATTTTATCCTTGCTTTTATTGGAATTTCCTTCTTTATTTAAATTCATCTTTTCCATACATATCTTCAAGTACAGACGCAAAAAATGTACTTAATGCGTCGCTTTACCCAGTACCCATATCTGCCAAATATTGCGCAGTGTTACCCTACTCATATCTTCCAATATTGCTCAGTGTTACCCTACCCATATCTTCAAAATATTACTCAATGTTACCCTACTCATATCTTCACAATATTGCGCAAGGTTACCCTAACTATATCTACCAATTATTGCGCAGTTTTACCCTACCCAAATCTTCTAAATATTGCGCAGTGTTATCCTACCCATATCTTCCAAATATTGCGCAGTGTTAACCTACCCATAACTTCCAAGTTCAGTTGCAAACTCACCTGTTAGGCAGTATACCCAGCGGCAAGCACGCGCTATACAGCACATATCCTTCATCGCCGTGTGGCGTCTGCGCATATAACCACTGCTCGTTCTTAAACACTGCGTTCACGACTGTGCCCAGCGGTAGTGGCAGTTCTTGCTGGATGTCCTTCTGCGTTTGGTAAAGAGTGCTGGGGTATGCGATGACCACGGGAATGTTGCCGGGACGATCTATTGTAGCCTGGAAGGAGATAAGGATTGTTTACTAGAAGTGCTACATGTGTTCATGTTCATCTTTCATTAGAATCTAAGACAGGGTTTCCCACCATTTTTCGTCGAACCTCCCCGTATTATAAACGCATTGATTGTGAACATGTGGTTTTTATTTTTCTGTGAGAATGCAAGCAATGCAAGCGAGCATGCAATATGCATGCATGCATGCAGGCATGGTTTCTGTCACGGCGCCGGCGCTGCGGGGCTCAGGGGTGGTCCCACGCGAGTTTATCCTCGCAGATGGTTTAACACTCACCACCGCAGCTTCGTCTTACTCTCGGCCTTGGCAGCGAGCGTTACAAACACCTGCTCCTCAACTCGCGGGTTCAAGAGTTGTTTAAAGTTTACGTTCGCTCAAATATGCCCATGACGATGCCCCATTTATTGGGCATTTCTGGTCTAAGATGATTTGAAAATTAAAGAAGGTTTTTGTCAATTGCTTCACCAGAATTGCAATATAGCTGTAAATACATGGAAATGGATTGAGCGAAGACGAAAAGAACTTGTAGAGAGGGTTCTCAATCATAACGAATACGTTATTTTCAATCTAATAAAGAAAATCTTATACACAAATTATTATGAAGTCCAATCAATATTCAATGTTGAACTGCATTCGTTTTTGTACGGCTGATAAAAACGCAGTAAATCAAGTTTCTAGTTTTATGTATTTAAATGTATAAAAAACACTACTTATTAAATACGTGGCATTTAATAAGTGCGCCCATTATTATTCAATATCGTGTAAAATCCGCAACGTACAATTTAACTAATCTAAAACCTTTAAACTAGCAATTCTTGTATATATATAATCTGAATCTCGGATACGGCTCCAACGATTTTCATGAAAGGTGAACGGCAGATTTCGTACCGCATACTTTTTTGGTTGTTCGGTTATAGAATTTGTACCACTTATTAAGGCAACTAAGCCATTTATTTTTATGTAAGTTAACTATTTTTAGAACTTCGGATTAATTAATAATATCAGAAAAAAGATTTTTTAAATAAACGTAATAAAATCGTACATTAAACGCAGTTATGTTTTAGAAGTTGCTTTGTGTAAAATAACACAAATATTGAAATGATAATTAATTATTTAAAAATACAAATAACACTAAATATAATCAAACTCATCATTATCAAACTGTTGCAATCCGCTGCTGGACATAGGTATCTTATAATGCCCTGAGTAGGTACAATCCTCATCTCAATCTACCTACTTAATGGGAAGTAAAACACTACAAAGATAGCAAAAAACAATTTAGAACATTTACTTTACACATTATGTAACATTTACGTATATGTAACATTGGTTCACTAGTACATAACCTTAAAAAATAAAACTGGTTATAACTTATACGTCCCAAGTTCTAAAAATCTAGGAATTTAAAAAGGGATTATCTATCATATAAACTACCAATAAAAAAAAAAATATCCCAAAACACGAAATTTTATTGGCGGTACGAAATTCCCATACAAGCTTGCCATTCGCCTTTAGTATGCAGGGGTTTTCGGGGGCGATAAATCGATCTAGCTAGGTTTCATTGTTAGAAAACGTCGTTTTCTCTATTTTCACATGAGCAGAGCTCGGTCACCCAGGTACTATTTATCTAACACACGATATGATACAAATATTACTGTTGCCCTGACTCTTGTACTAGGGGACTCTGTATCACAAGAACCATTTTATTGGTTATGTTATTTATGCATCTTACTAATATTATAAATGTGAAAGTTTGGATGGATGTGGGTATGTATGTTACTCAATTACGCCAGAACGGCTAAACTGATCTACGTGAAATTTGGCACAGGCATAGATTATAGTCTGGAATAGCACATAGGCTTAAGGTTACACTAGTCGAAAATTCTTCCTCCATTTAATTAGTCCTGTATGGAAACAATAATGTAAAAAAATAATATATTTGAAAGTTATGAACGTCGAAAGTTCCATATTTCAACACTAATTTTAACGTATCTTTGGGCGGAAATAAATACCATAAGAAGAAGGAAAATTGCAAAACGGCCTCCATACAGGGATAGATTAGTAATTCAACAATGCAAATAATGTTATTTTATAAATATACATTTAGTTGTTTTTTCATGATATCTAGACTCCCCAAGGGCTGTTTATAAAATTTCGCGCGATCGTTTTCGTCCCAAATCATCATCCATTTCGATACAAATTTGCAAAAGTGATAATTCGTACGCGAACTAGCTTCTTACTGCTCATCACAGCATCTATTTCTTTCGCATGTGTTGTCGGATAAGATAGCATGCATTTTAACCCCGCGCACAAAATAGTTCGTGCCGTCGACTAGTTCAACCTTAAGGCAATGAATATCGGAATCTCGAAATCTCGTAATATCGGCATCTCGGAACTAAATTACCGATTTTCAACCTTATTTTAGCTCCTTGTGAAGCGTCCAGCGAGAAAGCCCAGTTGTGTGTGCCTTGATGAATTCCGGATTTACAGTCCCGAGATTGCTAATAATGTTAGCTCAGATTCGTAGAACCCGTTGTAACAATGATGGTTACGGGTATCCGTAGGATTTGAGACGCACGGCACCGGCCAATGTGGTGACATTTGGGGAAGGCTTATGTCCAGCAGTGGACATCTTTCGGTTGAAATGACGATGATGATGAATGCGATAGTTTTTCATACTTTTGAGAGGGCTGTTTCCGAACTACTCGAACAACCTATACTTGTTAAACTTCATTTCAAATTTATAATGTGTTACTTGCATGGAAACCTTTATAAATGAAAGCTTAATATTTTTCTGTCTTCTGCTTGTATTGAATACAACAAATTAGTCTATCCAATCACTAATCTGTTGGATAAATCAACTTCCACTACTTGACTACATTTCCTCTCATTATAACAGAGAGCAGTGGTGGCCCAGTGGTATCGGCCGCGACTTACAAGTTGTAGGTCGTGGGTACGAGCCCAGGCAGGCGCTTTACTTTGTGTAAATTATTTCTTCACCACTGCACTCAAAACGGTGAAGGAAAACATCGTGAGGAAACCGACATGTCCAGAACCAAAAATTCGAAGACATGTGACATCTACAAACCCGCACTGGGCCTGCGTGGTGGATTACGGCCCATTCCCTCTCACAGAGAGGAGGCCTGTGTCCCTGCAGTGGGAACATTAATAGGCTGATGATGTGATGTGATGTGATCATCATCATTTCAGCCAAAAGACATCCACTGCTGAACATCGACCTCATGAGGCGTCGCCACATTGACCGATACTTATACTGGATTTATAAATCATTATTACTACACTTATCGGGACTACTTTCAGATTGATCGATAAACATTTATTTTCTGGCTTTTTTTGCATTATCCTTTTTCAGAGAGCCTTGACTTATTTGTGCAGGAACACATGTGCAGTTAAAGTAATAACGCTCAAATTTCACAGTCAGTAGTGATTAGAGAGAGACAAAATAACAAAAACTTTTATTTCGCGGCATAAACGTGTTTTTTTGTTGTACTCAATCTTATACCGAGTTTGGGCAATTAACAAAAAAAAAAAATACGATGTTTAACGAAAGTGCGCAATTCCGATATTGAGATCTAATAACGGAACTGAAAAACTGCCACTATTACATGCCCTACATATGCTACTATTGTACCCGGTATAATGTTCTCTTGGAACGATATATATTATAATAACTAAATAACAAAGCAAGTTAAATAAAAGCTTGTAAAAACAAAATTACTTAAGACTTTTTTTTTTTTTTTTTTTTTACTTTTTTTAAAAAAACCTTGCCCCACACTAGGAATTTCTTCCTGTATCGTGGGTGCGTTTACAAACATATAAACTCACATACACAAACACCCAGAGCCGTAACAACTATCTGTAGGTCATACAAATATTTGTTCCGTGCGGGAATCGAACCCGCGACACGCAGCGCAGCAGTCAATCGCTCAACCACTGCGCCAACCGTGCGCCAACATTTAATTATGTAAGACATAACAAACATTTATTTACTAATGCCGAGTTATTGTTGTATACATACAATAAGCTTATGTTTTGATAATATCATTCAGAATAACTAAAATATGCTAGACGCGACGCCCAACCCACCAATTAATTATATAATATTTAAACCGCACACGCTACAGGTAATATCCAAAGAGCTTTTAATCTTATGTTCAACAAAAGGTCAATTACAAATTATCGTGAACTCGGGAATCGATTTTTAAAAATCTCTCGTGAAATATTGTATGGCCGACCCGTCGAACTGGCGCAATTAGCACCGTAGCGTTTAACCTCTACAAAGATATATTGTTGTTTTAAATAAACCGCATTGATGAATGGCCCTCTCCTCTCGAGATTACCTTGTAACCCCACATTACTACATCCCTAAAAAACATTCACTTAACACATACCGCAGAAATAAAATTGCTTTAAAATCTGCCAGTCCAAAACTGTTCGCCCGAATTTACACTAAAAACTTCGGAAAGGATATCGAAATTTGTATATGACTTGCAATTTATGCGTTGTCCAATTTTGCGCCAATTTCGCGGCTTACGTTGTACGATCGGGTTTATGCTCCGAGGTAACGCACAAAAACCGTATGTACAACGTATCGTCATAATAACCCCAAGAAATGAATAATGATCGAGATTTACAGGTGCATTTAAATTCTTTTGTAAAAAAAAGATCCGTTAATATCGCAGAAACGAATGCCAAAAATGATGAATGACTTTTCACAAATTAAATTGGGTTACGTGATACATTATTTTGTTTAAAAGGGTTCTTATCGTGTTAAGAGCTTTTAAGTGATTGGGTACGGCTTTAACTGTAAATCAATAATCAAACAATTCTCACCTCGGTAAGGAAGCTGTCCAAATTTTGGATGTCATATCCAAATTTCCCGCTTGGGTTCTTCTTCTTTCTCCTGTGACGATGCCGGTGTTTCTTCCTCACGTACTCCTCTGTACCAACACTGGTGTCCGAGTAAGTGTCCTGCACGTTAGCGAACTCTTCACACGCATTCCTAAACCTAAGATTATGGTAATACTCGTTACGTCCCACGACCCTATCTTTCACATCTCTAGGCTTGCACTTTCTGTAACGTTCGATTTCATTTGGCTTCTGATTGTGATTCTTATCCACTGCGTTTTTTACTATAGTATTTTTTATTCTATCTTCAGTTTGAAATTTATCAGCCGTCAGTTTCGCGTTCTCTAAGTTTTCTTTCAACACCCATGTAAGCGAGATCTTGGATTTATGGCGATGGGCTAAAGGTGTGGAGTGCCAAAGACCCATCTCTTTAATTTCTGCGTACTCAACACTGGTATCGGGGCTGTCATCTATTGGAGACGATAGTTTGCAGTTCGCTAGCAAGTCTAAGACTTCGCATGCTGGAGGTGCGTTACTCTGGAATTTACAAGTCACTAACTGTATCAGCAATTCACGGTTATTATAAAATGCTCATGTTTTGTTTCAGAGAAACATACCGTATTGTTCAATCCTTGATTCTCAATACCATCAAAATCATTCACTCGTTCACTGTACGGTGGCGGTAACTCTTTAAACGTGATTTCTGGAAGTTAAATAACAAACGATTAAAAATCACAATCGGCCGTGCTTAATGCCTCACCGGATACTATTAATAACGAGATTTATACCATAGTCAGCTGAGCGGATTATTGGGCATAAATAATCAAGTCGCAGTCATAACAATGAAAGTGGGCGAGTGCGCGAAACAATGCCGTCCCGGGGGGATGCGCGCTCCCGGACTACCCGGCGGCTCCCGTGCATGCGCGGGCGCACTGCGACTCGCTCGCTCGGCATAAATCCCCGATGCGCGCGCCGCCCACCGTCCGCGGCTTCGCGCCCAACACTGGCTCCAGTCCCCGTACTGATACACTATCGACATCGCCCTCCTCTAAAAAAATCTCAGCACATTCTCACAGTTCAAAGTGGGCGCACTCATGCGAGCGCAGTGAGAGACGTCGAATTAGCCTCGGGACACGATTTGCAGCCGCCGCAAACATTGGCACAGAGGAGAGTCGTCCATCAAACGTTCATTTGCATAAGTCAATACACTAGCTTTACCCAAAGCGCAAGTGGTATCTAATGAAATCGGGTGAAATTGTAGAAATGCGGCAGTCACGAGCCACTAATTGCCAGGTGCTAAGAGTCAAACAATAAGTTCTAAAGGCAAGCGTTTTAACACTTCTCACGCTTTTCGAAGCGTACAGAATAAACACCTGTGTTTGTGTTTCGTTATCTTGTCTCGTGCTTGATTTGTATTTTTTTCTTAATAGACCCGAGATTCCTGTACAATTGAGCGTTGTTTAAGTTACCGTAACGTAACAATCGTAAATACTACACATCATAAATTAAAGCTTTGTAGTTAAAATATTATACAAACTTTCCTGTATTGTGCTGATGAACGCTTGGGATTGCCGAGATGTAAGTATTATGCTCGCAATGAGTATTTGCAAGTGTAAATCTGCGTTGGATACAGATACACCTACTTTTCTTCGCATTAGACGACCGGCGGATATATTTTGCGATTTATTTTCTCCTTTTTTGTTTCGTGGTCTCTCTGGCTGAATCTGTCATTACCGCATGTTATGAAAGTTTCTCGTCAGTCAACTAAGACTAACGTCTTGATGGTTTAGTGTAGTGCACTAAAAGTTAATATTTTTCCACTAAGATGTATACCTACAAAAGTTTCGTCTGTTTGTGCTCTTAAATTATACCAGATATATTATCGCGCAAAAAAAAAACACCTTTAGTCGCTAAGACAGGGTAGAATATGGGCGGAAATAATTTGATATTATACTTATCAACTAAGCGTATAGCAGTGTACTCGACATTTATAAGCCTTTCTTAAGATGCGCACACCACAAGACCGTTCTCAGCCTTCCGCTGGCTGGCATATCACCGGTCCCACGCTATCCTTAGCAATAGGCGGTCAGCAATCGAGGACTCATCTGCTCCAACGACTATATCTGTCCTTTTACAGATACAGCGCAAAAGGACCGACACTTTCAGGCATTTCAGCTTGCCAAATCTGTAAGCTGAAATGCCTGTGCCTTTTTGATACTTTCATTAGGGATCTTATTTTAGGTAGATGTGGCCTACATCTCTCTAGGATAAAAAACGATTGAAAAACAGAAACGAGATCTGTCAATCCACCAGCTTAGGAGCTGAATTCATCCTAGTGAATTCTCTGATATAAGTTTTCGTTAATCCACCAGCTTAGGAGCTGAATTCATCCTAGTGAATTCTCAGATATAAGTTTTTGTTAATCCAACAGCTTAGGAGCTGAATTCATCCTAGTGAATTCTCAGATATAAGTTTTTGTTAATCCAACAGCTTAGGAGCTGAATTCATCCTAGTGAATTCTCGGATATAACTTTCGTTAACCCACCAGCTTAGGAGCTGAATTCATCCTAGTGAATTCTCGGATATAACTTTCGTTAACCCACCAGCTTAGGAGCTGAATTCATCCTAGTGAATTCTCGGATATAACTTTCGTTAACCCACCAGCTTAGGAGCTGAATTCATCCTAGTGAATTCTCGGATATAACTTTCGTTAACCCACCAGCTTAGGAGCAGAATTCATCCTAGTGAATTCTCGGATATAACTTTCGTTAACCCACCAGCTTAGGAGCAGAATTCATCCTAGTGAATTCTCGGATATAACTTTCGTTAACCCACCAGCTTAGGAGCAGAATTCATCCTAGTGAATTCTCGGATATAATTTTCGTTAATCCACCAGCTTAGGAGCAGAATTCATCCTAGTGAATTCTCGGATATAATTTTCGTTAATCCACCAGCTTAGGAGCTGAATTCATCCTAGTGAATGCTCGGATATAATTTTCGTTAATCCACCAGCTTAGGAGCTGAATTCATCCTAGTGAATTCTCGAATATAATTTTCGTTAATCCACCAGCTTATGAGCAGAATTCATCCTAGTGAATTCTCGGATATAATTTTCGTTAATCCACCAGCTTAGGAGCTGAATTCATCCTAGTGAATTCTCGAATATAATTTTCGTTAATCCACCAGCTTAGGAGCTGAATTCATCTTAGTGAATTCTCGAATATAATTTTCGTTAATCCACCAGCTTATGAGCAGAATTCATCCTAGTGAATTCTCGGATATAATTTTCGTTAATCCACAAGCTTAGGAGCTGAATTCATCCTAGTGAATTTTCGTATATAATTTTTCGCAGCGTGTGTACCTGTCAGACGCGGATGTTTTTTTAGAGGTTCGCAAGTTCTGCACCCTTGTGGAAATTATTATAGATAGGTAGTTGTCAGCATTTCTTCAAACACTCGTGTTTTTAGACTTTACAGTTTGATTTCATCTTCGGGCATGATTTTAGATTCTACTTATCCACGCGGGTCATTCACTCATGCCAAAAAGTACCTAAAGCCCACGCCTCGGCGTCGTTGGCGACTTTTGTTTACCCCAGATGGTGACAATTTTATTACTTTCTTTATTTACGAACACCATAAAATAAATGCGACAGCTATAACATTTACGTGTTTTACATTCCACGAAATTGGAAAGTGAGACAGTTTGTTGAGGCTGTGTGTTGTCGCGTACGACGGAACGACGCACGTACGTTACCGCGCCGCCGCCGCGCCGCCAATTTCACGGTTTTATTGCGTCCAGTTATACTTTACCGCTCTCACATAATAATTGTTATTACATACTTGAAATATGCACGTAATTATACAATTCGTTACAAAATATAACCCCAACATGAAAGTATGGTTCCGCGAGAAAACGTAAATATTTATGTCTGCTGTTATTATCGCTTAGTAGTCGAAATTAATTGGTTTCATTAGACGCCCTCGCCGGCCACGGCCGGCCGGGTGTTTTCTTAGTAAATAACTAGTGTTTAAATGTTAGCTCCAATGCTGCTTGTGGGAAAATTTATTTTTCGCATAAAAAGGTCCCCTTTCGATAAAAATGATATTGTGGTGGGGCTTTTTCGCGTGTCTCTGGTTCTACTAGGATCTTGTTCCTGCCATGGCCTCAGGTCAGCCAGTGAAATCAAGAGATTACCAGAACTTAGGTAGTTATTAGAATGATGATTATCTATATAATCTGGTATGTTACTATATTAGTTCTAAACATAAGAGGAGTTAAGAGATTATTTTTACTTAACACACTAAGCAAGTTTATTTCCATCTTTACTAATATTATAAAGAGGAAAGATTTGTATTTTCGTATGTAACGAATAAACTTAAAAATGACTGTACTGATTTCAAAAATTCTTTCACCGTTGGGAAGCTACACTATCCCCGGGTGACATAGGCTACTTTTTACCCGACTGCCGAAGGAGGGTAACGTGTTTATTGTCCCTGTATTACGTTCGCTAGTAAATTATAAATTTGTAGGGCGAATTCTGCACACAAATAGTAATTTTACTGTAATATGTTAATTAAGCAACGACATCCTTTAAAAAAAAATGCAATCCATTGGCAAGAATTCCAAAAATATTTCATCCTTTTTTTTCCGTATTCTTATCGTGATTTAAGAAGCGTGAAAACGGAAGACAATGCGTTGAAGCCGAAATCACGAGCATATCGCTATGTGGGGAATGTGTCCCCATCCCCACAATGAGGAGGAATGCCGCGCAGATCACGACGACTGCCGAAAACGTGCGCACACGCATCCCGCCGGGCAACCCGTCGCGCAACGCACCTCGTCAAACGAATTATGGATTTATAAACACTTGTTATCTCTAATAGTATATTTTTAATCGTTGAAGTTGAATATACAGGATTAAGGATTTTTTTTAAAAGCATTTGTTTGAATGTACTCATCGTAAAATAAATTAGAATATGAGATCAATTAAAGTCATCAAAATCTAAGAAGTCAGTTGACGTTTCTCATTTTACATGCCGCGATAACTTTAATCCTAATGTATAACTATGTTACCCATACACTATTGCTTAGACTATAACAACGAGTATCATTCGCAAGCATCAAGTTTAATTATTATTAACTATTTTAATAGCTGTCAAAACGGGCCTTTTATTTTTTGACAACTTTAGGAACTAACTTAGTATGGAAAAAAACACCTGTTCCTTACATTCTGCCGAGTTATGCGAATTTATATTTTTTTTCATGTCGATCCCAATTTCAAATTCCCAAGAAAATCTACGATGAAGACGGCGACCACGCTTACGTGGCGTGGCGTGTCGTGGCGCCTTCTGACGCAGTTGATTGGCTACAAAACACGTTGCGTTATGACGTAGGCTGGAACAGAGCCGTTTGATTGGTGGATCCTACGCCACGACAAGTAAGTGTGGTTCCGACTTGAGCTACGTCCATGTTCGTAATAATATTGTATTGTACGTTTACGCTAGATTTAATGACCGATAAATAATAAATTACATAACCGTTCCACTTGAGCAAATTAAATGGTTTACAGTTCAAGTTGGGCTAGATTCTAGGCGGTCCTGCTATTATCAAGATCATACTCTTGCTGCCATATAATTCTCGAGCTAATATTTAGGGACAAGCATTAGTACTTCGAATAGCTTATTTTTGAATATTGCTCAATAATATTGAAGGTTGGGCCGCCTTACTTGAGAAATTATTAGTTCACCATACAAACTTCCACTATAGATAAAAACTATCCTATGTCCTTCCCAAAATTAAAATGTTGCTAGTTTGGGTTACATTATTGCAATTTTCAGAAGGATCTCTATTTTTTTTTAAATAGAGTATAGCCTGTTACTCGTGAATAATGTAGCTTTCTGTATGTGTTTTCTCTTTTAAATCGGTCTTGTTGTTTCGGAGCCTATTCGGTACAAACAAAAAATCTTTCCTCTTTAATATTGGTATAGATAAGGGTAATTTTGCGCATCCGTCATTATTATGACATGTTATCAATCTGCATCTTTTTATTTTTCAAACGATTCAGGGTAAGATGCAGCAAGTTATTGTCCAGGAATATCCCCGAGCAAAACGCTGCGCAAGCCGTTTTTTTTGTGCTGTTTTTAGGAGCTATCTACTCGTTATTTAAAAAGAAATATCAATTAATAAAAATACATTAAATTTCTACATAATATTGATTCTAAAATGGTAGATTTAGTTTTTTTTTAAATGTTGTATATAATTCACTAATCTCCTTCCAAAAAAACATAAAAATGAGAAATAATTATTGATAGCATGCATCTCCTCGTAAAGTGTTCATTAATTATTGTTTGTACTAACAATAATGGATAGACAATTTAATAACGAACATTTTTGTAGATTTTTTTTTTTCAAAAGACCAAAATTCGATTTTATAAAGATTTTATTCTAAAATCTGGGCGAATTCACTACTGTAATTCATGCGCCACCAGTGCCGCTAGACCAATAGGAATGCTCATATCGCATGCCGATTTTTTGGTCAGGGTACCGTCTTAACTGGCCAGTATAATCCCCGGCACGTAAGTTGGCAAGAGTCGTTAGATGCGCAGAAGTCATTTTTTAGGTATCTCTGGTAGTGAAGCGGGGCGCGGGGAACGTTTAGGACCGTTCCGAGCTTGCGATTGGTTGGTCAGTTGACATACGGACCGTCTGACCAATCGTGTCGCGTCCTCGTTCCGGGTGGTTGGTCAGTTCGCGGAATATACGCGAAATTACCCCCACTATGCCAAAACATTGCCAACTTACGTGCCGGGCACGATAACACTTAATTTTAGCGCGAATTTAATATTTGTCATAAACGTCCGCATTTTTTGTGATCTCCAATATAAACTAAATCAACTTTAATGTCTTGACCGGCTTTGAATATATTTTGTTGTTATTGACATACGAATTTATTACAAAACATTAAGTAATATCCGATATAATTTATTTTAGTGTGACATTATTGCCTTTTTTGTCGTAATTAAGTTACGGCAACATTCATAACTTTAACCTTAAATTTATCTGAGTACCTACTAAAGAAATTATACATGTTGAATAATAACATTTAAAATTCACCATATAAACTACAATATGAACTAGCTATTAGTTTGAACGTGTTATTATGTTGATCATTATCGGTAAGTCATTATGTTCGTCCACGAAATATTTTTTAGGAACGCCTACGTTCCTCTTAGATGTATCTAAAGCTTAATATCATTAACTTTATCACGCTAAAATCTACCATAAGTTTATAGATATTAAAAGGTGCCAAGTTTTTAGGGTTCCGTAACCAAAGGGTAAAAACGGGACCCTTACAAAGACGCCGTGGTTCGTCTGTCTGTCACCAGGCTGTATCCCATGATAGCTAGACAGTTGACATTTTTACAGATGATGTATTTCTTTTGCAGCTATAACAACAAATACTAAAAAACAAAATAAAATAAATATTTGAGTGGGGCTCCAATACAACAAACGTGATTTTTTTTGCCGTTTTTTGCGATAATGGTACGGAACCCTTCGTGCGCGAGTCTGACTCGCACTTGGCCGGTTTTTTGATAATTTATTTTACTAAAAGCGTGCTTGGTGATTCTGTGATGTCTCCGCTAACAAGTTTAAAAGTAATTTGTGGCGGCTAATTATAAAGAATTTCTAATTGGTCATTTGGATAACTGACTGGTTGACACTTGAGTATAATGGTCTGTGTTTTCGTAGTAAAACTTGAGTTATTGTTGATTTTGTCAGTCACGATCGAAGGTCTCAATCTTTATGAGGCTGTGAATATAATTATTGTAACTAAGAGCCCTGTAATTTTTAACTAAGATAAAGATGATTTGCTCACTTAATTAATATGAATCTAACAGATTTGTGATTAGATCCAAACACGATCTTTAGTTGCTATAAAAATATCATCCAACAGGCCCCGTCTTTATAACTCCTTTAACGCCTTCATAATATCTCCTTTAGAATTGCACACCATGATGTGCGTCCGTGACTCAAATTCGTGAACGCGTCAGTGAGGATCATTGGTGAAACTGGTAGGAGGGCAGCAGGGAATTAAGGGTAAGTGTAGACCACCGATAATTACGCCCGCCGTGGGAACGAGCCCCGACCGACTCCTTGCGCCTGCGCCGACAGCACAAAAGTATTGCCAACATAAAAAAATATATGTTACTAGTGAAAGTAAAATAATGCTGTTAAATATTATTAGGTTTCTAGATATCGTTGTGTAATAAACTTAAATATTTATTTATGTGTTTTATAAATTAGACGGAAGAAGACGTAACAGTTTCTGCGTCTCGCAATTAGTTGGCACCGATTCTTATCTGTCTGCTAATTGATTCGTGATTTTGCGATTTTGTGTAACTCATTGAGAGTTTGAAGCTGCTAATTTTATTTTCCAGTGGTTTCAATAGTCAAAAACATTCATCAAAAACGTCATCCAAGCAAGTTTGTAACTGCAATGCAGTGAATCAGTAATTTTGATCGTGACATAGTTTGGTTCTATTAATTATAATTTGTTATTAAATAAATTTAACACTGAAAATATTAATGATCCTAAGATTATAAATTGCATTTTTATTTATGGTAATTAGCGCAAGGTGCGTTTGCGAACTCTACTTCCCCTATGCACCTCCTACATCGCATTGCACGCCACAATCGGCGAAAAGGCAAAATTGCTGCGCGGGCGCATTCTGCGTCCCGAGCGCATCAACCCACGGAGTAAGGAACTACAGAAGGTTTAATAACCAAGTCAAATGTTGGACAGCTACTTTAAATATACAGGGCTGCAGGTTAGGTTGACCTAGATCCTTTAAGAGGTTGTAGATTCCATCATTCCTGACTGATTTGACTATGAAACCGTATCCCAAACTTAACCGTTTTCAAGATATTGGACTTTGAAGTTTTTTTTTTGGGTTTATTGCCTCTAATTTATTTGTGTTTGCGATTTTAGTGTAGTAGATAAATACCTTTATTATTTTCAACTCTAAAGTTGTAGTTAAATGAACTAACTGGGTTGTAGTAGACGAATGATAGTTATAAAATGTAAAAAAAACTCGTAAAAATATTTTACTTTTAGAGATATTTTATAAAATGTGTATGCCAGTCATACTGCAGATGTTCTTAAAAATATCTATGTTTCATTAGCTAACCAACAAGGCATAATAAACTATTATGAATGCTTAGACAAAAAAAAATGATGAAAGGCAAAGAAAGCAAGCAAAGGGCAAGGAAAGTATCGAGTAGTAAATAACTACTTATCAATATTATTATCTTATTAATAATATCTTTATAACGGCTATGTCGGAGTACGGTGTTTCATAGTCAAATCGGTCAGGAATGATTTCAACTACAACCTCTTAAAGGATCTAGTTTGACTTAACCTGGAGCCCTTTATATTGCCCTCAACTGAAACTGAGGAGAAACTGGACTCCGGACTGATTTACTAGTTAACCGACTTACCAAAAAGGAGGAGGTTCTATGTTCGACTTCTTGTATGTTTTTTTTTTTTTTTTTTTTTTTTTTTTTTTTAATGTATGTTCACCGATATCTCCGTCAATTGTGGACCGATTTTAAAAATTCTTTTTTTGTTTGAAAGAGTATGTTTCGAAATTGGTCCCATTTTAATTTGGTGAAGGTCCGATGAAGAACTTCGGAGATACACAACAGAACTCTTCAATAAATAACGGCAAAACTCTCGGGATTGCTGCAATCGCATGTCTGTTTGTTGTTTATACCATTTCATAACATAACATCATGCCAGTACGCTCTAAAGGGGTACGCAGATCTCTCATTTCACCGGTTATGTTCAAGTTTCATGTTATTCGGTTAATCTATTCTGGAGTTATAGGGACCTTAATAAACAACTTGCTATTAGGTAGGTAAAACTAAAAAGAGTAAAATAAAAAACTTTTTTGCAAAAAAATACTACCGACTTCCAAATGAAAAACTACAAAGTGAAAAATAACTTAACTTTTGGAAGTCGGTGTCCATATCGCAAAAAAATGGTTCCTACGAAAGACACCGACTTCCAAAAGTTAAGTTATTTTTCACTTTGTAGTTTTTCATTTGGAAGTCGGTAGTATTTTTTTGCAAAAAAGTTTTTTTTTCTTTTATTTTTTGCCCAGGATTCCCAGGGGCTTAGTAAGGAGTAGACTTTCTGCATCCTCCTCCGTTGTGGCCCAGCACTGCCCAGTGCATACGAGGCACACCTGCACGAATCATGCATTGTGTGCATCACAGTGCATCCCGTAATGACTGCGTGTATTCCTAGATATTCCCCCATACGCGTAGAGGAAAAATGTAGACGCGAATGTTGCTCTTCCACAAAACTGATTCACTTTTAAGAGCCTCTTGAAACCATTTGAACAGGAACAGGACGATCCGTTATCCATAAATTATAACAGCATCACGCTCAAACTCCGGTAGACCAAGTTATAATCTCTTATTTATCTATATCTAGTCGCGTGCAAACAGGTTTTTGCTAAAGAAAGTGGCACTTTTTGTCTGCCAATATTAGGATTCGACGTCTATTTGGACAATGTTGTATTTAGTGGTAGAAAGCGAAATTCGCAGAGGTTAGTGGAACGCTTTCCTAATGTCGCAAAACATAGTATGACTGTAGCGAATAGGTAATCACAAGTACAGGCTCGCAATTCGTCCCGCCCACCCGTTGTGGCCACTGATGATGGGTGTTGACATATTTACAAAATGGACACGCAATTATCTTTAAATCCTTTATTATGTGCATTACCATCTGTGGCCAAAGTAAGTGCATTACAATTGATGGTGATTTGCGTGTTACGCAAAATGCCGACGACATTCTAGTTGAGTCTGTGGAGGATATAGCGACAAAGATGTTAGAAATTTAGGATTTGCTAGCAAAGCCTTTTGTTTTTGCATTTCCACAACAGAAAAGTGTTGATGTAGATCAGGTGCTTATTATTCGTTAGTTTAAAAGCAACTCCTAGTTTCGCTTCGAATTTTAGAACCGCTATTCTCTTTGGCTTTTGAACTTCGGCCTCAAGACGCTCAAGAATCACCAAAGATAATAATGACAGTAGCTGTTGAGTAAGTACAATATAAAGTCCCTTTACATTTGTCCCACTTGGCTCCCAAATCTTCTGTACTCCTTTAAGTAGAATATTTCCAAAAATACCAACATAAGCCGTCCTCAATCAAAATGTATCTGTACGTCGAGAGTGAATCAACAATAGCCATTGTATACTCCACCTTTTTGATAAAATACGCCTTGATAGGCAAAATAACAATACTACTAATAAATAAAAGTGTGCCACAATGGAGAGGATGATTAAGTTAATCTGAACACTTTTGTTATGCAACAATGTTTGTGAGGTCATTACAATAGAACTGCATTTTACACAGAACAAGCGAGACTAGAAGCACAAATCTTTAAGGATCGTTTTCTGAATTGAGTAGGTATTTGGAGTTAACAACGTGTACAATAATACGAAATTTTGTCAGGTTTGCTGGCTTAAGTAGAGATTAACAAATGCTCAACAACGAATTCTCAAATCAGAAATCGGAGATATCACAGAACGAAGAGAAGACTTGTTAGGGAAACCCCGAATCTCAGATAGAGAAGACTGTCATATAGAGGATTATGGCTATTGAGTTGGTAGTGATGGATGATTGAGGAGACGACGATTGCGTGAGCAACGGCGCTTAGAAAAATCTATTCTTAGATTAGGTACTGAAAGTGAACTAATTTTCATTATTTTTTTTTTTTAACATTAACCGGCCAAGTGTGTCGTACTTCGCTCATTTAGGGTTCCGTACCAAACCGCAAAATCAAGTTGGTTCATTGCTTGTAATGGGAATAATGAGGGCATTTCAAAGAGAAAGTCTGATATTGATATTTGTTAGTAAAATATACATAATAATAAACGTTATCACCAAATTTCAAGTTTATAGGTCAATAGGAAGTTAAAACAAATCATCTGAACAAAATTATCTAAAAAATCTGGATTTGGTGGCTTCTCATTCCTTTGTTTTCCAATATTTTTTAAAACAAGAAATACAGTATTTATCAACTCAACGAGTTTTAAACAACGATACCTCACTCGATGGGATACTTTTTTCGCGGCCCCCCCTTTTGCTATATGGGAGCCCCCTTAAAAACATTTAAAATATTTTTGACAATTTGTATGGCTTTGGGTCAACAAGATGCATAAACTGTAAAAATTTGAAGGCTACAGTCTTAAAAAAATTCCTACAGTTTGGCAAACTTAAAAAGTTTTGCAAACTTTTGTGACAGACAGACAGACATTTGAGTGACAGCAATAGAGTTCCGTTTGAACCCTTCGGGTACGGAACCCTAAAAACGACTTATATTGATCAGGTAAACCGACCCGACGCAGTTCTGTCACATGTTGGCGTGTCTAAGGTATCGCACGGACGTGACACGGTCAAGGAAGGGTCTGTCCCTTCCAATTCGATCTAGCTCACTGGCCACATTCCTATTCTTCTCGGATTACAAAGTCTCGCATAATTTATGATAACAGGGAATGCAATTTGTTTAGACTGACGTAAAGTGGACGATGCAGCTCGGACAATGCTCTATGATTCGTTCATGATATCATTTGTTTTACAGCGCCTAAACACAGCCTCGCATTTATCTCAACTATTGAGGAGAATCGAGATCAGTAACCGTAGATTACAGGATGCTTACTATCGCAAAACGTTTAATTATTACATCTATGGCCAGTTTCCAAACGTATCATTAACAATTCGACGTAGCGATGGTATCATAAAAGCGCGATCATCGCTCGACTGCTTTTCGGCATCCACATGGAATTCCTGCTACGCTGGCATTCGGGAAACCGATTAAAATTCAGAAAAAAAAACTTTACGTACAATAATTTAAGGTCAAGGAGGAGCGTGATCTCGACGCAGTGGATAAAAATTATTTATTTGCGTGGGGCGCGGCAATTAGGGGGGCGGAGCGCGTCTGCGCGCACGACCTCTCGACCCTCGGCCGCGTCCGCGCTGCGCCCGCGCCGCCGCCGCCGCGCCGCCTGTGGACACTCGTCCTGTCACGAGACGCGGCCGGCCAGCCCAACATCAGCGAAATTGCATTCGCTGTTCGCTCTGCAGCACGATCTCACCTACTTTCGTGAAATATGTTCAACGTTTTGCATTTTTCGTGTGCAAGAAATTAAAATTGCTCATGCAGTTTAAGCAAAAAGGTTGAAACTTTAAAAGTATAGGTAGTAATTACACGTTTTCAAAATAATAAGGCGAACAACGAACGACAACATTGCCATTAAAATTAATTAGGGAACAAAAAAATATCTCATCGTTTCTACAATGTTAATGCTCTAAATACCCATAAGCCACGGGTCGCCTGGTCAGTTTTATTATTACATTCTTAAAAGGAGATGCAATTACTGATACAGCGTGTATCGATGGACGCATGCGCACGCATGCTCTCATCGCAAGCGCGCCGAGTGCCGACGAAATGTAGGCGGCGCGGGTAGAAATTAACCTGACTCTAGTATCAGATAGCACACCATTTTGCTGTTTAGCTTTGTTGTGCTTTTGTTTGGGATGGCGACGGGAACTAGCCATGAAGACGATTAGTTTACGTGCTACATGACGGCCTCTCATGTTGTGTACGAGATGAAAATATGCGTGTATTCGCGGTATTTTGCAGAATAAAAACGGGCCAAGTGCAAGTCGGACTCGCGCACTGAGGATTCCGTACAAACCTCAGCTTAAAGGTATTATAGTCCTGAGTATTTGATATGAATTTCAATTTGATACCTCTACGTATACATGAGGAAAGGGGTGGTAAGTTTAAAATTATAAAAAAAAAATAAAAAAATATGGTGTTACTAAAAATTTACGACTTTCGCAATTATTCCTTTATCTGTGCTTTAAGACGTTGTTTCGTACCCAATTTCAAGATTCTGTTTTCACGGGAAATACCCTATAAGTTTTGATTCCCTTGCGAGTGTCGAAAATTTGCGGCATAAACTGCTGTATCTTTTGATTGCGTTGGCTCAGAAGTTTGATTTTTCACAGCTTTAAATTCAAATTCAAATTATATTTATTGCATCCATAATGTACACACAGGTGGTAAATATAAGTTACAGAAACAATTATGGACCCTGTCGGGCACAGCAACATTCTAGATACAGTCAGTGTCTAGGAGAGAGGAATAGCGCTCAATATTATTACAAATAAAAATATTTTCCTTATATATTAACATTTTAGTTATCTATTCCCTTTCTATTTGTTAAGGGACAGTAGACCCGCAGCCTAAAGAGAGAGAGAGAGATCTTTAAAGATTCAACTTTTTTGTTTATGTGTGTGTTTTTGGGAAAGAACCAGATTGTTTCCGTTGCCGAATTTACTTACGCAATTAGGCTGCAGGAGTATTTGATATAAGTTTCAGATTGATACCTCCTCGCGTTCCTGAGAAAAAGCGTCTTGACAGACAGACGGACGGACAAAGTCATCCTATAAGGGTTCCGTTTTTTCCTTTCGATGTACGAAACCCTAAAAATAGAGTCGGACTATGACTGATAAGTATCTACACGTTTATAATGATTGGGGCTAGTGGGATCTTGAAAGTAGGTAAGCGTAATATCCGCCGTTCAGAAAACAGGTAGGTAAATGTAAAGTGAGATTGAACAAGCAACGTGCATAATCATCAACCAAAAAACAAAGAAACAGCATCAAAATCTTAAAATCTGCTTCAGTGATTTACCGGAACAGACACAGTCGCTCACCTACTTGACCAGCATCAATTAGCTCATAAGTATGTAACAATTATATCATAATCATGTTGAATAACTAAAATTACGCAAGTCACGTTTCAACTTACTCTCTCTGAATTTGTTGAAGATCCTCTTCATGTTGAACTGGGAGCTTCAACCTTTGGGTCTGTAGTGATTGTTTGGCAGGTGTGTCGGTGAAGTAGGGGGACTCCTCAGCCAGGTGTTCCCGCGCACGCGCCCGCGACACTAATGCTGTCTGCGGCGAGCTGGCCACCGTCACGGTCGGCTGCGTCGGCGCCGGTAGCGTCGCGGGGTGGATAAACTTTACCTCTGAATGTAGGACCTCCTGATACGGTGCGATCGTTTAATTTGCGAATGACTAAGCTTTGTTTTTGATTCTTTGTGTCCTTTGTTTTTGGAAGACTCCGACATATCACATCGTGTCTCTGAACCTTCATTACAGAGCACTCGAGATTGAAGGTATAGATCGATCCTATTGAGTATGAAACAAACTAAAGGGCCAAGCAACATCATCAACCAGAAAACTGGAAATTTTTGACCGGATCGGTAATTGCAATATGATATCTAATGGAATACCTATAGGAAATTCCAGGTAGGGACTGCTATATCTTCTGCTACTAAAAAGAATCACATCACACACATCACATCATCTGCCTATTATCTAATGTTCCCACTGCTGGGACACAGGCCTCCTCTCTGTGAGAGGGAATGGGCCGTAATCCACCACGCGGGCCACCAGTGCGGGTTGATGGATGTCACATGTCTTCGAATTTTTGGTTCTAGGACATGCCGGTTTCCTCACGATGTTTTCCTTCACCGTTTTGAGAGCAGTGGTGAAGAAATAATTTACACCAAGTAAAGCGCCTGGGGCTCGTACCCAGGACCTACAACTTAAAACAATATCTATCAATCACTAACTTATAAAACAAAATCAGCTAAAAACTTCTCTCAGCTTTCCAATTATCGCTCCAACCATAATTCTACAGCACCTATCTGCTTATAAGTAACAGTTGTTGCAATTAAATTAATGGCACATAATAACAAAACTGTGTCCCAAGGCGCGTGATTAAGACTGCAGACAAGTACGGTGGGGTGAAGCCCATAGCCCCATAAGCGGAATCACGCTCGGCAAAGCGCAACGTCGAGTGAACGGCGTGCGATATGCTCTGCGGAACCCATATCTTACACATACGTCAATATACACTTACACACTACAAGTATAAATCTACAACACAAAATGTTGTTCCTTCTTTTTCAAATTTTTTAACCGATTTCGAAAGGAGGTTCTTTACTGACTTGGGTAAGCTCTGGCCATATTATGCTACCTAACCCATATCTTACACATACGTCAATATACACTTACACACTACAAGTACAAATCTACAACACAAAATGTTGTTCCTTCTTTTTCAAATTTTTTAACCGATTTCGAAAGGAGGTTCTTTACTGACTTGGGTAAGCTCTGGCCATATTATGCCACATATCTAAGTACGTAAGTATTTAGAGGGACTATCAATACGTATATAAATCTGTAGAAACGTCGTTTTTGTACATTGAAAATATTAAAATAAAAAATAGCCATTACCGGACAAGGCTACAGAACCCATTTCCAGCATTTTTGAAATTTTTGTCTGTTATCTGTTTATTTGTGCATGCATCACTTTAAATGTACGAAGCCAAGAACAATATTTGTTCTGTGCCGGTAGTCGATCTGGCAACGACTACCGGCACAGAACAAATATTCCGAAAAAAAAATGTCGTAAGGAAGTCTCCACTTTTTAACCGACTTACCGAAAAGGAGGAGGTTCTATGTTCGACTTTGTTTGTTTTTTTTTTGTGTATGTTCACTGATATCTCCGTCAATTGTGGACCGATTAAAAAAAAACTTTTTTGTTTGTAAGAGTATGTTCCGAAATTGGTCCCATTTTAATTTGGTGAAGATCTGCTAAATAACTTCGGACATATACCTACAACAGAACTCTTCAATAAATAACGGCGAATCTCTCGGAATTGCTGCAAATTGTTAATCCCATTTCATAACATCACGCCAGTACGCTCTAAAGGGGTACGCAGAAGTGTACAGTTCACCTTAGCACACTCTCATTCTGGCATAATAAGGTCAAACTCTGGAATGACTTAAGGCAAACATTAGGAATTAATGAGCATTGCCATTCAACATGGCAATGCTGCCAAAGTTCTGGGGCACGTTTCCCATTGACATCCATGTGGGCGAATTTTGTGATGCGTAATGAGGCTTTTTCCTCTCCCCTTTGTATATAGGCTTTTTTTAGTTATTAGTCATAAGATTTGAAATAAACAATTATATTTATTATATAGCCGAATTAAATGTAACTCGCTTTCCTTTTCCTGAGAAAGACATAATTTCTATCAATATTGTTTACCTACCTACTTAAACAATACACACAGAGATATTGAGACAGGTGAAACTAAAACAAAAACTTGTAGGTTTAAGTCTGTCAAATCTATTTTATAGTCGACTGTTAGATTTTGTTTGGTATTGATCAGAATTCAGATCTTTACTTCAAGTTTTTAAGATTTTTCTAACAAACCCTATCTTCTACAAGAGCGAGCCTATATTTTTCTACGAGATGGGGTTATCCATCATCTAACTCTATCTTGTACAAGAGCGAGGCCACGTTTTTATACGAGATGGGGTTTGTTTATCAAACTCTATCTTGTACAAGAGCGAGCCTACGTTTTTCTACGAGATGGGGTTTGTTTATCTTACTCTATCTTGTACAAGAGCGAGCATACGTTTTGCTACGAGATGGGGTTTAATATCTATCATCTAACTCTATCTTGTACAAGAGCGAGCCTACATTTTTATACGAGATGGGGTTTGTTTATCTAACTCTATCTTCTACAAGAGCGAGCCTACATTTTTCAACGAGATGAGGTTTATGTATCATCTAACTCTATCTTGTACAAGAGCCAGCCTACGTTTTGCTACGAGATGGGGTTTGTTTATCTAACTCTATCTTGTACAAGAGCGAGCCTACGTTTTGCTACGAGATGGGGTTTATCTATCATCAAACTCTATCTTGTACAAGAGCGAGCCTACGTTTTGCTACGAGATGGGGTTTATCTATCATCAAACTCTATCTTGTACAAGAGCGAGCCTACATTTTTATACGAGATGGGGTTTGTTTATCAAACTCTATCTTGTACAAGAGCGAGCCTACGTTTTGCTACGAGATGGGGTTTATCTATCATCAAACTCTATCTTGTACAAGAGCGAGCCTACATTTTTATACGAGATGGGGTTTGTTTATCAAACTCTATCTTGTACAAGAGCGAGCCAACGTTTTGCTACGAGATGGGGTTTATCTATCATCAAACTCTATCTTGTACAAGAGCGAGCCTACGTTTTTATACGAGATGGGGTTTATCTATCATCAAACTCTATCTTGTACAAGAGCGAGCCTACATTTTTATACGAGATGGGGTTTGTTTATCAAACTCTATCTTGTACAAGAGCGAGCCAACGTTTTGCTACGAGATGGGGTTTATCTATCATCAAACTCTATCTTGTACAAGAGCGAGCCTACATTTTTATACGAGATGGGGTTTGTTTATCAAACTCTATCTTGTACAAGAGCGAGCCAACGTTTTGCTACGAGATGGGGTTTATCTATCATCAAACTCTATCTTGTACAAGAGCGAGCCTACGTTTTGCTACGAGATGGGGTTTATCTATCATCAAACTCTATCTTGTACAAGAGCGAGCCTACATTTTTATACGAGATGGGGTTTGTTTATCAAACTCTATCTTGTACAAGAGCGAGCCAACGTTTTGCTACGAGATGGGGTTTATCTATCATCAAACTCTATCTTGTACAAGAGCGAGCCTACATTTTTATACGAGATGGGGTTTGTTTATCAAACTCTATCTTGTACAAGAGCGAGCCAACGTTTTGCTACGAGATGGGGTTTATCTATCATCAAACTCTATCTTGTACAAGAGCGAGCCAACGTTTTGCTACGAGATGGGGTTTATCTATCATCAAACTCTATCTTGTACAAGAGCGAGCCAACGTTTTGCTACGAGATGGGGTTTATCTATCATCAAACTCTATCTTGTACAAGAGCGAGCCTACATTTTTATACGAGATGGGGTTTGTTTATCAAACTCTATCTTGTACAAGAGCGAGCCAACGTTTTGCTACGAGATGGGGTTTATCTATCATCAAACTCTATCTTGTACAAGAGCGAGCCTACATTTTTATACGAGATGGGGTTTATCTATCATAAAACATTTTGAAAATCGGTCCACAATTGACGGAGATATCGGTGAATACATAAAAAAGGCAAACTAGTGTCGTTAGTGTACCTATAAAGGGTGTTAATAAACTTCGTTATCCATTGGTAAACACTTTATTTAATTAACAATACATGTACTCATAATAATAAATCGTAACTTATAGTTGAAACTAAATTATAGTAGGCACGTATCTCAAAATAAATTTAAAAAGAACTGTATGAGTCAGACTCGTGCACTAATAAGGCTTCCGTACCTTTTTTGGGTGGGATATCATCCAATGACTTCTCACGCTCTGAGTAAAGCGGGAGGGCTCAAGACGAACACGGGTTCCTTCAGTTGCTTGAGCCAGGCGGTAACTCTCTTTCAAATTTATCCGCGACAAAGGTACCTACCATCAAAATTATAATACACCATGTGGCATTAGTACCTACTTGATGGCTTTATTATATTTCGTTTTATATTTGTTATTGGCCGTTAAAGTAAAACGAGTGCGAGTCGGACTCGCGCACAAAGGGTTCCGTACTATTATTGCAAAAAATGGCAAAAAATCATTTTTTTTTCCCTTAAATATTAATTTTATTCTGTTTTAGTATTTGTTGTTATAGCGGTAACAGAAATACATCATCTGTGAAAATTTCAACTGTCTAGCTATCACGGTTCATGAGATACAGCCTGGTGACAGACAGACAAACGGACCGCGGAGTCTTAGTAATAGGGCCCGTTTTTACCCTTTGGGTACGGAACCCTAATAAAGAAATAGGTAAAATAATAACTTATGCCCAATGTGTTATTCTGATGTTTAAGGTACTCCAACAAGATTCTGACTTCACGGGAAGTACCCTGTAGGTTTTGATTCCCTTGAGAGTGTCGAAAATTTGCGGCATAAACGGCTGTATCCTTTGATTGCCTTGGCTTAGTACTTACCTTGAGTACTTATATGAGGGGTTGGATATCCAAAACCAGAAGACTTTAGGCTCATATCTCCTAGTCTCGTTGTAAAACTCATGAAAAGAGTTTTCAACGAGATTGGGGAGGAGTAAGTTATCTAGGGGAACACAATAGATCCCAATAGGTCGAAGTGTCCGAGTTATTCCTCGGCCCCTCCACAAGAGAAGATACCTGAGTATCTGAGAAAAAGGCTCTTGACAGACAAAAGGAACAGCACAGGTTAAATAATGTTGATCTACTTCACAATATACAAAACCGCTTGAGTAAATTATTCTGCAAATGATAAATTTATGTATTATATTAACAAGACGGACGGACGGACAACAAAGTGATCATATAAGGGTTCCGTTTTTTTCTTTCGAGGTACGGAACCCTAAAAATAAAGTAAACTATATAAAAAATAAAAAAACGTGAGAGTGATTGTAAAACAAAAATTCAAACTCGCTCTTACGCAAAAACTTTTAACTACTCAACTGATTTTGATGAAACTTTACAGTTTATGTACTCTTACAAAGCAACGTCTTATAGTACAGATATAGGAAACATTGCGAAAACCGTAAATTTCTAATTACATCATATAATGAAAATATTTTTAAACTTACTACCCCTTTACTCATAAACGCGTAGAGGTATTATATTGAAATTCATATCAAATACTAACCTTTAAGCTGAGGTTTGTACGGAACCCTCGGTGCCCGAGTCCGACTCGCACTTGGCCGGTTTTTTATTACTTGCCGCGTTAAAGGGCATGGTTTCACTACACGCATCTCTACCTATTCTTAAAACTTCAACTGGCTAGACAGCTTGGTACATATACGGTTAAATAGATCTCAGAGATAGATGACGATGCCAGGACGCCCCAGCAGGGTTAGTAATTAGGTCGTTGACAGTTTAGCACCCTTTACAAAGCCATCAGTTGTGATGGGTTTGCGAATGCTACGATGTCTTTAAACTTGCCTTTTGCTCTTTAAACCTTAAAAGTTTATCGAGTTGCTTCAACATGTCCGGTCTAGTGCATAGAGCTTTTTTTATAGCCTCATCAAGCAATTTTCTTTGGTCATACGGAGGGATAGGTGTGTCCTCTAAATGGAAGGTGTGAAGTCTACCTAAAGAGTCACCAACAAAGACGTTTTGCCCCGACTCCTCAAACCTTACATAGGTCAATGTCACATTGGGAGGAAAATTGTATTCTGCACATGGCATGTGAATTTTCCGTCGAAGATCCCAAACTGATAGCGAGTTCCCACTCGTGGCCAGCAAAATAGTCGAATTTAATGGACAGAAAGTGATCCCGGTCACTGCACTTGGACAACCTAATGTCATTATGACGTCGTCTAATCCATCTATCCAAAGACGAATAGCGTGGTCAGAGCCGCAGGATGCCAACAAATAGTCCATATAAGGTGAAACGCATATGTCCGTGACGGGGCCGGCGTGCGCGCGGAACACGTCTATATGCTGGTTCAGGTAGTGCGTGGAACAGCGGTGGATGCAGCCCTCGTCAGTGCCCACCAAATAAATGTGCTCAATAGTAGGATGCCATATCATGCACAGTACAGCAGGATACCTGGTGATAGGAACGTCCACTTTCAAACACGATTTGGCTATTTCAAGTCCCTTTAACTTTCCCTCGACAGTAGAGACTTTCATCAAGGGTGAACTGATAAAGTCGTGTGTTTTGGTACTTTGCAACCGGCGGATTCTCCCGTCTTGGCAAGTTGCAATTACGTATTCGTCCTTGTCTATAGTGCGCCAAGTAATTACCCATATTGGTTCGAAGCAAGGATTTGTTTCACGTTTGCTTTTAGCTATAGTCTTAATAGTGTACGAAGTTATATCTAATACTATCACATCACCGTTACTAAAGCCACATGCCAACCAGTTCGGGTTCTTGTCGGAGAAGCACACCGACGTGACAGAATCCTCAAAGTGATAAACTCGTTCTGGGTCACGTGGATTTTTAGTACACCAAACACAGACCACGCCTGTACAGTAATCTGCGTATCCGAATTTGCCATGACCTATTGCACATATATTTGGAGACTTTGGGTTAAAAGATATACATCCGATTGGTTTGTTCAAGGAATCCTCACATTCGTAAGTCCATAGAGGATTTAACGTGTAAATATACACCAAGTCCAATGATAGTGGATCCATAGGTGTGAGTCCTCGGAACTTCTTCTGAGCGGCATCAAACTCTAATGATGCGAGCACACGTTCTGTCAACAGGACCGCATCATAAAATTCTGGCGTTTCCCCTATTTCATCGAAAGTTTTACCTCGGCTTACAGTTTCTTGGTGTTTATTTTTCTTCTTCCGTAAGAAATGGCGTGCTGCAGATTGATACATGACCATTTCGTCTTCCTCCTCCTCGGGCTCCGCTTTAGCGATACGAGAGTAAGTATCGTGCATATCCCACATCGAAGCGAAGCACATGGCGTTCTTCTTCTGGGGCCTCGTAGCAAGTGTATGTCTCGACTGCTTTATAGTGTCTTTGGTTTGTGTTTCTTGACCGACCATTTTTCTATTTCTCCCTTTTCCGACGGTAATGTACTCATAGTAAGAATTTTCTTCTTCAACAAGATTGCCTTCAAGTGTTCCTTTATCGTAAGTTAAACTTGGTAACGAAAACAAAAAAACTGTCTCCGTTTCTTTAAGTGTGATGGCTATTTCTGGTGGATACGATGTAATCGGGTTCATTTTTGGTAAATAGAATGCGGACGGCGCTATTGACAGATCGCCGTCGCCGATTTCTGCCCCTTCCTCAGTGTTGAGTGTGTGATCGATTTGTATGTCGTCAAGGTTAATAGTGGTGGCGTACACCTTCGTGCCATCCGCCACCATGCCGCCCATCCTCGATTTTGATTTCGAGAGTTTAATAGCTGCTTCGCTTCTGGTTCGAGCTCTACCGTCAAAAGCGGCGTGTGATTCCCTTTCATCCATAGTTATATACGATGGATCGCTGATGGGATCCGGAGTGACGTCCACATCGTTGAAGATTACTTGATACAAGACCCGCTTCTCTGTCTCGGTGTCCTGGAGCTTCACTTCTTTCTTAGCAATAGAAGTATCAGCACCGCTAATAACATATTCAGAAGACTCTAAGGCTTGAGAAAGATTATCGTCCTCATCGCTGCTACCTTGGTAATCAATCATTTTAATGTAATAAGAAATAAAAAAGCTGTAGTTTATTTCAGTGGATACGGGCCGAAGACAATATTTTATTTACTTCATAAATGAAGGAAAACTTATAAATTGACGTTTAATGTGACAAATGCAGAGATTTAATCGATATTATATTACCTTCCTCTACAGATATAAATAGTAGTCTATGCACATATTACCATACTACTTGGAGATAGACAAATGGGCACAGTTTGACAATGCGATAGCTTATATGTTCTAATAACTTATTGCATTGAGTTTTAAGTAAAAATGGTCGATTTACTTTAATTGTCGCGAGCGAAAAAAAAAAACAGAATAGATCATAATTCAAAATGTCTCCGTTTACTTGTGATCTATATACCGGTGAATCTGGATACCTACCACTTGCCACCTACCTACCTGCTTCTGGTGGAGCTGGGCGTAGAAAGTTTGCCGATGGCGTCATAACGTCACTCTTACGTTCGGCGAACGCGGGTTACCGCGGAGTATAGTAGGGTCTTGGGTAGCCCCCAAGCTGATCCTACAGTTATTTTTTATTGCGGGATAAAAGAGATAGCCTATTTATGGCACTCATCAATACTATCAGCAAAATATATTTTTTTAATGGAATAATACTTCTAGAAGAAGTGTTACATGTGATGTTAGACAAACAATATTTACCTCTTTGACCACTAGTCCCGATAAATATAATTTTAAGTTGTAACTTACCTAATTCCATAATGCATGATCCGGTTTCCCTGACGAGATTCTGATGGAGAACTAAATGAAATTCTCATGCAGCCATACTGTTTAATTGGTTTACTAATGATAAGCATAAAATATATTGTCATAATATACATTGTCATAACGAAATTCAGCAAAATGATCATTATGCATAATATTATTAGGCTATGATTTGCATTAATGTTAATTGCCATAAATACTGTTGGCATAATAATAATGCAGCATAATGAATTAAACGTATAATGATATTTACACATAATATTCATCATAATACAAATAAAATTTCAAAATTTAAAAAACCCCCGACACATTTATCTTGCGAAAACACCCCGATTCAAACAGTAAAACGCCCATAACTTTTGAATGGCTGAACCGATTTTATTCGAACATAGCTAAGAACACTCTCGACAAAATCACCTTTCAAACAAAAAAAAACTGGGTTAAAATCGGTTCATCCGTTTAGGCGCTATGATGCCACAGACAGACACACAGATACACAGCAACACACGTGAAACTTATAACACCCCCTCTTTTTCCGGCGGGGGTTAAAAACAAACATGTTCGCGACTCCTGCTGCGCCTTAACCTTATCCAATTGAATCATGATTTAATAGACGAATAAATAGTATACCTTAAAAATGTATGTACCTACAAATTAACCCAAAGCAAATTAGACCAAACAAGTAAAATTTCAAAATTTAAAAACCCCCGTTACATTTATCTAGCGAAAACACCCCGATTTAAACAGTAATACGCCCATAACTTTTAAAAGGCTGAACCGATTTTATTCAAACATAGCTAAGAACACTCTCGACAAAATTACCGAAACTAAATCGAAAAAACTAAATCGAAATCAGATCATCCGTTTAGGCGCTATGATGCCACAGACAGACACACAGATACACAGCAACACACGTGAAACTTATAACACCCCTCTTTTTCCGGCGGGGGTTAATGAGAGTTAAGCTAACCTTTGCATTATGCCAAAGTATTATTATGCCACAGTACTTTATGCTAATAAAAGCTATGCGAAAACGTTATGCCAAACAATTTTATGCCAAGAAGAGGATTCCCTCTTTATTTCATTGAGTTTAATAAAAAGCTCGCCAATAAATTATGAACTTTATTCTTATGTGTCATAAAGTACAAAATATAACAACAGAGTGTATCTTGCCAAGGTAAATAAATTATAATACAAAAAGTGATATAAATAGGTACTATACATAAATCTATACATTTGGAATGACTAGGACTAGTTGGAGAGTTTTTGCAGTTGGTATTCCTTTTTCAGTTCTTTCAAGTTTTGTTCTAATATCGCCACCTGTGGGAATGATACAAGACGAGATTATTAGAAGGTAGGTAAGGCTACGTTTCCACATGCAACAAGCTTGCATGCAAGTTGCATTACACTGCAGGCTACGTCTACCGAAATATGATGTGATCAGTCCCACGATTTTTCACCGCAATGTAATTATACTTGCCTGTGACTTGCTTGCAGGAAGCACGTTCTTAGGCTGATTTTAGAGTCACGCTGACCGTCGGCACAGACGGTCGCCGCGAGCTTGTCTTTGGTCGAGTCCGACGACCATCAGCGCTGAGCCGAGCCAGTGGTGTCTCATCTCATACAAAGAAACCGTGCCGACGTATATGATTATTTTTTGTATATCCATCGCGTTCGGTTCCGTTCCACGGATGATGAGATGGTGAACGGAACCGAACGCGATCGATTTACAAAAAATTATCGGTATAATCAGATGAAAAACGCTAGTTACGTCGGCACGGTTTCTTTGTATGGAATGTCATCTCCATCTGTATGCTAGTATTATATTATCTGTGGCCGAGCGAACCAATGAACGATCTCGCGGCGACCATCACCGTCGTCGGTCAGCGTAACTCTAAAATCAGTCTTAGGTACAGTCTTAGGACAAATAAAGATTAAACAGTCTTCTTTTCAAGTTGATGGATCTACTATCACTAACAATTTATGTCTAAAACTTGCCAAGATAAAAAAAAATAAAGGAATTTATGGCAAATTGAAACTAAATACCTTCTTAACGATACAGGACTACCTCCAGGAGGGATGTTGTATCGTTTTCAACTGACTACAAAAAGCAGGAGGTTCTCAATTCGACTTTTTTTTTTTATGTATGTCGCCTCAATACTTTTTACTAGGTGAATCGATTTTTTTTGATTCTTTTTTATTTGAAAGCTGGTGCTTCTCATGTGGTCCCATTTATCGACGATATTTTATTTTGCGACGATCTGTTGAAGAACTTCGGAGATATACAACAGAACTCTTCAACAAACAACGGCAAATCTCTTGGGCTTGCTGCAATCGCATGTTTGTTTATTGTTTACGCCATATCATAACATAACATCATGCCGTTACGCTCTAAAGGGGTACGCAGATGTGTACAGTTCACTCTGGTACACTCCCATGTCACCGGTTATATTCAGGTTTTAAGTTATTTACGTAATCTAGTCTGCCATAACGTTGGGCATTATAGGTACCTTACTATAGAACTTACTCATTATGTACCACAACTAAAAAGTTAAAAATATAAACTTTTTTACAAAAAAATACAACTGACTTCCAACAGGTGCTCCTGTTTTTGTTTCTTCGTTTTTTTGACACCGTCTGCCGAAATCGTAGTTACTTTTCACTTTGTAGTGTTTTTATTTGGAAGTCGGTTGTATTTTTTTGTAAAAAAGATTTTCGTAACACAAAAAAAAACTAACCTCTTCAAACCTGAGTTCCTTCCGCGCCTCTTTAATATACTCCCTGATGATATTCATCTGCTCTAGGAGCGGGTTATCATCATCATCCTGGTGGCTCTCGACCCTGGATGCACTGGGTCCGGCTAGCTCCTCCATCTTCCCTCTCTGACGATCCATCCTCTCTCGTTCCATCTGGATCTGCTTTTCAGCTCGCTCATATCGTTGTCTACGAACTTCCTCTATTTGAGCCTCGGTTGGTAGTTTTCGTAAGGATAGGAGGTCTTCCTGAAATTATGAAGTGTGAGAATTAAGATCGTAGCCGACTTATGCGACACCTCTCCCACCCGGCAAAATAATGTTCATTGAAATGTGAGCTTCAGGGCGTCCCCTGTAGACATACTTTACACAAATTAGCAGACAGCTCGCTGTAAGCTCACTTACCGCCATCGTAGCACTCGACAGCTGACGTGTCGCTTAGCGCATGCTTACCACGCGCTTCAAGCGTGCGGCCCGCGCGCTGTACGCACGCATACGTTGCTAGCTTGTCAAAAAAGGTAAGGCGAGTGTACAGCGAGCAGTCATGTTCGTTCAAGGCGGTGTTGTGCGGGAGCGGGGTCATATAAATGAGCTATAACCTTTCAGGTTGATATTTAAGAGACTGTGCATTGTTTGCTTTGTCCTGGAGTTAAATTGAAGATCCTCAATGACATGATGATGAATCACAGACAGAGTCTGGAAATTAATCATAACTGGCGAATTTATTTATGAGCTTGTTGCTTGTTATACTGCTTAGCTGTTTTCTGCGTTGCGAATTCGCATCGCGTCAATTCGCAATTTTGTGTTTGGGCTCTAACCCGCTGGTGAATACAAGTGCTATTATCATGCAGCCTCCGAATCAACAATATGCTGATCGTGCTTTTAATCTCTTTCTATAGGACAAAAGGGCGTAACTTTATTTTTTATTATTTTACTCTGACATTTCAGAATCACAACCTTGACTTGTATTATTTGATTGAATATTGCACGTTTTTTCAATACATTTTAATTTTACACATTATCTTAAATTATTTTTAAAAATTTGCTTTGACATTCTAGAATGATTATTTTGAATTGTGTTATTATTTTAATTTCTTTACATTTTTTATTATTTAACTCTGGCATTCTAGAATCATAATTTTGACTTTTATTGACATTTGCACATTTTTTATTATTGCTAATATTTATTTTACTAATATACATTTTATTAATTATTTTGATTTGTATTCTTTATTAATATGTGCATGCTATTTTCCAAGGCAAACATGACGTTCTAACATCTCTTCATACTGACTTTTTGTTATGTATATATGGTACTCATGTTTGAGCAAATAAAAATGATTTTGATATTTAGGTATGTATTGATCTATTGTATTTTAAATAAAGACCGCGAATTTCGTGAGTTTGTGACTATATGCATATATTCATTTAGGTCCACCTGCTCTTCAAAAAAGTTCACTAACTCGCCTGATGGTAAGCGATGAACTAACTCAAGACTTAGTTGCTAACACGAGGTTAAATTAACAAAATAGTATTTGTATGACTAACTGTCAATTTCACCTCGTCTTTAAAAAAAGTCTTTTACCATTTGAAAGCATAATGTAAATTGTAAAATTTACATTATTCCAGATTCTCTATACGGGCAAAGCCGGGGCGGCCCGCTAGTATTGAATAATATAAATCTATACTAAGATTATAAAGCTGAAGAGTTTGTTTGTTTGTTTGAACGCGCTAATCTCAGGAACTACTGGTTGGAATTGAAAAATTATTTTTGTGTTGGATACCTAGTCCATTTATCGAGAAAGGTTAGAGGCTATATAACACCACGCTACGACCAATAGGAGCCGAGCATAAATGAAAAATGTTGCAAAAACGGGAAATTATATTCCTTTTTGAGAGCTTCGGTTGCGTGCGCTGCGTAAACGGTTTAAGTTACGCAAATAGCATGTATGATGAAATTGTTCCTCTTTAAAGGTTCTAAAAAAAAATCCGCGACATCATATGTCTATCTTTTAAGATTGGCTCACAATAGCAACTTTTATGTTCTAAATTTAAATTAGATCGCCGCCGCCGCGCCGCGCCGGTAGAAACAAAAGTCAAATAAATAGTTCAACAAATTGGTAGGTAGATAGGATAGGATAGGTAGGGTAGGGTAGGGTAGGTAGGTTAGGTAGGGTAGGTAGGGTAGGTAGGGTAGGTAGGGTAGGTAGGGTAGGTAGGGTAGGTAGGGTAGGTAGGGTAGGTAGGGTAGGTAGGGTAGGTAGGGTAGGTAGGGTAGGTAGGGTAGGTAGGGTAGGTAGGGTAGGTAGGGTAGGTAGGGTAGGTAGGGTAGGTAGGGTAGGTAGGGTAGGTAGGGTAGGTAGGGTAGGTAGGGTAGGTAGGGTAGGTAGGGTAGGTAGGGTAGGTAGGGTAGGTAGGGTAGGTAGGGTAGGTAGGGTAGGTAGGGTAGGTAGGGTAGGTAGGGTAGGTAGGGTAGGTAGGGTAGGCTAACTGTCAGTCTTCACGCGCACGCAATTACAGCACTTTGGAGGTAGGCCAGCGGCCCAGTCCGCGCACTCCGTCCTCATGTGGGAACCGCCACAGTGGCTGCACTTTGGCACGGACTCCGAGCAAAGGCGTCGGCTATGCCCATACCCGAGGCAGAGCGAGCACTGGACAAGCGGGGATTGGTCCTCGACCGTCACCCGCTGAAACTCCACATGCACCGACCCGACCTCGAGCATGCGCCGCCAAACCTCTGTGGCGACCCTCATCACTACGTGACACATGTGCGGGTTCCTGGCTCGCTTTCTGTAAATTATTTCCATAGGTAGGGTAGGTGGGTAGGGTAGGCCAGTTGACGGGAGCGAAGCCGCGGGGGTCAGCTAGCTAGTTACCTTAATATAATGAGCAGCAGCTTGTCTGATAGCAGTCTGCAGCCTCGCCTGCCGCGTGCCGGGCTCAGCAGGGAACGTGACGATCTGCTTGCTGAGCAGGTCAATGCCCTCGGCCAGCTTGCCGATGCGTCCGCGCATCTTGTTGACGTCTGTCAGGTTGTACGTCGTCTCGCCGTCGAAGAGGCTTTGACACATCTGGGGATATAAAACTGATTTAAACAGACATACAGTATGACTGGATATAAGAAGGATACATCATGGTTTTATATGTATGCAAAACAGATAGGTTACTCGGGACTACTCGGTGAAAATAGCTGTGCACTTCTGCCCTAGCCGCCGCGCTGCGCCCCTCGTTCCCTTCGTGCGCCAATAGCGAGAGTCGAACTTCAGAGTGACTTGATAGCGCCAAGTACAGTGCGAGACACGAAAGATGAGACTTGACTTGCTTTGACTTGCGCAGTCGACGTTTTATAAGTCACGCGCAGTTCTGCCAACTTAGCGCTTTCAGCGCCAGATCTAGCGCTTTTTTTTTGTACAATAGCGCGTTCCAGCACCTACCGCTAAATCTAGCACTTTTTGAAATCGTATGTTCATATCATATATTTATTATATTCGTGTATTGCCCATGGTCCACCCGCTTAGTTCACCTAGGTGGACTATGGGAAATTATTTTTGCCCATAGTTCACCAGAAAGTCCATATGTTTTTGTCGTAGCATTACGAAAGAATAATAGTGATATTAAATGTTAAAGCCAGCGTGAAAATTTTGCAATCTATATAGCTGCACCTCATTATACGTTAGACATTAAAAATAAATAACTGAATTAATTATATAGGCTTGCCTTTTATTTATTTAATAACATTTGATTGCTGTACTAACAGTTTGCACCAAAGCGTACAGCAAGCCAACAACATAAACACTTATAAACTAAATAACCGCCACCGTCAAACATTGTTTTTTTTACCGGACTGCCGAATGAGGATAATGTGTTTACCAGTACATGTATGTATGTTTGTTCCTATGTGGCGTTCTAGAGACCAAACGCGTCCATTTTGATGATTCTTACGTCAATCGATCGTCTTAACCTTGCGAGTGTCACTACAAGCTACATTAAAATTGGAAAATGGCGGATTTTGGGCGCCAAATCTTGATGAGACTTTCGCCCCGGCATTTCGCCTCCTCATTTCCTTCCCATATTTGCGCGAGGACTTTTGCCTCATGATCCCATGGCGTCAATCCGGCAAGGAGGTTCGCCGCCTCACCGGAGACCGTGCGGTATCCCCGGACCAGCCGGATGGCCATAACCCTTTGAACGCGTTCCACCGGCGGGCTGGTCATCGCCTCAGGGAACGCGCCCATACCGGTGCCCCGTAATGAGCCATGGACCGCACAACCCCCGTGTAGAGCCTCCGGGAGGAGGCGTTTGGGCCCTGGCCCGCTCCATTCTGAGAGCCTAACGTCAGAAAAGCCCCACGAAATTCTACCGGTTGTCGAGGACAAGTCCCAGGTACAGAGTCCGTGACCTGGCTGCGATTTGGTGACCTTTTCGGGGAAACCGAAAGTTTTGTCTTCGCGATTATGCTGCCGTGGTATAACTAAAATGCCGTTATCTGACATCTGGTCGATTTTTTACTTTTGATGCTATATTAATGAGAAAAAAAAATGTCTTTCGATCGATATATATTTCTTAAAAATCGATCAGATGTCAGATAACGGCATTTTAGTTATACCACGGCAGTATGGACGAAGTTACGATGAAATACATTGTGAAGGACGGCACGATTGACATCTGTCGGGCATATCTTCGGCCGGGGGAATCCATTCGTTATATTATCGCCGGTTGTTCTAGTCTAGCTATCGGATACTATTTGCAAAGACATAACCTAGTAGCAAGGATTATCCATCAGCAACTTGCTCTTAAATACAATCTTGTGAAATCGGAAGTGCCTTACTATAAGTATGAGCCCGACCCAGTTCTCGAAAATGGAAAGGTCAAGTTGTATTGGGATCGGTCTATTATCACTGACAGGACTATTGTTGCCAATAACCCTGAAAAAGTGGTGAAAGACCGACTAGAGCGTCGCGCAATGATTGTTGATATAGCGGTCCCCCATGACGAGAACCTCGTGAAGGCTGGCGAGATAAGAAAAGTAAGTAAATTGATCTGGCTTGCGAAGTTATCGACATGTGGGATGTGAATACAGCAATCATTGTGGCTATAGTCGTGACACCCAATGGCATAATAGCCAAGAGCCTCGACGTACATCTGACGAGGCTCTCGTTGGGCAGCTGGATCAAGGACTTGATCCAGAAAGCGGTACTCCTGGACACGGCGCGTATCGTTAGAAGGTTCCTCTCTCAGGAGCCTTGACCACCGGTAGCTTGGACCCTGTTCCCGATACTGGTGGGCTTCTTATTTTTTATATTTTGAAATATTTTTTTTATTTCATTTTTGTGTTTTATAAAAATATTTAAATGTAATAAATAAGAAAACATTTAAATAAAGGATAATAAGATGACGACGAGAAGATTATCTCAAGTAGCTCCTTCTTGAATTTTCTTCTTCATCGTATCGATGATTCCACAATTATATAAGTTTTTACCAGAACTCATTACAAATTAATGAATGTTGAATGTTGCATAAATAATCAGTGTTCTACGGGAAAAATATATTTCCCGTGGTCCACCCAGGTGAGCTATGGGCAAAAATAATTGCCCGTGGTACACCCAGGTGAACTATGGGCAAAAATAATTTCCCATAGTCCACCTAGGTGGACTAAGCGGGTGGACCATGGGCAACAAACGGTCAGAAGAGGATCAGAAAGAAGTTATTATGAAATACCACGACGGGAAAACCTGTCATAGAGGCATTAGGGAAACTTTAGCTGAACTTAAGAGATATTATTGGTGGCCAAACATGAAAGAAATAGTTACAACAGTTATTAACAGCTGCGAAATGTGTAGAAAAATGAAGTACTATAGAAAGCCCATTAAACCTAAAATTCAGTTAACCCAAACTCAGAATAGTCCATTCCAAGAAGCTTTTATGGATCTATTATACATTGAAGGAAAATATTATTTAACTATTGTAGATGCTTTTAGTAAATTAGCACAGGCAATAGAGGTACCTAATAGGAGTACACCAGAGATAGTTAGAGCATTAATTAAATATTTTAGTATTTATGGATTGCCCAGTAGAATAAGTTGTGATTCAGGGACAGAATTTAATAACATGTTAATTAAGGAAATGTTAAGTCTATACAAAATAGAATTGCACATAGGGACTCCAAACAATCCCAGTTCTATGGCAATAGTCGAGAGATTCCATTCTACTATCATCGAAATTTACCGATTAGCAAAATATGAAAAAAACGATTTAGATGCAGCTTCCGTTATGACGTATGCTATTATGGCATATAATAACACCATACACTCAGCGACAGATTTTACGCCTTTTGAACTAGTCTTTGGGCATACCGATGCCGGAAATGTATTTAATGTCGATAGGGAGAAAAATTTAACTCAGAAATTATTATTAGATCATAGGAAACGTCTCAAAGTACTATACGAATTTGTAACAGATAAATTAAACACAGATAAACTTAAGGTAAGAGATAAGAAAGGAGGTGAAGAAACACCAGTCCTTAAGACAGGAGATACTATTTACATGAAGAATACTAGGACTAGGAAAGCTAAGGAAAAACCTCGCTATGAAAAAGCCGAAATCACTGGTGAAACCGAACGTAATATAGTGCCTGTAGAATTAAATAAAAGACCAACTAGAGTGGCGATAAAAAATGTAAAACGTCCTCCACAGGTCATGCCTAGTACTTCTGGTACTAGTGATGTCAGGATTCACGCTGGAACTCCAGAACTTCACTCGAAATCCGGGGATAGCGTCGTTGAAGATGGGAGTAGCGGTGAAGAAGAATAATTATTGGACTATATTTAAGATTTTAGATTTAGAATCCTTAAGCTTACAAATAGATAATAATATTCGCGATTTTAGCAATATGAAATCGAAAATTATAGAAAGCAAATTAAGTAATGAAACTTTAGGTATAGAAAACCAAATCGAGTATTTAATAAGACTTACTAAAGATAAATTATATCAAATTTTACCCCTTAATCATAGAAACAAACGAGCTTTGTTCTGTAGTGTGGGTGTCATAGAACTATGTCTATGTTTGTATGTGTAAGTAGCCTAAGTCTATATATTCAATGGTTTGCTAATAAACAGTAGTATTATACATCAATTCGCGTACTCAATTACACCTATGCCTACATGGCGACCCTGCCTTCGGGCAAGCCGCGCATAATGGTCGTGTCGCGTTACAACTGGCTTCATTATTAATTGGTGCGAAATTGTTAAGAAAAGCAAAATGTGTCAATCATACCAGACCAAAGAAGAGGTTTTTCTAGCTCAAAACGCAGCTGGTGCTGGCAATAGTGCGAATTTGCAAGAAATTGGGCAACATTTGAACATCCAGACTATTATGACCACAATAATTATCTGTTTCATGGGTGCAGTGCTTCTATACTTGGGATTTAAGGCATATAAAAAATGCCATACTCGTTGGATGCGTCAGGAGATCAACCACCAGGCGTTCAGGGGCATGCGATTGTCCGGACGAGGTCGCGGCCAGGCCACTCCGAAAGCAGCAGAAAGTGAATGTCAGTGTAAATCAGTGAACTAAAGTGATTGTGTACGCAAGATATTCGGGAAGAAATTAAGTTAAATGTACTGTTATGTAGAGACTGTTTAAGACAAATTCTAAAGTATGCAGTGACGTCAAAATCAAAACGATTAAAATAGTGTCTTATGGCTAAGAAATTTGATAACATATATAATGAGTTACGCAAAATACGTATATATTTAATTAAAATAGGTCCTGAGCGAAGATTAGAATCTAAGGTATGTAGTAGAAAATTAGAAGAATCGATAAATTTATTTTATTCGTTTAAAAATTATTGTAAAGAAATAGAAGCTAACGTAAAAGACTTCAAAAATGAGGAGTTAATACTAATAAATGAGTTACGTTATAAGATAGATGAATTATTCGTAGAAATAAAACAGTTATGTGAAAAAGGAAGTAGTTACAGTAACCCAGATTTAGAAAGTTTAAGTGAGGACGAAGGAAAAATAGCTAAAATGGCCAAATTTGATCTTAAGATAGCACTGAATTTGTTGCCCGTCATGACAAGTGACGAGTTAGGTATTAAGCAGTTAATCGATGGGATCGATTATTACAGTTCTATTTTAGATAGTCAGTCGCAAGAACAATTAATTACATTCGTTTTGAAAAGTCGATTGTCTCAGGCTGCAAAATTGAAATTAGCATCAAATTATGACTCAGTTAAGGATCTATTACACGATATGCGGGTTCAATTATTGCCAACAAAGTCTGCTACGGCAATACAGAGCAAACTACATTCTTTCTGCCAAAAGCAAATGTCAATTGATGAGTACGGAAAAGCCATTACTGAGATGTTTGTGGACTTGACGATAGCGCAATCCGAAGGGAAATCCAGTAATTACCAGGTATTGAAACCGCTTAATGAGAAACAAGCCATCAAACGGTTTGCCGACGGATTGCGAAACCGTCGATTAAGCACTATCATAGCCGCAAGAAATTTTGAATCCCTCAAAGATGCAGTTCAAGCAGCAGTGGATGAAGAGACTTCGATGCCTTCGACTTCATCAGGTGAGATTATGGCTTTTAATCAAAACAATCGACATAATTACAGGCGTGCTTCTAATAATTATTTTAGAGGTCAGCATGGACGAGCGTTTAGAGGCCGCTCAAACCAGGGTCAAATGCGTTGGGGTGACCGTAATGAGACCATCCAGGACCCAGGGCGTGGTCGTGCACCACGAGGATCGTGGCGGAATTCGAGAAGATCGAATCGAGGTAGGTCTTCTTTTCATAATAACCGAAACAAGTGGACACGTAATTCGGAAGCTATGCATATTATGACCGAGGATGCACCTAAAAATGAAGAATCCAAAAATCAGTTTTTTCGTGCCTAAACATTATATTTTGTCATGTGATAATAACATGGTTGTCGAGTTTTCTGTAAATGGTAGCCCATTCCGATGGTTACTTGACTCGGGTGCGTCAATTTCAGCCATCAAATATAAACATCTTGTCGAACAAAATATTCCATGCCATTTAGAGAGTATTGAGATTAATGGACTTGGGGGCAAAGTTCAATCTTTAGGTTACGTTTATTTAGACTTAGTAACAGATTATGCAACGTTTAGGCATAAGTTTATTGTTTTTAATTCTTTGCCATGTAAGGCGCATGGAATCATCGGTGACGACTTCTTGCGAAAACATAAAGCGTTATTAGACTACAAGAATAATAGTTTATCTTTGCACACTTTAAATGGTAATCCAATCACGTTGTCTATTAAGATATCTAATAGTAAAAAAGAAATGTTTATTATACCTCCCAGATCGGAGTCAATCCACTTTATACAAACTAATATAAAAGAAGAATGTGTAGTTTGTACTTCTGAATGCAGCGAAGGTGTTTTTATAGCTAGCACCTTAGTAAAGCCCACTAGTGGAAAAATACCTGTAAGAATACTTAACACAACTGAGAATGAGTTAACTCTAGATAAAATAGACCCCATTATACACAGCGCGTCGGATTACAATATTTGCAGTTTTGATAAATGCGAAAAAAATGCGGCCCGCGTTAAAAAAATGTTTACACTGCTGAATATAAAACATTTAAATGAAGAAGAGCAGATAACAATTGAAAAAGTATGCGCCAAATATGCTGATATATTCTTTTTACCGGGGGATAAACTGACAACTACGCATATTTATCAACATTCTATTCGCGTAAAGCCTAATGCAGAGCCCGTATTTGTTAAACCATATAGGTTACCTCATTCACAGAAAGATGAGGTACATAAACAACTCCAAAATATGTTAGCCGACGGCATTATAGAGCCATGCGTAAGTGATTGGTCTAGCCCAATTTTGCTGGTACCCAAGAAATTAGACGCTAATGGACAAAAGAGGTGGAGATTAGTTATTGACTACCGCAAACTGAATAATAATATTGAAAATGATAACTTCCCTCTTCCTAACATTACAGAAATTTTAGACTCGTTATCAGGATGCATCTACTTCTCACACTTAGATCTCCATCAAGCATATTATAATGTAGGTTTAGACCCCAATAGTAGGAAATATACAGCATTTGGTTCTGGGCAATATCAAATGACTAGGATGCCCATGGGGCTTAAAACAAGTCCTAGCTCATTTTCAAGGATGATGACAATGGCAATGGCAGGTCTTAATTTTGAAAAGTGCCTCGTCTATCAAGACGATTTAATTGTGTATGGAAGTTGTCTCAGTCAACATAATAAAAATTTAATTGACGTTTTTGAAAGACTTCGGAAAGTGAATCTTAAATTGAATCCGTCCAAGTGTGTATTTTTGAAAAAGGATATGTTATATTTAGGTCATGTGGTCTCTGGCAACGGAGTTTTACCAGACCCGGACAAAATTAGTGTTATGCAAAATTATCCCATTCCAAAAACGGCAGATGAGGTAAAACGCTTCGTAGCGTTTGCCAATTACTATAGAAAGTTTATTAAAAATTTTGCAGATATAGTTCACCCCTTGAATAATTTGAGTAGGAAAAATGTAACATTTAAATGGGATAAAGACTGCCAAGTGAGCTTTGATGCATTAAAACAGCGTTTGATATCCGCCCCAGTTTTGCAATACCCATGTTTTTCTAGTGACAATATATTCAACCTACAAACAGATGCATCAGGATACGCGTTAGGCGCCGTATTGTCTAATCGGGATGGAAGGCCAATTGCTTATGCAAGCAGAAGTTTAAATAAAGCTGAAAGAAACTATCCCACTATAGAAAAAGAATTATTAGCTATAGTGTGGAGTATTAAACATTTTCGTCCATATTTGTATGGTCGCAAATTTAAGATTTTTACAGACCATAAACCTCTAATTTATTTATTCAATTTGAAGGATCCTTCTAGTAGATTATTAAAGTTTAGATTGGTTTTGGATGAGTACGATTTTGATATCGAATATGTGCCAGGTAAAAGTAATGTGGCTGCAGACGCATTATCGAGAGTATGTGTGTCATCGAAGGAACTGAAAGAAATGCATGAGTGTGTTGTAAACATTATGACTAGAGGACAAAAGCGGAAGTTATTGGAGAGCAGTTCTTCGGAAGATATGGTTAACACAGACATTTGGCCTGATCAACCAAAAGTTGTGGAAACTCATAGTAAGCCGAAGGACTCTGTTGAGATACGATTTGTAGATAGTAATAATTGGGCTAAATTAAGAGACGAAAATAATAATGTAAGGTTAAGTAGTCAGAATACATTGTGTTATGTGCCGGCTCGGATGACATTGTTTATAAACCCAGCATCCCGATCGCAGATGACGCCAGCCGCATTTGCGAGGAAGTTCAGGGAATATTGTAATATTAATGATATAGAGGAGATATATTTCATTAAAAATGGCACAAATAATTATTTTATTGAGAAGTTGATATCCGAGGTAAAGAAAGATGCAAAATGGTCCGGACCAAGGTTATGTGTATTAAAAGACGTAGAAAGAATAGATGACAAAGATGACAGAAGAGTCATAATTAACGACTTTCATCTTTTACCCACGAGTGGCCACGCGGGTATAAGACGGATGTTAAATAATATTCGTAAATATTATTTCTGGCCTAGCATGGAACGAGATGTCCATGATTTTGTGAAGAAATGTCATAAATGCCAGATTCAAAAACATAGCATATACAATAAAGAGCCGATGGTAGTGACGACTACTGCTCATACATCCTTTCAGAAGGTATATCTAGATATAGTAGGACCCTTAGATAAGGATAGGTATAATTTTTCGTATATTTTAACCACACAATGTGAATTATCCAAATATATTATCGCTTGTCCACTTGTTTCTAAAAAGTCAGAAGAGGTTGCAAAAGCCTTTGTAGAAAATGTTATCCTAAAGTATGGTGTTCCAAACACTATAGCGACCGATCGAGGAGCAGAGTTTATCAGCGCAACAATGACGGAGGTATGTAAATTACTAGATATAAAAAAGCTTAACTCCACGGCATACCATCACGAAAGTATTGGTGCGTTGGAGAATGCTCATAAACATCTAGGAGCATTCTTGAGAATCCAGACGGATAATCATCCTGAAACATGGAGTTCATGGTTACCCTATTGGTGCTTCTCATATAACACTTCGGTGCATAGTGCAACAAACCATACTCCATTTGAATTGGTATATGGAAAAAAATGTAATTTGCCTAATAATTTATCAAAGTCAATTGAACCACTTTATAATCATGAGAGTTACCCGCTTGAATTTAAATATAGATTACAGGTGTCACAGTCTGAAGCACGAAATAACTTGATTCAACGAAAAACATTGCGCAAGCAACATTATGATTCCAATATGAGGCCTATCACTTATACACCAAATGACCAAATCCTTGTAAAAAAAGAAACTGGAAACAAATTCAGTCCCATTTATTCTGGACCCTATGTAGTTGTAAGGGACTTAGCACCAAACGTAGAAATAATAAGAAAAGGTAACATTGATGTAGTGCATAAGAATAGAACTAAGTTATATTGTACCTAGTAGATATTTTTATAGTGTCTGTATACCTAGTTTAAAACATTAGAGTATGTGAATAAAAAAAAAACATTTGTATTTTTTTTTTATTTTATTATGTGGGAGGTGTAGTGTGGGTGTCATAGAACTATGTCTATGTTTGTATGTGTAAGTAGCCTAAGTCTATATATTCAATGGTTTGCTAATAAACAGTAGTATTATACATCAATTCGCGTACTCAATTACACCTATCCCTACAGTTCAACCCTCTGGGCTCATTTGTAAAAGCTATATCTGGTAATTTAGATGAAGACGATGCAATTAAATATGATAAGGAAATCGTTTTACTCCAGAATAGAGAACATGCAGTCGAACGTAAAGTGTCATCAATGCAAAAAGCTTTCGATAAATTAGTTAATGACTCAGAAATCATAAATTCAAATATTAAAAGATTAGGCTCACACACTAATGGCATAGAAAAACTAGCTGAAAATGAATTCAAATTTAACAAGTTACTACGAATAATAGATACTATGTACCAAATTTTAAGCAACTTTCGAACTTGTTATGAGAACATACAAGAAATAGAGTCCGCAATCGCCTTTAGCAAACTAAATGTTTTGCACCAGTCTATTATAAATAGCACAGAACTGTACAGCAGTTTAGAAACAATTAGTAAACATGCTAGGACAATATATCCAGTTAGTAAAAGTAATTTAATAAAACTAGAACGTAATATCATAGTCAAATCATATTTAAATAACAATAGATTAGTATTTGTGTTAGAAGTCCCTCTAATAGACAACGAAACATATAATTATTATAAGGTTATTCCTATTCCTATTTTCCATTCTCCAGACACTTTTACCATTATTCCCAAATACCCTTACCTAATGGTGAATCGATTGAAATACATGCCCGTGGTAAACTCATGTACTGAAATTGAAAATGACAGATTTCTTTGTGATGAAAGTAATTTAGCTCAGAATCCAGTCGAGACCTGTATAGAACAAATTATGTTGATGAAGAATAACTACAATAGCTGCGTAAAGAATCGTATCAAGATAGAAAAGCCTAAGGTGCAGAAGATAACGGATAGCCAATGGTTGGTCTACACAGAGGACAACCTGATCATTACCGAAAACTGCAATGAGGAAATCCGCAAATACAACATCTTTGGGACCTATATCGTGACACTGAGTCAACAATGCGAGGCGCAAATAGGAGGAGTAATTGTTGGTGCCGCCACAAACACTACAATTTCCAGTTTCAAGCTCCCATTGGTCGAGATGCCAGAGCTTCAACAAGACATACAGACAAGGACGGAGAAGGTCGACCTAAGAAACGTGGACTTTAGTGACGTGAAAGAATTGTTACAAAGTGCCAAATTTAGTGAAAGTGACGATACAACCCAAATAGTGACAATAGAAATTAGCGTATGGACCATTTTAGAGTATATCATTATCATAATAATTATTGTCGTCATCTCATACAAATTAAATGTTTTTCGTTTTTGCCGAAATTCTCCGAAGTCATCTGCGACGCCTTCGGATAATTTCTCTCTTAGGGAGGGAGGAGTTAAGGAACCCCAATCCCCCAATATTAGCTTCATCAGCCAATAATTATATTATATTAGAATAACAGCTATATGTCAGCATATAATATCTAGGACATGCGTCATTAGCAGAGATGATTGGTTAGCAATAAGATTAGTATATAAGATCAACATTTTGTAGAATTAAGTAATTACTGTCTTGCTGTAACTGGGATCAAATAAAGTTTATTTTTAAACTCTTCCGTTGTCGCTTACTTAATTCACGCGTTATCGGCTGTGATTGGTTTAATGAATTTTCAACAACCAATCACAGCAGACAATCGGCGATTATTCGTCGATTACGTTAACAGTCCGATAATCGAGTTTTGAGGAACCGGGGGTTAATGGTTTCCGTCAAACTTCTTGGCCGCCCTGTAGTTGGCTTTCCGATGTGCAAGGCACAGATCGGTGCTGTTTTTGTATAAGATTTACTACTACGCAGCCATTGTAGACAACTTCAGGGAGGCCAAAAAGTTTCAACAAATATATTTTGTTACAATATGTTTGGAAAGGGAGGGGGGGGAGGGGAATTACTGAGATTATGTTTAATATAGAAGTATGGAAGACATGTTGCGCTGACCGCAAATAAATTAAGCAAGGATGATGGTAATCATGGTAAAGAAACCGTGCTTAAACAATGACAGAAGACAACTGACAGAAAACCCAATTATGGGTTAAGCTCGCCTTTGTACATAAGTTGTCCTTTTGAATTTGTAAAAGTTTGTTTTGCGTTGCGTACAATAAAGAATATGAATGACAATGTAATTAAATTATTGTAATAATTCTTTAAATATAGTCAGGTACTTATGATTAGGTTTTCCTTAATATTTTCACACCAAGCAATTTAAATTGATCAAAATTGTTGCCAGCTCTACATCAATTACATAGGTACATATGTAACGACGACGTAACTCATATAACGGCTCAACTGCAGTTTGCCGCCCGACTGCTAGGACCATCTTTTTTTGTTTTACTTATAAAACTCTTTGTGGAGAACACTTTCACAAAGTTTCAAGTCGCGGAACTTCATAGTTTTCGAGAAAAAGATCCTTAAGTTTCAATAATTTAGGTCGAATCTGTTTCGAAACCGAATCGAGGCACCCCAACTTAACGTAGTCTTTTGGCTGCTACCCCTAGAGTGTATATAAAAACCGGAGGCGCGAAGGGGTTTTATTTATATTTATTTATTTATATACACTTTATTGTACACCATAATAAACAAGAGAAAATAAACTTAAAACTAAAAACATACAATGGGCGGCCTTATCGCATACCGCGATCTCTTCCAGGCAACCTGGATTGGACAGAGATTACCCTGGACATGACATGGGGTTGTCATTGGTGCGACAATACCAACAATGAACATAATATAGAAACAATAATACTTTCTAGAAACACAAATAAATACATATGCTAAATAATAGATACATAAATACATACAGTAGAGTCCGTTTATTATGACATCGAAAGGAATTGACAAACACGTCATAATATGCGGACGTCATACAAAGCGTTTTGTGAAAAAGACACTTTTTTATGTAAATATGTACTTAAGTATTTACAAATTTTCCCGCCACAATGTTTTGTCGAACTTTAAAACGACTGATCCAGCTTGCAGAACAATTGAAGTCGAGAATAACAAAACGCGCGGCAAAAACATTTGCCTTTTCATGTAGCATAGGGCCGCTGACAGGTATTCCTTTGTTTCATAAGATAAAATGGGTCATAATAAGCGACATATCCTGTAAGGGAAGTCATTGTATCCGACTTTTTTATAAAGAATTTTATATGAAAACCAAACTTCGTAGTATAGTTACGTCATAATAACCGGTTGGTCAATATAGGCGGAGTCATAATAAACGGATTCTACTGTACATACAAATATATAAGCAATGAAAATAAATGATGTACGACATTCATAGCACATTATGTCTAAAAACAAAGAGCACAATCACAGCGATAGGTAATGTTCTTTGATGAGTTTTTTAAATACAGGCAACGACTGAGCAAGTTTAATTGGGTCAGGCAATGCATTCCACAGACGAGCAGCCTGGACAGTAAAAGATATATCCATGAAAGTTGTGGAATGCATTGGCATTCTAAGTCGCAAGTTATCTGATGACCTTAGAGATTTCGTGTGGGAATCGCAGATAAACTGAAAACGATCAATTTTTTTCTTTGTTACGTAAGGGCGAAGGGGTTGCACTTCCGGCAGCGCCGGAGACGATGCAGAAGAAACTTTTGAGGATAGGTTACAATAATTTGTGTCAAGAACGGTGCGTTACCTTTTCATGGGAGTGGTGTCAGGGGAGAGAGGGCACACCTCCCACTTCCCCTCACCACCCTCCTCCTGCCAAACGATACTAGTTACTCCTCCCAAATCTCGTTGAAAACCTTCTTTATGTGTTTTACAACGAGTTTAGGATATAAAAGCCTATAGTCTTCTGGTCTTGGATATCCTACCCCTAGAAGACTCATTCGTTTACTAGCCAGTCCATTGCATGTGCACAGAAGGTGCTCCATGCATCTACGTAACTTTAATTCTACTAAGAACACTAAATAAAAATAATTACCTTCTCATACATAGCGACGTCAGGCCTAGCCTTGTCCATCAAGCTCCTCATCTGCTCATATGCGGTCACCAACACAGTCTTCGCGTTTCTACTCTCCTGCACCTGTTTCCGTAGCTCTATGAGATTGTAGCAGTGTTCACAGAGACGGAGACCGTTCTTCTCCGTTATCTCGTGGTCCGGCTGGCTTGAGGTCTGTGGTGCTGATGGGTCTACTATCGCTCCTGTAATAGATGTTAAATGTATTTAAAATTAGATATTCGAATGCTTTTAGATATGGGAAAAAAAAAACGGCAGTTACATATAATAATGAAATTAAAAGTAAAACTATCACAGCTAGAACAATGTTCGGTGCTTTCATTGTTTATGAACGTTAGTAATGTTACCAATTGCTCGTGGCTAAATAATAACAGTCGCACTGGTCGATCATCAAGGTTAAGGTACGCTTGACGAGGTCAGTCCGCGGATGGGTGACCATTTCAACATACCGAGTTTCTTCCGTGTCTCGGCAAGCACGTTAAGCCGTTGGTCCCGGCTGTCATTTGAAGATCTTTGACAGTGGTTACGGGTAGTCAGAAGTCTTAGATCTGACACCAGTCTAGCCAAGAGGTATCGTGTTACCCAGTTACTGGGTTGTGGAGGTCAGATAGGCAGTCGCTGCCTGTAAAACACTGGTACTTAGCTGAATCCGGTTAGACTGGAAGCCGACCCCAATGAAGTTGGGAAAAGGCTAGGCAGTTTGAGTAATGTTGCCAATTAATTTTGGTGAATGTAGCTGTGTATACGGAACCATCTGTGCGTGAGACAGACTCGCCCTTGGCTGGTTTTTAGCTTCAAAAAGGTCATATATTAGTAGGTACTGGAAACCTGACGCATCTATGACCATATTTTTGAAGGCGGAAGAATCAAAGTATATTAGAACACCAAAAGTAGCCTTCTGTAGTTTCGTCCTGCAGCACGATTTTCTGAATTGATGTCTATTATTCCGACTCAGTTCCACTGAAATCACACGAGCTTTCATGCGAGTATCCGATGGACTGCCACATAAAAATTACAGAAGAGTATAATGTGCATCTTAAGTTTAATTGCTATTGAATAAAATCAATAAAGGTTACTTACTTGCTACATTCATATCTAGGAACAGTGAGCAGTCGTGGCAGAGGATGGAGCCGCACAGTCGACAATGATGCTTCCGCCGCGTCAGGTTGAAGGTTTTCGCGCAGTTGGGACACAGCTTCACGGAGGATCCGTCTAACCAGGGGACTATCTGGAAACCACAGATAAATTACAAAATAAGATTGAAATTAATTAATTTTAATGAAATGTTAAGTTTGGTTACTAATTTTTTTATTGATAAGCTTGCGCTTGACCACTATCTCACCTGTTGGTAAGCGATGATGTGGTCGACGGTGAAACACGCTTGCCTAGATGAAACCTATTCACTCTTGACTTAAAGACTCCCAGGTTGTTGTAAATTATCATTTAGCTAGCTTCATCTAAGTGAAAATTATCCCAAGGGTTCATACTCCTGGGATAAACAATGGATTAGGCCATAGGAACTTGGCACACAGATAGGCCTTGTCCTGACATAACCTAACTGTGCCCTGTGCATGTTCGTTCAGCCAAGATGTGTAGAGGTAACATACAGCCAGAGTTCGTCTACTTAGCGTGTTGTTCTGTTGTGTTGTAAATCAAGAATATATACAGTACTAGCTGACCCGGCAAACTTTGTTTTGCCATAAAAAGACCAAACATTTATATACACTATCTACCCTACCCTACCCTACACTGGGTGCGCCAAAGTTCACCTAAAATTTTTACTCCGATAATTGGAAATCCGAAAATGTTCTTTCTAACATTGTTCATCCTAACAATCACAATTCCTAACTACTCTGTCTCTAATGTTCATATTCCGAAGCATTCAACTTCATAATGTCAGTAGCAATAAACATTTATTATACTTTTATTTGTTTTCCTATATTTTCTCAACATAACCATCTTTTACACTATAATTCAAAGTCATATCTTATTTGTTTAGATTTCTTTTTATTCATAATAATCAGTATTATATACATTAATTTTGCGTAACTTTTTTTTCACATAACATTTATAACATATAAGAATAACAGTACCATGGTACAAGTAGTTAAATACATGTTTTCATATACACATTTCAATTAAATTAGTTTAATATTAGCGGCTATAGCTTTCAAATAATCACTTTTATTGGTGTATTTTGCTTTAAAATTAAATATATATTTAATTCTATCATATTTGCCGTTGATTTGGAAGTTCATTTTATTTTTGTAGGTAGTACTCATGTTTTTTTGTATGTTTTTCGTGAGGTAAAAAAATGAGAATTAGTCCAAGAGCGAGCGAAGCGAGCTCGGGAACTTAGGGCACCCCGACACGGATAGGTTAGGTTCGAAGGAGATGACGGAAGCTGAAGTGAGCGAGCAAAGCGAGCGAACGCAGCTCCCGTCATCTCCTTCATGTTAGGTTACTTTAGACCCTGCAGACAGAAATAGGAGCGCCGCGCAGCGGGGCTCCGTCGACTTAGTTGCTTAAATCTTCCATAACCATGGGGTTCCGTGGGGTTAGGATGGTACAGTGAGGTAGCCCCTCTACCCTCCTTTCCCTTTCCCCCTTTCGCGCCCCTTAAATCGATGGAAATTTATGTCTTTTTTTATTCTAACCTGAAAACTTTAACCATGGATATCTCCATAACTATAGGGCTCCGAGTGGTTGATACCCCCAAATAATAATCATGCCCTCAAATTAAAACTATAAATATCATCTTCTACCCACATATATTTTTTATTACACTTGGTAAATGTTTCTTTCTGAGTATGAGTGAAAATATTATGGTAATTATGTTTAGGGATAAAAGCGTTATGATAAAAAACAGTAGGAGTTTAAATATATTTACATAATGATATTAGTAATTACAACTTTCGGAAACATGAGTGTTATGAACATCGCCGGTAGCACTACAAATAGTATGAATGAAAACTTTAGGATGAAAATTTTTAGGAAGAGTGATCATTCGGATTACAAATCGTTAGGGAGAACAATTTCGGGTAAAGAACTTTAGGTGAGCCAATATGGACCCTACCCTACCCTAACCTACCCGACCCTACACTACCCTACCCTACCCTACCTATAAACCTCACGGAGCCCGAGACCTTTCCAACGAATGCAAAACCGTGGAAATCGGTTCGTGCTTTCTGGAGTTATAGCTTCAGTGAGGAAAACCCGACTTATTTTTATATAGTAGATTTTTCACAATTTCACAGTGAACACAATACCGGTTTGTCACTTGAAATTAACTGATCAGAGAACAAGTAGTAGCTGTCAAACAATGTATCACGCACCGGCGCCATCTTTGTAGTACATGCTATGTATCAGAGATGGCGCTGTATGTGAAAAATGATTATCCCCCTTAAAAAAGGCTTTTTTTTATTATTTTTCCTGAATTTTCTTTGCTATAAACCTCACGGAGCCCGAGACCTTTCCAACGAATGCAATACCATGGAAATCGGTTCGTCCGTTCTCGAGTTATAGCGTCAGCAAAAAACCCGACTTATTTTTATATAGTAGATTGCATAGAATAATCTGTATATAATATTCCCACTGCAGATATCACATGTCTTTGAATTTCTAGTTTTAAGACATGCCAGTTTTTCCACGATGTTTCCTTCTCTCTTTGGCGAGAATGCTATTCTGGGTTTCAACCCACAACCTTCAATGAGTATGTTGGACCCATAACTACTGGGCCACCACTGCTCCCAAGTAAAGTTTATTGATTTGGCTTCACCCGCATTAAAGCTGCAAATAGGAAATTACCACTTTATGAATAAAAATACTAAACTAAAATAGAATACTAATAGTGAAAACTGAATCAAAATTGATGGAAAAATGAACAAGATAGAACAATTTTAAAGAACTATATCTGTTGGCAATGTGGGACTTCTAGTCCCAATTCCCAATTTGATGCTTTTTACCCGACTGCCGAAGGAGGGTAATGTGTTTATCAGTCTATGTATGTATGTATGTTTGTTCCTATATGGCGTTCCAGAGACCAAACGCGTTGGCCGATTTTGATGATTCATACGTCAATCGATTCGTCTTAACCCTGCGAGTGTCATAGGCTACATTAAAATTGGACTACAGAAAAATGGCGGATTTCGGGAGCCATATCGAGGGAACCCAAATTTTAGTTTTGCTTCCAAACCCATCGTGTGGGGTATCAAAATAAAGGGTTTGAAGAGGTGATTTCAAAAATATATAACACTTATATGTTTTAATGTGTCTAATTCGAAAAAAAAAACTAACTAAAAAGTTATAAATAAAAAAGTTAAATCAAAAAACCCGACTGCTTCAAAAGCGAACTAAAAAGTCGTAAACAAGGAAAAAATCATGCTGTGCAGGCGGAGGATACAAGAGATTTTGGTCAGCCAGCCCGCGAATATGTATCCTCCGCCTGCACAGCATGATTTTTTCCTTGTTTACGTCTTTTTAGTTCGCTTTTGAAGCAGTCGGGTTTTTTGATTTTTTGATTTATTAAGTTTGTCCCTGACCAAAATATTTAAAAAATTATAAAAAAATTAACTTTTTTTTAAACAAGCGTTTTTCGTATTCTTCTCAGCAAACCCTTTCATTTGAAACTCATATCATGGCAGTGCACAAAAAATAACTAGTCCACCATCTTGGGTCGTCCGCCATACTGGATTAAGAATGACGTCACTTAGGTAACCATGCATTGTCATCCAAACTAAACGTGTATGCAAAATTTCATCTTAATCAGTGGAGGATAACTACTTTCATTGCATAATCTAAATTCAGTTGCATGATTTGACCCGAACACACTTACATACATACATTGCAAGTTAAATAAAAGCTTGTGAAAAGGACAAATTTGTTTACTATAAGTAACTAGTTCAAAAGTGTTTAATTATCAAATAAAAAATTACATACATATTTCCTATTATCTTATGGGTATGTGTACTTACTACTGCAATAAAATATACCCTATGACCTAATCGAGGCCTTGGCCTACCATATTCCAAATCAGTGCAGCCTTTTAGGCATAACTGATTAAAATATTCAAACAAACAGACTGACATTCATTATCATCTAGTAGTATAGCTAATTACCTAGGTCATATTCAATGTGAGATAAATTTAAAACACAACAAGCAGATAAAATGAATGAATCAAAAAAAAAAACATCAAATTGGTCTCGCAAATATGAATAAAATTATTATATACTAGCTGATACCCGCGGCTTCGCTCCCGTCAAAATTATAGCCTATGTTACTCGGGAATAATGTAGCTTTCCATAGATGAAAGAATTTTTTAAATCGGTTCAGTAGTTTTGGAGCCTATTCAATACAAACAAACAAACAACAACATCTTTCCTCTGTATAATATTGGTATAGATGTCTGCAAACTGATAACACTTGGTCATTAATCCTATTATTTTGATAAATATGGGTTTTATAGATGACACAAGTCTTATGAAAATTTTTGGGTGCCCGTGCCTCTCCGGGATTAATTACATATTGGGATCCAGTAGAAAAACGCCTTTTAGTTCACGCACTCATTGATAAGAGGTTATGGGCCCAGAATATTCATAAGAACAAGAATTTGATTCTAACACTTGATTTTCTCAATCAGTATCGGGAATGGAATCAGACATAAGCAAAATTTGTATTTACTACCTATTTGTATTTTTACATACATACACTCACGCCTTTTTCCCATGGGGGTAGGCAGAAACTACAGAACGCCACCTGCTACGATCCTTACATACTTCTTTTGCTTCACACACATTCATACATCTAGTCATACACACACGCCGGTTATGGGTACTACGCACTTGGCCTTTCTGAAGAACATCACCTATAAGGTCTATATTTGTATTTTTAGTGTTGCATTTTTTAGCAATTTTATTTAATTTTTGTTTTTTCCTTATTTTATCTTTCTGAGTACATTTGAGTACACTAATATAATAAAGGCAAAAGTTTGTCAGTGTGTGTGTTTGTTTGTTTGTTACTTCTTCACACTCAAAATGCTGGACAGATAGAAAGAAAAATACTTAAGATCTGGATGAAATTTGGCACAGAAATAGATTTTTTTGGCAATAAAACTCTGGAACGCGCTACCCTTTGGCATTAAAAACGCTGAAAGCAAATTTACTTTTAAAAGAAAGGTTCGTGACCACTATTTGAGTCAGACTAAATAGCTCTCATCTAGAGGTAGAAGTCTAGTCATATTAATTATTAATAGGTTTCTCGTTTATTTATTTTTTATTGATATAATATTAGTCTATTTTATTTGTATATGTGTATTATTATATGTAAGTATATACATTTTCGTATACAAGTTGTTTTTTTAAATATTATTTTGTACCCATTCACAACATTGTCCTTTATAACCCAGAGGTTGACTGGTAGAAAATGCCTTGTGGCATTAAGTCTGCCTATGTACCACTATTGTACATTAAGTTTAAATAAATAAATTAATTATAGCAAATAAATGCTCGTTAAAAACCACAATCGCATTCGCGTAAATCAAAAACAAAAGAAGGATGTCCGAAGTTAACTCACTTCCTGTTCATGTAGTTTCCTCTGACTGGGTTCAGAAGGCATGTTGCAAACAAGCTTGTCCAGCCTTATCAGCAGCTTGTTGGTCTCAGTCGCATACCTCTCCAGTCGGGCAGACCGCACTCCTTTCAGATAGTCCGTGGAACTACGAGACACACCTACACCTTGCTCCTCGTCCAAATAACGATGCTCTTGATAACTAAACTTTAACGCACGATCAAACGTCTCTTTCAAATCAGAATCGTCATTGTTTAATATTATCTTCTTTGCTTTTCCAAAGATATCCTTCAAGGATCTTAAGACGTCCTGTTCTTCAGAATGTAAACTCTCGAAATGGCTCGTAAGTTGGGAGGCGGATTTCAAGTCTGCTTTACATATAGGACAGAGAAAACCCTCTAATATCTCCTCGTCGTTAGCCGTAGCCATGGTGAAAGACTTTTAATTAATGCACCATTATACACACGGTAATTAATTATAATTTCTTGGAGAAAGAGAACTGTAACACCCCCTCAGCCTTCGCACAAATTATGACAGCGACGTTTAGTTAGTGTACTTCGGTAAAATTATGAGTAATCAATTATGATTTCTTTGAAGAAATCTATAATCTCGATAATCAATGTTTATTTAAAACAAATGAAGTTGACCGAGAAATTAATTTTTCATAATTGATTTTTCATTTGTAAATTTTTTTAGGGACTATGTTAGGGATAGGGACCACGGACCACTAAGCTGAGTAACGAACGAAACGCACAGATATCATTTTGACAGAATATTAGTGTTGCCCTCGTATGACTTTACGTATTAAATTAGTAGAATTATGACCTGTTTACAAAATATTTTCTTTATAATCTCAAACATTTTGTATGCCATCATATTTTACGATAATTTACTATTTGTATTAAGTTTTACACATGTCGTCTTATATCTCTATGGATTTTTGGTTAGATGTGAATAAAATCAACATTCGGTTTAGCTTAGCTAGCTTCATAGAGAAAGTAAAACTACGTTATAGCTAGCTTCTTGTCTTTCATCATCATATCAGCCGAAAACGTCCACTGCTGGACATAGGCCTCCCCCAAGCGTCACCACATTGACCGGTCCCGTGCGTCTCGCAACCAGCGGATCCCCGCCATATATGTTCTGTGATCCCCGCAACCTTCACCAGGTCATCGGTCCACCTGGTGGGAGGCCTGGCTTCTTGTCTTTGTATCTTAGCGCAAAATACACATGCCTGGAACTTGCATAAAAGTGTGCAAGTAGCTTGCATGCCATTGTGACTTTCAGCAATCATAAGTTATTATGGCACAAAGGCATGCATGCACAATTTTATGCTAGTTGCATTGTCACCAAATAAAGGAACTTAATTAAAACTATTAAAACAACACTATTTACATAACTGATTTCATATATTCTGTAACATTAGAAAATAACTGTGTTAATTCTTCCAAGCCACTTTTTGTTTCTGGCCAGTCTTGTTTCTCAGCTGCCCTGATGACTGCCTGACCAGTTAACCTTGCAGAAGAAAGTTGTTGATTAGCTTGAAGAATATCCTTCTCTTCTGACTCTTCTCTAGCCTTTTTACTGAGTTCGAGAAGGGCCAAAGCCATTTCTATCACTTTTTTACACGTATCTGGATTGTTCGCCCAGTTGCCACTCTGAAAAATTAAAAACATCCGAGTTAGTTCGAAATACTCTAATCTTCCTACTCAGAACATATCATTACAATATCATTTAATTACCTGAGTAAAGCCTTTGTATGCCTTGAGTAAGCGTTGCGCTTTCAACAAATATGTTGGACTTAAATCTGAGTACAACTGCCATATTTGGGGGTTATTTTGATGAATTGACGTTATCCTTCCAAACAACTCCAAAACTCGTCTACGCAATCTAGAAATACAAGAAATATTTAATTGATACATTAACAAAGAGCCAATAAAACAACCATTTATTTATTCACTGTTTAAGTTCACCAAACGGACAAAGGAAAAAGCAGTAAAAGAAAGATGCTTATTTTAGATTTTTAGAGGGTACTACTTATTTTTATTTTTTTTATTATAATTCAAAGAAATATTCTCACCTGGCCGCACTATTTCCGTCAGCATCTTTACTGTCCTGAATAATAGCTCGCACTAGAAGCCCTAGAACCTCCACATCTTCAAACTTTTGCTGAAGGTCGAGCATACGATGGGTACCACGAATCACGTCTTCAAAGTGTCCCGTGTCCATGCTCACAATAATTACATTCTCCCAGAGCTGCAAAAGAGCAAAATTTAGTTATTTTTCACAACTACAGGAAAAATATCAAAAGAAATAAATGGAATAATAAACAATTTTTTTTTCCTAGTAGCTCATAGTTCAGTCTGTGTGAGCATAATATTATGAGAGATAGAACTTCTACGTAACTGGCGAGTTGTGGTCTTTACTAAACAAGTTTTTTGCAAGAAAATCATAATAATACCAACCTTCCAGTTGTCATAATTGAACCTAAGAGCTTCCATCAGAGCTCTATAGGCCCTATTTTTATCTCCCTGCTTCACATATACTTTGGCGAGATTGTTCCACGCTTCGAACGTGTTCGGCTGCAGATATGTGTAGCGACGATACGCCTTTGCTGATACCTCCCAGTTTTCCATCATAAGGGCTGCGTAACTGAAATAATGTGCAAAGATTAGTTATTATTTCCGTGAGGAAAATCGGGCCAAGAGGCTCATCGGAATTGAGGTGCTGGTCAAGTCAAAGACTGGAGCTTTAACTTGACCATCGTCGCCGAGTTGCCAGCTTTTCATCGGTTACATTTCGGGGCGTGTGCGATGGAATTGCACGATCTAATTCCACCTAGCCGACGTACGACAATGCGCCACCGATACATGGTGGACATGCACACTTTTATTATGCGTACAGCTAAGGAGTGGAATTCCCTGCCGGATTCTGTGTTTCCCGACAGCTACAATCTGGGAGTCTTTAAATAAAGAGTGAATAGTTTATTTCTAGGTAAGCGTGTTTCACCGTCGACCACACCATCGCTTCATACCATCATGTGAGATAGTGGTCAAACGCGAGCCTTAAGAATATTTTAAAAAAAACTTATAAATCGCATAATTTCGATGTAATTATATCCAGAAATCCATGAGTAAAAACTATAAATATGACAGCGTTTTTTATCAGACTAAGGTGAAGCCCAAAAAGGAAGGAAGGCCCAAAAAAATTGTACGCCATGAATTAAGATACAATCAAGGGGACAATGTGCAGTCATGCTTTTCCAAAGATAAGTTGCCTAAAATTTCTTTGTAGAAAATGGTCACTTTTGACTCTTGACTCAACCTATCTTATATAATTACTAGCTTCGGCCAGCGGCTTCGCCCGCGTGAAAGTCGAAAATTATCCCGATGGGAACATATTCCCGGGATAAAAAGTATCCTATACCATTCCAGATTATAATCTTTCTTTGTGCCAGATTTAATCCAGATCCGTTTAGTAGTTTTTGCGTGAAAGAGTAACAAACAAACAAACACACACACTCACAAACTTTCATCTTTATAATATTAGTGTGATGTGATTAATTAAGAACTCACCCTAATCTAATCCAAACTCGCTCCTGTATCGAGTTAATTTCGACCGATTTTTCGAAATGCGGAATGCATTGTTCATATTCTTTGTGGTCGAACAGGAAGTTGCCCCAATGTCTCTGGGCTCTGCTGCTTTTTTGGTTCGAAAACTCCCATGCTTTCTCATACCATTTGACATCATCTGAAAATAAGCAAAATATTTGAATTAAAAAAAATAGTAGAATTTATACTATCACTTTGGCAACACTGTACGAACTACCACTGACGAACTTTTTATAAGGGTTCCGCAGCCAAATAGCAATGTGAACCCTTATAATATCCTCATGCCTGTCTGTCCATCTGTGTGTCTGACATAAGCGTGTGGAGTATTTTTGGCTGCAATAGTTAAGAAGATTACGGCCCACTTTCATGAAAAACTTAACTCGAGAGTTAGTTGCTAACACGAAGTTAAATTGACAGTTTGCCATACAATATTGTAAATTTAACCTCGTGTTAGTAACTAACTCTGAGTTAAGTTTTTCACGCAATTGGCCAGATGTTTTTTGTGTCATTTTTACTTGAAATCAATATTGGAGATAATAAAGTAAAAGTGTGTTTCTTCGCGAAATACTATTTACAAACAAACAGTGCAATTTTAGTTTTTAGAAAGGTTGGCCGATGGGGCCGAAAAGTTCTGGAATGGCGACCGCGAACCGGAAGACGATACGTTGGAAGGCCTCCCACTAGGTGGACCGATGACCTGGTTAAGGTTGCGGAAAGGCGCTGGATGCGAGACGCACGGGATCGGTCAATGTGGCGACGCCTGGGGAAGGCCTATGTCCAGCAGTGGACGTCTTTCGGCTGAAATGATGATGATGAGTGCAATTTTTGCAGTCCTTAACATGGTGCATTCGTAAATGTTTTATCCGGAATACGGAACCCTTCACGCACTGGTCCGGTTTTTAATAAAAGGATAAATCGAAGATTCAATTGATACCTAAAATTAACAGAAAAATAATCTATAGGTACTGCTATGACACCTAATGCACCACGTTGAATTTGTGACCAATCTTCGCGGAGATCAGTCGGAGCGGTATCGATCGCGCGCGTGTCACAGTACGCCCGAACGTAACGCGACGTCAAGTCGGCTGCGCCGCAAAAACAAACAGTTACCTACTGTGTATTACAGGCAACGAATATTATTGTGAAGCCTAAGTTATTACTTGCTAATATTCTACAATGGGTTCGAAAAACCAAAGACTGGTCAGTATCAAAACTGAACATCTACTGTACAAATTTTGCGAAGAACAAAACCAGCGTAAAAAGCTGGTGAATATGATAAATGAACTGTACATTCAGATAGAAAATCTTCAGCAACAGTTAAGAATGAAAGCGGAAAAACTATCGAGAGCTCAAGTTAGGAGAGCTTTTGAGCCTTCTCCACCGCCTGTTGAATGCGCCGATGATGACGACGAAAAGAGCTCGGTCGACGAACAAGATGATATGGCAGAGAATCACGATGAATTAGCAGAGAAACCAGATGAATTAACAGAAAAACAGGATGATATGGTAGAGAAACAAGATGATATAGCAGAGAAAAGGGCCAAAAGAGAGGAATAAAATAAAATCAACAACAACACCTCTTCTCATCAAACACTAAAACGAATAAAATACAGAAACTGTATTGAGATGTAATGTGGAAATTTAGTCATGAAATCTTTCAGAACTGGTACCTCAGTCAGTGTTTTTTTATTTAATAACAAATGGCTAGCTGTAGTAACAGTTTTCAACGAAACGTACAGCAAGCCAACAATGAATTTAAAAATTTTAAACATGGATTTATGAACATGTCAACGTCAGGTACCTGAGCAATTATGGAGTTCAGCAAATTGAGCGCCCGGGATGGAGCATATATATCGAGTACGCGACGGCGGAGCCTCAAACAGGCACCACGGACACACGCGAGCGACACCCGTATTCGGTCCGGAGCGAACAGAGAAAGATGTTAGGCAAGTACTGCTCAAAGTAGCGTAAAATATATAAGTAAACATTATATCATCAAGCACTGCAGGGTCTGCAGGCAACTAAGAAGAGAAACTGAAATGAGAAGACTTGGAAGAAGAAAACCGTTCGACAACAGGCGCAAGTGCCCTAATGTACACAAGAACGTAATGTATTCGCCTGTAAACAGGGACAATAAAAGTGCTATTTTAAACATTTTTAGTAAAGATAATTTAATAGTTTAGTCTGTAATTCAATTACTAGTATTATGACAACCTACAAGATTGTTATAAGAATTGTTAGAAGATCCCATTTACGGAAACTTAAAAAGTTATCCGTATAAATTAAAATATGAACGAATGCCGAACAAATCCTTCCGATTCGCATGGAAAGATATAAAAAAATATTTTAAGTATATAAATTAAACAATCACTGACCTGTTGCATCGCCAAGAAGGCAGTATAATTTCACTGTTGGATTTATATCAATTTGCTGTTGTATCACTTCAGCAGCCTGTAAAATTAAGAAAACTTTAAGACAGTTTCCACACTACACTATAGTCTAACCCTCTTACTAATAAACGCAGAATAAAGTTATACCAGGTATAAACCTATGAAAATGTATGGTTATACCGTTGTTATACCTGGTATAACTTTATTCCATGTTTATTAGTAAGGGGTAAAAAATGTTTTAATAAGAACAAGTAGGTATATATATCTAATTCACTCTAGTGAGGCCATATTTAATTTTATAAGTTAAGAACTATCATAATATTTATAATAATATAGATATTGTAAATATCAAAATCTGTATGTTAGAATGTCAATCAATTATGTCTCAACTGCTCAGTTAGTAATCCTTACGTTTTGGGCACAGCAAAATTTTATTGTATATATTTTTTACTATTCTTCTCTTTTCTTACTTTGTATTTGTTGCTTTTGTGTTGTGTCTGTATAAAATAAATGTTTTCTATTCAATGGCTGTATGGATTCGGTTGATCTTTGGAACTCGGGTAGGTCACAGTTCAACATGGCGTGTATTGGGACATAGGTGATTTTTTATCCCGGTCTAATCTTGTGCAAACATTTTGAATTTCAAACTGTCGCAGGCGAAATCACTGGCAATGTCAATTAAAAATAAATGAAATTTGACCTTATGTCTCAACTGCAGTGCTGTATAACAGATGATGACGTCTTCCCAGAGTTGTAACTTGAGGTATTCTTCCAGTGCAGCCTTTACTAGACCTAGGTTGAGGTACAGGTCAGCTAGCTGCTGCCTCCACATCCAGGCAGGCTGTAAGCCAGTAGCCCAGAGGTATGATAACCTGGGAAAAGTGAAAACTGTGATTACTAAAATATTTCCAACCAGTTATTCCTGACCTATTGCTGGGAACTGTGCATTTTTCTGGGATAAATGTAATCTATGGCACTTAGTGAATGTCGCTTTCAATCAGTGTGGAAAATTGTTACTGGTGTAATCCCAAAGATTACTTTTTACAAACATATTTCTTTTTAAATAATCGTTTTAGAATTCTATAAGACATTTATTATTTATATGTTAATAAATGTAATTGGTATTTGTATCGTTTTAATGAGCTTTACATAATTAAAATAAAAAAATTAACATAATAAAGTTAAAACAATACGATAGAAAATTTCAGATAAAAGTTATGAATACAAATATCATAGAATTAGAATATTATAAGTATGTATATTACATAAGAAATGTAGATGAAATTTAAATTATTTTGTCCTATAGGACTTCATACTCTAAGTATGTTTTTAAACCTACCTTGTAGTGGAACTGGCTCCCGTTTTATCATTAACAATAGTCTCACACTGCAACATGGCTCGCTCCACAGTTCTCTTATGGTTGGACTCCAGTTTGCACCTGATGAGTAGGGCAGCTACCCTGGTGGGCCAGGCACCTGTCTTTTGAGTTAGAACAGCTTCGATGTAGGGGGCGAGCTCTTCGTTCAGTAACTCGTCTTTTGCCTGAGCCTTCATTAAGTATTGACTGAAAAGAACATAATTTCAGATTCCATTACTTTGCTTCTTTCAGTTTGAACAATGTACAAAAAAAACTTTTCGTAACAAATTGTTGCTGATTTTTGTGGCGTTACAATAGGGATGATGTCGGGCAAAACAGCAAATTCTAATTAGTCCGCCTGTTATATTATCAAAAAATATTGGACACGCATTTTTTTCTTATTCAAATCAATAAAAATTGAACAAGATAATGCTCATCAAAGTTCGGGAGTGGGGGCTTGTGACGTAACTTCTATGTCTGTCTGTAAGCTTGATCTATGCTTTAGATCATAGCAAAAAAATATCTAAATCTATGGTAAAAAGTGTACCAAGTCTACCAAGGCATGACGTCATGCGATATTTTAACGCAGTGTATCGTCATATTTTTTTAACGTGACAAAAGAAAAATACGTGTCCAATATTTTTTTTGGAAATTATCATCAATATGTGTCAATTCTTTAATTATTAAAAAATAATAGATTTTATACTGTTTTAATATATAATATATAATAATATATAATAATTAAGGAAGAAATCTGTAGCAACTACAGTAATTAGAAGTCTAAACTCACACAGTCAACAAGCAAAGAATCTGCTCTAAGCTTGGCAACTCAGCTTGGGTGATGGTCTCAGTATACGAAATCTTGTTCAACCTAACATCGTCCTGTAGTTCAAGGTCTGGAGGCAGCTGAGAGCCACCATGACTCTCCTCAGCTGAAGGTCTTACTATGCTGGAGTCTAGCTCACTGGACAGAGCCAGCTGCGGAATGATTGTTTGTTGAAACTTTGTTCTTTTGCCAAGTATACCTAAAAATTGTTTTAAGTATTATTAATAATAGATTTAGTTACAAATTCTACACACTATAACTCTGAGGATGAAACTAAAATAAATAAATGTGCCAGCTAATTTTGCCTATCATTTAATTAACAATTCGTTCTAATTGGAGCTTGTGGCCACATGAGTAGATAAACGGAACAGAGATAAAGCTTCAAACAACCGCGCGAATCGGTTGCACTACTACAAGCACGCGGACGCATGAGTGTGTGACCACTGGCCGCTTGTCACGTACGTGGCGAGACTGGAAAAAACCGGTTTACGTTGGCACAGCCAGTGGACAATCTCAGGGTCTGTGCAACGCACGTTGTTTGTTTTGTTAGTTGCAAGTTTGAATATGTTATTGTAAAAACGTTGTATTTTATTATTAATAATGGTTGTTTATTGTACTGTGTATATGAATAATACTTGAAAATTAAAAAAATATTAGAGTAAGTAATTTGTAAAGTAAGTCGTGTTAGTTACACTATTTATAACTCAAGAACGGCTGAACCGATTTGGCAAAAAATTGGCGGTTAGATAGCTTAGAACCAGGAGACATATAAAATAAAGTCGTGTTAGTTACACTATTTATAACTCAAGAACGGCTGAACCTGTTTGGCTGAAAATTGGTGGGGAGGTAGCTTAGAACCAGGAGACATATAAAATAAAGTCTTGTTTGTTACACTATTTATAACTCAAGAACGGCTGAACCTGTTTGGCTGAAAATTGATGGGGAGGTAGCTTAGAACCAGGAGACGGACATAGGATAGTAGGGTAGGGTAGGGTAAGTAGTGAAGGGTAGGTAGGGTGGGGAGGTAGGTTATGGTAGGTAAGGTACAGTAGGTAGAGGTAGAGTAGGGTAGGTAGGGTAGGGTAGGTAGTGTAGGATAGGTAGGTTAGGGTATGTAGGGTAGATAAATGTTTGGTGTTTTATGGCAAAACAAAGTTTGCCAGGTCAGCTAGTAAATAATAAAACTATTTAACAAATGTTTTGTTTTTGATTTCACCTATTGTGACAACCCTACCAAAATAGGTAACAATTTTGCTCGTTCTTAGGAAGCTTTGTCTCTGTTCCGTTTACCTACTCATGTGTTGTGGCTAAATAATAAAAGCCCCACTGGCCGGGTCGGTCCATGGATGGGGGCCCATTTCAACATACCGAGTTTCGTCTGTGCCTCGGAAAGCACATAAAGCTGTTGGTCCCGGCTGTCATTTGAAGATCTTAGACAGTCTAATGGGTAGTCAGAAGCCTGATATCTGACACCAGTCTTGCCAAGAGGTACCGTGTTACCTAGTTACTGGATTGTGGAGGTCAGATAGCCAGTCCATGTAAAAACACTGGTACTTAGCTGAATCAGGTCAGACTGGAAGCCGACCCCTATATGTTTGGGAAAAGGCTAGGCAGATTGATTGATTGAATTAACCATTGGTAGGAGACTCATAATCAGCATATGTGTATGACTAAATATATGAATGTGAATGAAGAAAAAGGAGTATGTAAGCATCATATTAGGTGGTCTGTATTTCTACCCCCATGGGAAAAGGGCGAGTTTATGTTTACGGTAAGTGAATGTTATATTCAATTTAAAAGTAGACACTTTCATCACATTCGCTGCCAAGGACTTTTTAATGGCTTTTTAACTGTTTCAGTAATTACGGCAGCAAGTGTGTTAAGAATGCATTTAAATTTAAATCAATTTTGTTCACAATCTACAAAAGAGAAATAAAAAATCTGGCAAGATTTGAAAATCTGAAACTAAAATCAACCTAAATCACTCCCACACTACAACAGTAAATATTACAAAAGTACCTGTTAACTCTAACTTCAGCCCTGCAAGATTCCTGGCCCTATTCAGATACTCCTCAGTCCTCTGCACCCTGCCATACATGAGATAAGCCTGTCCTATCTCCATACACAAGAGGATCTGAAGTCTGGGCTTGTCTTGTATGATGTGAAGGAGGTTCGTCAGTTTCGCTATTATGATTTCTAGATCGGAGTATAAAGTAGCACTGGTGTCTTCTAGAGATTTCTGGTGGACTACTTTGCTTCTGAAGTACCACCAGAGGTGTAGCTGGAATTGAAGGTTATAAGATTTAATAAAGTAGCTATATGTTTTATTATTTGCAAATTTCTCCATGCAACTGAGGTTTGCTGTTAGAGAACCCAATTAAGGGTTAAGCTCGGCTTTGAACATAAACGGTTCTTGTACGTTCTTTTTGTCTTTGTTTTTATGTTTTGGATATTGTTTTTATTTTTTAACTATTGTTTATAGCTTGCATTCTACCACTATCTCATCTGATGCTAGAGCATGCTTGCCTAGCAGATGATCCAAGCTTCTTTTTATCATTATTCTAATAATTTGTCATGTCACATATCCACTGAAAATTTAATCTTGATATGTTAATAACTGCTAAGTAAGACCACTTAATTTGCTGTATCATCATAAAAACTTTTTCAGTAAAATCATTGCTTAATAATTGATATCATTCTCATAAAAGTGTCAGTATTATTTCAAGAATCATTGTCAACATTCAAATTTACTTGGACTAATAAGTGTTAAGTCATTCTTTCTGATTCATAATATTATTAGGTATGAAAACTTACCAAACTTTGTTCAGCATTACACAGCACATTGAAGACTTGTGTAGAGAAGTACAACAGTTCTGGATGGAGAATATTTACATATAATGGCTCAGAGTCCCGCTGGAGCAACACACTAGCATCAATTTCGTTAGGCCATTCTACACCAAAAAAATCTTCTATACTCAATGTTTCTGGGTGTGGGTTCCAATTGCGATCACAAAATGTTAGGAATGAACTGACTGATGCAAGAAGAACACTTTCCATAGTACTGTTATCATTTTGATACTTTTTTAACACATCCTTCAAAGCATCTGTTTCAAGACCTGTTGATAGTAATTCTTTACATATCTCAATGTCTCTGACTGACCACTTATCCGACCATAGTTTTTTGATAGTTTCATTATCTGCAAGTAGAGGTTGTAATAGTTGTAGTAGTTAAACATAAAATAAAATTAAATATGACAATACGTATGTGAGTTCACTTTAAATAACCTTACCCGTGTTCAATTGGTCGTCATAATTGCATAGAAGTAAAATTGATTCCGGTGTCATTGTTATAAACTTATTAAATATAAGATTAGGATTTTTAAACTGCGTAATAATTACTTTGAATCGGTTTTACAGCCGTCTTCAGCAATGTTTATCTCGTGTAGTCATGTTTTTGACATAATAACCTCAAAATGTTATGTCAAAGTCAAAGAATATGAAAGAAACGTCATGGTCCCAGATCCAGTAACACATTCCAGCGCTACAACCTAGTAAACCTGAATCGTGTTCAGAACATTTACTACCCAGTGCAGCATCAAGGTGTGCAGCGCGCAATTTATTGCAAGTCACACATTAATTTTCAAACATCGGTATATTTTATTATTCATCATAGTGCAAACAACGTCGTCGCTTTTTTACAAATTAACCCTGGTTTGTGAAACACCGAATGCAAATGTTCATACTATATGTTCATGTGTGCGTTTTCAGTTTTACCAAAATAGTTAGACACCTCTTTTACAAAAATTATAATTCTATGGGTTCAATGGTGGGCACTGATAGCGATATCTACCAGACAACTTTTCGTTGTTTGCGGTAAATGCAAAGCGTGTGTACCCGGCTTATCATTTTCAATCATGTCTATGGTATCTTTCCATGCAGTGTATAGTCTATGATGCCTAGCGAGGAGCGGGCGAAGCGAAAGGAAAAAAAAAAGAAAAAGTAGTCTATGGCAAACAAAATGGGTGTATTTTTAGGTTAGGGAATTTAAGATTTTGTAAAAATTAAAGCTTGACAAAAATGAAATATATTTATAAAATGGAGTCAGTGCTGATAAGTATAGCTATTGTTTTATGTACAGTGTTACTCGTGAAATTACTATATAAACTACGGTAAGTTGGTGTGAGGTTATAGATAACGCTTTCCCGCCCGTCAGAATCTAAAAACATGTTATAATTGTTTTTAATTATTTCTACAGGTCAGTTTTGCCGTGGCGCGTAAACTGTTGGTTCTGTAACAATGATTTTTGGGTAAAATATCCAGAGCGAAACAGCTGGACTTGCCCAAAATGTGAACAGTATAATGGGTTCACCAAGGTAAGATTATTACTGATTATTACTGATATTACTCTTCCAATGAAGTGTTATATAACACACAATGAATGTTTAATAAGCATTAAATCTCCCTAAAAATTTCTATGGTGATCAGATTTTAGTAGGTTTTTTTTAATTTTCTTACCTAATCTTTATGATAGAAATTGGCAATGTTTCAGCATTGTAGGTCATTTGAGATGTTATAAAAAAGCAGCCAAACGGATGAATATTTTCTTGTTTCCAGATATTTATTCACTAACTCCTCCATGTGTTATTTTTTTGGACTCAGTAAATGAAATGTTTCCCTTGTATGCAATGAATTTGACTGATCTCTGTATTATGTAGTTTATAACATGCTAAAGGCACTAATCTAAAATATAATAATGTTTACTAATTTAAAAATATATATTTCATAATTCTAGGATGGTGACTACAACAAACCAGTGACCGCATTCAATGACCAGGGTAACACTACACCAAAGGTATTCAGAAATAGTCCCAGGAATGGTCTCTGCAAGATGTGTAATATAAATCAACAGTTGAAAGTGACACAACTAGCCAATTTTGTTCCTATGAATGAGATGAAGTTTGACGATGAAATAGAATCATACAGGTAAATATATTCACACTATTTAGATACCATTATACTTTGTTCAAGGGCGACTACCAAAAGTAATACTGTAAAAACATTGAACATTTGTAGGACTTCATTCTTAACACCCCAAATTAAATAAGAGTGGCAATTCCTTCACTACTTTAGTTCAGGGTTATGAAAAGTATGTACTGATATTTTAAATGCAACCCAAACATGTAAATATATTCTAGAGAGACTTGTTTGCATAAGGCACAATTTGAAGTGCAAACACTCATTCTCATGGCCATACATTAGAGGCCACCTCATTTAGCACATTGTACTGTCTTATCTTAATTGCTGCAAATTTTTTACCTATTGTTATCAGTCACATAAGAAGTAATGTTTACTGATCTAGTTTGGTACTAATCCTTGCAGAATCAGAGAATTTGCATACCAGTTATAAACTGATGTTCTGTTGAACCGCTGAGCTTGGGTTTTACTTGTGAATTGTGCTAAATGGATGTTACTATTTGGAATTGGTAAATGTGCCACAAAAGTGTATAAATTACCATCTAATAAATAAGATAGTGTGTTATGTATTTTGTTATAGTCAACTATTTTTAAATAGCTATTAGTGTTCTATTGTAACGTTGTTGCATATAAGTGTTTATAATTTTCAGGTTGCAGTTAGAGAAAGCTTACAAGCTATGCAGCCCTTGCCGAAAAGTCCTTCAAATGAAATTGCACAAAGAGAAAGAAACCCTACTGGGGTCCAAATTGTTAGAAACAAGAACTTCAGACAAGATTAATCAAAAGCAGATAAAACAAAACTTACTGCTGAGAAAACTTATAAACAATACCTCAATGCTTATAGCAGTTATAATTTTTACACTGGTTTCTTTTGAACTTTACACAAACTTATCATTAAGATACGAGAATTTACTTAGTACAATAACTAATATAAAGCAGATAGTACTAGGTCTTGTACAAAGAATATACTCTATCATTGAAATGAAGACAACTATGACATTCCCAGCACTAGATAATTATTTCTATGACTTAAATATAGTGAACATGATGCCAAAAAGCTATAATTTTAGACAGATGAATATAGATCAATTTAATATGACTATTCAGGAAACTTTAGGTAGTTTTGTATGCTTTTTACAAATAATTGGACTTGTCTGGAATGTGAACAGCTTGAAGAACACCATTTTAATTGACTTGCAATGGCTGATATTTGTTGTTGCTACAATAGGACATCGCTATGTGGCTGTGGAACCTATTTATTTGAGCTTCATAAAGGTTGGTAACTCAAGTCTTGCATTAAAAATAATTCTAGTCAATTGAAGTAAAAAATATATTTTTTCGTGTTAAATAATATGATCAATAAAAACTCATTATATAATCTTTTGTTACAGACATTGTGTACATTTATAGTCATACTGGTGTACAAATCAATCAAGACAGAAACCAGGAGAGTGGCAACAAGATCCCCAACTTCACCGAAACGAATGAAGAACCTGGTAAACTCTTCAGCAAGTACACTCATTGATGAAGACGACGACACTATGCATTTAGAGAGTGATGACGATGTTTCGTTGAGTAAATTTGGCTTGCACAACTTCTCCGAGTCGTCTAACGAAAATATAGGACTGTTGAATGCCAGCATGATGAATGGCAGATCCTTTACACCAAGAGCTGACAGTATATGGACAAAACCCAAACTCAATTCAACATTTTGTGTCAATTCTGTTATAAGCAAAAGTCCTAGTTCTGTATCTGACACCGTGTTTGTTAAACCTTCCTTCAATAAATATCAGAAACTCATAAAGGACGATTCGGATTCTGAATTAGATGAAAGCATTAGTTCCTTATGTATAGGTAGTCCTACAAAGAAGACTAATAATAATAAGAAAACTAATTCTATCTTCTCTTTGAGAAAATTCACGGCTACTCCCAGTTTTGTTGCTCCGACGCCTATGGCACGTTCTAGGCCTCTAATATCGCCGAGCAAGCTGGGGCACGGTACTTCTTGGGTGGCAGGTGGCTATTGGGGCACCGAAGGCGGCGAGCGCCAGATATTCAATGTAGACGGGAGTCGTTCCTCGAGCCAAAGTTCGGGTTTCGAGTCTCAGACTTCTAGCGTGAACCAACGCAATTTGTTCTCACAGCCTCCTTCTCGTGAAGAGTCAGTCTGTGGGGAACCAATGGTGCTAGATCGCTTTCCAAGCATGAGTCATCATTATAATGGTTTTCAATCGCCGCAAAACTTTAGCCGAATTAGCTCACCAGTATTTCCACAAATGCAGTATAATGGCCATGTGCACATACCTCACGCTCAATTTGCTCAACAAAACATGATGTCTGCGAACGGGTTTTCGCAACATCAGCAATATGTACAAAGCAGTTTGTTCAAGACCCCTGGCGGGTCTGGTCTGATAAAGCTGCCGAAAGTTGATTCCTTCTCATCTCGCTGACGCTTGACGACTAGTCAATAAGTCAACTCTGCCTTGACATTTCTAATGTTGTTTTCTTTAAATTCGTACGTATTTTTGTCTTGCTCTTACCTCTTTATTTTTTATATTTATATGAAAGTTCCGTGAACTGCCATTATGTTAAGAATATTTTGTTAAGTTATATCATGTTAGTATGTAAGCGATTGTTAGTTGTAACGTTTGAGACTAAACTTAGTTTTTAAGACGTATTTGCTGATCTCGTGTTGGTGCCAGGTGTTGGCGATATGAAAGCATTAAGAATTATTGTATTGTTAACAATTTTATATGGACGTCACTGTCCTATTCTCGAACAAAATGTGATATTGTAAAGACTAAATAAATTTTGCAAAAAGTGGAAAAAATGATTCTTGATGTTATCATTGTTTTGATTTTGTCATCTTAAAACAGAAACTTTTTGTGAAACTCCTGCAATAAAAAAACGTAAAATTGTAAAATATCGTTTGATTCTTTCGCTACAACTTTTTTGGCCAATTTAAGCAACCAATAATAAATAGAACTTACGAGTCTCGCGCCCTCCTCTCGTTTCGTTGTAGGTACTGGTGAGGGCGCGGGGGCACAAACGTGTCTTCATACAGGGTCGATATGTAGTCGGACACATCTGTGCACTTCCACTCATATTCTAAGTATTTCCTCAATCCCCACTCGGTGACATTGCCCTAAAAAGTAGGAAGTAAACAGACGGCTCCACGAGTGCATGGTGCGAAGGTGCTGAATTGAAACTGCTCACCCTCTTAAATTATTACAAATTTACAAGTCGTATAGCAGTCACAGTGAATATTTGTGTGTCTGAAGTTTGCTGCAAGACACTGCGCAGTTACTATTTTTGTGTCAATGTGGAAGTAGAAGATAGCGTTGTGTAACTGCTTCTTTCATTCGCTTACTCTATGCGGTATACTCAATGACAAACTGTTTCTTGCGCAATGGTTCGCAGAGCCCACTTCAGAGAGACAGATCCGCTGTGACTACTATAGGTACAGGTATGTGGAGGGTCGCGGCAAGACCTTAGGTGGTTTATGCACTTGTATTTTCCGTACGCCGCTGAGTAGGTAACTAACTTCTAATGCAAAACTATAGCTTGGCAAATTCGTACATGACGCTCCCATGGTCCGTGCGGGTAACGGGGGACGTTACTACCCAATGACGTGACAACGCGAAGACGCTCCCGTCAGGTGACCCCTGTCCCGCGCGTACTTTTTACCACCCCCGCCGCCTTACGTCGCCCGCGGACCATAGGAGTGTCACGTATGAATTTGCCAAGCTATAGTTAAAACTACCGATTTGAGGATCATATTCAGCACCATGTGCCCAGAAATAGCGCTTCGCTCCCACTCGTGTTCCCGCCATAGGCCGCACAGGAGGACACCGTGGAGTTTTAAACAAGTACAATTTCAAAATTTAAAAAACCCCCGACACATTTATCTTGCGAAAACATCCCGATTCAAACAGTAAAACGCCCATAACTTTTGAACGGCTGAACCGATTTTATTCAAACATAGCTAAGAACACACTCGACAAAATCACCTTTCAAACAAAACAAACTAAATCAAAATCGGTTCATCCGTTTAGGCGCTATGATGCCACAGACAGATACACAGCAACACACGTGAAACTTATAACACCCCTCTTTTTCCAGCGGTGGTTAAAAAGGTAATTAAAGTAGTAAAAAATTGGAGGATTGTTGACTTGGCACAGTGGTTGAGTGATCGGCTGCGTGTTGCGGGTTAGATCCCCCGCGGAACAAATGTTTGTATGGTTCTGGCTGTTTTTGTAACATGTGAGTTTACAAGATACAGGAGAGAAAGTCCTAGTTTGAGGCAACGTTATTATATTAAAAGAAAAAGGAATGACCAAACTTGCCTAATCGTAAACAGGGGGGTACTTACAAAACATTCCATGAGGTCAGGTTGGGGATACCACTGATGCTTCGCCCTTGCATAATAACGTTGATTCGGACCACATAAAGGCTTCGGTAGATGGTGGTACACAAGATCGTTCGTTGTCGCATAGTTATCACAGTCGTCATGGCTATCGTGCCGTACTATTGATGCGAAATTACTCTGTAAAACGATTGCAATTTTAAGGGCCAATCGGCTACTTGTGAGTAGAAAAATAATAGTGGAACGACGGATGAGGACTTCTAATAATAATATTAGCCTATGTTATTACCAACCCATAGTCCCACTACAGAGCAAAGGCATGAGCATTTATCACAAAGCTTACTCAAATACAGTTTGACGATTTCCATTAGGTACGCCCAGCAGCCTAAATTAACGTTTTTATTATTGAAGATACTCTTCTCGAAAGAGGCCAATATTTTTTGGCAATAGGTAGGTAAGTGCTGCTGGTTTCCTCACAATTTTAGAAAATTATTTATTTCAACACTCACGTTCTAGGTAGGTATACTGTGCCTTAGGTGTACATTACAATGCAGTAAGGCCGCCAGAACTGTCCAAGATAAACTTAGAAAGTACATTATATGAATTTAGCATTGTACCTAGTTGTCCGGATTTGAACCCACAACCTAAAAAACGAGTGGCGAGGTCTTAGCTACTGGGCCACCACGATAACGAGGACTTCTAAATACATAAAAATATTTTGGGTGCCTGACCTGTGTACTATTTAATTTATTTTGTCTGAAGTCCGGCTGCCTCGATTCCGGTTTCATTTTTACATAGTCTATTTCTTCTTTTGGCGGGAAATAAAGGGTTCCATTTTTCAAACATTCAATTCGGTCTTCCACCCAGTTTGCTAAAGGGAAAATTGAAAATTTGATAGTTAAATTATGCAGGTTTATAGTATGGGCAAGTAAGACAGTCCCTAGAGGAAAAGTACCCTAAATATTCTGAAAGTAAGCCTCGAAATCTAATTGACTGGTATATCAGAAAAAACCGGCCAAGTGCGAGTCATTGACTGGTATAACAGAAAAACCGGCCAAGTGCGAGTCGGAATCGCGCACAAAGTGTTCCGTACCATTATCGCAAAAAATAATGTTTGTTGTATGGGAGCCCCACTTAAATATTTATTATATTCTGTTTTTATTAGTATTAGACGGACCGCGGAGTCTTAGTAGGGTCCCGTTTTGGTACGGAACCCTAAAAAGCACCCTGTATTTTTGCTGTTTTACCAGTCAATCAACATATTCATGACCATATTATTATTGTTATAATCTCATTTAACTACCTACATTCGTGTTTTTTTTTTATTATTTAGATTTTTGTTTAAAAAAAAAATGCACAATAGGAATTTCTTCCTTCGTGGGTGCGTTTACAAACATATAAACTCAACCCAGAGCCGAAACAACTCTAAGTCGGTCATACAAATATTTGTTCCGTGCTGGAATCGAACCCGCGACACGCAGCGCAGCAGTCAATCGCTCAACCACTGCGCCAAAGGAAGGAAGTATCATCAATATCTTTGAGGTACCTACTTTTACCAGCTACTATTAAAAAAAAATGAGTTGAAACTTGAAAAAAAGGCACACACACATTTTGTTTCTGGCTCAGAATTAAATGACAACAGGGCCCACACCTATTGCTATTTAGCTATTTTAATATTGAATAATATATAAGCAAAGATTGAAATCTTTGACTGTATGATACTAGCCTATAAGAACACCATTGCCGTATATAGGGCGGTTGACTAGCGCTTTGGTAATGGCCTCAGTGCGGCTCGGCGACTTTGCCCTCGTGCTCACTGTTATTTCTTCTGGCATGATTACAACACTAGCCAAATTAAGGTAATTTATAAAATAAAATTCAAACTTTTTGTCGTTTCTCACAAAACATTTTAGAATGTCATATTGACAGTTTGTTTTTTAAACTTGCAAAGTTTTTGTTGCTATGGAAATTACTGCATTCAAATAGTTTAGCTACAAAAAAGATATTATTCTGCCATACTTCACTTGTGAGGGAGGCACCAAAGACAACCATTGTTTTCATGATCTAAACAAATATTTAAGTAAGGTACCTAGTAAATCTGTATGTACAACATCCTTATCTGCACTGCATTTAGAAACAACATTGCTTGACCCATCTTACTTTTTTAAGAAAGTAGGAAAAAGAAAAGAATGGTGTGAAATAATAAATGATCATAATGATAACATTTTTTATTAAAAAACATGTAAGTATGTACAGTCAAAACTATTTATAGCCACATCACTTATAACATAAACCTACTGAGTATAATGATAAAATGAAAATGTCTGCAACAAGAACCTAAGAGCAAATATTTATGTTTAGAATGACATATCATTGGTAATAAGAACAGCATTTGAATGGTCCCTTCAACGTTGTTTTAAAGAGTGTTGACTGTTGACTTTATTACTTATTTAAACATAAAAAATCTTCTATGACTGCAGATACCTAAATTAATTTATGAATTTGTTTAGTTACTTCAAACATTATTCATAATAGAAGCATAACCTGGTGAGTATGATTTTGCAAAAATTCAGTCTTCAACAATATTTCACTTATCTATATCCTGTATTGTAAATGGTGTAATTTTTAATCAGTTTCCATACTTTCAACGGGAAGATTAAAGCTAGGCTTGGGCAGTGATTGTAACAGCACACACAGATGACCTTCCAAGGGACCGGCTACTTGTATCAAGTTCTTAATATTTTTCTCAACTTGTAATATGTCCTGGTTGATTGATTCCATGTTCTGAAGCAGAAAGATACAATTACAAAGATATTCACCATATAAATCATCTGTAAATGCAGAACGCTATCTTTGGAGTTCAGGGTAAATGATATTTTGCAATTAAGACTACAATATTTACTTACCTGTATAATGGAAGTATATGAATGTATTACGGCTTTATTACTGTAGCGGTAGAAGCCACTCACGTTTGATTCTGAATCCGAGGGTGCAATGGAAGCCATAATTCAATTTACCTATTAATTCAATATTCAAACAAGCAGAGCACGGTTTGAACTCTAAAATTCAAATAATAATTATTTTGCTAAAATTGTTTCGTCGTCCGATAAACTACATTATATTACATAATAATTATTTTTTTCTCTGTCTATCAAGCATTATTTATGCTCAGTAGAAACCGTTAAAACCAAGCTGATGCTACAGATTCTGAGGTCGTACTTCTAATCTAACTGTTTGGAACGTAAATCAGATTCTTTGACAGCCAGGTGTACGTTTAGTAATCAATCTCCCTAGGAATACGGAACAACAACGCGACTTGATATAAACTAAAATCTTATGATTTTGGTATAGGTAGCTTCCTCAGAAAACCAAAAAAATATTTTAACTCAATAAATTCAATTAAGATCGTATGAAATTTTCGAAAGCCTGGATTTTTTTTTTTTCGCAACATCCGTGTTCAATTTCTAAACAAATCAAATGTCAATGTCATCCGCTGCGGAAAGAATCGCCTGCATTGGAGAAAAGCCAATTTTTTCGAAAATCTCGGATAAAAAATTACCGACAGTGAATTTTGTGTGAAAAACTCTAAATATTTTCCCGAAAAGTGTATGTAGTGGTGTTATATCATTTTCCTTCTCTTGCGTATCATAGTATCTATGTGGCGGATATTGTTTTTATTGCATAGTTATTGATTTATAGGTATCAGAGAGCAAAAAATAACTATGCATTAGAACAACGAAATTGGAATTCAATATTTTTCTCAATAAATGCGTTTAAAAGTAGTATTTTATTAAAACAATTAATAATAACAACAAACATGCTGATTTTATACCCATTTTGTATGGTTGCCTTAGTATTTTAATTTATTTGCTTTAAACCTTGCTTTTTCATAATTTCCTTTTAATGTATTGTAAGAAGAGACATTGTTTGCCAGACATATTTGGACTTTGGTGTGCCCCGCTAGAAAGTCCTTTCTGAAATTCTCATATACCAACCCGTAACCACTGGCTATGATCCTCATAAGAGGTGAATGTTATCCTGTCTATCATAAATTATTGTGTAAAGGATGCAATGTGTGCAAAATTACAAATGGGACAGAGATTGCCTATAGAGCGGTTTCATTGTACTTTTATTTAATGAAAAATATCTTTTCATTCATTTGGTTCAAAATTATGATTCATTGGAATAACCCTTCTAATGAATTTATCAATAAAACTCCCCTTTTTTACAAAAGTATTTAATATCTTATTTTTATCTCATACCCATCTTAAATTTATCTGTTAGCGCTAAGATGGTAAGTAAGTATGTAGGTACTTACCTAGCATTTTCTTATTATATATATTAATAATAATGATGTAGGTACTCAACTCAACTACCTAGTTGGTTATATTCAGTCAAAAAATAAAATTAAATTGGAATATGATTTAGATTTATGCAATCTCTCATTTCTACAATTCACTAGGAGCTATTGGAATAAATCATACCTACCACTGACATGTTTTTTTGTAATAACCAATTAACGTAAATACATAAAGCACAATAATGTTATTATTAAAAATCTGTCTGTTTCTTGTATAACAACTGATATAATTGTAAAACCTGTGCATGAATCCTTATGATTACAGTATCAGTAATCATCACACTTGTAGTGATTTGCTGAGAATTGAATAGGCCACATTAGTTGGCAATAGGTCGACGGCAGCGGCGGCGGCGCCGGCCGGGCTGGCGTCGCGACGTCGCCGCGCGCCCCCGCCCCGCGCTCGTCTCGCTACCCCCTCACACCCCCCAGCGTGTCAGTCTCAGAGTCGCTTCTCACAAACCACCCTTACATTCTTGCTCCTGCATCTTGTAACTTTGTGAAGTTTGTTTGGCTACTCTCGCGATTTTTCCTGTCTTGTTTTGTGGGTTTTATTTTATTGCTCCGTAAGTAGTAAATGTGAGTTCATTGCATACTTTCGCACATTCCTTAGTTCATTTCCGATCCTAACATATTGAGTCTTTTTTTCCTGGATGACAAATCTTTAGTGAAATAAAACATAGCAATGTGTAACTAAATCGTGTGATCGAGGAGTCATGTCTGAAGAACATGACGTTGATTGTCCTATGAAAGATGAAAAACAGACGGGCGAAAACGACAAAAAAGTGCTCCAAAAAGAAGAACCAGTGTTCAAAAACGGCGAAGCAGTGGTCGAAAACGGCGAAGTCTCGGTCGAGAACGGCGAAGCCGTAGTCGAGAATGAAGGAGTGCTCCTTAAAAGCGGAGCTGTGGTTGGAGGAGTGGCAGAAGCTGCTGGACCTGAGGATAAAAACGGCAAAGTAGAAGCTGGAATCGGTGGAGCCGAGGATAAAAGCGGTGGCGGAGAGGTAGAAAACGGTAGAGCTGCTGATAGCAACGGCGAAACAGAGACAGAAAACGTCGGGGCTGCTAGTAAAAACGATGCAGCTGAGGATACAAAACGCCAAGCTGAGGATAAAATCGGCGGAGCAGAGGAAGAAAACGGCGAATCTGAAAAAGAAAACTGCAAAGTTGAAAAAGAAAACGGCAGAGCAGAGGAAGAAAAGAGTGGAGCAGAGAAAGAAAACAGGAAACGAATTTTAGAAATTGCTGAAGACAGTCCAATTATAGTAGATACCGAAGAAACAAGTGCCAACACATCCAAAGAAGACAGTGCCATAGACAAAGAGACGTTGAGTAGTGAGATAGATGAGAAGAAGGACTTATACGGTGCCAATGAGAGACCCACGCTGAGCTGGACGGCGGCAGGGAACGAGTTCAAGATTGCATGGAGTCTGCCGCAAGGAGTTGCTACGGCGAACGATTACATCGCACTATGTTGCACAGGTAAGATTCTTTATTTCAGTTAAACTACTTCCCAATTGATCTCTTTATGATATTCGACTGATTGCAACATAAAATATAAACTAATAAATAACACACTTATATGCAAACGCGTATAAAAAAGGAGGGCTCATTGGGCGTAAAAAAATACGTCTACGTCGTCCACATCGTTGACAACAGGTAAAGTACCCAGAACGCTGGCAGTATTGCCACATTGGAAAGCAATGCTAATTCTCTGGCCTAAGTTAGAAATAATAATTATATTCTTTATTCAATTTCTTTTCATAATATCTACGTTTTTATTTATTTTATAAAATACTTTAATTTAAAAAAAAAAAATTAAAAGAATATATTAAACAGACTTCCAAAACAAAACACTACAAAGCGAAATGAATTTACTTTTCGGAAATCGTTGTCTTTGGTAGGAACCTATATTTGTTCGTTTTTGACACCGACTTACGAAAAGAAAATTTATTTCGCTTTGTAGTGTTTTGTTTTGGAAGTCGGTTTAATTTATTGTTAGTTTTGGTACCTTATATTCTCATGAAAATACGCATTATTAAGGATAACTTAAAACTATTCGTCGGATAAATGGGACCACATGAGAAGCAATTCAAGCAATAGATTCCAAATAAAAAAAAAACATCAAAATCTGTCCATAACTGGCGGAGTAATCGCGTAACAAACATATGCAACCGGCCAAGTGCGAGTCGGACTCGCGTTCGAAGGGTTCCATACCATTATCGCAAAAAATAGCAAAAAAATCACGTTTGTTGTATGGGTGCTCCACTTAAATATTTATTTTATTCTGTTTTTAGTATTTGTTGTTATAGCGGCAACAGAAATACATCATCTGCGAAAATTTCAACTGTATGTCTATCACGGTTCATGAGATACAGCCTGGTGACAGACGAACAGACAGATAGACAGACGGACGGACCGCGGAGTCTTAGTAATAGGGCCCGTTTTTACCATTTGGGTACGGAACCCTAAAAAAACATCAAAATCCGTCCATAACTGGCGGAGGAATCGCATAACAAATATATACAACGGGCCAAGTGCGAGTCGGACTCGCGTTCGAAGGGTTCCGTAACATCATCGCAAAAATCCGCCGAACGAGAGCCTCCTACAATGATCGCTGAGCCCATAATATTATTATAATTATATTTGGAATCCAGAAAAGATTCCGTCTAACTTCTTTTTTTCTGTAGAATATTTGGCCAAAAGCATACCTATTTATTACCTTTGGTTAACCTGTGCTCAATTTATTTAGTTTCAACATCATGTCCGCAAATCTAGGGGCTATGAGTATCAGAAATGTGATTTGGGATGGAATATGTCAAAATGACGTCGGATTGTGACGATTGCAGCCGTCAAAGCACCGACCGCGCGCGACGATTCCAATATTCAATAAGAATGTCCGTACTGTGCAGGATATATTAAAATGCTACGTTCTACTAGGTCTCGAGTTCCAAGTAAACAGGGGCGAGTCCGGCGAAACGGTAGTAATATGTATGAATGTAAAATCGAAGGCGGCACACGGTGGAAATATTCAGCGATCGATGTCTCATAAGCGAACGGTGTGATCAGTTAGCCTATTCAACATCAAGTAGTTAACTAGTTACTAGTGTATTGAACTATTCGCGTAGGTTCTTTCTGTACCTACGTTTAATTGCTAGTTACATAGTGGTTAGCTTTGTCTTGTTCTATCTGTAACAACACCGCAACAAAGCCGCATTTTTTGCAATTTTTAAGATTTCCACGCTTTTCTGTTGAAGAAACCTTACAAAAAACTTAATTAAAAAAAATCAAAAAACCCGACTGCTTCAAAAGCGAACTAAAAAGTCTTAAACGTTGTGCAGGCGGAGGATACATATTCGCGGGCTGGCTGATCAAAATCTGGTGTATCCTCCGCCTGCACAGCATGATTTTTTCCTTGTTTACGACTTTTTAGTTGGCTTTTGAAGCAGTCGGGTTTTTTGATTTTTTTAATTGAGTTTTTTTATTTATAACTTTTTAGTTAGTTTTTTTCGAATTAGATACATTTAAACATATTAGTGTTATATATTTTTGAAATAACCTCTTAAAACCCTTTATTTTGATACCCCACACGATGGGTTTGGAATTAAAAAAAAATTTGGGCCCCCACAATATGGCACCCAAAATCCGCCATTTTTCTATTATCCAATTTTATGTAGCCTATGACACTCGCAGGGTCAAGACGCATCGATTGACGTATGAATCATCAAAATCGGCCAACGCGTTTGGTCTCTGGAACGCCATATAGGAACTAACATACATACATACTTACATACATATATAGACTGATAAACACATTACCCTCCTTCGGCAGTCGGGTAAAAAGCGAGAAAGTTGAGCGTTTGACATTTAAATTTTTACTTGGAATGAAAATGTTCTCGATGAATATTTAAATGCCCTCTGCTGCCATGATATCATTCTTTCAGCCGATATCATTCACATCCACTGGTTTTGATTCCCTCTGAGTTCAATGAAGTGAGTCACGAGTTCCTGTTCATAATTCTTGCTAATTTGAAAGCGATACATTTCACTAATTGGATGAGGTACCTACAGATACATACATTGTTTTTGTCTGGAACTACTTACTAAATTAGTTTTCGCAAGTTAGTTTATGTCTTTTATCTTCTTGGTATGGTTGTTTTAAATAGTAACTCATCACTTTTTTCTATATTAGCGAACTTCTGTGCAAAGTTACGTTTTGGCAGATAATGATCTGATTCTGGCTTGTAAAAGATTTCGTTTTAAGTGTTTCTAGAGGTTCAGCTCCATTTCTGAATTAATGTCAATGATCATGGTAACAAAAATGCGAGGCAGTTCAAGTTAGTTAATAGCCGGTTCTTCAATTATTTTGGTTTCACCGGCGCACCCATACATACGTACTTTCTTTCTTTCTTTAAAATTTGGTGTAAAACAATCGAATAAATGTTTTCTATTCTATTCTATACCCATTTAGAGAATTATTTTTTTCACCAAATTGTTTTTCGGTTTTAAGAACTCCAAAGAAATGATCGATAGCTTTAGGGCTCCCACACATAACTGCGAATTCGCATCGCTTCGCAAATATCTGCGAGCTCGCACTTACTAAATATATAGATATCGCATCGCATCGCATCGCAGTTATGTGTGGGAGCCCTTAGAAGCATGGCCAAAGACGTATGTTAAGTAATCGGTGATGTATTGAGAGGCCTAAACGTCATTTGTTTAGCACGACCACTACTTGTCTTTGAATCGTTTTGCTCCATTTTGGGAGTTATACAACTGTGAGATATGTTAAATACTAGCTGCTACCCGCGGCTCCGCCCGCAAGGAATTAGTACCTACTTTCCCAATATCCTTATAAGTTACTAGCTGACCCCCGGGGCTTCGCTCCCGTCAACTGGCTACCCTGCCTACCCTGTCTACCCTGCCAACCCTGCCTACTCTGCCAACCCTACCTACCCAGCCTAACCTGGCTACCCTACCTACCTAATAATTTTAATGAATTTTACAGGCAACATTTTGCTACTTTGGGTTATATTGCAATTTTTCTTAAGGATCTCTATTTTTTTTTAATATATTATACCCTGTGACACTCAGGAATAATGTAGCTTTCTACTGGTGAAAGAATTTTCTAAATCGGTTCAGTAGATCCAGAGATTACCCCTCATTACGTCACAAACTCACAAACGCACAAACTTTACCTCTTTATAATAGATAGCCTAAGTGATATTCTAATATATAATTTACATAAAAATCCATTCGGTAGTTTTTTTGTGAAAGAGTAACAAACATCCATCCAAGCATTTATAATATTAGTAGTAAGAAATATAGGAAGTAGTAGGAAGAAGAATATCAAACCGAGACCTCCCTAAAACAAAATGCATGGATTTTTTTCAATACTTACTACCGGTCGTCTTAGGTTTTGTGCACATTTTACTGAAGAATCCCAAGTATTTATTGGTTAACGTTAGCTAGCATGTGGAGACAGTGTAATATGACGCCCTGCTCGGCGAGGATTGGTGTTATATAGCCGCTGCGATACTGGTCATAGCATTAATTGACAACAGGAAGCGGCAGGAGTAATCGATCTACCCCGCTTGTAGATACTATCGTAAGCGGGCAAATGAGAGACGAAACCAAAGTGAAGATGAGTCGTTGTGGTTTACAGAAGAATGAAATAAAAGACATAAATTCGGCACAGTCACAACAGCAACAATTACATAGAGAAGAATAGCATACAATAAAATTGCGCTGAGCTTATCCTAAACTGAAACTCTGCCGAAGAGTCACCAACTTAGCATTTGCTTGGCGTCATATACGCAAGTTGACACGTATTAATGCTACACAAATCTGTTATGGCGTGTGGGTCACATAGTCCCTTGCTTTTGTAATTCAAATTTAATTTTGATGTGTTAAAGTGTTATTGGCCTACGATCAGGTTCAACAAAATTAGTTTGTTAATCGGATAGCAATTGACCCTCCAGCAGGGCCTCTTGATTGTTAGTCAAAGTTTTAGTGCCGTTAAGCTTTCTTCCTCAATTCTACAATTTGGTATACCTAGTTTGATTCTATTCTGCACCTCACTCAACATACCTACTTGAATAAAATCGATATTAATATCAATTGCGAAAATAGTTACTGCGAATATTTTAGCACTCCAAAAACGAATTCATAATTTCTTGTAATTTTTATTCGTTACGATACAATTTCGGACGAATTCCGTTAATTTTTGCGCAGTCATGTGAAAAGAAGCCCAATTTCAATAAGTGTAATATTTTGTATTGCATACTTGGAAAATGGCAAAGCATTGTCTGACAGGGTTAAAAGAAATTTCTGTTTACGCTGACAAAGAATATGCCTAATACAATATCAAGTTTCTTGCGCGAACGTTCTCCTCTCCTAGTGCAGGGACAATTTTATCAGAGGTCTGCCACAAGGTACTAAGTTGGGGCCATATTAATCCTAAAATCCTGATAGATGGTTTCACCGTGGTGATATTAATGTTTGCCTTGATAGATTTGCCCTCGTTCCCCCTGTCACTACACCACGAGAAGGTGCACTTTTCGTAGCCAAGATAACCATTTCCATGAAGTATTCATTACTTTTGTATGTCTCTCTGGCTTAGAGGAAACACATTCAATCAATCATTGCGGTGGAGTCTTGCATTAGCACTTAAACTGATGTACGTTAGGAATATTAAGCTTGCTGAGGCTTTGTTAATATTTTCCAATAAAATAAAGCTAGTATATAGAAGCCACCGTTATTAACACAGACAGTACATGATTAACGAAGAAAAGATACACGTTTACAATTATAATTATTTTTCTGCTAATCTTTTTTTTTGCATTTTTAAACAGGTATTAAATGCACTACATATAATTTAAAATAATGTGCAGTGCAGTCGTACAAATTTGCAAGACATACAAATGGCTGCACTGAGTATTAATAGACGATTTTATAAGAGCTTTTGATCAATATATATCAGGAGGTATGGGCTGATGGTCAACCCTATTAAGACGCAGGTTATTGTTGTGGGCAGTTCTAGAATGGTTTCAAAGATCAACTGGACGTCTCTTCCCCAAGTTCTTTTTGACAATTCAGTTATTCCATTCAGTGAGAAAGTTAAAAACTTGAGGATATTCATCGACAAAAACTTTTCATGGACTGCCCAACTGCAGGAAGTTAGCCGCAAGTTGTTTGCATCTGCTGCAACTTTGAGGAGACTGCGGCATTTTCTTCCGACTGCCACCAAGATTGCGCTTGCACAATCTCTTCTTCTTCCCATCCTTGATTATGCTGATGCCAGCTATCTCGACCTTACTCAAGAACAACTCGATAAACTTGAGCGACTTCAAAATGTTTGTGTAAGGTTCATATTTGGTTTGCGCAAATATGACCATGTTTCCGAATTCCGTGTAAAGCTCAAGTGGTTGCCAATTCGCCTTCGCCGGAACGCTCATATTCTTTCTCTTTTGTACAATGTGCTATTTACTCCTTCTACCCCTCTTTACCTCAAGGACCGGTTTCAGTTTATCTGCGATTCCCACACGAAATCTCTTAGGTCATCAGAAAACTTGCGACTTAAAATGCCTATGCATTCCACTACATTCTTGGATAAATCATTTACTGTCCAGGCTGCTCGTTTGTGGAATGCATTGCCTGACCCAATAAAACGTGCTCAGTCGTTGGCTGCCTTTAAAAAACTTGTAAAGGAACATTACCTGACTCTGTGATCCTGTCTTTGTGTTATGCTGTATTGTTTTCTTATTTGTTTATTTAGTTGTATGTATGTATTTATGTATCTATTATAGTAGTTTGTTTTTAGTACCTAATTGTACTTAGTACCTAATTGTACTTAGTACCTAATACTTGTGGGATTTGAAATTGGCACCAAGTGCAACCCCATATCGTGTCCAGGCTATCTCTATCCATTCAAGGTTGCCTGGAAGAGATCGCAGAGCGCGATAAGGCCGCCTGTTGTATATTTGTTTTAATTTTAATGTTTATTTTTGTATTGTCTTATCTTGGTGTACAATAAAGTATATATATAAATAAAATATATCACTGGAAAGGCTTTATTAGCTACTTATTTAGAAAGCGATAAGATCGTTTAAGGGATCTCCTATGAAAGTAACACCTATCCCGTTAATTAGACGATATAAGTACAACCAGTTATTGCAAAGTCCATAAAGTTGCGTAGCAGCCTGATGCCGTTTGCTGTTTATTTAAATGTAATTAGCCAACTAGTTACCTCGGTATGTGTTAGAAGTTTTATTTTTCCACTTTTCAAACTCGATGCTTAGCCATTTAAGGGATAATTAACTAGGATTACCACTTGAGCTGCATGTCAACGCTGTTATTCAAAGTTTGCAATAATGTTCTGCCTATGTTATTGTGTATGTGCATCTCTGATCCTGTTGCCGTTAACAGTCCAGTCCATTAATAGTAGACACACAGTGATTATTAGCAGTCAGTCACTCATAACTTTTCTACTGTGCATAGGATTAACTTAAATTCTTCTTTTTCTTTTCGAGACCATGGCAAACCATTTAAATATTTTGAGCCCAGAAGGCAGGCGAAGTTAATTGCATCTTGAATTCAAAAGTTACCATCAAAACTGACAAGTTCTTCCAACTCACGTGTTGAGTACTTACCTGCTACGTAATTGTGCCTTAAAACTTAAATGACGAATCAAATGACGTGTCTCACCTTAAGTCATTCCCTAGTGTACGCAGAAATAGTTGCGAGGGCGCCGAGCAGTCTCTCATGTGGTTCAAGAAGCGCTATTTACATCTGTTTTTAACGGAATGCCGAAAAAACAAAAGGTCAGGGATGAAGTAAAACGATCACGTACATATTCATTGGTAGGATGCAATAAAAACCATTGGAGCTGTCGTGCAACCAAGACAGCACAAAATTATGAACCTCGAAGAACATGTAACATTGTTATTTTTGACTAAAGCTACTACCGCCAAATATTCTGAGATCATCACACGCCGTGCGAATGCTAATGTCGTCTTCAGCGAAATAAAAAGCAATAAAGTGAAACAACGCATTACGCAGGGCACGTGCGATGCAGCCACTTTGTTACATAAACTGCTTGAGACTGTACTTAGAGCCTTTCACCGGCACTGTTGCTTGTCATTTTCTTGCTTGCAAAGCCATTATTGCAGTAAATCCGTCGGTGGCGCAACGGGATCTGATTTCAAGTCACCGTTTTATACATAGCGGTTTTAATCGTGATACAACGATAAAATTGTCGTCATTTATTATGAGGCGAATACCCGCAACGTCGATCTTTATGAAGTCTATCTATCGAGAGCCATTGAGTACGCATGTCTTTAATTCAGCGTTATCTGAATTATGCACAGATGTCCTCCATAACACAAATACGACTCTCGAATTTCTCCTGACTTTCGCCGGTGCTGTAGTCGCATTAATTGTGTCAGGTCGCTGTCGCAATTGCGCACACGTATGACCGGTCGTATTGCCAAAGACTGTTATTGTATATTCATTGTAGTGTGCAATAAAATTCTCCAAATTGCTACTTACATTATGCGGTTCCACAAACCAGTGTTTCGGCAAGAACAGGAAGCTGGCATGGTTTTCTGTGCATTACAATGAGTTTGTTGAAATGGTTACTCACAAGTTCGGTGTGGTGGATCGTGCGCTGCACGTAGTGCTAGGCCGCCAACGGCAGGCCGCAGGTCACCACACCGGCTTGGTAATCGCATGAATGAGCCTATGGGTCAGGCCCCGCGCGCCGGTCCCCGCCACTCGGTTTGTGAATGAAGCCCCCACCGGCGCGTGCCGCGCTCTCGCCGCTCACGCTCAGTCGCGCCGCGCGCCCTCGATGAACGCGCTAACACGCGAGCGCATGCGAGTGCCAACGTTTTGACGTTTTCAAATTTCGAATCGTACGTGTTTCGTCTGTGTTAAAGTTTGATTGACAGTTGACTTTTAAGTGAAAATTGCTTTCCTGCTTATTTCTGTTGCGATGCTATTGCCGCAGTGAGACGGTGGACGCTATTACAATAAGAAAACCAGCCTTCGGGAAAGCCGCCAGCGGCAGACATAGTTTGACATATACGGTGAGTAAGTCGTTACGAATTTTTCTTTCATTCACTAATAATGTTAGGTTATCGAATATTAGCAAAGGTGACACGTAGGCTCTAGGCTCATTGAACGAAAAATACGGCTGTGGGCCGGCTTGTAGGTGGGGTGCCCACGTACTTTTAATATTTGTAGGTGTACTACGCCATCGTGTCTTCTTGTATCTAGCACAATTAACTTAAGCAATATTGTTCTAAATACAATGTTGAATGAATATTTATATTTAAATAGTGTTCATTCATGTTGCTTATCTATGTGTACCGAGTTACCGACTAGACTCGCCGCTAATAGCTTTCCTGTAATTAAGTACTTACTTATCATGAACATTTAGATACGTCCGGAATAGATACTTCTGTGACTCTAGGGAAATTATATGTATGTAGTTTTCAATTTAATTGGAATTTCTAATCGCTTATTCACTTGGCTCTAGTGATGATGTTTTATAATTGTCTAGCAATCGATCTTAAAACAGTTGAAGTTAAATATTCAAGACTAAAGAGGAGTACCTCAAGGAGACAGATGCATTCCGTTTTTGTTGTTTATAAATTGTCTGCAAAAAATGGTCAGAGTAGGCGCCGTTGCAACACAATAGACCGTTTAATAAGGCGCTAAGCAAACTCTACCTGGACTTGATTCTCGCCAATTTTTTCTCGTCACTCACGTCGGTTTGAAATTGATGAGCCCCTATTGTTTGCGCGTGATATCGATCGGTTTCGGTATGACACCGTTTCGCGATTTCCCTTCAATTAAACATTTCGATCGAGGCTAAAGATTTTTTGGTCCCATAAATCGCCCATTTGTCTTACGGAGCTTTCGAATGTATGAAAGCTAGAACACTAGCGGCTATCTTGATGATATCGATTGATGTGTCGTATAAGCACGTAAACTCCGTCCGGGGGCTAATAAAACAGCCATCCATCATGAGCCCACCAGCGGATATTAAATTGACACGCCTCGCTCGGAACACTCATTCATTTCATCCCATTACGACGATATTACTCTATACGTTTCTAACTGGTCGCTTGTGGCGAACACTTTTTGTTACGATAAACAGCTGCAAGAAATGTTTATTACGGAAATTACATCTAGTACAAATATGAAGGAAGATAATCTTAGTTTATACGACGATAGTGAGATCGGCTCCGTAATTAAGTCTCAATTGAACAGGAAGCTGATCGGCGGCACCGTCTTATCTCAGAGAATTATCAAGTGTCTTATCTTTGACGAGAATTTTTATAGAGCATGTTGTCGCATAATTAACTAGCGGTCTTACTTCTTTTCGTATCTGCCGCTAGTTAAGAGCATCTTGTTGGGTTGAGTTGATTTTGATCTTAAACAGTTCATAGAGTTACTTTAATCATCACACACAGGAAAGACTTGCGTGGGTCGATATTAATATTTTCATTATACATGCTTGCATGTCACTGTAAATGAAAGATATAAATTATGTCGCTCTGAAAGCTCCGCGTGATGGTCAGCGGAAATTGAATGGACACACCCTCCTCCCGGCTCTGCGGCGTTGCATTATCCTATTAATGAAGGCAAGTACGCTTTCTGTCAATACTCTCAAAATCTTGTTGTTTTTTTTCTGGTAACAAATCCGATTATTGTGGCCGAGCCGGTGTTAGGACCCCTCGACTTCCGTAATTTATTATACCAATTCCATTAAGCTTACAATTCGTTCCCTTTTCCTTATTACATCCAGTTTTATGAGAGCCTTCTACTCGATTTAAATATCGTTTCCTTCGTCCAGTAATTACTCAGTCATGTCTCATTATACACATCCTACAGGTTTCTCACCATTGTATGTGATGGAAATGATGTCTAATAAAATTTAATTTAGAGCGGAAAGTAAGTACGTTAAACTCTAGACTCCGAGCACATTGTCTTACTTGAAGTAAATCATTTAAAGATCATTCAACTGCTCAGTTTCAAGCCAAGTAATTTAGTTGTAGTTGCAAATATATCATTAGGCTTTATGCTGTCTTCATTATCTGCGGCCGTCAAATGATTCTCACGGAGTTTCGACGTAGACGCTAACTGCCATTAGTCAAGAGGTGTGTTGCGACAAATGAAAGAAATTGTGAGACAGTTTCTCACGAGGCGAGCTTGCTAAGCAACGACTCGGGGTCCCGCTGTTTCGCTTGACTCTTGGACTGTTAATTAGATTTCTTTTTTGAGCATTGTTTCCTTGCATTTAAAGCTGCGGGGTGCATTACTGTTGGAGGATGTTAAGTTTTTGCGGTTTGCAATTGGAACGATACTAGGTATTTTAACACTGCAGTGATAATGCGTAATGCTATCATAATGTATCCACAAACTTGTTAAAGCAAATTACACCTCGACACGTCGTAAAGCCATTAACTTCACACTTGGAGAGGCAACCATTGTTGCCGAGTGAAAAACACAGAGAGGAAGCGATAAATTATGTTCGAAGTTTATACGATCGGCCTGTAATGGGCTATGAGCTCGCGATCGTAGCGCTCGCGCAGCATCACACGAACCCTCTCGAAGGAATTGTTCAGTATACATTTTCGACGGTGGCTATTTTGAACAATATTCAGAAACTTCGAATTTGTATAAGAATACCGAATCGAATCGGCATTAGTTCATTTAAAGCACGCGTCTGGAATAATTGTTGCTTTTAACTCTTGCTTGGCGTATTATTCTAAATAAAATATTGTAGTTATGTTTCTCTATTTGAAAAAAACGGAAGTTTACAGAATCAGAACAAAAGTGCGGTTGACTTTAAGCACTTATTAATATGTGTCCCTTCCGGAACAGCCCTCTCTAGGGGTGGCTACCGGTACACGCCAAAACGGAAGTAACAGACGTATGCCATACCTTGGCTTTGTAATTGGCGGCACGGGCGTACTTCCGGCTTCTTTCAGGAATTACTAATAATAGAACAAAGTGTTTCCTTTAGTTGTTATAATGATTACATCTAGATTTAAACCTATCGATTTTCTCTAATACCTTTTCTTCTGGATCCTGGCTTTTGGGTTCTAAAATAGTTAATCAAATTTCTTACGTCATAATCAAGGACTTCTTGTACGTATTTATAACTGTATCTGCCTAAATCTACAATGTAATAGAACTCATAAATTGCTTCTTGGTTAGGTATATTTAGTCAAAACCAGTTCCTGAAATTATATTGAGGAGGACACATTTGTTTTTAAATTAGGGATATTTTAAAATACCAGGCCCCTCAGAAAGTATTGCGAAAAAAAGTTTTTATATATGGGAGACTGGCCAGTTATAATGTTTTTCGAAAATATGATTATTTATAAGTAAAAATAAGTAAGTTCCAATTTCAAAATTTCCCTCCACATTTTTTGCGAGTTAATTCAAAGTATTGTGTCTCACTGAAATATGGATCTGCGCCGGGAACATTTTAGAGCTATGATTTTATACGATTTCAAGTGTCGCCTGAAACCGGATGAATCGTACGACAGACTTCAAATGGCATTCATGGATGAAGGCCCTTCCAAGGCAACCGTGTATCGTTGGTATAACGAATTCAAGCGCGGTCGACCAACTTTGGGGGATGACGAAAGAAGCGGTCGCCCTTTGACGGCTGTTACCGAAGAAAACGTGCTAGCAGTGAAAAATTTAATCCAAGACAATAGGCGAATTACATATCAGGAGATTCAACACATATTGAAGATTGGATCGGGAAGCGTTCACGAGATTCTACACAGCCATCTTCGCGTGAGGAGGATAGTATCACGCTGGGTGCCGCAAAACCTCACCGATGCTCAGAAGCAGGCCCGGGTGGAATGGTGTCGTGATATGCTTAACAAATTTGAAGCAGGCTCGTCTCGGCGTGTTTACGACATCGTTACAGGTGATGAGTCCTGGATTTATCAATACGACCCAGAAACCAAGCGCCAGTCGACTGTTTGGGTGTTTCAAAATGAGCCAACGCCTACCAAAGTGAAGCGATCTAGAAGCGGGGGTAAGATTTTGATCGCTAGCTTTTTTAATTTGACTGGCCACTTGGTATCAATTCCCTTACGGGATCAAAGAAGCATTAATGCCGAATGGTATACTACCAAATGTTTGCCAGAAGTTTTCTCTGTTATAAGCAACAAGCGACCAAACACAGGGCTCCGCGGGCTACTGCTCCACCACGACAATGCACCTGCGCACACCGCACTCAAAACGAGGGACTTCCTGGACAGCACGCCAGTCAAACTCCTGGGTCACCCTCCTTACAGCCCTGATCTAGCACCGTGTGACTTCTTTTTATTCCCAAAAATAAAAAATCAGCTCAAAGGGATACAATTTTCGTCGCCGGAAGATGCGCTGGCTGCGTTCGAGCAGGCTGTAAACGAGGTGTCTGCGGCGGACTGGAAAAAGTGTTTTGAAAACTGGTTTAGGCGCATGAATCTTTGTATAGAGGCTGGTGGAAAGTACTTTGAAAAGATTTAATAAAAATATATGTACGTATAGAACAATTTTTTTTAGTTTCGCAAAACTTTCTGAGTGTCCCACGTATATATTTATTACTTACAATAAAAATATCATCTATTTATTTTTAATACTAAAATTGTCACATTTTAAAATACCTAATATATTTTTGGAACAAAAAATAATCCTTCACACTATTTATGTGAAAAATTAACGTGTGTCATTTCAATTCATTGAGTAAAAGTCCTTGAGCGGAGAAAGAGGAATTTACGTTTCTCCAAATAACTCCGCTCACTCATTTCATTGCATCAATGTTTTCAATATTTTGGAATTTCTGAATTCCCGCAAGCTTGACCTATTTTAGGTTCACAACAATGTCAGAATGCCGACACGTGGATTTACTCCAGCTGTAAATAGTTGGACAGATTTGGCGACACCGAAATGCATTAGGTATGTTTCAAAAATAAATGGAGCTCTCATGAAGAAACGCTCCGTCTGGACGTACCGTGCCCATATGGAACGCGTATTGAATACAATTACTCTCGTGTCCTCCACTTATGGATGTAATTGTATGCTTAGCAAGTTTTATTGTCCTGTACCATAGGCGGCTCAGGAGTTAAGTAGCTCAACCAAGGACGATTGCCTATGGTGTGAAATCCGGTCAATGAAGTCACGTCTCCGCAGAGTATGTGACCATATTATTGACAATAAAATATTCTTGACACCTAAGATTTCGCGGGACTTTATATTTTCTCAAGACGTTTTTTAGTTCTCATAAAAAGATTAGTGAAGGGTGGAGGTGCTAATGCATGTGTATACGCACATCCGGTCCGACGGGGTCCGTTAATTGGTCCGCGTAAAAGGGATATCGTGTAGCGTGCCCCCGCGCTCCTTGCCCCAGCTTCCTGTCTCGCGACATCAGGCGACGACAGCCGAGATCGTGAGTCTCTGTTACTTTGAAGAAAATCTGCCGTAAAAGGTCGCCTGTCCAATTAAACGTCGGGATATCAGTATCACCCCCTGCCGAGTTTTGTCTTCTTTCGGTCTGCAGTCACGACTCCTTATAAGTTGTCTGTTACATTATGGTCTCGAATTAATGTGCCGCCGTTCAATATCACGGATGTTATTGTTTTAATATGTTGCAATCTAAATCGCTAATAAGTGCGGTCTCCAACATTATCTTGCGACAGTCGTGCTATGGTTTGCATTTACAGCAGCTAACTTGTTCGCCGAATGTTTTTGTGTCGTGTTCGTGAACGTCAATGCTTTTTATCGTTTTTTCTCAGTTAATGAACAGGTCCGCTTCAATTATCTTCGCAATGATTATCTTCGTTTTTGTTCTATTGATGTCTTACATTGTATCTAGTGTAGGTGTAAGTTATTAAAGCATTGTTACAAGTTTGTTAATACGTTCAGTGTTATTAATGATCATCTGGATTGAACGACTGCATTAAAAAGACAGATTGTTGTGTATGAATTTAGTGAATTACTTATAGTGGGAACTTTTTAGTTTGCCCACGAGGATATAGCTCTATTCAGTCTGTTGAACGGAATAGGCAGAACTTAATTATAAATATATCTTCATTACAATCTTTAGTCACATCTAGACTCGGTTTCCCATGACGAGCTTCTGGACTGTGACTAACTTCATGCCATCATTTACGTCTGTGCTCATCCTTGCATATAGCTTATGAGCTGTTGCATGAAATCACAGACATTTGAGTTGCGTTTCCATTACTGTTTCCCCTATAAGTTTTCTTAACTTTGAAGCCAGTAAATGCAATTCATGGTGTTACTTCGAAGAAACACTTGGATGCAGATATTCCAAGTTGCAGTCAGTGGCCAAAGGTGCCGTCCTGAGAACTAAACAATCGAAGTAGTTCCTAGAAACAGTCAATGGGCTCGTTAGGTGTAGTGAATGGAAAGAGTACTCATCGACGGAAACAATAGGTGTTAACTTGCACATTTAGTACGCGCGTCTAAAGAGGATGTGAACTGATTATTGACTAGTTCAACGTGAAAATTTTGCCCTATCTCACAAGTTCGATCTACAAACAATGCTTCCAAAGTTGCCTCTACTTTGAATACATTTTCTCCTCCGCTATAGTTTGGACCGTCGATGGTAGCTCTATATACATATATACTACTCTATATATAGATTTATTGTAAACATCTTGATTTAGTTTTTAATTTACAGCAATAGTTTGCGATGTATGTGCTTGTCGAGAGACGAAGTAGCCGCCTGTACCTACGCGTGTTTATAGTGTGTATGGTATGTAAATATACTATGTATATCGGTGGCGATATGAGGCGGTTTGTTTTTGTTAGTAGACCGTGTTGTTATCATTCGCAGCTCACTCGAATAGACAATAACGTTGGGCTTGTGAATGGGTGATTGATGGTGTTAGTCTCTCATTGTGCGAGTCCAGCTTAGTAATAGCTTTATTGTTAGCACTAGTGTTGATACGGAAATCTTATTTCAATTAGTGTCCATCCACATATTGGCCAGTAAGAAAGAAAACAAACAAAGTATATTGTTATGCTGAAATTTTGACAAATTACTTTGAAGTAGTAGGTACAGGTACTTGGAACAGATATGCGTACTAGGTTTACCAGTTGTTTATCAGTTCATGAGCGACGACGTTGTAAACCCGTATGGTTTATTTATTACCAGTGGAGAGTGGGCCGGTTCCGGTCGGTGCTTGCGCAGGAAACCCGCAGGATATATCAAAATTAGAATCGCGAGCCGATGAACGTTGGGGCACTTGCGCTATGTCGACCGCACTTCCCATATCCGTTTATCAAAGTCCCTTAAATCGTAAAACGCACACAGATTTCCTGAATTAGCCTTTATAGAGCTTGGTCTGCCAAAATATTAATTGTTATTCAAATAATATTTTGGCGTTATCTATACTCCTATACTAATAATATTATAATGACTAATACTAATATACCAATGATTTTTTTTGTTTATTTGTACCGAATAAGCTCCGAAACTACTGGACTGATTTTGAAAATTCATTCACCAGAAGAAAGCTACATTATTCCTGCCTGAGTGACATAGCCATTTTTATCCTGATCCTGTGGGGTATTACCATCACATTAAAAAAAAAATATGCCTATCTACAATCTGTTTTCACAATCCTGACATTTATAGAAACACTTTCACTGCTTCTGAACAATGTGTTTTTATCGAATCTTTCATTCTTGGCGATTCTGAGTTCGATGATATCGGCGTGTTGTTTTATTTTCGATGTTTCTCGTTGTCCGACGAACGGAAGTCATTATGCGCTTTCCGCTGTTCGTTGTACTGCTGCCCTGTAAAATGTATTCATTAAATCAGCGATCATGGGTTCACTCGGTGGATTTCTTCTCGCAAGATCATTATTTGACGTCAATTTCACGTTTATTTCTTTGTGATGGAATTCGCATTGATCATTCGGCGATTTTAAATCGCCTCTTTAGTTGTCGTTTGTTTTTGTTTGTTTTAACGACTGGTCTCGCTTTTTGATCCCCGCGTTTGTTTGCGCTCATCAAAAGTCTGTAGGATGAGGTGGGCTGAGGGCGGCCTCTTGCAACACTCGCGGGGGCATGCGACAAATATTGACATGACAAATGTTTGTGTAGTAGAAAAAGCACGTACGTCTCTTGTGACTACTAAGTTCACCGTAGGTGGTGCGGTGGTGCGCACAGATAATACGGCTGTAAACCGCCGAGATAACACACGCTGTTTGCACAAAACAAATCATGTTTGCTTACTTTATGTCCTGAGGATTGCTGGCACGGATCACTAGCGCTTGGATATTATGCGTCCTCACGTTCTATTTGCATTAGTTTATGGATATGCATTTACTGTCGGCACAGGTTAGGATTTGCCAGAGGCTTAAAAATAAACAAACAATACAGCAGAACTTATATGCAGTTGTTTATTGTCAGGTAGTTTTTAGCCAGTTCTTCATGGAGTTTGCAGGTAGTGTTCATCAATTAAAAATCTTAAGCAAAACATAGGTGTCATCGTTTTACAAAATTAACTACACATTCGAGTTCATTTGCCAACGCATTTGTATCCGTAAACAAGCGCTAGTCAAGGCCGCGTATGTTTACGAGTCTACTAACGCTAATAACACGAATACATCGACAGGTTTATATAGGTGGGTAATATTAGCTAGACATCACATTATTTATTTAGATTTATTTGGACAGTCTTTTACTCACTGTCTCAGACAAACGAGTCGAATGATCCTAGATTAGATATATTTAAGATGTTTGAGATGATCATAGCATTAATAATCTTGGAAACTGGATTCTTTACCATGACAGAGACATATTTGCGAAGCAAACGGTGTTCAGTAATGAGAAAAATCGACAAAAAATTGCAAATGGCCAGCAATCTCTATTTTGCTCTTACATACAGAATGAAACGTACACAACGTTATTTATAACGTAATAAGCCTGCTGATATTCCAATTGGCCGCGATTTATTCGCGTATTGCGAAACGCCAACGGAAACGTATGCCAGTAATGAGCTTCGGATGTCGCTCACCTATTGTGACGAGCTAATAGATATTGACTTCCTTAGTTCAGACCGTGGCGGTAACAACACCGGTCTATAATGAGGTATTGTTCACATCTTATTCTGTTTTCAAGACGCAGATCCGGGCTTTGAACCGATTGCTAAACTGGTCATTGAATATGAGTGCAGTATCATATGCTGATGATAAGCCGTTCACAAATCCAGGTCAACGTTCCTTCACGGATCTGCAACGGTAATTTTAACTGACACCAAATGATAATGGATCTGGCATTTACTCCGCAGTGCAAGCACCGTGAATCAGAATTCGTGCTTGCGTTAGGAGCTTATTACCAGCGTACCGTAGTCAATCATCGGTCACGAGCTGACCCTCTGCCTTTGCACGCCGTCCAATTTCAATACATTTTTTGTGAGTAAATCACACAGAAAAGGTAAAAGTTTGGGAATGCGGTTCATCAAGACCGTTCAAAAAGTCAACAAAGTGATTAACAAAAAAGATTTTTTTAAAGAAATATTTGTGTGAACTTACTGTACTTCAATGAACAATGATGCGAGGGCGTGTCTTTATTGGCAACTCCTATAGGCGTCGTCGCTCCGTTTGTTTGCATTATACACAAAGATTGGTAATTATTGGGCCAATAAGAGCCATTGCTCTTCTTGCTTGAATGTTCATTTGGAGAACGGTTGATCGGCTACTTGACGGCGTAACGTTGCTTCTTCCGCACGTTCCGCGGCTTGCCTGAGAACCATTGTCACCAGTGGGATGGAACTTCTTAATGTTTATCTGACCAGTCGTCCGCAGCACCACGGCTTCAGAAAGCTTATGGGAGGCGAACAAATACTGCATTTACTTTGTGAACTTCTGTTTTGTTTGTGTTATTGACCTCTAGTGGCATATCTGAAAGAAGAACATGAATACATTGTTCGGTGTCTTTTATTTGATCCTTTATATCAGGTACATATTTTGTTTTCAGTACTTACTTGTAACGTTTTGCATAAATGTTCTCCACGGATAAAGGACACGACATTGAATTTTATTCGCAAGCAAAAGCTGGATGATAAAATTAAAAACAGCCCTATTCATGTGTGTTAGTCTTAGTTTCAAATAGCAGTGAACAAATAAAAGCAAATCACCAGATGTTGTAAATGGTGGCGTCATTAGCTCGAGCCGTAATCCCTTGACGGCACGCGCAGGCACGCAGCGTTAAGTGGGTTAGCATGTCGATCCTGGCCTGTTCAAGGTCGCACCAATCATTTACCTGCACAATTATAGGAACCATCAATAGACAAACAACTATCCTTAGAGAAACTTGCTCATAGAGTCTTATGAGACAACAAATACCGATGCCACCATCAAACAGGTTATGAAAGAAATTAAGTTTGAAATAGTTGCCTTAGTAAATGGAGTTACAAATCATGTTCCAATATTAGCGTCCTTGATATAGTTGGACTCGTTTCACTTCCTGTTACGAGGTGAATTGTAAACGCTGAGCACGTCACTCATTCAAACTCAATCAAAGGATCATGAATGAGATGTTTACCGCGCTCATACACGCGTATGTGTGCAAGACTTGAAGCGTTTCCTGTTTTATAATGTGGTACATCATAGGTACGTATCACCCTATCGAAAACATATTTCGTTATTGAACAAGCTTTACGATTTTCCTGCTTCTCAAGTCGGTAAAACTTTATTTTGGCTATTATGCAAATCTTTGACAGCATATTAGGTGCTACTGAATGTGCTAATGCAGTAACTCATCATTACTAAATTATTTATGAATGCTATTCAGAAGAAAGCGATATATCACGAGGTATTAATGGTTTTATAGTGTTAGATGTTAAGTTTGTGTCCGCAGCTAGGCGCGGCACTGGAGGGCCGCAGGGCCGTCGCGTCCTGCCAAGGCCAGCGAGTTCGTTAGGGCCATTCATGGATGCCTGCGCGCAACCTCCTCCCCACTCTCCCGCGGCGACAGGATATTCTCCCTCGCCGTGTGCTATGCTGGCCGAGTGATCAGTTTATTTTTTAAATCGAACTCGGAGCAAAAAGCCACCACGCGCAATCGTAATTCACCGGATGCACTAACGAGTGTAAAATTTTTTAAACCTCACCGTGCAGCATTAGTTTGTTTTTGTTGAAGGCCGTTTCCGCCATGACTTAATCCATAACTCAACCGGTACATATAGTATGCGTAACCATTAGAGCTTATTAGTTTCTATTAAAAGAATCCACAACAGATTAAACTGTCTCCCCGTCGGACATTCCGTTCACGTAAGGACGCAAAAGAATGTAGCTTATATGTTACTGGGTGACATCTTGTATGCAGTTTCCTTCTAGTTTAGTCGTTGATTGGACTTTAATAAACAGGAGATGAGGCTTTTGCTCTGAATCTAAATATATATGTACTCTTTCTAGTCACAAGGATACAAAGCACGTCGTTGACATTTGCAATGCACTGTAACATAATAGGCTCATGAACAGTGCTTCCAAACAGTGCCCTTGGATTGAGTTCAAAAACAACCTTCAGTAACGCGTAACTTCATCTAATTTCCGAAAAGGTCTAAGGATAACATCTTCATTCATACGAATATGGTCCATCGGTGGGTGGAAGTGGGCCATGAATCACTTTGCTCTGTGTTGTGGATGAACATCGGCGTATTTCGGCTGCGCATTGTGGGCAATTCGTCATGATTTGCGTATGTAAATCAATGGAGTTTGGTTGTGCGGGCATAACGGTATTTTCGTCGGTCCACAGCAGGAAGGCGGATGTTATAAACACACTTTCAGCGGGGTTACCATAGAGGCGTACCTATAGAGCTTTGTTTAATAAATTCGTTGATGACATACGCCTGGTGTCAGCTAATCTTCACAAATCTCTTGGAAGGTCGTGAGTTCTCCGAGACACGTGTCCATACACTCGGCTTACGGATTAGAGAGAGTAGACTCGCACCCTCTTAGGAATGGACTTAATGGCTGCCAAAATACGCATCAAGAATTTTTATGGAAATCGTTTTATGAATATTTGGTCAGTCATTTATCTTTCTTGACGTTTACTGGTGATGCCGTTTGGTATTATACTTTTATCAACGAATTATTAAATTTTATTGACAAATCAGTTTTGTTTGATTTATCGTTTAGGTTTGCTTTACGTTTGGCTTTTTAATAGCAACTTTTTACCCTGCTAGCCTTACCTCCAAGGGTCTACCGGCAGAAAACAAGTTCTTGAAGTGATTGGCCAGTAATATTTATTTCCTATTTAAGAACACTGTTTAAATTTAATATCCAGTCCAGTCAGTGTATAGAATGAACGACTCAGAAAGATATGAAGTTATGTGGTTTGCGGTATCTTACCGCGTAAAGGAATTTATTAGAGAAATATTCCTCTTATATTTCTTTATCTCTTAAGAGATAATGTGATCCTGGACAAGTTTCAAAATTTGTCTAGGATCATATTACTGAGTTCTATACATAAGGGTTTTAATTATTTCGGAATATCTAGTCGGAACAGCTGAACTGTCCCATTTCTTCCACAATCTCGATAGTTTGATTTATCGCGACAATTCTTGGGTCAGCCATCTAAGCGTCACGCCAAGTTGTCTTCAATATACTGCGACCCCGTTTGTATGTTAATCCTGTAAATTAGAGGTATGTCCGATAAAGTATCACCAACTTAATGGTCAATGAATTACTTCATAGTTCGTGACACATGCTGTAGGTAACTAATATGGTGTGTGAAAGTAACAGTTAGTGCTCTTGCCTATTTCCTATCTTATGAATATAAATTGGGAGTGCCTTGATATGTATTAGAAATTGTTTTTAATTTTTGCACTTACGCAAATAGGCACTGAACAAAAGGATGTTAAGAGGAAATTCGGTCGCAGACATCCTATTGAATATCCTAAGTAAAAGTCGTAATTCGAGGTTTGGTTCTCGCCTATTTCCTCCTCCAATCATCATCTTCCTGCCCTTATCCCATGTTACTTGGGGTCGGTGCAACACGTTTTCTTCTTCCATACCGTTCTGTCCCCAGTTACGCTATTACTGACTCCCTTTTCCTTCATATCACTGCTCTCACAGTCCATCCATCTTTTCTTCGGCCTTCCTCTTCCTCTCCATCCATCCACATTTATATTCATAACTCTTTTAGTAACATGCGTTTCATCCCTCCACATCACATGACCATACCAGGATAAACGGTTTCCCTTCAACTTTTCTGCCACTGGCGCCACTTTCAAACGGCCTCTAATATACTTATTTCTCACTTTATCCAATCTTCCTCCTCCAATATTGGACCAATTTAAAAGATATTCCCTTTACTGAAAAAGAAAGATATCTACTGTGCCCCTATGTTTTCCTTTTTGATGATACATTATCTTTAAAACCCTCAAAAGATGTTCAAAACTGCGATGTCATCAAAGGTTTAGTGTACAATTTTGACAACTATAAATGAAAAAATGAAAATTTTTCTTACTTAGGAAATTCAGTCGGATGTCTGCGACCGCATTTCCTCTTAAGAAAATAATCATATCTTCCTTCTGTGTCTTTGGTTAATAAATAGCAAAAATGTGTTGTCCGTGAGCAAATCTTTACCCTGACATTTTCAAGGTGTCTTTCAATCATCATTTACCTGCATAAAAAGTAGTATGACTATAAGAAATGACCTCACGTATTCAATGCATTAAGTTGTGTTGTAAACAAATACATTTCGAGCAGAGTTGTTTAAAGATAGATAGATAGATAGATAGATAAACCATTTATTCAGTGCACACAAAAGACACAGCACAACACACAAAATAACATACATGTGGGTATTTGGAAAAAAAGGTGCCAAAATACAAAAAAAGAAGAAGAAAAAACAACTTAATACAAATAAAAGTGACACAAGTAACATACTTACTTCAACTTAAACACAGTGCGGTGTGCGTCTCAAGGTTGCACCAAATGGGAGTCCAGCTCAGCATGTGTCAGGCAAATATACCTGACGCTGATATTCTGCTGGATCCCTGCAGTGACATACGGTCGCTGAGCAGTCGTAATATGTTTGTGTTATGACAGTGTGATGTGAGGTACATAGAAGCAATTGTTTTTTTATTGTGTTTGCTAACAGCATTCGAGGGGTAAATATATTTTCAATAAATAAATATATGTAAATAACATGAGTATTTAAATTAGTAGGTAAGTTATTTAATGGGGAATTTTTAACTGCACCTCTATTTAGAAATTTAAGCAAACAAAATATCTCCACTAATAACCTACTGCAAAACAATATTACTCACCGTAAAACAAAAATACTGATTTGCACACAAATTATTCAATTAAATATAAAATAAATGTGAATTAGTCCAAGAGCGAGCGAAGCGAGCTCGGGAGCTTAGGGCACCCCGACACGGATAGGTTAGGTTCGAAGGAGATGACGGGAGCTGAAGTGAGCGAGCAAAGCGAGCGAACTCAGCTCCCGTCATCTCCTTCATGTTAGGTTACTTTAGACCCTGCAGACAGAAATAGGAGCCCTGCGCAGCGGGGCTCCGTCGACTTTGTTTCGTTTCTCCCCCTCCCTTAAAACTTAAATATTTTGTTGCACTCGAAGAATTATTAGATTTACTTTTAGTTAACAGATAGTTATTCAGTAAAACAGTTAAGCTTTAAAGATCTAGCAGTATAGTATAATTCATTTATTTGATGAGCAAATTTAGTGTGCAATTCAGTATTTTTGGTAGTAATTTCGAATATTTTGATTGAAAAAAGGGGAATTACAGTTAAAGTATTAAATACCACCCTTATTTAATTACCGTGAGACCATACCTATCTTTTGTTTACAGGTTTTGACCACGAGATACGCCAAATAGACAGATTGGCTCGGAAAGGACATGACAGCCAGTTATATAACGGACGTGTTCAAAACCAAAGACCTTATACGTATTTCTTACTACTAGACTGTGCACCTCAAATGTTTGTTCAGCTAAAATGAAATCTATTATCATACGCCTAGGTTAGCTATTTCCTTATAAGCGGTAGCTAACCAAAAGCGGTCCTGGCGAGAGGGTTCCCGCTGGTAGTGTGTCCTTGTCTGACATCTTGCTAGCTCAACTAATCATTGGATTTGGTAGAAATGGTAGAAAATTTTATATTTTTCATTTTAATGTTATAACGAATAAAAAAAATAATTAAATACGTTTCAAAGTCTATGAAACTTTGAAAAGTATTTAAATATTTTTACAGTTCCTATAATTAATCAATTCATTGTATTTAAAAAAAAAACATAAATACCGAGTAAGAGTAGTACTTTTAAATGTTTGGGCCTGGTAATACTAAATGTAAGACCACCAGGTTGGAGTTTTTGGCGGGATTTTTTCGAGTGAAGTTCAGCGGCTGTTAATATTATTAGCAAATTGATTCCTAGTGGATATTGTGATATAAAATTGGTGTAGTTTTGTGTCTCAACTGTCTACGAAACTGGACAATATGTGAAATCATTGACAGAAGCGATCTCAGGATAGTGGAGCGGAGAATTTTATTGTAGTATTGACTCCTCCGCAAAGCTTACTGGGAAAGCTGACTCGATACAATTTGCTGCCAAATACTCCAAAAACCATTAGAATCTGTTACACCCGTATTCTAATGCATACTAAAGAATGTTAAAATTGCACTGAAGACGAGGCGGTATGGTCCAAGATCTTAGCCTGCCCGAAAAGGGCGAACAAAAAAAAAAGACCACCAGGTTTGCGGTTTTTGTTCGAGTAAAATTCAGCGGCTGTTAATATTATTCGCAAATTGATTCCTAGTGGAATAAAATTGGTGTAGTTTTGTTTCTCAACTGTCTACTCAACTGGACAATATGTGAAATCATTGAGATCCTTTGGGGTATTTCAAAGCATCGCCTGAAGACTGCAGGATCATCTAACGCCTCTCCTTCATGAGCTTGAGAGTAAGATCAGAGAGTTTTTTTTTCCTATCTATACGATGGGTCTTGAAGAATAAGACTTATGCAGACTTGGGATTTGAGGATTATCGAGTCCTCCCCGAATACACCATCGTAAACTGCTCAATTCCTCTTCGAGTTCAGTGATCTTATCGTCGGTCCGGAGTCACCGGAGTGTGCGCGTGTTGTACGTTGCCAGGTCCTGTCGTCGGTATTTGTTGGGGTAGCCGGATCTCTTCCGGGATTCTTTGCACCCCTTGCCATACCGTAACCTAGACCGCTACCGTAGTCGAGGTTAGGCAGGCTGCCGGGCACTTAGGGCTATGTTTTATTTGTGCTATTCATGGGGAGTGCTTTGCAGGCGGGTTGGCGATCCCAGTATGGTTGTTACAAATGCACAGAGAACGCTGCTGATCATTCTCTGGTTTGTCCCTTAGTCGCCTCTTACGACACCAATGGAAAAACATGGGATGTGGAAATTCTGTACGCTCGACACCGACTCGGTAAGTGACGTAGATTCCAAAAAATATACACTTTTTTTTTTTTTTCATTGAATTTGGTAGGTTTAGGTAGCGTAGTTAGGTAGCATAAATACATATATTGGGATACTTACACTATTGTTTTTACAATAAATTTGTCCCGTGTTATGTTTGGTCATGGTCACCTCATTAGAAAGAGACACACTACCAACAGGAGCCCTCTCGCTCGGACCGGTTTTTGCGCCATAGTGCACAGTCTAGTAGTAAGAAGTATAAGGTCTTTGTTCAAAACAGTCATCCCCAGTAAAGTACGTCAGAGAATTAGTTGTAATGTTGTGGTCAACAGTGGATCGCGTGTAAATATTGCCGATCATAAGCGTCTGTCCCCCGCATAGTTTACGTAAAGACAAGTTAGGTATTATGTGCGGTATTCCGCGTTTGCATAACATACTCTGTGATTGCTCACTTCCCGTCTGCTATTATTCTAGTTGCATTGTATTATGCAAGGCTGCGCCACGCGTCACTATCACACATTATAAGAACCAGCTCATTTGAGCACTAACTAGACTGTCGCTGGAGGGAGCACTGTCGCCGCCCCCGACTTACTCCCACGCCCGCCTTCGGGTTTCTATATACTTTCCTCCTGCCCACGGGTACATAAAAAATCTTTAGAAACACTTATTTACTACTTATGCAACTTATTGTCGTCACGAAGGCGTTGCATCAATAACAATAATCTCTTTACAAGCAAAAATCATAAATTCTGTCACATGTTTGGAACGCTGTCACTCCCACATCAAGGTTGATCAATCAAAAAGGATCGACTGAATGGGATCAATAAGTGTGGTGAGTGTGGTGGGCGATCGGTCGTCGAACTGCGCGGGCGCAAGCCGGTGGTGCGCTCTAATTCAATTTAACGACAATCCATTGCGCACTAGGCTAACATTCCGCCTCGATGCCACCCGTCCATTAGTTGTATTACTCAACTGTCTCTACTTGAGTGTCGCCTTGGCCCTGGTCATAGTCCCGCGGATTATATTACGGCCTTTAATTTCAAATCTCATGTTGAGTAATGATTCAGAATTCTATTGGCCATCATTATGATTTAACGCTTAATGCTGAATGCTTACCATAATAATGTTGGACATTAAAGCGTTCAGTAAGTGGCGTTTAATGTTAAAGGTTTCATATTTCTGAGGATTTATGGAGACTACACCATTAACTGCAAGCGTTTATACTCTAAATGTAATGTCAAGACTATCCGTCTATTGATTTATGGTTATGGGAAATTGCTTTCTATATTTTCTCATGATAATTAGGCGTTGACTATTGTTTCTTTGAGAATACTTCTTTGGTCGGGACCGGATCTGCAAGGATGGGCCGTGTCACCTTGAATGCCGGATGCCGGCGTTCTGTCGGAGGAGCTATCGGCCGTCAATCGTGTGAGCGTCTCGCCATATTATATTATAGTCGTCTGTCTGTTTGTCTGTGCGACTGCGAGAGCCGTTTTTATTTTACGACCATCCACGTCCGCTGAACGAGTCCTCCGACAAGGTCGACGGTTCTTATAACCAATCAACCGGTGCATTTATCGGATCTTTATGTAAGTTGCATTCAGATGTAGGTGATTAAATTGCGTCAACAGTTGTCCGATAGCAAACATACCGTCATGTAGGATCGATAGGATCAAAAAGACTAAAACGATTGCGAGAAATTCAAGGGAAGAACGTGTCTCGTCTCTGAAGTCCCCAACGGAAATGGATTGGACGTGGGTGACACCTACGGATTGCGCGAGTGACCAGAGAGACTCTCAGCACAAAGTGACAAATTTAATATCGTTATCTATTTCTGTAACACCTCATCTCAGCTCGTTAACATTTATTTTCTGCTCGTTTGTTCCAGGTAAGTGCTCCGCAATCATCGTCACGATCCGCTGAAGGTCAGGCTCTTCATCAATCAATTTCATTAGATGGTAATGCATGGATATTAATAGTTAGTAGTTTATCCTTATTTACTCGGACCCTTCGTGTTTATTACAATGTTCAACACGTGTCAACTTTAGTCAATTGAACTCTAATATGTCAATGTCGGTGAATACAGAGCAGGATATATCTTAATCATACAATAGGATATTGTGACCGTGCTCTCTCTGGGCGTGGACTGCATCACAATTTGTAACACTACGACTTATTTCCGCATCCGCTATTGTAACGTTGTCCACTGCAATTTAATAATCTCTTCGAGTGACAAGATGTATTAGAGCAGTTTCACGGTGGCTGTTATCAAAAGTGCTAGTGTGGGCTCTTTATCCACAATTTTAAGGTCGAAACTTGTTTGTGTTTAAAATTGAGTGGTTCCCTTTGATGTAGTACGGGAATATCGACAAAGACGGATGTCCGGTGCCGGTCAGGATTTGTTTCACATCAACGTTGCTTCTCTGTGGCTTCGTCAAGATGAAGACAGAGGCAACGATTATTTTTCAATCTTGTTTCGGTTAAATATTCTTTGTAAATCTAATTAATAAGGTCCATAAATTACGTTGTAAGCCGCAAACAATTGTGACAAATAACGATTATTTGTCAAAGTTTTTGACTTACCACTCGGCACCGGTTCGTACCTAACATTTGTTCAATATAAGAGGATGATATTAGGTGCATAGAGACGAAATTAACTTAAAGAGCAGGCAACTTATTGAAGCTGTTTTTTCTAGAGAAAGATGAAAATCTATCACATGAAAATAAAATAGTTTTCCTTCCTCTAACACTAAATATTTGCCCGGAAAATACTACGCACAAAATGAGTTTATCGTAAACATAATATTTTGTTTGCTAAAGATTCGGCATCAATTTATTACGAGCTGTCAAAAAATATCTTTTGAAGTTTTAATCTGATGCTGAAAGGAAAATCATAAAGGTTGTTTGCTCAAAAAATTAACATTAGTTAGCGTAGGAAACGAAGGAAAGAAGCTCAAAATCCTTCCGGTCCTTTTGATATCGCGGATAAGCGGCGTACGCGCATTTCAAAGGGCCAGTGGCAGTGTGTTTGTCCGACGAAGCTTGGGTAAACATCATCCGTTGAACGGGTGTGTGATTTCAGCCTTTTGTGTTTTTACTGTACATTTGTTGTCTGGGGAGCGATTTAATCTCATTATATATGCACATCCGGAAGTTTGCCACCGTTGGAATACAAAAAATCTGTTTGTGACATGTATCATAGCGACAGTATCCGATTAAGTTTATAATTTCTAATACCTCATGTCGGTGTTTTGTTCTCGCCGGTATTTTCATTGATTCATCGTTTCATGTGGCAGCATACAATATCGGTTAGTCAGACAAGCATATACAGTTTTCCCGGGAAACCATAAACAGTGAAGTCTAACAATGGACCGGAAAACGAAGGGTATACAAGAACGGAACAGAAAGAAAAGCTTGCGTTCATTTTTAATACATTGGATTTATCTGCTTTTTATCAAGACTGCACATGGAAATCATGTTTAAACCAGCTATGTTCACTGTTAAATCTATTCATGTTTAAGAATCTGCACAATTTCCCGATACCCTAAATCCCTATTAGTAAAGTGCCGTTAACATTCGGTATTTGGCGAGTGGTGCGCGGACGTTTTGCATACAATGCCCATGTTGGTGCGCTTGCGCAACCAAGCGGTCATCGGGCCGGATGTGACGATGCGGCGTAGCCCGTGCCAAATTGTAAATATTATGTGGACTAGATAGCCTTTCGATGTCCTAGGGTAATCAACTATGCTTAAACTACATCCGACATTTTATGAAGCCTCTTGAAGTCGATGGTCAAATTCGTGGCTACAAAATTAATGTATTCTTATTTAGAGTAGGTCGCATTTCGTTACCATATAATTTGGGTGGTAACCAAAGGAAGTGTCGTCCCTTTTAAGCGATCCAAATTGGTACATTATTTATTGCATATTTTATCGATATTCTGGGTCATGAAATGATAAGCGATATTAGACCTACCATTCACATGCGAGATGAGACGCGATGTGGATTTTCGTCTATGTGATTGGTCGATTGTTAATACTCTTTGCGATTTGCCTTGCCGAATTCACTTACGGTATTGGAATGTAGATCTATTCCCATGGCCTTTCATGGTTTAGGCAATTTAGTAGTTTGTAACGAACACACTATTCATTTTTCACATCTATCTTAACTGATTGTTTGCTGTAAATAATTTCTAATTCAAATATGGCATATTACCATAAAAGCAAAATATAGTTCAATATATTTAGTACTTTACTGTTCAGTTCGTGACTCCATTCAATATTATCACTGTGACCCGCATCGTTAATATTAAACTAACCTAAAAAATCGCGCAATCGTTTGCATCCGCCATTATACTATCAGTTATTAGTTAGCAGTTTTTTCAACAAAATCTGATAAACCATAATTCTATACATATATTCTAAACGATACTATTGTATTCTCTGTGAGAACCAAACACGAAGCTTTTTATGTGCACATTAAAGAAAAAAATCTCAATTTATTTAAATTTCGGTAACCTCGAAAGGCAGTCGACCAATTTGGATAAAGTTTACCGTTCTCATTGTTTTTTGTTCGGCGAATATAGCCAAAAGTATTTCAGAATGCATAAAATTGTTGACGAAGACTTTTGCAATACTCGCAAATGAATTTTGTAAAGTTGGCTGTCCGTCGATTTGCTCATCGCTCTGGTTATCAACATTATGCTGTACTGCTCTATTGCTACCGCAATTAACCATTGAGTAATTCCAAAAACTCCTTTTAAGTAAAACTGCCTAAACTTAGCTGTCTGTTGATGTTCTCTTTGCTGTCTGTTCATCGACAATATGCGAATTTTAGGAATTTCTCGAGGGTGCTCTTCTGGACCCTCGAGAAATTTCTAAAATTCGTTTTTAGAACATGCCCTATGTAATAGAAAACCTTGGTTTTGAATATTGAATTTAATTCGGTTGATGTAAGGGCCTGTCTAGACATTGAGCCCATGTACTTACAGTGAGTGTCGCCTTGGGAATTCGTTTCTATGGATGCTCTGTTTCATGTCCTGTCTAGACACTTCCCGAACGTATGGTTTTATGAATATAAGTACTCTTTTTAAAAACATACTTAGATACATTTCGGTTCCGAATCGATTCAACCATTTCTGTCATGTCTTTGAAAACAGAACTCTTTCAAATCTGCTCGAATGTTTTGAACGGACCACTCCACACTATTATGAATTTATGGCCTGTTGTATGCGTGGGTTCCATCTTCGGGCCAGCAAACAAATTAACTTCACACCGCAAATCAACAGCCTTACTATTGAAGACAATTAGATGGGGTTAAGAGTACTAATGAAATATGCTATTGTGGTCAGGACAACTCCAACCGTCTGATTTGACTGTTCTACAGTTCAGACTATGCATAGAGCTGGCCAAAGTGTCGATGGTATATGACCATTGACCATATTGTGTCCTGCCTTAGTCTAGTACTCGCGGGTGGTCCTATTCAGCCTTGACCGGCTGCATCAGAACAAGCGAACATGCACCGCACGGACAAATGATGCCGGTGCCTGACATCCGGTCACAAGCTATGTAAATCAGTGTCACACTTCGACACATGTACGCACAATTGTCCTTGGTACTGTTTCAATCAGGTTTTCGTTTTATCCGACATAATAGTCCATTTTGTTTGATGATGATGAATGGGACTGCAATCTTGGCATTTTATGTTGTCACTACAAAAGTTGATAACGTAATTTCGTATTCTGAAATATGTATGACTATTTAATTTGACACTGTTCTTTATAGTTTCCTTTCGATAATTTGTTTCAATAAGCCCATATAAAAGCAAACTTATAAATTGATCGTTGTGTGCGGATATTATCCGGCCGTCTGGTATTTATGCTGGAGCCGCTATTTATTTCTAATGGCGACATTTAACTGGTTAGTTACTTATCTAGTTAATATTATTTTTAATTGGAATAGTTCATTAATGGCAAAATGGTCTGTGAAGCGTGCTGTCATGGGATCAACTGCTGACACGTGAATGCACGATCCTCTTGAGAGCCACACACACAACGATGCATTAAACTAAAGTATGATTAAAGATTTTTAAGTCCTTGAAACCCACCCAACCCATGGATGTGTCAGACATTTAATTAACTAAATAATGCATTCAAGTTGATTGAGTATTTCCGTCATTCAAATGAATAATTCCATCCAAAATCCAAAAGAGGACATACAAGGATAATGTAACAGTTTTTCGCTGGACAGCTTTATTCAGCGGAAAGCTCAAGCGCCAGGTAACAGACAAACACAAATAGTGCAACGCTACAGTCGGTAAAGAACTGCATTTATCTAACTGAGATCGATAGTTCAGTCTCGCATAACGCCTGCCAAGCGCTGTATCTCCGCTCTTCGGTTAATATTCGTTTGTGCAACAAAGTAATCTAATGTAATTGTGCTATGTTGTAATCAAGGATGCTTTCAATAGCTAATAAAAAGCTCGTAAACGGAATAGTGTGCGGTTACTTTACTTGTTGCCTCGCATTGTAGTCGCTTAAGCCCTTGCTCGCCGCAGAGCGATGTCTGCGCAGTACTGTACTGATACCACGTACATGCGAAGTGATAATGGACGTCATCGGTCAATAACGCATAGAGAGAAAGTGAACTTTGCACTTCTGGTTTCTAAATCAATGAAAATTGTCCAGCCCTTGGATTTGATCACAAAAATTGATTGCAAAGGTAAGTAGGTAGTTTTCAAGTTGAAGTTCGCGCATAGTAGAGCTGCTACCAATGTTCTAGTGTTTCATAATGGGTGCTCCGTCGACTAAGTGGAGTAAGTGGTCAAGTTAACGTCTTGCAAATTGGTTTTTTGATAGAGCACGTCTCTGATCGCGACCGAGGTAAAGTGTCTGGCTTTTGAGATGTGACGACGGTTCTAGTTTTTAAACTGTTTTACGCTGAACGTACTAAGTGAGAATCAAATCCAATGAACAGTGAGATCTCAGAGACTGAAGTTTTCTTTTCTTCTTGGTGTGCTGCACAGATCATAGAAACAACAGTTGTTTCTATGATCTGTGGTGTGCTGTCTTGAAATTCATGTTTTTGTTATTTCATCACCGTCACTGCTTTCATATTCAATAAAACACCCAAACGTCTACCGACTTTACATGGTCACTAATTCTATCATTTACTCATACAATTATGAGGTTTGTCACGACATATTATTTCGTTGTGTCGAGAAAGGCATTCCGACGTGTGAATAAGTATAATTAAAAGAAAAGACATAGAAAGTTTGAGAAGCTCTCTGACATAATTAGGGTAAAGCACTAAACAGTGACAACGGATGGGTTATCGGATTATGGGCACATTATCTATGAAAGGGCTTAGAAACGATTCTGAGGCTTAGCTGTTAAGTGTGTGTCAAACTTTCAAATCTATTAAGGCATGCCACCATGTCATTGAAGGGTTTTACGGTTTAGAGGTCTGAAGTTGCTTCTAGCAACAGCTTCAGTAACTAAGACTGATTAAAAAATCAATTAATAGTCCTCATGGAGTTTTACTAAGCTTTTCAAATAATAATTAGCAGCTTTGTAGTAACTTGCGATTCGTTCTCGTATATCCTATCATGGCTGTTCCTTAGTTGGTTAGTAGCACATCGGTGTTTTATTTTCTTGTAAACATCTGCCAGGCAATAAAAAGTATATATTTTTTGCTGTCCCGTTTCAATATGTTCTTCTTCTACCTGTCTTGTTTATCAGCTTATTTACGAGATCTTATTATCCCGCCTCAAATAACTTAATATTATGATGCGTTTGATCTGCTTATGGTACATAAGCTCACCAGATAAGGTGTGATATTGGGTGACCGTAACTCGAGAACGCACCTCGACGTCGCACGAAGGGCTCCAGTGACAGGCTTGAGCAATGTGTAGATGAATTAATATTAACGACCGCATTACCATAATTACGCCCAAACCCAGATAAAACGGATTACCAGACGCATAAAAACCTTTATAATAATAAGCGACCCTCTTACAGCTGCACTGCTTTTTATAAAATGAACACTTAAAAGCAGATTATTTTTTAAATCGTCCGTTATCGCGACGTTTACGAGTGCAAAATATTGCAGGTCCGAATGCGGACACCATGCGACGCCATGTTTTAAAATTAAATGCATGTTATTAAATGTGAAGATGTAGTGGTTTAGCATGTAGGTAAGGGAAACAGGAAGTTTCGCGTGTCGTTCAACAGTTCGCGCTATAACTGGAACGTCGTCACGTCATCGAAATATAAGCAAGTATTGGTATGTTAAAAATGGAACTTGAAACTGCATACGCGCTTCCGTAGAACACCGGAACACTGCCGAATAAACGCGCTAGTTCTGTTTCAACCTGTGGTAGTTCGGTAACATTAGTATTGGAATTTGAATATTACTTTGGATATCCTTTGGGATAGCTGCGAGGGTTTCGCTTTGCATGCATTATTAATTTGGACGGCACATAACTGCATAATGGCAAGGTTCCGGACGCAGGCCAGCGTGGGAACGGAGCGATGTGCAGACCAGCCCAGCATCGCTGACAGAACGATACGGACTTCCGCGCTAACCGCGTGGGAACATGCAGGATATCGATCCTATCAGCGCGGAGTGCCAGTACTATTTGCATGTTTACGATGCCTGGGTTATAAACGAAGAAAGTGGTACTGCGTGGTTGTTAATGGCCGTTTCGAAACAATAATAGAGGTGTGGTGAAGGACGTTGGCGCGTCTTCATTTGTGACTACAATTTCTATTTCTATGAGATGAAAACGAAGGAGCAGTTTGCATATTATATTATGGAAATTAAATGACTACCTGGCTCAGCGGTAGTTTGCGCTAGTTAAGAATAAGTTAACTAAGGTTAAAGAGTCTTTGAAAGCAACTCAAACAACGTAATCTATTTCTTGTTGCAATGTTTGCATCAAACTTGTTGCAAAATGGAGATTGTACAGTCGTTACAATGCAACTCATGTTGAAATCCGAAATCCCCTGATAGAATGGAATCTTAACTTCGAATTAACAAATATTTTTTTTTGTTATTTACACCATTTTTTGCAAAAACAAGAATACTCGCCAAGCACTGCGACAGTCTGCGCTCTGCGACCTTTCTATTTCCGAGGGTATTATTTATAGAAGCCTATCGATTATGAAGGTCCAGCGACATTCAGCTGTCCCTGTTCATTAAAATCGAGGTGAAAATGGCAAAACAAACAGATCGTTCAGACTTCATGACCAAGATGCGGAAGAACTAAAAAACAGAAATAGACTTCAGCGTCTTTGATGTTAAAGATACGGTAACCATTTCCTGGATCTTTTCTTTTACAGTTTTAACAGTAAAGTTACAAGTTTCGCAAAATTCGCACGACCCATGTAACAATTGAACGGAAGCGAATCGCAAAGATAAATCAGTTCCCTGCGTAGAGAAGGCACCACAATCGTCAACCAGCGGTACTTATCATGTGGGAATGCAACGCTCTACTTACCATTGCACTCGTGACACCAGCCTGTGAATATGACACTAAAATTATCTGCCTGTACTGTATACTTACATATTGAATACAGAATATGAATGCGATTAATAACCATCTGCGTGGTGACAGATGATGAAATTGCACGTTAACTAGTTTGCGATGCGGAAAAAATACGCACGATTATTCATGTTGACGGCAAACCTGGTTTGGTGTCTTTCGTTACCCTTGGCGAATTATGATTTATACGAAAATTTCTACTTTTTAACCCCCGCCGGAAAAAGAGGGGTGTTATAAGTTTCACGTGTGTTGCTGTGTATCTGTGTAACCGTGTATCTGTGGCATCATAGCGCCTAAACGGATGAACCGATTTTGATTTATTATTTTTTTGTTTGAAAGGTGATTTTGTCGAGAGTGTTCTTAGCTATGTTTGAATAAAATCGGTTCAGCCGTTCAAAAGTTATGGGCGTTTTAATGTTATGGCTGTTTGAATCAGATTGTTTTTGCATGATAAATGTGTCGGGGGCTTCTAAAATTTTGAAATTTGGCTTGTAAGTACTTAGACAATATTTGCAATGTTTACTTACGGATATACTGAAATAAAAAATATAACGTGATATTTGTAAATCATTGAATTTTCAAACTATCTAATGCTTAAATTGCGTGAGTTTATTTGAGCCAGGACATCGTAGAACGCAGGAATGTTTGGGGGTTCGTCGTCGACCAAGTTGCCCGATGGCACGGCATCGGTTAGATAAAGATTTATCCAGGAATGTGGATGCGCGGGACGTGGCCTCTCGCTCGTCGCCATTCCACCGTTAGCGGCTCACCTGTCTGCCCAGTGCCGTCCACTTCCCTTTCTTAGAAAAAATAGTACCATCTCTAATGTAACGAACGCTGCGTCTGACTCTGACGCCACACGACACAGGAAAGCGCGCCAACCTATTATACAACTCGTCAATTAGTCGGGAATCTACACAATTAACATTTTCTAAGACTAGTCTAGACCTAACTATCGCTGATAACCTCGCAATTAATGCCTTGATGCAACTTTTTCTCGCGCGTTCACCCAATCTCCTCTCAAAATATACACAAAACATTTCAAAAGCCTTTGTTAATTCTGTTCTCACAATAAATATAATTTAAAAAGCCCCTTAATGAGACTGAACAATCACACGATACCTGTCTGCGAATCATGTTTTTGCACAACCATTGTTTGCAAATATGCAAGAATTAGTTCCCACATTCTATTCCGAAATTGTGAAGATCTCTTCAAAAGACGTAGGTGCGAACATAGCAGATTATGATAATACTATTGTTACAGCGATAGAATATATTCGTTAGCGTGTGTTTATAGGCGGAAATCCTAGCCAACATCGACCTCTGACATTTGGGCGAGGATCACGGTCAATGGCACGCGATGCTATCCGCGGCAATTTGATCGAGCACGTATGTTATCATCTTGTTACAAGCCTTACAAACGGTTATTATTAGTGGACGTTGTTTTTTGCCAATTGAATACCCGTAGTACAGGAAGTGCGTGTAAGTATTCGGCTCGTTGAAAGGCCGCGCGACAGTACCGCCGCAATTCGGTGAAGGTGCTTCGACGTTCAAATTTTAATAACTGTTATAACTTTTGTCAGCGGCAGCCACATGAATATGCTAATTAACAGCCTAATTTGTAATACCTTTGGGCACAATGATGTCACTGTATAGATAAAAAAAGATTCCTTCATCGGTTTTTTATTGATTTAACGATCCTATATTATTTCGCTGTGGTCGTCGTGTGCACTTTTATTGCAATCTTCCAATGAATGCAAATAAGTTTCTCGTTATTTTCCCTTGATTTATTACACTTCTGTGCTGACTGATCACATTAGTCGACTACCCGATTAGGACATTTGTATTCGTTTAGCAGATGTGGAGGTCGTTCGTCCCGGTTCTCGTCTGATGTTGGTTATTCTTTTGCATGCCGCACTCTGAATCCCGATTCCGCTTGCGTATTTGTATTAACACGTTGAAAGCACTACGCTCATTGAATATCATATTGAATGGAGTTTAAGCTTGGAATTCCCCATCGTGCACAACTAGTTCGTTTACCCTATCGCTCTCGACTGTCACTCTCACGGAAGTTAAACGTTGAGTGTACATTCGAAACGTAACCAATTTCGGTATCCTTAAAATTAAATGGGTGTCGCATTCCGAAATGGGTAGTCGAATTTACGACGTCCATTACGTGTCCGGAATCGGAGTAGGCAAGTGGCCAGTCGATAACCGGTCGATGTCGATGGGCGAGGATGTCGCTGGCAACGTTCCCATAAATTCCGCGGAATCGTAGGAGATTTATAATGGCGGCGGCGTAACGGTGGGCGCGTCGCGCATGCCGAGCGCACGCGCCTACGTGCCGCGCCCGCGTCACTCCTGGCAGAGTGAGCGGCTCCAACACGACGACAGTGCGGTGGTGCGACCGTCACACCGCGCTGAGGCACCGCCCCCGCGCGCAAACTGTCACACACACTTGTCACATAGATTAGTATTGTCCCCTACATGGCATGGTGCTAAACCTTCTCTAATTGGGGACAATAATATGTGATAAAGACAAGTATTCATATTGAAATCGTAATAGGGAAGGAACTGGTGGGCGATGTTGGTCGATTGATCCTCCGATGTGAATGGTATGATCGAGTTGTTGATAAGTCTTGTTATTGTATCCATGATGCGCACAGTGTGGTCATCCGCCTAATGTTTATGCTATTTTATTTATTAACCTGTAGCGAAATTGTGCGCATGCTGCATGTTAAGGATGGTTGCATTACTTCTTGTTATCTGTTTTCCTATGCTTACTGGTTTATCTCGCTGTTCGTTTTGGATTTACATAGTGTTGCCCTTAGTGCTGCTGCAACAGTTTACTTTGACATCAAAGATTCTGTCTCCTCCTACCATCACATGTAAATATGCATTGCTTCGATATCGGCAATAATATTAGGTCTTTACCTATGAAATTGTCGTTTTTTATCCGACTGCCGAAGGAGGGTAGTGTGTTAATCAGTCTATGTATGTATGTGTTCCTATGTGGCGTTCTAGAGACCACAAGCGTTGGCCGATTTTGATGATTCTTACGTCAATCGATTCGTCTTAACATTGGAAAATATGATTGAAAAATTATGATTGAATTTGAAATGTAATTGAATGTGAAAAGAAAAATGGCGGATTTTGGGCTCCATATTGTGGGGGCCCAATATTTTTTTCTTGTAAACCCATCGTTTATTTTGATACCCCATATCAAAATAAAGGGTTTTAAGAGGTGATTTCAGAAATATTTAATAATGTTTGATAATAATGTTGTGGTTTTCATGCTAACGTCGAAAATTGCTGCTAATTGAGCCGTAGATTGAATACCTATCATCAGCTTCCACAATCGCCTTTAATTCGTCATTGTCGACCAACGTTTTCGAACGACCACGGGGTTAATTTTTCAGGTCGAAATTTCCAGAACGGAAGCGGGCAAACCAATAACAGGTGGTGCGTTCGTGTGTAGTGTACGCTCCGTAAACGTCGTTGATGTTGCGTGCCACTTGTGCGGCGTTGCTACCACGGCGATACTCATATTCCATCATCATCAACATATCAGCCGAAAGACGACCACTGCTGGACATTGGCCTACCCCAAGCGTCGCCACATTGACCGGTCCCGTGCGTCCCGCATCTAGCGGATCCCCGCAACCTTCACCAGGTAATCGGTCCATCTGATGGGATGCGTTCTTGTCTGGTAGATATCGCTGTCAGCGATAAGACCGCCTTTGTACCCATAGTATTAAGTTGCTGTATAATATGTGTTATTTCTTTTTTTGGTGTACAATAAAGTATATTCTATTCTATTCTACGTCTTCCGTTTCGCAGTCGCCACTCCAGAACTTTTCTGCCCCATCGGCCTTTCGTTCTGCGAGCAATGTACCCTGCCTCTGCCACTTATGTTTGACAATTCTTTGGGCTATGTCTGTAACCCTGGATCTCTTGCGTATTTTTTTTTATTCTGATTCGATCACGCAAGGATACTCGCAGCGTAACAGTAGCCCTCTCCATTGCCCCTTAGGTGACTGTTAGCTTTCTGATGAGGCCCATAGTGAGCGACCACGTCTCAGAGCCATACGTCATAACTGGCAACACACTGGACATAGACTTTCGTCTTGAGACACTGTGGTAAGTTGGACGAGAAGATACCGCACAACTAAAAAGTTGTCCGGTATCTTCTGAAACGCTGCCTTATTCTGAAATTATCGAATTTTTAACGTAACCATGTTGGCGAAAAACATTCAAGTGCGATGAAAACATAGCGCTAGTCACTAATCAATAAACAAAGGACTTATTATGAAAAAATAATTCCATGTTAGAATTCTTAGCCAAATAAAATATATTTTGATTTGAAATTGCCAGTACTGCAGAACGGAAATTTCATATGTAAATACCTATTATTATGAAAGAATACCCACTATCATTGGATGTATGGTTGCCGTGATTTTAATAATTCTAAGTAACTATCATTAACACGAAGGTGATAAATGTGGCAATTTGTATGAATGAAGTCTACCAGGCCGTTCAATATTTGCGTTCCATCTGTACCGAGGAAAAGCAAATTGATTTCGCCCCCATGCACTTTCTAGTTACTCCATTTCGTAGAGCTAGTAAAACATATAGTGGGAGTTTATTGACTCGTGGCCGTACTGTAGCACCGGCATGCGGCAGGTTGGCGGATGTAGGTGTCCGCAAATATTAGCACTTGCCTAATTCACCAGGCAAACGCACGTTTACTTTATTACCTAATCGACTAGTTCATTTAATATTTTCGTTGTCACCTACACTCACCTTTAGGCACCACATTCCACGTTACTTAATTGTCGTGTAGGCGTAGTCATGCGACATCCCACAGACAACAAGTCGTTATTACTGAATGGGACGACTGTCAACAGAATTAGAGATCGGTCCCGATCGAGGATTAAAGATAACGCGATCTTTCATAACAATGGCGTCGCGTAAGAGTTCATTGGCTCTGTTATGGATTAGTTCGGAACGTCGAGGCGTCGGAATAATTTATGATTTTATGACACTAGTAATATGAAGCATGCATTTAGCGGTGAGTGCGGTGTGCGGGCGCGGGCGGTATGCGCCGGCGGCCGCGGCGAGGTCGCGATCGATGCGCGTGCGCAATATGAATGAATGAATCCACCCCCCCTCCGCGCCAGCCGCACGATCAATGGACCGCACGTGGCGATCGATACTGCGCTAATCTAAACTACATTTCTTTATGTTATATTTAGAATGTATCGAAATTAGTGGGTCGAGATATTGTGATCGCAGAGAATGTTTAGCTCACATTCCGAAGAAGAATGCCGATTCCAAACAATAGTAGAGGAAAACCGGGTTTAATTTATAATTTATACTCGTACAATATACGCAGAACTGACTAAAATACCATGTTTTCGTAACAGATAATAACTGATTCAAAACCTTAGATAAAGTACCTATAGATTTAGCCTTAAAATGAGCTTGATTGATAGAGCGAGATCGCTAATTGGCAGCCCCATGTAAATAATAAGGACAAAAGATTATTTTGTGTCTTTGTCACCATGGCCGGCTTTTGTTTTTGTTTTTTTCAAACGCTAATATCATAGCAGGTTTGACAAACTAACTCGGTCGTGTTTGTTTTTTTTGTGATTTCGCGGGAATAAGTGTTTATTGAGACAAGGAATTGGGTTATTTATAGATAATGAGTGTCAGTGCGATGGTGGGTTGAAGTGTTCTAGGCTGTAAAAGCCAAAGTGTTTTTGTTGTTTCATGTGCGGCCACGCCATGGCTCCATCTATAGGTACTTTATCTAAGTTCAAAACAGTCATTCGTGACTGCGAAGTACAATTTAGTGAACAAAATTTCTAATCTCCCATTCGTCTGGCTCGTTGACAATGGTATCAATCTGGAGCAATTATCAGGCGAGCGAGTCGATCACTTGTAATTGACAGCTAAATGCCCTATTAGACCTGGCCACCATAATTGAGTGGCCGGCGATTGCCATGATACAGCCGGAGTTGCGCCCGCGCCGCCCACGCGACCGTCTATCGCTTCAATTACATCTTTTGGTATCTGAATTTGTTTTCCTAACCGCAATGATAATAAACTAGGCGAATGAATATAAATACACAGTATAAATGTCGATTTCTTTCATTCAGCGGTAAGTTATTGGCTCGCCGCATCCATATCACCTTAGATGGTGATAACGGGCAGCTCCGTCTAACACTTGGGTCCCTTATTGGGTAACTAGCGCGGCCATTGTAGGAGAGGCATGGATAACGCATGGGCGCAGTGTTTTCCGGCCATATTCAGTGGCCCTTATGAGGTGACAACCATATCAAACGGTCAGATAATATCACGCCATGTTTGGCACGGGTGAGGTGACGAGGTTGCACGCTCGGGCACCACAAGGTTGTTTGTACATGATGTGGGTAGTTGAGCTTAGTAATTAGCGTTTAAACACTTTAGCTTTCTGGTCTTGTTTTTAGGGTTCCGTAACCAAATGGCACAAAACGGAAACCTCATGGATTCGTCATACGTCTGTCTGTCTGTCCGTCCGTATGTCACAGCCACTTTTTTCCGAAACTGTAAGAACTATGCTGTTGATACTTGGTAAGTAGATGTATTCTGTGAACCGCATTAAGATTTTGTCACACAAAAATAGAAAAAGACATTAATTTTGGGGGTTTCCCATACTTAGAACTGAAACTCATTTTTTTTTTATTAAACCCATAAGTTTGGGTATCTATGGATAGGTCTTCAAAATAATATTGAGGTTTTTAATATATTTTTTTTCTAAACTGAATAGTTTGCGCGAGAGACACTTCCAAAGTGTCCCCCCTCTCCCCCTGTAACTTATAAAATAAGAGAATTACAAAACTAAAAAAAAATATATGATGTACATTACCATGTAAACTTCCACCGAAAATTGGTTTGAACGAGATCTAGTAAGTGATTTTTTTTAATACGTCATAAATCGTAAACCGCAATTTACCAAGTACGGAACCCTTCGTGTGCGAGTCCGACTCGCACTTGGCCGGTTTTTTTTATGTGACGAATCTCTCGATACTCCTACCTGTCATGAACTCATGACGTCACACCGTCACACGGTTCTTGTAACGTGAGCCCCTCATTCAAGTGCTAATAAATATTCTATCATAATGAATCACAATCGGTTCCAATAGTATCGCAGTGTGTTCTAACTTCCAGGGGCCCGGCCGCCGCCGTACGCGTACTGTACGATTGCGATTAGACGCTAATGAGTCACGCCGGAATTTACATATAGACGGCGGAAAATCAACGAAGGCCAAGCAGCTGAGCTTGTCTTTACCATGAAACGATCAATTAAGATAAACTTGTGAATGGTTTTGCAGTGTTCAGAACTTCCGATACCAATTCGTTTGCTTCTTTTAGTTGGTCTTTGTACGTGTTGTGGGTATCTGCTGATCAGGCTAAATTTCGGTGTCTTTTTTAGGGTTCCGTAGCCAAATGGCAAAAAACGGAACCCTTATAGATTCGTCATGTCTGTCTGTCTGTCCGTCCGTCCGTATGTCACAGCCACTTTTTTCCGAAACTATAAGAACTATGCTGTTAAAACTTGGTAAGTAGATGTATTCTGTGAACCGCATTAATATATTCACTCTAAAATAGAAAAAAAAACAATAAATTTTGGGGGTCCCCATACTTGAAACTGAAACTATTTTTCTTTAGGTCTTCAAAACTGATATTTAGGTTTTAATATATTTTTTTTCTAAACTGAATAGTTTGCGCGAGAGACACTTCCAAAGTGGCAAAATGTGTGTCCTCCCCCCCGTAACTTCTAAAATAAGAGAATGATAAAACTAAAAAAAATATATGATGTACATTACCATGTAAACTACCACCGAAAATTGGTTTGAACGAGATCTAGTAAGTACGTTTTTTTAATACGTCATAAATCGTAAACCGCAATTTACCAAGTAAGTAACCCTTCGTGCGCGAGTCCGACTCGCACTTGGCCGGTTTGTTTTTGTTATGGCTTCACACGGTTTGTGCATTTAGCCAGTGTCACGTTTAGAATTTCTAGTTCCTTTAGTTTTTTGTCAATTATCTTAGTTAGGATAAGTTCGTTGGGAGTATCCACGGAGTTTTGTCGACAACATGAACAAACTCATGTTCTACCGCTGTGTTTTACTTACCCACACTCGTGCACGTTCACTAATATTTGGTGATTTTTTATTAGAATAAAAACCACCACTTTTACACTATTAATATTCAATTAAACACAATTTTAGGGAAATAAGAAAAGAAAGAAAGAAAGAAAGAAAAATATTTATTTGTGACCCAATAAAATGATGAAATAAAACAGAGAAGCAACATAGACGCCATCACGTTTCCGCCAAAACTCCTTCGATCTGTGCTTCTAAAGCTTTTCGTCCTTCGTCAATTTTGGGTACATTGACTCATTCGTCATCCTTTTGACAATAGGTAGAGTTAAGACGGTAAATGTCAACGTAACTTATCAGTGTAGGTGCTAATGGACTCAGACGAGACTGTCCGCAACATTCAATATCCGAGCCGATTTGTGCCCACCCTTCGGAATTTTAAGTGGTCTTTAGTTGTAAAATTAACCGGTCCTTAATGGAACTTTTGAATGAACGGAAAGGTATTTTAAAATAAGTATTAACATCGGCCATTTTTATGACGGCGAGTGGGTTCTTCATTTATTAAATTCGCTTCGGCTCTGTCTGACTCTCCATTGTTACGGTTTCAATTTCTTGTAATGAGTTTTTACACCAGTCCAATACTTTCACTTGTTAGCAATGCGGCTGTTGATGCAGCGCTTACGGTATTGTGCTCTAAAAGTTGAGAACAGCACAGCATATTGTGTGCGTGTTTGCAGAAGTAGATTTATGTTGAAATACCCACAATTTGTACATTTTTAACGCCCTTATATAGCCCTGAGATTTTTGTATCAAGACTTTTTAAAATTTGAGAGTTATTTCAGAAAAAGGATATCAAAACGCTGCTTCTAGGTTACCTTGCACCATTTTATTGGCAGATTACGATCTCGAGTTAAGGCGGTACCCCGAGCAAAACGCCGCGCAAGCCGTTTTTTGTGCTGTGTTTAGGAGCTATCTACTCGTTATTTAAAAAGAAATATCAATTAATAAAAATACATTAAAATTCTACATAATATTGATTCTAAAATGGTAGATTTAGTTTTTTTTTAAATGTTGTATATATTTCACTAAACTCCTTCCAAAAAAACATAAAAATGCGAAATAATTATTGATATTATGCATCTCCTCGTAAAGTGTTCATTAATTATTTTTTGTACTAAGACTAATGGATAGACAATTTAATAACGAACATTTTTGTAGAATTTTTTTTTTCAAAAGACCCGAATTCGATTTTATAAAGATTTTATTCTAAAATCTGGGCGTATTCACTACTGTAATTCATGCGCCACCAGTTCCGCTAGACCAATAGGAATGCTCAAATCTCATGCCGATTTTTGCTCAGGGTACCGTCTAAAGGCAAACGCTACCCTATCCGAAGCACAAAGAAACAAACAATACAAACGCGTCAAATGACGTACAACCTGCAACTGCAAACATCTTTACCAACCTAAAGGATGCGAAGACAAAAATAAAGCTGATGTAAGATCCTCTCATCAACAACTTGTTAATACGCTGAAAGGTATTCGTGTGAAATGGAAACAAAGCTCTGTTCAACGTTGAAACCTCTAAACAGAGTTTAAGAGAGTCGTGAAACTGTCAAATCGTCACTTGCCTAATGGGACTCTGTCATCGAGCCGACCCCTTTAAACTGACGTTTCCATCCAAATGTAATTTCGTTTATTTTAAGACGGATACGGGTAAGTGTCTGGTCTATTTTTGGCTGAGATAAAAAAATGTGTGGTGCATTTGTAATTATGGTGTTTAAAGCTCGGTTTTATGCGGGTTGCGTGTTATTTGCAGTACCAATCTTAAGAGACCTGTTATGGTGATAATCACTACTATCCTTAGATGATGATGGGCTGTTAAGTTATATTATAGGATCTGTCTCATAAGAAACGAGTCGAATTAACGCAGAAAAATTTATCTGCTGGCGTGGTAGCTTTAACTACTAGGTACGCTAAAGTGTTGTTAAGGTAGCACTAGTCGATCATTGTTCCATACAAACGTAGTCTGGCGATTAATCCACTGTTTGACGAAGTAGTTCAAAATAAAAAACGGTATCAATTTGTCTCATCATTATTATAGTCTCCTGTATGGAAACAAAAAAGGAAAAAAAGAACATGTTATGAGCGTCGAAAGTTCCATATTTCAACACTAATTTTAACGCATCTTTGGGCGGAAATAAATACCATAAGAAGAACACCATACGGCGATAGATTAGTAGTTCAACAATGCAAATAATGTTACTTTGAAAATATACATTTAGTCGTTTTTTCATGATATCCATACTCCCAAAGGTCTGTTTATAAAATTTCGCGAGCTCGTTTTCGTCCTAAATCATCATCCATTTCGCTACAAATTTGCAAAAATTCGTACGCGAACTAGCTTTTTACTACTCATCGCAGCATCGATCTCTTTCGCACGTGTTGTCGGATGAGATAGCATGCATTATAACCCCGCGCACAAAATAGTTCGTGCCGTCGACTAGGGAAACCTTAACTTGGGAGTCGAGTGACACTTCTGAATCCATCCCCCTTGTTTCCCAAACGCAAAAAAAACCCTCAAGTGGCAGACACGTAACTGTCATCATCACCGACAGCCGTATTGTTTACTCAATCCGAGGATACGAGGTGTCTGACACACATCGTGTGAAACCGAGGGCACCACTTAAGACATATCATGTCGCCGCTTAAAAAACTCACTTAAACACATCGGAGCGTAGGCGTAAAGTGACAGATGTGTTCAAGGGGTCGTGGAATGACCGGCGTTTAGTTTTAACTGTTAGCTTCCGCCAAACGGTCGGTTAGGTGACACATAGTCCGTATTGCCCACAGATCATAGAAACAACTGTTGTTTTTTATGATCTGTGGTATTGCCCTTGCACTTCTTACTTCCATAAGTGACGTTAATCGTGATTCATGTAATTGCTGCTGTGAATTTTAAATTTAGTCGCATGGTAATTTGTTTTCATGTTTTAATAAATACTTCCTTTGGATTTTCCCATGGCGGTGCTTGCTAGACGAGCTTGGTAGTGCTTGAATTTCTAATGCTTAGTTCCCCTGAACGCTGTGCAATATTGGTTGTGTTCAAGTTTAATTAATTTGATTAAGCTCTGGCTCATGAGCGTCGGTTTAGATGTGACTAATGTCTAATGTATTGGAAACATTATTGTGTATTTGTCAATGATATTCTAGTTAACAGATACGTTATACACTCACAAAACAATCGAAAAAATTGTTCCGTAGAGCAGCGGCAGCATACATGCATACACACTTTTCATTCATCTGACATTTCACTACAAGTCGAAAGGGATGGCTTGATAAAACCAACAAGAACAAAAGAGACAGCTAGTGTTTGTCACTTGCGTGTGAATTTAAACAAACATTATTCTGACCACCAATGTTTTTTTTTCTTTTTCTAACCTCCAAATATCAGAATATTAGAAAAAAAAAAAAAATGAGTAAATTGATGTGTATTGCGTACTTACATATGACTAGCTGACCCCCGCGGCTTCGCTCCCGTCAAAATTATAGCCTTTACGTTACTCGGGAATAATGTAGCTTTCCATAGGTAAAAGAATTTTTAAAATCGGTCCAGTAGTTTCGGAGCCTATTCGGTACAAACCAACAAACAAACAAACAAAAAAATCTTTCCCTTTTATAATATTGGTAATAGATAAGATATCCCTTCTGTTTTATGTCTTTGGTATCATAATTGGTACACTTTTTAAATACACACGATGGCATTTTATTAATTTTGTATTTGTTTCAACAAAGCGTATCGCTCTTCGCCATGCGTGAAAAAGACTAAAGAATATACCTCCCAATTAGGACGTATTCGAGTCTTCACAATATGCGCGCTCATAACCTATATGTTTACTATAATATCATTGGTATTTGGTCAACATTATGAGCATGTTGAATAGATGAGAAAGTTGCAATAGAGCATTGTTTCTCGTCAGCGTGTCATTGTTGATCGTCTTTTGTTTTTTAATTAAAATGACTACTGGTATAAATTATATTGTCCTATAACAAGTAGCGTAAGTGAAGTTGTTTTTATCCAAAGTCCAAGTGGATTTCGCGTTATTGCGTTTCAGCTTTTAGATGTTTGAATATTAAATTGTTTAGTGTATCCGTGAGGTATATCGGATACTGTTTATTGTTTCCTACTCCCGTAATGCACTTAGTTTCAATATCGCAAATATTTATAACTCCGTCATCGCCTGTTCGCTGCAAGAAGCTTGCAAATATGAAGGAACATATGTACCTAGTGTACTACCCAATACATCACAAGCAACACAGCATTTTTTTCTACAAGTCCGGGAAGTGAACTAAATAACAGATGTTTCCTTTTCATGTAGATATACTTACTATTTATACATACATATTTTTTTATTTATAATATGATAATGATTCTCTATTCCCGAAATTGAGCGGAAACAAAGCACTAATGTGAATTTTTTCCTCCCTCGTCACTCTCCGAAAAATTATGAGTATGTCTATAAGTGTATCACACCTTGTTTAAAAATAAACTTTGTAGATTATCCAGGAATTTGTATTTTGGCATCCGTTCTTTTTCCTGGAAGTGTAGTAAAAAATATGTTTGCTGGCATTTTGAAAAATACCGTATAACCTAAAAATAGCCCGAATTTCTTTTCTGGAAGTTTTGGTATCAAGTTCCAGAAAATAAATTCTGGCTATGTTTTGCCTATCCGGTATTTTCACCTTTGCTTCAGAAACTATCAATCGTTTTATCAATCAAAGTCGGTAATCCCTCACAGGCCCTGAAACAGCCCGCAGAATTTATTCTCGTTTGGTATCTATCAGTATCTATCATACGGAACAGTAGCCGCGCCGATTGTAATGTTGATGACTGCGCAACGTAACCTACTTGCCTACTACGTCTGGTGTAGTCATCACAGCTCTATCATCATTATCGCAAATCCCGCGGAAGCACAGCGGTTGATCTCCGCAGCGCGACATTTGTATCTCCTCTGTATCCTGCGGACGGAAGCGCGCGGATGTTGCGTCACCGGCACCGCCCGGAAATAGACGCCCTCTGTGTCACCGCGCGCGTCACTCCGTCCTCTAGCCACGACCACGCCACCACGTGAACTCTGACTCGACAGCACTCCATCATCACCCCACGAGACGGATCACTCCAAAGGAAATTGCCGTCACTCAACAAATTTCATCGTATGGAGCTACGTGCTTATCTGCTAATGTCCTCACCCAAAAAGCTCTAACAAATGAGTCGAAACAAAAAAGTAATGACAGCGATCGCTCTTGCGTCTGCCTCTAGAACCCAAACCCAGTAATTATTCCCAAACGGAAACAGTTTCGAGATAATACTGCGATTTATCCTGTCCTACGTGTATCCGTCTGAGTATTTGCTCCACGACGCGCCCTTTCCTTTTCGTGCAGATATCACGATGTTTTTCTGGACAAGACGTTGACGCGGTTCAAAATAAAGGCAAGTTTTGACAGGGAAGCTAATGTGTGCACTAAGTTTCGATATTTATGACGGCATCGAACACTTAATCAGCGACAGGAAGATGTTAACCGTCCGCTCGCATATTAGCCCAATCAAAATATGGTAATGGCCGGCTGAGCCTGGTAAATTTACTTGCGGAATCAATTTGCCCCCGTGAAATTTATGGTCGTGTTTCCCCAATTAACTGGCAATTCGGTGGCTTCGATTATTTCGCATAAAATGTGCGGGCGACTCCCGCATCCGGTGATTACGTCGGGCGCATAATTTGTGATGCGCCTGCGCCGAACTGCGCGCAGCCAGCCTACGCCTGCTTGATTTTTGTTAGATAAAAAAGCGGAGGGTCTCTGAGCTCTGTTACTGCGTACTTGCCTCATTTGTTGTTTGTTTTTAACTTCGACTCTTTTGCACCTGCGCGTTTTGTATTTCATGCTGGTATCCGAGCGCCCGCCGCCGCCGCCCGCTGGCCGCTCTAAATGAGATTTTGTTATTTTTGCTTTTTTTTTCGCTAACGTGAACCTGATGGTTTTCTTTTATTATTTTATGCAAATTAGCTTCATTGAATATGCATCTGATTTAAAAGCATTAATATTATAAAGTTTTATATGGGTACCTAAGATAACATGGTTGAGAAGTGTCTCATATTCATAATTTAGGTTTTATTTCCTTCGGTTTGGGTTCGCAGAACTTGTTTTATTTTTTCTCGTTCAGATATCTTTAGGTCGTTTGTAGAGTGTTTATGTTTGTTGAGTTATCAGATTAATAATAAGATTGTCCGTGTGTGCAGAGGCGGCGGGCTCCGCGAGTGTCGTCGCGCGCGTGCCGGCCACCGGATGCGCCAGCGGCGACATAATGTGGCTTCTTGACGAGCCTAATCAACCTTATGAAGGTAATTATTATATTAACTGTTTATTACATTACTCACATACACGCCTCACACGCTGTTAACTTAACGACTTACATATTTTTCTGGTTATTCCAGACTGCGAACAACTGCTATGCTTCCGCTACTACAATGGCGAAGGCGAGGAGTGCGCGGCGGAGTCGTCAGCGCTCCCCGCGCGGCTCAAAGTGGACCTCAAGAAGCTACCCCTCCGGCTCAAGGAGGGAATGTCCCGCAAACGCAGCGGCGATCACGTGTCGCCCTTCTCCTACAACAACGAGAGCTTCGAGATGAACTCGGAGAACCCGCCGCGCATCGAGTTCGTGCCCGGCACCAGCCACGACATCAAACATCTCAGCGAGAACGTCAACAAATGCTCAATTAGTGCTTTAGAAAGTAACGGGAACATTCTCGAACAAACAAAATGTGATCCTAGTAAATCTCTAGTTAGTAATTTAAGCCAAGAATCTCAAAATGTAAATAGTGAATCTCGAAGTGCAACAGACTGCAGAGCCACGTCATCTGGCGTGAAGAAGAAGTGTCCTCCTCCCGTGGACACTGGCGGTGGGCAGGCGCTCAATGGCGTCAAGAAGAAATCAATAGCGAACAGCGGCTTTGACTCGCCCACTTCACCCGGCACCGAGTATTATAAAATATGGTCACCAAAGAATCCCTGCAAAATAATGAAGTTCGTATACGACGTGGAGAGTGCCAATGTGCCCAGTGAAGCAGAAAAGTCGCCGGTGCCACCCCTGCCGCCCAGACAATCACACAAGCCGCTCGAGAGAATGCACGCATTATCCCCGCCACAGGTACCCAGACATAGAAAACCAAAAAAATTAACAAAGCCCGAAGACGCATTCAACTTTGAATTGATAGACACGGATGAACAATTCTTCACTGATAATAACATAACAAACTCCGCAGCTTTACAAGGGGAACTAAACGATTTTAAACCGGGCGAGTTTTATTCTGGTAATCAGATAGCGACGTCGTCAACGGCGAGTTTTTGGAGAGGAGGCCAAAATGTAGCGCCCTTAGCTACACCCGAGACTGATGGCAGCTTATGTGAATCCACAATTTCGAAATTATCTAGGTTAAACGAGGAGAAGAGATCAAAAGAAGTACCTGATGGCGCCCCGAGCGTGAGTAGGAATAAGATACTGTTTATAAAAGATATAGGTCCCGATAATTATATTACGACAACATTCGCAAGGAAAGAAAAGCCCAGTCCCCCCAAAGATGAGGTGGACGGGGTGAACCGAACGCCAAATCATGCCAAGTCTGAAGAGAAAGCTCAACACACGTTTTTAAATGATATTAGTAATCATTCTGAGTTTGAGGATGACAATAGGAACCAGATTGAGGAGAAGGAAATTACAATATTGAAAGGTCACAAGCCTTTGACGCGGCAGAACTCAGGTCGCGCTACACCAACTATGATGACGGCGTTCCTCAACTCCTCTCACGTGGATCCCCCAACGAGAGAGAACGATTACAACGGTTCAAACAGTCAAAGTTCTTGCAACTCCTCGCACTCGACGTCACCGGTCGATGAGTCAAGCAAGATGATGCCAAGCGTGGGAACTATGATGATGAACCGGAAACATTCTTGCGATTCGTCAACGCCAAAGCATTCGAGCTTACCGAGGCATTTGATAAAGAGCTTGGGGTGCGAAGGGACGCCGAAGCACTCGCCTCATAAGACGAACAATGTTGAGAGTCCTGTAAGACCTCACCCGAGGGTGTTGACGAGAGTAGCGGCGTTAGCTGGTGGTGCTGTACCTCAGTGCCCGCCGACGCCCACACACCACGCGCGGAGAACAAGGCCGATGCCTCCACCGGACCTACACCCGCCTCCAGTACAAAACGCTGAAGCGAGATTGCAAGAAAACTTCGAAATGGTCGAGTTCACGAATGAACTCCGAACGTCAGAGATTAGGTCGCCAAACATGGAGTTTGTGAACAGCAATCACTTCACGATAGTCCACGCGGGGCCACCTGAAGATGTGGTCTTAAGGCGACCAAGGCCAGTTGAAGATATCGATGACAATGACAACGCAGTCGCATCGCCCACGCCTCTGAGGCATATGGCCGGTATAAGGCTGCCTTCGATACCAGAAAGGGCATCAAGGCAGATGGCTCTGACGGGCGATTTTCCTGCTAATATGATTGGCGGGATTATTGAATGCGAAGAACCTTTACCGGCAGGTATGTAATGTACGATTTGGTTGTCTATTATTATGTTAATGTCGGAATACATATTTGGAATGTTTATATGATACAACTAGCGCCATCTAGCGATTCGATGAAAAACGAACATCTCGAATGTCGTTAGCTTCAAATCCCAAGTTTAACTTATATTCAGAGCAGAGTGATATCATTGTGAGGATATCTTATTTAAGCCATTTACTAGTATTTAAAAATGCTGATGGTATTGATTGGTTGCAGATGGCAAAAACTGGTTATATATCGCAAATTATAAGTCCTATGACCAGCAGTGTACAGCGATAAGCGAGGTTATTTTGTCCAGTAGTTTCATTTCAATTATATGAATTTCTTTTGGTCCATCTGTCTATTGTTACTTTTGTCTATTTGTCTGCTGGTCTATGTGTCTATTGGTTTATTTGTTTTTTTTTTCTCAAACAAATGCTTTCATCTTCCAGGCTGGGAGGCGCGCATGGACAGCCACGGGCGCGTGTTCTACATCGACCACATCAACAGGACCACCACGTGGCAGAGGCCGGGGCTCAACGGAACCACCCCGAGGTCGCCAGCTCCTGAGGTGCAGAGGCGGCAGTTAGATAGGCGGTGAGTTTATCAATTACTTCATCATCATCATTTCAGCCCGAAGACGTCCACTGCTGAACATAGGCCTCCCCCCAGGCTTCGCGACGTCGACCTTAATCAGGTCATCGGTTCACCGAGTGGAAGGCCTTCCAACGCATCCATCCGTCTTCCAGTTCGCGGTCACCACTCCAGAACGTTTCGGCCCCATCCGACCATCGGTTCTGCAAGCAATATGCCAATTAAGTTTCGCAATTCTTCAAATATTACCCACAAATATCGGTTTGAAAACTAAAGAAATTATGTCTTTTTCCAAGGTTAATGGAACAGAGAGACTATCAGGTAAAGTGCTTCGAAACAGAGCCTAGGTTTTTACTAACTCTCTGTGGGATACTGGATGACTGTATTAATTTGCCAATATGGTCATTAAACCTTACTTGAGTTACAACGATGAATGAAGTTATTTTTCAATCTTTATCCGGCAACTCAAAAGAGCGATTTTGAAAAATATCTTATGTGTTTGAAATAAGGGTGAAAATCACTGAACTTCTGCACGTAATTCTGTCCGCTCTTTTGGTCTTGCGGATCATGGTTACGCCACTCTCACTCTGGGCTGCTGCTCACAGTCCAGGGGGATTAGCTCTTAGAGCAAGATTATTTCAAATGAGCGTAAAGAACAGATGTATATAAGTCATATACATCTTTCATGGCAGGGCCCCTGATGCTCACAGTCGCTCTTATTCTAATTCTGCTTCCTATTCTAAATTCAAATCTCTCATTGCAGCTACCAGTCCATCCGGCGCACGATGACGCGCACTCAGCTGGCAGAAGAAGAAGCAGGCGCATGCGCGTCCCCCCCTCCCCCGTGCCACTCGCACGCACACGTGCCGTGCGCCGGCGCGTCCACGTCGCGCGCCGACACGTCGCACGTGCCGCATCCCGCCGCCTTCTTCCTCGCGAGGCCCGACTTCTACTCCATCTTGCACATGAGCCAGGTATCTATGTATAACTATTTACTCTAGTCTGCAAGAAGAGGACTTAGTGATACGAGAACAAGGAGATAAAACAGCCCATTGCGGACAGTCTGGTCTCACAGCCACAACACTTCCCTAAATAGGGGAAAATAACAGTTCTGACATGGACAGAACTGTCTCCATAAAAAAAATATGCAAGCAATGCCCCTATAAGTTACTTGGATTTATAAAAATGTGGCTTTCTACACTGGCAGGGCCTTTTTACAAGCTTTTATTTAACTTGCAATGTATGTATAAGGGTATGCTTAAGTGTGTTCGGGTCAAATCTTGCAACTGAATTTAAAGCAGTTATCCCCCACCTATTGAGATGAAATTATGCATACACGTTTAGTTTAGATGACAATGCATGGTTACCTAAGTGACGTTATTCTAAATCCAATATGGCGGACGACCCAAGATGGCGGACTAGTTATTTTTAGGGTTCCGTACCCAAAGGGTAAAAACGGGACCCTATTACTGAGACTCCGCGGTCCGTCTGTCTGTCTGTTTGTCTGTTTGTCACCAGGCTGTATCTCATGAACCGTAATAGCTAGACAGTTGAAATTCACAGATGATGTATTTCTGTTGCCGCTAAAACAACAAATACTAAAAGCAGAATAAAATAAATATTTAAGGGGGGCTCCCATACAACAAACGTGATTTTTTTGCCGTTTTTTTGCGATAATGGTACGGAACCCTTCGTGCGCGAGTCCGACTCGCACTTGGCCTGTTTTTGTTCACTGCCATGATATGGGTATCAAATAAAAAAATTTGCTGTGAAGAATACTAAAAAAGCTTGTTTTCAAAAATGTTTTTTTTTTTTTTATTTATAGCCATACAGCTAAAACTGTCATGCATTACGTTACGATATTCCGAAAAAAGCAGAATATGTCAAATCAAATCACTCTGTAAAATCTGTGACATTGTATTCAGAACAGCCAGAGCAGCTCCAAATTCTGTGACAGAACACAAACCTCCTTCCGATACTGTCCATGTTATAATTTTCTTACCTTATGTTGCAGGAAGCATCCGTCCTCTACAACGGCAATTCCACCCTCAAGCACATGATCTCCAAGATCCGAAGAGATACAAGCTCCTTCGAGCGCTACCAACACAACCGGGACCTGGTAGCACTGGTCAACATGTTCAGTGAATCTGATCGTGAGCTGCCACTAGGATGGGACACCAAACTTGACAGGAATGGGAAGGTAGGAGGGAAAACTTTTTTTATTTGTTTAATTTTATAAAACTGTCCCGGGACGAACGAAGAGGAATAGGGCTATTAAGTCCGTCATCATTAAGAGTGTATTTTTTGCTTTATCCGATACATAAAAAATTACAAAGATAAAGCACATCAAAGTTCAGAGCTTGTGACGTCACTTTGCCAGTATAAAGTAAAGCACACCGTGACGTCACACGATATTTCAACGCACTGTATCGTTGTATTTTTTTGTTTACGTGGATAAAGAAAAAAATACGTGTCCAATATTTTTAGGTTATCTAACTGACGGACTAAATAGATTTTTTGTTTGTCAACTGTCCGGCAGCCTTATTGCGTTATAATTCAGAAAGAGCAAAGAAAAAGAGTATGAAAAATCTATCAATCACATAGACGGATCGCGTCATTCATCTCGCAAGTGATTGGTCGATTTTTCATACTCTTTGCCTTTTGCTCTTTCCGAATTCATTACGCAATAAGACTGCTGTTGTGTGTTGAACCTTCCGCACAATCGTCATCCTTTCCATCCTGGCCACTGGTGATATCACAAGGAAGAAAGGGGTGACGTTTGATTTAGAGATGTACGTAAGCAAAACTTATACAGCTCTGTCAATTATCAAAAACCAAAATTAAGTTCGATAAGTAGATCAAGGATCCAAGTCCTTACAACCTAAAAAAAAGCCGGGTATCGACATTGCAAGGCTGCCTCGCGAGGCACTCATGGAGTGGAGAAGCGTTTGTCTCGCGAGCAAATTTTAACGTTGCCACGAGTTAGCGTGGCTCTCGCGATCCGACTCATTGTCGGTAATTTTTCGGTGCTCAAAGGGCGCTCAGTACAAGGGATGCATGTGAATTGCCGGCAGACAGAGAAGGACCAAGGCATGGCTCATGATGACTGTGTGGATTGAAGCTGAGCGCACCGCGAAGCTGTCTCTCGACTGCCTGCTCAATGTGAGCACCAGATAAGCAGCCTCGCAATGTCGATACCCAGCTTAAGGTGTTTGTATTCCGTTTCTGTGTGATGGGTCTTAGATAAATGCTAGACATTAGGCAGAGCAAGAATAATGCTTCAAAACTCTTCAAGAGTAGCTGAAGCTAGTGTCTGTTCAAATGTGTGTTACAACAAAAAAAAGTATCCAAGCCTTGGCGAACATATAGGACAATTTCTTCGAGGCCAAATATTAAGTCTAGCTACAATATATTCTGGTGTGGCAGCGTTTCTACGTGGACCACGTGATGCGGCGCACGACGTTCATCGACCCGCGCGTGCCGCGCACTGCTGCTGCTGGGCCCTTCAGTCCGCTGTTGCCTCAGAGGAGAAGGCCCGCCATCGAACCACCGCCGGTGATTAGGCTTGAAAGCTTGCTTGCTTCTGTAGCGTTCAGTTTTGTATTTTGGTTCATTTATCAGTTCACTTTGTTACGCCATCTCCTGAATGTTTTAGTACGAGGCTATGAAAAAATAAAAGGGAATAATGAGTAGATGGAGTGCTCAAATGCTTCTTCACTATAGCAACTCGCTTCGCAAGAAGCTGCCATTGGGAGATGAATTTTAGTTTTCAACGAATCATTGACATTCCATTTGGTTTTCATTCATTCATTGGCATTGAAAGCATTATAACGTTGAATAAGTTTACATTGAAGTGCGTACAGAAGGAGTAGACTAGACTAAAAAACCGACCAAGTGCAAGTCGGACTCGCGCACGAAGTGTTTTGTACCGTTATCGCAAAAAACAGCAAAAAAAAAAAACATTTGTTGTATGGGAGCCCCACTGAAATATTTATTTTATTCTGTTTTTAGTATTTGTTGTTATAGCGGCAACAGAACTACATCATCTATGAAAATTTCAACTGTCTAGCTATCACGGTTCATGAGATACAGCCTGGTGACAGACAGACAGACGGACCACGGAGTCTTAGTAATAGGGTCCCGTTTTTACCCTTTGGGTACGGAACCCTAAAAAAGAACTCGAAAGCAAAATCCTCGATTTTCATTTGTGAGTAATACTGCCGTCATATTAAAGAAGGCCGTAATTACGTCAATGCTGATTCCGAGATAATCAAAGTTTTATCTAAAATGAAGGCCCACGATTTACTGAATATTTTTAGTAAATGGTTATTGTTTTATACAACGTCAATAAATACAGGCGTTATTTTGAACCATAGTTTATTTAAATTTATACACACATATTAATTTAATTCAATTTTTTCCCTTTTGTTTTAGCAAAAATATAATAATAAATTGTGAAATACTTATCTGAAAGGCCGTAATTGCAAATAATGTAATTACGGCTTTTCATATAAAGAAAAACGGCTGCCGCGTCGCGCGTCGTCCCGTCACCGCACACACACACTCTACACCTCGCGTGGCCTCCTAGCTAGCAACTGAGCGACGCGGATTCCCGGATTCATTCAAATATTTTACCTCTCCCCGCGCCCACTCCCGCGCGCTTGTTCCTTCAAATTACTTATATGCAAAGCCCTTATTGCGAAGTTAGGGCTTTTTTTTGTAGTAAATTTAAAAAATTTAAAAGCCCTAATTGGTAATTGCAGCCTTCCTGACTAGCAATACGAAAATATTAACAAAAAAGGCCGTTATTTTGTAATTATGGCTTTTCAGATTCAAAAACCAGAATTTGTGTCGTAGTTATGGCTAAAATCCTTATGATATCTCTGGTCTCATACGAGTTACAGCTTTGTGTGTAAGTCCATAAGATAGCATTTTCTTTGCTGATTCAGAATATGTTTAGAACCTCATTTTTGACAAAATGTCAGTTACGGCCTTCTTTAATATGACGGCAGAATAGACAATAGTGGGCTATAGGCAATTTGTCTTAATTCTCACGTACATTTTTAGTATTGCCATTTTCATTAATTTTTTGACTATTGCAATGTTTTACCTAGCATGGTTTGAATGTTCAATGTTGTGTTGTCCGTTTTCACGCATGCTATTCGTGAATGTTAATTTTTGTTTGAGTCGGCTTGTTTTTGTTTAGATGGTTGTCCTTGTCTATGCCTGTTTTGTCTTGTCTTTGGTTATTTTATTTTTGGTTTTTATGCCTGGTTAATTGTGACGTTTATTTGAATTGATTCGTTATTTGGTTATTCTGATCCTTTTGCGCAAAATTGTATGGAGAACACAAAAAATATCATAAGCGCAAGTGGATTTTGTCTTTTGACAGGTTTTATTTTTGCTCTATGAAGCTCTGTGTTACAAAAAAATAATATTTTTCTTATGTCCTTAGGCACCAACGCCACCACCACGGCCACCACTATCGGCTTCAGACGCGCAAGTGCAGAACACGCATCAAGAAATACCCGTCGCGTATAATGACAAGGTAAGATCGCCCATATTCAGATTTCAGACTGTAAAATTAAGAAAATAGGTTTCAAAATGCTTGACTGCAAATACGCTTTCTTCAAGCGAAGCCATAACGACCGATCCAGTACTTTTTGCAGGCAACGGACTCCCAAAATCTTCACCAGGGTGGCAGTCGTTATAAGGGGTCGAGCTTCACCTTGGAAGGATTAGTGTCGTCATCAGACTCGGCTCAATTTTCATGCGGAATGGAAAGGAAGCGAATTAAATTGCAATCGTACTTATTTAGTTTGTACGTTATACAATTGACATAAAGTTCATTATGTACCAAATTCGCTTATATTCTCTTCTGCTTATTGACTAAGTGAGCACTCGGAGTTCTGCAGCTACCTTTGGAATGCTTGCGCATTTGGACAGGCTGTCCCGCCCATTTATTGTCGCGCATAATGATGACCATTTTACCCTTTGCAGCAGTATAAGGTCCCAGTTCCTCTAGCGCATGTGTCTCGGGCATGGCATTGTTCAGGCGACAGGCTCCTTAAGTCAACTCTAGGTCTCAACCGCAGGGCCGCCTGTGGTTGAGACCTGGAGGTAACCCCTCGGCGCCCAGTGCGTCTTCTACCGATATGGAGGAAGGTTGCATCTTTCCGCTCCTTTTCCGCCACCTCCTTTGCGACCATAATATCCTTGCAGAAGGAGGCGAAGGTGACCCACGTCTTTGGAAGCCTTTTGTTGGATATAGTCTACTCTGATCGTACGCTTCTTACATGCCAATTGTCTTATAAATGTTCTCTTTGTCCCCAGGTGGTAGCGTTCCTCCGACAGCCCAACATAATGTCGATCCTGCGCGAGCGCTGCGGCGGCTGCGGCGGCGCGCTGCGGGAGAAGGTGAACTCCGTGCGCGTGGAGGGCATGCCTGCGCTCAATCGGTACCAGAACGATGTGCAGCTCACGTGTTTGCTCAGGTCAGTTACTTGTAACTTTATGAAGATTGAATTTTATAGGATATGTACAGAAGTCCGACTACCTAACCTACCTCAACTTCCATTGTAAGGGAGGATCCACCGACCAGACGGGTGTTGTGTCTGGTCCGGACATGCGAAGCAGACACTCTACCGGTCTGGACCGGACAATAGGAATGATGACGGGGTACGAAACGGCAAATTCTATTTAGCCCCCGGTTAAATTATCAAAAAATATTGGACACATTTTTTGCTTTTGCAAATCAATCAAAAATCACCAAGATAAAGCGCATCAAAGTTCGGAAGTACTAGTGACGTCACTTCTATGTAAAAAGTATACCAAGGCATGACGTCATGCGATATTTTAACGCACTGTATCGTCTTAATTTTTTGTTAACGTGACAAAAGTCAAAAAAATGTGTCCAATATTTTTTGAAAATTTATTTGACGGACTAAAAATATTTTTTTAGTCATATGCCCTCTTGCCCGACGGCTGCTGTCGGGCTGTTGCATATGTTCAAATTGCACGGAGAACCTTGATTGCTCGAAATAGAATTTATGTGATCTCGAGGACTTTTTGTAGTTTGCATTTATTATTTTCAATTTCTAGTTTTTGTCGCCGCAAGGTAAGTGTAACTTCACATGTACTTTAGGAAACTGCACGTTTTCTATAGAATCAGAATCAAGATACCGTGTTCTTATCACCTTTTTCCTAGCGTCCCGCTATTTGCTTGATGGAAAGCTCCGACCACAAGTCAGATTCGATAACAAACCGTTGCAATACATTAATTACTCTATTAGGTGGACGAATTTTATGACGCCCTATGACCGCCGCCCTTTTATTCGTAGTTTTATTTTTATTTAAGTGTATATATAGGTATTTATTTTTAATTAAGTATTTAAAATGATGTACTGAGCAAATAAATTATCAGAGATGTCTCTAGATTTAGATTTTGATCAATAAATTAACTCTCTCTACAAAAAAAAAAAAAAAAAAAAAAATTAGGTAGTTGTAATGAAGACCTAGAGTGTATTATTCATAGTTGCACACTCAAAACAAATGAGTTGGCACCTTCGATTGGCAAAACAACACGACAAATTCGACTCGGCATCCATAAAATGACTACAGGTTGGCAATCAATATTATTATGAATAATTATGTAATTTAAGCAAATAAAACGACAAAATGTCTATCTTTAGTTTTTAAATCTTATTTTCCTACTAGAACGAGTCGTAGAACCTTTCTTATTGGAATAGTTTTTGATCAAATATGAGTAAAAACTTAATATTTCATCCGGATTCATCAATAAAAGCGACCACGCAAGGAACGCGGAAGCCCCACCGGCGTTTCAAAAATAGAAGTAGAAGTATCTCTTGACGTTTTGTATTGTTTGGCTGCCGTAGTTCCGAACTCAGTCAATAGATGGCGCTGCCAGTCTCGAAATATCATAAACGCAATATTGTTTTGGTTTCTATCGAAGTGAAAACACGTGGTCGGTCATGTTGGTTTAGGTTATTTTTTTCAGATAAAACTATACAATTACGCCTGTTTGACACGATTGGGTATACAGATGTGTGAAGTAAAGTAAAATTATTCATACTGTAATACACGGAATCAATTTTAACGACATTTTTCATACATAATGCCGCGAAATGGGGTTAGTTCAGAGGTAATTATACGGTAACGAAGTGAACTTTAATGAGTACTTCAGAAATAAATATCACTTCTGAGGAATTATTAAGTAAATAGCGGTGTATTATGTCATTATTTATATTATTCGCATAAATCTTACTTAACCGGCTTGTGAAATCATGCACCTTGCATAGTACTTACCTAACAAGATAATGGTGAGCTAAAGGTCAACCGGACGGACCTATCACCTACATAATGTCAGTATCACGCTTATTTTCCTTGAAGGGGTAGACAGAGGTATAGTAGGTGTGGGGGTGTGTGTAGATGGCCGTGGTGTGGTGATAGGTGTTAGTAGTTACACAGTGTAGGTACACTTATCATCCCATGCTATAACTTACATGGTTTAGGGAGATGAGCGTATTGCAGTTGACGAAAAAGATACCTTTATTTCCCAAAACGACTAACAACCTTGCACAATTAATCAAAGTTTCATAGAAAGGCACGTAAACCTTGCACAGTTCTTCCACAGGTTCACAGTAAGTTTGCAAGCTTGCACAGTTCTAAACAGTTTTGTAGGTAGGTAGGCATTAAAAGGTTGAAAAAAACGGAACTGATTCATCCTGTTCCCCGTACTAGTTTAAACTGTACTACGATGGAAAAGTAAATCGTCCCTGCCTACGATCTTTACATACTGATTTTGCTTTGTTTACATATATAAATCTGGTCATACAGGCAAGCAGAATAATTTTATAAACAAACATAATTATTCTGCCTAACCTAGGGATTGACACCAAGGTCTTTACGGTCAACAGTTACGCTTAAGACCAACGATGCAGTCAGGTCAAACGACAACACATGAAAATAAAAAATTGCATGTAATTGTCATTGCTGGTCCACAATTTTTTCACGTATGTTCATCATGACAATGGATCAATTATTTTACCAGACAGTGTATAACGTATATATGCGTTCCCACAAAAATTACACTTCCTGCCATTATCACCTGTGACACATTTACTACCGAAATTCGAAAACACTAATATATTTGTAATTCTATATAATTCAGTGGCACAGATTGTTACACTGGGTGCCAGTCAGTCTGCCCAGTAACGTGTAGTTTACTACGCTATTTACACTGCGTGGTATAATTAGTCACAGATCGTGAATGTATAACTGTGTTGTGTATTTTGTGTCCTGAATCTGATTCACTGGTTGAAAAGTTGTTTGTTTTCTAGAGCGAGGCTTTTTGGTATTTTCCGAGGGTTTCGAGCTAATAGATATAAATTCTGATGGGTACATATCTACCACCTACAACAAGACTATGGGGTGTGACCACAGATTACCTCCCAATAGATTCCGCATAGAAGACAACTTACGCGCACCACACATCAGTTTATTTAGGCTGATATAACTCAGTGCACGGTATGATCTCTTTAGTGTCGACCAGAAATTAGACCTGTAGGGACGCTAGCCATTTCTAGTTTTAATTCTCTAAAAAGTAGTTACCAACGGTTTGCCTTAAAAAAAAAAACGAATTGTGCAGTAATATGGTGTGGAAAATCAACCAGCCCTTCAAGGTCAAAAAAAGATGGGATAACATTCCACCGGTAGGCAAAGTAATAAATATTTACCAATCTAAAAAAGGTCAAGTTATAATGGTTAACAAATCAAAATTGCACACTTTACAGTAGCGCTCGTTGATGTCTTTTGTGAAAGTCCCTTTCACTCATACGGCATTATTATATTGCTATCTTTTTCCCACCGAAGTAAAAATGTTGAGACAAATACGTTTTTTTCATATCGAAAAGTATCGATGATCGATATTTAATTAGGTATATAGGAGAATAAAATAATCTTGTTAAAATTGATTATTTAAAAAAAAACAATTTAGTTTATTTTTAGTTTAAACTAATAGTGCTCTACTCATAACAAGAGCTCAGTGTGACCCTGTTTACAGAGGATTACAATTAAATTAAATCATTTTTGGCCAAAATGAAAATCTTTTCTCGATCGATGTTTTTCTTCATTATTATTAAGTAATTATAAAATCGCCGCCTACGAAATTTTACATAAAATACCATTCTGTTTGAAAAATATCGATATTTTATCGACATTTAATACGTATGTCCCATCACTACGACAGATACCGTGATCTTGAAAAGCCAATCTCGGCGCAGTTGTCACTCCCCGCGCAACCCGTGCCTTCCGCCAAATTTGGTGAACTCGGAATCAAACAAAACAGTAAGCAAGCGGTATCTATTGGGAGGTAATCTGTGGGTGTGACACAAGTAAAATGTAAAAATTGAAGAAACTGTATAGAAAAAAATTTATTTCATACTTGGTACACCATTAATCTAGTAGTAGACACGCTTCGTATTTGTACAAGTAATTATGACACGAAATCTTGGGAAAACACCCCGATTCAAACAGTAAAACCCCCATAACTTTTGAACGGCTGAACCGATTTTCATCAAAATTAGCTAAAAACGCTCTATAAATTCACCTTCCAAAAAACCGGCCAAAGGCGAGTCAGACTCGCGGACGAAGGGTTCCGTACCAATATCGCAAAAAACGGCAAAGAAATCACGTTTGTTGTATGGAGCCCCACTTAAATATTTATTTTATTCTGTTTTTAGTATTTGTTGTTATAGCGGCAACATCACCTCTGAAGAAATACATCATCTGTGAAAATTCCAACTCTCTAGCTATCACAGTTAATGAGATACATCCTGGTGACAGACAGACAGACGGACAGTAGAGGCTTAGTAATAGGGTCCCGTTTTAAATACAAATCGGTTCGTCTTTTTAGGAGCTATGATGCCACAGAGAGTTACACAAAAACAACAAAAACCTCTTTTTCCGTCGGGGGTTAAAAATGACATTACTGATTTGAGCTTTTGAAAATAAGCACGTGTCAAAACCTACTTTAAAGCCAAAGTTTGGCAGATTTTCAAGCTGAAGTAGGTATAGTTTTGATTCTTAATTCGGATTTGGGATAAAATAGTATTTTTGTACTATTTTTGTACAAAAAAAATACTAATTTTGCAAGCACATTTTAATGTAACTTGCTTGCTAACCTAACCTAACTTTATTTGGTTGACATAGCACATTTTTCTTGGCCATGCTATCTCTACTATATCTACACGATCCATGATTATTTTTAATCTTTTCACTTACTATACTGAAAAAAATAATCGGGCCTTGCGAACTTTTTTTCTAATTAGCAACAAAACCACTTTTGTTTTATATTATTATTATTATGAGCCCGTTATGTCCCACTGCAGGGCAAAGGCCTCCCTTCCGTCCTTCCATTTTTCTCTATCTCTAGCTATATCTGGCCAGTCGTTCAGATAGACGTCTAATTCGTCACGCCATCTCTTTCTGGGCCTACCGCGTCGCCGGTTCCTGTTATTCGGAATCCAGTCAGTGGTTTCTTTTGCCCAATTCTGTTGCGACATACGGCAGATGTGGCCTGCCCAATTCCACTTTAGTTTGGCGGCTGTTTTGCCTACGTCTGCGATTTGTGTTTTGGAACGAAGTATACGTAAGTAAGTTAAGTATAGTTGTTTTATATTACGAAAGTATTTTTTCGGGTATAACCGAAAACGTTTTACAGTAACTTTAAATTTAAGCAAACTTTAGCTATCAGAAAATAAACTTTATTAAAATAATACAAAACTAATAAGGAGTTTTGTTGCTATTAAAAAAAAAGTTCGCAACTCCCAAATATTTTTTTCAGTGTAGATAGATATGTATTTATCTAATCACCCAACGATAAACCTTTATCATATATTATGTAAGTATCTTTTTCTAACCGACTTCCCATAAACGAGGAGGCTTTCAATTCGGATGTATATACGTTTTTTTTTTTTATATATGGGGCATAACTCCTACTTCCAAAAAATATACTACAACGTGAAAAATAACTTCAATTTCGGAAGGCGGTGTCAAAAAACGAAGAAACGAAAACAGGAACACGGACTTGATTTTATTTTTCAGTTTGTAGTATTTTTTTTGTAAGTCGGTTGTATTTTTTTTAAAAAGGCTTTTAATAGTTAATAAATAACAATGTATTTTCCAAGTATTCAGTTATGACCTAAAGAATGTATTATTTTTTTATGTTGAGTACTAATTATGTTTGCTTAGTATTATGCAATTATAAAATGAATCATTGCATAGGATGATGTGATGGTGCGGCCACCAGCATAACTGATAATAATTGTATGATTTATACAGCAAATTGTTGTTTGTTTTAAAATTATTATGTCATGCTAACAAATGGCTATCACACTCATATTATAAAGGCAAAACTTTGTGAGTGTGTGTGTGTTTGTATGATTTTCTTCCTCATGCTCAAACGGCTGGACGGATCTGGATAAAATTTAGCACAGAGATAGATTATAGGTTATAGTCTTTCACGCGGGCGAAGCCCACATACAAACATCCACACATATATCCAAACATACATCCACACACACATCCAACCAAACTTTAAGATTTTACATGATTATCTATACCAATATTATAAAGAGGAAAGATTTTTTTGTTTGTTTGTTTGTTTGTTTGTTTGTACCGAATAGGCTCCGAAACTACTGGACCGATTTAAAAAATTCTTTCACCAATAGAAAGCTACATTATTCTTGATTGGCATAGGCTATTTTTTATCCTAAAAACGGGTACTGTGGGGTGGCCCACGGGAGCGAAGCCGCGGGGAACAGCTAGTTTTATATACAACAATAGGCATGTGCTAGACATGCCTCTATATTGTTTATAATAATGTTGCAGCAAGAATGTTAATTCTGACTTTTATAAAATATAATAAAAATAGTTATTTATGCTACAAGTGCGGAAGGTAGGTGATTTCCGATGAGTGGCATTTTTATTCACGAGCGAGCGAAGCGAGTGAGTGGATAAATCGACACGAGTCGGAAATCATCTTACGTACGTGTATCATACAATATTTTACTATGCATTGTGCGAGGAAATAATAAAAATAATAAAATGAAATGACTAAAATGGCGGGCTTATTCAAGCGCGTTCAGCATATCCACAGATTAACTAATAGTTCCTCGGGCATATCTACTGCGCATGTGCGTATAGCTGTCACATCGTAACGCAATAAGGCACGAGCAAAATATACGTTCTGCCAAACATATTTAATGAATATTTAAAATTAATTTATTGATCAAAATCTAAATCTAGAATAATTAAAAACGCCTAAAATAAAGTATTAGTTTTATTTTACCTTTTATATGAATGATAATCTGTACATAACTAATTTTTAAAACTTTTCTCAAATAATAAAAACTCTATGCGTCGGGCTGACGTTGGTGTTAAAAATTAAAAAAGTACAGAAAAGTAAAAAGCACTAGTGAAAAAAAGTGACACTTTCCGCACAGTTTGGCTGCTTGGAAAACCGCTCTTTTCGAGGACATGCATTGTAAAATCATTTATTCAACACAGACACGACACAAAAGCGAAATGGTTACTCAGTGGAATTTATTTCAATTCTGTCCGTCCAAAGGCTTATTGAAAAGCAATAAAATTGTAATCGGCTGACTTTTTTTAAATAAGCAAAGAATGACACTAAAATAGAAAATATACGAGATGCCTCGCCCTTTTTATTAGGGTTCCGTACACAAAGGGAAAAACGGGACCCTATTACTAAGACTCCGCGGTCCGTCTGTCTGTCTGTCTGTCCGTCTGTCACCAGGCTGTATCTCATGAACCGTGATAGCTAGGCTGTTGAAATTTTCACAAATGATGTATTTCTGTTGCCGCTATAACAACAAATACTAAAAAGGAATAAAATAAATATTTAAGTGGGCACCCATACATCAAACGTGGTTTGTTGCCTTTTTTTGCGATAATGGTACGGAACCCTTCGTGTGCGAGTCCGACTCGCACTTGGCCGGTTTTTTATTTTTATTTAAAATTGCTACTGGGTGAAATCCTAAGAGTTAAAGTATTTTATAATACTTCCAACAATACGCAGGCTTGCTTTTGCGGTTGAGCAGCGGACGTGCGTATTTATAAAAATCGCCTTATAAACATGACTTACAATCAAATGTAAACCTTATGTCATTGCGACAAGGTTCATTTTAAGTTTGGATGGTAAAATCCTTATACCTCTAACAAACGCAACAAGCAAATATGAACCTTATATTATTTTGATAAGGTCCATTTTAAGTTTATACAGTAAAGTTATTTTACTTGCTTTAATTAGGAGTTATTATAGTCAGGACTGTCGAAGTAAAATTATATGTTTTCGTTTGACTAGTGAACGGCATATTATCTACTCAATGTTGTCAATATTTTAACTATTTTAGTGTACCAGACTTCAATCATGAGTCATTGGACAAAGAAGTTTATTCTGAAGCTTGGGCTGGCCTATTGCACTTAAATTGAGTTTTGAATACAGAATGAAGTCTACAAATTGTTTTAACGAATCAATTTTGTTGATTCAAATGCAAATGGAACATAAATGATGTCGGTTAATAAATAGTTATCTAAAGTAACTGAAATAAAAAAAATATTGAGAATAAAATCCTTTTTACAAAAAACATGACCAACTTTACAAAGTAAAAAATAACTTCATATTTAGGGAGGTGACCACAAGCTCTTAGAGTAAGGTTATTTTGAGATCGAGTAAGGGACAGATGTATCTGACTTGTATACATCTGTCACTTACTCGATCTCAAAATAACCTTACTCTAAGAGCTTGTGGTTACCCCCCTGAAGTCGGTGTTACTATTTTTGTTTCTTCGTTTTAGGACACCACCTGCCGAAATTGAAGTTATTTTTCACTTTGTGATAGTGTTTTTTTTTTTGGAAGTCGGTTGTATTTTTAGTTCTGTTTTTTTTTTAGTTTTCTCACTTTAGTGGTACATAATGGACAAGTTTTATGGTGAAGTATTAATTATGCCCACAGTGATGCCAGAATTACATTAAAGAAAATAGTTAAAAAAATTACAATCGCCACTACGATTTTCAAAGGTTTTCGAGGTTCGCTCTATTTCTTTGGGATGCCATCATCAGAACCTGGTTTCCTTATAATGGTACCCTTGGGATATCTCCTTTCCAACAAAAAATAATCATCACGATCGGTTCATAAACGACGAAATTATCCGCAAACAAACATAAAACAAAAATATTCGGTCGAATTGAGAAACCTACTCCTTTTTTGAAGTCGGTTAAAAAATAAATTTTATGCTTTAGTCTAAATAAATTGTATAATTATTTTCACTTTATACATTGATATTATTCTGATTAATAAGGAGGAAAAATAAAACAAAGAAAATGAATGTTCACTTATTTTCGCTAATGCCATGACATTTAAAATAGCAAATTAAAAGAAAATGAATGCTCATTCCGTCTAATACCATCCACATCAATACATTACCTGTCAGTTCCCCAACCACTTCCTCTATTATTTCCTCTATGTGGAAGCACAGATAATATATTATATAGTCTCTGGAAGTTATAAATGTTATGGTAGGTCTGGCTCACTTTTTTGCTTCGCGTCTGCGACCGCAGCCGGTATTATTAATGATTGCAAATTAATCCTTACGCCTAGCCCAAGGCTATATGTATCATGCATTCGTTTTTCAAACCCTAGCATCTATTAGCACTACCCACTTACAACCCTATTTCTTAATCTGTAAAGTTAAATTTCCAACGGCAGGGCAAAGGCTGCATGTATGATGCATTATTTTTTCAAACCCTAGCATCTGTTTTGCACTAACCACTAGATTTGAACTCTATATTTAAGCTATAAAGTTGAAGCTCAAATGACGGTTAGTTTTAGAATAATTTCTTTCATAAACCTTAGTAAATAACTTACAACTGTATATCTTAAGTCATTAATTTGAATTTGCAATGGCAGAAGTAGTGTTAGAATCATTTCTTCTTGATTATAGTACAATCGTTAATTACAATGATTGCAAGTACTAAGGTAACTCGATTGTATACATTAGGTTTTAGCTGGATGTGTCATGGTTTCATAGGGAGTAAGTACTTGGAGTTATCTTTAAATTGGTACTATGGCTGTGGTTTAGGTTATCAATCATTAGGAATCACTTATTTTCACGCCAATGTGGAGATGACGTGTCTTATTGGGCATAGGTACTTAGTTACTTTTTGCTAAATCAGACTACCTACTGTAAGTAGATATCTATATACTTATGGTAGAAAAAAAAAAGATTTTTGAGAGCTACAAATATTTTCCGACTATCCTTTGTCGAGTTTCAAGGGGGTAGGGCAGATAGTTAAGGCGTATATATTCCCCAATGTTAACGCAGTGCTGGCCGTGCGCCCGCTCGGAACCAGAATATCATATTGAATTTCATTTTGGACAGTTTTGTTTGCAAAATATTCTTATATTTACTTATGCTATTTCAGTTATGAAGAAATTCTATCCATCAAATTTTCTGTGTACAAATATTTTTAAACATTTAAGTCGTTTTGGAGGAGTATCCAAAAGTAGCGAAAAAATGTCGTCTAGTCAATAATTTTTGTAAAGCAAAACCATGTTTCACAAATAATGTATTTTTTTCAAACCTTTTAATCTAGCCGTTACTAAGGAGTATGCTTTAGAAAGTTACGGATTTACAGCACTAAAGGGGCTGTAGGCCCTTAAGTCTGGGTATGATATTATATTCCCAAAGAAAACACAGTTCAACAGTTCTAAAGCAAAAAAAAACTCACTCTCTTCTCACTCTTTCTCACCGCGTAGTCCAACTGTGTTTACTCACAATAGTAGTACTCAGCACACACATTTTTCAAACTACCTTATTCCTACCATATAATTATTTGCAAGCGCAACCAGTTCGTCTAACATGGCTATTTAAATCTATAAAAAAATGATTGCAAGCTCATCAGCAACTATGATTTGTGACAATGATCCTTCTTCAAGTGCTTAGTGCTTTGAAACGCGATCTTAGTTCAGATAGGCCCGACTTTGAATAAAAACAAATATTAAGTTCTGAGTGAGTGCAGCTTTCAGAATGCACTGTGCATTTGAGTGTACCGTTATTGTTTGCAGTAGGGCTGCCTCGAACTCAGGGTAGGCTATTTTTTTTCGGACTATCCCACCGCACTATTCCCAAACCACTGCAACTCCTGAAAGCCCGAATCAACAGTGGCGACCACCAGATAAGCGCCGAGGCAATGAAGCTCGACGAAGTCCCCGAGAATTATTTTAACTGTCTTGGATCCCGCAACGAAATTAATCAGAAAAGAATAATGGAGGAGTAGGAAAATAAGAGCTGCCTAGATTTTATTTGTGTTTTTTAGTCGTTTTTCTATAAAAGTTCCGTAAGACTGTGGTGTTTTCATTACACTGGAAGCATCTAGAGAATTTTATGAAAAATATTTTTAAATCACTTCGAACCATAATATTATTATGTGCTCTACTACTGGGTACATGGTCACTAAAAGCAATAAAGGTAGTAAGTAAGAAGACTGAAGTCAGTCTGAAGATAGCTTTTATTAGGTACTTTGTCCTTACATATGATATTCGTATTGGCAACCCTACGCATAATTTCCTTTTGTCTCCGTTAGGTCTACATGCCCTTATACAATACCTTGGTAAAAATCTGGGTCACGTACCATAACAAGTAATAGAAAGGAGACAGGGAGAAATATATGTGATATCAAAATGAATCTACGCACAGAACAGAGTCTCTGTCTTTGGGAAAATACAAAGGCCCGGATCTCTTCTATCTTAACATCTTAAGTTCCACGGGTGCACTCAAAACACTGATCTCTTTACTGAAGATTTCTGATCATACTATATTAGATGGTCTCCTACATAGATTTATAGAGAAAGATACTAGAAGGGACTGCTTCCCAGTATTGTCAGAAATCGGATACATTTGCTCCCCTGGTCAAAGTCAAAGTCAAAAATATTTATTTCAACTAGGCTATTATGCAGCACTTTTGAACGTCAATAATTTAAATTTACAAGTAAAAATAATTGATTCTACCGTTCATTCGAAAAAGTAGCTTGTTATGGAGAAGAACGGACAAGAAACTTACTCTTTTAAAAATAATAAGTGGTTTACAATATTTACATAATAAATTCATATATATATATGAGGACGACGCACCCAAAATAGCACTACCTACTATAGTACGTATAGGTATAATTAGTATAAAGTATTAAAAGCATTAACAGGTAAATTCATTCATTAATTCGATAAATAGGAACATGGTTCTCACATACTTACAAATATTGCTAACATAGGTAAAATGGTTAATTCAACGACTCTGGTTTAAAGGCCTAAATAAAATAGGTATTGAATCTAATAATTGACAAACAAACCTATGCAGAAACCATGAGCAATTCCAACAATATCTGATAACTTTTCAGGAGGCAATCTACTAATAAGTAACTACGTCGAGTAACCTACCTATAGGCAGATACTGTAAGTTACTTCCAAAACATATCATTAACGTTTAACCCAAAAACCACGACATCCATTTAAACAGTCAGCATTCTCATCAATCGTAAATGTCATCCATTTATCGTTTACAAGTGAGCGAGGCAACACAAAAACCTAATTGTATGGAACCGAAAGAAATGCTGATAGTACACAGTCATTAGTTGTAGAGGATATAGAAATACTGTACGTTAATTAGTATGGTAGTATACTAAAGGAATAGTTGTGCAACTTATTGGTAGATAAGGGGGCAGTGCTGCAAAGGTGTAGAAAATAAATAACGGAAAAATAAAAACTTTTTTGGTAACAAGACAGCGGTTGATAGAAGGAGATATTGTCATAGTACATACATACTGATAAACTCTGCCGGACGAGCACGGCTTACTTAGACAGGCTTGAGTCCTCAGACATAAATCTAACTAGACAACGCAAGTCCCTCCATCTGCATGAAAACCAAGCGTGCCACTGTTTCTCAAACAATTTAAAACAAATTTACTTACCAATGAAAGAAAGCATTACCAATGCCTCGGTCAACTTTTTCTATAGATTCTTTACAGATCAATATGGCATAAAAGGCGTTTTTCTAGATTTCTGTCGATTTCCGGTGCCGATAATGCTAAATGAAAAGATCAGATTACGATCATTGATCTTAACTGTACTCCGTTTTTTGGCACGCAAAGTACATACAATCGCGTCTTCTAGTTAGATTTATGTCTGTGCTTGAGTCACACATTTTATCACTGTTTGGAAGCAAAACCGTGATTCAAGCCTATCGCAGAGGCTGTGCTCGCCCGGCAGCTTTAAAGAGAGCTTCACGTTTCTAACAATAAATAACACCAGCCTGTACCTATCCCACTTCAGGGCAAAGGCCTCTTCTCATACAAAGAAGGTGAGCATTGTTCAGCAATAAGCTTCTGAAAAGATCTATAGAGAATTTTGTCTAATAAAAAGTAAATTCTCTACAAATAGGCGGTTAGACGACACGGACAACGGACAACGCAAGTGTAACGGACAACGTAGTGGTTGAGCGATCGGCTGCTGCGCTAAGTGTCGCGGGTGCGATTCCCGCACGGAACATATATTTGTATGGCCAACAGATAGTTGTTCCGGACCTGGATGACTTGTGTCTGTGTGAGTTTAAAAAGTTTGTAAAAGCACCCACGATACAGGAAGAAATTCCTAGTGTGGGGCAATGTTTTCTTATAAAAAGTACGAATTAGGTACATTTAAACATATAAGTGTTATATATTTTTGAAATCACCTCTTAAAACCCTTTATTTTGATACCCCACATGACGGGTTTGACAAGAAAAAAAATTTGGGACCTCACAATATGGCACCCAAAATCCGCCATTTTTCTATTTTCCAATTTCAATGTAGCCAGTGACACTCGCAGGGTTAAGACGAATCGATTGACGTAAGAACCATCAAAATCGGCCAACGCGTTTGGTCTCTAGAACGCCACATAGGAACAAACATACATACATACATAGACTGATAAACACATTACCCTTCTTCGGCAGTCGGGTAAAAATAATTTTACTAGTATAGCTTTTAAACATAAATAAGCAGTTTCGAATTGTGACAGTCGAACAGTTAAACTTAAACCGTGTCATATTTTAAAGATGGCGGTTTCAAGGCACTCATATAATTAACAATGTTAACAAAACGCTTCGGTTTGTCTATCCTTGTGTCGGTTTGCGCAGTATGGAATTATAGAACTGCAGTGACAAGGCCCCGAATGACAATGGCTCTGATGTATTTGGGCAGAGTAAATAGACAAATGTATACTCGCTTTAAGTGTCGAGTTGATAATATTTACTTATACTTTTAAAGCTTTGGCTACTGTATGTTACAAGGACGAATATAAACGCATTCAATTTTTAGGGTTCCGTACCCAAAGGGCCAAAGCGGGGCCCTATTACTAAGACTCCACGATCCGTCTGTCTGTCTGTCCGTCTGTCACCAGGCTGTATCTCATGAACCGTGATAGCTAGACAGTTGAAATTTTTACAGATGATGTATTTCTGTTATCGCTTTAACAACAAATACTAAAAACAGAATAAAAATAATATTTAAGTAGTGCTCCCAAACAACAAACGTGATTGTTTTGCCGTTTTTTGCGATAATGGTACGGAACCCTTCGTTCGCGTGTCCGACTCGTACATTGCCAGTTTTTAGTTACAACATACATACATAGATCACGCTTTCTTCCATGGGGGTAGGCAGAAACTACGGAACGCCACCTGCTGCGATCCAAACATAGGTACTCCTTTTTTAGCAAGAAATGAGAATAATTACATTTATTTCGGGAGAAGAGTTCCTGGAAGGACTTAGGGAGTCTTTTGCCAAACAGGCGCAAACATTTTCATTACAAACTGCACCATTGCAAGTAAAAGGTTTTCACAGGGTTTTCATTCGACAGTTTCGGGAACATTTTGTTCAGTAAAGCCCTTTATCTCCACAACAGACATTTTAGTAACATCAGTATCTCATCTTATCAGCCAAAAGGCGTCCACTGCTGGACATAGGCCTACCCCAAGCGTCTCCACATTGACCGGTCCCGTGCGTTTCGTATCAGCGGATACCCGCAACCTTCACCAGGTCTCGGTCCGCCTAGTGGCAGGCCCTCCAACGCAACGTCTTCCAGAAATTTCCTGCCCCATCACCCATCCGTTCTACGAGCAATGTGCCCGCCCCACTGCAACTTAAGATTGGCAATTCTTCGGGCTATGTCGGTAACCCCAGTTCTCTTGCGGATCCCTACATAACTGATTCTATCACGCAAGGAAACTCAGAGCATAGCCATCTCCATTCCATCAGTATCAACCATTAACCAAAAAATTGACCCGTTATTCCCATTACTTTAAGTTCCAAGTCAATCTAAAGGTAAGCTCACACTTACCGTATCTGGACAGGCCTTTAAGATAACACGAGGAGATAATATTAATTGTTTATGCCATTATCACGCCTAAGATCATTTGTTGAGGCATAATGTATTCGATAACCGCTACTGCGTTACCGGAGCATTTCAGGGTTATCTCTTGTTGATAACAAAATAAATGTATTTGTATGTGTCTGTGTAATGTGTCAAGTGATGACCACAGGCATAAATCTAACTAAATAAACGAAATAGACCTGAATGACAAGTAAAATTTCAAAGTTTAAGAAACCCCCGACTTTTATTTCATGCTACATAATTTATCTAGTACATAGTAGATACGCTTCGATCGACAATCTATTGAACACGTAATTATGACACGATATATTGCGAAAACACCCCGATTCAAACAGCAAAACGCCCAGAACTATAGCTAAGAACACTCTCGATTAAGTCACCTCTTAAACAAAAAAAACTTAATCAGAATCGGTTCACCCGTTTGGACGCTATGATGCCACAGACAGAAACACAGATACACACACAGCAACACACGTGAAACTTATAACACCCCTCTTTTTCCGGCGGGGGTTATAAACCAAGCGTGCCACAACTCACATACACATACATTTACTTACCAATGAATGAAAATGATACCAATGTCTCGTGCATTTTCAGATTTTTTACAGCTCATAAAACATAAGCACATAACTAGCCCATTTTCTAAATTTAAGTTGAAGTCCGGTGCCGATATTAACAGAAACAGCTCAAAAGAAGAGCATTTCTCTCATTTTTACCCGACTGCGCGACGCAAAGGAGGGTAATGTGTTTATCAGTCTATGTATGTATGTTTGTTTCTATGTGGCGTTCTAGAGTCCAAACGAGTGGGACGATTTTGATGATTCTTACGTCAATATAGATTCGTCTAAAATTTATACCACCTACTCCTTTTTTAAATTCAGAATTTAATAGTAGTAACCCTAGTTAGTCTTGCAAGTTTGGCTGTCAATTTTCGAGGATGGCGGGAGTGGTTACATTAAAATTTAAAAAGAAAGAAAAATAGCGGCTTTTAGGCGCCATATTGTGGGTCTCAATTTTTTTTCTTCTTCTGAACCCATCGTGTGGGATATCGAAATGGAGGGTTTTAAGAGGTGATAACAAAAATATAAACCACTGATATGTTTATGAATAATTGGAAAAAATATGTATGCAACTAAAAAAAACATTTTTACAAAATATACAACCAACTTCCAAATAAAAACACTACAAAGTAAAAAATTCCTTCAATTTCGGAAGTAGGTGTTCCTGTGTTCGTTACTTTGTTTTTTGACACCGACTTCCGAAATTGATGTTATTTTTCACTTTGTAGTGTTTTTATTTGGAAGTCGGTTGTATATACCTATAATGCTCAAAGTGATGCCAAAATAGATTAACCCAACATGAAACTTAAGCAAAACCGGTGGCATGAGAGTATACCAGGGTGAACAGTTCACACCTGCGTACCCCTTTAGAGTGTTCCAGTTCCAGTGTGATATTATATTATGAAATGGTGTAAACAATAAACAGACATGCGATTGCAGCAATCCCGAGTGATTTGCAGTCATTTATTGAAGAGTTCTGATGTATATTGCCGAAGTTCTTCATCAGATCTTGATTAAATTTAAATGGGAACACATGACAAGCACCAGCTTCAAATCATCATGATGAATCATCAAAATCGGTTCACCTAGTTAAAAGTTCTGAGGTAAGACACAAAAATTATGAAAATAAAAATACAGTCGAATTGACAACCTCCTCCTTTTTGAAATCGTTTAAAAAGTTATAAATAAATAAAGTTAATAAAAAAATTAAAAACCCGCTGAAGAAACGAACTAAAAAGACGTTGGTAAACAAGAAGAAAATCCTGCTGTGCAGTCGGAGGATACATAATCGCGAGCTGACTGACTAAAATCTTATATTCCGACTTATTTACCTTTTTACTCTCATTTTTGATAGGCGACGTAACATACATACATTCGCGTCATCTAGGTACTTATATGTATGTATGTGATGATGACCTTTGTCCTTATTGCCTAGAGACAGATTAGGGTCCCGTTTGTTTTGGTTTAGTAACTATAGGCAACGATCTGTCCACACGTGCCGCGTGATCTATCGAGGCAAGTGTGGTATTGGGTGTAGACCACCCTGCCTAAATGAAACTAGTAGAGCATGACTAATTGCGTGTACCTTAGGGGTTAAGGTTATCGTCAATCCAACTGCTGGATAGTTGTAAATTTGAAATAAGTTCCTCAAACAAGGAGAAGATTCAATCGGCAGGTACATTAGACTTTAGACTTTATAACTCTGGTATTTTTTTTTTATTACTGTGAATTCTCATTATGTAACAGTATTTGCCGATTGACAGAAGTGCACCGGACGTAACAGAAGTCGGAAAGTCGCTCGGGGTCCTTTTCTGCACCGCAATTAGTGACACTTGAATTAGGAAGTCCATTTATTGTAGAATGCCTAACGTCAACTACCGGATGATATTAACTTAGAATGATGATGAATGATGGTAGTTTGGAAGCAAGTGGAACAGGGTGTGAAGTCCCACAAACCTCCATAGAAAAGGAAGGATCCTCCGAGCAGACGGGTATTGTATCTGGTCCGGGCAACTGCCCAATGGCAGTGGTGTCTCATCCCATACAAAGAAACCGTGCCGACGTACTGTACTGATTATACTGATATTTTTTTGTACATCGATCGCGATCGGTTCTTCGTTCCGGTAAGACTGGAAGCCGACCTCAATATAGTTGGGAAAAGGCTAGGCAGATTGATTGATCGCGTTCGGTTCTGTTCCACGGATATAGATGGTGATCTATCTATCGCCGTGGAACGGAACCGAACGCGATCGATTTACATAAAATAATCGGTATAATCAGATGAAAAACGCTAGTTACGTCGGCACGGTTTCTTTGTATGGGATGAGGCATCTGTATGCTAGTATTATATTATCTGTGCCAACGGTTATTGTCGGACTGTTTTGTGTTTAAATCGCGACGAAAGGTTTGCTTGCGCGATGCAGGATTTATGTGACGTCATGTCATTAGTTCGTAAGTGGCGGCGTTGGTGCCGCTACAGTTGTAACTTAGAATTATAGACTCGTTGGTTTATCAAGGACGTTAATATAATAATTCATAAGAACCTCTGGTTTTTGTATTTGATCCCATTGTCTTGATAAGTTTAATATTCTATAAGCCTTCCGAGACTTCTAGGTTCGTGTCTCGTATATTTATGACGATGTCCACAGATCGACGTTTGTGGAGCATAAATATTGGCTTACATAAGGTACAGTCGAACACAAATATATTTATTTATGTAACACACAAACACTTTACAGAGAAAAGAAAGAAAACAGATAGAAGAGCACAAAGGTACTGCTTAGTTCAATAGAAATTTCTTCCAGCAGACCTGCGACGAAAAGTTGAATGATAGACGAAGACACAGTATGTAGAAAGAAATAAGGAAACCTAAAATAGACTATTATAACTTAACTAATTATATATAAATTACACATATACCTTAACTAAATTACACAGTACAGAATGAATGAATGAAATAGTTTATTTGCTAAATGTAGGTATACAGATAAGATGTTGTATTTTGTAGAACAGTCCCGATACATTTTGCCTCACGGCATGCAAAATTGTTTATTTTAATATAATTACAGACACCAATATTTTTAAAACAGTAAAACATAGAAAGACTCGCAACATAATACAGTAAAGAACATTAAGGATCATTACAAAATTCGTTATTTAAATACAATAATTAATAAAAATATTCATATTAAAATAATAATAATAATCAATTTTATCAATGAAATTTAAACACAATAGTTAAGAATGTAGGAAAGATGAATAATATTAATGTCAAAATATCAACAAAATGTCAGATGGAAAGAATAGGCATAAGTCAAATCAACGTACAATTAAATAAATTGACAAAAAATAAATCAAATGTCAAATAATATAAATATTGTGTAAAATTAGTCAAATGTCAAAATACAAAAACAAAAAAAAAGAAGAATTTACCATAATTAAAATCAAATCAGAATAAAATATAGCAATGTCAAAAAAAAAAAAAAATTACAATGTAAACTATAAAGTTTTATCATTGAGAAATTCACAAATGGAGAAGATAAAAATACATGCATATACGAGTAATTTACAAAATTACAATATAGTAGAGAGATAATATTCTTTTACTTGTTTTTTGAACAGAAATACATACATTAAATATCTTACAAATCGCAATATAATTTTCTTCTATTATAAATCAACACATCTTTGGCAATTTGATGACGAAATCACTGAAAAAATATATTGGGCTTTGCGAACTTTTTCTTACTGGCAAAAATAATAATTAGAGAAAAAAAATTGAAATAAGTTCGCGTTCCTAATTATTTCTTTCAGTGTAAGTAGATTTTATATATTCTAATTCTATAAATTCAAAGCAATGCTGAATATTTCTTTTATACTACACCTGCTCGGAAAGTACCTTGATACTTTATCAAATTTACGGTAGAAAGTACGTCATTGCATATCGAACAAATATGCGGCGAGAAAACGCATCTGAGCGGGAGAGAAAAGTGTATGAAAATACATTTCTTACGTGGTTTTTCTTTTTTAATTTTGGGTAAGATTATGCGCTGGTAACCTAAATATCAAAAGCCAAAAAGTTTTTACAGTGAGTTTTTATCTCCAAGTTCGCAAAATGACACTGGCTACTAGCTGTGTGTTGGATGGTGTCAAACAATTTGAAAAAAGAACATGTGGAAATTGCAGACGCCATTGGCGCCATTTTCAATTTGTGTGTTGTTTGAGGATTCAGTTTTCGTAGAAAAGTAAAGTTTTTTATTTTCCTCGTAGGTGTAGTATAAAGCACTATGTATCACTCGAGAGAAAGTGCGATTCCCGATCTCGGGTGTTTTAAAACGACACCCTCGACGGTAATCGGTCACTTTCTCCTCTCGGTGAACAATGTACTATTATTTTGTTCTTAGATACGATAATTAAAAACCACCAAGTCATTGTTTTTCATAGCTATAAATGACAAATGGATTGCGTGTAATGAAGTAAAGTAAGTAGGTAATATCATCCTATCCAATCTAATTGCAAAGAAAATACAAGTCACCATGATTATTTTCGTTTACATCGGTCAAGTTTGCCTTTGATTAGAAAACGCGATTTTAACCGATTTAACGTAAAATTAAGTCCCACTGAATCGTTTTGAAGTCGACTGTACCTATTAGTCTAAAGCCGTTCGCATTTCAAGGACTCTTGACAAAGGTTTCAAATTCCAAGTAAGATTTTAGGCTGTGAATCTCAACAATGTTGTTGTTGACAGCTAAAACTTCCTTGACAGCTTTTAATTAGTTATTTTTCTTAGAAGTTTGATGAATTCACAGTTCTCAAATGGCAGCATAAGTTTATTTTGGGCACAGAACAGTTAAAATTTAGGCATCACTTAAATTAATTCTAACTGGATTCAACGAAGGAAGCTTTGTGAGAAATGGCGCTATATACGCCCCAATGTTAGCGCAGTACTGGCCGTGCGCCCGCTCGATGCCAAAATATCAGTATTGAACCAAAAAATTATTTGATTTACATAATTATGCTATGTTAGTTATGAAGAAATTCCAGCCAGCAATTTTTCTGTGTAAAAATATTTTTAAACATCCAAGTCGTTTTGGAGGAGTTTCGAAAAGTTGCGAAAAAATATCGTGTTGTTAATTTTCTTTTTAAAGCAAAAGTATTAGTTACACGAAAAAAACCTTGTGTTCAAAATTATGTACATGAATCTTGTTTTTTTTTCATACCTTTTTACCTAGCCGTTACTAAGGAGTATGCTTTAGAAAGTTATCGTTTTACGGCACTTAAGGGGCTGTAGGCCCTTAAGTTTGCTTAATTAGCAAGTTATGTTTCTCAATACAACAAACCTGGTACAAACTTTTTTATTTCTTCATCATAAATCTAACAAAAATACATTCTAATCGCACAATCTAACGTTCTATGTTAATTAAAACATGTTGTAGTGAATTTACTTTCTTTCAAAGCGTCGGTTTTCACCCGGTGCGCCTGCGCATGTTTCCATTTGCATTCAGTACTTGTCAGACCGTGAACGCATTTATCTTTTTGTGGCACGAATTCATGTAATTTATCACTATTCATTATAAATAAAATCCAAACATGAAATGAGCTTAAGAGTTAGTTGGGTAATTAGTTGAGTAATTTTGGGGATGCTCTAGGGATCTATTTAAAATTCTGCTTAGGTCTCTAGGGATCTATTTAAAACCTACAAAGAGATTTTGTAAAAACCGGCTAAGTGCGAGACGGACTCGCGCACGAAGGGTTCCGTCATATTATCGCAAAAAACGGCGAAAAAATCACGTTTGTTGTATGGGAGCCCCCCTTAAATATTTATTTTATTCGGTTTTTAGTATTTGTTGTTATAGCGGCAACAGAAATACATCATCTGTGAGCTGTGACTGTCTAGCTATCACGGTTCATGAGATACAGCCTGGTGACAGACAGACAGACAGACGGACCGCGGAGTCTTAGTAATAGGGTCCCGTTTTTACCCTTTGGGTACGGAAATAAAAGGAAGCTAGGCATAATTGCCAGGTACTATAATAAGTTTTGTAAATTAACTACCACTAATTACGCTATGACGCATCCTATAGTTATTTTTAGGGTTCCGTAGCCAAAGGGTAAAAACAGGAGCCTATTATAAGACTCCACGATCCGTCTGTCAGTCTTTCTGTCCGTCTGTCACCAGGCTGTATCTCATGAACCGTGATAGCTGGACAGTTGAAAATTTTACAGATGATGTATTTCTGTTGCCGCTATAACGCTACGAATACTAAAAACAGAATAAAATAAATATTTAAGTGGGGCTCCCATACAACAAACGTGATTTTTGTGCCGTTTTTTGCGATAATTGTACGGAACCCTTCGTGCGCGAGTCCGACTCGCACTTGGCCGGTTTTTCTGAAAAAAATGAAATGGTGTCTACACCATCTGGCTACGCTGATTTGCTTTTGTTCGCCACCAAGGTTTCCAGACTAATATCTTTTCCACACCCATTTCAGAGTGTAAGCGTTCAATTATAAGTAATAAAATAACTATTTATTAACATATAATTAATATTCGCGATCAATTTCCATGGAAGCATGTCCTTAGACGGACGTAAATGAGCAAATTTTCCAACATGGAAATAATTTAACGCGAACAGCCGACGCATATGGTTAGCAAGTGATTCATTGAGTGATTATGGCTTTAGGTTAATTATCTACGCTAGTTTACGTCGCGAAATATCTTTGAAGCCTTTTAGAAACTGGCGGAAATCTACTGGAGGAACTGGGAATTTACCGGGTTACATTGGCCCACTACTTGAACCTTTCAGTCATTCTCATTTCACAAATGATTGGTTGTATGGCGATTATGTTGGATGATCTACGCTAGTGATGTCGCGAAATATCTTTGAAGCCTTTTAGAGAACGACGGAAAGCTACTGCAGAATCTGGGAATTTACAGGGTTACAGTACCAACTAATTGAGTCATTCTCATTTCACAAATGATTGGTTGTACAGCGATTATTTTGGATGATCTACGCTTGTTAAGCCGCGAAATATCTTTGAAGCCGTTTAGAGAACGGCGGAAAGCTACTGGAAGATCTGGGAAATTACAGGGTTACAGCACAGATTACTAAATGGTTACAGTGCCAACTACTTGAGTCATTCTCATTTCACAAATGATTAATTGTATAGCGATTATGTTGGATGATCTACGCTTGTTAAGCCGCGAAATATCTTTGAAGCCGTTTAGAGAACGGCGGAAAGCTACTGGAAGATCTGGGAAATTACAGGGTTACAGCACAGATTACTAAATGGTTACAGTGCCAACTACTTGAGTCATTCTCATTTCACAAATGATTAATTGTATAGCGATTATGATGGATGATCTACGCTTGTTAAGCCGCGAAATATCTTTGAAGCCTTTTAGAGAACGACGGAAAGCTACTGGTGGATCTGGGAATTTACAGGGTTACATGACCCACTACTTGAACCTTTGAGTCATTCTCATTTTACAAATGATTGGTTGTATGGCAATTAAGTTAGATGATTGTATGGTGGTATTTGATGGTGGGTCGGAAAGGTACGTTTTTTACGCATCAACGGAAGTTGCCATTCATAATTCGTTTTTTGCGTTCCATTCTCAAATGAATCGGATTCTCACTTTTGGTAGGAATATTTTGAAGCGATGTACGTGTTACTTGGAATTTCTGATTTATTTGCAGATTTTTTATCAAATCTTATTAAATTATTTACATCACTTATGTATCATGAAATCACAGCGTCTACTTCTTTGTATTCAAATAGTTAACTTAGCAGTAATTCATGAATTACTAATATTCATCAGAAATGATGACAAACTCAAAGAACCTAAAGAATGCGATGGAAAAACACTTACTCTACCTTTTATATCGCGCAGTCAGGTAATAATGAAAGCATTTTGCTTGGAAACTTTTCATCGCAAAGTTTTTCGCGAAATTATTTATTATTGTTGTAGTTATTTTCCATATAACGCTTATATGGAAGTAATGAATCATTAAAATCAGACCTGTTAATTACTTGATTGTTGACTTGTTAATTCTAACATCGTTTGCATTTCTCATTATTCTTGCAAATCATGGCTTGAGAATTTTCCGATGTTTGGTTTTGTGCCAACTTTTAAGCTTATGGAAAAGTATACGTCTGTAGGTATTCATGTCAATTTTTGCACCTATTTAAAGAATTTGTGATGAAATAAATACACGACGATATTTAATTTGAAAACTAACATTTGGTAATGGATTATTTTCTCCTTGTGCAACTGATAGTCAAAGCAAAAATTTACAAGTTGTGAACTTTAAATCTGACCCAACGACGTGTAACAAAATTTGATTGCAAGCGAAAGCTTTTCATTAAAATTTCGATAAACTTAAAACCAAACCAAACAAATAGGTACCGTAGGTAGTTAGTAACAAATAGGTAGGTATAGTTTAAACTGTCAACATCATGCACACGTCAGTAAAAACACATTTCCCACATATTGACAGCACATCAACTATTCAGAGATCATATAATCACTACACATGAACTAGGTCGTGCTTACCAACAAATTATCGAATGCTATCCTGTCATTATCCAGAACACTGTGTGGGAAGGTCATGGGAATTAATGCCATGACCCCTAACATTCAATTTCGAAAGAAATCGATCTTTGTTTTAGAACCATGCGGTGGGTTTGGGATCGGTTTTTTGTATTTTCTTGGACTGGCACATCGTTTTGTTATTTATATAAAACTTGCTTCTACCCGCGTATTCGCCCGCGTAAAAAGTGTTTTACAATGCATGTCCTCGAAAAGAGCGGTTTTCTACGCAGCCAAACTGTGCGGAAAGTGGACCCGCACAATATGGCGCCCAAAATCCGCCATGTTTGTTTTTTTAGAATTTCACCTATCTAAGAACACTTGGGCGGTCAAGACTTATCTATCGATGTCTTAATTATATAATTCGATCAAGTGGTTTAAAAGATATGAGATAATAAAGAATATTACATACATACAAACATACATACATACAAGATACGCGCGAAACACATAACCCAGTCGGGTAACCAGTCGGGTAATAAAAAAGAAGTTGACGAACAAAACCAAGCTAAATTAGGCGTAAAAATTTACGGTACAATCGTTTTGTGAGAGGCCATCGACATGATACTGACAGGAAAACTAAAGGAGTTTTCTTTGCTAGACAACATACCTATATATCAAGGAAAACTACTTGAAGACCATTTCAACACGACTGTACAATTTCTGCCATAAAGCGAATCTGCCGTTAAACGAATCTGCCGTAAAGCGAATCTGTCCTAAAGCGAACAAGGGGCTTAAAGCACTAGGAGCACATGATTGCTGAAAATAATCACGACATCCCAATATAACCTAACGTGTGTCAAGGTAAAAAATAACCGTATGGGCGTGGTAATGGGCTCAATTATATATTAAACATATTGCACCAGAACTTTGTATCTACCGTCTAACTAATAACTTAGTACTTCCGTTGTTCGCGTGCTCAGGTCTTCTTTTGAGCCGGACTCAGACGGAACTAGGCAATAGAATAGACTCGTCCACTATCACACACTAGCTTTTAGATCAAGAATAGTAAACGAGCCTTCAAGTTTGGGCCAAGAACTAGCTGAATAGGGGAAACAAATCTCTGGTGCAGTAGCAGCCCGGAGTCTCGATTTGTGTCCGAGTTGTGGGTAATAGGCTCGGCCCCTTATTTCATGAATAGGAGTACTATAGGTGCACCTACCCACCCTCTGCCTAACTCTTCTGGGAATATAGGCGTAATGGTATGACAGACGACACCTGATTCTGAAACTCGTTGTTAGACTTCTTCTAAGACAGCTGTTAATTTGCTGGTATTTATGTTTACATGTCATAAAAAATAATTATAAAAAACTTTTTTGCAAAAAAATACTACCGACTTCCAAATGAAAAACTACAAAGTGAAAAATAACTTTATTTTTGGAAGTCGGTGTCTTTCATAGATACCAATTATTTGCGATATGGACACCGACTTCCAAAAATAAAGTTATTTTTCACTTTGTAGTTTTTCATTTGGAAGTCGGTAGTATTTTTTTGCAAAAAAGTTTTTTATTTTTCCCTTTTTAGTTTTACCTACCTAATAGGCAAGATGTTTAGTAAGTACCTATTACGCTAGAACAGATTACCCGAAAAACATAAAACTTGAACATAACCGGTGAAATATGAGATCTGCGCCCCCCATTCAGTATACTGGCGTGATGTTATGTTATGAAATGGTATAAACAATAAACAGACATGCGATTGAAGCAATCCTGAATGATTTGCCGTTATTTATTGAAGAGTTCTGTTGTATATCTCCGAAGTTCTTCATCAGATCTTTAACAAATTAAAATGGGACCAATATCGGAACATGTTCTTTCAAACAAAAAAAGAATTTTCAAAATCGGTCCACAATTGGCGGAGATATCGGTGAACACACATAAAAAAAAAAAAAAAAAAACATACAAGAAGTCGAACATAGAACCTCCTCCTCTTTGGTAAGTCGGTTAAAAATAAAATAGTGCAGGGGATTAAAGAATAGGCCTCCCACTAGGTGGACCGATGACCTGGTTAAGGTTGCGGGAATCTGCTCGATGCGAGAAACGGAAGCGGTCAAAGTGGCGACGCTTGGGTCGCTTGAGGCCTATTTTCAGCAGTGGACGTCCTTCAGCTGAAGTGATGATTGAATAAACAATGGATAGAGCGTGTGAAAGAAGTTATTGCTAGAAAGGAGATTATTATTGTGATGACGGAAAATAGAGATGTGTGGGAAAGAAGACATGCTGCGCCGACCCCAAATAAATTAAGATAAGAACAGCAGGATGATGATGACTGGAGTTGATCAAACTTGCATAAGGACTGCGTTTTTCTTCCTATCCGACTTCAACACGTATAGGTACAAAGTTTTAACTTGGTAGTCCAAGAAACTTAAGCCCAAAATTTGCAAGAGTTCGTCAGAAACATACTAGTAGGTAATAAAAGCTTGCAAAAATCTTATCAATACGAGTATATAAATAACATATTGGCCTTAGGCCTTGCAGACAGCGTAAAAGGTCTTCTGACACTTGTCAAGTTGCTGGAGCTTTGCAAGATTTGTTTACTTGTTGAATAGGTCCTTCAAATTCGCAGCAAATATTCTTAACCTTAGTCAATTACAAATATTGCTGTTATAAAGAGAGTGTTGTAGCCTTCACTTGATCTAAGCAATCCTAAAACTAAGTTATAAAACGCCTCTGGAGATTATGAAAATCATTGGCCCTTTTATCGTGTTTTCCTTATTTGAGCGTATCGTGTCTTCTTCCATAGCAAATCGATTGTCATCCCATTATTTAGTACTTTTCTAGCTGTATCATCCTCACCCAGTTCATCCATCGATTCTTTGGGCTTTCCTAATCCCATCATCCACATTCCTGCTCTACACTTTTCACAAAACATCTTCCGCATTCCTTTGCGTCAGATCAAGAGCGATAGTCATTGTTTCTAAATTCATCTAATTTAGGAACTACTTCATCTTAATTTACGTTTTGCTTCTAAACTCAGTGCGAGTTAACTAGCGCATCTGAAATAATTGGCACAATCATCGCGATATTATTCCTAATTTTAGATCAAAGCCGACATCCAATAACGCTAGCCATTGAACCGAGAAATTACTGCATGGTATTTAAAAAATTAAAGCAAATTGTTTATAATGGATAAGTGCGAAGATGCGTTTAATTGGAATGCTGAGTGCATTGTTAATTCTTGTAATCGTTCCGAAGCTTTAATTGTTTCTGGCATTTATATCAGATGGACACATTGTGTAAAACTTATTAGGATAAACGAGAGTTTTCTATTGAGATTTAAAGAGATTATCTCACTAATATTATAAAGGCGAAAGTTTGTGAGTGTGTTTGTTACTTCTTCATGCTCAAACGGCTGAACGGATCTAGATGAAATTTGGCGCAGATATAGATTATAGTCAGGAATAGTTCCCTCGGGATAATTTTCGATATTCACGCGGGTGAAGCCGCTGGCAGAAGCTAGTCTATACTAATGTTATAAAGGGAAAAGATTTGTATTTTTTTATGTAACAAATAAACTTAAATAAATACTGGAACGATTTTAAAAATTCTTTCACCGTTGGGAAGCTACACTATCCCCGGGTGACATAGGCTGCTTTTAATCCCTGTATTCCCACGGGAACGGGCATTACGCGGGTGAAACCGCGAGGCGTCCGCTAGTAATAAAAAATAAAGATAAAGACCAAAGAGTGGTAGGGATGAAATACTCGTAAATAAATAATGCAAGACGAAGACAATCTACGTTGATCCCAAAAGAATTGGGATGTGGGCAGCAAAACTTTTTGAATCGGTTGTCCTGTCTTAAGAAATCTCAAAATACCAATAAGTTCAATTCAATTTATTCGTTCATTCATTCACAAAGTGATGTTGATGAATTAGAAATAGGGGCAGATCAGGCTCCACATTGAAACTTCCGGTTCTGAAGCACTCTTCACTGTCCAAATGCAAATTGAATTGCTAAAAAAATTATTGAACAAACCAATTGGCAATGCTGTCAAGTAAATCTAAAGTAAACAAATCGAGGACTCGAGGATCAAAGGACCATGAAAAACGCGGAGTAGCATTTTTTGACATTTTGAAAACTGATATTTAGGTATATTTAAAATGCCAGCAACCGTGTTCCTTACCACCTGTATCCCTTGGAAGCAAGAGTGAACAGAGGGAAAAGCATCGCGATAAAAATCAATCTGCCTAGCCTTTTCCCAACTATATTGGAGTCGGCTTCCAGTCTTAACGGATTCAGCTGAGTACCAGTGTTTTACACGGAGCGACTGCCTACCTGACCTCCACAAACCAGTAACTGGGCAACACGTTACCTCTTGGCTAGACTTGTGTCAGATCTCAAGCTTCTGACTACTCGTAACGACTGTCAAAGAGCTTCAAATGACAGCCGGGACCAACGGCATAACGTGCTTGCCGAGGCACGGAGGAAACTTGGTATGTTGAAATGGTCACCCAACCACGGACCGACCTCGTCAAGCTTTGCTTAACCTTGATGATCGACCAGTGCGGCTGTTATTATCTAGCCACGAGCTCCTCAAAGCATCGCGATAGCGATTAGTAAAATGTCAAAAATGTGAGCGAATGTGAAGCGCTATCGAAATGTGACGTGATCAATAAATCATAATTTGGCATTCCGACCATCGCCAACTGTGATAGAATAAAACTTTGTCTGCATTTGACATCCTCTAGGCCCGTTCCTTCTAACGAAGACCCCATACACCCCTTTCCATCAGGTGAGATTGAGAACAAAAGCTGGCTCAACATGATAAAAATGCTAGCTTGCATTTAGCACAACTACTTTCAAAAACCAACAAGAACTCTTAATGGCTCGTGATGATATAAATGCAAGCTTGCATTAAGCACAACTACTCTCAAAAACCAACAAGAACTCTTAATGGCTCATCATGATAAAAATGCAAGCTTGCATTTAGCACAACTACTCTCAAAAACCAACAAGAACTCTTTATGGCTCATCATGATAAAAATGCAAGCTTGCATTTAGCACCACTACTCTCAAAAACCAACAAGAACTCGTAATGGCTCACCACGATAAAAATGCAAGCTTGCATTTAGCACAACTACTCTCAAAAACCAACAAGAACTCTTAATGGCTCATCATGATAAAAATGCAAGCTTGCATTTAGCACAACTACTCTCAAAAACCAACAAGAACTCTTAAAACTGTTGCCACTAACAATAAATTATAATAATATATTCTACTTGCAACTCAAGTACCCAAGTAGTTGTTTATTTCACACGCTGTTCAGTCAAGTCGCTAATTGTACCTCAATTAGGTCAATAAGTACTATTGTAATGATCATTTATAATGAGTGGCGTCAGGCCGCGAAATAATAGCTCCAAGTAGGTTTATGTTTATGTTTATGATAGCTAGTTGGAAAATTATTTGTTTGTGTTTGAAAATGTTCATTATTGTAGGTTTGTATGTAATGGGCGATTTGTTTGAGCTCTAGCATAATCGCAAATAAGACATTTTCATAATGGTGTTTATTTGCGTGTCAGACTTATACTGACTAAAACCCACCCGTGTTCCTTCAGTTGCGTATGTCAGGGCCGCGGTAACTCTCTTTTAATATTTACCCGCGTCTTCATAGTCTTGACAATCAGATGTTTGCTTTAGGTATGTGAATAAGTTCAAGAATTGGTCCTGGATTAAAATTGGAACCCCATTGTTATTTTTTTGCGTGGAAGTGGATCTTATTTATTCGTATTCTTTCCTAGTTCCATGGCATGTAGGTATGTCATCTCCATTACAGGTGGTAGGCCTCAATGGCTTTTCAACATGATGAAAACAAAAGACGTAAATACTTATATTATATGTTTATTTTGTTAGATTCGGTCTATAAAACTTATTGTAGACAACATAGAGTTTACTATGGAACACATACAAACTCCTTGAAGGTATATTTCTAACAACTTTCAGTTTATCTACCAGACTATTGAATTTCATTTGTAGAAAGAAAAGTCGTAAATTAACTTGAAGCTTTTTGTACAACTCCAACGGTGTCAACACGCACCTGTTCATAATGACACCATGATACTTACTCCATAAGATATGCGCCCGCGCACACTTTTACATATAATTGTCTATTGTTTAATAATCACTTCTGACAATCAAACAACTGCATTGTCGTAGTATTTCTGGCGTTATTGAGTAATAGAGGGGCTCCTTAAAATTATGGCGATAGACATCGATAGTGTCGGAATGAGGAACTGTAGAGGATTGGGACTACACACACACACACACACATATGAAATGGTTGCAAAACTTGAAGACTTATAAGTAATTTGTCACACATAAGCACAGATCAATATATTGGTGCCGCTTGTAAATCTTTGTAATTAGCTTGCTGACTTTCTTTAACAGTTGGAGAAGCTTGCTTAAAATTAGAAACTTCAAATATTTGCTTATTCGTTCATTTGAATCTGTAATAGACTGCTACAGTTTGATAATTTAGTACTTTGTTTGTGTTTTATTACTTTTTATCAACATAACACCAAGATTTCGCAAGGAACTTAAAATTTAAAATATAGACCAGAGAGAAACGTGACGCTAAAATACTAGCTAAAACTTATTTGTAACTTAGATACCAGTCTATTAGTTTTGATTTGTGAAGTAATTACCGAGAACAATATTGGAGTACTAAATTGCCCTTTCATAAGCCGTAGGTAGTGAACAACAAAGGGTTTTGCAAGACTATATTAATCAATTGCTACTACTATGAGGGATCGCCTGCCCTCGCTGCGCAAGCTCAAGCGATGCGGGTATTAGCATACAATCGCCCCCAGAACGAGATTGATTCTCGTAACCCACTTGTGAATGATTAAAAACAATGTAATCGTCACTGGGTATAAGTAGCTCGTTCTTGAAATAATGAACTTAGTTCTGGCTATACATAATATATATAGTGATCAAAAGTTACCGACATAGCCCGAAGAATTGCGAAGCTTAAGTGGCAGTGGGCAGGACACATTCCTCGCAGAACGGATGGTCGATAAGGCCGAAAAGTTCTGGAGCGTAACCGCGTATCGGAAGACGCTGCGTTGGAAGGGCTCCCACTAGGTGAACCGATGTCCTGTTTAAGGTTGCTGGCTTCTGCTGGATGCGAGACGCACGGGACTGGTCAATGTGGCGACACTTAGGGAGGCCTATGATCAGTAGACGTCTTTCGGCTGACATAACTGTCGTTTCGAAATCCGACGAGTTTTTTTTACTTCTTGAAAATTTGTTTCACAATCCCTTGAACGAGCGCTACGTGATCATTCCTTCATTCCAGATACAAGATGGAAATAAAATCGTTACTGGACGTTCGGATTCCCCTCACAAATAACTTTGAAAGCTAATTTGCTACACAAAGCTCTTCGGCCATCAACAGCACTCATTCTTTCACACACAACACTGTTTACGACTTTCAGACTTCAAGAGCGTTCCACTTTGTACGAGATTTTATCGAGTTTCGAACTAACGCTGTGACGTCACTTGTATGTTCGCACGTCAATCGGTGCTAAAAAGTTTATCTTTGATTGACTTTGACTGTTTACTAAACATGTTGGCTTAGATTTTTCTTTGGAATTTAGTTTGTAGGTTGGTAGTTCATTCGGGATTACGAACTTTAACCTTTTTGTCTGACCACTTAATTATTTAACCTGATTTAACTACCGTTCGGTTATTGATCGTGAAACTAAGGCGCAGGCCACACAGAAATGGCGTCGGGCGCGGACATGGCACGGTCCATTCAAATTACATACAAAATGCATGGAAATAAAGCGCAATTTGATCAGGCGCGGGCGCCGAAACGGCGCGTCATAACCACGTCCTAGCAACGACATAACGTGTGTCCTAAATTGCGCTTTATTGCCATGCATTTTGTATGAAATTTGAATGGAATAGGAAGCCGCCCGAACCATGTCCGCGCCCGACGCTATTTCTATGTGGCCTGCGCCTAAGGTAACAAGTGGGCGTATCATGTTTTGAACTCTAAATCTATTTTGTGTCATTTATATACTTTAGCTTTTACTTCATTAAAATAAATAAAAGTCATTCGAAATGCTTCTATTATTTAGATGCTTATCTATTTCAAATTATAGGGTAACAATCGATAAAAGCAAAGTATTTGTTTGATTGCATGTCTGCCTTATCATGTCGATCGAGGCGCATTGCAGTGGTGACATATGGCGTAGTAGAACCTTTAAATAAAATAAATCATGCTGCATAAATGTACAAATTAAATTGACACTTATGTGTCGCACTTTCGTCTTTTGGTTTCGGTTGGTCTATATGGCAAGCAAAAGCAGATCCTAGTAGACCGATGCGAGCTCAATCTAGTGAAAAGGGTGATTTAGGGTAGTTAAGCACTACATCCGATCCAATGCCGTGACATTTCTTTTCATAAGTAGCCGTAGTACGTCTTGTAGCGAAGTTTACGTACTACATCCGAACTCTATCCGTCATAATTCAAAACATTTTGAACTCTGAACTCAAATCACGGATCGGATTTAGTGCGTAGCCGCGCTTAGTATAGTCCCAATCGACATCCAGTGTCAACGCGGTGCTCCAGTTTAAACCAGTTCTTGCTTTTCTGAGGACCTAAAAAGCGCCCCTGATGCAGTGGTTGTAGTGATCACCTACTGAACCCAACTTCATGAAATGTGCATTTTCCATCTCGCCTCGAAAAGTAGAAGGATTCGAGAGAAATTTCAATCGTTTGTCTTATCAGTGGTCTTCAATACAGCTCTTTCTTCGAAAAGAGTTTGGTACATTTTATTATGATACAAAGAACTGCAGCCACTGAAGGTAACGATGACGCTTTCTCTGACTTGCCAGTTATACAGGTACATAACACATATTCCTGTCAGCGCCCATCTCTCACAACACGATTTATTTGAGCCGCAATTATTGCTAATAAACAATCGTTTCTTGTAGCGATTACTCAGAAGCCCGAGTGCTTCTTAACGGCTTCTGAGACCTTGTAACTTAAATACTCTTCTCATCCATTATTTAACATTCATTCTTCGAGTTAGGTACTTGAATAACTGCAGCTATACAGTTTTTACCGTCCGCTATCTTGTTAATAGGTACCGACCTAATCAGTTTCAAGCTGAAAACCGTGCAAATATAGAGTTTCACAAAGAAGCGCGCGCGCATGCTCAAGTCACCGCGTGGGGCGCTATTTTGGCGCGCGCCACGTCGCCCGCAACGACTATTTTCAGTCCGTTCACTGATCCTTCGCAAGCTCACACAAAACAAACAAACAAACATCAATATTATTTTGATAACGTCGAGGAGGTGTGCGAAATATTCCCGTTTTATATTAAAAACATGATTTTGTTGTTTCAGGTAAGGGTCTTCCCGAAATTCAGCTGTAAACAACAGTGAGTACATTGTCGAGAAATTGCTTTCGGAGGGAAAATTAACTCTACCTACCTAATAGGGTTGGTGGTGACGTGGCGTGGGCGTGAGTGAGAGGCTTCCAGTCCACGTGACGCAGTGTTTGTCACGTGACGTAGAAACCCTCCAATCCACCTAGTTAATTATACACAGCCAGAGGGCTATGGAAATAGCTTTTATCTAAGGCTCTGCACGCGAGCACATGAAACGAAGCGGCGATGGTACATATATGTTATTGCAGCTCTACTGGTCGGGCAATTCATTTGTATCAAAGGTATTTTCTTATTTGATATAAAATAGAAAATGCGTAGGCTTTACCGACTCAAAGGACCAAAATGCGTAGGCTTTACCGACTCAAAGGACTAAAAAGTTTCCAGTCTTATAAGCACTGAACTTTTAGAACAAAAGTAAGTATCATATTGCTCAGAATAATATGGTTTTCAATGCCACAGACTTTACTGTTAATGGTACTATTATAGCTTAGTAGTTCTATGCTAGTATTATATTATCTGTGGTTATACGCATATCTGCTGAAAGTTACATCCTTTGCACATTTTTATTGTACCAATTGCCACTATTCGTACATTACCTTTATTTCTACGTGGCTTTTGCGTCATTTCATTAATAACATATAAAAAAGGAACGTGTGCTCCATATTTATTAAGGTCATGTTCATAATAAAATATTGAGTATGGGTAGGTATGACAAATATGGAGGTTCAAATAACAACGGTCTGGGTGACATTTTCCAAATGCCACAGGTTGAGTCGCAAATGTTCACTATCAAAGAAACAATCTAAATTTATATTGGCGATGAATTTAATGTTGTTGCATGACAATATAGGAAGTCTCGCGATATCATGATGGAAAGAATACTAACGTAAGACTCTTAAATAATAGATTAAGTACAGACAGCGTCATCATCTGGTTACCCCCCCCCCACCCTTTTCTAAGGTACTTCATTACGATGGGGATACCGAATTGATGCAGTTATCTCTATAGACTATACATATGTTATAACTATTTGCACCGATTTGTTGGTATTTGTACTTACAAAGTAAAAAAAGCGAGTCGGACTCGCGCACGAAGGGTTCCGTACCATTATCGCAAAAAACGGCAAAAAAAAACACGTTTTTTGTATGGGAACCCCACTCAAATATTTATTGTATTCTGTTTTTAGTATTTGTTGTTATATCGGCAACAGAAATACATCATCTGGGCAAATTTCAACTGTCTAGCTATCACGGTTCATGAGATACAGCCTGGTGACAGACAGACAGACGGAGTCTTAGTAATAGGATCCTCTTTTTACCCTTTGGGTACGGAATCCTAAAAATTAAGCATTCAATTAATTTTGGATTTTAGACCTATCATGAATAACTTACACTTTTGTTCATAACAGTACCAGTCTTACATAAAGAATAACACAAACAAAGAACATAATAATTTTAACTAAAAGTATACACTTAAATTCCATGAAAACAAAAGGACCAAAAAATATGCCTAAGTAAACTTCACGCGTAATGTTCCGCCATTTTGTGCTCCAAAACACAAACGGAGCCTCAAAATCAGCCTTGTCCTAGATACTGTCCTGAAATGTTAATCGCGTGTCAACAGTACCATCGGCATCCACTCAGCAAAGGTATTAGGTATAATTAGTAGCGCAAACAATGGCCGACTGACAGAAGATAACATCTGCGATGGAATCACTGGACAATGTGATATAGATAAGCCGTCCCTTCATGTTGAGCTTGCAGGTAATTAGGGCTTCTGGCCCGTTGCTAGGTTCTCAGGGCTAAAAAGAAATAAAATGTAGGAATCTGCTCGCAAGTTTAATTGCTGGGAGCAACTTAATTGGAGTGCGAAGTCCTTATTTTTTATCGTATCCTCTGTGTGGATTTCTTATCTTTCAACAGCCCTTTTTTCAGAGTTTACTGGTCTCATGCTATCCGTATAGTCATCATCGATTTAAAAGTTACGGTTACACTAGTCGAAAATTCTTCCATACAAACGTAGTCTAGCGATTACTCCACTGTTTGACGATGTACGTTCAAAATTAAAAATAATATCAACTTGTCTCATCATTATCTAGCCCTGTATGGAAACAAAATAGTAAAAAAATATATATATTTGAAAGTTATGAGCGTCGAAAGTTCCATATTTCGCGGAAATAAATACCATAAGAAGAAGGAAAATTGCAAAACGGCCTCCATACAGGGATAGATTAGTAATGCAACAAAGCAAATAATTTTATTTTGAAAATATCCATTTAGTCGTTTTTTTCACTCCCAAAGATCTGTTTATAAAATTTCGCGCGCTCGTTTTCGTCCTAAATCATCATCCATTTCGAAACAAATTTGCAAAAGTGCTAATTCGTACGTTAACTAGCTTCTTACTGTTCATCACAGCATCTATCTCTTTAACACGTGTTGTTGTGAGATAGCATGCATTTTAACCACGCGCACAAAATAGTTCGTGCCGTCGACTAGGGGAACCTTAAGCAGTGAAAACCTAACAGACCAAATAATAAGATCTTCATTCTATAAGTTTAGCTTCTCGCTATTCATATCTCTAAATATATTGTTTTTGCCTCTAGTCTGAAAATAACTTATTTTTCTTTTTAAAATAAACTGGTAATGCTTATAAAGTTTATTCAGATTGTCTTCAAAGGTGGAATAGAGTAATAATCTAAAAAAAACTGCCATTCAAAACACAGTTCCCACGAGGTAAATAAAAGATTCGCCAAGAACATCTAACCGTAAGATGCGTGCGCGCAGGTGTACACGCGACAATGCGCACCAATTGTACAGGAATCTTGTATTGTCGATCCTTTCGGGAGTCTGGTAACGGAATGCTGTCACGATCTGACGGAGGAGCTACGAATTTTTTCACTTGTGTCGAGTTCCAAATTATAGGTTCGCGAATATGTCAGGTGTTGATTTTGACGAGGATAAATAGTCGGCCTTACAGGTTTCTTTAATGAAAAGACTCCGTTTTGATAAAACTCAAAGCATTTATTTCAACTAAACATTTACAGGCATTTTAGAATTGTGAAGGAGTTGGTCAGTTACTCAAAATATTTTACTCACGTTCCAAAACACGGATCTCTTTGGAGAAGAACGTGTAAGAAACTCTTATTTTTGTTTTTTTTAATTAAAACTTTTACGACATGAAATCTTGGTAATGCTTCAGTTGTGAAGTGTTAAATTTTTCATAATGAAGCTAGCTAATTTAAAAAAGTGTGCAATATTCAGAGGGACTGGTAAGAAAAGGAACCCATAAAGAATCTTGTTTTAAAACCCCTTTGCCATTTATAGATCAGTGGAGAAAACGTGCAAGAGACTCCATGGACTCTTTAAAAACCAAGAAATGTTTTCATACTTAAAACTTTTAAATCTTTGTAGTGCTTCAGTTTCGAAAGGGTGAAAGTTTTCATAATGAAAGCTAATTTAGTAATGGGTGCAAAAACATCAAAGGGTTAGAAAGAAAGGGAAGCCGAAAGAAGTCATGTTGTATAACAAACCTTTTGCCATTTATAGCTTCTTTTTATTAACCATTCGTAGAAACATTTAGTTTTTTATTGCCTTTTGAAGGGGAACTGTTTCTGTGTCACTATTCTGGCTTTATAGTTCTAAGTTTACTCAAGGATTTGATGACAGACCGTTTTACTTTTCTTTTAGTGCGTAAATTATGTTGTAATGTTCTACTTTCAATTGGGTCGCATTTGCGTTATCATCATCATCTTCTTGTCCTTAGCCCACGTTACTTGAGGTTAGAGTTACACCAATCATTTTTATTTTCTTTCTTACCATTTCTCACACTATTCATCCATATTCTCTTCCTCTCCATCCATACTCATTTATATTCATCATCATTTTGGTCACATCCATTTCCTCGCAGTTATGTAAGTATTATTATTGCTAAATATAAAATTACTGTTATATTTGGACTTTAAATGTTCCCGTTACTTTGTAGCTTAGTTTATATCCGTCAAATTATCCGCTTTACATTGTTATTCTACAAAAAGTTTTAAAGATGCTTTCACATGTCACGAATGTATCGAGCAGCTGTCGTAATTTCACGGATTTTGTAGTGCCTCTTCTTGGGGTTCCTTCGGCAGAAAATATATTCATTTGTGTCCTTGCTATCTCTTTTTATGTAATGAGAAATAACTTGTTTATTGCCTTGGGACTAAACAAAGGATAATTTGCAGTTTGCTGAAAAATGTAACCTCGTGAATGTCAAGTTTTTTAATGATTTGTTTATTTATTTAATTTGATTTCAGAGCGTTCTCATTTCCATATTTTATTTTTGTCGATAAATATTTTTGTATAAATTGAATTTAACGAAGCTAAATTACCGAAAGAACCCACTTCCTCTACATAAAACTTTCTAGCTAGAAGAACATATAAAAATTCTCCGTGAAAATAATTGCCTATAAGGTCAGGCCTCTAATCGCTGCACCCTTTGCTTCGCTGCCTTCCTGCTAACAGCCTGGGGCCACAATAGCGTTTTTTTCATCTAACGGTACGCAAGTAGTACCCTGCATCCCTGACGCAGGTAGATGCGTCTGCGCACCCGCCCGTTTCTGGGGATTCAATTCTTTGATTTACCATTTCTTTGAACTTTCCTGAGCTTGGGCTATAATTATCGGCGATATAAGTAGATACTTTGTGCTGCAATGTGTTTTGTTGGATATAGTATGTTTGTTTGCTGCTATTGTGATCAGAATATGTAGGTATTTGTTTTTTTTTTTTGTAAATTCTGTCAGTATTTATTTCGATTCTGACAATTGACGATCAAAATATTATAGCCTGGTGATGTCATTTTAGTATAGCAGACACATAAATTATAGTATTCTGTAAATTGAAATGGCTTCTGCTTATTTTCATATAAGGTAAAATAAATATGCTTGAGTTTTCAATATTTACCATAGCATGACTCATTTAAACATTTACACAAATTAGTTAGATTCAATTGTTATAAGGCCTCGCTTGGCCGTAGGCGGAGCTTTGGAAGGACGCGTGGCACTAACAATAACAAATGTAACAAAAATCCTTTTCTCAACGCGCTAATGGCGTAGTAATTAGATGACAAACAAACGTAACGTTACATTGAGCGTTTGAATAGAACCTCGCGCCCTTGTCGCTTTGTTGACCGGCTGTGAAAGTAAAAGTACGGGTAATGAACGGCGCCACTTCTATGGCACCGCTGAAAACTATACAATACGAGACGATAAAAATAAGGAAATTATATACATTTCGTAAAATGTCTTCAACGGTACGGCATTTTGGTTTAACTGTAGGCGTAGGTAACGTTACGACTTTTTCGACTTACAACCGTTTTAGCTTTTTATTTATTTGGTTGACAAGTCGGTTTTACGGCTTGTGTACTGCTTCTGGTAAAAGTGAGAAGAGATATAAAAAAACATTGCAAAAAAAACTTCCAGTTAATTTTATAGTGCGGTTAGTTAACGAAACTAAAAGCTAGTCTTTTTTATTCCTAGCAACTTGTATCTTGTTTCCAATAAACACATTCACATCTTAAATAATGATTGGAAGCGACGTAGCTCTCCCCGATATCGTGTTACACCACCATAGTTTACCATCTCACGTAAACTAAAGTGCGCACACGCACATGACCGGCCCGACTCTCAGGACCATTTTTCTTGTGTTCACTTAGATTTTTCGATTCGATTAGGCAGTTTTGCATTCGACCACATCGTCAAATTACAACTTTTGTATTACATATTCTGCCTGCGAGGACATGGCACAAAGAATTGATAGCACGGAACAGAATATGCCAAATGAATCGTAGAATTTAAAAAAAAAACAATACTAAAATCACCGCTCAAGAGGCACAACTGAAAGCCCACAAACAAATGTTGAGCATATAGTCTAGTAACAAAAGAGTACCGCACGCTGTTACTCCACACCACGACGTTTGACAGCAACATAGCTTAAAGAACATGACAGTGCATCAGGCACGCGCACGGGAGCAAACCGGCTCGTCAGGCCATTCCTCGTGCGCAATGACCCATCAGCTTCCGAGGGACGACAGGGATACATGAGATGTTCTGTGTTGATAGAAAAAATATTTGGCTTAGATACCGTTCGGATCTTAGGACCAATTACTTTGAAAACACCGAGAAGCTTTAAGAAGCAGTTTCAGTCGAAACTGTTCGATATAGTAATATATTAACGAACTACTGGGTTTAAACAAGTTAAAAAGTACTAACATATAACATAATACACTAAGATTAGTGTTACCTATTGATTATGAGTTTGTACTGTCCCACTGTAGGGTAAAGACTAAAGACCTCCTTTCCGTCTTACCACTTTCCCCAGTCTTCTGAGATTTTGGGTAAGTCCTCACGAAGAGTCCAAACGCCAACTCATTCCGCCATCTCTTGATTGACTTAATATCGAAAATTATTCAAAACTTTGTACTAGAACTACCCGAATATAGGTTTTTGAATTATCCAAACATTGGTTTTCCTGAAAATCCGTACCTACAAACAGCATGACATACTTTTTCCTCAGTAACACAAGAGGATAACATCAGTAGTTTTTACGGAGGTACCATGAAATACTAGCATGTTCTTCATTACAGTCTGGCAATTAAAGAAAACACTACATATTAGTTACTTCCGGTTGGCTACGTGGATATAATTGAAGGAATCATTATTATAATTTCATGGACGCGTAAGCTGTGATATATCTCATCTTTTGCTTAGCATTTTCACGACTTTGTTGTCGATTTTCAATTCAGTTCAAGTTTCAGCATTATAATATGAATGTTATAGGCGATTTTTTGTACATTCTATTAAAATAATAATGAGAGGCACATATGGGGTACCTAACTATCTAGTAGCGTAGTATACAATCAATGGCAATTTGTTTGAGCCGTTTGGGTTGAAACATTAGGTCCATCGGGTCCGAGGAGTCCGCATCGAGTTTTTCGAGACATTAGCGCAAAGCTGGTCGACTCTTCACGTGACCAGAGGGCTGGCCTTTTCATCGGCCAGAGAATCAGCATTGCCATCCAACGTGGCAATGCTGATTCCAGCGTTCTGAGCACGTTACCCATTGACATCGATGTGGATGAATTTTTTGATGCACAATGAGGCCTTTTCCCTCTCCCCTTTATATATAGGCTTTTTTTTTGTATTTTTTTTTTTGTATAAATACACTTTTATATATGATAATTAATATACGAGTATTTGTTACATTATAGATAAAAGATGCTGTTCTCACCAACAGCGATAGCAATTTCTCTCATTTTGATTATCAACAAATTCTTTGCCTCGTTTACTTTGTCGAAGAACAAATCACAATTTTCAAACAAATGAAGGATTAGGGATTTCCTGCAAAATCTTTCGGCTTGTTATAAAAAGTCTGTTACGTAATTTGGTGTTTGAAGACTAACGGCGTTTTCGAATCTGATCTTCAAAAATTGGTAATTATTTTGTAGCTTCCTAAAGGTTAGAATGTCCTTAGAATACTGAGGCAACTCCTGTAACTGAGGGTAAAATCAGTGGTGGTGAAACTTCGAGCTAGGCAGGCAAGGAATATGTTTTTGTAAACCACAGGATAAATATGAGAGGAAAAGACCATGAGGCTATTGTCCTGTAATACATAAATACATAAATTAATAACATAAATATTATCCTGTAGATATGCAAAGCATTATTAAATTTACTTCCTTCATACAAATTACAAATGTGTTGACTCTTTCAAGTACCAAGTGTATAGCTGTTAATGTTAGTTAAATAAATATTAATGAATTTAAGAGACTGATTCAATTATATGGGTAAGCTCTGGTTTATTCGCGATTGAGTATTTTGTGATGCTGACACCAAATATTTATATAATTTGTAAAATCTTTAATAATAATAACGGAGTCAAGGATGAAGCAATTAAAAATATATTAACAAATTTTCTCAAATTCGTACGTCATTATCACAATTCTAGATACTGGGAAACAGCATTTTAGAACAATCATTAATTTAAATAATAAAATGTAGGCACTTACATTGTTTTCACAGTACTCTCAGGATATAAAACTGACAAAGAACATGATATATCATATTCGTATTATGCATAATGACGTTATTAAGCGAAGTTTAAAATTAATCTTAAAAACTTAGGTCACCGGTCTACTAAGTTGGTGTATAATAAATTATATTCAAAATGTTTTATGAAAATAACTTAATTTGGTCTCGGCTGAATCATAAATATGGCCTCCCCCGCAGATGGCTATATCGATAGATCCTGGGGGAATCATGCCATAATTACTTACCAAGGTCGGCCACTACGCCTGAACGATGTCCTGATACTTCGTGTATATATGGGAAAAGAGTGTCACCTAGATCTAATTTACATAAACATTCAAAATACTACATATCTCAAACAAGAACTGATGTAGGATACAAAAAAACGTTCATGATAAATACTTATAAAGCAAATCAATTACACAATTATAAGAAATTGTGATGTGTCAACTTGCCTAGACTTGAAGTCTTACTATACATAGCTATTAAGGTATAATAACCCTTCACGTAGGAATCTAGAATGACGTCGATAAAGTGACTAAGTTACATCTAAATCTCAGTTATACCACGTTTTTCATCATCACCTTCAGTGTCGTTGCATTAGATATAAAGGGAAGATCCTATGCGTAGTCTCGAACGTCATTTGTTTCCCATTTGTGTGTATGTTGTATAGTCTTCAGGTTTTGACTGGTCTGGTTGAGGAGTCATTGGGATCACCAATAGGTGCTGATGTCCTAATACTAATGCATATTTCAACTTAATTTTATATATTGAAATTATTTAGTAAATTATGAACGGCATGTGAGATCAGGGATTTCATGTTTCATATTGAGCATTTTTTGAAGTTATGCAATAGATATAAAATATGTAAGATACTAGTTTTTTCTAGACGCAGTGAAATTTTGTTATAACTTTTTACACGTTTATGACAAGAGCAATGCTTTGAGCTACTCTGTCGTTTTAAGGCCAAACACAACAATGTATTATGCTAATTCTAGTAGGCCATACCATCGCAGACAAAATTTCAAAAGGACCAAATTTTAAAGTCGCTAATTCGTTTAGACACGCGATTCAATGTTGCATTATTTTGCTAATATTTAATTTGACAAGCATTGAGGAAGATAATTTTTGTTAACACGACAGCTCCGTAATCCGTTCTTATGGAAATGTTTAAGGCCGCAGCTAATATAGACTAAAATAAACGGGGGAAAATCAAGGTGTTCAAATGGCCAAATTAAAATTTATCTATACTTACTATAATATTATAAAGACGTAAAGTTTGTGAGGTTGTAGGGGGTAATCTCTAAATCTACTGAAACGATTTAGATGAAATTTGGCATGGAGATAGTTTGAGACCCTGGGAAGGACATAGGATAGTTTTTATTCCCTTGGGATGATAAAACACTTTTTAACGCTGACGAAGCCTTGGACAGAAGCTAGTTCAAAATAAACATGAAAAAGAAGCAGGTTTTTAAAGGACAGCAGCACCTTAATGACGGTTTTTTTTCATTCTGGATAAAATTGTCTCAGCAAGCTGGTGGAGCCTCTAACACAGCTTACATTTATTTTTTGTAATCTATAGGCTCGCGTACATATATCTAAAAATATTCATATTAATGCACACAAAACATATACATTATAAGGTAGACTAGACAGCCTCTAGTCTGCATTATATCTAATGTCACAATGTGCATAGTAATGTCCTCATTCCTCATAAAATTTAATTTTTATAATGTTCATACCTGCCATTCATTTCTGATTTCTGGAAGTCGGTTATTTACAAATAGTACAGCTTGAGGAGCTAAAACTGCAACTAGTGGTAATTAATTGGTCAACAAGAACGTATTAGAAATATTGATGGGAAACAAAGTTCATTATTGGACCCTTGTGGGAGTCCTGACGTCATTGTCTATCGCCTGACCCATCAGACCCTCGAGGACATATCGGGGGACAATAGACTGATAATAAGTATGTCAGGGGTACTGTTTAGAAAGTTTTTCATTCCATTAACATCAAGGCCTATCGGGGAATAGGGGAAAAATTATACTCTGTAATTACGAAATAATAAGTAAACTGAATTGCTGAAGCTTTCATCAGTTAACAAAAAACAGAAATTATGAGATTGCCTTTGTGCTTTTTTTTGTCTTTCCGTCAGCAGCAGTATTTTGGTCCTTCCGTTCACTAAATTCTTCAACCGCATTGAACACGTTAAATCTTTGGTCGATCTAATCACACAATGAAGTAACATCATTAATTCCTAATACCAGTGTTTCCCCTCCGATAAAAATCTTGTATGCAAAATAAACGGGCGTTACAAAGCAGGTCGTGACATACGGGTGCAGAGAAAAGAATGGGATGAACACACTGCTGCAGATTTAGGTCAGCGATATGTTCCACACGTGTTTTACTTATACGCAGTTATTGAAAATTGTACTGCTTAGGAGTACTGAAGACAGAAGGAGCATTTTCTTTTCAACGAATTTGAGTCTTGCCAGCACACCTTTACATTTACATATTTTTTTAGATTCTTATCCTTAGAGGATTTATATTTTCAGATATACGAGTATTATTGGGATATGTCTGAATTACTCTTTGTATATCATTTTCTTCTATTAGCTAGCCAGTTAATCCTGAATGCATCATTCATAGACACTTTCAAATGACTGACACTGTAAGTGCAATAAGCTTCAGATTTTAAAATAGACAAAGCCATGTCGCTGTGGGACATTAACATGCCAATGCATTAATACAAATAGGATGCAGCTCAATAAATTGTCAGAGAATTCCTCCATGTTCGCTCCCTAACGTGTCTCAGCCAGGATTGCGTTTATAAATAGTCTATAAATACTAGTAATAATGTTACCGGTTGAGCATGAGATCGTAAGTGGAGTTGCGTGCTGATGGACACTTGTTTTGCGCACATTCGTTCAGCCGAGGATGTAAAGGAATGACTTAATGCCATGGCAGAAGTTGTTCTAGTTATACTCAGCTAGAAACGAATAGGCGCGAATTGTACCAATATATATTATTTTACCTCTAATAATCCATATTTTCCTTGTATCCTTAAATGTTTAAATAGCTTGTTTCCTTTCAAATAGCAGGCTGGTGGTATTTTAGTATTTATCATTAACTACAGCTTTACTGCCTTTTAGCGCTGATATTTTAAATGCAGACTACTCATGCTTTGAACAAGTCATCCATAAAGTTTGAAGACTTATGCATATTACTTCATCGATGAATAATAATGACATTTTAAGTAAGTTCTATATGTGGATTATATTATAAGGTCTTATTATGCCCGCACAAAAGTGAGTCAGAAGTCTGAGCTCACTCTGACATCAACAAATGGGCAGTGCACGAAAAGATTGCACTCCAACATCCTTGCACATTTCAAACATGCGTAGGCGATTCCTCTACAATTTATTGAATAATTACGTCACTGCTGTAGCCGAGGTCTATCCAGCACTCTGACAGCAGTCTAAGGGACAGACGTTCACGCAAGAAACACCTCTAGGCGTTCAATGAGTTACATGAAAGCGAGCACCGTTTTTGAATCGTGCGTAATTGTCGCGTGCAAAATCCGACAACGTGCCCGGAGGTGTCTTCCGCGTACAGATTTTCCGTTAAATTGAAACTGCATCAAATAAATGGTATGCAGCCGCTTGGACAAACATAACGCCGTAAAACAACGCAATTGCGGCGTGAGTCAGGCGAGCTTACGAAGTCAAACAACACCCCCGTAGCGGCCGTAGCGCGTCCCCGACAGCCGACAGCCGGCTCTACGGACTACGATACAATCACAGTATCGTAACGTCAGCTACAGCTACAGCCAGTGTAGTCCGCGACTCCACGCCGAGTGCACGCATCGTCCGCACACTCATCACTACGAGTGCGATGTGAATCGAACCTTTCGTGACTGTGCACCGATTTGATATTCAAATTGGACAATCGAAATAAGTTGTCAGGAGTGGATTGTATTGTAATGAGGAGGGCCGTATGACGACAGGCCGGGGTGGGACTCTTCTAAAATTTGGACATACAGTTTCTTAGATGAGTAATGGAGTTTATGCAGTGCGGCACTAAGTTTGATCAGTGAAGTGACTGAGCCAGTGATGAGGAGTTTTTCTGCGGGCTCCGCAGGCCAGCAAAATTAATTCTTACACGGAGCTCGGGGCGCGCGCGGTGCCGCCCCGGGGGGCGCGCCGCCGCCAATTCATTAAGGGTTGGAAGAAGACCATGGGGGTCATCTCGAAAACCTTTGGCGTTGTCTTCAGCCTGTAAGTAATCATAATTTGCATTAAGCATAACGAGTTCAGACTTCTAAAATTTAAGTTTTCTCCTATTAAGTAGATATCATTTTACTTGTACGGGAGGAGAAAGTGACGTTTGAAAATTCTGGTTATCACGACAATTTATCATAGGACGCAACTAGAGTAGATAAATAGTGGCAATAAAAGCCCCATAACTCGAGAGTGAAGCGGTTCGTCAGTGTATGCGCTTGCGCAAGTGTTCCTATTCGCACGTTCGTCGCATCATAAAGATGCGTGCGCATCCAGTTGCATGCGTAACAAACCGAACGTTTTTATTAATGTGTTCATTCATCTCAAAACTGTTGTTTTCCGTTGTCTCACGCAGTAGAAACCTCCAATAGGTTATGCAAAAATTACGCCACATATCTGTGCTGCCATCCGCTGTCGTGCCATTCATCATTGTTAATTGTAGACGACTATTCTCACAGATTAAGTCTGGACTTTCCCCTCAAGCCGCTGTTTTAATTAACGTTCCTTACATACAGACCTACAGGTAAATAAAATTAGCATACATTTATAACGTTCATACAAATAACTTGCAACTGCGTGCAGTCCAATCAATTTGAATGTAGTACTCGTAGTATTTTTTTACAATCTATTTAAGGTGCCCATTATATGTCCTTATTAGTCAACAGTTGATGAATTTTCCAACAGTCATTATCATTGTCAATATCGATTGGAGGCATGTAATCGCCCCTTAATGTCCTCTGCTAGCCTTGGTGAAGGCTTTTCGAAGGATTGAAAAAATAGAGTCGATTGCAACAAACTTATTAAGTTTGCATTACATGGCGTTGGAAGCATTACAGTCACGAAATCTAAGATGACCCTTATGTATAATTTGGGCAATTTAGTCATCATAAATTTTGATGAATTACACCGCGAATGAGATTATCACGCATGGTTTTTTGAAGATTATGTGTTATGTATCTTCTTTACGTAATAATTGCATTGTTCCAAGTGAAACCGTTCTGAAGCTTATTTAGGAGAAGCTAGTCGTAAAGAAAGTAAGTCAGTAATGAACTAACGGCTCGGAGTATGGATTATGAACCATCTTATGATGAGTAGGACGAAATAGTCACTTAAAAGAAAGGACATGTTATAACTGCAGTCATATTTAAATCTTCAATCAATCATCCTCCGTCATAAAAAAAACATTTGTAAAAAAAAACTTCCCAAAAATAATGCAGTTCCAAAAGGACCAAATCGAAATACATAAGGACCAAACTAAACAATGTAGGTAACTGTTTGTATGATAAAATACGTCTCTCCCTTTGAACCCATGGATAATAATACAGAGGTCGTCCGCGTTTCCGGACGACCTATTTTCTCGCATAAACAAGGGAGTCCACAAAGCCCATTTTACAATTTATATCACGGAACAGTGACTGGACACAGACATCGATCATAGTACCTCGTTACAACTCACGATTCCGATCGCCGACTTGCGAATAAGTGGTGCACCGTGTAATTTCGCGGGATAGCCAATTATTATGACGTCACAAGGCATTGGCCAACACCGGTGCCCGGCTGCTGCTATCGGACCCTATCTAAAATTAATAGGGCAAAGTTCCGTAAATGTGGCAACGTCCGCCCGTAATATTGGACGACCTTTATGTTTAAGATTGATCTTTATTAATTTTCTTAGCTAATTATTATCTGCTAATATTTTAAAACACCAGCCTAGCAGTCGAGGGGAACGAAAAGCTTGACGAAGCTCAAGGAATGGTAATAGTCGTAACAATGCGCGTCTAAATGTAAACTCGATAGGTTTCGCTTTATTTGGCTCGGCCGGAAATCAACACGCCTTGTTTCCGGCGCATCAATTTTAGTAACTTTATGAAGCTCAGTCTCTTCCATCCTAAACAGTGTCCATATTCAAATAATATATCCTAATGAATCTTCAATTTCCAAAAATCTATTAAATATTGGGTTATTGCCGTTACTTTGATCTTAACTATCGCACCGTAATTCCTATGACACACAGCTTCCTCCTCTCTCAATTCCTCCAGAAATATATATCCTGTTCTAAACTTAATGATCGTGAGAATACTTAATTTGGAGTTATCGTCTATGTCCTTTTTATAGCGTCAAATATAAGATAAATAAAACTGAGTAATGATCATTGATCGCTTTGCAGACAGCTGAATAGAGATAATGGAGGTAATAGCCGGTTTTCAAATTCAACGACAATAATGGAAGCGAAAATTACCGTAAATTAAATGCAGCTTTGGATACTTCATAAATCACGGGCTAATGTCTAAGTAAGGTTATTAGAAGCAAAGGAATAGTTAACGCACAAATGGTTGGTATCAGCACTATCAGCTTTATTGTTTGAAATTGCAAACACGATTTAATAATTTACTCCCTGTGGATACAATATAGCGCTTATATCCTCAGCTGTTTTATTATATTCTAACACTGTTGCAAACGGAAATATTAAAGCTATAAGAACTTCCGAAAACGAAGGGTTGGGAAGATCTGTCCCGGAATGGTAATCTTTATCCCAAACATTCTCAAACGTATCTTCAACCAGTGCCGATGCTTCGCAATAAATATCCTCGGCAAACACAACAAAGATGTTTGCAATTTAATCTGGTCCTTTGTCAAAGTGCCCTAGAAGGTGCACAATTGTGTGCTACTCTTTGTGCTCCCAACAATTCGGTAACAGCGGTGAAAATCAAAGAAACGCTCTTAAATTTTCAATAGGGCACTTGTTGGCAGCGGATAACAGTTTTTAATACAGATCTATCCCAACCTTTTTATTTTCGCTAGTTCAAGTGTTTTTTAATTTTGAAACGTGAAAAGAGACAGGAAGCATCACCAATTTAATTTAGCGCAAGTGCTTTTAAATATTGTGTGAAGATTTAAAGCCAAATGCGAGAATCATTACGTCAAGAAGGGCTAAAAATGTAAAAATTTCGTATAACTGAGATCTACCAAACTGTGCCATAGACTCGAATTTAGAAAATGCTTTTGTGTGATATTCACGTGTGATAACATTTACTATCTAGATCAATAATTCTACATTGACGTCAGCAGGTATTTCAATAACCTTTGCTCCGTACTATTTCACTATTATTTATTCTGTGCTATTTTCATCATTCTGTTCATTACTTATTCATATTTTCAAGCATTGTCCTCCATTTTCTTTTGTTGCTCCAATTTTGTTATCTGTATTATTACATTTGATGAATGGGTTCAATTCTTTGGAAACGTCATAGTTGTTATTTTTTGGATAATAATCAAGTATTATTTCTATTTCAGTAATCAGAGTATCGATTTAGTCGAGATTTTTTTTTCAAAGTTTCAAACAGTTTTCACCAAAGGTCTTTCAGGCGTGGCATTTAATTTTCCTTTATCATCAAAAGGGATTACAAGCAAACACCTCACAATGTACGAAATCGATAAGAAATATCAAGTATTTCGTAAAATAAACAAATCGTAAAATAATAACCCGTGCGCCGTTATCGATGCCTAAAACAAACGTAGTTAATGGTGAGTTATCGTCGTTCATCGCTTTTAAATTAACAATAGGACACAAGTTTTACGAGACGTCGTAAATTGTGGGCCTTTTTACGTGTCGGTACTATACTTTATACGGTGTTGGCGTGCTCCTATATCGTTTGTTGCGGGGTACCAATCAAATCCTCGTAAAGCGTAATGGTTTCGGTCGTAATCCACTCGATATGGGAACTATCATTCTCTTAGATGGACCCGATGCGATACAGATAAACAAATTCATCTCCACCCATTAGCTCCGCGAATTTAGACTTTATTTCTTCCTATAAACTATGGTTACTAGGTCCATATTCTTTTGGCGTTTCAAGAATTTTGGCCGCGTTAGCGTCGGAACTCGCGTTTGGGCAAACACCGTGATATAGATTATAACGTGTGTGGAGAATCTTCGTTTCTTATGCCCATTGTTTTTATAACACTATTTTCATATTATTTTCGGTTCATCTTCTAATGTGGTCCGTGAATAAAAATTGTAATATGCGTGTAGTATTTGATAAGAGCTTGTAAACGGTAACGGAGTTCCAATTTTTTTAGGATACTCGTAGAGCCGAGACCGAGACTGGTAAGAAAATACTGGCAGTAATTCAATATAGCCCTTTACTTTTAATTCAACGACAAATATTTTTATTTAGTCAATACTAGCATGTCCCATTTATACACATAAAAAAGTGAATCGTCTACTGTTACCAAGGCGTTTTTTTCCTGCGCAAACGCAAAGTCCGTGACAATAGGGCTTAGTTGGACACTAGGGGCAGTCGGCTGGAATGGCATTGTAGGACGAGTCTAACTGGTGTGGCCACTCGCATGACCAAGGACTGGATTGTTGACAGCCCGCAATAGACTTGTCATATCAGTTTTTCAACGTTTTCGTAACACCTTGAACTTCATTTAAAAAGGAGATGAGGTTAAGGAAAGAGGAATAGTTGGTTGTTGAAAAAATACTGTGGTTACAAATAAATAAGTCACAGTCTGAATCATTTAAACTGACTAAGCTTTATCATAACAAGTTTTTCGCAAAACTATTTGCTTTTCATTTTTCCCCTATCACTACTATCTACTGTCAAACAACAAATATTAACAATCCGATTACTGTGTTGTGTACTCAAGCTTACATTAGAAAATAAAGAAACAAAGCAAAGGCATCGCTTCAGTCGATGCGCAGGAGTGTTCCCACCTAGGGTTGCCACGCATCCGTGTAATTTCGGACATCGTTAGACTCTTTCGATCCATTTCCGCCCGGTCCGGATTTTCATACAAACACTTTATTTTTTTCACTAAGAATGGCATTATTAAGACTGATTCATTCCATTAAGTTGTTATATTAGAAGTTAGGAACATAGTACAACATTGTAATGCACGTGATAAAGGATAAATAAGCCTAGATTTTCGTACAATGTTTGTCATTTAAAAACCAAGACATGAAACCCTAATTAAATTTAGGTGTCCGACTAAACTGGCTGGTTATAGTCTGTTCGACAACCCTATTCCCGCAAATCGGTCATTGTCCTTGCGTTTCCTGTCATTAAACATTACTCATTGCACGAGTTACCCACATTTCGTTTATAGATCGTTCCCTTTGGCTTTTTATGTCAACAGTTGTAAACATAACATACTGAACTTGTGTAATGTAACTTAGAAATAGGGCCCTATAAATTGCTTGACGTCTTACGTCTCTGGCCTTAACTAAATAACGAATTTAACACTTGGTCCTTCGAGCCGGATTTACGTTTTTTGTGCAATTTATACAGTAAATTCACGTACCGTAAAAACTGTACTAACATATACATATGTATGTAAAGTGGTCTAGTTTCGCAGTTATTTTTCTCATAATTGTTTCTTTTTTGCGAAAGTCATGATACAGAAAGTAAAACTTTGCGAAAGTGAAACAAAATAGTGGTGTGTCTAAATTATCAGATTAGCAGTTTACTTTAATTGAATGTAATTGATTCACCTCCATTTTATTGTCATTCTAAATTTTAAAGTCTAAGGCAAGACGTCAAGCCGTCCTGATCATGGCCCTTAAGACGACGACTAACGCCAACGACCTTGAGGGAATAAAACGCGCCCTCGTTTCTCACCCGCGCTACCCGAAATTTAGTAGTTTTTTGTACTTTTCTTATTATTCGATGACTTTTAAAAAAAAAGCTTCAGATCAAAATGTAGATAATTAAATGGTCTTTGATATGGTGTCGATTTCATTAAAATACGCCCAGCGGTTTTGTTGTGATTGTCGTGTTTTTGACCGTTTTAGACATAACTTTACAAATTAATTACTCTATGTTATACGAATAAAACTCAAAATTTGCTCAGATGAAATTATTAAGAAAATGGTCTAATATATAACATATATTTTTTCCAATAAATCAGCTGCTCAAGGGAATCGGCGCCTTAAGGCGCCGATTCCCTTGAGCAGCTGATTTTAAAATGAGAATCACGTCTAAAAGGCTAGTCGTAATTTATAAAATATTCGTATAACATAGAGTAATTAATTTGTAAAGTTATGTCTAATTTATTTATTTTAATGAAATTGACACCATATCAAAGACAATTTAATTATCTACATTTTGATCTGAAGCTTTTTTTTTTAAAGTCAAAGAATAATAAGGAAATTACAAAAAACTACTAAATTTTGGGTCGCGCGGGTGTGAAACGAGTGCGCGTTTTGTTCCCTCAAGGTCGTTGGCGTTAGTCGTCGTCTTAAGGTTTTTTTTTCTAATTAAAAATACACAGTCATAGTCTATTCTTTGGATATCTAGCGAAAGGGCAATAACCGCTATTGCCATGCTAAAACGAAACAACTATAGTTGACATTGATTTTACCAGACTGCCCCATAAGGAGGGTTATGTTTTAAATGCATGTGTTCAATTTAGAGTACCTTAAATATCATTATTTCCAACTCTTTAATAATCGAGCGGTGCTCATAGCGATTGGGAGGTCAGAGTTTAACAAAGTCCCGTGTCAGCCATTGTTTCGCCTCCCCAACGCCATTGTGTCGACTTCCGGCGATGCTCGTATAAAAACGTCCATTAATTAAGAAATTAAAGGGTGGACACCTTATCAAGTGGACATGTTGTGTATACGTTAACATATGTAATGTAACGTAAATATGTTTCTTGCTTTAATTAAAGCGGTATCAGTGTTGAATTATCGTAGGCAGAAAATTATCGTAGCAGTTCTTTGATATTGTTGTTTAATCAAATATTTATAACATATAATTTAAAAAATAATATTATAAGGAATTATATAGTGCCCGGCATATAACTTGGCAAGGTTTTGGCGTAGTGGGGGTAAGTTCGCGCATAGTGCGCGAACTTTCCAACCACCATATAGAGCGAACGGAACGTGGACGCGATGCGATTGGTCCGTCGATCTTTGTGTCAACTGACTAACTAACCAATCGCACACTCGGAACGGTGCTAACCGTTACCCGCGTCCCGCTTGGTAACCAACGAGATCTAGAAAACGACTTGTGCGCCTCTAACAACTCTTGCCAACTTACGTGCCGACAGTATAGAAGTTTCTATCTTGCCACTTGAGTTTAAACCGTCCTATCATTTGTGGTCAATTGTATACTTACTAATAAAGTTTAGTAATCTGTGGTAAAGATTCCGTTTCCTCTCACAAATTCCTAGAAATATCTATGACTTAACGGACTACGTTTAAAATCTTAGTCCTGGGGTAATTGTGAATAGGAGTTTACTATTAGTTAACCTATCGCACAAGTACGCAATTAATTCGTAATTATTGTAATGATCAATAAATAAAGCAAACTTTAATCTATGTACAATAGGACTATAGCTTTCTAAAAATAAACATTCCGTACCGAAAACCACAAAAAATATACTAACCGGTAATAAAATAAGGATAATAATCATGCGAAAAGGGGTGCTTATACAATCATTGCATAAATAGTCTGTCCATACGTGTGTTGCCATAGCAGTAACGGAAGTCCTTCGTAATATCCTAATTGACGTGACGTAGTAGCGCCCAGACTTACATACTCTTGCAATTTTCAGATTCATGATAATTAATCTTCAATGCAATGAAAACCGTTTTTCTGTTGCAGCATGGTTCAGTTTTGGTATTGTCAAGAATTCTGATAACTGAATGTTTATTTATCAATTACCTGGGATTTGAGTGCCTACCGGAAATCTTGTTTAGGACCGATTCAATGGAATCGTTTGGAGTTGGTTAATAGTTCGTCTTCGTCATAAAAAGATAGTTAAGTATACAATTTAAATTTATTACGAGTCTTGTATGTTTAAATTGTAATGTGACATAAATCAATCTCGGTTTTGTAATCGGCTATTAGCGAGCTTTGAAGCCCACTAATCGATTTTTCGTGAAGCCGTAGCACGCCTCCGTTCCGAAAAAAACTAAAACTCGAACATTAATGTTTTAATATTCTCCATAAAAGACTTAATTTAACGCAAATTTAATTTTTATGCAGCACCCCTATTATCACATAACGCTTTAATCTCAAGGGATTTTTCAATTTATAAGATTTCTTGGAAACTTAATTTGTAGGTGAGACGGGATCGCTATGATTTATGAATGCAATAAAAAATGTTTAGTTACCTGCATAATATAAGGTGTCAGTATAAAATGTGCATATTCTCCTCTCAAAAACCCTAATTTATACGCAACGAGAGATAAATTGAATTTCAGGTCCTCTGATCCGCAGAGAGGCACAAGTTCTAAGTTACAATTTTATACATTATTTTGTCAGTTGTCCACATTTATATTATAGGTAATGTATTTATTCTCAGTAAATGGATTTATTCTCATAAAAGCCTATCATAATATTGTTATTATCATGGCAAACCGCAGACCTGAACAGCATCGTTCTTTCCTCCCGACCATTGTCATACGGAAAATATTGGGATTTATGGACAAATGTTAGCAAAATAATAGCAAATACCATATTCAATGTCTGCAAAATGTACCTATTCCATTTAATTAGCGGTTTGTCGCCGGTAATATTAGGTCATCACGCTTCAATAATAACATTTATCGTGATCCATGTACTGAGGGCCAAATCACCAGTTTTTGACACAAAAAAATCATAAAGCGTCAAAAAACAAAAGACAGCTTTTGTTGTTTGACGCTGCATTCATCATAGGAAGTAATTTTGCAAAATTATTAGACACGTATCTGCTTCTAATTCCAGTAAGGTCGCACCAATGTCGAGCATTTCATAATTCCGTTTTGCCTCAACATTTAAACAAGCCGCCTCTTGTTACGGAGCAATTCGATTCGGATCTACGTGTCAATATTAGATTTTACTCTCGGAAGTAATTTCATATATTATTTCGATTTCCACTCTAATGTCAATAGAACTGAAGACTTCTATTCTATACAAAGTCCAAGCTTTTCAGATTTAATTTGTTGCATTACAATGGGCATTTAAAGTTGTTAGCGTACACGTAGATAGTTTACGATTTAGATAATGACAAGCCGCAAGTATTATTATGACAGGAATTAAAAAGATGCTATTCAAAGTCGTTTGCCTACCGTATGGCAATTATGCATTAGTAACGGGTACAATACAACAGAGGATTCCCTCCAGCAATTACTCTTTTCTTGACGGTTCAGGTAAATGACATGAAGTTAGTGAGCGACCAGGGGCCAGTGAGGCCAGCCATCAGCTTTCCTTTCCCCCAGCGAGGCATTCTAACGCGCTGCCATCGAGCCCCGCGGCGAGGAGAGCTCATCATGGGTGATTATCTTTAGGGGACCTTAATTACAAGATCCGTGCCTAATGTGAAGCTTTGTATAATATTTTCGAAATGCCAGTTAACGTCAAAGTAACAATCTTTTTATTGTTAAAGAAAAATAAATAAGGACAGTTTCAAGTCTTGAAGCAACTTGCAGCACATGTTGCGACATGTGCTTCGCAAACTTTGAGTTTTATTGTTGCAGACAACAGTCAATATGTTATTTTTAAACATCAGGAGGCAAACGCATTGTTTCCAAACGACTTGGAAGCGTTCTTTGGAATCATCAACGGCAGCTGTTCGGCGATGAGTTACGGCCGAGAGCCTGCGCGGGCGCATGTTGCGGTGAAAGTTGCGTTTACTACACACGTGCGCGCAGCCTGACTGTTTACTACTAAACTAAACCACCCAAGTCTCGTAGCACATAGAAACGCGTAAGGTCCTATAAGCTGTCTCTGTCTCATCATAACTCCAACTCCGACGAGGTTTATCCACCATCGTCTGGACACGGTCACTGTTAATTAAATAACTACTACAGACACGAGATAGGGATCTCGCAGCGTCATCTCTGATTGAGCCCTGACACAGAATGGAGACGTCAGGCACGGGTAGCATCCGCGTTATCTGCCGAGCCATCACAGTGTGTACAATGAGTGGCCGGCGGTCGAGACACGACACTCCTCGCACACCTGTCGGCCGGGACGTGACCGGCGCGCGCGCAGCCCCGGGCGCGTGCCCCTCCTCCGGGCTCCGGGGGAATGCCTCCGATACTCATTAACTTTCGGGGATTGCTGGCATTCGATGATATATGTCGACGGTGCCGGATGCTTGTGTAATGACTGCCTGAATGCCCCATCATGCTAACACGAACACACGAACCTTTAAAAGCAGTCTTGTACCTGGTACCTTTTGTTTTCGCTCTCGCATTGCGTTCCGGAACAATTTTCTCACCGATCTTATAACAAACTGTACTACACGTACACACTTCTAATAGATAATATTATGTGTATCGTTGCGGGTAATTTTAGGTCATTCCCATCGAAGCGGGCGCCGCGGCCGGGCGGGAGACGGCCTTGTGTGGCGCGAGCCGCGATCTGGTGCAACAAGCGCAACTGGCTCAGTTTTCTCAATTACCTCCCCGCCATTGTCGCGCGACTCCATCTTACAAACAATGCTGCAGCCGATCAATAGACAATATTACGCACGTGTCTGACATAAAGTGCTTCTCGCACGTCCGCTTTAATAGATCTACCAAACATTATCCGAAGGTTCCGCTGTAAAAGGGCTCGATAGGTTCATATGGCCGACCCGTACGTGATTCTAATCGACCTACGTTTCGGCGAACTCATTGTTTCAACATCGAATTACGTCGAAAATTCTCCAGTTTTGTTTAGTCTACCCATTTTGTTTGGCGTCCGGCCTAACAATAAAAAATATCGATTTCAATTCTAAGCACACAGAGCTATATCTAATGATCTAGGGAGCGCTGGCGCTGGGAGGTGTGCGTGCGCACGCGGCGTGTCTTCACGTATAATTCCGGACCCAATGCCCAAATGAAATTATTATACTAATTACCGAATCTCGATCACGAGCAGGGGGCGTTGCGGTTCTAAATCTCCCGCTCTCCTAAATCGATTACGGGTATTACGGGCCTAGAGCCCGGCGTTTTGTCTCTGTCTTATGTGGGCCGGCCTTGCTCTCGTCTTTTTGGTCATAATCTATCACGGTTCATTGCTCCTAGTGGCCACTTGGCCATACTGGCCGGCCATGGTGGCCGGCCAGTCGCCGGTGCGAGAGTACCGACGGAGAGATGTTCTCGAGATGCTCTTATCTCGTTTGTTTAATGAAGTTTTTAATAATGGCGGGTGTTGTAAATTGTTTTAGAAGACAGTCGTGTCCCAAGCCTCCCACATTAGCGTCAGGTGCTGGCCGGCCGCGTTATGGACGAGCGTCAGTCAGTTTCACACCGCTCGTCTGTATTATTATACTTTTAATAGTCTACGCTCTGGTAAATAACGAAGGAGTCTCACTTTCTCATGTTGGGCCTACTTTTAATTGATATTACGTGATTGGGCAAGACAGAGTCGGCGAATATGGACTTATAGCCGTTTACTTAGTAGAGGGACGCAATTATCAGTAACTACAGTGTTTGCTGTTTTATCTTTTTGCATGTAACAAGGTTGAAAATTAACTCATCAAATTGTTATGTTCGACCTTTGAAAAGATTTCATGTGCGATAACCTGGCTGTATGTATTTATCATTACGATGACACATAGAATTGTGTGACTATGCTTGGTCAACATTGTACCTATTAAGTTTTCTTTCAACCATTTTGAATTTTAATGTAGCCTCCATAATAAAAATCACATTAACAATTTAGTAAGGATCTATAAAAATTGTTATGCCGCTACAGTACAATGCAATTACAGAACCTTGAACGCGACCTACATTGGGGTTTAGAAATACAAGTATAAATCTACTTAGTATAATTTATTTCCTTATGTGTTAATAAAGGAAATTATTTGAGGTTAATAATACACAGTTTGCAAACAAAAACATAATTTAAATTGTTGATAATATAATTTTTCATTATTTATCTCGCTGTTTGATCTAAGCTAAGTTTCATTGTTGCACAAAATTGTTGTAAATGAATGTTAAACTTTTTAATTTCGACTATAACTTACGTACAAAATTATGATTATGACGTCCGTATCTTGACTAAGTTGGTTAGCAGAGTTGTTTATGGACACAACATTGACGGAGATATCATATCATAGATTATATTTGGGTTTATGTACTGTACTCTTCGCGTAGCTACTAAAATCAATAGATTAAAATATTCACTCTGTAGTTTAAGCCTCCTGAATAATTCGCGGTAACGCACACCGCTTCAGTCCTTTGCCTGAAAGGGCAGCTGCGGCGAGCCACACTGCCAGACGTCCGCTTACTATGTGGTGGTATAATGTAAGCCCGTGGTTCGGTCTACAAACATGTTTAAAATAGTAGATACATTTTGAAATATATAACTGAAGCGGGAAAGCTAACATACTTGGGCATCTTTGGTTAAGGATTCCTGTAGAATCTTTTACAGTTTCGCGTTATGCTAAAATTCATTTAACCTGTTCCCATGTCCACCAATTATAATCCCAGTCTCTTTTCCTATTTCGGGTCAATCTCTCATCATTTTCACCTTTCACACCTCTTGTCTAACCAAATCTTTTCTATCTTCCACAGCCTGTTCGAGCAGGAGATCATGAGCTACGTGCCCGCGGGTGGGTGTTCCATAGCGGCGGCGTCCGCTGGCGCATCGCCCTCGCCGGCAGCGTCCCCGGCGGCCGCGCGAAGCACCCGTGCGCCTGCCCCCCAGCGCCGGGACTTCGAAGCCAAGCTCCGTGCCTTCTACAGGAAGCTAGAGAGCAAAGGATACGGACAAGGACCTGGCAAATTAAAGTAAGTACACTCTTAGGAAACTTTCACAGAATTAACTGAAACTTGCCTAGAAGGACGCTATGTGCGCAATACTCAGAACCGGCGAGCGTGTATGACTAGATGTATGACCGTTTACACAAAAGGAGTATGTAAAGATCGTTATAGCAGGTGGCGTTCTGTAGTTTCAGCGAACCCCTAAGGGAAAAAGGCGTGCATTTATGTATGTAATGTATGTATGTATGCGTGGTGTATTACGGCCCATTCCCTCTCACAGAGAGGAGGCCTGTGTCCCAGCAGTGGGAAATTGAAGGGGCTGATGATGATGATGATGAATGTATGTACGTCATTGAACATTTCAGTCAGTCAGTAATAAAAATGAAGAAAATATCGGCAAGAAAAGCTTACGTTTACGAATTCTTCCAGATCAAAGCTTAAGCTTAAAAACAGTTACGAGTAACAGCTTTTAAATCTCCGTGATTTTGGAATATACTGAAATGGGCGCAGATTAGAACGATTCAATCATTTGAGCATTACCAAGATGTCCTTTGTCGTGTATGATGACAATTAAAATGTTCATGTCAAAACATATAACTTGACGTCATACCCTACATTTCACACTTTCAATTTAAATTTAATGCCAACCCTACCTACTTTCAGATTACACATTCGTCGCGAACATCTTCTAGAAGACGCCTTCAGAAGAATCATGTCGTGCGGCAAGAAGGAGCTTCAGAAGGGCAAGCTCTGCGTGCTATGGGACGGAGAAGAAGGCTTGGACTACGGCGGACCAAGCAGAGAGTTCTTCTTCCTTCTGTCGAGGGAACTCTTCAACCCTTACTACGGACTCTTCGAGTATTCAGCGAACGATACTTACACGGTCCACGTGTCACCCATGTCTGCTTTTGTGGACAACCATCATGAATGGTAAGTTAGGTTCGATTTTTGCGTGTTGGATGAAAGAGTCGAACTGTTTGGTAGTGAATGCTGAAGCACAGGATATAGGCAGCTAGAGAAATGCCGTGTGCTTATAGACAAAACCTTAACCGACCAAAGGGGATCCTTAAGGATTTCCTATAGATTAAAGTCTTAGACCTCAAAGGTTCACCTCCTTCTGCGAAACAGTAAAGCTCGCGAAGGAGGAGAACGCGTCAGGGAGACGCAACGGAGACGCCCTCACGCCCCTAGCCACCGCAGGAGACGCTCTAGGCGTCGGGAGTCGCAAGCCGAATCCCGCAGCCGTATTGCGTAAGTGCAATACGGCTGCCGGTCACAGGAGGCGCGGGCTTGCGAGTAGGGCCCGAGTCGACAGCGCGTAGTGTTTCACGCGCGCCTCAAAGAGATCGTCAGCAAAAACTGACGGGGTCCGCTAGGGCCGATGCCTGTCTGGGTCGCGTATAAATTTGAAAGAGAGTTACAAGCAACTGTAGGAACACGGGTGGGTTTTAGTCAGTAAAAGTCTGCCACGCCCTTCCGCTTCACCCAGAGCAGGGAGAAGTCATTGGATGACAGCCCACCCAAAAAATAAATAAAAAATAGACCTCAAAGGTTAGCCTAATATGTCTAATTATAGACCTCTCAGGAACAGAACCATTGCCTGTAATCATAAGCGTAATGGTTTATGGTATCACAAACTCTTGGGATATTCCACCTTTGTCTCTACGCCATCCTTCAGATTACCACTTACTAATAACTTTTTGCCTGACAAATCTTCACAAACGAAGCATTTAAAAGTTCATAATTTTTAATTAGTATCATTATTTATCTTTTCTCATACAGTTGGCCATTATAACTGATAGCTAAAGAATTATTCCATGCCATACTTTTGTTTTTAATTTTTCCAGACAATTGCAGAAAATTGCAAATGAGCACGATAATCTTCTACCACTATTTTAATCTGGGAACTAGAGAAACAAACGATTCCGAAATGAATCTTGTTGAGATGAAAAACTCTAGCATTTTAATAGCGAGATTTTATTTTCTTGTTTGTTTAAATTTTAATATTATACCGACATTGAACTTACCTATACCTATTCTCCTAGCTTTTAAATCTATTGGTGTGCACAGTTTGTTCTCAAACTAGCTTTTCCCCACGGCTTCGCTGATAAAAAGAAGCCTATGGTACTCTGCAATACTATAGCTTTTAACCCCCGACGGAAAAACAGGGGTGTTATTTTTTATTTTATTTTTATTTTATTAATCTTAGGAAAACTTACAGCTAATACAATAGATGTGCAGAAACAACATGCAAAAAACGGCCAATTAAAAGTTTTCACACATATAAAAATTTGCATAATATAAATATATAAGTTGATGTGTGTACCTGTGTGTTTGTGTATCTGTCTGTGGCATCATAGCTCCTAATCGGATGCACCGATTTTAATTTCGTTTTTATATGCAAGATAAACAATGCCAATAGTATACCTACAATCAATGAATGTTGAAATGCGTGCTTCCTGGTGTTAACTTCAAATGATAGGTATTATTATCTTATTAAAGCCAATCATACATAACATTTATATGTTTGCAATACATCATTAGGATATACAAGTAATTGCCGTTGCATTGACAAGTGATTTGTTGTTAGACACAATAAGTATGACTGCTCAAGAACGAAGTCACTAGGTTAATAACACCCTTCATCAGAAGCACGAAACGACACTAATCTTACCAAAGAGCATCGTGTTATCCAGTTACTAGGCTATGGAGCTCAGATGAGCAGTCTCTCCGTCTAAAGTAGGTACCGGTATTCAGCTGTGTCCAGTTAGACTGGAAGCTGAGCCTAACATGGAGCAAAGGCTAGGCAGGTCTGTTGACTAGACTATAATTTTTTTTTTGGTTGAGGAGGGGAACCTTCAAAAGGCGCCTGGACTTTTGGGGAAAAAACCAGGGAGTGTGGGCTTTTTACCTCACTAAAACCACCCTGGTGATCACCATCAGCACTTGGAACCGACACCGTTAAGACCACTCCAGAAACCCCTCTATGCAACGCCTGTTAGGACACGTCCGTGGAGAGATAGAGAAGCGTCTCCCCTGAGCCTCGCTGTGCACGGCAGCGCGTGATCACTGTGCCAATTGAGTACCTAGTGAAAAGTTTTCACTCTTCAGCAGCCTAATTGTGTAAGTGAATTCGGCAAAGGAAACAATCTGTTTCTTTCCCAAAAACGACTTTGCGCAATACGAAAAGTCGATTTTGGGAAAGAAACAGATTGTTTCCTTTGCCGAATTCACTTACACAATTAGGCTGCTGATCTCCATTGATGGTCATGAAGATGAACCCACACAAAAACTATCCTGAGAACATTGTTTTCAATCGGAAGACGTAGGATTAGATGATATAAGAGCTCGTGGCTAAATAATAACAGCCGCGCGGGTCGATCTTCAAGGTTAAGCAACGCTTGCCGACGTTGTCCGTGGATGGGTGACCATCTTTGCATAGCGAGTTTCTTCCGTACCTCGCAGAACACGTTAAGCTGTCGGTCCCGGCTGTCATTTGAAGATTTTTGACAGTCGTTACGGGTAGTCAGAAGCTTGAGATCTGACACCAGTCTAGCCAAGAGGCATCGCGTTACCCAGTTACTGGGTTGTGGAGGTCAGATAGGCAGTCGCTCCATGTACACTACTGGTACTCAGCTAAATCCAGTTAGACTAGAAGGTGATCCCAACATAGTTGAGGCAGATTGATTGAAACGTAAGTTTGGATGACACAGACAGGTTAGTTGGATAGCTATATGATCTTCGCAGGATTGCTGGTAGCAGCTCGATGAGGGAGGCCATTATCCAGAAGTGGGAAGGAACAGGCTACCCTATTGGGACTTACAAGTAACTGATGAAATTATGAGGTATTACATGAGTAAACCTATGCTTAATTCTTCGGAGAATACAGACATTTTTTCAACAAACACATTGGCTGTCTAATACCGGTCTTCAACAATTCCTGGGCTTTACGTTCAAAGCACGGGAATACATTTGGAATATGAGCAAGGGGCAAATCCGCTACCTGCTTGGGGCCTTTACTGGGCACTTTGTAACCAACGACATGCTCATGAAGATGGGTCTAATCGCCACACCCATGTGTAAGTTGTGCGGGGGACATACGGAACGCATGGAGCACCTTTTGTGCACATGCGATGCACTGGCTAGTAAGCGAATGAGTCTCCTAGGGGTAGGATATCCAAGACCAGAAGACTATAGGCTCATATCTCCTAATCTCGTTGTAAAACTCATGAAGAAGGTTTTCATTTTCAATTATATTGGGGAGGATTAAGTTATCTAGGGGACCACAAAAGATACCAATGGGTCGAAGTGTCCGAGTTATTTCTCGGTCCTCCACAAGATAAGATTATGTATGTAAATTATTTTATTGTTACTTCAAAAAAATATAATAATGGCATAAGCCTACCGTTTTGGCAAGTAAACAATAATGTTTTAATTTTCAATGCTTGATAACAGTGATAAATTGTGTTACCAGATTAATTTTTATGCCTCTATTGTTAAGTTTGAAATCGTGAGAATTATTTTCTTTTATTAAGTTTTTGACGACCGTATGACTCACCCAAGACCCACAAAGACGTCAGAGTAAAATATAAAATCTTTTTATTATTACAAATGTGACAAGTTGATTTATAATGTTAATAACAATTTGTTTATTTTCCTAAAATGAATGAGGCAATTACTTAAATTAGCTTTATTCATTCTTAAAACAATTGTTATTTACAATTTGTTCATTACATATAAGTATCTTTATGTACTTAAACTTAAGTTATGTTTCCTACATAATAGCAATGTATTTCATAATTATTATTATCTTGGATATTATACAATATATTAGTGATACATTCAATTATTCATATCTATTCTATCATTGAATGAATTTATATCTGAAGTGCTCCTAGAACTAGGTACTTTTGTATCACAATGTAGTAACTCGTGAGCAACCATAAACATTGTGTATTGGGCACTCAAGCGGATAGCTCTTATTTAATAGATAGAATTGATAAGATAATTAATACGCTTATAAAATTACATCAGTGAATAACAAAGTGTCCGGAATTGCACAGCTATTCCTATTATTATAAAACTTTGGGATACGAACTGGGCGAAAGTAGCGAGAGATTGAGTCCCGAACTGGCGAGAAGGAGACGGCGAGGCGAATCTACTTACTACAAGAATGATGGCTTCTTGGCGCAAAACACCATTTTTTAGGGTTCCGTACCTCGAAAGGAAAAAACGGAACCCTTATAGGATCACTTTGTTGTCCGTCCCGTCTGTCTGTCAAGACCCTTTTTCTCAGCAACGCGTGGAGGTATGAAATTTATATCAAATACTCAGGTCTACTGTCCCTTAAAGCTGTGAAAAAATCAAACTTCAAAGCCAACGCAATCAAAACATGCAGCCGTTTATGCTGCAAATTTTCGACACTCGCAAGGGAATCAAAACCTACAGGGTACTTCCCGTGAACTCAGAATCTTGAAATTTGGTACGAAGCAACGTCTTATAGCACAGATAAAGGAATAATTGCGAAAACCGTATTTTTTTAGTTACATCATGTAATAAAAATATTTTTAATAATTTTAAACATACTACGCCTTTTCTCATGAACGCGTAGAGGTATTAAATTGAAATTCATATCAAATACTCAGGTCTATAATACCTTTAAGCTGAGGTTTGTAGTCCGACTTGCACTTGGTATTTTTTTTCTTGAGTAAGGTTTTATGGGGAGACGTTACATTATGAGTATCCATCAGCCTTTGCACCACACAGCACGCATGATGGCAGTCTCATTGCTACAACCATTTGCGATCAAATCTGACCCATTTACTCGCGTGTAAAGACAATCTTCCTGCCACAATAATAAACATCGCATCCCTTCCAGCGCAACAGATATTTCCGTTATTATAATTTATTTTTACACCGCCGCCAGCGCCCTCTATGTTTATTTATACTCAGCGCCGTTCAGCGCAAGCGCACCCGAAACGCTCGCGTCTCGGATTACAACAAACACCATGTATTTGGTTACAAACAAACAGACAGATTTACCTAGTTTTTGTGCACGTTCTGAAGTTACTATTTAATAGTATCGTGTTTCGGTTTAACTGATGTGTAACGATTTCTATGCACCGGTGGGCTCTGTAATATTTTGAGCGTAGTCGGAGACATTTCGAACATGTTTTGGATATAGAATTATTTAGGTCACATGTTAATTTTAGGCAGACTGTTGGCCAAGCATCTGGGATCACAAATTAGCTACCTAGGTACTATTAGGTTTAGTTTAGGTTTATATTAGGTTTCAACCTGTGTGGTGTTGCTACATAAGTACTTGAGTATGATTAATTTTCTCTTCCGGTATAAAATACGTGGTAGTTATTGTAACGGTCAAACAAATGTGGGGCATTTCTGTTTTCCCTGCTTACTGCGTTAGTTCATGAGAGAAAGCTGGAGACGAGGTCTTTTCCTAGCAGCGAAAAGCGCTGTGGCTCTCTCTCGAACACGAGTCCCAGTAGTATGCTCAGAGATGGCCGTTTCGCACTGATGTGACTGAGATTTTTCCTATTTTAACTTTTAGTTTAATACTCAGGGCCAGATCTAGGGGTGGCGAGCCGGGCAAATGCCCAGAGCGGCATAAATGAAGGGCGGCCAATCAGCCCTTTACATTTTATCAGAAAAGCTAACTTATTCGTGGTGTGTTGCTAAAATTTTCAAGCTCGCGTCGCTGTCGAAGTTATTGGTTTTTGTCCCACCGTTAAATAACTTAACATAATGTTGCAAACATTTTCGTGCTCACTTCGTTTTCACTTTATCCGATCCGACGGTTAAAAACGACATTTTTTCAGTAGATAATATACTGAAACATTTACCTCCAAGGCGTCATTTTAAAGGGCGGCAAATAATGTCTATGCCCGGAGCGTCGAAATTGCTAGATCGGGCCTTGTTAATACTTTTTTCTATTATTTGTGGTATGCTTCATGCTCGAGCCCACCTTTTTTGTTCTTGTATACTGATCCCGTATGTTTGTCTCCAGGTTCCGCTTCTCCGGCCGCGTGCTGGGGCTGGCGCTGGTGCACGGCTACCTGCTGGAGGCGTGGTTCACGCGCGCCCTGTACCGCGCGCTGCTGCGGCTGCCTCCCGCGCTGGAAGACGTTGATGCACTGGACGCGCAGTTCGCTGCCTCGCTGCGATGGCTGCAGGTAAGATTCACTGAACAGTCATCACGATCATTGCATAGCATAGCATATTCAACCTATAATGTGCCGTTCCTACACACAGGCCTCCTCACTGCGAGAGAGAGTGCCGTAATCCACCTCGCGGGTCCAGTACGGATTGGTAGATGTCAAATCTATGATTTTTTTTGTTCTATGATATGTTGGTTTTCTCATGATGTACCCCTTCGCCGAAATAATTCATACAATGTAAAGTTTGTCTGCCTGGATTCAGGATTTGAACCCACGACTCAAGATTCGAAAGTCTGGGCCTTACCACAGAATCAGAAAAGCTGCCATTAAATACTAATAGTACTATCTAATTATTCGTATTTATGTCATAGCTGCTACTTCGAAGGCTCACAGGCATATTTAGAATAGATACAGGCCATCAGTTTCTATAGGGAATCCTTGACACTCACTGATAAGCTTGGTTTGCATCAGAACTGTTGAAAATACATCTCTGTGCTTTTTGTTACCTATTTTTGGCCATCGACTTTCGAGCTGCTATTATTATTTATTTAATGCAATTACTCTCTACACTCACAGTTTGACCCAACACGTGCAGAGAGTCAATAATTATATAATCACACAGACAGGCAAATCAATTAAACTAACATTAATAAACAAATCATTTTTTTTTATTTTTTTTTTGCCTTTTCTAGGGTTCATCAATAGGATGGACCCTAAAAAAAAAACAACAATTCAATAATAACAGACCAAAAATAATAATAAACAACAATAATAATTTAATTTCACTGATAATTCAACAATAGGTATCTGCCATACATTGACCCTTCTGACCACAGACGCGTTCTGCAGTCAAATAAAATTGGCCAGATAAGTACCTTCAAACACTGAACATTGACACAGTCTACTTACTATATAGATCTACCATATCATATCACACCCGGAATTTTTGATTTTACCAATACATAGTGGTCCGTCAATTCAAGGCAGCTTTATCACTTATTCAAATGGTACATTACCAGTCTTGGATATTAATTCTTTATCACTTGTACGTCATAAAGAATGACATCGGCATGGTCTATTTGTCTATGTATTAACTTTAATTTAATTGGAATTTTGTTGGTGGCAAAAGTCGTAAGGATACACAGTAAGAACCAAAAGTGAAGTCGTAATCGAAAAAAGTTATAAGTTAACTTCGATACCACTTACGACTTTCTTCTATAAACACGTCGCTTTAAGTTAGTTAAATTAGTAGAATACGATTTTTAATTTCAATGTCCATCCGACGTAGCGGTTAACACTTCCTGTGTAGGTAATCCTGGTTCTATTCTCGTACTTGTAAAAATATGATTACTTTAATTCCACATAATAATAACCATTTGTCGGGACATTCCAGTCAGCCCGCTGCGTGTCGTCGCTGGAGCTGACGTTCGCGGTGTCGGAGCGGCTGGCGGACGGCCGCGTGCTGGAGCGCGAGCTGAAGGCGGGCGGGCGCGACGTGCCCGTCACGGAGCGCAACAAGAAGGAGTACCTGGAGCGTGTGGTGCGCTGGCGCGTGGAGCGCGGCGTGGCCGAGCAGACCGAGTGGCTGGTGCGCGGCTTCCACGAGGTGAGAACCAACAAAGGAAAAATAATAATTTGTGTCCCGCACAGGAGTCACGAGAGATAAACTAAAAAAAAAAACAATAATATAAACAACCCCGAGTGAGACCTATCCTATCCTACATATATCCTATCTTAGCATATACAGCGGTACTTTAAAAGAATAAATAACGCTCCGCTGTTAGGTACTCTGCGCAAACGAACCACTAGTGGTGGCCACTGGTGGCTAGCGACAAACAATTTATAAGATTTTTCAAACAATTTGTATAGACTTGCCGCATACGCATCGCGAGTGGCGGCCACTCGCGACTTAGTGTCAACCACACGCAATTGAGTGGCCGCGACACGCCACCGGTGGCGACCACTCGCAGCTCACAACAGGAGAGTAACAAATTGTAGCGGCCACCGAACACCTTCGTTTGCGCGATACCACAGTACGTGGCGCGCGACAGACACTGGTGGCTGTGGTTGGTGGTCCGTTTCTGCAGATCCTAAGAGAGGGCAACAGCAATCTGCTTAGTAACATGCGTCACCCCAACCGTCGTCGCCCCTATTTAATCGAAAGTGGCCGTAAAACGCAAACTATTACCAGGATGTGAAAAGGATTAGAAGCGTAAGCATAGATACTCTGCCTAGCCTTTCGAACTAAGTTGGTCCGGCTTCTAACCGGATCCAGCTGAGTACCAGATTTATAGTTACAATGCAAGGGCACATGTGGACAATAAATGCGGACCCGCTTGCATCACAAATCACTAAGCTATGTTATCAGATAAGTCAACAGCTACAGATAAAAATGGAAGAGAGCCCAGTTTGCGTGTAGGTAAAGGACTTGTCGGGTTACCCCTTGACCAGGGTTCAAACCCCTAGTCGGACAGTGTTTTTAATAAGGGCATTTCTCAGTAGAGCAGCCCAGCAGTCTGGACATACTTGATGGCGAAATTTGGGTGCAGTACCTACTCAACATCTCTACGGGGTAGGTAATGATAAAAGGCACGATGTTTTTTCACTTTTCGGCTAACCACCACGAGCCAGTCGGAAATGTTAAGTCTGTCCTTTTTAACACCAGACGGAAAAAGAGGGGTGGTGACTGGTGTTTCTGTATCTGTCTGAGGCATCATAGCTCCTAAACGGATGAACCGATTTTAATTTCGTTTGAAAGGTGACTTTATCGAGGGTTTCCTAGCTGTTGGATGAAAATCGGTTCAGCCGTTCAAAAGTTATGGGCGTTTAACTGTTTAAATCGGGGTGTTTTCACAATATATCGTGTCGTAATTACGTGTTCAATGGATTGTCGATCTAAACGTGTCTACTACTAGATAAATAATGTAGCATTAAATAAAAAGTCAGAGGTTTTTTTTAAATGTTGCTTGTTTTACCTACAGTAAGTACGTTCCCGTGGGATTGTGGTCGACATTATCGCGGGTGAAACCGCCGGCAGACGTTATCGTGCCATGTTTGCGGGCGTCAACTTAATTCTCATTTACTCACACAAACATCATGATTGTAATTGACTGTATTCCCCGAAAGGTTTGGCGCACTTAGAGTACTTATGTACCTACCCACATTTCGCCAGATAAGTCTAGAGTCCCATCCCAACTAACAAATCAATGTTTTATAATAGTCAATTTAACGTTTTACACTTTGAGTCTAGTTTTTAAGATTGGTCGCAGAAACGTAAATATAAACGTATAAATAACGCGAATTAGGCCCAAATTACATGACAATATTGTCGTTTAGTAGTTAAGTAGAAGTCAGCCAATGACCGTTTAAACGTTGTATACAAGTTAAATAAAAGTACAGAGACCGACTTTACGGTCCAATACTGGTTATGATGAGTCTCTTATGTGACCGATTATGTCACATAGCTGTTACAATGACGTTTTCAAAAGACTGCTCAACGGCAACCGTTTTATTTCGTTTGTTAAATATTCTGCCGGTGTTTAAATAAAAAAAGGTAAGTAAATGTCTATCTATTTCCATAATTACAAAATATCGATTTATTATGCATTATTTAAATGAGTGTGAGATAATGATAGTTGTGTTAATCTTTCAGGGAACTTTAGTTTTATGACAATGTATATATGTGTTTTTGTGAAGTTTTTAACGCCCTCCTCTATTTCTTTGTATTTGAATCTTTTTAATTAATTATCGAAAATATGTTTTCATAATAAAGCATCAACCATCTTGTTTACGTTGTATAGCGACCTTTATATAACACTAATATAACAAAAAGGTCGTATACATTTTCTTGAGTCTATGACGCCGCGGCCATATTCAGTTTACTTTAGGGTTCCATATGCATTACTTACAGATCTAATAAACATTGCATAACTTGAACAGAGAACTAACTCGGCCCTTTATGATTATACATTCATCTTCTTTTCTTGTCAATGGCTATCTAATCAAATAGTACGTTTAGCCCAGATTAATTTATTTAAATGTTTTTTTTTCAGGTCTAACATAGGATATGAATGAACTATGGTAGTGTTCTGGGACATCGATAAATTTTTGATCTGAAATTATTTAAAACGTCTTAAAAGAGAAAAATGGCCTTGGCGAAGCATTTATTTTACCTTTTCAAACAAATGTTATAACTGTCACAGTTCCATTGTTAATTGTTTAATTTTATTGTTGTTGTTTACATTAAATGATAATTTAAAATATATATATACGGAATCTTTTTCGGCAGCATTCATTCGTTCTATCCCTTTTTTAAAAGACAAAACAAAATAGAAATGGTTCAATTAAAGTGTGGATTTGACCTTTAAATGATTCAAAAGTCTACTTAAAGTAATGTAACCGTAGAAATTCAACATTTTAGTTGCATACAAGTCTTAGTAAGTCTTCCATACGATCAAAATAGTTTTGTTATAAAAAGGTCATACGCAAACGTTTAAGTGGCGTTTTAATTATATAAAAGTTATGTTAAGATTCACACACGACGATGGTTGTCTTACAAAAACCTTTTATTTAACCGAAACGTTGATATGACCAATACATTGTCCAATAAACGTCATGGCTGGCACCATTAGCCGACGTCATATATGTTAGTCCTGAAAACTTTTACTCAACATACGCACTGGCACCACTATCCGACGTCATATAAGTTAGTTCTGAAAACGTCTACTCTACATATGCACTGACACCACTATCCGACGTCATATAAGATAGTCCTGAAAACATTTACTCAACATATGCACTGATACCATTCTACAACGTCGTATAAGTTAGTCCTGAAAACGTTTACCCAACATATGCACTGGCACCATTATCCGACGTCATATAAGTTAGTCCTGTAAACATTTACTCAACATATTTACTGACACCATTCTACAACGTTGTATAAGTTAGTCCTGAAAACATTTACTCAACATATGTACTGACACCATTCTACAACGTTGTATAAGTTAGTCCTGAAAACGTTTACTCAACTTTATATTAAGACATTACAGTCCCGCGACTGAACCGTCGTAAGATAAACGTCTATATATCAAAATAGTTAACTACATACCACTATATAACTGTTATATACCATGAAGTCTTATAAGACTAGAATTATACGACGTTTTTGCTAGTTGGGATGTAATAGCATCACTATATCCTGAAAGCTGCTGCTGCTGCTGTGGCCAGATATCTGACAGTTCAGATATCATTAGTTAGGAAACATGTGTTCCTGGCTGGTCATCCTCGGCACGCAGTGTTTATAATTTACCCCCAGTTTCCCAGCTCAAAATTATCGGCGAATTAATGTGACAAATTATCAAGCAAGTGTTATCTGCTGTGATTGGCTGTTGAAAGTTCATTCAACTAATCACAGCAGGTAACGCGTGCTTGACAATTTTTCACATTAATTCTGCGATAATTTAAAGGTGGGAAACTCAGCCTAACACTAGAATTTAAGCTTTTTGTAATACTAACCCAATATGGATCAGTGTTGTCCGAATTAAATGAATTTGAAGTGAGGCTATTGCCATCATCATCAACCGGGCACTCCGGACTGCTACTGAGAAGTTTCAAATGGCAAAACCTAATAATAACACTTAGTCCAACAGGGTATCGAAACATTTTCGTTTTTTTGTGATTGCTCAATGTAGGAGCAGGAGGGCGAGTCAGACTTTTTCTGACTAAAACCCACCCGTGTTCCTTCAGTTGCTTACGCCAGGGCACAAATGTATCTGCCACCCAGGAAGCGAACCCTAGACACCATACTCAGAACTAGCGTTTGCGACCTTTAGACCAACAAGTCAATTCTGCAGTCACCATGTCAGCCAAAAGATGTCCACTGCTGAACATAGGACTCCCTCCAAGTGTCGCCACATTGACCGATCCCGTGCTTTTCACGTCAAGCGGATTCCCGCAACCTTAACCAGCAGCCTAATAGTGTAATTGAATTCGGCAAAGGAAACAATCTCGCAATACGAAAAGTCGTTTTTGGGAAAGAAACAGTTTGTTTCCTTTGCCGAATTTACTTACACAATTAAGCTGCAGGTCATCGATCAAATTCTCATTTATGTTAAATTGTCATGTTGTTCTCAGGTGGTGGACCCGCGCCTGGTGGCAGCGTTCGACGCGCGGGAGCTGGAGCTGGTGATCGCGGGCGCGCCCGAGCTGGACGTGGCGGACTGGCGCAGCAACACGGAGTACCGCGGCGGCTACCACGACGCGCACCCCGTCATCATCTGGTTCTGGCAGGCCATCGACAGGTACGCACCACCTTTAAAACCGACGCAAATCCTATCGCACCCTTAGAATTAGTTACCATATTTAAAATGTCTATATTTTCAGTTTTTTTTTTTCTGATACTGAACTCTCTTAAACTCTGTAGTGAAAAAGAACCTGAATTATGAATATGAAAGGGACAGCCTACGCATCGATCACTTTAGTACTCAACACTACTATTATTTAAACCTTTTTTGAAGACCTAACACAAATTGCGTTTTTTGAGTTGGTTCACTTTAATTATATGGGTGCGCTATGTCCAAAAGCTGGTCCATACGACTATAGTTTTAGAACCTTCCGAAATGAGCAGTGACAGACAGACAAAGTCAAACTTTTTAACTCAGTGTAAGCAAGGTGTCTGTTATCAGTTGGTTTTTTGTCGTGAAAGATGAGTTTAAGACCGGTTGATTGCTCCATACTAGTTGTGAAAAGCATTAATCTCTAGTTGAGCTCTTACGTGAACCTAAAGCTTTTACCTATTAGCCGTTATGGCTTATGTCAGAAATACAGAATTGAATTTAGCAGACTGAGAAATACAGACGCAGAGCCTTGGCTTATGATGTCACTTTTTTTCCCAACTATATTGTAGGTGACTTCTAGTCAAACTTGATACAGCTGAGTACCTTCCAGTATTTTACAAGGAGTCTATCTGACCTCCATAAAAAAGTAACTGGGCAAGACTTATTTTGATTTTCTGGCTTCTGCCTATTCCTAACAACTGTCAACGATCTAATAATAATAATTTAGCCACAAGATAAACCTAAACTGATCTAGGCCTTCCACAACAGTAGTCTGTACGCGGTACCTATTGTAATGTATTACACCACCGAGGACAGCATGTCTACTTTTTGCCTATAACCCTGAATAACTGTTAATTTATAAATATGCACTCAATCCATCTTATGCTGACCCATTCACACTTCCTAATTAATACTAAAACCTTCATCAATATGCGGAAGTGTCTCATATGCATATAATGTATTAATAACGTGGTGCGTTTCTGGCAGGTTCACGAACGAGCAGCGCCTGCGCCTGGTGCAGTTCGTGACGGGCACGTCGTCCATCCCGTACGAGGGCTTCTCGGCGCTGCGCGGCTCCACGGGCCCGCGCCGCTTCTGCATCGAGCGCTGGGGCCGCGTGGAGTCTCTGCCGCGCGCGCACACGTGCTTCAACCGGCTGGACCTGCCGCCCTACCCCACGCCGCTGCTGCTGCACGAGAAGCTGCTGCTGGCCGTGGAGGAGACCAACACCTTTGGCATCGAGTGAACACGGCCGATATGCTGCCCGACTGTAACGAGCTTTACTTAAAGCGCTCAGTAGCGTATGCTTCGCATAACCCTGGATGGTATCGAGATTCGACCCAATAATGGCTTATCATGTCCAACAGTAGTTGGGTAATTTTGCTTGTGGTACCTAAAATCTGTTACCATAATTGACCTCAATTCTAAACCGCATGTTATTTGCTGCGTTGCGAGGTAATAAAGATAAAGTGAATATACATCATATTATATAAATCATACTGTATCTTTGAAATGAACACACTTAGTAACATGATTGTAATTAAATTTATTCGATCGCCGAGTTTGATAGTATGCTGATGAAGTATTGAAAATACATTTGCAGCTGTAAATAATTGTGACTGATCACAAGTTTTGTTGTCAATGTAAATAATAGTCAATTGATAGTGTAATGGACAAACAAAGATAGGGGTATTTTAGCAGTGTAATAATTAAACGTGTAGATGTGCCTAGGTATTTATTATTATAACCGGCCGCGTATTCTACGAGGTTTGTACTTTATTATCGCTTTTATTATAAGTGAACGTATATTGTGGCTGTGAAATGGGACTCAAGTCCTGTGTTTAGTAATTACGCTTTTACGTCACTAATTTATAATATTATAAATGTAACCTTTATCACTCTTGATAAGAATGGTTAATTTTAAATTATTGCGAACTATTATTATTATTTTGGTTGCATACTAAAACATAATCATTGAAACTTATTAATTTATGATTCGCAACTTACCTGCTAAGAATAATTTAAAAGTATTTTTTTTATTAAATAAGTTTTTGAATCTTCAATTACAAGCAACACTAGTCAGCTACAATTATAATTAGGTATCTTTTATTTTGTTTGAACTACATACATTAAGCACTTGTATATTTTGATCATATGTATCTCCGCTCCCTGCGGTCTTTCGCTATCCTGTTCTGTAACTTATAGGATGTACCATTTTACTATAAGACATTATTGAGTCATGAATGTGCAAGTTACATGTTGATTTAACAATGTTCCTTTGATATTATTATAAATTAGAACTGGTGTATAGTTAGTAACACTGCAGTTCATGACATTTGGTTGTTGCCCATCTCAACATGCAGATTAGAACAGTATTGAATGTCTCAAATGTAATGTAAATATATTATTTATTGTGCTTATCAACTCTACACTACTGTGTATTTGATGTTTATTTTTGTAAGTAATAGTTCTATTATGTTGATTATTTAACTCAAAATGTGTATTGTTTATATCTCTAAATTTTAAGTAAATTGTTTTGTGTGAAAGTGATAAAATGTGTCAATATACAACATTACTTGAACAATATTTCTTTTATTTAACCCTAGAGTTGTAGATAGGAGCATGTTACACACAACCCCTCTTTGCAAGAATAACATGAAAACTCGGCAAGTGTTTTTTTTATTTGATAAAAAAATGGCCACATTTAACTTGTATTTTTTACAAAAACCTGTATTTGTGCCTTATAAGTAGAAGCGACAACATTACAGTGGTACATTATGTTAACACATTGTCTCCTTCAAATAAGCTTCCTGTAAAATTGCATTTTTCGAGATAGCACGTTATCTAGCCAAGAAGCGACATCTGTAAAAGTTAATTCTAATATTTTATGCCACTAGATAGGCTGGGGGAGGAATACAGAAAAATAGGAAAATGATTAAGAAAATATCACACATACAAAATGTTTATTTTTCTGAAGTTGTGTAACAACAAAAATCAACCTTGTTATTTTAAAGACCTTATCTTTTAACATATATCAACTATTTACAGTTCCCAAAGTCTGCATTTGTCCACACAAACTCCTGATAAAAATGCAACAAGGGTTACTTTGCATGTTCTACTCTAAATTGTGACGGAGTTAATCCATAGCTTGTCGTCACAGTCAGTAAGTTTTAAAATCCTTATTCCATAAAACTCATAGTTAAATCATAAGCCGTGATTACAATATGATAAAAGCTACTGTTATTATAGTTCTGTATGCATACTGTAGCTATGTGAATCAAAATTAAAACTCTTAAAAATTATCCTCCCCCTCTACAACATCCTATGTGATTCGCGAACAAGACTAGTCAACCCCCATATCAATAACTTTAAGTTGAACCGAAGTCAATAAGTAATTTGAGTGGTGGTTTCCGAAGAAATCAACTAAATTTAAATGTAATATAATACACACTTGTGTAAATATTTTGTATATTTACTTCAAAAATAACGGTACATACAATATTTTTAATTTGTAACTCTATCGAAAGGGAGAAGAGCGAAGGCTCACTGTGATTCTAGCCAAGAGAGGGAAAATCCTTGCTGTCATCAACCTTAGGCGGTGCGACCGGCGCACGCAGTGGTGGGCGCTCCTCCACGACCTCGGGCTCTCGGGCAGGAGCCCGGCCCCGGCCGCGTCCGCGCCCACGGCCTCTCGGCCCTCCGCCGCCGCGCCGCGCAGTGTCGTTGAACGTGAACTCGATGCCGAGCACGCGCTTCTGACGACCCACGCGCTGCGGGTAGTCGGCCATGTCATACTCATCGTCACTGTCATCGTCCTCACCTCGTTCGCCTTCCTTTTTCTTCTCGAGCATCACCAGATTCTTCCACTGGCTCAGATCCTCGCCCTCGCCGGCCTTACGAAGATTGTACTGCGGCGCAGTGCGTTGGGCATTTCGGAGCGCCTTGTATTCATCAAGAGTGAGTTCACGAGGCTCCTCTTCGGTGGGGACAGCGGCACGCTCAGCTTCAGGCTGCTGTCCGTCGCCGGCGCCGGAAGAATCTGCCGCCTTCTCCTCAGCCACCTCACCTTCGGAACCGGTACCGGTCTTGTTGAGCTCGTCAATATCATCCTTAAGCGTGCCCCAGTTGTGAGGACCAGCACCCTCACGCTTGTCCACCGGCTTCACACCGGTTTTGTCGGAGCCGGATCTCCTGTCAAACTCACGCTTGCCTCTATTGTCGTACGGACGCGGCCCGCGCGGTCCGTCGCGACTGTCGCGGCTATCACGAGCCTCGCGAGGTTCACGAGGTTCGCGCGGCGGCCTCGGCCCGCGGCGGTCGGCTCCCTCAGGATTCTCGCTGAAATTGCGACGCTCAAAGTTGGGCCTACGGTCACCAAACTCACGTCGGGGTGGTCGTGGGGCTCCTTCCTTGTTCTCGACGGCACCGTTCTGCGGCCGATCCTCGCGGCGACGCGGTGGAGGACGTTCGGTGTTGCGTTGCTCGTTAGGTCTAGCAGGACCCTTGGGCTTCTGTTGCTCACCACCGCTCCTGTTATCTTGAGACTTCACATTTTGGGTTTCCTTGATTCCCTTCCTGATAGCGGGAGCACTACTTTTAGGTTTAGTAGTCTCAGGTTTGCCCTTATTCTCCTTTTCGGCATCTTTGGTCTTCTTTTTTTGCTCCTTCGCTTGCTCTCGCGCTTTTAACGCATCAAGAGGATCGGACTCATCGTCCAAGAAAAGAGCGTATCTGTTAACAACCCCCACACCGTAGGAATTCTCCATTATGATCCTCTTGATGATTTAATCACACAATAACTGGATGTTGGTGGATTATTTTCACGCACTTTAGTAAGGCGACATTTTGTCTTATTTTATTGATTTCATTTAAATGGCGGATGTAAGCGAACGCACCTAATACGCCATATGACGAAAAGGAATAGAGAAAAGAATGAAAATGGCGGCACAGTTATCTTTTTAAATTATTGTCTATGGTTTTCTGAACTCTCTTATGTCCAGAGACAAAAATAATACTAAAATTCTATATTAAGCTATGTCCACACCAAATACGTCGCCAGCAATTCTCAGACGATTGGGTTAAAAACTGGAAGCTCATCCATACGATAGCAGCACTAATGTATGACGATCGCGTTCATTATTGTATTTTTATTGTTGTTGACTTATTGTTTACTTTAATTTCAATCCCTGTGTAACATATTGGGGTCGGCTCGACTAAGTCAAGAGTGAATAGGTTATTTTTAGGCAAGCCTACACCGTCGATCGACCCCATCATCGCTTACCATCAGGTGATAGTGCATAGCAGATAGTGGTCAAGCGCGAACTTATTTTATAAAACTATATATATATATTAAATAAAAGATTAGGCCAACGTTAAATTAGGGTTTTTAGGCCATCGCTTCGTAATTTATTTATACAAACATGTTTATTTATTTATTTATCAACTAGAGTCTGGCAAACGAAAGTAGACACTCGAATTATTTGCAAACTTTTTGTATGGCAATGCTATACTAGTGTCAACCTCAGTTTCCCAAAACATGATGGATGGCGTGTTGTTTTGATTTGTTGTGGCCTCTATAATAGCATTTATTCAGTGAAAAATGAATAAAACAATTAAAAGTGGATTGCGGGAGATGTTGTTTCGCATGATGCCTGAATATAAAGAAAAACAACAAGAAAAAGACGCCGAATTCAAACAAAAACAAGGTTGTTTACGTTTGGTGTTAGATTTTTAAGTTAGTATGACACTAATAATTCGATACTTTGTTTTAATTCGTAATTACTATTGTTGCAAAAACTATTTATCTATTATTATTCACATTCATTTTATAATAAGTTAAACACCTTCATAATAATGCATTATGGCTATTTATCAAAAGTTGCATTGTATTTTTTTTTTCTTTTACAGAAGTTATGGAGAATGTAGCAGGGGTTAATGAGATAATGGAAACTATTGAAAACTTACGGAATTAGAGCAGGAAAATAGGATAAAAACCCTGAACCAGTACTTGGGTGAAATAGCTAGCAGAGGAGTGGAAGAAAATGACTGACCATGTCATACAATGTTGAAAAAATATATAATGAAAGGGACAGAATTACAGAAAGTAATTTTAAATTTCATGATTATTATTATTTCATGTACGAAACAGTGATTCCAGTGACTCTAGTGAATCTATGAACTTGGAAGTCTTAGATTCAGATTTTGATTATGGTAGTGAATAAACCAAAATTATTACAGAATACTGTTGTTTTATTTTATTCGGATTGATAGATACGTAATATCTAAAGTATTGCCTGCCTAAACTACCTATAGTATTTTATTCAGTCGAAGTAAAATTAATAATTGTAAAGTATCAAATTAGGTTATTCCAAGTATTTCATACTAGTTTTGGGGTTGCTATGCTGAGATTTTTAAATTTGCCGCACTTTTTCAGTCTCTACTTTCGTTTGCCAGACTCTAATGTTGACACACTTAATAAACAGACAAAAATAAAGAACAGAAATTAATAATAAAGGTGATGCTTAATTCTTATGAAATCAGTATGTTTCTTTAAAACCCAGAACTATCTTAAAACCTAGGATTTACTGATAAAACGTAAGATTTGCCAAGGCTTACTAGTAAAAGTCCAAAATGGCCTAAGATAATCGTTAATTTCGGGCTTGTACCAACATGACTGCCAGCGAATAAAAAGAAACTAAAGTTGTGATCAATCACCCAACCGTTTATAACGTACGCGCCATTGGTTGTGTCAACCAAGGGCGGGTAGTAGAGCATACTATCATGGCAACATGTTGTTTTCTTAAATCATGTACCTATTACCACACCTAAACAAAACAATAACCCTTTTCTTGCAGCCGGGTAAAAATGCGCTATGTAAAACAAAACCAACGCAATTAAAACCTTCCAAAACCACCCAAAAAGAAAAGAATTACATTAGCTTCGAGTATAAACATTTGCTCCAAAAGCATTAAAAGTCTGGGATAATTAAAGGACTTAAAGGGATAGGCGCGCGTTATCACTAGGTTTATTTAACAACAGAGGGCGACAGCGATCATCACGCGCGTTAGTTTTGCGATTACTCCTAACATTTTCATGTAAATTGAATGATGTAAAGGATTATAATAATGTGCATGCAATGCTTAAGGTAACTCAAATATTTAAGTTGACAAAGATTATTGTATCCGTCTAAATAGCTTTCCAATGGGCATGTGAACTGCCATTTTTCACGAAAGGTGGCACATCATCGTTAAGGAGACGGAACCACACTTACGTGGCGTGGCGTGTCGTGGCGCCTTCTGACGCAGTTGATTGGCTACAAAACTCGTTGCGTTATGACGTAGGCTGGAATAGAGTCGTTTGATTGGTGGATTCTGCGCCACGCCACGCCACGACACGTAAGTGTGGTTCCGACTTTATTGAAAGCTATCAATTCCATACATTTTGTAACAGAGAGTTTGTAAGTAGGTACTAGAGATAACGTATTTACGACGAAAAAGAAACTGTCAATCCTTTCGTTCTGGCTTAAGGAAAAAATCTATAAAAAAAGAGACAAACATAGCCAAACACTACCATCCTGAACGTCAAAGAGACAACTTTTTAGTCACGGTTGTAACCCATCGGTTAGCAGCTGTAATTAAAGTGTTTCGCTGTTGTCACGCCTTTGTTTCGTTTATATTAGGAAGATTTTTGTTGTTTAATTATCTGCATGAACCTTGTCGTGTGTGGCTATCGGTTGCAAGAGTAGAATGAGTGTATTAACAGAACATAATCAAAGGATATCTTTCCACAGGTGAGTTAACGGCTAGCATACTGAAATTATTGTGCAGGGAATACGCTGTCCGGAATAAAGGAATCTTAGTTCTAAATACGTCGAGTACGTATAGTACCATTTAAACCATTCTATTTAGTGAAATAATTAGCTTTTATGCGCTCGCTGATAGAGCTTTGTCAGTTTAAGTACTTACGTTCTGATGTTAGAGATGTGACAAAAGTCACAAGAAAGATTTATCGATACTGTATTTTTATTACTTTAATTTATTTCATAAAGTTTAGATTTGCTATTTCTTAATATTAATCTAATATTGATTGTGAACAGGTTTCCTAAAAGTACTTATTTAAGAAATAACTGGATCAAGAATATAAAACGAGCTAACTGGACACCTTCACCATATTCTCGCTTGTGCTCACTGCATTTGAATGAATCATGCTATCGCTATCCCTCGACCCATCTATGGATACAGGTTGATGAATCATTTATATTTTCACATTTAACTTTTTAAAATTAAATTATTATATTTTAACCATTTAGTTATTATTTATTACTTTTATATACAAACTCGTCTGTAAACTTAAGTTTAACTTAACTTAATCCCGGCAGAGAGTTTGTATAACCTAGAGAGAACATGTTTACGACGCAATTTCAACATTGGTATTCACTTTCGCACTAACAGATAACGTCATAAGCAAAAAGAGATAGATATACTTTTGTCTATGCCATCTTATGTGCCAGTGTGACCGAGGATGCTATAGATACCTATCTATAGACATTTAACAGTACTAGATCTGTGCCACTGTTATATCGATATTATCGAGTTTAGTTTTGGAACGATCTACAAATTTGGTCAAATGTCTGTAAGAATCGTCCCTGACTGCGGCTATTTTTATCTACGTTTCTTTAGGGATTCTTTATAATTATTTAAAAAGTGAATGTGAACTCGTACAAAGAGTGCACTTATACGTTGTAAGAGTACAATTCCACTCTTTCGTATTTTTTCTGCGCATTATACATATGCGTTTTATAATAATGCTTGCGCTAAAACGAGGCTACGAGGTACATCATGAGATCATAGTGACCGTTTTTGGTACACTCGTACGACTGAACAAACAGCTACTGATCAATATATTGATATATATTATGCTAGTTCTTGTGCAAGACTGAAAATAAAGTTTATAGACGAGTATGTATATAAAAGTAATAAAATAAATAATAACAAAATGGTTTAGATATAATAATTTAATTTTAAAAGTAAAATGTGTAAGTAAACATGATTCATCAACCTGTATCCATAGATGGGTCGAGGAATAGCGATAGCATGATTCATTAAAATGCAGTGAACACAAGCGAGAATGTGGTGAAGGTGTCCATTTATTTCTTTTTATATTCTTGATCCACTTATTTCTTGTTCCGTATGGTGTCGGACGTAAAGAATCTCACCATCCCATATCTTCTCGTGGGTGTCGTAAGAGGCGACTAAGGGATACACCAGAGAATGGGCAGCAGCGTTTTCTGTGCTCTTCAACAACAAACTGCGATCGCCAACCCGCCTGCCAAGCGTGAAGATTAAGGCAAACCCCCCCAAACCAATTGAATAGCACAAATAAAAAACGGCCCCGAGTACCCGGCAGCCCGTCTACCATCGACTACGGTAGCGGTCGAGGCGATGGCGTGGCAAGGGGTGCGAAGAATCCCCGGAGTGAACCCGGCTACCCAATAAACACCGACGACTAGCCCTGGCAACGTACAACACGCGGACCGACGAGAAGATAGCCGAACTCGAGGAAGAATTGAGCAGGTTGCGATGGAGTATTATAGGGTTATCTGAAGTCCGAAGAGAGGGGGAGGACTTGATAATCCTCAAATCCGGTAACCTGCTCTATTTCCGAGAGGGTGACCAGCAGTCCCAGGGTGGTGTCGGGTTTATCGTCCACAAGTCCCTTGTGAACAACGTGGTGAAGATAGAGAGTGTGTCGACCAGGGTGGCGTACCTTATACTCAGAATATCCTCGAGATATTCGCTGAAGGTCATACAGGTCTACGCACTGACCTCGGCACACCCCGACGACGAGGTAGAGACCATGTATGAGGATATCTCTATAGCCATGCATGGTTTCAAAACTCACTTCACCGTTGTCATGGGGGACTTCAACGCAAAACTGGGCAAACGAGACGAGGATGAGCTGCAAGTGGGGCAATTTGGAGTTGGACGTCGGAACCACCGGGGTCACCTACTGGCCAGTTTTATGGAGAAGGAGGGCCTCTACATGATGAACTCCTTCTTCAGAAAGCGTGAGCATAGGAAGTGGACCTGGCAAAGCCCCGATGGTGCAACAAAAAACGAGATCGACTTCATCATGTCAACCAAGAAGCAAATGTTCAATGATGTCTCTGTGATCAATTCGGTGAAAACCGGGAGCGATCACCGAATGGTAAGAGGCACATTGAACATTAATATCAAGCTAGAAAGGTCTCGACTGATGAAGTCAACGCTCCGTCCAGCACAGATCCAGATCCAAAACCCCGAGAGCTTTCAGCTCGAACTCCAGAATCGTTTCGAGTGCCTAGGGAGCTCCGTGGACGAATACAGCGACGGGTTCGTGGAAGCTGTCCATACGGTCGGGTCTAAGTTTTTCAAGACCCGCCGTACAGATATAAACAAAAAGATCTCTGATCCTACTCTCAAGCTTATGAAGGAGAGGCGTGAGATGATCCTGCAGTCCTCAGACGATGCGTTGAAATACCGGCAGCTTAATAGACGGATCTCAAAGTCCTTGAAAAGCGACCTCCGCCGCTATAATACTGAGCGTATTAAAGACGCAATTGAGCGGAATAAGGGCTCGAAGGTCTTTGCAAGAGATCTGTCTATTGGGCAGAGCCAGCTCACGAAACTGAAGACCGACGATGGCAGGATCATATCCGCCAAACCGGAGCTTCTGAGAGAGATCGAGAAATTCTATGGGCAGTTGTACACGTCAACCAGTAAACCCGTCGCGAATCTAGTAAAAGACCCTAGAGCTAGATTGACCCGTCACTATACCGAAGACATGCCGGACGTCATCCTGTACGAGATTAGGATGGCTCTTAAACAGCTTAAGAACAACAAGGCACCGGGTGATGACGGCATTACGGCCGAACTCCTGAAGGCGGGTGGAAAACCAATACTTAAGGTCCTTCAGAAGCTGTTTGGTGCCGTCATACTCGAGGGGAAAACGCCACAGGCATGGTGCAGGGGTGTGGTGGTACTCTTTTTCAAGAAGGGTGACAATGCCCTGTTGAAGAACTATAGGCCCATCTCACTTCTTAGCCATGTCTACAAGCTGTTTTCAAGAATCATCACGAATCGTCTCGCGCGCAGGTTTGACGATTTCCAGCCTCCCGAACAAGCCGGATTCCGAAAAGGCTTTAGCACCGTAGACCACATACATACGCTGCGGCAGGTTATACAGAAGACCGAAGAGTATAACCTGCCTCTCTGTTTAGCGTTTGTGGACTACGAGAAAACCTTCGATTCAATCGAGACTTGGGCTGTACTGCAGTCTCTCCAACGGTGCCAAATCGACTACCGGTACATCGAGGTGTTGAAGTGTTTGTACAAAAACGCCACCATGTCAGTCCGACTTCAGGATCAGGCCTCGGAACCTATCTTTCTGCAGCGAGGTGTGAGACAGGGAGACGTCATATCTCCGAAACAGTTCACCGCTGCACTGGAGGATGTCTTCAAGGTTCTGGACTGGAGAGGGCTAGGCATCAACGTCAATGGCGAGTACATCACTCACCTTCGGTTTGCCGACGATATAGTGGTCATGGCTGAGACCTTGGAGGACCTCAGTATAATGCTCGATGACCTCAGTAGAGCTTCCAAAAGAGTGGGTCTTAAAATGAACATGGACAAAACCAAGGTTATGTTGAATGCCCATGTAACACCCACTCCTATCAAGGTTGGAGACTCTACACTCGAAGTTGTGGAAGATTATGTCTACCTGGGACAAACGATCCAGTTGGGTAGGGCCAACTTCGAGAAAGAGGTCAACCGTCGAATCCGACTCGGCTGGGCAGCGTTCGGGAAATTGCGCGGTGTCTTCTCGTCCAACTTACCACAGTGTCTCAAGACGAAGGTCTATGACCAGTGTGTGTTGCTAGTGATGACCTATGGCTCTGAGACGTGGTCGCTCACAATGGGCCTCATCAGAAAGCTTACAGTCACGCAAAGGGCAATGGAGAGGGCTATGCTCGGCGTATCCTTGCGTGATCGAATCAGAAATGTAGAGATCCGCAAGAGAACCAGGGTTACCGACATAGCCCGAAGAATTGCCAAACTTAAGTGGCAGTGGGCAGGGCACATTGCTCGCAGAACGGATGGCCGATGGGGCAGAAAAGTTCTGGAGTGGCAACCGCGAACCGGAAGACGATGCGTTGGAAGGCCTCCCACCAGGTGGACCGATGACCTGGTGTAGGTTGCAGGAATTCGCTGGATGCGGGACGCACGAGACCGGTCAATGTGGCGACACTTGGGGGAGGCCTATGTCCAGCAGTGGACGTCTTTCGGCTGATATGATGATGATGATGACTAATTTCTTAAATAAGTACTCTTAGGAAACCTGTGCACAATCAATATAAGATTAATATAAACAAATAGTAAATAAACTTTATGAAATAAATTAAAGTAAGTAAAATAAAAATACAGTATCGATAAATCTTTCTTGTGACTTTTGACACATCTCTAACATCAGAACGTAAGTACGTAAACTGTCAAAGCACTATCAGCGAACGCATAAAAGTTAATTTTTCACTAAATATAATGGTTTAAATGGTACTATACGTACTCGACGTATTTTAGAACTAAGATTCCTTTATTCCAGACAGCCTATGAAACGTATTAACGTCGATAACTCACCTGTGAAAAGATATCCTTTGATTATGTTTATATAATACACTCATTCTACTCTTGCAACCGATAGCCACACACGACATAGTTCATGCAGATAATTATAGGTCTACCAGAATCTCATGGCATTTTTTATTTTTTTTAAATTGTGATTTTCATATGGCAATGTCAATTGTCACCTGTCAAATCAAAGTACTTGATGTGTCAACTGCTGCTGAATTTTTTTGATATTATCTTGAAAATTTGTTATTTTTGTGAAAATGTCGAAAAACCCACTTCGATCTCAAGCGAGACATATTGTTTTCAATGTGTATCGTAAAATAAGGGAAGAAGGAGGCGTAAATCAAACTCAATCTTTGATTTTAAAGTGCGTCGTAGAGTGGACCGGTAAGTTGGCCTGAATTGTTTTGATACTTTTAGTTTATTTTATATTTTTATTACTTAATTTTTATTTCTTTCCATTACTATTATATGGTAAATCGTAGGTCAGGGCACAACGAATGATGGCCGGAAGGAAATGGCAACAGTGTAACATGTAACTGTTACTAATTCTTCGACAAGATATTGATTTTAACGGAGATTAATAGAATCTTTGACGTAAGAAAAATATTAAGTAATAATCTGCGCCCTGCAGTGGGACGTGTATATAGACGGGAGTTTTTGGCGGGATTTTGTCGAGTGAAGTTCAGTGGCTGTTAATATTATTTGCAAATTGATTCCTAGTGGATATTGTGATATATTATTGGTGTAGTTTTGTGTCTCAACTGTCTACGCAACTGGACAATTTGTAAAATCATTGAAAGAAGCGATCTCGGGATAGTAGAGCGGAGTAATTTATTGTAGTAATGCCTGCCTCTGCAAAGATTACTGGGAAGACTGATTTTATACAATTTGCTGCCAAATACTCCAAAAAACATTAGAATCTGTTACATCCGCATTCTAATGCATACTAAAGAATAAATATAAGATCCAAAACTCTTGCCAAAGACGTGGCTAAAAGGTCCTAGCAACCAGGCCATAAAACTTACATAAAAAAGTATATATAGACTGATGATGATGAATGACTATAAGTAACATGATACATTTTATTATTTTTTACAGACTTTATACATAAAGAGATTGGTTTTGAATACGTTAAATGCCAATGAAAAAGAACCATTTTGATGGAGAGAGATGACATAAAACTACAAAGATACAAGTTTTTGAAATGCCAGTGGAGGTCATGGAATCGTATTCTAGTTCTGAATGAGGTTTTAAGTTATTAGTATGTTTTAAATGATATATAATAAATTAGTACATATATAATATTCAATTGATTTATTTTTCCTATGTTAAGAACCCGATGTATAACAACATTATTCATACACATACCTATAATACTCACAGTAGATCTTTGTGTCTCTGAATTGGTTGCAAGACCCCGCGCAGTAGCTATTTTTGTGTCAATGTTGAAGGTGAAGATAGCATTGTATAACTGTCTCTTTCACTCGCTTACGTATGTCACATCGTCCTATCTTGCTTACTCTATGCAGTATACTCGATAACAAACTGTTTCTTACGCAATGGTTGGCAGGACCAAGTTCAAAGACACAAAGATTCGCTGTGACTACTTTATTATAGGTACCTCATGTTCATTAATACTACAGACATAAATAAAAATTAAACAGTATCAAGATCGTTTAATCCAATTTCCCCAGTATTGCACACAACAAATTTTTATTTCCCCATTTGCCATGAGATTCTGGTAGACCTATAAACAACAAAATTCTTCCTGATATAAACGAAACAAAGGCGTGAAAACAGCGAAAAACTTTAATTACAGCTGGTAACCGATGGGTTACAACAGTGACTCTCAAGTGAGTGAGATATCTCTTTGACGTTCAAGATGGTAGCGTTTGTCTATGTTTGTCTCTTTTTTTTCATAGAGTTTTTCCTTAAGCCAGAACGAAAGAATTAACCGTTTCTTTTTCATCGTAAATACGTTATCTCTAGTACTTACAAACTCTCTGCATCCCGGTCACACTGGCGCAAAAGATGGCATAGACAAAAGTATATCTATCTCTTTTTGCTTATGACGTTATCTGTTAGTCCGAAAGTGAATACCGATGTTGAAATTGCGTCTTAAGCTATCTATAGATTACTATACAAACTCTCTGTTTTGTAACGTATCATTCAGTTTTTTTTTTTTCGAATTGTGCCTCTGTTGGCTGTACCAGGATGTACCAACCCCGGTGTTCATTTATTTCCCAAAGACACCAACGCTAAAAACTGGTCAAGTGCGAGTCGGACTCGCGCACGAAGGGTTCCGTACCATTATCGCAAAAAGCGGCAAAAAATCACGTTTGTTGTACTGGAGCCCCATTTAAATATTTATTTTATTCTGTTTTTAGTATTTTTTGTTATAGCGGCAACAGAAATACATCTTCTGTGAAAATTTCAACTCTCTAGCTATCACGGTTCATGAGATACAGCCTGGTGACAGACAGACAGACAGACAGACGGACCGCGGAGTCTCAGTAATAGGGTCCCGTTTTTACCTTTTGGGTACGGAACCCTAAAAAACTGGGCACAGGCTATTTATATTTATATTTTTATAGTGATAAGAAGTTCTTGATTGTTCTTTGTAAAAAATTATAAACGAGCGTCTTTATACATTTATGAATAATGCATCTTGATAATTCAATTATGATTTGTCGATTCCATTTCAAATTGATAAAAATTAATATCCGGAAATAAATTATACCCAATCAGAGATTTTAAAACCGATCATATAAAATAATCGGCATTATATTTCGGAACATAATAAATAAGAAAAATCCGACGAACTGAGAACCCCTTCCTTTTTTTAAGTCGGTTAAATGTAGAGGGAGTAAGATTTGTATTTTTGATATATTTTTTATTAAATTAAATTTTGTTATTATCGATATCGACTTCAGCTATTAAAAGTAACAGCACAGATATTTACGATAAAATACAAAGGGAAAGAAAGGGATAGAAGCAATAGAATTGTCTAGTGAAAGAACGAGACTTTATCAAAAGACATCAACTTTGACGCGGGTCTATGAAAAGTTCCGTAGCCAAATGGCAAAATACGGAACCCTTATAGATTCGTCATGTCTGTCTGTCTGTCCGTCCGTATGTCACAGCCACTTTTCTCCGAAACTATTAGAACTATGCTGTTGAAACTTGGTGAGTAGATGTATTCTGTGAACCGCAATAAGATTTTCACACAAAAATAGAAAAAAAAAAACAATAAATTTTGAGGGTTTCCATACCTGAAAATGACACAAAAAAATTTTTTTTTCAGGAAACCCATACGTGTGGTGTATAAAAAAAATATAAAATAAAGTTTATTGATTCAATAAAAGAGTGTTACAGTATTAAGATGTGACACTGGATACTGCAATAGGATACCCTGTTTCGCAGAATCCAGTCTCTCTCGACAGATAATATGATTAGGAATAGGTCTTCAAAAATGATATTGAGGTTTCTTATATAATTTTTTACTAAACTGAATAGTTTGCGCGAGAGACACTTCCAAAGTGGTGAAATGTGGGTCCCCCCCCTCCTGTAACTTCTAAAATAAGAGAAAGATAAAACTAAAAAAAATATAAATATAAATTACCATGTAAACTTCCAACGAAAATTGGTTTGAGCGGGATAGAATAGAATATACTTTATTGTACACCATAAAAGTTACACATCCATTTTATAAGAAAAACTTAATTAATAAGTAGTTTTTTTTTAATACGTCATAAATCGTAAACCACAATTTACCAAGTACGGAACCCTTCGTGCGCGAGTCCGACTCGCACTTGGCCTGTTTTTGATGCGATAAAAAGTTAAAACAATTTGTATTTATTTAGCGTGCATACAGGTCTAACACTTTGACATAACCAAAGATTATTTTTATATACTAGGACATAACTAAAATGGTTAAGTTACTAGTACCGAGAAAATACTAATACTAACATTAACATTCGAAACGGGATATTTACCATGTTTACTGTTTGTTGCGAGTTTCCGATATTTTATGATAATATTATTTTATTTTATGTTAGTGTTATTGACCATGACAGTTTAAAAATACTAATAGTTTTCGAGCGTCGCCGCGTCGGGCACTGTACTGTATGCGCCGTCAAGTCTTCGCTACCTAGAGTCGAGGGCCCCGCTCTGCGTATGTACTCATGTACATGAGCGGTCCAACCCACGGAACATATATACCCTAAAGGGGTCCAACCGCTTGACGTGGTTTCATCGCGGTTGACCACCATGACGGTCTGTCTGTCGCTATTCAAACCGCGTCAGGTGGCTCGCCGCTCAAATGAACCGCTTAGTCGGCCAACCGCTAGTGCGGAAGGGGGCTAAGGCATTAATCCCGCTAGAAAGTTGTGATGCTGTTCCCCAGGGTTTTACTGCTTGATTTCGAATGTCATATGCCCGAAGGCTAATTCCCCGAAGTCATCACATCCAACGTCCGAATTGCGGAAATGCCATAGCATCTACTTATGTACCACAATTTCGAATAGCCATTAGATCGAGCGTCCGTTTCGCCGAAAAGCTATTGTAACGATATTCCTATTCATCGAATGTCTGTTGGCTCAACGTGCCAGAAAGTCGTTTCTACATAAAATATTCAAGACGAGTAAAAGAAGGAATGTAAAAGGGGATTAAAAACTAACCAGCAGGGTCATATTAAATATATATATATATATAATAATTGGACAACACATCAGTGATCAACATACCTTCTATTTATTTACATATTTGATTTGATAAGGATGACGATCTATTGTTAGTTTTATTTATTTTTTTTTCGTTTTTCTGACATTCACTTACGATCAATTTATTGTTTTTGTTTAAAATTTATAATCCAAATGTTCTTTATAACGATTTAATTAATATAAATAATTTTGTAAACTTTATATTTGTACGCCTCGATAGGCAAAACATGTATGTGCTACAAATTAAGTCAACATCTTGCATGCATAAGGTACCTATGTAAACACATGTTATGGCAAATAAATTATCTTTATCATAATAAAATATCGTCATAACCTACCATAACCTTCTTATTTCTAAAAATTCTTGAAATATAATTGTCTGTCTTTTCCCCTCTTTTTTAACCGACTTACCAGAAAAGATGTGGTTCTATGTTCGACTTCTTGTATGTTTTTTTTTAATATATGATAGTGGACCGATTTTGAAAATTATTTTTTTGTTTGAAAGAGTATGTTTCGAAATTGGTCCCATTTTAAATTGGTGAAGATCTGATGAAGAACTTCGGCGATATACAAAAGAACTCTTCAATAAATAACGGCAAAATCATTCGGGATTGTTGCAATCGCATGTCTGTTTATTGTTTATACCATTTCAGTATAAACAACTACGGTCCCGCGGCCTAATTGTGTAACTGAATTCGGCAAAGGAAACAATCCGGAACCTTCCCAAAAAACACACACATACAAACAACTTTGTTCGAATTGCGAAACTAATTTGTGCGGAAACCATTTGATTTCTTTCATTTCACAGATTACTAATATGTAGCTAGTTTGAGTGGCAGGTCATCTACTGCGTTATGTTTCTTCAAACTCGAATGATTTATTTCCAAATAATTATGACATAATTTAATTTTGTTTTACTTACAACTAATGGCCTTCCAATGCTTTTAATTAAAAATGTACAATGGTTCCCAAAAACTGAAAAAAATATATTTAAACGGTACGCTACGCTATACGCCGTGACTTAATACGTGTAATTAAACGCATTTATTCAGTGGTTCTAGGTAGTGATTTTTAATCTATGATAAATAAGTTTTCTGCCGTTTCTGCGACCTTGCGTATTCATATTATTATTAAATACCTACATAGACATACTAAATATATTTCCTATCTCAATGATTAAATATGAGTAATTACATATTCTTTTACAATTAAAGCAAATCATAGTTTTTTAATTTATGTAGTGACTTGTGTGTGTATTATTTATTTCATACGGCAACAGTCAACACTGTTTGAAATAATGTAAGGTTTCTATAAAGTAACTTAGTTAGTAGTAATCTTATGACTAATAACAAAACAAAATTACATGTTAATAGTTAGGTTTAAATTAAACTAGCCTTACAAACATACCGGCAGTTAGGAGGAAAAAAACTTTGTTGTGCTGAAATTAAGTGAGTACCTAATTACCTAGCTAACAATTTCTTTCTGTAAGGTAAGATAAGTATAACAGAACCCTACTCTAGAAGAGAGTATTACGTTTGTTGCTTTTACTTAAGTTCTGTTGTTTTTTTCTTCAGTTATGCCTGCTAATCCTAAAATATCTGAACGCCAGGGGATCGGAGACGAACGAAGGTCCCAGGGAAAAGCTGGCAAACCTCGTCAAATAGGAAGAGCTCGCAGCCCGCTTCAACAGCGTGGGGCTCGGCTGCTCTAAAACAGGGAAGGAGTGGCTTAAAGTAGGTGTAATTATTACATGAAATTAGTTGTAATGTTGTGAAGTGATGACGACATGTCAAGCTATACCTAAATTGCCCATAAAATCTGCCCGTCATGTCATTGTTGTAATTTAAAGTTCATCCAAAGAAGTGCATATTTAAACCCTTAGTGGTGGGTGGTCACTATAAATTACAGTAGAATCCGTTTATTATGACTCCGCTTATATTGACCAACCGATTATTATGACGTAATTACACTACGAAGTTTGGTTTTCATATAAAATTCTTTATAAAAAAGTCGGATACAATGACTTCCCTTGATGATATGTCGCTTATTATGACCCATTTTATCATAAGAAACAAAGGAATACCTGTCAGCGGCCCTATGCTACATGAAAAGACAAATGTTTTTGCCACGCGTTTTGTTATTCTCGACTTCAATTGTTCTGCAAGCTGGATCAGTCGTTTTAGTGTTCGACAAAACATTGTGGCGGGAAAATTTGTAAATACTTAAGTACATATTTACATAAAAAAGTGTCTTTTTCACAAAACGCTTTGTATGACGTCCGCATATTATGACGTGTTTGTCAATTCCTTTCGATGTCATAATAAACGGACTCTACTGTATGTCAAAACTACAATGATTTGTTTATGTTTTTGCTATATCATTTGACTTATCTAATTTAATAATGCTTGTCATGTCTTAAATATTTTATTTAACTTATAATAGTATTGGAATGTTGCAAAAGGTACAATGATTTTATTTGTTTCTGTTATTAGAAGGCAAAATATATAGAGGGCAAATAGATATTGGTTGTCTGGTATATATCGCTGTCAGTGATAAGACTGCCTTTGTACCCGTATAATTAAGTTTTCTTTATAAAATAGATGTGTAACTTTTATGGTGTACAATAAAGTATATTCTTTAATACTTGTTTTGAATGACATAGCATGACACTCATTTTATTTTATTTTATTGATGGATATCATTTAGTGACATCTGTACATTATAATAAATAGAATTAAAAATTGACATGGAATTATTCCCTTAGGATTTAACCAGTGAGACCAATAGACCAAACTACAGTTTTTTGTTATATGTAGAAATAATATACGCTATATTAGTTTATTATATAAGGTTAAAACACAGTGTATCTATCGGCTATTATTTGTAATAACCTGTAATAAGCATTTAAATATTTGACTTTGATTATTCTTATTGGACGATTAAACATTTGTTTTATTTAATTTTTAAGGAACTCATGGTGCGTGTGCGTCCGTGCTGAGGGCGAGGAGACCATGTATGTATTATCTATTTGTTTTGAAAAACTTAAATATGACTAAAACTTTAGAATCCATTGATACATAATTATGTTTTGTATTTCAAAATATCTAAGAATCCAAATTAAATTATGTTTTCAGACAATCAGATGGCCCCTCCTCGGATGGGCACAAGCAGATGACTGCAGAAGCCCTGCAGGGCCTTAACAGGATTCAGCAGAATGTTCTGAGGATGCAGCAGGATGCTTTTGGCCACTATATCGACTGATGATGTGGTTGATAGTGAAGCACGCTTGCCTAGAAGTAACCTATTCACTCTTGACTTAAAGACCCTTTGACTCTTTTTAAATCGGTGAAGTAGATTTTGAGTTCATCCATTTCAAACATTCAAATCTTTCCCCTATGTTTGAATATATAGGGCCACACTATAATAATATAGGGCCTATATTAATATAGTGTAGATTTGAGTAAAAATTATTGTATGCTCTGCCTGACCACAGCCATATGCTGCATTCTGTTAAGGCCCTGCAATGTCTCTCGAGGACTAACAAAATACTTGAATGTTTATCGCTAGTCCTCAACAGAGGCGCAGGGAGAGTAGAGACTTGGGCGCGATTTTTATTTAACTAAAACTGCTTTATTAGATTTTTCAAAAATCAATATTCCTATTTAGGAATCGTTGATTTTGGACATATTTGACTTATTGGCTTTTAACATGTTTTGTATTTGATTATGAGAATTATACTTTACCATGTATGACAAGGGCGGATCCAGGTTTTTTTTCTGGGAGGGGCACAAAGGGCGGGCGGGCAAAAAAAAACATTTTTATTTCTACAAGTTCAATGTATAGGAAGGTTTCTGAGGGTGTCAAAACAATAGACAAATTAAATGTTTAATAAAGACAGTTTTCTTTTATGTTTCCTGCTAAAGATGTCCAGCACTTCATTAGCGTCAATTTTTGCAACGTCTTGATGGATATGCATTAAAGCCTCTTATATGCATTTAAAGGCTCTTCTGTCATCCTGTTGCGACTAACTTTAAGGGCAGGTAGTCTCACTTTTACATCTCTTTGATTCATTATTAAATAAACAAATAGTGGTAGTTTAAATGCAAAAAAAAATATATATATACTTTTTATTTCTGAGATTCAAAACATGATATCGAAACCGTCGCTCGAAAAAAAAACTGAAAAGGACTTCTATAACGATGTTTTTTTATAATTTTCTTATTTTTCTGGATGATTATGAAAAAAGAGTTGTTAAAATATATGAAATAAAATAACAGAAAGAACATGAGTGCAACTCTTGTCTATTTCTGTCTGAAATAGCGAATTTTTACACGCTTTATATTAGCTTCACCTGTATGTATGTTTGTAACCGACTTCTTTTGGCGCGATTTTGACCCACTTTTCGTTTTTTTTTCACGATCAAGATTTTCTTCAAACTTTTTAGATTTATCGAGGACCGATGACAATGCACTAATTTGAAAAAAAAAAAAATAAGTTGTTCAAAATTAGTTGCCGAAAAAACAGCTTTAATATATATCCTACTAGCAGTTCCCCGCGGCTTCGCTCCCGCTTTCTCCATTTTCGGGATTAAAAAATAGCCTATGTCACTCAGGAATAATGTAGCTTTCTAATGGTGAAAGAATTTTTGAAATCGGTCCCGTAGTTTCAGAGCCTATTCGGTACAAACAAACATACAAACAAAAAAATCTTTCCTCTTTATAATATTGGTATAGACTATAAGGAAGGTAGGCACAAGCGCCCCTGGTAGAATAAATGTACATAATATTTCTAGATATAGATATATATTTTTTTTATTTTTTTTTATCGTTCATAGGCTTGCGCTTGACCACTATCTCACCTGATGGTAAGCGATGATGTGGTCGACGGTGAAGCACGCTTGCCTAGGAAAAACCATGTTATTTTACATGGATATATAGATATACAGTCTTGTAGTTTTCGTTTTTTATTAATTATAACTAAGCGACACTGAATTTATTAGCCATTCGCATTCGGTGAAATTGTCGATTAGAATTAAAAAAAAACAAACTCAAAAGTAGAAAATAAATAATAGTTTAAAAAAAACTAAAAAACACTCTTTTTATAGAAAACCGAACTAAAAAATAGAAAATAAATTTAAATTAAGAATAGTGTTAAAAATTTCAATAAATATAAATTAATAATATTTATATAATTCACACAGAATAAAAAAAATAAAGCGTGGGGTGCTTTTTAAGATATTATTGAAATGATAATCACTCGACTCATATCTGTCAATTAAATATTTATAACTATTAGACCAGGGTAGAAGCCTTTAAAAATAATAAAAAGTGAAAAAAAATAATAGTAGGATGAAACCCATTGGAAAAGGAGGGAAATATTATAAAAATAAAAGGAAAAATAATTTACGGGCGATCTGAGGTGGGGATGGGGGTGGGTTTTTAAGGGTAAAAACGGGTTTTCTCGATTTCCGGCAAAACTAAAAGTCTTATCGAAAAAACTCAAATAGCAAAGTTGTAGGTAATAAAAAGATCTAAAACTTTTGTATTTACACTTTTTTCACATAACCTCAAAAGTTATGTGAAAAATCCAAAAAACCAAGCTTTGGTTTTTTATTTTTATCTTTTACAATTTTTTTTTTTTTTTAACGAGATTTGGTGAAAACTTACCTTTTTATGTCCCAAATACGCTGTAATTTATTTGATTAAAAATATTTATTTTTTCACCTTATTTTGAATTAATATCGAAAAAACACCCTAATTTTCAATCGAAAATTCACCCGTCAAAATATCAGTTTTTTTTAAAAAATTGGTATGGTTTCTGTTCGTTGAAATCTCTACTTTCCGATGGTGTAAAAAAATATTCATTAATATTGTAAATTTTCTCAGAAAATGCAAAAAATAAAGGTAATATTTATTAAGACATCTACAATATTTTGAGTAAATTGTAGAATCTTCTTTAAATTATATGCGTAGATGACTATTTATTGCTATTTTAAGATAACTGATATACCTGAGTGACCTAAATTTTAGCCCATCAAAAGGTATTTTATAGAGAAGTAGGGAAGGGACTAGGAGGGTCTGGGCCTTATTACCTGTTATTTCGTTTTTAAATTAAATTATATGTATCATAGTAATGTATATTTTTTATACACCATCAAAAAGTAGAGATTTCAACGAACAGAAACCATACCAACTTTTTAAAAAAAGCTGATATTTTGACGGGTGAATTTTCGATTGAAAATTAGGGTGTTTTTTCGATATTAATTCAAAATAAGGTGAACAAATAAATATTTTTAATCAAATAAATTACAGCGTATTTGGGACATAAAAAGGTAAGTTTTCACCAAATCTCGTTAAAAAAAAAAAAATTTGTAAAAGATAAAAATAAAAAACCAAAAACTTGGTTTTTTGGATTTTTCACATAAATTTTGAGGTTATGTGAAAAAAGTGTAAATACAAAAGTTTTAGATCTTTTTATTACCTACAACTTTGCTATTTGAGTTTTTTCGATAAGACTTTTAGTTTTGCCGGAAATCGAGAAAACCCGTTTTTTACCCTTAAAAACTCACCCCCATCCCCTTCCCGACCTCAGATCGCCCGTAAATTATTTTTCCTTTTATTTTTATAATATTCCCCTCCTTTTCTAATGGGTTTCATCCACTATTATTTTTTTTGGTTTTAAAAATTATCGACCCTGGTCTATATTCTATATACGCACTTGCAAATTGAAAGATGATAATCAGCGTTTGCACGAGCGGTACGGTCGAGGGAAAGCGCGGGTCGGGGCGGAGCGCCGATTGGCTAGCTGTTGTAGGTATTTAACGCGCCACTGTTACCGCGAAGCGAGCGGCGCGCTCGCGTGTGCGTTATACCGACAAAACTCACAGCAAAGGTGTGTAGAGAAGGCTTAATTAGCTATTGCTTTTAAAAGTTAATAAAAATGCCCCAAGTCGTATTTCATACAATTTTTGACTATCTAAATAATTATTTATGTTTTTGAAAACATAAACAGACGGACTAAATAGACACATTCATGCAAAAAAAAATTTCTACTGTTATTGAATCAAAATGACACCGATCGAAATTGCCAAACTTTTCGTCATGAGTGTCATTTTCATGGTTTTTGGGGTAGCATTTTACAAATATGAGGACAAAATGAAAATACAAGATGAGCCGTCCGAAATTTTTGATACTTTCTTCATGGGTGTCATTTTCTTCTTTTTCAGGGTCGCTTAATGCGAATTTGTGGTCAAAATAAAATTCCAAGATGCCGCCTACCGAAAATTTTGAAATTTTCGTTATGGGTGTCATTTTCATAGTTTTTGGGGTAGCATTTTACAAATATGAGGACAAAATGAAAATACAAGATGAGCCGGCCGAAATTTTTGATACTTTCTTCATGGGTGTCATTTTCTTGTTTTTCAGGGTCGCTTAATGCGAATTTGTGGTCAAAATAAAATTCCAAGATGCCGCCTACCGAAAATTTTGAAACTTTCGTTATGGGTGTCATTTTCATAGTTTTCGGGGTAGGCAATTGTAAATATGTGGTCAAATTGAAAATACAAGATGGCGCTGACCGAAATTTTTGAAACTTTCGTCATGGGTGTCATTTTCATAGTTTTCAAGGTGGGTAATTGTGAATATGTGGTCAAAATGAAAATATAAGATAGCGCCGACCGAAATTTCTGAAAATTTAGTCATGGGTGTCATTTTCAGGGTTTTTGGGTCTCTAAATGCGAATTTGTGGTCAAAATAAAATTCTAAGATGGCGCCTGCTGACATTTTTGAAACTTTCGTCATGGGTGTCATTTTCATAGTTTTCAGGGTAGGTAATTGTGAATATGAGGTCAAAATGAAAATACAAGATGGCGCTAACCGAGATTTCTGAAAATTTCGTCATGGGTGTAATTTTAATGGTTTTTGGGGTTGCTAGATACGAATTTTGGGTCCAAATGTAATTCCATGATGTCGCCGACCGAGCTTTATGAAATTTTCGTCATGGATGTTTTTGTTCGGCGCCATTTTATGTTTTCATTTTGATCCCATATTTACAATTAGCCACCCAGAAAACCATGAAATCGACACCCATGACGCGAAAGTTTCAAAAATTTCGGTCGGCACTATCTTAGATTTTCATTTTGACCCCATATTAGCATTTAGTTACCCCAAAAACTCTGAAAATGACACCCATGACTAAAGTTTCAGAAATTTCGGTTGGCGCCATATTATATTTTCATTTTGACCACATATTCACAAATACCAACCTCGAAAACTATGAAAATGACACCCATGAAGTATCAAACATTTCGGCCGGCTCCATCTTGTATTGGAGCTCGTGGGTAAATAATAACAACCGCACTGGTCGATCATCAAGGTTAAGCAAAGCATGACGAGGTCGGTCCGTGCCTCGGAAAGCACAATAAGCCGTTGGTTCCGGCTGTCATTTGAAGATCTTTGACAGTCGTTACGGGTAGTCAGGAGCTTGTGATCTGACACCAGTTCTTGCCAAGGGGTATCGTGTTACCCAGTTTCTGCGTTGTGGAGGTCAGATAGGCAGTCGCTCCATGTAAAACACTGGTACTCAGCTGAATTCGGTAAGACTGGAAGCCGACCCAATATAGTTGGGAAAAGGCTAGGCAGATATTTATATATACTAGCTGACTCGGCTAACTTTGTTTTGCCATAAAACACCAAACATTCATCTACCCTACTGTACCCTACCCTACTATGTCCTTTTCCTGGTTCTAAGCTGCTTCCCCACCAATTTTCAGCCAAATCGATTCAGTCGTTCTTGAGTTATAAATAATGTAACTAACACGACTTTCTTTTTATATAAAAAATATTTTTTAAGATTTGTTAAAGCTACCCCAAAAACCATGAAAATGACACTCATGACGAAAAGTTTGGCAATTTCGATCGGTGTCATTTTGATTCAATAACAGTAGAAATATATTTTTTTGCATGAATGTGTCTATTTAGTCCTTCCGTTTATGTTTTCAAAAACATAAATAATTACATAGTCAAATAATTGAATAAAATACGACTTAGGGCCTTTTTATTAAATTATAGGTATACAGTATAAGTTATTATTTATTTACTACGCATTGTAACTCTCATATTTTATTACCCTTTAAAAGCAATAGAAAATGAGCCTTCATTACCTACCTTACCTTTGCTGTGACAGTTTTGTCGGCTTTACGCACACGCGAGCGCGCCGCTCGCTTCACGGTAACAGTTGCGCGTTAAATACCTAGAAAAGCTAGCCTTACTCGGCGCTCCGCCACGACCCACGCTTTCCCCCGACCGTACCGCTCTCGCAAACTCGGATTATCATCTTTCATTTGCAAGTGCGTGAAAGGGATACAACGAACAAAATTCGCAATTCCAGCCTTAAATAGACAAGAGTTTCACTCATGTTCTTTCTGTTATTTTATTCATATATTTTAACAACTCTGATAATTGGATTTGCTTCTACGTATGAACTGTGATGGAATCTCCACAGTACACACAAATACCGTCTGGGGGAGGGACACGTGCCCAAGTGCCCCTCCTCTTAAATCGTGTGCGTTTCGATGGCGCGGCCACGGCGTTTTTTTTTTGTAAAAGATGATTCCCAAAACCATAAATTTGTCAAAAAAATGGTTAAAAAGTTTTAAGGGTTTGAACGTGGCCGCGCCATTGAACGCGTCGAACCGCGCGGCCACGGAGATCTTTAAAACTAAGCGTTGCAGAGACCTGAAATTTAGGTACATAACAGAATGAATTTGTAAAAAAAAAAAAAAAAAAATAGAAAAAAATCCTAGGTTTATATTTTAGGAGCTGTAACACTAAAACTCCATGGCCGCGCCATTGAAACGGTGAAATCACGTTATCGCCGATATCTCGCTGAAAAATAATCGCAAGAGGTCTGAAGTTTTTTGTACTACATAGATTTGAATTTGTCAAAACATGTAAAAATATAGAAAAAAATCCTAGGTATATTTTCGAGCGAGAGCGAGATATCGGCGGTAACGTGATTTCACCGTTTCAATGGCGCGGCCATGGAGTTTTAGTGTTACAGCTCCTAAAATATAAAGCTAGGATTTTTTTCTATATTTTTACAAATTCATTCTGTTATGTACCTAAATAGACCTTATATGTGATGTTCTTCAGAAAGGCCAAGTGCGCAGTACCCATAACCGGCGTGTGTGTATGACTAGATGTATGAATGTGTGTGAAGCAAAAGAAGTATGTAAGGATCGTAACAGGTGGCGTTCTGTAGTTTCTGCCTACCCCCATGGGAAAAAGGCGTGAGTTTATGTATGTACCTAAATTTCAGATCTCTGCAACGCTTAGTTTTAAAGATCTCCGTGGCCGCGCGGTTCGCCGCGTTTCAATGGCGCGGCCACGTTCAAACCCTTAAAACTTTTCAACCATAACTTTGACAAAGGTGAACGGCAGATTTCGTACCGCATACTTTTTTCGTTGTTCGGTTATAGAATTTATACCACTTATTAAGGCAACTAAGCCATTTATTTTTATGTAAGTTAACTATTTTTAGAACTTCGGATTAATAAATAATATCAGTAAAAAGATTTGAATAAATAAACGTAATCAAATCGTACATTAAACGCAGTAATGTTTTAGAAGTTGCCTTTTGTAAAATAACTCAAACATTAAAATGATAATTAATTATTCAGAAAAACATATAACACTAAATATAATCAAACTCATCATTATCAAACTGTTGCAATCCGCTGCTGGACTTAGGTATCTTATAATGCCCTGAATAGGTACAATCCTCATCTCAATCTACCTACTTAATGGTAAGTAAATAAAACACAAAAAGATAGCAAAAAACAATTTAGAACATTTACTTTACACATTATGTAACAATATGTAACATATACCTATAGGTAACATTGGTACACTAGTACATAACCTTAAAAAATAAAACTGGTTATAACTTATACGTCCCAAGTTCTAAAAATCTAAGAATTTAAAAAGGGATTATCTATCATATAAACTACCAATTAAAACAAAAAAATTCCCGAAACACGATTTTTTATTAGCGGTACGAAATGCCCATACAAGCCTGCCATTCGCCTTTATGGTTTTGGGAATCATCTTTTACAAATTTTTACATTATCTTGGCATAGTTTTTTTTAAAAAAAACGCTATGGCCGCGCCGTCGAAACGCACACCTTAAATCCGCCCTTGATGTTCCTTCTTGACTTTTGTTAAATTAGCTACTAATAGGTGACATTGTTTTGTCTTTGATGGATAAATTATTTCATGTATGACATCTGACTATTTGAATAAATATTATATTTTCAGAATACATTGGTTTTTATTTGATAATGGATAACTATTAAACTTCGGACCTTCCGTATTAATAGAATTTTGAATGTTCCGATAACCGTGTTTACCTGAAGAATAAATATCAGCAGTAGTTCAATGCAACAAACAGCTTTTGCGTTGAAAAAGTTATTTTCAATGCAAAAGCTGTGCTGTCAAATTCCCATTTTAATTCCTCGGATCTGACGATTGAAAAATCTGCCCTCAATCTATTGTCCTTTGTTATTTTCTATGTTGTCACTTATTTCTTAGGTTAATTATTTCCTATTTTAACCGACTTACCAAAAAAGGAGGAAGTTCATGTTCGACTTCTTGTATGTTTTTTTTTATGTATGTTCACCGATATCTCTTTCAATTGTAGACCGATTTTGAAAATTCCTTTTTACCCGACTGCCGAAGGAGGGTAATGTGTTTATCAGTCTATGTATGTATGTTTGTTCCTATGTGGCGTTCCAGAGACCAAACGCGTTGGCAGATTTTGATGGTTCATACGTCAATCGATGCGTCTTAACCCTGCGAGTGTCATAGGCAACATTAAAATTGGATAATAGAAAAATGGCGGATTTTGGGTGCCATATTGTGGTGGCCCAAATTATTTTTTTCTTCCAAACCCATCGTGTGGGGTATCAAAATAAAGGGTTTTAAGAGGTGATTTCAAAAATATATAACACTTATATGTTTCAATGTATGTAATTCGAAAAAAACTAACTAAAAAGTTATAAATAAATAAACTTAATTCAAAAAATCAAAAAACCCGACTGCTTCAAAAGCGAACTAAAAAGTCGTAAACAAGGAAAAAATCATGCTGTGCAGGCGGAGGATACACCAGATTTTGGTCCGCCAGCCCGCGAATATGTATCCTCCATAGACCGATTTTGAAAATTCTTTTTTTGTTTGAAAGAGTATATTCCAAAATTAGTCCCATTCTTATTTGGTGAAGATCTGATGAAGAACTTCGGAGATTTACAACAGAACTCATCAATAAATAACGACAAATCTCTCGGGATTGCTGCAATGGCATGTTTGTTCATTGTTTATACCATTTCATAACATAAAATCACGCCAGTACGCTCTAAAGGGGTACGCAGATGTGTACAGTTCACCTTGGTGCACTTTCATTTCGCCGGTTATGTTCAGTTTCATGATATTCGGGTAATCTATTCTAGCATCATAGGTACCTTACGTAACTACTTGCCTATTAGAGAGGTACAACTAAAAAGTGAAAAATAAAAAAAATACTACCGACTTAAAAGTGAAAAAACTCAGTGAAAAATAACTTTATTTTTGGAAGTCAAAATAATTGGTACCCACCAAAGATACCGACTTCCAAAAATAAAGGTATTTTTCACTTTGTAGTTTTGTTATTTAGAAGTCGGTAGATTTTTTTTGTAAAAAAGTTTTTGGAATTTTTGATGTGTCGTTAGTGACCTATAAGCTGTCAGCAGCTAGCTAAGTGTATGTATAAGGCCGCGTTTCCACTGACGCGGAGCTGGGCGGAGACGTGCGGAAGCGACCAATCACAGACGAGACGAGTGGCGCGATGAGTCATTTCAACCATTGTAATTGGTCGCTTCCGCACGTCTCCGCCCAGCTCCGCGTCAGTGGAAACGCGGCCTAAAATGGGTAGGAACAGAAAATAATACAACAAAAAATAGTGATAATGTATTTATTTACAACTGATTAAAATCAAGAATATGAAAAATTGTTGTAGTTATAGTAATTGTTTAGTTTAGTTGATATGCACACGTTTCCACATCTCCTGTGAGATAGTGTACTTGGCTTTTTTTTTAACAAGGTTTCCCCGGTAAGCCCATTCCGCAATCTATTTAACTGTGATCCTGTTTACTTAAAAAATATTGCAAGTATCAAATTACATGCTCCTTTTGCTTAATTTACGTTCATACATCCAGTCATACACGCACGCCAGTCATGAGTACACAAATCTGCCTAGTAAATACCTATTATTAGTCTCCTTACATTCAATCCTCTTACCAGCATGGGTGTTCACCATCTAAGCATGTTCTTCAATGTCTCTCACTATATCTTCTTTAAACCACAACATGTCTTATTACATCATTCCTCGTCTATCATTAAAACACGCATTTCCTCAGCATTTATTCTACTTTCATGTCTTTTTTGGTGGGCAAGCAGGAAAATTTGTAAATACCTATGCAGTCTTGCACAACTAACTTTCACTTCCATACATAAGTAAAGGCACCAGCACACTATTGTGAAAAGATTGTTGAAGAACCTTTTTGTACATGGACTGGCTGGTCACAATCGCTGTAATTGGAGAATAATGTATTACCCTGTGAGCACGCTTCATCATGTAAGTTCTGCATGAAATTTTGGACAGGATACTGTTTCCAAATATGGGAGTCACCCCAGAATGACGCATCATTATATTGAATGTGTAGTTCGGCATCACAAATCTAAAAGTTAAACAAACAATTAAATCTCATCAAATATCCTGCCATATATACTATACAAATAGTACCTATGTATGTTCTAGTAGTGCGGGTATTTTTTTTAATTAATATACATACTTATAACACTGGTTAAACTTTTAATAATCAAATCTCTGTTCATGTTCAAATTATCAGAAGGATATAATTAATTACAAAAACTTAGTCACAACTTAATTACAACAAAAAATTAGTAAAAGAAAGAAATATACCTACTTACAATGAATACATTAAAACTGATAAAGCTTTCTGTAGAAATAAGCTTCCTCATTTTCATGAGGTCGGATTACAGCAATATGGGTTCCATCAATGCAACCCAACACACCGGGCAATTGAAACATATCCATAAATCTGAAATCAAATAATTAGGATTAGGTATTATGTATTTATTTAATACATAATAAAATCAAACACTATAAGTAAATTTGCATTACATAAATGCTGATTCTCATCATTTTTGTGTAAAACAATGGTAAATAATAGTCATAGATGTTTATGACTTTATATTAATACTAGTTGTTCCCAGCGGCTTCGCTCCTGTGGGCCACCCACAAGACCCGTTTTTCGAGATTAAAAAATAGCCTATATCTTTCAGAAATAATGTAGCTTTCTATTGGTGAAAGAATTTTTTAAATCGGTCCAGGAGCTTCCGAGCCTATTTGGTACAAACAAACAGAAAATCTTTTCTCTTTTTAATATTGGTATAGATATATAGGTATTCCACTTGTTTTCATTGTTATTTCATTTCATACTCACTTCCTTTTTACAGAACCCTTCTCTTCCTGTGTCATAGAAAAACTAATATATTTTCGAAGAATCTCAATGCTGTTGAGAGCTTCAGTAACCTAAAACAAAAAGAACATTATGTCAGAAACTTAGGGTTTAAATACAAAAGAATTTAAGTAGCATTTACCTCGCACAGACAATCATGTACGGTTGTTTGTGATAGCCCCAGATGGTAATATACACCAATAGTTTTTTGATAAGCATAAAAGCAGCTGCTGCTAAAACCTGCACAAACATATTATTTCTTTAAGCAATTATTTATGGACCATTTTCCACATGCACCAATATTGTGCTTGGTTTTTTTATAAGTAACTGGGTTTTACTGGCCATTGAGTTTCTGCCCCACATACATTACCTAGGTTTTGAAAAACTAGCTTCAACTTTGTGACTAATTGACTGGCAGGTTGATAATGCAAAAACGGTTTATTAGAAATAAATAATTTAACTTTGCCAGCCTATGTCTAACACACTTTGTAAAGATTAAACTTAACAATATGTACTTAGAGGTTTAAAAGTTACCTTAAGCTGAGGGCGAACTGCAGAAGAAAGAAGAGAGTTAGAAGTGGAAACACTTCCTCATAAAGCTTCAAGAATTGAAGTTTGGTGATCCTAAAGTTAGCCACGAAGTTATTGTGGTGTGGCAAATCGAGAGGGTTGCTGGCACTACTCAAAAGACTACGGTTTACTTTATTTTAAGCATTGCTTTGAGGAGCTCCTCTTCTCCGAGATGCACCAAATAACCTCGTGACATTGTGAATGCTGAAAAAACAATAAAATCTAAACAAGATAACTAAAAGTGAGGTTAACTTCACGCTACTTACTTGGAGCTCTCGAGTATTTCGGCGGTATGTAAAATTGATAATCCATTCCATTGATAATCATTTGGATGGACCGATCCCTCAAAACCAATCGCACAGAACACTAGGCAGACTGAAGGAAGTAAGAGCGTAGCCCGTCGGGGCCACTTTTACAAATTTACACACGGATTAATTGCACGCTAAATCACTTTCACAATCAATCAAGATGTTGACTTACACTTTTACGTGTTAATTTAGAAACGAATACGAGTAAATCATAAAAATAAGTGCAACGACAAATCCTATTAACCTAGGCGCCAAAAATTATTTATTGGACACATTGATCAATGTGTGTGTGCATCAATGACAGCGACGAAACAAACAAGATAACGCTTGTCAATTAAATGACATTTGCATTAAACAATTAGAATTGAGTGAAGTTTTCTCTCGATTCTGCCGCTTTCATTCAACTAACCAATCAATTCTACGTCAAAATCAATTATGGGAAAGAAGCAACTTGCTTCGTTTTCAGAGTGTATATGTGTGTGTTTTTGGGAAGGTTCCGGATTGTTTCCTTTGCCGAATTCAGTTACACAATTAGGCTGCCGGACCGGTACCGGTCAGTACGCTCTAAAGGGATACGCAGACCTCTCATTTCACCGGTTATGTTCAAGTTTCATGTTATTCGGTTAATCTATTCTGGCGTTATAGGTTACCACTATACAACATGCCTATTTTAGGTAGGTACAACTAAAAAGGGAAAAACAAAAAAAACTTTTTGGCAAAAAAACACCATTGGCGACTCGTAGTCACACAGAATATCACACCAGCAGCCTAGCGAGCATGGGCGTACCCAAGACATTTGTGACAAGACATGATAAATTATGTCATGTCTTACAATTTGTCTTAAATGCTAGCACGGGTCAAACATGTGACATATTTTAAAGGCGCAACATGCCTTTCTTGTTGCTTCCCGGCGAGCACGGCCTACTGTGACATGGCTTGAGTCACACATTTCATCGCAGTTTGGGCGATAACGCCATTTTGTCCTAGATACGTGGGACACTCAGAAAGTTTTGCGAAACTAAAAAAAAATGTTCTATACGTACATATATTTTTATTAAATCTTTTCAAAGTACTTTCCACCAGCCTCTATACAAAGATTCATGCGCCTAAACCAGTTTTCAAAACACTTTTTCCAGTCCGCCGCAGACACCTCGTTTACAGCCTGCTCGAACGCAGCCAGCGCATCTTCCGGCGACGAAAATTGTATCCCTTTGAGCTGATTTTTTATTTTTGGGAATAAAAAGAAGTCACACGGTGCTAGATCAGGGCTGTAAGGAGGGTGACCCAGGAGTTTGACTGGCGTGCTGTCCAGGAAGTCCCTCGTTTTGAGTGCGGTGTGCGCAGGTGCATTGTCGTGGTGGAGCAGTAGCCCGCGGAGCCCTGTGTTTGGTCGCTTGTTGCTTATAACAGAGAAAACTTCTGGCAAACATTTGGTAGTATACCATTCGGCATTAATGCTTCTTTGATCCCGTAAGGGAATTGATACCAAGTGGCCAGTCAAATTAAAAAAGCTAGCGATCAAAATCTTACCCCCGCTTCTAGATCGCTTCACTTTGGTAGGCGTTGGCTCATTTTGAAACACCCAAACAGTCGACTGGCGCTTGGTTTCTGGGTCGTATTGATAAATCCAGGACTCATCACCTGTAACGATGTCGTAAACACGCCGAGACGAGCCTGCTTCAAATTTGTTAAGCATATCACGGCACCATTCCACCCGGGCCTGCTTCTGAGCATCGGTGAGGTTGTGCGGCACCCAGCGTGATACTATCCTCCTCACGCGAAGATGGCTGTGTAGAATCTCGTGAACGCTTCCCGATCCAATCTTCAATATGTGTTGAATCTCCTGATATGTAATTCGCCTATTGTCTTGGATTAAATTTTTCACTGCTAGCACGTTTTCTTCGGTAACAGCCGTCAAAGGGCGACCGCTTCTTTCGTCATCCCCCAAAGTTGGTCGACCGCGCTTGAATTCGTTATACCAACGATACACGGTTGCCTTGGAAGGGCCTTCATCCATGAATGCCATTTGAAGTCTATCGTACGATTCATCCGGTTTCAGGCGACACTTGAAATCGTATAAAATCATAACTCTAAAATGTTCCCGGCGCAGATCCATATTTCAGTGAGACACAATACTTTGAATTAACTCGCAAAAAATGTGGAGGGAAATTTTGAAATTGGAACTTACTTATTTTTACTTATAAATAATCATATTTTCGAAAAACATTATAACTGGCCAGTCTCCCATATATAAAAACTTTTTTTCGCAATACTTTCTGAGGGGCCTGGTAATAGCATCGGCGGCGTGAGAAAATTTCCTGACGTTTGTTTGGGACTCATCGGGTCTTAATTGCTAATACGGGCGCACCCATTTTGTCACAAATGTCACATTTTCACAGATGATTTAGAAAAAATTATCACTTTCGTTCGGAGGTGGTGATAAAATTTTACATTTGAAAATAAATATATTTGCCTTCTAATTACTGCACCAAATGGCAATAAATTCATTTTGTGTGTATGGTTGTAATAATATTTTTTGTGTGTATCAATGCTTATTAATTAATTGAAATGTTTCAGGATTATTAATTAATTGTATATTATTACTTTTTATAATTGTATTTTTTTTTAATATTTTGATTAATTATTTTTTTTATTTTTATTTTCCCTTTGTCGCCCGTGTTACTACCAATCTTACTACCAGTAGTAATACTGGTAATTTTATTCCCTTTCTTACTACTGCAGTAGTAAGTTGTTACAAGGGTAATTACAATTTCCCCTTGTTACTACCAATGATAATAATAAAGAATATGGCGAGATGATGCAAGAAGTCCTAAATGATTCGATGCCACATACATAACTTTTGAGGGTGCTGGTGTTGTATAAAATTGGTGAGACTCTGCGCATCTTCCTGACGTCATGTATGGGGCAGTGAAGGACGGTTCTTCTCTATCCAGGATGTCGACAGATTCAGGAAAACAGCGAACCTATAAGAATCGATGCAGTTTTTTTTTAATATTTATGGTGTACATAATAAAGAGTATTCTATTCTATTCTAATATTTCAGGTTGACAGACAGGGTGAGTCCTCTGTGGTTTTGCTTAGCCCTGAACCCTGTGAGTACACTTCTGGAGGGTTCGGGCCTGCGCTATCGGCTGAGAAGAGGGTCAGATCATATCACACCTCCTTTACATGGATGACCTGAAGCACTTTGCTCCCAACATCTTGCAACTGATGAAGCTTCTGAAGGTAACAGAAAACTTCAGTGACGTATCAGGACGGAATTAGGTGTGGACAAATGTGCAGTCATACATGTATAGTAAGGCGAGATTATGGAATCCGTGGGAATACAATTCTCGGATTCCATACACCTTAGATCCCTTTCCTCAACCGAAACTTACAAGTATTTGGGTATATCGAAAACACTAGGCATCAATGCTACTGACGTGAAACAGTCGTCGCTTCTTTGGTCGTGGTTGGAAAAAGTACTAAATAGTATTTTATCAGGCGGGAACAAGGTGCGCGCCTTCAACGGCTGGTCTTGATGTTCTCTCTCAGACAGAACTTGACGCCCTGGATAGAAAAGTCCGCACAATGATTACCGCAAAAAAAAAACAAAACAACTGATCCACTAAACCTTCCAAACCTATAGCCCAATAACTTTGTCTCCATATTTAACAGTAGTCCTGCACCAAACGGTAATTGTCCTTGGGTGCACTTACGTAGTGCATACAGGGATAATCATCGGTTGGTGACACATATCAAGATACATATCTAACAAGGCCCCTGCGAGCTAGCTTCGACCCCTGGCGCGCCTTTTAAAGATCCGGGACCCCAGAGTACCGAAATTGTTCAACAAATATAAAATAATATGAACAATAATATAGTAATAGTATCGTCGTATCGTAGCGTTTTTGTGGCGAATAAACACTTTTCTTTCTTTTTTTCTATCATTGGTAGTAACAAGGGCAAATCGTTATTACCCGTCTAACAACTTACGACTGCAGTAGTAAGAAAGGGAATCAAATTATAGGTCTACCAGAATCTCATGGCAAATGTGGAAATAAAAATTTGTTGTATGCAATACTGGGGAAATTGGATTAAACGATCTTGATACTGTTTAATTTTTATTTATGTCTTTAGTATTAATGAACATGAGGTACCTATATTATAGTAGTCACAGCGGATCTTTGTGTCTTTGAACTTGGTCCTGCCTACCATTGCGTAAGAAACAGTTTGTCATCGAGTATACTGCATAGAGTAAGCGAGATAGGATGATGTGACATACATAAGCGAGTGAAAGAGACAGTTATACAATGCTATCTCCACCTTCAACATTGACACAAAAATAGCTACTGCGCGGGCTCTTGCAACCAATTCAGAGACACAAAGATCCACTGTGAGTATTATAGGTATGTGTATGAATAATGTTGTTATACATCGGGTTCTTAACATAGGAAAAATAAATCAATTGAATATTAATTTATGTACTAATTTATTATATTTCATTTAAATCATACTAATAACTTAAAACCTCATTCGCAACTAGAATACGATTCCATGAACTCTACTGGCATTTCAAAAACTTGTATCTTTGTAGTTTTATGTCATCTCTCTCCATCAAAATGGTTCTTTTTCATTGGCATTTAACATATTCAAAACCAATCTCTTTATGTATAAATTCTGTAAAAAATCATAAAATGTATGATGTTACTTATAGTCATTCATCATCATCAGTCTATATATACTTTTTTTATGTAAGTTTTATGGCCTGGTTTCTAGAACCTTTTAGCCACGTCTTTGGAAAGAGTTTTGGATCTTATATTTATTCTTTAGTATGCATTAGAATGAGGATGTAACAGATTCTAATGTTTTTTGGAGTATTTGGCAGCAAATTGTATCGAGTCAGTCTTCCCAGTAAGCTTTGCAGAGGCAGTCAATACTACAATAAAATACTCCGCTCCACTATCCCGAGATCGCTTCTGTCAATGATTTTACAAATTGTCCAGTTGAGACACAAAAGTACACCAATAATATATCACAATATCCATTAGGAATCAATTTGCAAATAATATTAACAGCCACTGAACTTCACTCAACTAAATCCCGCCAAAAACACTCACGTCTATATACACGTCCCACTGCAGGGCGCAGATTATTACTTAATATTTTTCTTACGTCAAAGATTCTCAATCTCCGTTAAAATCAATATCTTGTCGAAGAATTAGTAACAGTTACATTATTTTGCCATTTCCTTCCTGACCTACGATTTACCATATAATAGTAATGGAAATAAATATAAATTAAGTAAGAAAAATATAAAATAAACTAAAAGTATCAAAACAAGTCAGTCCAACTTACCGGTCCACACTACGACGCACTTTAAAATCAAAGATTGAGTTTGATTTACGCCTCCTTCTTCCCTTATTTTATGATACACATTGAAAACAATATGTCTCGCTTGAGATCGAAGTGGGTTTTTCGAAATTTTCACAAAAATAACAAATTTTCAAGATAATATCAAAAAATTTCAGCAGCGGTTGACACATCAAGTACTTTGATTTGACAGGTGACAATTGACATTGCCATATGAAAATCACAATTAAAAAAAAACAAAAAATGCCATGAGATTCTGGTAGACCTATACCAGTATTACTACTGGTAGTAAGATTGGTAGTAACACGGGCGACAAAGGCCTACCAAAACTAAAAAGAGAAAAATAAAAACTTTTTAACAAAAAAAAAAACCGACTTCCAGAACAAAAAACTACAAAGCAAAAAATAAATTTCTTTTCCAAAGTCGGTGTCAAAAAACGGATAACAATGGGTACAATAGACACCGACTTTGGAAAAGAAATTTCTTTTTTGCTTTGTAGTTTTTTGTTCTGGAAGTCGGTTTGTTTTATTGCAAAAAAGTTTTTTTGCCGGTGACGAACAATGCACACTTAACTCTTTCAGCCAGACGTGATTGGTAATATTTTTTACGGGGACATCGGTCATAATCGCTTTTGTACTTGTGCCTAAAGTTTTAATAAATAAATGCAGAATAAAATAAAACAACGTTTATTCAAAATCATCAGTAGGTAAATGACTAATTTAAAAAAAAAAAAATGCGAAACTAAGAACATTTGCAAACCGGCCCCTTCTTAATACCTGCACCACCACCGCCACCGCTAGGCGTTCTCCCCAGACAGGTTTCCATTAACAGTCCACAAACGTGGTAAGGGTCACAGTCACCAGCAGGTCTTCTATCCTCCATGAACCCTTTACCTTTCTTTTTTATGTGTCTTTGAAGACGGATAGATGCCTTCCTGTTAGCGATACCCCACGAGAATTGTTCAAATGGTGCGGTTTCAAATTTGCCTGACAATCGCATTCTGTTTGCTGCTTCATCAATTCCGTAATGAACCATGTGCTTCATATGGTTCTTCTCTAACCTTTTTATACACTCTACAATGAAGTCATATCCTCCGTCAGAACGCATCCTCTTTGTACTGAAGTTATGATGCATGCCGATTCCAGGATGTAAATGACCGAAAGGCTTAGGGTGGTATGTGATGACTACTCCGTAATCCTCGCCGATACGATTCATAATGTACCGTGACATCCATAAATCATCCGGAGCTTTAATGCCAAGAGTGGTGCCTACTTGCCACTCCCAGCAGGCTAACATTACTTCAGCGTTAGTCCCTTCAAAATCACAACCAGCAAATAGACATGCTTTGACATGAGATTCGGCTACATCTCTTCCTGCTATATATTTTGCACCGACTCCGCAATAAGAGAACTCATATTTGACTGCTGGGAAACCACCTCCTTTAGGCCAGCCCAAACCCCAGTCGTCATTGTCCAACATAGTGTACTCTTGCTCCAAACCGAACCATGGCTCTTCAGCTTTATGTATTTCACACAGTTCATTACAAAAACTCCTGTGATTTGTATCAGCTGGTTTACCGCCTTCACCCATATATACTTCGCACAAAACGATGACATGAGGATCAGCTCGGAAAGGATCTCGATAGACGGCTGCCGGTTTTAAAGTCGTGTCAGATTTTTCCGCCGTGGCTTGGCCGGTGGAACTGCCATCGAATGCCCAGCCAGGTGCAGCGTCTGGGCTGTATGGAACACAGTCTAAGATACGATCTTTACATCTCATGTTAATGCCAGACCCGTCAATCCACACGTAGGTTGCTAAAATTTTATTACAAGGCAAAGGAAGTCTCAAAAAACGATCCAATACCTTTTTGTTTAAGATATGATTTATATTATGCGCCATTAAGGTCCTTTTAGAAGTTACAGCAAGGCCTTTGCAAGGCTTTTGGAATAATGTTGCACACTTCCTTAGAATAGTCGCCATTTTTATCTCACTTTTAATTTGCCTTTTCTCACTTAAATTATAAATAGAACACAATAATTTTGTATATTTTTTTACTCCGATTCTTAACTCATCATCTGTCTTGCGAATAGAATTTTGAATTATTCTTATTTTATGTCATTTTACTTCTTTATTGTGTTTAAAAATTTGGATTTGAAAACGAAATTTTTAACTGCCAGTTACCAACAGTTTTAAAGTAGCCGAATATATCAAGAAAAGCAAAAAGCATAGCTTACTGGGATGGCGATAGTAGGGTATCGAACCTTTAATAATAAACGGCAGATCAAGTTGAAGCAGAATCTATGTGAGAGTAACTGTAGTTAATTTAATAATTATATCTTTAATTTTGGTTACGCTTAGAACACGAGAGTATCTATTAACACGAAACAAAAAAAAATTATATCAAATTTTAATTTTGATAAAACGTACCTAGTTACTTATTAAAATTTCACTTACCACTAAAGTAGTATAATTTATACAAAGCTTTATCTGTATACCTTTATATTATAGTAAGTTAATAAGTGTTGTATAGGTACCGGCACCATTTAAGAGGTCCGTGCCCACTCGACCTGATTAGATTCGACCCGAAAGATAATACCGTACCTCAAAAGGTATAAAAGGAACCCTTATAAGATCGCTCTCTTGTCCGTCTGTCACAAACGATTTTCTCAGGAACGGGTGGACCTAACAAGTTGAAAATTATACCAGATACTGAGGTCCCTATTAGGTATATAAAAATCAAGGTCCTGAGTCAACATGATAAAAATATATGGGCAAAGAACGTGATTTCAAATATATATTAAAATGGTAAAGGTGTATACAATGATACGAGTATTCAAATAAAGGTATATACATAATTATAAACATAAACAAATGTTGCTCGTTTAATAGCAGGTATAGGTGGCGACACTTGGGGGAGGCCCATGTGCCTATATCCAGCAGTGGATGTCCTTCGGCTGAAATGATGATGATGACGAATAATATATAAATATGTCGCAGGGATGAAAGCTAAGATTGGATCAAAGCCCTAAGGGAGATGATCATTCACGGCTGATGTTTAATTATCAATTCTGTGGGTTCTTTAAACTAAAGAAAGTAAGTGATTTGATCAAATCCCTAAACTGCCTAGAGGCCATTGTCTAAACAAATCAACATGAGGTTGTCAACATGTGGAATATGGACTCTTTGATCATTGTGCCGATTGTCGTTATGGCCAATAGCCTCGACGATCATCTGTCCAGACTATCTTTGTGCAGTTGGATCAGAGTAAAAATGTTCTGTGGGTTGGATCAAAGGCCTGATACAGAAGGCAGTATTACACGATATTGCTCGCATTGTGAGAAGGTTTCTTTCTGTGGAGTTTTGGAGCCCTAACCACCGGTAGCTTTGACCCTGCTCCCGACACCGGTAGATCACAATAAATATTTGTATTTTTTTATGTTTTCTAATTAAAAATGTAATTTATTTGTATTTGAAAGTTGATAAAGGAATTAATAATCTAATGACTTTTTACCGAAATTTAATCTAAAATAAAAATAAACAAATCTGCTTTTTTTCGTTATCGAAGACACGTTTCTGCTAAAAGAGCGCAAACTCTGTATGGGTCACAGTCACCAGCAGGTCTGCGGTCTTCTAAAAAACCTTTCTTTTCTACCTTGACACTTCTTTGTAATCTTATCGAAGCACTACGATCGGCCACTCCCCACCTACATTTTTCAAATGAAGCAGTTTCAAATTTCCCTGTTAATCTTTTTCGATTTTCTTGACCATCTTCTAGTCCGTAATTTTTCATATACTGTTCATGTTTAGTACATAAGTCTTTACAAACCCGTTCAATTTCTGTAATTCCTCCTTCAGCACGCATTTTTTTTGTGCTGAAATTATGGTGGCATCCTATTCCTGGTTGGTTCTTCCCTACAGGTTTAGGGTGATAACTTATGATGATCCCAAAGTTTTCAGCAATTCTTTGTAACAAATATCGTCCCACCCACAAGTCGTCGGCAGCTTTGATCCCCATCGTCGTTCCAACTTGATATTCCCAAGATCCTTTCATAACTTCTGCATTAGAACCGCCATAATCTAAGCCAGAATAAACACACGCTCTGGCATGACATTCAACTAAATCCCTCCCTGCAACATGTTCGCCCATGCCGCAGTATGAGTACTTAGCCTCTGTTACGGGATATCCTCGAACTTTCGGCCATCCTAAAGGCCACAGATCCGAATCAAACATTGTATATTCTTGTTCTATACCAAACCATGGATCTTGGTCTGATATTTTGCTCAGAACGTTTGCACAATGAGCCCGATAGTTTGTATTTGTGGGAGTGCCATTGCCATAGTACGTCTCGCATAGTACAATAACATGGGGACTTTTGCGAAACGGATCTCGATATATGGCCACTGGTAATAATATAGTGTCTGAGTCATCAGTTTTAGCTTGTCCAGTTGAACTGCCATCAAACGCCCATTTCGGGATTGCACTTAAGTGACAAGGTACCTTGTCTAATACTCGATCCTTGCAACGTAAGTTGATACCACTGCCATCGATCCAAACGTAGGTTGCAAAAACTTTATTTTGTGGTAGTTTTAAATTCGTGAAATGATAATAGTAAGCATTTAAAGGGGTATCAATCTTCGACAAACCAGACGTAAAGTTTTCTTGGCTGAAGTATCGTATTTTAGGACTTGGAATAATTGAAAATACTTTTGATATTACGCTGCTTTTCAACGAAAATCTTGACAATATTTTTTTGCTCGACATCGTTACATATTTCAATTATTATATTTACACAAAATAATAAATACCGCTGTCAAATATATCTCGATATTATAAAATAAATCTTGATGGTATGTTTGATAGATCTAGGTAGGCCGTGAAATTTTTCAGGTAAAACTAGCTAGCCATGGCAGTGGATAGGCGGTAGGTATAGCGCGCGCTGATTCCGGTATTACCGAAGTTGCATTTGGTCGGCAATACGAATCGACGGGAAACTTTTTTTTTTTTTTAATGTTTTTTTACTTACGTGGAACTAAGTTCCATAAGTCAGCTTGCCCGTTGCGATAGGAGTTGCCTGGTAGAAATCGTCACGTAACAAATAAGCTTCGAGACGTTCGGCGGCTGACTGTCCGGCGTAGTTCGGATATTCTCATCAAGCGCCGGCCGCCAATCGCCATAGGTTTTTTTTTTAATTATTATTATCGATAGGCTGGCGTTTGACCACTACCTCGCCTGATGGTAAGCGATGATGTGGAGTACGGTGACGCACGCTTGCCTAGAAGAAACCTATTCACTCTTGACTTAAAGACCCCAAGGTTGTAGCTATCAGGGAACAAAGACTCCGGAAGGGAATTCCACTCCTTAGCTGTGCGCACAATGAAAGTATTAGCAAAACGCTTTGAGCGTATGGGTGGGATGTCCACCATGTACCGATGGCGCATGGCCGTACGTCTTGTACGGTCTTTGTCGGTTTTTCATGTTATACAGGTGGCCTGTGTGTTAAAAGTGAGGCTAAAAGATTTTGATGCTTTTGAGTGATGAATGATTCTCGTTCGTTTAACAAAGTAGGTTTTTTTCACCTTAACTTAGTTTACTGTGCCTTCTACACAGTCGGAACTAACGCTCGACCAAGGTGCTCATATTTTCCCTTGCACATTGAAGATATCTCTTCTTTGTGCGAATGAATAGAAGAAAGGGTATTCTACTCAGTCGGCTTTAATTTTGATTACCTATGTTAACAGCGAAAAGAAATTTGTTTCAACCGGTAGTCCCGCGAAGTGTCTCTTTTTTTTAGTAATTTAGATAGAAGAAGCAGACACGGATATTTCAAAATTATAAGTTATCCAACATTAGGCTAAGCACGCACTCGCGCAGATTTGATTCGCGCCGCGGTGCGGTGATTTCTCTGGCTAAACAGAAACACAGATTTGTTGCAGATTTTCACCAAGCAGTTTTTTTATCGCAACTACGTGCAGCTTCATACAATTCTATGTGTCGGGTAATGGACGAAAAAATACGCGCGAATATAAACCGCAGTGCGTGCTAAGCTTTACATTAATCCTCGATCAGAAATATAAAAGTCAAAGCCTTTTATTTGAGCCAAAAGACGAAGTAACCCAGTCATTGAATTATCAAAAAAATACTGACTATCTGTCAGTGTAAAAGGTCTTTTAAACAGTAGGAACAACCGCTCGACCAAGGTGCCCTTGGTTGAGTCAACCAACTGGTGCGTTTTTTCTACACGGTTGCGTGATTGACACAACTTTTGTATTTTTTAATTAAACACGCTTTTATTAGCTTGGTATGTATGAATCTATGTAACGGAATCTTTTAACGCTACTTTCACCTCCTTCAAAACGTCGGACTGGTTTGAAACTTTGCACACTTATCAACCACCGATGACAATGCAATAATTTAAATAGTATATCCCATTATCCTTACCAGAATCTTCAGGTTTAGCGATTTTTTTATGGGGAATTTTTAACTGCACCTCTATTTAGAAATTTAAGCAAACAAAATATCTCCACTAATAACCTACTGCAAAACAATATTACTCACCGTAAAACAAAAATACTGATTTGCACACAAATTATTCAATTAAATATAAAATAAATGTGAATTAGTCCAAGAGCGAGCGAAGCGAGCTCGGGAGCTTAGGGCACCCCGACACGGATAGGTTAGGTTCGAAGGAGATGACGGGAGCTGAAGTGAGCGAGCAAAGCGAGCGAACTCAGCTCCCGTCATCTCCTTCATGTTAGGTTACTTTAGACCCTGCAGACAGAAATAGGAGCCCTGCGCAGCGGGGCTCCGTCGACTTTGTTTCGTTTCCCCCCCTCCCTTAAAACTTAAATATTTTGTTGCACTCGAAGAATTATTAGATTTACTTTTAGTTAACAGATAGTTATTCAGTAAAACAGTTAAGCTTTAAAGATCTAGCAGTATAGTATAATTCATTTATTTGATGAGCAAATTTAGTATGCAATTCAGTATTTTTGGTAGTAATTTCGAATATTTTGATTGAAAAAAGGGGAATTACAGTTAAAGTATTAAATACCACCCTTTTTTTATATCCGATACCCGGTAGTCAGTGTCTTTGTGCTAAGTACCAAAGAGTGTTCATACATGCGCATGGCTTAATTTTTTGTTGTATTCGAAGACACGGTAGTGCCAAAATGCCAAAAATGTTCCGGCAAGGGAGCCTAGAAACAGCTATCAGATCCAGGGAAGGCAGTAGACACGGTAATTACCTACTTCCATCACAGGGAGGTAGTTGCATTAATAAATTGTGGTTTAAAAACTAAAAAACACGCTTTAATGGTTAATTTAGCGAAGATAAACAAATGAAAAAATGGACGCTGACCCAACGCCCTCAATTTTATTTGCCCTTGGTCGCAAGCTCATACCTCCCAACCAAGGTTGTTGGAAGGGCAACTCAATTTGGTTGGCCAACCAACGTCTACACGTTCAACTTTTGCCACAACACAACCAAGGTCATAATGTCGTTGGTCCTGTCATAATCCTTCATAATGCGCACAGCAAAAGAGTGGAACTCTGTGCCTGCGTCTGTGTTTTCGAACGCATACAACCCGAATCTCTTCAAAGTTAGAGTGAACAGGCTTCTTCTGGGTAAGCTCACTCCATCGTTGACTTTGTCTCTGTCACCTCTTTCGGTCACAACCTAGAATAGAGTCAAGAGCAAACCCAGCATAAATCAAAAAAATAAAAGAATGTGTCACAAACGCGACAGTTGGTTTAGTTGACTCAACCAAATACGTATTGGTCGGGCGGTAGTACCGACCGTGTAGAAGGCTTCTAATGCGTCAAATGATTTCCTTTTTTAAGAATTTAGTTACCTGGCTACTTAGGCCTTTAAATCAAGTCCTTAGTTTTTTTTTTTATAAAACCCAATTAAACAAAAACTTTATCAATACTTGATTCTGCCCGCGTGAATAGTGTTGCCAATACCGCCATGAAAAGTAACCAGAGGCCTTAGTGCGAGTTTTTACTCACGCTCACTCGTGAAACGTAAACGTCAATTTGTATTGAAACTGGATAAGCGCCGTCTGGGGACGGTAAGGAGAAACCTCTTTTTTTGTATACATTTTGACATAAGAGATCGTTTACGTAACACGAGTGAGCGTGAGTCACGCGTGAGTAAAAACTCACACTAAGGCCTCAGTATCCTACTCCAGGCTTTGCAGCCTAATTGCGTAAGTGAATTCGGCAAGGCAAAAGGTTTCACCGCCATCAATCGACCAATCACATGCTAGATGAAAGACGCGATGTGGATTTCCGTCTATGTAATTGGTCGGTTAATGCCGGTCAAAGCTTTTGGCTTGCCGAATTCACTTACGCAATTAGGCTGCTCGTCAATCCAAATGCCAAGTTTCATCAAAATTGAGAACATAACAATTAAATTCACATTCACAATAATATTAAATGTTGGGCTAAGCAAATTACTATATTTTTAACCGACTTCAGAGGAGGAGGTTCTCAAATCGACTCATGTACTTTTTATGTTTGTTACCTCAGAACTTTTAACTAGAAGAACCGATTTTGATGATTATTTTTTTACTTGAAAACTGATGCTATCATGTGTCACCATTTGGTTAAGATCTGATGAAGAACTTCGGAGATACACAACAGAACTCTTCATTAAACAACGGCAAATCTCTCGGGATTCCTGCAGTCGCATGGCTGTTTATTGTTTACGCCATTTCATAACATCACGCCAATACGCTCTAAAGGGGGTACGCAGATGTGTACAGTTCACCTCATTACACTCTCATTTCACCGGTTATGTTCAAGTCAAGTTTTATGTTATTCGGGTAAAGTATTCTGAATTTCTGACATACTGCAATCTCTACAGAACTTAAAATTATTCATTAAAAGATCTTTTTTTTAAACAAGCTTTTTTCGAAACCTTCTCAGCAAACCATTTCATTTAATACCCATATCATGAGTGCACAAAAAACAACTAGTCCGCCATCTTGTGCCGTCCTAGTAGCTATTTACACATGCTTTTCTGTTTGAAAAACCTTAATTCATTTGTTTTTTCTTTGCGCGAGTCAGTTCACAAAATGGAAAACTTGAAACATCGCGTTATTTACGAGTACGAGTTCCATCGTGGCAACAGTGCTGCAGAAACGGATCAAAGGATTAATTATGTGTATGGCGACGGTGTCGCAAAAGAAAACACAGTGCGTTTTTGGTTCCAACGTTTTCGTTCTGGTAATTTCGATCTGCAGAAAAAGCCTTGTGGACGGCCGGATACCAAAGTTGATAATGAAGAATTGAAGGCTATTGTAGTGTGTAACATTAAGTACCTAGACTAAGTTGTTACACATGTTCAGTTTAAGTGAGCAGTCTGCCAGTCTCTAAATATACGTCGTACAGAACAGACGCCTTTTAATTCAATATAAATCTCGTCCCTCTACATGGCGACCCTGCCAGAGGCACGGTGTTGGATTACGTCGCGACGAAACAATGTGACGGTGTCAGCGTTTTTAACCGTGTGACCGCGTCGCGTCGGCCACCGGCCACCGTGCATTGGATTGCATTATAAGAAAAATACACAACAGTTCAGTTAAAAATACTCGGCTTGTTCAGACATTTTAAATTAAAAATAATGGGAAAAGAAAAACTAAGATAACCCTAAAATAACTGCGTTGTGTCTAAAAAAATGTGAACATTTTAAGAACTTTAAGTGATTAATTTTAAATGATTTTAGTAATGAGATTGTGATTTATGGAAATACAGTTTAATAATATATACTCAAAGTTAGATTATATCAGAGTAAGCCTAAGGAAATTAGGTCCAGAGAAAAGATTGCGAGAATTAGGTCTAAGCAAAATAAGAAAAGCAAAAGAAATATAGAACTCTTATAAAATATGTGTTAAGGAATTAGAACTAAAACACTTAACTACTGAATATTCAGGGTTATTGATTGATAATCTGTGTAAATCTATAGAAGAAACTTATATAAAAATATTAAGTTACAGTGAGTCTAAATCATCAGACAACATGGCAAGTTTCGATTTAAAAACGGCAAATTCACTTATTCCTGTGATGGATGGTAACGAGGAGACCACGGAAAAAATTATACAAGGTATGGAAATGTATGATTCTTGTTTAACTTCAGCGGTAGATAAGAAACTACTAATTACTGTAAACGTCGGCGAGCTTTCACGTGGTGATTTTAGAAATGGACACTTCCCACGCTAAATTCCTTAATTGCCTGTTTTTATAACTGCACATGTTTGGGTTTAAAGCGGGTCTATGAATGACGGCAATATGGATCTTCTGTCGGCATTTTTCAATACAATCTTAATGTGATGTAATTTAAAATCAATGCTTATTGTTTCGGGCCCGGCAACCGTCATAAAATGGGTATGAATGGCGCATGACGCGAAACGTCGTGAGAAAATAAGATGCAACCTCTCTACCTGGCCGGGCCGGACATAATGTACCGTAAGCATTGTCTCTTAGCTTTCTTGTAACTTAGAAATTAACACGTGAATATTTAAAGTAGGATTGACGTAGGTGCCATGTGAGTAAAGCTACACTTGTAAGAACTAGAGAAAAGGTAGATAGTTAGTTGGGATTGTCTCGCAGTTTTCTTCTTTGTTACACAAATAAATGAACACGTTATGTCCACGTGTTTGACCACGTGTGTAAAATGACACATGTATGTGCCATGTGAATCTTAGAGTAGGAGTATAATAAAACTTGAAATATACATAAGATTTAGAGAAAAGGTAGCTAATTAGATAAGATTATGTATATTGTCATAGTTTAATACTTGGAGTAAGGAGGAATCTAGATTAAGATTTTTGTGTTGACCTTTGTACACCTTTTATATTTTTCCTATGTAGAATTAAGTATGTAGATTAAGGAAATGTATAACTTGTGTATATTTAAGTAAGATAAGTTTTATAAAATCGGCATTTCTGTGGTGCCATGCTTGAATACAGTTGCAAAGTAGGGGCGCCATTGTTCTCGCCGAGCGGTTTTTGTATAAAAGCCGGCCCGCTTGTAGGCAGAGACACAGTCGGTCTTCCACTCTACAAGGAGTAACAAGTAAGGAATAAATTGAAGATACGAATCACGATAGTATTTTCATTTCCTCAACGAGTCTCCAACCGAACCAACCAATACAGTCCACTTCAAATTACTTTTGTGCTTAAAACTCGACTAACAAAACTAGCGAAATTAAAATTAAAAACAGATTATTCTAGTATGAATAATTTAATAACAGATATAAAATCATTTCTTTTAACAAAAAAGTCAGCAAATTCTATACTCATGCAAATGAATAAATTATCACAGAATGACTTGAGTATAGCAGAGTTTGGTAATAAGTTAGAAGAGCTTTTTATTAATTTAACTATTTCTCAATCTAACGATAACGAAGCAACGAGTGACGTTTTACAACCGATAAATGAAAAATATGCAATAAAACGGTTTTCAGATGGCCTTCGCAATAGAAGACTCAGTACAATCATCGCGGCTCGCGATTACCAACAGCTGAAGGACGCCATTCGTGCAGCACAGGATGAGGAGCCAGACCAGTCGGCCCAGCAAGCGGTAATGCATTTAAGAGGTAAGCCAAGGGGCAGAGGAAGATGGCAAAATAATCGTGCCCGTGGGTTCTACAATCGAAGTAACTACAATCAAGGTAATAATAATTATTCCTATCGTGGACGTGCCAATACTTCAAACTACAGAGGACGAAGTAATAATTACTACAATCGAGGACGAGGAAATAATACCCCAAGATTTCAATCACAGGCAAGTTACGGACGTGGACGAGATTTTAGAGGTCAAAATCGACAATTTTATGGTCGAGACAACCAACAACAAGCTGCAATGTTGCTGACCAACGAGCAAACCCACAGCAGCAAGAAATTGCGACAGAAAACCGTGAGTCGGGTAGCCAAAATACGTTTTTTCGAGCATAAAATTTTAACATGCCAGGGACTAGACTGCGTTAAATTTAAAATAGGTAATAAGTTATGTTCATTTTTGGTAGATACAGGGGCAACATTATCAGTCATAGCTAAAAATAAAATACCACATTATATAACATTACAAAGTAATGATACAATAATCAAAGGCATTGGTGGTAATATTAGTTCCACTGAAATCGCTAACTTGACATTGCAATTGTTCAGCTCACAAACACAGTCATATCCCCTTAGATGTCCACCAGGCAGGCCGAAAATCACCCATGTGTCCGGGTACCCTGGCGCCTTTTGCGCTATGGGCGCGGTGTCAGTAAATCGTCGATTTCTCGGAAGTTTTGTATGGGAACCATGTATGAAACTTATGTTGTTACAATCTCTATGAAATAAGCTATCATATTCCAAATGGATTTATCCAGTTTTACCTTGTAAGTATTGGTAATTGTTGTGTAAAGTCAGTGTAAGGGATTTTTTTTCCAGTTTCGTGTATAAAAGGAGATAGAAATAAAAAAATAAACCATTATTTCATAAAGTTTTAATTTTATTTACAGGAATACACCCTATTTCACAATAATCAATCAAAATTACACACCCCCCGATACATTTTTTCATCCCACGAGAATTACAAACTTTTCAAAAAAAAAATAATGCAAATTGGCAGGGTGGACAGTTGGTGGCTGTTTTTTTTTTATTCGAATTTGTTTCGTTACCACTACAATTAAATGCATTATTTCTGTTGTTAATTAACGTAGCATTGTAAATAACAACAGTTTGATATAGTCATATTTGCAAAAATAAGAAATAAAAAATAAAATATTCGCACGCAGAAAAAAATAAACAACAATGTCGGACGGCGTTCGTTGAAATACGTATATCTGCTGGAATTTAGGCCAAATACAAAAAAAAACTATTAAAAACAGTTCAAAACTTACCGTTCCATGTTTTTCCAGCAGAAAACAACAGCCACTCAAAATAAAAAAACTAAATTTTTAATCACAAAAAGTTTGAGCACGGCCCCTTGTGCTGTCAAAAATGGCGACCGCCCGATGCACAGATTTAATAAATAAATATTACGGTCTTGGGCGGATCCAAAGACCAGCGGGGTATTTTTTTTTCATAATTGTCTATTAAAGTATCGAATGAAACCAAGATTTGTCGAGAATATCCTCCTTACTGACATATTTCAAGCCAAAAACAAGAACAGCCATAGAATATCAAAAATTGGCAGAGAGGCAGACTGGACATTTGAGCGACCGATGACAGCTGGCAGAGAGGCAGAGTGGACATCGGAAGGGATATTCAACTTACCGAGAATCGGCGATGTTTACATTTAAGTTCCATGTATTAAATAACATGCCATGTCAGGCGGATGGAATTATTGGTCTAGACTTTCTTAGAATGTATAATGCAAACATTGATTTATTAAACAATGTTTTAAAATTACAAAGTAATGACAAAGAGTTTTTAATACAAATGTATCAGAATAGTAGATCTTATAGAAATCTGTATTTACCACGTAGAAGTGAATCAATTCACTTTGTAACAGTTCAGTCAAATTCACAAAATGATTACGTAGTTATTCCAAAACAATTATCGGAAAACATATTTTTGGCAGGAAGTATAGTACAACCAAGTAATGGGAAGATTCCTATTAAAATTTTAAACACATCTGAAGAAGATATTAGTTTACCATATTTTAAACCCGAATTAGAAAAATTGACAGATTACATTATTTGTCAATATAGCAGCACAGAAATGGATGCAAAGCGCGCAAAAAGACTTTTATCTACTTTAAATCTGAATTATTTACATCCAGACGAACAAAAAACAATTGAACAGATTTGTGCCAAGTACGCAGACGTTTTCCAATTAGAAGGTGATAAGCTGAGTACTACTAGCATAATGAACCAATCAATTAACTTAAAGCTAGGTGCTACGCCCATCTATACGAAACCATACAGACTACCACAGTCTACGAAATCGGAAATTGATAAACAAATTAAGCAGATGTTGGATGATGAAATAATAGAACCAACTAATAGTGAATGGAACAGTCCTATACTACTCGTTCCAAAGAAAAGCGACAATAATAATAAGAAATGGAGATTAGTTGTCGATTATAGAAAAATAAATGAGAAAATACAAGATGATAAGTTCCCACTTCCAAACATTACAGAAATACTAGACTCTCTTTTCGGTTGCACTTATTTCAGCCATTTAGATTTATCACAAAGTTATTATCAAGTTGACCTTGAATTAAATAGCAGGAACGTAACAGCTTTCACTACAAGCTCTGGACAGTATCAGATGACGCGAGTAGTATATTATTGGGCATTCTGAGCCACTCTCACCAGCAGCGAAGGCGCGCCTTCGCTCCTGTCAGTGACAGTGCCTCAGAATGCCCAATAATACACAATCGACTTGACTGACACAGTGGTTCAGGATGCTCAATAATGAAGAATCGACATACCTGTTCAGTTTACCATGGTACATCATTCAATGTATTTGAAATGCAAAACGATTGCAGCCAGCTTCATGTGAAATGTTTGTCGTTGTGACTAACATCATTCAAGGTATTTGAAATGCAAAACGACTGCAGTTGGCTTCATGCGAACTGTTTGTCGTTGTGAATACCTAACATCATTATAGGCTCAGAAAGAAAACAGCATATATTATTAAAATATATATTTAATGTTAGTTATAAAGTTAACTACAGTTTTGATTTGAAATAAATGTAGGCTGGTCCTCACACAGTGCATCTATGGAGTGAACGAGAGATTGAAGCTTGCGCCATTGCGGTGTATCGTCTTCCGTTTGGAATTTTATCCGAACCAGCGCTTTCTTCCAAAGTTCTAGAGAATCAGTATTGCGCGCATCGGTTTGATATACTTTCAAATCGATAAGGTAGTCTCCCCCTGTGTTGATCACTCGACGTTCGTTGCCGTTCGCAACTCTATTAACGAAGTACGAGGACAGTACGGACGAAGAAGTATTTTTGGGTTCGCCATTGCCACGACTTAGATTAAACACGTTCACAGACTTCACCTTTTTTCTGAAACAAACATAAATAACCCGTATAAGAATGTTTCAAAATCATTACAAAAATAACATAATTAATACAGCCTCAGTAGGTACCATAGTAGTCAGTAGACTAATAACTATGAAAATTGCAAAGTGTTTGTCATGTTAAAAAATTGTTGTTACTCGTAAGTGACAGTATCGATTCAATAATATTATTTAGTACATAACAACTTATTATTTACTAAGTAAAAAAATATAGTGTTACTGTGATTTATACATATATCCGAACACTGATACGGAAATGATATGGAATAAATTAACCAACTACTAACCGACGCTGTATAAATATATCAGACATAAGTACAAAAGTTGATAAAAATAAAATATAATTGATTGATATAAATTAAGTATGATTACCTTATACTAACAGGTGATTTCTTAACGGAAGTAGATTTACGCTTGCTTGCAGGAGTAGAACGCTTTCCCAAGAATTCGGCACTGCGTTCAACATCTGTAGAGTTGCTGCGTTGATCACACTCTGAGTCCGACCTGTAAAATATTAAAAAATAATCAGATTAATTTAAATTAATATCACTTGAAATAATTATGCTGAAAGAAAAAAATATTTACGTTAATTATTTGCAATTAACTAATACCTAATATGTGTACTCAAACTCGTACTTATTTAATCGATTCTAATTATCAGTAAGTTAATAAATATTACAAGTAGATATTTGGCTACATGTGATCTGTGTAGTATTTGTTGAATTAAATTACACAAAGTAAATAATAAAAATTATAAAGACTTACATTTTAAATGATGGCCACTTGAAGTATAATTAAAACAATATGATAATTGTTTTAAACACTGAACTGCAGACTGCTCGCACTGTAGTATCGAGGGTCAGGCTCGAATTCGATGAATTGAACTCCGAAAACGCTAGCTAATAAGGCAGATTAGTCATGTAAATATGTTAAATTGAATGTTAGTGTATATTCAATAAAAACAATAAAAAAATTAGACCTTTCTTATTTGTACGGATTATAAGTACATGCAAAAATGAAAACTAACAATTATGTTCATAGTTATTTGCTAACGCAGCACTAAGAAAGCACTCAGGGCTGTCAATATAATTGTCATACATCTTTCCTTCCTACTTAAAATATTATTAATGCGAAAGTTTGTGAGGATGTATGCAATTATGCATGTATGTTTGTTACTCTTTCACGCAAAAACTACTGAACGGATATGGGTGAAACTTTGCAGTAATATAACTTACCTATACATTAGAATAACACATAGGCTATGAAGTGATACCCTCAGGACGCGGGTGAAAATGCGTGGGGAAAGCTTGTACATACTACATAATATGTAAGAATTGAAACCATTTTTACAGTAAATGTGTGGAATCCCTAACCAAATTCGCTGCGTTAAAGTAAAGATGACTATTATATTGCTAAATAGCAGTTTTAAATACGTAGTGCAGTAATCAGAAATATTTTGTTTAAATATGATACTTTTATTATCATATACCAAGCAACTATTCAAATTATTCTTATTAGGGTTACGTTTTTATTAGGGTTGACCGACAGGATATATTTAAACGATACAACTTAAAACTGTGTAAATAAAAATACGAAGATAAAAAATATTATTATCTATGATTGAAAGGGTCTTTTTTAAAGTGTAATTGTTTATCGAAAAAATATTAAGAATGAAACCTACTTAAACAATTTAGTAAATAAATTTATATACCACTAGCACATAAAGTAATTAAATCAAGAACAAACTATAATTATTTTGAAGGTAAGTAAACCTTGGAATTATTTATTTCGTATTTTATGCTTCTTATTAACTACCTATATCAATTTACCGTTTACAAAATTTCTATGTAGCGTTTAAAAATAATATCTACACGATTTTTACATTTAGATCACAACCCTGTACGAAATTGTATTCTTGCAAAATACATTTGCGTAAACTGCGACCGGATGCAATGAATATTAACATGATACTTTTGTTTTTGACGATGCACACTGACTACTGAATAACAATTATATTTATAGTAATTGCAAAATTGCTATCAGAATTATTGTAAGGTAATAGTAATTATGTTAAAATATTATTTTATTTAGAAATAATGTACTTTATATTAGATGTTTTATAATTGATGAAATTACCTGAATTATTATAATAAGTGTGATTTTTAATTTCAGTCGATTACGTATTACTGAATTGAGGGTCAGCAGAGGTGCTTGTTCAAGCAAAATATATTATATACTACTATATTGGAAATGTATAATAATTAATATTATTGTTTGTTTCGATTAGATACTCTGCAGGTAATTTTTAAATCTAATATTAACTTTGTTGTTTTGTCACCGATAATCTTTTTTTCTCATTAATTTTATTTTATTTTTTCAGAAATATTTGGTATATTCAATCCTGTGAAAAATAATTGTATTTGAACTACTGGATAATTCTACAATCTTCTTATTGAAGTTACTCCCATGACTTATTGAAGCGGATATTATCTATGTATTAATAAGATCATGATTAGTTGTAAGTATTTAATGTAATCTTTTTCCTACACTACAATTTCTATAATATCGTGATATATCATAATCTTACCTACACATTACACCTAAATCCGGAAAAACTAAATGTAAATCATAAAAAATATTAGTGCTTTGAGAAATTCGAACCTGCAACACTTAGCACAGAAGCCGATCGCTCAGGTCATTGCGCCCACCGCACTGCTAACTTTTAATTCAGTCTATTTTCTGATAAAGTCTATTAATAATGCCTCACTGTTCGGTTTGCAAAGTATTTGTAGATAATCTTCAATGGTCTGGTCATTTACGTAGTAATGTTCTAAAACTAAATGTAAATCATAAAAAAACTAAATGTAAATCATAAAAAATATTAGTGCTTTGAGAAATTCGAACCTGCAACACTTAGCACAGAAGCCGATCGCTCAGTCATTGCGCCCACCGCACTGCTAACTTTTAATTCAGTCTATTTTCTGATAAAGTCTATTAATAATGCCTCACTGTTCGGTTTGCAAAGTATTTGTAGATAATCGTCAATGGTCTGGTCATTTACGTAGTAATGTTCTAAAACTAAATGTAAATCATAAAAAAACTAAATGTAAATCATAAAAAATATTAGTGCTTTGAGAAATTCGAACCTGCAACACTTAGCACAGAAGCCGATCGCTCAGTCATTGCGCCCACCGCACTGCTAACTTTTAATTCAGTCTATTTTCTGATAAAGTCTATTAATAATGCCTCACTGTTCGGTTTGCAAAGTATTTGTAGATAATCGTCGATGGTCTGGTCATTTACGTAGTTTGTTTCGATTAGATACTCTGCAGGTAATTTTTAAATCTAATATTAACTTTGTTGTTTTGTCACCGATAATCTTTTTTTCTCATTAATTTTATTTTATTTTTTCAGAAATATTTGGTATATTCAATCCTGTGAAAAATAATTGTATTTGAACTACTGGATAATTCTACAATCTTCTTATTGAAGTTACTCCCATGACTTATTGAAGCGGATATTATCTATGTATTAATAAGATCATGATTAGTTGTAAGTATTTAATGTAATCTTTTTCCTACACTACAATTTCTATAATATCGCGATATATCATAATCTTACCTACACATTACACCTAAATCCGGAAAAACTAAATGTAAATCATAAAAAATATTAGTGCTTTGAGAAATTCGAACCTGCAACACTTAGCACAGAAGCCGATCGCTCAGTCATTGCGCCCACCGCACTGCTAACTTTTAATTCAGTCTATTTTCTGATAAAGTCTATTAATAATGCCTCACTGTTCGGTTTGCAAAGTATTTGTAGATAATCGTCGATGGTCTGGTCATTTACGTAGTAATGTTCATAAAAGCAATAGCGCCATTCCATTTTGTGATAATATTGCTATTATTAATTCTTCGTTTAAACATCGCATTGCAAGTTATAAGATCATTGCAACTAACGATCAAAAAAATTATTTCCCTGAAATGTTTCTCAATGCTAATCGTAAACAAATTAAAAATCTAATAGATCTATCATTACAGAAACATACATCTGTGAAAATTAATTTTGAACTTTTTTCCTTTTTTCTTTTGTTTAAAAATGATCAACAAGAACTGAAATCATTTAGTACAAAAAATTACATTGTTCACTTTAATTACGATTTTGATTCAATATATAAATCATCAGTGGTGTCACTGTTAAAGAAAATCGAGGAATTTCAAGAGAGAGATAGTGGTTGGACGTATCTGTGCAATTCACATTTAGAAATAAACATTAGTAAATATCAACCTCTCGGCGGATCTAAACATATAATATTACCTGAATTTATCAGAAATAAAAAAGCTTGTTTGAATATTCAAAACAATGACGAGTATTGCTTCTTATGGGCTGTTGTAGCTGCCTTGTACCCCGCAACCCACCATCCTAATAGGATTTCATCTTATCCTCACTTCAAGGATGCTTTAAATATCGATAATTTAACATTTCCAATCACATTTTCAGACATAGCTGTTTTTGAGAAAAATAATCCGTCTCTAAATATATTTGTGTATGGATTGAAAGATGATAGGACAATCATAGGACCTTTGTATACTTCAAACAACAATAAATCTAAGAGCGTACATTTACTGTTATTACAAAATAATACTAATTCTCACTATTGTCTTATCAAAGATTTACCTCGTCTAGTTAGAAATCAGATGACTAAGCATCACGGTAAACTACATTTTTGCGAAACATGCTTATTGTTTTTTCCAACGTCCAGTGAATGTGAAAAACATGCGTGCGGAGGAGTTGTCACGGTCTTACCAGAAAAAGGATCATTTTTAAAATTTACAAATTATAATCGAAAACAAAACATTCCATTTGCCATATATGCCGATTTCGAAACATTACTCGAACCAATATCCAACGATGAATTTGATACCGCTAACACGACATATTTACAACGACACGTGCCGGCTGCGTTCGGGTATAATGTAGTGTCATCATTAAACGCTACTGTCGATAGGTATAGAAATTATCGCGGTGTAGATTGTGTTTCAAAATTTGTACATTTTTTAATTGAAGATGCTAGAGACATTTATAGAATTATATCCAAAAACGAACCCATGAAATACACCGACAAAGATGCTCTTGATTTTCGTCAAGCTGTTAAGTGCCACATATGTGATCATTTACTGTGGAATGATAAGGTTAGGGACCACTGTCATATAACAGGTCGATACCGAGGTGCAGCACATCGGCATTGTAATCTACAATATAGAGTACCAAAATTTGTTCCCGTATTTTTTCATAATTTATCGGGATACGATTGTCACTTATTTATAAAAAAGTTAGGTGAAATTCCGGGACAAATTAAAATAATACCCAAGACCAAGGAAAAATATATCGCATTCACAAAGTTTATACATATTGGTGATGATTATATACAATTAAGGTTTCTAGACTCCTTCAACTTTTTAGGCACTAGTTTAGATAAACTTGCTAAAACACTACAGGTAGAAGATTATGTTAATCTTCGAACTCATTTTCCTGCCAAAAAACAGTTCAATTTGTTGACACGAAAAGGGATATACCCTTATGATTATATGACAGATTGGAAATGTTATGAACAGAAATCGTTACCGTCTAAGTATCATTTTCATAATTCCTTAACCGACGAAGACATTAGTGAACAAGATTATAATCACGCTCAGACAGTTTGGAGCGAATTCAATATACATGATTTAGGGGAATATACAGATCTATACTTAAAAACGGACGTGCTTTTGTTGTCAGATATATTCCAAAGTTTTCGAAAAACATGTAAAAAATATTACAAACTGGATCCAGCATTTTACATAACTGCCCCTAGTTTATCATTTGATGCAATGTTGCTAAAAACTGGGGTTACGTTAGAACTCGTGTCAGACTTGGCTATCGTCAGAATGATTCAAAGTGGTATACGTGGGGGATTGTGTATGTGTTCCCGACGGTACGCAAAAGCTAATCATAAGTATATGCAAGAATATAATTCATCAGAACCTAACTGTTTCATAGTATATTTGGATTGTAATAATCTTTATGGCTTTAGCATGTGTCAGTATTTACCTTACTCTAGTTTCAGATTTCTTACTGAAAATGAAATAGCTAATTTACATAACGAAAATGTTGAGGATGATGCCGACTGGGGATACATATTAGAAGTTGATCTTCTGTATCCCGAGCATTTACATGACCATCATAATGATTTACCATTTTGTCCCGAAAAATGTATTCCCCCAGGAGGTAAAGCAAAAAAATTAATTGCAAATTTGTATAATAAGTATAAATATGTAATACATTACGTTCATTTAAAAAAGTGTTTAGAGCAAGGGTTAGAACTACGTAAAATTCACAGAGTTATTACTTTCAGACAGAGTTCGTATTTAAAACAGTATATAGAATTAAACACTCAATTAAGACAACAGGCAAAAAGTTCTTTCGAACAAGACTTTTTCAAGTTGTTGAACAACAGTGTTTTCGGTAAAACATTAGAAAACACTGAAACTAGAGTAACTGTTCATTTAGTTAATCAATGGTCCGATACGTTTAATCGAACCAAGAAATCAATATCCGCCGAGAGACTTGTAGCTAACCCTTATTTCCATAGTGCAACTATTTTATCTGAAAATTTAGTTGCTATCCAAATGAAACCAGACGAAATAATTTTAGATAAACCTATTTATATTGGCTTTAGCGTTTTAGAACTTTCTAAGTCACACATGTATGACTTTCATTATAATATTATCAAGCCTTTTTATAAAAATCGAGTGCAGCTATGTTATACAGATACCGATTCTTTTGTATATAAAATATACACTGATGATTTTTATTATGATTTAAAATTTCATTTTTTGCAATACTTTGACACCAGTAACTATGACAACCAAAATGATTTTAGAATACCAATAATTAACAAAAAAGTACCCGGTTTGTTTAAAGATGAATTAGGAGGGAGATATATCTCCGATTTTGTGGGCTTGAGATCGAAATTATATTCTATAAAAACTCCTGATATTATAATTAAAAAAGCCAAAGGTGTAAAATCATGTGTAGTGAAGAAGTTAAACATCACAGATTATGAAAACATATTATTCAATAATGGAGTTATTCGTAGAAAGAATATAATGTTTAAATCAATAAAGCACGAAGTATTTACACAGAGTGTCAACAAAATTGTCTTATCTAATAATGACGATAAACGATCGATATCATTCGATAAAATATCAACGCGAGCCTGGGGTCACTCATTTATTTTAAAGAATAATAACGAACTTTGATAAATAAGTTGAACATAATATACTTCAGTATAGAACACAGTACAGTTGAGCGCAATAACTGAGCGATCGGCTTCTGTGCTAAGTGTTGCAGGTTCGATTTTCTCACAGTACAAATATTTCTATGATGTTAGTACAAATAGTTGCTTAATTTGTTTAAATTTAAGGTAATATTAGTAAATAAAATATTAATATGCTAAGTAAAACGTGAAATGTATTTTAATGGTTATTGTGAAAGCAATTTTGCAATTACTATAAATATAATTTGTATTCAGTTAGTGTTTAAGTTTTATATAAAACTAAAATGTATGCGAATTAGATTGTAAGTAAATAGTATGTTTAATTTTTATGTATTAGTATGATTAGTATAAATAAATTGATTTTTTTAAGTATCAACTTTGTTTTATTGAACTTAACAAATATAGTCTTACCGTTGTTCGGTTAGCATTTTATTCATAATACTTAAAAATAGTCTTTACAACACATAACAATGGCTGAAAACATAATCCTTACTAGTAGTAATATTGTAAATATGAAAGTAACTCTGTTTGTTGGTTTGTCTATTACACGTTCACGGGAAAACGGCTGAAACGACTGAGATGAAAATTTTGTTTGAACATAGACTGAAACCCGAGCAAGGACAATAGGTTAGTTTTTATCCGAGTTCGCGAAGGAGTTCCCCTCGATATGCGGGTGAAACCGCGGGGAACAGCTAGTAATATTATAATACTCCGATATGGTAGATATTGTTTATACAGGCATGTACACGTTTTGCGTACAAGGTTACAGATCATTGCACTATATGAAGTGTATGAAATATTATGCAAGCTAGCAGTTTACAATTCATACTAAAGCCTTTAATTATATTGAGCTATAAGACTATTGCCTAAAGAGTGATTTTCAAACAACTAACCTTCGACTTGGAGACATAAATGCTAAGTTATCAATTTTCTATTTAGCAATATCACACTATTTTTCATAATTTACGAAATAATGTTAAGAGCTACTACTTGTACAATATTGCAGAGTGCATCAAAATAATATGTCCTCAGTAAGTAATCAACATATTTTTTTCTTATTTTCCAGATTTTTTTATTTATTTGCATCATTAGTATAACCAAATCAAATACTTTTTAAAAATTGATTGTTTATAGATAACGATATTGCTACAATTATATTGCGTTCTCATTTTACATTTACCTAATCATTTTTTATAGAATCAAACCTTAGATTTACCGCCATGTCGTACTTGCGATCATTAAGCATTTATAATAAAGTATATTATTTTACTACCTATAACGTTTCTATATTTTGTTACAGATTTCGGATTCGGAAATTGTGTTTAGCCAATATGCCCAGGATCCTTATGAAGTATATTCTAAGATGATGCCTGATGAACCTGACCACCCTATACCAGTTATAAAAGATAAAAAATCTAAACAACGTAAGGAAAAACCGAAGAAACAAATGTCTACAAAATCATTTGTTATGAGTCGATTGCAGCGGCGAGGTATTAGGTTGATAAAAATCTCAGTGGTAGATCTCTGCAATAATAATTCTGAATCTAGTGACAGTGATGGTGAAAATATAATTATAAGTGCACAATATATAGTTAAAGACGCCATTGATAGTATCATGGACGATACGGAATCTTTAGTCAAGAAAATTTCAAAATCTTTGATAGATGATGATTATTAAACTTTTGATACATTTTTAATTTTTTTATTGTTTATATTTTATTTGATAATTTAATATATGATAATGTTATCAAGTGTCGGGTAGGTATTTATAAGAAATAAAATACATATTTTTTAAATCTATTGTTTTATTTATAAAATCCAAAGAAACTTAATAAGAAGGTACACATTTTACCATTCTAAATACTTTTTTATACACAATACATTTTTAAGAGCACACTGTTTTAAATGTTTATCACAGTTTAAGTTAACACTTCCATTACTGTATTTCTGATGCAAAACAGAGAAATTTGGACACAGTTTTTCATCAAGTTCCGACACATTACAAATAGCGCAAAGATCCTTTATCCATTTCACCTTCTCTAAACCTTTTACTATAATATTTTTATTTTGTAGATACGGAACGATCATACGATGAAATTCTCTATAATCAATATATCCTTCACTCCAAATAATGCCCCTGTTTCGTTCTATCCATTCAACTTGTCTCTTTTCATCGCTTGTTAAATATCTAAACAAGTATGGAGGTTTCACCAAAAACGTTTGTGTATAATCATGCGTAGCTAAAGCTAATTCTTTTACAATAAAATTATTGTACAGGTCCTTAAATCCTTGAGCATCTATTATGACAGTATCCCGATTCATGTTATTTTCTTCACAGTGTTGCTGAGTGGCTTGTACTCAATTATGCAGTCGTTTAAAATTAGACAGTATGCAGATGTTTGATCTGGTATGTCCGAATCGCTTTCAATTTCTACCCTTACATCTACAACTGGACCGCCCTTCAGATTATCAGCTTGTCTAGAGCAGTCCACCACGAATAGCGGCGCTAAGTCTTTAAATTGTTTTTCACTTAATAACGGTTCCGCGCGACGACCATAATATGACTGTTGAAATCTAGAGTACTTCTTATATAATAAAGCAATTTTGTTATTTGCAAAGTTTACATTCAAGTTTTCATAAGGAAAATAGGAAAATTAATTAAAAAAGGAATTAAGATAGACCCTTACATCGCGAATATAACAGTGGTCGAACTGAGACATGTCAGAACTTGCATTATTTTTTCTATTTGTCTGAAGACCGATAATGATAAATCGTGGTTTTTCTACTTGAGATGAAGTTTTAATAGACCACGTATGTTTTGTAGTTTTAGGTAACGCAGGATATTCATACAAATCCCAGTTCCTGAATACCATTTGGAGGGGTCGATCTTTTTCTAACAGCTTTAGCAAGCTTATTTTTTACTCTATCTGATACTTTGACGTGCGGTACGCGCCATATTATTTTATTGATAAGAACGTCTTCGATAACTTCACCGGTGTTAAGTTTCACAGCGTTCAGATTAGTGTTGCTCCGTAACAATATCAACTCATGTCTACTGTTTATTACGACTTTTTTAAAATCTTCTGCAAAACCAAGGATGTTACAAAGAGGTATAGATGCAGAAAATCTGCCTCTGTTAATATTTTTTAGACCCTCAATATTCCAGCCCCAGGCGTTAGACATTTTTGATTCACTCTCATTCATTGAAATTAATGACTTCATCGTAGTGGTTATGCCTGCATTTTTTATTTTATCAATTTCCACTCCGTTGAGCTCATACCTTATATCTTGAAACAGGTAAAGTAGAGCATTATTAGTAAAGTGGACGCTACTAGCACTCTCTTTTGGATCCTTTTTACTAACTACAACAGTTCCTTCCAAATACAAGGTGCTTGCTGACGGTAGTATATACAAATCCTGTTGATTGATGGGTATGCGTATCTCGTCATTCCTGTTGAAACTTGTGACATACGGCTTGTAAGAATGGTACTCGATTCCTTCAATACTGTTGTCGTAGGTTGGTGCGGATAAAACATCTAAGATATTCATTTTAGTAATCCAATCGCTTTAAGGAATGCCTTATTTTCTCTAGTCAATTTTATTTTCTTTTTCGTGTTAGCTCTTGTATGCTTGGAAGCTTGTGTGGAATTGATATTTTGTATTTGATGAAGTGCATATTTATTGAAATCAATCATTTTTTCTTCGAAGATGCAAATAAAGTTGCACTTCTTCACCGCGTAAATTTATTAAATGATTATTTATATCCAACAACCGTATATGTATGCAGCTTATGTTGTTTTGATTAATCGGAAAGTATATTGCGTTTTTAGGAATTTCTATAATTCTATATCCTGGTGGTACGTTTAGTGCAAATTCATGTATAATATGACTGGGCTCTCCGTTAATGTATGAACCACTCACAATATCACATTCAATCCTGATCACGGTTGTAGGCAAAATGTTCACTGGAAACTCGGAGACATGCCATTTATTTGCTTTTAAGACCTGATTATTAAAGCCTAATAAACTTCTAAATGTGTCTTCTTTGTTGAAATTTATATTTTTCGTACAGTATATAGTAGTTTTTAATGTGTTATTATTGCACTGTAGTTTAATCGAAGCATTTTTTATTTCGGATTTTAAATAATCGCTAATATCTTGTAATTCGTAGGTGCCTTCTGGTATTTTGATAACTTCATCGGTGCCATAAAATAACTTGTTGTTCCTTTTATCGATGTTTGGTATAGAATTAAACGTTGAGAAATGCAATAATGCACACTCATACTGACCGTCTAATTGTAGTGTGTTGGGATAGTAGGTTGATAAATCTGAAGAGTTGCCAGTTATCGACAAAGTGAGAGACATCTTGATAATGATTAAAATAAAACAAAGTCATAAAATTTATATAATTTTATTTTTCCAAAAGTTCCACAGATACTCTAAACATAAGTGTCCGCAATTTACAGCATCGAATTTCTGATATCTTGTATAGTTATAGGTAACATTACAATTTTTAAAATACTGCATTAATTCTAATGGCGGTTTCAAATCCCCATAACTATCAAAATATTCACAATAATTATTTACTTTGACATAAGCTACCCAATGCGTACCTTCATTTTTTGAGTCGTCTAAATTAACGATAGCACATTCGACCCTCTTTGGTATTCTTGGTAACCGATCCTTCATGTATACACCACGAAAGTGAGGTAAGTCGCGACCATATTTTTGAATATCTAAATTAGTTAAAGGTCGATTAGGTAGCTTATTCAGTTTTTTGATAATTTTATAAATAAACCTTTACCATTTTTATGAGGTTTGATGTACAAGCCTTTGCCTAATGCTAAAGCCTCCATAGTTTTATTATGTCGTTCGGTTTCTTGCAAGCTTTTTTGAGCTGCTTTATAATCGTTGACAGTTTTGGCAATACCCGCTGCTCCACCGGCTAAAGTACCTAATGCCGATAAACCCGCGAATATTGGGATTAAAGGCAAAATTCCTCCAGTCTTTGGTATGGGTATAATTCGAGGTATTCGTACATTTGCAATGCCGGGAAATAATTTTCTTGCAGCAGAGTAAGCGGCATTAATGAGAGTCTTACTATCCTTAGATTTCAGTTTCTTAATTTTTGATCTTATTTTTGATACAAAACGGTTAAATGTTTTAATTCCGGCACCAGATTTTAGTTTAGCTTTCATCACTTTGCTCACTAACCACGAGCTAAGTTTCTCTCCCTTGCCTACGTCTTTTGATGCAAGCCTTTGTTTGGCCATGTTTAGCAGCTGCAAATCTGCTTTATGACGGTTGGACAAATCTGTGTGATTCTGATATGCAATATCGTGATGCATACAAGCTTCGTCCAACTTATTTACACCTCTGTCACCTCGAAGTAATCGTTTCTGAAGTTTTGTGCCCGGTCCGCAATAGTTGTAACCAGGTAAGTGAAGTTCAAATGGTAAATTATTAATAACACTGTTAACTAGTCCACCACCTTGCATTGCTTAATGTTAAATGAAATAAAAATAATAAAATATAATATTTATGTTAATTAATATATCAATTTACTATTGACGCTTTGTCGATCCAGCTGTTTTCTTCATTGCTTAAACCCAACCATTTTACAAACATTTTATTCCCTTTTCTTTTTAAAATTTTTTCAATCAAATAAACACCGGGTTGGTGAGACTTTTGAAGCTCCTGTTCATAAAATGTTCCTAATATTGCTTGTTTTCGCTGATCTTCTAGGTGATACGTTACTGGTAATGTATCGTTAACTTTTTTTATGATAAATAATTCTGTTGTCCAATTAGGAGTATAGCCCTTTTTAAAAATATGTTTATATTTACTAATACGAACATTGTCACCAACTTTGAACTTAGGTCTGCATCGAACGGGTAATCGTTTATGTGAATTTCTAATATTGTCTTTTATTATTAACTCATTGCGTTTATTAACTTCTATCGGTTTATATTTAATAGTGCGATGTTTTGTGTTGTTATATGTTTTCATAGTACTTTCCAATACCAAACCAAACCACTTGTAATTTCCATTTAGACTGAAACATTTATATAACTTATTTTTGATAGTTTTTATCAATCTCTCTACAATTGATGCCTTCTTTGTTGAAAAGGATGAGTAGTGATTAATATTATGCTTCTTCATGAACGCTTGAAAAGTTGTGTTATAAAACTCCTTGCCGGCGTCAGTTTGCAAATTACCTGGTACGCGATTGCTTAGTTTAAGTATACGTTGAAAAGCATGAGTAACATCAAGTTTATTTTTTGATTTTAGCGGTTCTGCCCAAGCAAACTTCGAAAAACAATCAATCACCAATAAAATATAATTATAACCACTGTTGTAATTTCTCAAAGCTTGCATATCCATGAGGTCAGCTTGCCATAAGTCATCGACTCCCTTTAAAATTACAGAACGCCTGAGAAAATTTTTTCGTGCCGCTTTATGTATTTCATTCACAATTTGTAGTTTTGACATTATAAAGATTTTTTAGACGATAGTACTTTATCTATATCCGCTTTAGTGTAAAACTTGTCATCTAAATGAGTGAAAGCTTCAGACAACTTTGCTTTTAAAGTATTTTGAGTTTCTATCATGATTTGGGCACGTAATACACCTATCATTTGAAATAAATCCTTTTTTATTTTCGCTGTTATTTGATCTATGTATTCCTTATTTACTGCATCGTCTGGTTCTTGTGGAGATCTGATCCCTCTAAGCCTCACTGTTTTCAAATCAAAATCACCGCTTTCTGATTTTAGTAATGCATTGTCATTGAACTCCAGTAATTCCGATAAACGCTATCTCTTATGAATATAATGCCCAAATTTGTCCACATTCATGTTTAAGGTGTAATATACTGAAAGGTCTGAAGTAAAATGAAACAAGGAGACTTGATAACATATTATTTATTTATTAATAATTTTACTTTCACGTAACTCTTCAATTATAGATATTATTTCATTGTCAAGTCCGGTGTTACCAGCATCGCGAGATGCAATTAATAATTTTAACCTTTCTACTAGTTCATTGGGGTCGTCCCAATATACGAAATCCGTGTTCTTTCGCCATAATTTAGTTAAAGGTAAACCTTTTCCTGTTGACTGGCTACAACTGGAACTTGACTTTGTAAATCAAACAGTTTTCCTGGGAATCACTCTAGACGACAAATTGCAATGGGGTCCTCATATAACATCTCTTGCGGGTCGGCTAAGCTCAGCCGCTTATGCTGTTAGAAAGATAAGACAGTTAACGGATGTAGAAACCGCGCGTTTGGTCTATTTTAGTTACTTTCACAGCATAATGTCATACGGTATTTTACTGTGGGGTCGAGCGGCTGACATTGAATCCATATTTATATTGCAAAAGAGAGCTGTCAGAGCCATATATAAGTTAAGTCACCGTGAATCTCTTAGGGAACTGTTTAAAAATATTAATATTATGACAGTTTCTTGCCAATTTATTTATGAAAATATTATGTATGTAAGGAAAAATATACATCTCTTTAGTAAAGTCAGTGATAGACACAATTGTAATACCAGAAATAAAGATAAGTTAGATCAGCCTTCTTACAGACTAGCTAAAGTACAATCATCTTTCATGGGGTACTGTGTTAAATTCTATAACAAAATACCTTGTGATATATTAAAACTAAATGAAAGTAAATTTAAAACTTTAGTTAAAAGCACCCTTTGTAAACAAGCATATTACAAATTAGATGATTATATTCAAGATAAGAATGCTTGGAAACATGCTGGTCCTGCTCCATAGGGCAATCTTTGGTGTAGACAAAATCAAATTTGTTAATTTATATTCCCATTCATAGTTATTGTATTCATTGTATTTTTTTTTTTTTTTTTTTTTTTTTTTTTTTTTTTTTTTTTTTTTTTAGGAAATTGACTCACACACTGTTCCGTTGTTGTTGAATTAGGTATTTTACCTATGTTTGTAATATTTGTAAGTATGTGAGAACCATGTTCCTACTTATCAAATTAATTAATTTTCCTGTTAATGCTTTTTAATACTTTATACCTGCGTGTAGAGCTATTCTGGGTGCATCGTCCTCACATATATTAATGTATGTACGTATGTTAATATTGTAAAACACCAATTTTTTTTTTTTTTAAAAGAGTAAGTATGGAGTTTCTTGTGCGTTCTTCTCCATATCAATCTACTTTCCGAATGCACGGTAGAATCATTATTTTTTTTTTTTTTTTTTTTTATCTATGTTTTTTTTTTTTTTATTACTTTTAAATCTATTTTTAATTACTTTTAATTTTTAATTTTAATTTATGTGACGTTCAAAAGTGCCGTTTATTGGCCTAATTGAATAAATATATTTGACTTTGACTTTGACTTTGACTTTGACTTTACAGCTCTGATTTTGTAGTTTGAAAAGAGGTTTAATAACTTGCAAATATTTTTGACCTTTATTACTTTTAATTGGTTTACTTGGGTCAAAGTCTCGACGATGTGCATTTGTATCAAGTAACATTGATTTATAATGCTGCATGTCATTGTTTGTAATCAAACTTAAATCAATGTCCTTGTTAAGCAACAAATTCTTCAAACCAAGCGTTTTGTGGTATTTGTGTCCTCCTACAGTGATGTATTCGTCACCGATCGTTATGGCAGCAGAACCTAACATTAATTTTCCGCGCTCTCTCCGAACGCCATACGGTACCTCAGTTAGCGCTTCTGAAGATAATGACCAAGACGTTGTATCGCGTTCTTGATTGTTATCAACCAACGATTGGAATGAAGAGTCACTAGAAATATTAGATTCGTCACTTTCGTCGTAATCATCTTGCGCCGACTCTTTTTTCTGCAAAGTCTGATTCAAAAACGGAACATCAGTTTCCTCATTTTCTATGCTACGCAAAGACGCAGTTTGATTGTTGGATAGTAAGTTGAGCGATTCCGTCACAGGCTTAAAAACTGATTCCAGTGCTTGCTTATTGTCTATCTCAATATCCTTCATATTGCGTACTTTTTTCTTTACAGCTTCTGCAGCTTCGACAATTTGTCTTTTTAATGATTTATCCATAATGATATGACGGTTCGTTATCGAATAAGGGTCGCGCAAAGAATAATAACATCGCAATGACGTGCGGTCTTAAATATACCTATGTTCTCAATCAAACACTACAAAAGTGTCAAATTTATTTCTGTAACATCCATTGTTTTTAGAACATTCTTTATTAATCACTACGTAATTAAAAGGCTCACTCCAAATTTTTGAACACATTTCACGAAATTCAAGCCACGTGATGTCTGTGTTGACATGCTCTTCGTAAACATGTTTCAAATTAATTTCATCTTGTTTAAAAAGTATTATTAAATTTGCATTATCTCTTACCAACTGTTTAGGAATTTTACTATAAGTTTGGTTTAGATAAAAACAATCGATGTATTTGTGTCGACCCATGGCAAAGTAATCTCGCATGTTACTTTGATTTTCACAAGCAACGTCATCAAATATAAACACAGAATTAGGTTTTGCATCCTGAACACTCAATACGTCCTCATTTCCCTGATATTTCTGAAGTGAAATACTTGGAACTTGTTGTAGAACTCTTTCCAAAAAAACATACTTCGGTTGGTATAAAGTTTTTGAATAAACATAAACGTTTTGAAACTTTAAGCCGTTTTCGTGTATGAGAAGACCAATGAGTAAATTTGTTTTGCCACAATTGGATGGCCCGCAAATGATGCATCGTATTACATTAGGTAATAATTCACTATGACGAGCACGAGACTTAGGCAAATCATCGCAAATTGTGTTAACGTGCAACGATTGCTGTTGTTTTACAAATTTCATGATCAATATGTATTAGAGTTGAACGTGGAATGAGAGAAAGCGTTCATGACATTATCATTTAAACTGGATTTACTAAAATATAAAAAATACTACACGGCGGCAAAAATAGAATATTTAATAAACAGTCAATTTAACAAATTACTACATAATTTAATACGATATGTAGTTGACTTCATATTTACGATTGTAACTTGATAAAACGATTGTGTATAATTAGGTATTCTAAATCGATGTACCATGGTAAACTGAACAGGTATATCGATTCTTCATTATTGAGCACCCTGAACCACTGTGTCAGTCAAGTCGATTGTGTATTATTGGGCATTCTGAGGCACTGTCACTGACAGGAGCGAAGGCGCGCCTTCGCTGCTGGTGAGAGTGGCTCAGAATGCCCAATAATATACTACTGACGCGCTTACCGATGGGATTGAAAATAAGCCCAGGTGCATTCTCGCGTATCATGTCAATTGCTATGTCGGGACTAAATTTTGAAAAATGCATAACATATATGGATGATTTAATAATCATTGGTAGAAACCTAGAAATACATAATCAAAATTTGATAAAAGTACTCGAAAGATTAAGGAAAGTCAATCTAAAAATAAATCCAAACAAATGTAATTTTTGTAAAAAGGAACTATTATACCTAGGTCATATTGTAACTGCTAAAGGTGTTTTGCCAGATCCAGAGAAGGTAAAGGCAATACAAAATTATACAAAACCACAAAATTCAGACGATGTACGACGATTCGTTGCTATGTGTAATTATTATCGTAAGTTTATCCCACATTTTGCAGATATTACTATTCCATTAAATAAACTTTGTAGGAAAAACATTAAATTTGAATGGACAGAAAATTGTGAAACTTCTTTTGATATCTTGAAAGGCTTACTTACGACTTACGACTCCACCTATTTTACAGTACCCAGATTTTTCAACAGAAAACGAATTTATACTTCAAACAGATGCATCAGGTATATTAGGATCAGTTTTATGCAATAAAGACTTAAGACCAATCGCATATGCGAGCAGACCATTAAACAAAGCAGAACTAAACTATCCAACAATCCAAAAAGAGTTATTATCAGTAGTATGGAGCGTGAAGTATTTTAGACCATATTTATTTGGAAAAAAATTTACAATCATGACAGACCACAAGCCATTGATATATTTATTTAGTATAAAAGACCCCTCAAGTAGATTAGTGAAGTTCAGGTTACAGCTAGAAGAATATGACTATAAGATTGTTTATATAAAAGGAAAAGATAACGTAATAGCAGACGCACTGAGTAGAATAACTTTAACTTCGGACGATTTGAAGCGAATTAATGAAAATATATTAGTGACAACACGAGCACAGAGTAAGAAAATACAAGAGGAAAGTAGATTAAAAGAATTAAAAGAGGAAGGAAGTTCACTGGATTTTTCTAGTAAACCCATCGATTTGAGGCCTGATCAACCAAAAATCGTGGAGCTATTAAAAAAGCCAATTGACTCAGTGGAAATAAAATTTATAGAAGGTAAAGAGTTAGATAGACTTCGAGAGAAAAAACTAATAAGTAAAGAAGAGAAATGTTTAGCTTACATAGAAAAGCAATTAATTATTTACATTAATCTTAATTATATGTCACAATTCACGCGAGACGTATTTGTGAATATATTAAGTGAGTTTTGTAAGAAAATAAATGTAAAAGAAGTTTGTATAATTAAAGAAAAGAATAACGATATGTTTATTAAAGAATTATGTGAAGAAATAGATAGTAGAAATGAGTGGTCCGGACCACCTCGTATTCATATTTTACGAAATGTAAGGAGAATTCTCGATAGAGACGAAATAACAGTCATACTAAATGATTATCATTTATTGCCTTCGAGCGGACACGCCGGCGTTCGACGAATGGTGAACAACATTAAAAGTAAGTACTACTGGCCAGGACTAGAAAGTGACGTCAGAAATTACGTAAGTAAGTGTACTAAGTGTCAGGTGATGAAACACTCACCCAGTTACAAGGAGCCTATGGTGATAACAACCACGGCGAATTCAGCATTTGAAAAGATCTTTCTAGATCTTGTGGGACCTCTAGACAGAGATGATGAAGGTAACCAATACATATTAACCCTTCAGTGCGAGCTTTCAAAATATGTGGAAGCTTACCCAATACCAACAAAAGAAACAGCTATCGTAGCGAGGTCTTTAGTAAGTAATTTTATTTTAAGGTATGGCGTACCGAGAGTAATCGCAACTGATCGTGGTACGGAGTTCATGTCTTCTACCATGACGGAAGTTTGTAAGTTATTAGAAATAGATAAAATAAACTCCACTGCTTACCACCACCAAAGCATAGGTGCATTAGAAAATACACATAAAAATTTACGTAACTTTTTACGTATCCAATGTGACGAAAATTCAGACACTTGGAGCCATTGGCTTCCCTTTTGGTGTTTTTGTTTTAATACTACAATACACACTTCAACTAACTACACACCGTATGAACTCGTATTCGGTAAGCCATGTAATATTCCAACTAGGTTAAGAGATGATTTAGAGCCATTGTATAATGCAGAAAATTATGCGTTAGAATTAAAATATAGACTACAGTTAGCACATAAGGATGCTAGAAAAAGGTTAATAGATAGTAAGGTGAAAAGAAAGGAAATTTATGATAGAAATAAAAACCCTATTAGTTATAAGAAAGATGATTTAATTTTAGTAAGGAATGAAGATACTAATAAAATGGACAGATTGTATAATGGACCGTATGTTGTAATTGAAGAAGTAGGACCTAATGTTAAGATAATTAAAAATAGTAATGTAGAAACGGTACATAAAAACCGTACAAAACCATTTAAGGAATAAGGTAAAAAAAAAAAAAAAAAAAAATGTATTTGATTATTTTTTATTTTTTCTCTTTTAAGGAGGGTGATGTAGTGTGTAACATTAAGTACCTAGACTAAGTTGTTACACATGTTCAGTTTAAGTGAGCAGTCTCTAAATATACGTCGTACAGAACAGACGCCTTTTAATTCAATATAAATCTCGTCCCTCTACACTATTGTGGAAGCGGATCCATCGCAAACCACGTCCGAATTAGCTGCAGGCTGCAGTGTTAGTGAGAAAACTGTTTTAATCCACTTGAAGCAAATTGGGAAGGTGAAAAAGCTTGAAAGGTGGGTACCTCATGAATTGAGTGCAGCAAACCGACAAACACGCGTCGACTGCTGCGTTACATTACTCAACCAGCACAATAATGAAGGGATTTTAAATCGAATCATTACCTGTGATGAAAAGTGGATCCTGTACAATAATCGGAAACGCTTATCGCAATGGCTGAACTCTGGCGAAGTAGCCAAATCCTGCCCAAAGCGAAAATTGACTCAAAAAAAAAAACTTGTGAGCGTTTGGTGGACTAGTGCCGGTGTTGTCCACTACAGCTTTCTTAAATCTGGCCAGACGATTACGGCAGATGTCTATTGTCAGCAACTGCAAACCATGATGGAAAAGCTAGCTGCTAAATAAACAGCCGAGGCTGGTCAATCGCTCTAGGCCACTGCTGCTTCAGGACAACGCTAGACCACACACTGCACAACAGACGGCTACCAAATTAGAGGAGCTTCAATTGGAATGTCTAAGACATCCACCGTACTCCCCGGGCCTTGCTCCAACAGATTACTATTTTTTCGAAATTTGGATAACATCTTGCAAGGGAAAAAAATTCAACTCCGATGGGGCAGTCCAAAGCGCCTTCAAAGATTTTATTGATTCCCGTCCGAATGGTTTTTAACCGACTTACCAAAAAGGAGGAGGTTCTATGTTCGACTTCTTGTATGTTTTTTTTTTTTTTTTTTTTTATAGGTATGTTCACCGATATCTCCGTTAATTGTGGACCGATTTTGAAAATTATTTTTTTGTTTGAAAGAGTATGTGCCGAAATTGGTCCCATTTTAATTTCGTGAAGATTTGATGAAGAACTTCGGAGATATACAATAGAACTCTTCAATAAATAACGGCAAATCTCTCGGGATTGCTCCAATCGCATGTTAGTTCATTGTTTATACCATTTCATAACATAACATCACGCCATTACGCTCTAAATGGGTAGGCAGATGTGTACAGTTCACCTTGGTACACTTTTATTTCACCGGATTGGTTCAGTTTCATGATATTCGGGTATTATAGGTACCTTACGTAACTACTTGCCTATTAGGGAGGTACAACTAAAAAGTGAAAAAAAAAAAACTTTTTCACAAAAAAATACTACCGACTTCCAAATAACAAAACTACAAAGTGAAAAATAACTTTATTTTTGGAAGTCGGTGTCCATAACGCAAAAAACTTGGTACCCACCAAAGACACCGACTTCCAAAAATAAAGTTATTTTTCACTTTGTAGTTTTGTTATTTGGAAGTCGGTAGTATTTTTTTGTGAAAAAGTTTTTTTTTAGTAAAGGGATCATTGAACTTCCTATGAGATGGCAAAAATGCATAGATAGCAATGGTAAATACTTTGATTAAATAAATATATAATATTTAAAAAAAAACGACTTTTTGTTCCTCCCTTACAAAACGCCAATTTCATATGTATCGCTCCCATCAAAATTATAGCCTATGTTACTCAGAATAATGCAGCTTTCCATAGGTGAAAGAATTTTTATAATCGGTTTATGCGATCTGGTTTTTATTAACCGACTTCAAAAAAAGGAGGAGGTTCTCAATTCGTCGGAATCTTTTTTTTTTTTTTTTTCTGTATGTTCCCCGATTACTCAAAGACGCCTGGACCGAATTCAAAAATTCTTCTTTTGTTTGAAAGGGTATACTTCCTAGTTGGTCCCATAGTCATCAGGTCAGGATCTGATGATGGAATCCTAGAGAAATCGAGGGATTTCTTCAAATATTATAGGCAAACATATAGCGATTTTGGTATTTTCATCAACAATGCAATCATTTACACTCAGAAAGTTTCATTTGGTGAAGTGGAACTAATAAAAAAGACCACAGATGGCCACTGGAACTCTAAAATGATAAGTATGTCACGGGCATAAGATATCCCGACTATGAAGCAAATACTTATAAATAAATGATACTGATGAAAATGGCACCATCGAACTGATCTGATGATGAAGCCGGCAGGTAGGCACTGAAACTCTAAAATAAAACAATGTATCCTAGGGGTCCATATTGGCTCACCTAAAGTTCTTTACCCGAAATTGTTCTTCCTAACGATTTGTAATCCGAATGATCACTCTTCCTAAAAATTTTCATCCTAGAGTTTTCATTCATACTATTTGTAGTGCTACCGGCGATGTTCATAACACTCGTGTTTCCGAAAGTTGTAATTAATAATATCATTAATGTAAATATATTTAAACTCCTACTGTTTTTTATCATAACGCTTTTATCCCTAAACATAATTACCATAATATTTTCACTCATACTCCGAAAGAAACATTTACCAAGTGTAATAAAAAATATATTTGGGTAGAAGATGATATTTATAGTTTTAATTTGAGGGATGATTATTATTTGGGGTATGCTTTACATAACGTACTGAGTTGTGTCTATTGTTAAGTTCATGTCGGTGTATTATCATTACGTGCATGTTTGTGTTAATGCTTTATTAATATAGAGAAAAATTATTTAAAATCATTTAAAACCAGTCGCGGAGGATTAAAATTAGACGTACATGGATTTACATATGAAAAAAACCGAATAACAGTGGATAAACAATATTGGGCGTGTGAATTAAGAAGCCACAAAAAGTATAAGTGTAAGGTTAAAATTTCGATTATATGCCGTTGATTTTTGGCGCGGATAGGGTAGAGGGGGGATGGGGGAGGTTTGGCTACCCCTCAGTACCACACCAACCACTCGGAGCCCTATAGTTATGGAGATATCCATGGTTAAAGTTTTCAGGTTAGAATAAAAAATGCCATAAATTTCCATCGATTTAAGGGGCGCGAAAGGGGGAAAGGGAAAGGAGGGTAGAGGGGCTACCTCACTGTACCATCCCAACCCCACGGAACCCCATGGTTATGGAAGATTTAAGCAACTAAGTCGACGGAGCCCCGCTGCGCGGCGCTCCTATTTCTGTCTGCAGGGTCTAAAGTAACCTAACATGAAGGAGATGACGGGAGCTGCGTTCGCTCGCTTTGCTCGCTCACTTCAGCTTCCGTCATCTCCTTCGAACCTAACCTATCCGTGTCGGGGTGCCCTAAGTTCCCGAGCTCGCTTCGCTCGCTCTTGGACTTTTTCTCATTTTTTTACCTCACGAAAAACATACAAAAAAACATAACATTGCCGAGTCATGAATTTTTTTATAAAGCTCTCTATTTATGAGTACTACCTACAAAAATAAAATGAACTTCCAAATCAACGGCAAATATGATAGAATTAAATATATATTTAATTTTAAAGCAAAATACACCACTAAAAGTGATTATTTGAAAGCTATAGCCGCTGTACGGTGTTCACCTTAAACCTTAGTTTGTTAATGTTATGAGTACCGCGCCGCGACCCAGGTTAGGGATTGATTAAGTAAAACGATGTTTACTATTACACGGATTTATTGGCACTGAAGTAATTAGTTTATAAATGAACGCGATGCACCGCATCGTGAGTGCAAGCGTCAGCATTATTACTTAACAATACAAAATGTACGGGTTTGCTCGTACATACTCCCTACAGGAGAAATTAACAAGTTACAAAATAAATGTTAACAGATCAAAGATCAACATATTTAAAAACAATGTTTCTAGAAAATGTAAAAAATAATAAATGTTATACAAAATTAATGTCGAGACAATATAAAGCAAAAATAATTAACGATTAAGTGATAAAGTCAATTATTGTCACTAGCCGCATCATTTAACTCAACGAACGCAAATAGGTGACGTAGCTTTATTCACTCGCGCACTATTGAGATTAGAAAGACTGCTCTGATTGTTGTCATTTAACTCACTAACACTGTGGTAAAACACTCGGTCACCTATAATCACACACGGATTGTCGTTGTTGCGAGGAGGAGGCGCAGGCGCACCCTGGGCCTGCGCTGGTGTCTGCGCCGGCGTGGTCGGCACTCTCCAGGCGCGCACGCGACGCCACGCGTACACCAGTCCCGCTACTCCCGTGATGCCGACGAGGATGTATATCAGCGTGTAGTGGTGTATATCATGGACAGACATGCTTTCAGCTATAGCAGCATTTTCTTTCATGATCTTAATTTTCTGGCCAAGCTCTGTTAAATCTATTTGATTCTGGTCAGTTTCAGAATCATTCAAGGTTATCATATGCGGGATCGTGATGTTGATAATATGATTTATCGGCGGTATCAGTGGTGTATAAACATCAGGTTTATTGTTCAGTTCGCTAGACTGTTGTCTGTGTGCAATTAAAGTAAATGCTTGCGTTTTAATAATACACCCATTGTCTATAGCGACAAGACCCGCACCGGTCAGCTGATGACTGGCAACTTGATCCTCGCACATTATCCGTAAAGAGCATTGATCGCAACAAAAATAGATGTAGTTGTTAATTGTGTTACTTTCATACCAGCTGTTTTTGCAAGGAGAGATCTTTGTCTCGCACTCAAGCTCTTCGGTCTGACAGAAATCTTTATCTCCATTTAGATGATAAATAGGTCTCTGAATATGACACAGATATGCATCTGATATCAGACATGATGTTAATGTTTTCTCTGTCATAGTTAAGTAGGTATCCTTCTTTAAGTTTATAGCCACATAATCTGATATTGGTTGGATGTTAACCATGTCTGTTCCTTTGACTTGAGGAATGGAAAATATTTTGAATATCTCAAAGGAGTCTCTACTGATAAGAGGAAGCCTAATTTCAAAGATAAGGTATTCTTCCAGCATTCTGGCCTTTACTTTAAGAAGCTTATATATTTTCCTTAAATCCATCTGCACATTGTCTACAGGCAATGTCACGTCCTTAGGGAGCTGACTAGCGATGGTACTGAGCTGATCTTGCAATTGAACGGGAGTTAAAAGATGTGGATTGAACTGACCGTGATAGATGTCAGTGATAGTGTCCAGCAAGGTGCTTTGTAATGACTTCAAGTTATGTAGCATGTTGCTCCCGATAATAGCTCCGACAGTCAGCTCATTTACGATAGACATGTTTCGTGTTTCGGATTGAAGTTGGTTTAGCGCTTTTTCAATGGAAAATATATGTTGGGAAACCATTTTATGTTGTTTGTTCATGGTTTGCTCTGTTCGTTTGAGGAGATTATATTCAACCTCTATAATCGATGTTTGGTTTTTCCAGTAGGAGGCAATATGACGTTGGTTGTCGCGTAATAACGTTATGTCCTTGCGATACTGATCGGCGAATCTCGTATCTAATACCCCGAAGAGGCTATTCGCGAGATATCCGACACCGTCGATAAGACCGCGCCGCTGTCTAGCGCGCTGCACGTTTGAGTGCTGACCGAGCAACATCTGGTTGTAGTACTCAAGTTCACCGAAGCCTTGAATTAACTGTAATAATATGATATCACAGTTCATAATGTTACGTATTGTTTTGCATGATTGTTCTAGGGACTTCGTGTATTTGTTGAGAGCTGTTATGCCCTCCCAATAAGGTTGCATATCGTAGTAGATAATGAGCTTCCACTCATCCCGTATAATCTGCATGTTAGTTAATTTATCGAAATAAAGGCCTTGGTTAGGTCTAAATTTTGTTGTTTGGAAATCGCAGTGTCCTCCTGTTACGATTGTCATAAAAAATAATAAAGATATAAATAATGTTGTTACGCTAACTCTCTTCGATTTCCTTTGAGGTTGTGTTTTTTCGCTGTTTGGTTTCAGCTCTTCCTGGACGTTTTCAGACGAGTCTGATTGATTTTGTTTTACAGGTAACTTTGATATTTTGGTAATTGGTCTTTTAAGAATTCCGTTCTTCGTTTTTAAGCTGACAACGCGAACGAATCCATCTGCTCCGGGATGTAGATCGACGATCCTACCCATAGACCATTTTCCTGGTGGTAAGTTGTCATCGTGCAAGAGGACTACGTCGTTTAGGTTTATGTTTTCACGAGACTGTTGCCACTTGCTTCTTGTTGTTAGTTGTGTTAGATACTCAGATCGCCATCTTTTCCAGATGTCAGCGAAAATTTTCTGAGTTAACTGCCACCTAGTCCTCAAGTCTCTTTCTGTTTCAACTAGGGTAAGTGCTGAACCGCCAGTCAAAAAGTGAGATGGAGTTAAGTAGTCTAAGTCCTCCGGATCTTCAGTGAGGGGACATAGAGGCCTAGAATTGAGGCATGCTTCGATTTGCGTGAGGACTGTTGACAACTCTTCGTAAGTTAACTTTTGCTCTCCGACAACTCTTCTAAAGTGATGTTTGAAACTTTTGACTGCGGACTCCCAAAGACCGCCTGCGGAAGGCCAGATTGGTGCATTAAAATGCCAGTTGATTTCCATGTCTGTTAGTTCAGCCAAAAATTCGTTGTTAAATATGTGTTGCATTTCTTGGTATTCTTGTTGAATTTGCTTGTTAGCTCCGACAAAGTTTCGTCCATTGTCACTATAAATGTGACTCGGCGTACCTCTACGTGCTGCCATTCTTCGTAAAGCTGCAATGAACGATGAGGTGCTGAGATCGGAGACTAGCTCTAGATGTACTGCTTTTGTAGACATGCAGACGAAAACAGACACATATCCTTTAGTGGTTTTTATGCCACGGCCTTTGTTGGCTTTAAGGAGTAGGTGCCCGGTAAAATCTATTCCAGTGTGGTCAAACGGACGAGATGGATTGCTTCTCGCTGCAGGTAAGTCACCCATAATTTGGTTATGTTTGTTAGGACTTAGCTTTTTAAATTTAACGCATAAGCGTATTTGCCTTTTCGTTGCTTCATTTCCGCCTATAATCCAATACTTTTGTCGGATAAATCCCGATGTCAAGCGGGCTCCGCCATGGAAAGTAAGCTTGTGTGCATGTTCTATTAGAAGCTCTGTTAAACGTCCTCGCTGTGGAATAATTAAAGGATGTTGCATGTCTGCATGAATATGAGCATGTCTTAGCCTTCCCCCGACACGGAGAAGCCCAATGTTATCCAGAAATGGATTTAGATTTAGTATTCTGCTTTTGTTGCTAAGCTTTCCTTTCTTTTTTAAGCTTTTGATTTCTTCTACAAATTCCTGCTGCTGTACTTGCTTTATGATCTTCATTTTTGCTTCTCTTATCTCTTCTAACGTAAGATAGGAAGTTTCCTTATTGCTTTGCTTGTTTGTTAAAAATCTATACACCCAAGCTAAAATGTGTACAACTTTGGTAAAAGAACTGTGACTTTTTAATAAGCTCATGATTATACTTTCGTCATCTGTTTGTTTCGTGACAGTGTTTGCTTGCTTCTGTAATTTTGTTTCCAATGTTGTTGTATAGATTATTTCTTCAATTCTTTCATCAGCTTTAAATGTTTGTAGCCAAGATGGTCCCTGCCACCATAAAGGATGTTGAATCAATTGCGACATCGATAAGCCTCTACTTGCGCAGTCTGCAGGATTTTCGGCAGATTTGACATACCGCCAGCAGGTAGAAGGCATGATTTCAGTTATAAATCGTGTTCTGTTGGCAACAAAGGTTTGCCAACGTCCTGGATCTCCTTGCAGCCACCCCAGTACTGCTGTGGAGTCAATCCAGCCATAAATAACAATGTTGTAGTCAGTTAAAGATGCCTTGACCTTAGCCATGAGTTTTGCTAATAAATGAGCGCCGCAAAGCTCCAATCGTGGCAACGATATGTTTTTGTTAGCCGGGATAATTTTTGATTTTCCGGCCACCAAGATGATACTTGTTTGTTCGTTATAAACTTTACAGTAAATAACGCATGCGTATGCTTTTGTTGACGAGTCACAGAAACCATGTAACTCGACTCTTCGTTCGGGTTTTGTGCCTAACCATCTTGGTATTTGAGCTTGACTTATTTGATCGATATCCGCCTTAAGTTTATTCCATTCTTCAAAAATTTCCTCAGATATCTGCTCATCCCACTGAATTTGTGAAGTCCATATTCGTTGAAATAAAATTTTGAGTTTTGTTGTTGTAGGTGTAAGCCACCCCAAAGGGTCAAAGAACTTGGAGATATCGGATAGCACGGATCTTTTTGTAGCCTTGTTGACTGTTGAATCAATTTTTGGCTCAAATGTAAAGTTATCCTTGATAGGATTCCAGCGAAGTCCTAATGTTTTAGTAGACTCCGGCTGTCGAAAGCTTTTGCTTTGTTGTTGGCATGGGACTTCATCGTGCAGTAAATGCGGATCATTAGAAGCCCATTTTCTTAAATTGAATCCCCCGCGTTTCAGGAGTTCAATTAAATCTTGTTGAAGTTGGCGTGCTGCTGATACGCTGTGAGTACCATGGAGAAGGTCATCCATGTAGAACGACTCTTCGAGGACTTTAGATGCTTCTTGATATACGGAGCGTTCATCGTTCGCCAGCTGTTTTAACGTCATCATTGCGAGGAAAGGAGCCGCTTTAGTCCCATACGTGACCGTGGTCAGCTGATATTCTTGTAGTTTATCTCGGGGACTATCTCTCCAAACTATTTTTTGCAGGTACTGATCTTCCTTATGGACCAAAATTTGGCGGAACATCTTTTCGATGTCCGCGGTGAAGGCGAATTGATACTGCCTCCATTTAAGTATTAATGACTGAAGGTCCCGTTGCAGATTTGGGCCCCTTTGCATCAGATCATTTAAACTTTGGCCACTTGATGTTTTTGATGAGGCGTTAAAAACGACTCGAAGTGACGTTGTTGTAGAGGCGTCACGTAGCACACAATGATGCGGCAGGAAACATTCGAGTTTCGAGTTACAAAGGGCTGGTTTCATATGTCCTAACGCTAGGTACTCGTGTATGAATGTTTTATACTCTTTTGCGATGTTTTCTTTTTTAATTAATTTACGTTCCAAATTACCAAATTGTGCTATGGCCTTTGATTTCGAGTTACCCAATTGTTCTTCAAAGTTTGTTTTCAGAGGGAGTCTCACTACATATCTTCCATCTAGCAATCGGTTTGTTGTTGAGCTGTAAAATTGCATACACTCTTGATCATCTGATGAAAGCGAAATAGACTCTGCAATTTCCTCCGTTTCCCAAAATTTTTGCAACTGGTCAATATCAAACTGTACGACATTGCATTGCAGTATGTTTACGTTGCCGCACAGAATCCACCCAAGCCGAGTCTGTTGAGCAATGGGTGTTGTTTGTTCAACTCTGCAGATACCCTCCATAATGATGTTTGAATATATTATTATGTCAGCGCCAAATAAAATATCTATCGGACGACTGACGTAAAAGTCAGGATCTGCAAGTTCTATGTTTTCTAAATAAGACCACGTGGGCTTAGCAAAGGTATAAGTTGGCAGATTTTTTGTTAAAGTTTTCATGATGAAAACATCTGTGTTAAAAGAGTAAGATTCTTTTCTTGATGAGCAGTTAATGTTTATAACTCCCTTACAGGCATTATCCCTGTCTCCTATACCGGTTATTACGCCCTTGCATCTTTGACGGGACAGTCCCAATTGTTGTGCCGCATTTTCGGTAATGAGCGAAGTTTGGGAACCCTGATCAATCAGAGCTCGCATGTTAAGATAAGATCCATCACGTTTTTGGACCTTAATCACGGCTGTGGACAATAATGTTTCCGGTAAATCACGTTGTTGAGCCATGTGAGTGCTAAGTTGCTGAGTTTGCTCAGGCAAAGTACGTGCATTTCCAGCTTTAGGTATTGCTTGGTTAGGCAATGCATTTGCGGATTGCGCAAACGCATCGTGAAGTATCGTGTTATGTCTTCCGTCGCACTCATGGCACCGTTTTGTTGAAATGCATGCCTTGCCTTTATGACTAAAAAGACAATTTTCGCATAGCTTGTTGTCAACGACAAATTGTTTTTTGTCGATTGGGGTCAATCCAATATATTGTTCACAATGGAATAATCCATGACCATTTTCGCATAATGGGCAAGTTCGTGTTTTGTGAAATTTTCCGTTCGATTTCGACACGTTTTTGTTGCTCGAATAGGATTGTTTCGAATAACGGTTGATATTTTTGTTGTTAAAATTGTTATCTTTAGCTAATTTTGCGTTGGAATTTGGAGATTTCTGATCTTGTTTACGCCGGGATGACTCCATACTTGTGAACTTGGCTTCCAGGAAGTCCAAAAAGCCAGATAAAATGGGCAGTTCACGAGGTTGCTTAAGAGATGCGATGTATTCGGAATGCGTGTTAGCATCTAATTTATTCGACATCAAATAGCAAATTATGGGGTCCCATGTGCTTACGTCTGCTCCCATGTTCTTTATAGCGTTGACACATTCGATAGTTGTATCGTGGATGCGTTTCACATGAAAGACTGAAGGTTGTTGCATGACCGGAATGTTGGTTAGAGTATTCATATGTGTGGTGAATATAAGCAGTTTGTTGTTATACCTGTGATTAAGGATTTCCCAACACGTTGAATAGTTTTCAGAGCTGATCTGAAGATGGTGTATTAAACCTTCGGCTTCCCCTTTCAGTTTAGCTTTAAGGTACTGCATCTTTTGAGCTTGAGAGAGCGACGGATTGTTGTGGATAGCCTCCGTGAATAAGTCTTTAAAGGATACCCAGTGTTGATAATGGCCATTAAACGTAGGCACTTCCATCTTTGGTGTAGAATGTTCTCGGTGTGATACAGACCACAATTTACTGTTCAGAGACTTCTTCATGTTGTTGTACGTCATTTCATACGAGGTAAACTTGTCCTCATACGAATCATCTTGCCCGTCGAGTTCACCTTCCAACTCCCAGTGAAGCGTGTCAATGGCCGACCACCTCGCTTCCAATGTTTTCAACGTATCTTGAAACTCCCATTTCTCAGTTATGGCATCGATGTTGATGTTCGCCACAGTTCGATAGAAAGCCTTACAATTGATAGTTTGCTTCTTCAGTAATTCGTCCAACTTGCTGTTGGTGCCCTGAGACTTGAATTTGGGCGTTTCAAGAAAGGTCGTAGCCTCGCTGTCATCGGGATTCCTGTTCTTAAGGGTGTCGTCCACGCCGGCCCTGAACGTGCCGGCTAATGGTGTTGCGGGTTTTAAAATAGACGGAGTTCCTACACTTTTGATATATTCACGCGTTGAAAGATAGATACCCTGCGTTTGTTGATAGTGATTCAATGCAAAATACTCTATTGATTTGTTGCAAAATGGGTTTAACTGATCGTGATTAGATTGAAACTCCTGCCAGTAGGAGTCTAAAGTTTCCAATCTACGTTTGATGTAGTCAGGAGTTTTGCGTTCCTGACCATCTTTCTTAAAGTTTGATAAAAGTTGGTTCATGGCCACCATGATTCGTTTCTGGTTGGCCAGAAGATCCTCCATTGTTTGGCTCATTTTGTTAGATCAAGCAATAAAAAGGAAAGATCTTACTTTGATTCTGCTGTATGGTGGGTATGTTGATTGCGCTCAAGGCTGCTGTTTACTCCCTGAACTGCAACTCCACAGCTGCTGCTGATATGGAATCACTCACACGAATTGACTCAATGTCCACTGATTGTTCGCGTTAATGATCCCGCTCGTTGGCTCGAAGGACCATAAAGATGTATGTATAATATTAAACTAATTTAATTGAAATGTGTATATGAAAACATGTATTTATTTGACTACTTGTACCATGGTACCTGTTATTCTTTTAAGTTAAACATGTTATTTGAAAATAAAGTTACGCAAAACTAATGTATATAATACTGATTATTATGAATAAAAAGAAATCTAAACAAAAAAGATATGACTTTGAATAATAGTGTAAAAGATAGTTATGTTGAGAAAATATAGGAAAACAAATAAAAGTATAATAAATGTTTATTGCTACTGACATTATGAAGTTGAATGCTTCTGAATTATGAACATTAGAGACAGAGTAGTTAGGAATTGTGATTGTTAGGATGAAAAATGTTAGGAAGAACATTTTCGGATTTCCAATTATCGGAGTTGAAAATTTAGGTGAACTTTGGCGCACCCGTATCCTAGTCGTGTTTGGGCTTATTTGAATCGCCATGAGATGTGCTTTGGCTGTAAATGATAATCATGTTAATTGGAGGTACCTACCAAAACTAAAAAGAGAAAAATAAAAACTTTTTAACAAAAAATCAAACCGACTTCCAGAACAAAAAACTACAAAGCTTAAAATAAATTTCTATTCCGAAGTCGGTGTCGAAAAACTGAAAACAATGGGTACAAAAGACACCGACTTCGGAAAAGAAATTTATTTTAAGCTTTGTAGTTTTTTGTTCTGGAAGTCGGTTTGTTTTTTTTTTTTAAAGGTGTATTTTTAAGTACTGAAACCTGTCATAATAAAGGTTTCAAAAAGAAAATCACATTTAAAAAAAAAACGACGTTTTTATCGCTTTTTTAACCGACTTACCAAAAAGGAGGAGGTTCTATGTTCGACTTCTTGTATGTTTTTTTTTTTTATGTATGTTCACCGATATCTCCGTCAATTGTGAACCGATTTTGAAAATTCTTTTTTTGTTTGAAAGAGTATGTTTCGAAATTGGTCCCATTTGAGTTTGGTGAAGATCTGATGAAGAACTTTGGAGATATACAACAGAACTCTTCAATAACTAACGGCAAATCATTCGGGATTGATGCAATCGCATGTCTGTTTATTGTTTATACCATTTCATAACATAACATCACGCCAGTACGTTCTAAAAAGGTACGCAGATCTCTCATTTCACCGGTTATGTTCATGTTTCAAGTTATTCGGGTAATCTACTCTGGCGTTATAGGTGCCTATTTTAGGTAGGTACAACTAAAAAGGGAAAAATAAAAAAACTTTTTAGCAAAAAAATACTACCGACTTCCAAATAAAAACTACAAAGTGAAAAATAACTAAATTTTTGGAAGTCGGTGTCCATATCGCAAAAAAATGGGAAAAAGAAAGACACCGACTTCCAAATTTTTGTGTATGTTCACCGATATCTCTGTCAATTGTGGACCGATTTTGAAAATTATTTTTTTGTTTGAAAGAGCATGTTTCGAAATTGGTCCCATTTTAATTTGGTGAAGGTCTGATGAAGAACTTCGGAGATACACAACAGAACTCTTCAATAAATAACGGCAAAACTCTCGGGATTGCTGCAATCGCATATCTGTTTGTTGTTTATACCATTTCATAACATAACATCACGCCAGTACGCTCTAAAGGGGTACACAGATCTCTCATTTCACCGGTTATGTTCAAGTTTCATATTATTCGGTTAATCTATTCTGGAGTTATAGGGACCTTAATAAACAACTTGCTATTAGGTAGGTAAAACTAAAAAGGGAAAAATAAAAAAACTTTTTTGCAAAAAAATACTACCGACTTCCAAATGAAAAACTACAAAGCGAAAAATAACTTTTCTGCAAGTGAATCTCTACGTCTTGTATGAGTCATGTGTTACCATAGATTTTGTATTAACTTTTGGAAGTCGGTGTCCATATCGCAAAAAAATGATACCTACGAAAGACACCGACTTCCAAAAGTTAAGTTATTTTTCGCTTTGTAGTTTTTCATTTGGAAGTCGGTAGTATTTTTTTGCAAAAAAGTTTTTTTATTTTGCTAAAAAGTTTTTTTGTTCCGCTAATTTTGCCTGAGTGTAGGTTCTAACTCTACTCGCTGCTCTCTGATCGTCGGCGATGGGACAAGCACCTTAGTTGTGAAAATAAATCCGTAATTGCCGCTTGGTTGCAATGCAAACCGACTAGTAGTCGTCCGTATCTCGAAAGGAAGCACGGTACCAGAGAAGAATGGACTGAATATAGAAGGAAGAATGGACTAGTTAATATGGAAGGAAGAGTGAACAAAATCAGTAGTATGAGAAGAACAGATATACTCTTGATATTTTTTCTATTCACCCCGCAATTTCTATACACCCCGTTTTACGGTTATGAGAATCGACCACCCAACTAAACTTACGAAGGTGGCAGATGGGAATAAACCGGCAAACGGCACTAGTTAGTGAAGACCACGACCACGACCACGACCACCGGGGTGGCAACTCGGGGGTGGCCGATGGGTATAAACCAGAATTGACAGAAATAAGAAATACGAAAAACAAATAATCGTCCATTTAGAACTTCCTCCTTTTTTGAACGTCGGTTAAAAGTCTATTACTTCAGAGGCAAACCTATGTTACTCCTTACATACTTACGCGCGAATTCACGCACAGCCTGCAGAATTAACGCATCGCTTAGAGACGACTCTGCATCAATCTGCTTTGACCCTGACTCAATGACAGAAACGCGGAATAATAAGCCCATAATAAAATATAAAATAGTTTTATTTTAAATCATCCGTAGACAGGTAAAAAAAGACTGAATAAAAAGCAATAATTTCCAAAACCAATATTAACATTTGCAAACCTTCTTACCACCACCACCGCTAGCAGTTCTCCCCAGACAGGTTTCCATTAACAGTCCACAAACGTGGTAAGGGTCACAGTCGCCAGCAGGTCTTCTATCCTCCATGAACCCTTTACCTTTCTTTTTTATGTGTCTTTGAAGACGGATAGATGCCTTCCTGTTAGCGATACCCCATGAGAATTTTTCAAATGGTGCGGTTTCAAATTTGCCTGACAATCGCATTCTGTTTCCTGCTTCATCAATTCCGTAATGTGCCATGTGCTTCATATGGTTCTTCTCTAACCTTTTTATACACTCTACAATGAAGTCATATCCTCCGTCAGTACGCATCCTCTTTGTACTGAAGTTATGATGCATGCCGATTCCAGGATGTAAAGGACCAAAAGGCTTAGGGTGGTATGTAATGACTACTCCGTAATCCTCGCCGATACGATTCATAATGTACCGTGACATCCATAAATCATCCGGAGCTTTAATGCCAAGAGTGGTGCCTACTTGCCACTCCCAGCAGGCTAACATTACTTCAGCGTTAGTCCCTTCAAAATCACAACCAGCAAATAGACATGCTTTGCAGTGAGATTCGGCTACATCTCTTCCTGCTATATATTTTGCACCGACTCCGCAATATGAAAACTCATATTTGACTGCTGGGAAACCACCTCCTTTAGGCCAGCCCAAACCCCATCCGTCATTGTCCAACATAGTGTACTCTTGCTCCAAACCGAACCATGGCTCTTCAGCTTTATGTATTTCACACAGTTCATTACAAAAACTCCTGTGATTTGTATCAGCTGGTTTACCGCCTTCACCCATATATACTTCGCACAAAACGATGACATGAGGATCAGCTCGGAAAGGATCTCGATAGACGGCTGCCGGTTTTAAAGTCGTGTCAGATTTTTCCGCCGTGGCCTGGCCGGTGGAACTGCCATCGAACGCCCAGCCAGGTGCAGCGTCTGGGCTGTATGGAACACAGTCCAAGATACGATCTTTACATCTCATGTTAATGCCAGACCCGTCAATCCACACGTAGGTTGCTAAGATTTTATTACAAGGCAAAGGAAGTCTCATAAAACGATCCAATACCTTTTTGTTCAAGATATGATTAATATTATGCGCCATTAAGGTCCTTTTAGTTACAACATGGGATGTTACAGGCTTCCCGATTAATGATGCACATTTTCTTAGAATGGATATCATTTTTAGCAAACTTTTAATTTGTTATTTAAAAAAATACCAAAATTTTGAAAAAATAGTTGTGAATCAGCTTCTTGTCTTGCTAATAGAATTTTGAATTATGTCAATATTACGTCAATAGCACCTGTTTAAGCAATTTTTGCCAGTTATAGTGTTTTCGTGCCAGTATCTGAGACAGAATTTCGGCCAGGAACAACCGACAATACTTTAAGATCGAAAATAAGACTTTCCAATGTTATCCTATGGAAAACTGTGACGGTATTGGTAATCAGTATGACCACTGGTGGTAACAGAACTGTTCTATGCTGGTCTCGCAATCTTTTGAAAAACTGTATCGAAGCCAACCGGCTTCGCCTGTTCAAGGATACAGAGCGAGTGGAGGTGCTCGGTGAAAACCGATGCTAAAATACCAAACGGTAAAAATAATGTCGAGCGACAAATAACATAGAAACTCTGTGCCTACGTCTGTGCGCGCCCTTGGGCTTTGCAGACAAATCAGAAGATAGTAGCGTACCGACACTCACGTACACCAAACAGCGCCCTTGGGCTTTGCAGACCAATCAGAAGATAGTAGCGTATCGACACTCACGTACACCAAACAGGGCCCTTGGGCTTTGCAGACCAATCAGAAGATAGTAGCACCCCGACACTCACTTACACCAAACAGGGCCCTTGGACTTTGCAGACCAATCGATCAATCTGCCCAGCCTTTGCCCAACTATGTTAGGGTCGGTTTCCAGTCTAACCGGATTTAGCTTAGTACCAGTGTTTTACATTGAGCGACTGCCTATCTGAGCTCCACAACCCAGTAACTGGGTAACGCGATGCCCCTTGGCTTGACTGGTGTCAGATATCAGGCTTCTGACTACCCGTAAGCCCCGTAACGACTGTCAAAGATCTTCAAATGGCAGCTGGGACTTTCCGAGGTACGGAAGAAACTTGCTTTGTAAATATGGTCACCCATCCACGGACCGACTTCCAAAACACTACAAAGCGAAAAAAACTTTGTTTACCAAAGACAACGAAAAAAAAAAAAAAAGAAAAAAAAAAAGAAAGAAAAATGCAAAAAAGAATGTATACAGCAGAAGCAGGACCACTCCCGCCGTCCTCGACAACTGTCATATAAAAAAGTACTCTATGACTGTCATCTAAACTTGACGGACAGTTCACTAGGGTTGCTATATGTTTGAATTTATGTTTACAAACATAAATACATCGATTCGTCTAAACATATATCATATAATGCTTACAAGCCTTAGAGGGTAGACAGAGCATCAAATATCCATTAAAGATCACGACGCGACATACGACAAGATTGGAGGGTATTTTAGCAAGACGTAACTATGGTATTTTTTTTTAAATTATTGGTAGGCTCGCGCTTGCCCACTATCTCACCGGATGGTAAGCGATAATGTGGTCGACGATGTAGCACGCTTACCTAGAAGAAACCTATTCACTCTTGACTTAAATACTCCCAGGTTGTAGCTATCAGGAATTACAGATTCGGGCAGGGAGTTCCACTCCTTAGCTGTACGCATAATAAAAGTATTCCCAAAACGTTTAGTGCGTATAGGTAGGACGTCCACTATGTACCGATGACGCATCGCCGCACGTCTTGTAGTCCGATGATTGAACAGGCTAGGAGGAATTAGTTCACACTTCCCGAAATGTAACCTATAAAAAACGGACAGAATGGCAACTTGGCGCTGATATTCAAGGGTCTGGAGCCTAGACTCGACCAGTATCTCATTGCCGATGAGCCTCTTGGCCCGTTTTTCGATCGACTCTAGGGCATCCAGCTGGTACTTGGCAAATCCGTCCCAGAGATGACAGCAGTACTCCATGCATGACCGAACTTGCGCTTGATACAAGTTGAGCAACTGTTCTGGCGTGAATTACCGTCTCACCTTTGCAAGGATCCCCAACTTTTTGGCAGCCAGTTGAGTTTTTGCCTCAATGAATGGACCAAAATTGTTGGTCGATGTCAACGTAACGCCAAGAAGCTCAAGATGGTCCGTTATCGACACGGTCACATCACAGAAAGAAGGCACGCCTGGGCTTTAGCAGCATTCCACCTGACCAGATTGGCATCGTCCCATTCGGAGACTGCCTTCAAGGACAGATTCAAGCGCCGAACAATGGCCTCCCGGAGATACCGGATCTAAGGCCCATTATCGCGCGCGTCGGATACGTATCTCTCAACAACAGTGCTGCTGCCTGCATACCAAAAGGTGCCAGGTTTTAGCAGATTATTTCTCTCAGGCTTCTTGTCCTGCAATCTGGTTATCGGCATCTTGGCTTGAGTTCCAATACTTTAGGTCGAACGGGCTAAGTCCAACTCCAGTCTTCAGTTCGAGACGTCAGCTCGATTCGGTTAAGTCCAACTCTAGACTTCGCTTCAAGACGTCAACTCGAACGGGTTAAGTCCAACTCTAGACTTCAGCACAAACGGGTTAAGTCCAACTCTAGACTTCAGCACAAACGGGCTAAGTCCAACTCTAGACTTGTCGTCAGCTAGAAACGGTTAAGTCCCAACTCTAGGCCTCAGCACGAACGGGTTCACATCTATTATCGACATTGAAACGGCTATGTCCAAACTTCAAGTGTTTCTTGAAAACTGTTAAGTCGTAACTCCGGGTTAAATCCGATTCCAGGCGTCAGCTTGAAGAGGGTTAGCTTCCTGTTTCAAACTTCGAAAGTTAATGCCATACTCCGGGTTAACTTTTAACTCCGGGTTAAATCCGACCCTCTTAACTCGGTTAGCCTTCAGACCATAAGTTCAAAGTCAGCCCGGTTGTTGGCTACAAACTCCAATGTTGATGCGGGTCAGGTTCACTATCAGACTTTCAACACAAAGGGGGTAAGCAGGCGAGTAAGTTTTGACCGTACTCAGTGTTGTCTAAGTGTCAACCTGTCCAGCAGCCTCCAAGGATAATCAGCTCAGCTGATACTAATCACAGAACTATTGGTCTAACTCGTGACGTTAGTAGTCACAGACTCCAGGTATCCAGCTTGAAAGCTCCAGGCTTTTATCGAGATTTTCTACCTCGCTAAAGAATATTTGTTTTTAAACAAATTCTATGTCGAAAATAAGCCTTCAGTTATAACGCTACAGGAATTTTCAGGAACTATTTTTTCGTTCTATATTTATAGAAAGAGTCGCCCACACGACTATTCAATGCTTCTGTGTGTAAGCCTCTTCTAGGATATCGCTTCAGCGTTAACCTTTCACCTATAATCCTTCAGTCATTCAATGAACGACGAATTTCCTCCTAAATGAGCTCCCAGCACGCTGTTTGAAAACTGCTATCATAAGTTTTCTTAGCGATAATTAACTCTTCAGTGTTATTCCTTCGGGAAATAGTTTCTGTGTAATCTCCACTGGATGTCTCCCAGTTACTGTAGCTTCTCAGGAAGTGGGTTACACAACAGAAACAACTCAAAAAACCGTCGTAACGTGGTTACACTCAGTAACGGGGTTTTCAAACCCAGGAAACGGGTTTCTTTCTTCCCAGGAACGATACGCAATGTTTTTGACTATTAAAGAAATATGATCTTAATCTTGACACTTGTAAGGTTTACGAGATGGACGTCAGGTTTCTTTATTCACTGGAACTTTTCTCAGGAACGTAACGTTTCATACCCCAGTCGGCACATTTGTGTGTACGGTAGTGTAATCTTACCAGATTTATACTGTGGGTACGGTTCTCAGCTATTGGACATCAGGCTTCTGTGTTCTCAGGAATGTTCACAGGCGTGAATATCAGGTTTCTTTCTACCCTGGCACTAAGTTCACAGGAACGTTACCTTTTTATTGACATTTATCGAGATGATAAAGAAACAGGAGTGACACCCAGTTGATAGGGTTTTCGGGACGTCAGGCTTCTTTGTTCGCTGGAAACGTCTACAGGAACAGGACGAAAGAGTTCTTCATTCACTGGAATGCTCACGGCCTCAGGACGTCAGACTTCTCTGTTCACTGGATACGTTCACAGGAACAGGACATTAGGTTTCTATTTTCACCGGAACTAGGCTTTTCATTGGCCCATAAGTTCACAGGAACGGGACGTCAGGCTTCTTCGTTCACTGGAACTAGGCTTTTCATTGGCCTCTATCTTCACAGGAACGGGACGTCAGGCTTCTTCGTTCAATGGAACTAGGCTTTTCATTGGCCTCTATCTTCACAGGAACGGGACGTCAGGCTTCTTCGTTCACTGGAACTAGGCTTTTCATTGGCCTCTATCTTCACAGGAACGGGACGTCAGGCTTCTTCGTTCAATGGAACTAGGCTTCTCATTGGCCTCTATCTTCACAGGAACGGGACGTCAGGCTTCTTCGTTCACTGGAACTAGGCTTTTCATTGGCCTCTATCTTCACAGGAACGGGACGTCAGGCTTCTTCGTTCAATGGAACTAGGCTTTTCATTGGCCTCTATTTTCACAGGAACGGGACGTCAGGCTTCTTCGTTCACTGGAACTAGGCTTTTCATTGGCCTCTATTTTCACAGGAACGGGACGTCAGGCTTCTTCGTTCACTGGAACTAGGCTTTTCATTGGCCTCTATCTTCACAGGAACGGGACGTCAGGCTTCTTCGTTCACTGGAACTAGGCTTTCATTGGCCTCTATCTTCACAGCTCACTCCTCAGGCGTCTGGTTTCCCAAAAATTCGGCTCGACAGGACCAGCAAATGTCCGGAACGGACGTGATCGCTCGAGGTAGTAAGGTATTCTGGAGGTTGTAAGGCTCCTGCTCGAACGCGTTGACGCCCCTGCACCTATAGTTCAGTTATCATCGGGAATTCTTGACTCTGGGAGCTGGTTGAAGGCTGTCTAGTGTGTTGAGGTGAAGGCGTGATGTCCAGAAAATAAAAGACTTAATGCTTCATAACTAATTGCGACGTTTTTTCATGGTCTTCGTTATACAAAGTTGCGTGGATTTTTTCTATGTAAAATAATGGCTGCAAATTGGACGGTGCGCCTGCGCACTATCCTTCTACTAAACGTTACCGTAACGAGGGCCTTGAATTTGCGTGCGCGCAGAATTTTATTTACAAAAAAAATTCACTATCTACTTAAGCTATAAACTAACATAAACTCCCCTTTTACTGAACCGATTTTGACCAAACTTGTATGGTTGGATAGGTCTCGAGATGGCCTTTCCTCCTAACCTTCCAGGTTCCCAACTATTACCTCCAGGGAGTTCTTGCAGGAAGAAAACCGGAAAAGGGGAAATGCTGTCAATTTCTGGGTTTACAAGCTATTTTCTACTACAACTATAGATCTTAGTACTAGGGTACCAGTAAGGGTCTTGAAGCCCTTCTACTGGGCTATCGAAATGTAGTAATCCTACGCACACAGCCGCGTGAAAGTGCGAAAGGCCAGAAATATGTGCTAATTTCTAACACATGAAGTTAAAAGGTACTTCGGCTGGTGGGTGGATCCACACCTACCTACCACCATCGGATAGCCACCACAGCGGGCTATCCCATGGTGGAAGTCTGGTGGATATAGCTCCAACCCTCGAAGCAGTTTTCACTCTGACATAGTCGATACCACGAGAAAACTATGGAACCTTGCGACATGTCAAGTCGGTTAGTTCCCCAACCACCATCTAGGCTGCTTCGAAAAGGCTGCTTTCGCTTTCTGGGCTATCGAATGGTGGTACCCTGATGGGTGTTCCACCAGCCCTTCTGGTACTTTAGGTGCCAGGAAGCGGCCGAAACAAGAAAATATTGCGTTGTTCCACAGCTTTAACGCTTCTGTTATATCTGCAGCAGCTATGTATAATGATCGAGTGCAGGCGCCTACCTGTGGGCCCACGAAGGTAATGCTCCAGAAAGCATATCAATAGCCCTTCAGGCACCAAGTGTGTCTGAAGGCAGTGAGCCCGCTGACAAGCGCATAGAAACGTCTATGCTGGCACATACAAACACATTAGCAAGTGATGTCTATGTACTAGAAGTACATAGGTGCTATCTATTTACAAGGCCTAGGCAGAAGTCTTACCTGGAAGCGCTAAATCGCTTATAACGAGTTTTCTGTTCACTAACTTGAGGAAAATGTGTGTAACCTTTTCAGAGTGAAACTGCATTAAACCCTGGCTATTTACTGTTGTTATATACAGTTTCTCAGTCATAGAATCAAGGTATACATACTTTGACCCACATTGGGTTTTATTCTATTTTGTTTGTTATCTATATATTCTTCTATTTTATTTTATTATATAAGTCCTGTTTCTGTTAGTGTGTCCGTGGCATCAACAGTAGGCCCTATCAGAATATCAGCGCAGCGTTATTACCTTTTTTGGATATCGCTGCACATGCTGAGATAGGAGCCTTTTTGGTCTCGCACAGGGTTTTTATTTTATTATTGTTTAAGTGTATGCTTATTTTCTCGTGTCTCCTGTGCGGGTCACAAATAAATATTTTTCTTTCTTTCTTTCTGTATACTATCTAGAACACCTAGACGGTGTTTCCTAACAAACTAATGTGTGTAAGGAAAATAATACGAATGGCATGTGAGTAGACCGCACATAGCACTACTTGCAACCCTGCCATTTTGAGGGAGTCTAAATGAAAATAAACAAAATATTTTTATTTGCCTAAACTATTACATACATTACGAACTTAAGGTATTTCATGTATATTGCTATTATACATAAGCGAAATATGTAAACGCTATGTGATGCCTCGTCGCGAACAGTATTGTGATCATTTCTTGTTCCGCTCATTTTGTTGATGTGTCTTGTGTATTTAAAATGTGCAAGTCTTTAAGGAACAACTATTCATTATTCGAAAAAAAAAAAAAACGAAAAGGATTTAAATAAAAAAGTTAATAAAATCAAAAAACCCGACAGCAAAGATCAAATAAACAAGAAAAATATCATGCTGTGCAGTCGGAGGATACTTATTCACGAGCTGACTGACCAAAATTATAAATATCCTCCGACTGCACAGCATGATTTTCTTCTTGTTTATTTGAGCTTTGCATTCGGGTTTTTTTAATTTTATTAACTTTTTTTATATAAATCTTTTTAGTTATACTTTTTTTTCGAATGTCTTTTAATTATATAAAAGTGGTTTATATTTTTGTAATCACCTCTAAAAACCCATCATTTTGACACCCACTTGATGGGTTCCGAAGAAAACCCCTTCAATATGGCGCCCAAAAACCGCCATGTTTCTTTATTTTTACGGCACAAACCTAAGAACACTTGGGCGGCCAAGACCTATCTAACGATGTCTTAATTATAAAAATCCGTCAATTGGTTTGATAGATACGAGGTAATTAAGGATATTACATACATACGTATAAACATACATACGTATAAACATACATACATACAAGATACGCGCGATAAACATAATCCTTTCCTTGCAGCCGGGTAAAAAAGATGAAAAGGCGTTACTGAAAGTAGTTAGTATTTTTTTGTTTTGTACAAATATATAATATTGCTGTCAACCAGTCAGGTACCTTTGAAACCAATTATATGCTGGATTAGGCCATCCACGCCCACTTGAAAAATTCACCTGTATACAGGGCGCGAGGAAGCGCGTGCGCGGGGCGAAGAGCCGATGCTGACATATGGAGTTGCGTCGGTCTCAGCTCCGCGAGGTCTTGGTGGCGGAATAGCGCGACAGGCTTTCACGCCCTACCTCATAAACATCGAGGTGGTCCGACCAGTGCTCGAGCTCTGGCTCGGATGGAGGCACGGCTCCCTGTCGTTTCGGGTGACGCAGGTGCTCTCGGGGCATGGTTGCTTCGAGAAGTACCTGTGTCGCATAAACAGGGAGCCGGACGCCCGGTGTCACCACTGCGTCAACTGCCGGGAGGACACAACGCACGCTGGCAGAGTTTGCCGCTTGGGAGGATCCTCGCCATGCCCTCATCTCAGAAGTAGGCAGTGACCTGTCGCTGCCGGCCGTAGTTGAATCTATAATTCCGTCCGTCCGTAGTCCTGGGACTTGGTGGTATCCATGCGAAACAGTCGTCTAGCAAAAGGAGGCTGCGGAGAGGGAGATTTCATCCGCTCCCCCGAACAGCAGCAGCAGACGCGCTGGACGTGCGCGGAGGGCGTACAACGCCCCCCTAAATGGGTCCAGGGGCGACGGAATCGAGGACGCCCCCCTAAATGGGTCCAGGGGCGACGGAATCGAGGACGCCCCCCATACATCACGACCCGAGATGGCGGCACGTAGTTTTCCATGCGCGTCCCTCTTAGATGTCGCGGGGGGAGTCAAACACCTTGCTCCCTCCAAACCGAGGTAGAGGCCCGCAGAGGTGGGCCGGCACTAGGCGGGGGTTGCGGAAGTATCGTTGTTCCCGCGACCCCAGGTGTGGGTGTGAGATGGAACACCGGGGTGTTTTTAAATCAGTAGGAGTGTGGTAGACCCCTCGCCCCCCCCCCCCCAAGGGCGGAGGACATCCAATAAAAAAAACTGGTAGGGTAGGTGTGATAGGTAGGGTAGGTAGGTTAGGTTAGATAGGGTGGGTAGAGTATGTATATAGTTACATTCTATTCTCATTCTTATTCTAGGAGACTTCCCGTACCTGACGTACACGATCCTAGAGTAGGAGGAGTAGTTGAGTAGCTTTCTAGGTTCCCGGTGGCGCTAAAATGACTGGTGAAAAAAAGAGTAAAATGGCAACCAAAAGTCATATTTTGATAAAAACTCTTGAGGATTCTCAGCAAAGCAATGCACTATTTTCTTTAATTTTAAACCACGACGGTGTTTTGCGCAAAATCACAAGCTCCAGATTAGTGAATAATCGGTCGCTAAATTTTAAATAGACCGGGGTCAATCAGACACTACTATTATACTTATGTTGCTTTTACTGGATTGAAGCTTGCCGCGCAAAACCATGATCTTTTTAGTTTAATTAATCAAAGTTGCGGGCAACAGTTATTTGTTACTAAAATATTTGACTTATACGACGGATAAGTTGCCAGGTTAATAAAATCCCAAAAAATAACAATGTCTATGTGTTCTGTCAAGTCAGTGGTTCTGTCAATGCCAAATTGTGACATTAATAAGTGACAGTAAGTACAGTAACTACAAAATTTGGGGCGGAAAAAAGCGCGGGAATTGTCGAATTTGGCGGTCGTGATTTTTCTTTCGGATTTTTTAAATAACACAAAACTTTTGAGATTGGAGATAAGTTGTGTAGATTTATGTAGATATTGATTAGGCTAGTTAATTTTATTGTTTGTGTATATAATTCTCTACATTTAGGGTAAGTTTTTTTTCATTTTTATCGTTTTGTCCGATGGACAATGAACCGCCTGACCCGGGGGGCACAGTCCCCTCGGTTGGGCTTAACATTGTCATTAATAGTGAGTCCAGTATGGACACAGACTCGTCCATAACCAGATCGGAGCGGAAAAGGGCTAGAGCTCCACGCAAAATGTGCAAACATTGTAATAAAAGAAGGAGACATGGTCACTCTACAGGAGTTATTAAAGAATCAGATTGCCATTGCGAACATGAACATGACTCGGTAGTAGTTAATTTGGAAGCCACTCAACGTTCTGTAGATGGTGCTCAAAGTGAAATTCGTTCCACCTCAGAACTTCCCCAGAAAGCGCCACAAGTTGCTAGGGCTTTGTACGAAGCCACGGACCTGTCGCCATATGTTGTACATATTCAAAAAAATATTGATACAGGAAATTCTTCTCAATCGTTACACCCAATCGCATTAGGGCATTTTCTTAAAAAACGTCGCTATAACAATATTGTCAATGGTTCATTAAAACGCATCGGGAGAAATAGAATTTCATTAAGCTTCTCTCGTTACTTAGATGCAAACTCTTTTATAAATGACCCTTTTTTGGTAAAAGAGAAATTAAAGGCATTTGTACCATCTATAAATGTTTGTCGTATGGGTATTATTAAAGGTGTTCCTACCGAATGGTCTCCCGAAGAAATAATAGAAAATGTGACTGTTCCCACTGGATGCGGGAAAGTCATAAAGGCAAGGCGTCTTAACTATAAAGTTCACGAACCGACCCCTGTTTGGAAACCATCCCAAACAGTCGTGCTCACTTTTGATGGTCAAATTTTACCAAAACGTGTGTTTTGTTGTTACAATTCTATGCCGGTAGAATTGTATACATTCCCAACAATTCAATGCTTTAATTGTTGTCATTTTGGTCATACAAAGGTACAATGTAGGTCGAACCCTCAGTGCTTCAAGTGTGGGGAGAGGCATTCTGCTGACACTTGTAGTATTGTAGACGAAAGTGATAGTAAATGCTGTCATTGCGGTGGCATTCACTACGCCATTAACAAAAAATGCCCAGAGTTTGAGAGACAAAAGTCAATAAAGCACTATATGGCCCATAGCTGTGTGTCGTATGCTGAAGCGTCGCTGCTACATCCCCCAATCTCCAAACTATATGCAGATGTGGTAACATCTGCTTCATCAAATAAAAATAATAGCTTTTCTTCTTCACCACCTTTGCCCCATTCACCGAACACTTCAAACAGGAAAACAGTATTCCTAAAACCTCGGGATCCCCCAAAAGTAGCCAAGGGATATGACCGGGCGGCTCATCAAGAATTTATTAATAATGAAGTTTCAACATCAGGTAATGGTGTTGCTTTGCATAATAAATCAACAACAAATAATAATGAAAATCAAATTTTTAATTTAATTATCATGTTAATTAATACTTTATCTAAAAATAATATTATTGAACCGTCCAACGTTGCCACTATAATTGATACGCTGTCTAACATAATGAATCTTAACCATAATGGATCCAAATCTATCCAAGATTGTTCAGTGGAACAGTCGCAGCATTGTAAATAAAAAATCTGATCTGTACTATATATTAAATAAATACAATCCCTTTGCAGTCGCTCTCTGTGAGACATGGCTGAAACCAGGTTTCTCTTTTAGAGTTCCTGGCTATGCATGTCTAAGAACAGACAGAACCGATGGGTATGGCGGTGTCGCCATACTTATTAAAAATAACTTGTCTTTTCAGTCTTTTCCTCTTCCAAGTCTCAGTGATGATATATCTGCTGTTGCTGCTATTGTAAATAAAATTTGTATAGTATGTATATATTATTCTCGCCCTACTGTAAATATTCTTTCTGAAATTAATAATCTTCTTACAGTTTTACCTAAACCATTTTTGGTAATGGGCGATTTTAATACACAACATCAGTCCTGGGGCAGTTCTAGTTCCAATTATTATGGGGAAAAGTTATTAGAAATTCTAGACTCAAACAATTTGTGTATTTTAAACACATGTCTTCCAACACGCCAAACAAATCCAGATGAGGGAATAAGTGCTCCTGATCTCTCAATCTGCACACCTGAGTTAGCATCGACATTATCCTGGTCTCCATTACCGTCTTCATATGGTAGTGACCATTTTCCTTTAATTATTTCTTTTCCACATAAAAAACCAGATACTTGTATTCTGACACCACAACCGCGATTAAAATACAGACTTCAAAATGCAGACTGGGATAAATACAAAAATTGTGTAGAAGCAAAAATTTCTGCTTTATCTAATTCCTTACTACATGATCCTCAGTTATTATCTAATGCAATTACAATAATTTTAATAGAGGTAGCAGATAATACTTTCCCTATTAAGAATGGGGCTAAAGGCAAAATTCCTTCACCACTTTGGTGGGATGCTGAGTGCACTCAGGCAATTAAAAAAAGAAAAGAAGCGGAAAAAAATTATTGCCATTCTATGACTCATCACAATTTTGAGATTTACCAAGACGCTGCTCGTGCAACTCGTAAGCTCCTCAGGAAAAAGAAATTTGAAGGTTGGCAAAGATTTTGTGCATCTATCTCTCCAGAAGTTAACGCATCTGTAGTATGGCAGAATATCAGGCGATTCAGGTCAGCATTCAGTAACACAGCAGCCTCAAAACTGCCATTAGAGTTGGCCAATGAGTTCATGGATCATTTGGCTCCTCCGTCGGTTCCAGAACAGAGATCTTTAATGCATTTTCCCTATGTTCCTACTTTGAATTCCGAGTTGAACTCTCTCTTCACATTAAGTGAGTTGAAAGGAGTTCTTTCACACGTTAAGGATTCAGCTCCTGGTGAAGATGGTATACCATATTCATTTATAGCCAATCTGTCTGACTCTGTTCTTTTAATTTATTTAGATCTCATCAATACAGCTTTAATATCTGGCAACATCCCATCAAATTGGAAGTCTCAAACAATTATTCCTATTCTGAAACCAAACAAACCTTCTTCTAAAGTTACTTCTTATCGACCAATTGCACTTTCAACAGTTCTTGCTAAAATTGCTGAACATCTCATAAAGAATCGTTTGGAGTGGTTTTTAGAAAGCAAAAACTTGTTGGCAACATCACAGTTTGGTTTTAGGAAGGGTAAGAGTACGATTGATAGTCTTAGTGTGTTCACGACTGATATTCGCTTAGCCTTTTCTTCAAATAACTCTGTTATTGCTGCCTTCCTGGATATAAGTTCAGCTTATGATAATGTCATAGTATCAGTCCTGGAACAAAAGCTGCATTTATTACAAATTCCAAAAATGCTGTCTAATTTCATAATTAATATGCTTTCAGAGAGATCGTTAAATCTAGATATTGAGGGGTGTAAATTTACCCGTTTGGTATGGAAAGGTCTCCCTCAGGGTTCTGTACTTAGTCCACTTCTCTATAATATTTACACTTATGATTTAGAATCCTCTCTTAATGGGTCAGTACAAGTCCTTCAATATGCAGATGATTTACTTCTTTATTTATCTGGTCATTCTGTTGTGAATATTTGTACTTCCTTAACCTCTTCTTTATGCTTGCTGAAGACTTGGTTGGAAACCAATGGTCTACACCTGTCAATTGATAAAAGCAACATAGTCTTATTTACTAGAATGCGTAAGCCTCCAGCAGTTACAGTGACATATGATAATATCTCTATGCCGCTTAAAAATCAAGTAAAATTTTTAGGCCTTGTTTTGGATACACATCTTACAGGCTTACCACACTGTGAGTATATAGCTGCTAAATGTGAACGAAATATCAACATAATTAGATGCCTTGCTGGTGTTTGGTGGGGTGCACATCCCTTTTCATTAAAACTAATGTACAACACCTTGATTAGAAGTGTATTGGACTATGGTACCTTTTTGCTGGAACCAGCTAATGTTGCTGGTCTTAAGAAACTGGAAAGTGTTCAGTCTAAGGCACTTAGAGTAGTTTCAGGTGCAATGAAAAGCAGTCCTATTAATTGTCTTCAGGTGGAATGTGGAGAACCCCCGCTTCATTTACGACGTCAATTTTTAGCTGATAGATTTATGGCTCGATGTTTGCAATTTACATATCATCCTTTGCGAAATACACTTTCCATTCTCTCTAAAGAAGTTACTTCATCCACTTACTGGAGGCACAAAGATACTCCGTGTTTAGTTAAAAGCTTTAGAAAATACAATTTAATTGAAGCTCCTTGCCACCAATCCCAATTTCTTCCTATATATCATTGTAATTACAGTTCATTAATTATACCACCAAACATTCACTATAACCTTAACATTTACCGAGATGACGTATGTCATAACATTAACTTCAACTTTACTATGGATAGAGACTTCAAGGGCTGTCAGCTCCTGTTTACAGATGCTTCGAAACATGGAAGAAACTCATGTGTGGGAGTAGGTGTATACCACTCCCAGTATAATGTCGTCCAAAAAATAAAGCTCCCGCCCGAATCATCTGTATTAACGGGCGAATGTTACGGTCTATTCAAAGCTGTCGAATATATACTCATTATGGGCTTACAGAATTCACTCATTTTAACTGATGCAAGGAGTGCCTTACAATCATTGGCCAGATTTCCTTTCTACTCTCATAATTCTATTATTATATTTGAAACACGTGAACTCCTTCATAGATGTTATACTAAGGGATATTCAGTGCATTTTGCGTGGATACCCTCACATTGTGGCATTCTAGGTAATGAGAGAGCAGACCAATTAGCTAATGATGCCGTATTATGTGGAGACGTTTTTCCGTACAAAAATAATTCCCAAGATCTGGCTGCTCTGCCTAGGGTTTATCTACAGGAATCCTGGGGTCAGCTTTGGTCAGGGCAACCAGTGAAAGGGAAATTTTATCGTACTATCCAGCCATCCATTCCTGTAAAACCTTGGTTTAGCAAGTACAAGCTAAGCAAAAAGATTACAACCATAATCATACGTATGCGATTGGGTCATGTGTGCACTCCAGCTCATCTTGCCAGGCTTGGCATTGTGCAGAGCCCTGAGTGTGAATGTGGCGCTGAGGTGGGAGATCTGAACCACTTTATTTTTGCCTGCCCCCTTTATGACCATTCCTTACTTTTCCAAAGCCTTGTTTCCCTCCGAGTCCCTTTTCCCACATCTATCTCATGTATTTTATTTAATTTTAATTTAGATATTTATAAATCCATTGCACTTTTCCTTGTAAATAATGATATAGCTATTTAAAAGTAAATTTTAATATGTATATACATAATTTAGTAAGTGTTAGTTTAGTGTATAGATCAATAGACGCACCGAGTCGGCCCTTTTATTAGGTCACCTGGTGACAGTTTGCTGTTGTATTATATTCCCTTAGTGAACTGATAAATTGGTTACAATTTATTATTTTTATTTAAACAACTATTCTCCTTTTCGTTTCCAAATTTCCCTTTTAATATTTTTTATTTCGCGAGTTATCAATTCTTACGTTTTGTTATTAGCAGATTAAATATTGTCAGTGGCAATAAGCACGAATAGTGCAACGCCAAATCCAAAAAAAAAAAAAAAAAATTTGGGGCTTCTCATTTTCTTTGTTTACAACTTGTTTATTAAAAGATATTTAAAAATTAAAAGAAGCACGTGTGATTTGTTTCAGTGCTAGTGGAAGATAAAAAGAGCTGTAAATTTGTAACGGCGTATCAAACTAGCCCGCTTTGAACAATCCGCAAGGATCTTCCTGATGGAGACGTACGTATTTATCGGAGTTATAAAATAAAAAGAAGAGAAAAGTGAAAATTATGCAAGAAGTCAGCAGCAGATAGCTTTAGCGTTACGGCCGCTTTTTGCGACACCATAATCTTGATCTGTTCATGTGTTCAATATCCTAAAACTTGTTTGTGTATGTTTTAGCACAAAAGTGAATGCAGCTTTTCTTTGTAACTATGAGGTGATGCAGATCCTACAACAGCTCAAAGACAGTACACAGAAGAAGCACAAACGGGAAGGCTCATTAGCAACTGTCACTTATGAGGTAAGTGCTGACTCTTATTCCCTTTCATGTCAACAGTAGTAAAACTTTGTATGTCATTATTTTCACACTGCGCACTGGAAGTTAGTGATCGCAGGTCTAACATACTATGGAAACATAGCAGTAGCTGCTTGTAAGATTAACAAAACAAAATTACAAGTCTGAATGAAGAGAGGATGGTTGGCCATTTTTTTTTTTGACACATACATCATACAATGGTGGAGTAGCATAGCATTTTGCCTCCAGAAGCTTTCTTAATCATATCTGATCATCTTACTGGTGGTTCTACCTTAAGCCCTGTATGTATTTATCATTAACCTTTTCAGACAAAGCTTGTGTGTGAACTCATAATTATCCTCCAAAAAGGTGAGGGCATGCTCCTGGCATATTACAACATAAGTCCAGGTTTCCTCATAATATTTTCATTCAATGGTGTCAGCGTTTCTAGGATAAACTGAGAAAAAAATGTAAACGATATATTAGAATTAAAAATCAAGTTCCACATCTATGAAAGATCATCAGTTTAGAACAGCACATCCTATTTATCGGGCTTCTTTTTGTTGTGTTCATAATTGACACAGTTGGTATGAAAAAATTGCTATAATAATAAAGAACACAGCATAGTTAGTTATTTGAACAATTTATTTTATAATTATAATTTATTTTCAGACAGTTCATTATCTGCAAGACACAGACTGTAAGAGACAAAACGCACAGTCAATACAGAAATTTCTAGAAGCTATGAAGAAGTTCAAACTGACAAAGACTGAGAAACTTATGATGGTAAACACCCCTCCACGGACAGAGTTAGAGATTCAATTGGTGAGCTTTTTAATCATACTATCCTTCTTACTAATATTATAAATCATAAAGTTTAAATGGATAGTTAGTTACTCAATCATGCCAAAACGGCTGTATGGATCTGCATAAAATTTGGCACAAAGATAGTTTATTGTCTGGAATAGCACTCAGGTTACTTTTTTCCCACACAAACCATGTCATCATCATCAGCCTATTAATGTTCCCACTGCTGGGACACAGGCCTCCTCTCTGTGAGAGGGAATGGGCCGTAATCCACCACGCAGGCCCATTGCGGATTGGTGGATAACACAAACCATGTCACAGGCAACAAAATATAATATATTTAGTCATCATCATCTGCAGGCCTTGGGTACCAGAAGCATCCCCATGACCTATAATCCAGCCACAAATAATTACCAAGTTTTGCAATCATCTGCAAAACTTGGTTATTGTTTATTTATCCCTTTGGTGAATCCTATATACAGTTATTAAAAGTGGTGAGTAGCCAGACACCTAATTACAAATCCAGCTTGACCCAACCAAGGGTCAAATGACTGTACTCCTTTGTAGACTGATAAAAATCTGCCTAGCCTTTTTCCCAATTATTGTTGGGGTTGGCTTCCAGTCTTCCCGGATTCAGCTGAGTACCAGTGTTTTACATGGAGGGACTGCCTATCTGACCTCCACATCCCAGTAACCTTTGTAGACTGATAAACAAAAAATATAAATAACAATAATTGTCTACAAAATGGTTATAATGAACTTTCCGTTTACAGATAGTGCAAGAAAGTGAGGAGCGATTATCAGAGGATGAAGTCCGTAAAGTTATTGAACTTGTTAACGAATTTCTGCCATCAAGTGAAGACTCATGACCCACAGATACGGAATCTATTGCTATTAATTTTAGTTTATTGCTGAGAGTATTTGTGTTTATCTATTTATGAGAATGTTTGTGTTTTGTTGACAGTATTTCTCATTAATAAGAAAAAAAATGTCTCCTTAAGTTAGTTAACCTTAAAGAATGTGGTGTGTGAGAAGAATGTGATGATCATACTAAATAAAATAAATATATAAAGATTTTAAAAAAATATTTAAATTAAATATTTTATTTGCATTTATCATCCTTTTTTTTTGCTAATTTAGAAAAGCAATCCATTTCCCTTCTGTGTCTATATAGCATTACAATATTTACTATGTTACTTCTGAAGAGTTATTATGTGAAGCTTTGTTCTACAGAAGACAAACAAACTAAACTTGAGAGCAATAAAATCGCACACCTTGACTTTTTTTTGTTAAGGCAGTTTTTTTCATGAATCTGAATAAAAAAATCAGTATTAAAACAAATTACAAGGGGTGTGCGATTTTATTGCTCTCAAGTATATATAAAATAATAGTTATTTATGCTACAAGTGCGGAAGGTAGGTGATTTCCGATGAGTGGCATTTTTATTCACGAGCGAGCGAAGCGAGTGAGTGGATAAATCGACACGAGTCGGAAATCATCTTACGTACGTGTATCATACAATATTTTACTATGCATTGTGCGAGGAAATAATAAAAATAATAGAATGAAATTACTAAAATGGCGGGCTTATTCAAGCGCGTTCAGCATATCCACAGATTAACTAATAGTTCCTCGGGCAAGTCGGGCATATCTACTGCGCATGTGCGAATAGCTGTCACATCGTAACGCAATAAGGCACGAGCAAAATATACGTTCTGCCAAACATATTTAATTAATATTTAAAATTAATTTGCTGATCAAAATCTAAATCTAGAATAATTAAAAACGCCTAAAATAAAGTATTAGTTTTATTTTACCTTTTATATGAATGATAATCTGGACATACTAATTTTTAAAACTTTTCTCAAATAATAAAAACTCTATGCGTCGGGCTGACGTTGGAGTTAAAAATTAAAAAAGTACAGGAAAGTAAAAAGCACTAGTGAAAAAAAGTGACACTTTCCGCACAGTTTGGCTGCTTGGAAAACCGCTCTTTTCGAGGACATGCATTGTAAAATAATTTGTAATGCATGTAACATTTTATCAAAACGATGCACGGCGTATTTTCTGCATGACGTAGGATAATTATCTAATACCGTTGTTTTGTTTTGGCACTCTTAACCATGCGTGCAGGCAACCGGTGCCTTCCTTTGTCATGCGTATCAAAGATCAAGGCCGCGAGCGCTGCGCGCCGGTTGCTAACCTGCCTTTTGTTTGAGGTTATAATCGCGTTGCTGTGTTTATCACTTTTATCTTTATCAAAAGCCATTGCGTTTATTGTTATACACTTGAACGGGAAAGTGAGTGGAGGCGCATTCGTTCCATTGTAAACGTCAAATACGTCGGTAAGTTGTTTTATTTCTAGTATTTAAAATGCATGTGTTAATGTGTGTCACCTTAGGTTAGGAATGGTATCATAACAATGCCACAAGGCCTCACAATTTATACAGAGATAATAAAAAAAGTTAAATCAAAAAATCTGAAAACCCGACTGCTTCAAAAGCGAACTAAAAAGTCGTAAACAAGGACAAAATCATGCTGTGCAGTCGGAGGATACATACGCGCGAGCTGGCTGACCAAAACCAGATGTATCCTCCTCCTGCACAGCATGATTTTTTCCTTGTTTACGACTTTTTAGTTCGCTTTTGAAACAGTCGGGTTTTTTGATTTTTGATTTAACTTTTTTTTTTTATAACTTTTTAGTTAAGTTTTTTTCGAATTAGATACACTAAAACATATAAGTGTCATATATTTTTGAAATCACCTCTTAAAACCCTTTATTTTGATACCCGACACGATGGGATTGGAAGAAAAAAAAAATTAGGCCCCCACAATATGGCGCCCAAAATCCGCCATTTTTCTAATGTCCAATTTTAATTTTAATGTAGCCTATGACACTCGCAGGGTTAAGACGAATCGATTGACGTATGAATCATCAAAATCGGCCAACGCGTATGGTCTCTGGAACGCCATATAGGTACAAACATACATACATACATACATAGACTGATAAACACATTACCCTCCTTCGGCAGTCGGGTAAAAATAGAAGAGGCCCACATTTAGATAAACATCTTCACGCCTATAAATATTATAAGGGATCGGCAGATATGTTTTATAAATCATAATTCTTCGAGAAATAAATATAATAATATATAATATAATAAAAATAAATATAGACATAGACAAGAGAGATGTCTCGCCTGATCCTGCACCGGGTGCTGGGCAGTCCGGCGGCGCGCGCCGTCATGATGTTGGGCGACCTGCTGAAGCTGGAGCTGCAGTTTAACGACGTCAAGTTGCTGCAGCAGGAGCATAAGTCGCCGGAATTCAAGAAGGTATGTCGCCCTGCATAGATAAGACCTTCCTATAAACCAGCCCGCTGTACCCAACAACATGCAGCCAGTGACATCTACGATGCCGTGGAGCAATTTTATTATTATCGTGCCAGCGACCTGCGACACAAAGAAGTAGAAGATAAATAATGAGATGTCTCGTTACGGTTGCCCTAGTCAATCATACTTTCATACAAACGTAGTATGGCAAATACTCCACTAGTTGATGGTGTACGCTCAAAATAAAAAAATGATATCAATTGGTCTCATCTAGCCCAGTATGGAAAAAAATAATAAAAAAGGTGTACTTGAAAGTTGTAAGGGTCGAAAGTTCCATATTTCAACACTAATTTCAACGCATCTTTAGGCGGAAATTAATAACATAAAAAAGGACAAAAATTGCAAAACAGTCACCATACAGGGATAGATTAGCAGTTAAAAATGCAAATAATTTTAATTTATACAAATACATTCAGTCTTTTTAAAAACTTTTGCGCGCTCCTTTTCTTTCTAAATCATCATCTATTTATTAGTATACCATGACTGTGTATTCGTACGCGCACCGGCTTCTTACTGCTCATCACAGCGTCTATCCCTTTCGTTCGTGTTGTCGGATGAAATAGCATGCATTTTAACCCCGGCCACAAAATAGTTCGTGCCGCCGAGTAGGGAAACCTTAAGAGTTATGTCTCCCCACAGAGTGGGCAGCTTGGCTAGCTGCCCTACCTGGATTTGGACCCTGAGGTTTACAGAGCCATCATAATAAGGTATGGGTATGTCAAATCAGATTCTTGTTACTATAGGTAAACCACTGATATGCGACTAAATATATAACATAATATGACGCCCGTGATCGAAGAAGGGATAGACTGAGTTGTTAGGTACATGTTCCACATTTTGAACAGTTAGCTGTTTTAAGTCGTAATGTAAATAGCGGGTGAACCTAGTGCCTTTAAGTAACATCAGTCTAACTAGATACTTTTTGCAAAATTAAAAGAAACCGGCCAAGTGCGTGTCGGACTTCGGACATTTAGGGCACCGTACCAAAACAAAGGCCTCCCACCAGGTGGACCGATGACCTGGTGAAGGTTGCAGGGATCCACTGGTTGCGAGACGCACGGGACCGGTCAATGTGTCGCCACATTGACCGGTCCGCTTGGGGGAGGCCAATGTCCATCAGCTTTCGGCTGGAAGATGATGATGACCGAAACAAAAAATCTGTTTATCAATAAATTGGTATTTCTTTGTAAAGTATACGTAATAATAAACATTATCACCAAATTTCGATTTTATAGGTAAAAGGGAAGTTAAAAAAATCTTCGGTTCAAAATTATTTGACAAACGTACGAGTGACATCAATAGCCCTTCGGGTACGGAACCCTAAAAATGTCTAGAAATATTATATTCCCTACATTGTTGACATGTACTAATGTTATAGCAGTACCAATAATATACTGTTTTCTTTTCAGTTAAACCCCATGGGCACGGTGCCGGTGCTGCAGGATGGCGACTTCGTTCTGTCAGAAAGGTATACCTACTAGTTTGAAACTTATTATTATCACGCCTGCAGCCTAATTGCGTAAGTGAATTCGGCAAAGAAATGGTTTGACCATGGGTTAAGAGTATTTGTCATACTCTTTCATGGGGTCAAACCCTTTGTCTTGCCGAATTCATTTACGCAATTAGGCTGCTGAACTCCAACGAGGAACAATTGGAGGGCAAATCTGGTGCCAGCAGCCGCGGTAGTTCCAGCTCCAATAGCGTATACTAACATTGTTGCGGTTATTTTTTTATTTTTTTTAATTTATCCAAATCTGTCCCAATCATGGGCAAAGTGGATCACGATCATGGATTTAAAAAAAATCTAGATATTTGTGATCCGATCTCGCGATCCGTCAATCCAACACGTTACTCAACCAATCTGGACCGCGATCGATGATCACGATCGCGATCTGGATTGAACGTGTAATGGCTGCCATTAGGCTCACACAGTGACTGGTAAAATGCCGGTGTGGGTTCCTTTTTTCATTAAAAGCTTTTTAACTTGCCTTGTTAGTTAGTAAGGTAATATGGGTCCAGTTTTGCAACTGACTTTAAAACAAACTAGCTTCTGCCTGCGGCTTCACCCGCGTGAAAGTCCAAAATTATGCCGAGGGACCATATTCCCGGCATAAAAAGTATCCTAAGTGCTATTCCAGACTATAATCTGTCTCTGTGCCAAATTTCATCCAGATCCGTCCAGCCGTTTGAGCGTGAAGAAGTAACAAACATACAAACACACTCACACTCACAAACTTTCGCCTTTTAATATTAGTGTTATTGAGCTGAAATGTATGCATCCCCATCTACTAGATATAAAAAAATAGGGTTATGGGTATTAAAGAAAGGATTTGCTAAGATGCTTGAATTAATTTAAAAAAAATATAATTTTTTTCGTAATCCTCAAAGCTGTGTACTAACTTGCATTTAATATTTCCAGCCACGCTATAATGAAGTACCTGGTATCTGTCTATGGCGGTGACAAGGCCGAGTCCCTGTACCCGAGTGACGTGCGCACGCGCGCACTCGCCGACCAGGCTATGTTCTTCAACGCTGGCGTGTTCTTTAAGGCCCTTGGGAATGTTGGGGTAAGTTATGCATGATTTAGCTACACCGCGGTTAGATTACTCGCAGTGGGAAACGTTACAGCCTCCCAATAGGTGAACCAGTAATTGGTGATGGCTCGGTCGATGTGGTCTGGTGAGGACTATGTCCTACAGTGGGACGTCTCTCGGCTGAGATTATGATAGTGACGGTTTAACTAATTGGCTCACTGATCGGGCAAGGCTACGAATTTTTTGCTTTCTGAATTTTCATGCGTCCTGCTTTACCAAGGGGAGATAGCGCAGTTATGCGGGACTCAACACCACGGTGTCCTCCTGTGCCGCTTATGGCGTAAACAAACACTTTTGCACTTATCAGTAATGAAATATTGTTTGCGTGCAAAGTCCACATTATTATCTCCCGCAATTGTTTATCATATTTGGACTTGGTCACCATAATCTCGTCAATTGATTAACAACCTACTAAAATCCTTTATTTTTCTGCTTCAAGTTAAAACTCAAATCCCGCTCGTCTATCTAGGGCTTCTTTAGAACATTATAATTTAGATGAGTCTAGTCCAGGGGTCACCAATTAATTTCATTTTGGGTCCGTTTCTTAAAAAAAAATGTGCACTTCGCGGTCCGTAAGGCCAACAAACCACCTCCCTGGCCTTTTAAATATTTTATGAAATAATAAACAAATGTAATCAATAAAATGTAAGTACCCAGACTTTTTTTCTTCAAATATTAACGTAAAAAATGTTTTGCCTTGAACTATTGTCATTAAATCTTGGAGATGTTCATTGGCAAATCTACTTCGATATTTATCTAACCTTATATTATAAAGCTGAAGAGTTTGGAAAAATCTCGAGGAAGGTTATAGGCTATATAACATCACGCGACGACCAATAGGAGTAGAGCATAAATGAAAAATGTTGCAAAAACAGGCAAAAAAAGCCTTTTTTAGAGCTTCCATTACGTGCGCTGCGTAAACGATTTAAGTTACGACATCATATCTCTATCTTTTAAGATTGACTCACTATAACCTTATTATAATATGGTAATCAAATCTGTTCATTTGCGAAGGAGTTTTATCAACATCTATACTAATATTATAAAGCTGAATAGTTTGTAGGGTATGTAGTGGTAGGTAGATAGATAGCCAGTTGACGGGAGCGAAGCCGCGGGGGTTAGCTAGTTTTTAGGGTTCCGTACCCAAAGGGTAAAAACGGAACCCTATTACTAAGACTCCGCGGTCCGTCTGTCTGTCTGTCTGTCACCAGGCTGTATATCATGAACCGTGATAGCTAGACAGCTGAAATTTTCACAGATGATGTATTTCTGTTGCCGCTATAACAACAAATACTAAAAATATAATAAAACAAATATTTAAGGCGGGCTCCTATACAAAAAACGTGATTTTTTTGACGTTTTTTGCGATAATGGTACGGAACCCTTCTTGCGCGAGTCAGACTCGCACTTGGCCGGTTTTTTAATAAAGTTCATCTTCGAATCTATCTGAATGCGAGACCTACGGAACTGGTCAATGTGGCCACACTTAGGAAGGAGGGGTCTATGTTCGGCAGTGGACGTCTATCGGCTGAAATGGTGTTGATGATGAAGCTGGAGTCTGTCTTGGATAGGTCGGCGCTCCGGATGCGAACCGTGGTGCCATTTCTGGTCTAGTCTGTCACATATCCCCGAAGGGCTAATCAGCGGTGTACCAGTACCTACAGTAGATACCTATACGGTACAACGCCAATTATATGCAGTCTATCATTTACCTAATAATCTTCTATTTTACCAACAGCAAGCCACATTCTACGGCGGCCTCACACAGCCTACTCCGCAACACATAAAGGAGATAGAGTCGTCATTCGAAGTAGTGGACGCTTACGTGAGGGATCGTCCGTACATCGCGACCGATCGCCTGACCATCGCCGACCTAGCTGCCGGCTCCACCGCCACTGCGATACAGGTGTTCCATAAGCTGGATGCTGATAAGTAAGTTTATTCTACTTTTGCTCTTTTTAGGGTTCCGTACCCAAAGGGTAAAAACGGGACTCTATTACTAAGACTCCACGGTCCGTCTGTCTGTATATCTGCCTGTCTGTCTGTCACCAGGCTGTATCTCATGAACCGTGATAGCTAGACAGATGATTGATTAATGTTGCCGGTATAACAACAAACACTAAAAACAGAATAAAATAAATATATAAATTGATTTTTTTGCCGTTTTTTGCGATAATGGTACGGAACCCATCATGCGCGAGTCCGACTCGCACTTGTCCGGTTTTTGTTTCTGATTTTTATTGCTGATGGTCATGCCCGACTTTCGCAAATTACTATCTTTTTTATCAGCCGACAGTTTCTTCAATCCGTACGAGGAATTTATGTATGCAAGTGCACACATCTCATCGATTCGGTACCTAATGAATGTAGATTTCAATCCGATCAAACTATCGCCCGACAAAAAATTCTGTGTGCCCGTCTGTAAATTGCGTGGGCTCCTATAGTGGGTATTAGTAGGAAAAGTCAAGTAGAACTAAGAAAGAGGCATCGGATTAGTCAAGACAACTTGAGAACAAAAAGTGCATTATTTAAGAAGCATGAAAACGGAGAAAATGTTATTCTTAAGTTGTACCTTCACTCCTTTTTCACCCTCCATATTATGTACATGGTAAAATGTTCGCGCTTCTCTCAAATATTTCCCAGTCAATAGTAGTATCCTATTATCACCTTATAATCTATTCCAGGTTTCCCCGCTGTGCTGACTGGGTATCTCGTTTAGAAGAGGAGCATGTATTCAAGACCATCATGGCACCCGGCGTCAAATACTTCTCAAAAGTTATGAACATGATTTGGGAACAAAATAAGGCTAAAAAGAATAAGAAAGAAACTATAAAATAATAAAAAGGATAAGAAATAAACTAATTTATAGTAAATGTACAACACGCTACAAAAATGTATTTCAATAATCGCCTTTAAGACCCTTTTTGGTGGAAGAGGTAAGCAAACCTCGTTTGGTCTACCTTAAAGACTTGTTCTGGGTCATCATCTGCAAAAAATCTAGGCAGGATGGCTTGGATGCAGCTGAGTACTAATATTTTAACCGATCTTAAAAAGGAGGAGGTTCTCAATTCGTTGGAATTTTTCTTTATTTTTTTATTTTTATGTATGTTCCCCGATTACTCAAAGACGCCTGGATCGATTTGGAAAAATCTTTTTTTTGTTTGAAAGGATATACTGCCCAGGTGGCCCCATGGTCATCAGGTCAGGATCTGATGATGTGATCTTGGAGTAATCGAGGGCACTCCTCAAATATTATTTATTTTATTTTTCAGTTTTAGGAAAACCTACAGCTAAAAAAAATTATACCTACAATTAAGAGCAACAGGAATAAGGCCAATTAAAAGTTTCCACAGATAACAAAAAAAAAAATAGAAGGTAGACAGTGTTTTAAGTAAAAAAAGTAACATAATTATAAAGAAAACGAATTGGGAACCTCCTCGTTATGAAGTCGGTTAAAAACATGACTCAAACAGCATGAATTTTAAATTAGTTTACATTATCAAAGAAGAGATTACAAAGAGTCCTTTTTAATTTTGATGTGTTAGTATTGAAAACATCGATGTCTACGCCCCGGCAGATCGCATTATATGTATGAGCCGCTCTTATTAAATATGCATTTCGTCTGTAATTCGTTCCTACCGCAGGAGTATGCAATAGACAAGGATAGCGCCGAAAAGTAGAAGGAATCCGCAGTCCAATTTTGCTCAGCAATTCGGGCAGCTCGGTTGAACCGTTAGCGATTCTAAATAAATACGCCAAGTCTGCAATTCTTCTACGTTCAGAAAGAGGAAGTAGATGGAATCTTTTACAGCGAAGGAGATAAGAGGGAGAATAAGTTTTAGAAATGCAATCATTTGCATTAGAAGACCACAGATGGCCACTGGAACTCCTTAATGTTAAGTTTGTCACGGGTATAAGATATCTCGAATAGTTAACCGATTATGATAAAGCAAATACTTATAAATAAAAAATGGTACCATCGAACTGATCTAATAATGAAGCCGATAGGTAGGCACTGAAACTCTGGAATAAAAAAAAGTATCCCATACGACTGTGTTAGGTGTTGGCTAATTGGAATCGTCATGAGATGTACTATAGATATAAATAATTTTCATAGTAATTGGAGGTGCCTACCAAAAATAAAAAGAGATAAATATCTTTTTAACAAAAAAAATCTAACCGACTTACAAAACAAAACACTACAAAGCGCAATAAATACTTTCTTTTCCGATGTCGGTGTCGAAAAACTGAAAACAATAGGTACCAAAAACACCGACTTTCGAGAACAATGTTATTTTTCGCTTTGTAGTCTTTCTTAATTCTTTATTGTACACCACACATTTTACCACTTTTGAAGTGTCTCTCGCGCAAACTATTCACTTGAGAAAAAAATTATATTAGAAACCTCAATATCACAGGCTATGACAGGACAGACAGACATGACGAATCTATAAGGGTTCCGTTTTTTGCCATTTGGCTACGGAACCCTAAAAACGTTATTCAGCAAAGTCATACAGTAGCGGACTGCTATGGTACTTCGCAAGCACATTTATTATAGTACCACTACTTGTGGAGAACATTTTATCTTTATTATTATAATAGAGATTATGTATTATATTGTTTTGCAGCATGCTTATAAATAGATAAGTAATGTTGCATAAAGTGATAGCAGAGCTAGGTGGTCTACTATCTATGATTCAATTATTATAAATTGGACATTGAACTCATTACCTGCATGTAATAATTTCTAATCTTAATAATCGTTGATATAATATATATCGGTTATCAATGTTTGATTGTGTTATCTTTCAGTTTGATTCTTGTTTGAATAGCTCGCTGTTGGTAAGAATATTTTATTTATTTAACAGTATTTTTTATTAATTTCCGCTTTTAACGCCTTTTGATATGATTTCCACATTCCTCCATGTTATAAAACGCTCAGTGTCTTCGTCAGTCCGTTAGTGATCTTATTATTTTATTCATATAATATACTTTCTGTATAGCATATTATGTGAATTAAATATAGGTTTTAGTTCTGTTTTGACGTGTTAGTGGCATACAAAATAAGTTTTTAGGATAATAGTAAATCAATTGTAAAAAAAAACTATACAATTATTATTATTCCAAATAGTCATACTGCTGGATAAAACTTCTGTAACTTCTGAAATTCTATATTTCCATAGAGCATATAATTTTGCGTTTGTTCTTTGTTATTCATAACTAAGTCGTCCCCGTCTTAGCTTTCGTGGCTTAGCTATCACTGCAACTGCGACAACAACAACAAACAAACACATCAATTAGAACTCAGAATCATTGATAATTTACTTTCATTTCCATTTAATCAACTATCAACTTTTGCGCTATGAAGATTAAGTAAATTTTTGGGTGATAGAAAACTCCTTGCTGCCAAAGCCATATAATTATGTAGAACGAATGTGCTCGCTAGAGTTCTTAAGCAGCGGCAGTCAGCAGACGGACGTCGTAGCAGGGAGGTCTAGGGAGACGCTGGTGCGATGTCTTAGAAGCGTTCACGAAATATTGGAAGCGTGCATGGCTGTTACAGTACAAAACTTGATACTAAAAATCCGAATTGAAGCTTAAATATTTTAAGATGTTTTAATACGGTGTTCCAGGATCTAAGATGGCACCTCTTCTGTACAAGCTAGATGCGAGCCCGCCCGCCTGCGCGGTTCGAATGGTCGCGGACATCATCGGGCTGCAGCTCGAATTCAAAGATCCTGATATAAGCCAGATGGAGCACAAGTCTCCGGGTTATTTACAGGTATTTTTACTGATATAAATGGTATTCTACTTGCATAAATGTACGCCTTTTCCGTTGGAGGCTCATCCTTACCTCGGTCACTCACATGCGCGCAAATATGTACAATGTACGAATGTTTGCACGCATGTGAAGGGCCGTCAGACATTCATTTGCAAACTTAGCGGATATGCAAATGGGTTCGCATACTCAATTTGCGAACCCGTTTGCGCTTCCTCCTACACTTGTTTACTAATGTCTGAGTCTTGCTTGCTTTTTATGGGATTTCTTTTGAGGATCCCATATGGTCGATTCATTCTGCAGGAGTTCAATGAACTCCAGCACCCTGGATTTGCTCCAATCCATGATTAAATTAGTTTAAATACCTACGCTACACAGTAGAATTTACGAACTATAAAAATGGCGAAACGTCCGTTACCTTCGCAATCGTGTGCGCAACTGGTCGCACGAATGTGTGGGAGACTACGCGAAGGATCGAGGTTTGCGCGCTTTGATGTCCGTTAAGAAACCGACACAGCTTGGAAAACCGCGAATGCAGCGAAAACTTTGCATAATCATTTGTAAATGTCGTCCTACACTTGTGGGTTTGCGTATTCGTGCGAATGTGAGTGACCGGCATTAGGCAGAAACTTTAGAACGCCATCTGCTACGATACTTACATATTCCTTTTACGGAAACGGCGCCACAGACATAATTGATGATGTTTTTCAGAAAGCCCAGATAGACACTTACAACCGGCACTCTGTGTTTGACCGTTTTAATAAGAATTTAATAAGAAGTAAGAACCGTTTTAAATGGTTTAATTGAAATAAATGATTTTGAGTTTAACAAAGCAATAGGAATATTATACTATCAAATGCAATACCGTTTCCATCATAAATGGAACAGACGAATCTGACACGATCAGTCAGATGCATGTTCAGTTGTAGTTTGCACTACTGCACTTACACAAATTGATAGGACAATTCAGTGTCAAATATTTGCTTCTCTGGGACTAATAGTGATTGCTCCGGTTGTTGTAAGCGATCGATCTGATAAATAGAATTGACTGGAGATAGACGCTTTTATATTATTAACTGTTGGAACAGTCGGTATTCCTTAGCTGGTGTTAATGTGATTTAAAATTTATTTATTACTTGCTGTGCCCGTGGCAGCGCCCCCGTCAACTGACTGCCTACCCTACTTACCTTCCTACCAACCCTATTTAACTGCCTGCCTACCCTACCTACATACCCATTTTACTCCACCATTCAGAAAATGACTTCAAATGCACAACGCCATCTATCGAATATCGAGTTCAACTGTCGCGAGTATCTGGTTGTAATAATTTTACTTCTTGAACTCTTTAAATTCATCTAAGTTTTGATAGAGTGAACCGATTGCGATGAAACAAAAACTAAATAATACTTCAAGTTACGCACAGTTTTTACCCGACTGCCGAAGGAGGGTAATGTGTTTATCAGTCTATGTATGTATGTTTGTTCCTATATCGCGTTCCAGAGACCAAACGCGTTGGCCGATTTTGATGATTCATACGTCAATCGATGCGTCTTAACCCTGCGAGTGTCATAGGCTACGTTAAAATTGGACAATAGAAAAATGGCGGATTTTGGGTGCCATATTGTGGGTGACCAAATTTTTTTTTTCTTCCAAACCCATCGTGTGGGGTATCAAGATAAAGGGTTTTAAGAGGTGATTTCAAAAATATATAACACTTAAATGTATCTAATTAAAAAAAAAAAAACAAACTAAAAAGTTATAAATAAAAAAACTTAATTAAAAAAATCAAAAAACCCGACTGCTTCAAAAGCGAACTAAAAAGTCGCAAACAAGGAAAAAATCATGCTGTGCAGGAGGAGGATACATCTGGTTTTGGTCAGCCAGCTCGCGCGTATGTATCCTCCGACTGCACAGCATGATTTTTTCCTTGTTTGCGACTTTTTAGTTCGCTTTTAAAGCAGTCGAGTTTTTTGATTTTTTGAATTAAGTTTTTTTTATGAATATAAAGTTATCTACATTCATTTCGTACATTATACGTGATGCGTGCACAAATAAACAGACAAACAGATAAACGGACAAACAGACAAGAATTCCAAAAATGCTGGAAATGGGTTCTGTCGGTTATTCTTTAACACCCTGGCTATTTTTTTTGGAAATATTTTCGATGTACAAAAAATACTTTTCTACAGATTTGTTATGTATTGATTTTCAGTTAAATCCTCTGGGAACGATACCTGTCCTCGTGGATGACGACTTCGTCCTATCTGACAGGTAAATAATAAATCAATGCTCATAATAATTCCCAGCGCAATCGATACAAAAATTAAGAAATCCGGAGGAGTACTAGAGTAACCGACATAGCCCGAATAATTGCCAAATTTACGTGGGGATTGCTCACAAAAAATATGTTCGATGGGACCGAAAGGTTCTGGAGAAGCGACAAGTGCTGGGTTTCGCGTGAATCCGCTGGATGCGATAAACAAACTTTGCTTGAATGAGCTCTGGCAGTTAAGAGTGTGTCATGCTCTCTCAAATGTCTCTCTGATGGTGGCACCTGTGTTGGATCATTCGGTTCCCTTCATGATGGGTGAGCTGAGTGGTGCCAATCCATGCTTCATGTTCGTGAACCTCTTCAGTTGAGCTTGCATTTTTACGTTTGTACATGAACTCTCAAATATCTGTGTGTTTTATTATGTCTGCAGATCTGGTGTGCATTTATTGTAGTTAAGAATCACTCTCCTTATTTCCCAGCCACGCCATAATGATCTACCTCCTATCAAAGTATGGCGGTGATAAGGGTGAGTCGCTGTACCCGAGCGACGTGCGCACGCGCGCTACTATCAACCAGGTCCTGTTCTTCGACACCGGCATACTCTTCGTCAGGATTAAAGTTGTTGCTGTAAGTTATAACCTTGAATTAAGTGCTATATGCTGGCGCTTTAGTTAGCGTTTTTGTCAGAGATAACTTGATGATACAATTTACACTTTATTCTTTTTGACGTAAGTTCCATTTTGGATTACGGAATGAAGCGTTGATTGGGTTGATGATGGTGTCCTGAGCATATTCTTTTCGGTGCAAAAATGGGCTGCCATAAGTTTAGTCAGTGTCATTGAGGGCTGAAACAATTTGAATGCCACCGGCGAAATGAAAATATGTCCTGGAAACCATCGATGGCAACAATTCAGTATTGATCCGAAAGTACCTTATTCGTTTTAGTTATTTTTAATTACACTAACGCTACACATTTACACTATTATTTTGTTTGAAAACATTGCATTATATACACAACCTCACACCTCTTTCCCATGGCGCTAGGCAGAAACAGTGGTGTCTCATCCTATACAAAGAAACCGTGCCGACGTTCTATACTGATTATTTTTTGTACGTCGATCGCGTTCGGTTCCGTTCCGTTCCTTTCCATGGATATAGATGGTGATCTATCTATCGCCGTGGAACGGAACGATTTACAAAAAATAATCGGTATAAGCAGATGAAAAACGCTAATTACGTTGGCACGGTTTCTTTGTATGAGATGAGGCATCTGTATGCTAGTATTATTAGGGTTCCGTACCCAAAGGGTAAAAATTGGACACTATTACTAAGACTCCGCGGTCCGTCTGTCTGCCTGTCTGTCTGTCTATCTGCCTGTCTGTCTGTCACCAGGCTGTATCTCATAAACCGTGATAGCTAGACAGTTGAAATTTTCACAGATTATGTATTTCCATTGCCGCTATAACAGCAAATACTAAAAACATAATAAAATACATATTCAAGTGGGGCTCCCATACAACAAACGTGATTTTTGCCCGTTTTTTGCGATAATGGTATGGAACCCTTCGTGTGCGAGTCCGTCTCGCACTTGGCCGGTTTTATTATCTGTGGCAGAAACTAAAGAACGCCACCTGCTACGATACCTTATGTATATTCGTCTGGTCAAACACTCACGCTGGTTATGAGTACTGCGCACCTGGCCTTTTTGAAGTACATCACCAATAAGATCCGTGTATTGTATTAGTTAAAACTAATATCTTTTTCCAGCTACCAACAATAATGGAGGGTATGAAAGCCGCTACTGAGAAGCACATACACGACCTAGAGGAAGCGTACGGCATGATAGAGGCGTACTTGTCTCGGCACACGCACATCGCGGCGGAACAGTTGACCATCGCCGACCTCTCTGTCGCTACCACTCTCGCAGCCGCCGAGGTGATACTACCCTTGAACAAAAATTTGTAAGTGTTATAATACCGACCAGCTACTGTCCAAATGCAAGGCACAGCCCAAAGGGCGTCCAGCATTATATTTACCGATTCACGGTCTCTAGTCAAAAACACGTCTACTCAGTTATAATATGGCAGACAGTTACCACTGCTACGAGCTGGGGTTCAGGGATAAATTATTTAAACAGCACACCTTAATTGATCAGACTTTATTACCGAAACATTCCTAAAATTAATTGATCACTTCGCTCTATTTCGCAATCGTTCGCTCTGTATCGCTTCCAAATCGAAACTGTCCCATGACGAAGACGACCGCCCTTTAGCACAGAAGATGTTTCTGGAAAATTCCATACTGTTCTAGACACGTCGAGAACCTTCCAGAATAATCGGCTGAGACAGACGTTTATGAAGAACTTTCACGATCGTTCTCGATGTGATGGTAATAGATATTTCAGAATGTTTGGCTTATAAGGACTTCGATGACATGATCTTTCGAGAAGATTACTTTCACTATTCAATACGAGATGGCGCTACTAGCTATTAGTAGTTTTTCCTCTCGCCAATAGATGGCGTTGCTTTATCTTGTAACACCACTTTAACTTGCTAATGCTAAGGGCTATGTCGCCAACTTCGAAAAAAACCATTAACACTAACCCACCCAACCAAATCACACTGGCGGAGTATGTATTTCCTGGTCTCCAAGTCGAGAGTGAATTTCTAGGCAAGCGTGGTTACCGCTTGTATCGTCGACCACATCGTCGCTTTACCATTAAGTGAAATAGTGGTCCCAGTGCTGGACAAAGGCATCCCAAAACTTTCCAGACACTCTTTTCTTGCGCTACTTCAAGCCAGCCTTTGTGGTCGTGTCCATAAATAATAATAAAACAAAACACTGCTCGACCTGCCCCCGTACCAAACTATAATGGTTCGACTTAAAGAAACAGATGTATAAGTCCCTTACGCACACTGGAAATAACCTTGCTCTAAGAGGTTATGGTCACCCCCTGGTAATCAAATCTAGTTTTTAAATCGCCACTAAAACCTGTTATATCTCTGTCTTCTCAGGTTCCCCCTGACCGCTAAATGGCAGGCCAGGATACAAGAGCTGCCGTATTACAGAAGCATCGCGACGCCCGGCATCGCCAAGTTCAACGCAGCCATGCAGCACTACTGGAAAAAGAACAACCAACAATAAATGTATTGAAGACTTGATAGTTTTTCTATTTAATTCTTATGTGGCAACTAGCTGTTGCCCGCGACTTCGTCTGCGAAGCATTAGTAATTCGAATAAAGTTTTTTTAAAGTTTTTTTTTTTTATTTATTTCATTATCACATTACACTTACAATCATTCTTACGCAAGGGTCTCCTTTTAAGTATATCAAATACCTGTGCTAGGAGGCCCCGCTCTTCATAACTTACAAAGTGAAAATGAACAAGGCTTGTAACAAACGAGAAAGAAAAAATAACTTAAAATAATTAAAAAAAAAAAATACTTAAAATAAAATCAAAATCAATACAAAACTATGTTGTGTGCGTGTGTGTACTGTGTGTTCCGTGTGTGTGTGTATGTGTGTGTGTATATGTGTGTGTATGTGTGTGTGTCTTGTGTGTGTGATGTCCAACGGTTGCTAACAATTCAATACGGTTGGACTCCAACCTCATTGAAGTGCCTGCAAGAGTGTTTCTATGTCGTAGTAAGTCTTGCTTTTTAGCCAACTGATTAATGCTTTTTTACACTCTCTGACAGTCATCGGGTAAATGTTCAATATTTTATTTATTTTGTTGTATAAGTTTATAGAAAGTCTAGTATATTGTCTTGCTGCGTATGTTGATTTAGCTGAGACCTTGTGTGCTACTAAATAATTCCTCCTCTTTTTTTGGGACGCAGGGTCATACGGTAGTGTTTTATGCAGTTTCAAAAGAACTCGTAGGGTATATAACTTCCTAACCGTCAGGAGATCACTAAGTGTGTATAAGTTTTCAGTAGGAAATCTGTATGGTTTTAGATGCATTACTTTTAGAAGAGACCGTTGTGCCCGCTCCAGTTCGAGAAATTTCATTTTAGTAGCTCCTCCCCATACTGGTATGCAGTACACCAAGACTGACTGGGCCAAAGAGAGGTAGATCTGCTTTAAGAGGTTCTTAGAGGTAACATGTCGTAATATCTTGAATATCCATATGAGTTTCCTTATTCGGGACATGACTACTTCTATGTGTGTGTGCCAAGACAAGCGCTGATCAACCATAACACCCAGATATCTAATTTGAGTGACTTTTTCCACTTTACTACATGAACAATTTTTATTATTAATGCTGGAGAAATCATGGCAACTGTGGATCTTAAGAGAATGATTAGGCCCCGGTTGGGTATTATTATATTTTGTAAAAGCAATGTATTTGGTTTTGGAAGTGTTTAATGTTAAAAGATGGGAGTTCAACCAATCGGCAATCCTGGCTAGGCCTTTTTCAGCAGACTTATACACAGCTTCCCATGTATCTCCAGTAAAAACAACGGCTGTATCATCGGCGTAGGAGAAAACCCGACCATTCTCAATTCTCAAGTTGCAAAGGCTATTTATGTATATTAGAAATAGGGTTGGGCCCAAAACACTGCCCTGTGGGACACCAAAATTCATATTTGCCTCCTCACTTGTGTATTTTCCTATTCTAACACGTTGCCTCCTATCTGTAAGATAATCTGTAAGCAAAGACAGCGGGATTCCCCTAATGCCTAAGGCCTCTAGACTACGCACAAGGATGGAGACTGAGACAGTATCGAAAGCTTTTTTTAAATCAAGGTAAATAGTTAGACACTTTTTTCCTGTATCGACTTGGTTAACAATATGAGAGGTTAATGCTAGAACTGCATCTTCGGTCGATAATCCCTGTCGAAAACCGTACTGAGAACTGGATATAATGTTGTATTTGTTAAGGTACTTTATTAGTCGACTGTTTATTAATTTTTCTAAAATTTTTGAAATTGCAGGAAGTACAGATATTGGCCGGTAATTATTTACATCGTCTCTGTCCCCACCCTTGTGCACAGGCGTAATTACAGCTTGTTTCATGGCGAGTGGAAAGATGCCCTGTCTAAAGCACAGATTTGCTAGTTGTGTAATTATTGGTACAACTACGTCTTGAGCTAATTTTAGGCATTTTGTAGGTATATTATCCCATCCTGGTGCACTCTCAGATTTGAGACTCATAAGTATGCTGTAGACTTCCATCGGATCTGCTTCTAAAAGCACGAATGAGGAGACATGTACTGTAACATCATCTAGACTATTCTGAACTTGTGATAGATTATTTGTGATGATTTCTTCTGCTAGTGTTTTACCAATTTTCGAAAAATAGTCATTAACGTCATTAACTGAGTCATGTGGAGTGGGTTTTATTTCTAATAATTCTAGACTTTGCGATTTATTTGGTTTACGATGTGTGATACTGTTTATAGTAGTCCACATTTGTTTAGTATTTTTACTTGCATTTGACAGCTGTTCTTTATCATAATTTCTTCTTAGTTTTTTAATTAAATTATTGCAGTAGTTGCGGTATCTTCTATAGGTAATTCTTAGGATAGTATTTGTAGGATCAGAACGTAGTTTCATTTGCATCCTGTTTCTATTTTGTATACAACGTAGAATTCCTATTGTTATCCATGGTTTAATTGTGCGGTTATTTCGCGGTACTAAAGTAGTCATCGTGTTTTGTATTAGGCAATTTTGAATTTGTTTTACTAGTTGTTCGGTTAACATAACAGGATCATTAATTAAGTTTAATTCTGAAACTTTACTATCTTTTAAGGTTAGAAGCGCATTTTCAAAATTAATCATAGTTTTGACTTTAGAGGGTTTATATATATTTTTTCTATGTCACTTAGCTTAAGTAAAATCATATAGTGATCAGTTATCGTTGTATTTATTATGGCAATAGAAGCTGTTTTATTGTGATTTATCTTTATAATAAAATGGTCTAGACAGTTTGCACCTCTAGTTGGCAGATAATGTCCTGGCAACAGGCCGTGCGTTGACAGCATGTTTAGATAACTGAGCCTATTCGTACGCTCATGACTTAGTTCGGTAGATTTACAGATAATATTTATGTTTATATCGCCTGTTATTATTATATTTGAAACTGACTGTAAGGACTCTAGGTGTCTATCGAGGGAATTTATAAAGTTTTCTGCATTATTATTTGAAGGAGAACGATAAATACCGAGTACTATAAGGTTGGGCATGCTGATTTGTAAGCATGATGCGTGGGTCAAAATGATTTCCTTAACATTAACTTTATGCATATTTTTAATATATGCCACTACGCCATCGCAGCGGTTTAAATGGTTAGTAGTAGAAAAAGACAAATAGTTGGTAATGTTAGGGGTAGGTTTGTTTGCATCTAGCCTGCATTCGCTTAAAATTAATAGGTCAGTATCAAATCCCAATTGAGATAAAGTAATATGCAAATCATCTAGGTTATTATATACACTTCTAATATTTTGTGACACAATTTTAAAATCTGAGTTTCGAGTGCTGAATCGTTGAGAAAAATCTTGGATTTGGTATTCGCTAGCTTGCGCAACAGCTAATTCATCTATAGCTTGCACTATTGTTTGTGTACTATCCATGAAATAAGATCACTAGCTCATGAGTCAAAAACATATCATTCGGAATTCCAAAGTAAAAATCATAATTAATTAATTTTAATCTTGTGATTTTGCCCATCCCATTGCATATCATAATCCCACAAAACATCATAAAACTAAGTATATAAGCGTGAAAGTTCGCCTTTTTTGAAAATATTCTTCGATTTTGTGTGAGTGTGAATGTGAAAACACGTGTGTAAGAGCAGAGAATGTGTAGGAAATAGTGAAAGGGTTTATATGTAAATAATGTAGTTTGTGTGTGAGTGGCGTATATAATAGTTTGACTTACAATACTAAGGAATTTAGTAGGAGTAAGTATTAACAATACTAAAGAATACTAAAGAATAGCTTATTTTTTATATCGCGGCACAATATTGTAGCTTTTCCATACAAACTTCTACCCCTCTTTCCACCCCCTTATGATATGATTGCCGGGTTAAAAACTATCCTATGTCCTGCCCAGGGTCTCAAAATATCTCCGAACCAAATTGCATCTAAATCGGTTCAGCGGTTTAAGCGTGAAAAGGTAGACAGAGAGACAGACAGAGTTACTTTCACATTTATAATATTAACTCCGCCCGCGACTTCGTTCGTGTGATGGCCACCAAAAATAAGCTGTTATTAAACCAAATAAAAATGTGGTTGCGTAAAGTTCTACGGTTTATAGGTTTGGGACAATTCGTTATTTGACTTAAAGAATTTTTTTCATTTTAGGTTACCGGTACAAAGTAAAATCTGCCCCTTAAAACTTAATATACCCTTTTTCTCTTTTATTTTTTTTGTTTATGTTAGTTAGATTGCTCAGTTAGATGCCTCATAAAAACTAACATCACTTAATCCTATCAGGGGTGAGATAGTTTTAAAAAACGTATTACGTAAATTTTGATTATTTACTTTATCTCCACGGAATGAGATTGTTCATACAAACAAATTTCCCCCTTTTCACCCCCTTAAAGGTTGATAGATAGATCAGTGGCGACTGCGAACCGGAAAACGCAAATTAGTAAGTTCGACTTGGTCAAGGCTGCGGGAGTCCGGTGGATGCGAAACGCACGGGACTGATCAGTGTGGCGGCGCTTGGATAAGGCGTATGTCTAGCTGTGGAGGTTTTTTGGCTGAAATAATGATGAAGGTGAAAGGTTGATTTTTTCGAAAATTCCTTCTTCGTGCTCCCCTAGATCCCTACATCAAAAACGAAACCTTGTCCAGTATGATTCTTAACAAACTTTAATACCCACTTAATCCTATTTTGGGGGTAGTTTAAAAAAAATATAATGACAACCTTTTATTGTTTACTTAGGTTGGTATTTATGTCAACTATCAAGTTTATTAACCCAAGACATAAAATTCTTTATTTTTTTAATTTTCTTTCTTTTTTTCTTTATCACCTGTTATATCGTCTTTTGGGGGTAGTTTTGAAAACTATTAATAACAACTTTTATTGCTTACTTAGTTTGGTATTTATGCCAAGTTTCAAGTTTATGAAACCAAGTAATAAGATAATTCAAAAAAACTTTAACACCCCCTTAATCTTTTTTTGGGGGTAGTTTCGTCAAACTAATAATAACAACCTTTATTATTTATTTAAGTTAGTATTTGTACAATGTTTCAAGTTTAGTAACCCATTAAATAAAATTTTTCGATACAAACTCCAACACCCCCTAAATCGACTTCTGGGGGTAGTTTCTAAAAACAAATAATGTAAAGCTTTATCATTTATTTACTATTTGTGTCAAGTTTCAAGAATATTAGCCGAAAGAATTAGATTTATCATACAAATTTTGTTCCCCTTTTTCTCCCCTTAGGGGAAGAATTTAGGAAAATCCTTTCTTATCGGATGCCTACGTCATACAAAAAACATACTCTCCAAGTTCCAGGTCTCTACGATCAGCGGTTTAGGCTGTGCGTTGATCAGTCAGTCAGTCATTCAGGACAAAGCATTTTATATGTATAGAAGATATATGGAGCAGAAGACTGGTTGGGTTTTTGAGACGCATAATTTCGGGTGGACCACAAATTACTTTAGTATGAAAACAAATGCTGCGTAAATTACGCGACACAACACAAAAATCTAATACAGCGTAAATTACGCGTCACTAAAACGTCACTCACAACTCACAATGTTTACCTGAGCCAAACGGTCCAGTTTGGTAGTTCCAAATCGATGTAGAGGTCCCCGTCTTAGTGCCACTTGGTTCTTCAAAGAAACTTTGACACCCCTAAATCGTCTTTCGGGGGTAATGCCGACAAAACTAATTATCTTGACGACGTATCCGTACCTTTATTATTTTGACAAAGGAATAAGATTTTTCATACAAATAAATGTCTCCCCTTTAACCCCTTAAAAAGATGAATTTCAAAAATCCCTCCTAAGTGCTCCCCTACATAAAATAAGCTATGTGCAGTGAAAGTAATCAAAAATCTTTACCACCCCGAAATTGTATTTTAAGGGTAGTTTCGGAAAACTAACAATGAATGCCTTTATTGCTTATTTTGATTGGTTTTTTAATTTTCAAGTTTATTAACCAAAGTAATAAGATTCTTCAAAAAAACTTTAACATCTTTAAATCGTTTTTTGGGGGTAGCTTCAAAAAATAATAATAGCAACCTTTATTATTCATTTAAGTTAGTATTTGTGGCAAGTTTCAAGTTATTTGACCCAAGAAATCAGATTTTTCAAAAACACTGTAATACCTCCTAAACTTCTTTTGGGGGTAGTTGCAAAAAACTAATAATGACAACCTTTATTGTTTATTTAGGATGGTATTTATGTCAAGTTTCATGTTTATTCACCCAAGAAATAAGATTCTTCAAAAAAAATTACATCCCCTAAATCTTCTTTTGGGGGTAGTTTCGAAAAACTAACAATGAAAGCCTTTATTGTTTATTTACATTGGTATTTATGTCAAATTTCAAGTTTATTAACTGAAGTAATAAGATTCTTCAAAATATCTTTAACACCCCCAAATCGTCTTTTGGGGGAAGTTTAAAAAAAATAATAGTAGCAACATTTATTATTAATTTATGTTAGTATTTGTGGCAAGTTTCAAATTATTTGACCCAAGAAATCAGATTTTTCAAAAACACTGTAATATCTCCTAAATCGTCTTTTGGGGGTAGTTGCAAAAACTAATAATGACAACCTTTATTGTTTATTTAGGATGGTATTTATTTGTCAAGTTTCATGTTTATTCACCCAAGAAATCAGATTCGTCAAAAAAAATACATCCCCCCTAAATCATCTTTTGGGGGTAGTTTCGAAAAACTAACAATGAAAGCCTTTATGGTTTATTTACATTGGTATTTATGTCAAGTTTCAAGTTTAATAACTGAAGTAATAAGTTTCTTCAAAAAAGCTTTAACACCCCTAAATCGTCTTTTGGGGGTACAAAAAATAATAATATCAACCTTTATTATTCATTTAGGTTAGTATTTGTGGCTAGTTTCAAGTTTATTGACCCAAGAAATCAGATTTTTCAAAAACACTGTAATACCTCCTAAATCGTCTTTTGGGGGTAGTTGCAAAAAACTAATAATGACAACCTTTATTGTTTATTTAGGATGGTATTTATGTGTCAAGTTTCATGTTTATTCACCCAAAAAATCAGATTCTTCAAAAAAAATTACATCCCCTAAATCATCTTCTGGGGGTAGTTTCAAAAAATAATAATTGCAACCTTTATTATTCATTTAGGTTAGTATTTGTGGCAAGTTTCAAGTTTATTGACCCAAGAAATCAGATTTTTCAAAAACACTGTAATACCTCCTAAACTTCTTTTGGGGGTAGTTGCAAAAAACTAATAATGTCAATCTTCATCATTTTCTTAGAATACTATTTGTGCTAAGTTTCACGAATTTTGGTCGAAAGAATTAGATTTTTCATACAAATTTTCAACCCCCTTTTTACCCCCTTAAGGGTGGAATTTCCAAAAATCCTTTCTTAGTGCACACTTACGTCACTCGAGGAACCTTTCTGCCAAATTTCATGCTTCTAGGCTTAGCAGTTTTGGCTGTGCGTTGATTGATCAGTCAGTCAGTCACCTTTCGCTTTTATAGATAATAATATAGATTTAAAATACAGCTTGATTTATAATTCTTTTATGATTTCACTGTTTATAATTATTTTTTCTGTACTATTATTGTTCAGTCTGTTATAATTTTGTTTTTGCATGCTGTGTCTATCGCATCATATTGTCACAGATAATATAATACTAGCATACAGATGCCTCATCCCATACAAAGTAACCGTGCTGACGTAACGAGCGTTTTACGTCTGATTAAACTGATATTTTTTCTAAGAAAATCGGTCGCGTTCGTTTCCGATCCACGGATATAGATGGTGTTAGCAGCGACTTGCAAGTAAAAGGGTTTACTCGGTACGTGAATTTTTACGGCGAGGATTTGTTTTATAGTTATTGTTACAGTTTTGATAGTACCAAAATATGTTATAAAACAAATTAAAAAACCGATTAGATGCCTCAAAAATTTAAAACCGAGCCATCTATTGGAATAAATTTGAAATGATCCATTCAAATAATCTTTGAAATCTGAATTATCCGAATTAAGCCCAATATTCCTTAATGTTGTGCTTAGGAGAATTGATTAAACAAGAACATACATTTATTATGATTGTCTCTAGAAAAACTTAATATTGCACAAAACTCAATAACAAATCGAAGCTTATCACGCCATCTAGTGCAATTTATTTGAACCAAATTTTCATTCTTCGCTTTGGGTGCCCGTGATATTGAACACTTAGTTTATATTATTGCTTGAAATATCACTAAATGGCGAGATATGCATCTATTTATTATTGAATTGTGGGTAAAATTAATATTTTTTAGAATTGATCATAAAAATTGTATGTTCTTTTTTAATAACAATATTCCGCAATTTTGTGCATAGGAGATGCGCAGAATTCGGCATATTGGGCTCTTAATTCACATTTCAAAGATTATTTGAACGGATAATTTAAAATTGATTGCAATAGATGGCACGGTTTTAAACTCTGAGGCACTCGATTTTTAAATTTGTATTGTAACACATTTTGGTACAATGCAGCTGTAAAAACATGCAAAAAAATACTATAAAACAAATCGTCACTGTATTTAAAGAAAAAAATTGTCACGAACCGAGAAAACCCTTCTACTGGCAAGTCACTGCTGTAAAACACCATTTATCGCTTGGGAGACAACCAAACGCGTTCGATGTACTTTAAGTAAAATTATCGGTTTAGTCCGTCGAACTTTTGTAAACTTAAGTATCTGCAAATAAATCTTTGACTTAAATTGAAACACGCCAGTTATAATACGTCGGCACGGTTTCTTTGTATGAGATGAGGCATCTTTATGCTAGTATTATATTATCTGTGGTTTAGCACAGAAATGAAAATGTAACGGAGACACAGCGAGCCGGTGAGCAAGGCGCCTAAGTGCGTAATTACACAAAGTAGACGGGGTAAGTACCCCGGCCCTCAGCGACCCTCACTTATTCAGCGCATGTGCATTGTGCCACTAACCATGCAAAATGATAATTAATTCGGCCAAGATATTTCATTAGGAAACCCTAAAAAAATAATAGTATTCGAAATTGCATCGTTTAAAATAATAGTGTTATAAAATCAGACTGAGTGCAGAAAGATATACTTTACAGTATAGTTAAGCACACGACACTACTAAGCGCAATCTACGAAGACCTTTTACTGCTGCGAAATAAAAGAGCTGCGAAATATGAAATTATACTTAAATTATGATAGAGTGCGCGCAAGATAAGTCTGCGCGCGACGGGTGGCGTGCTTAATGTTGCCAGCATAACTGATACTTTTTCCTATATTTAATCAATAGCCATTTTTCATTACTCGAAACTTAAAGTAATTTAAGTTATGCATAATTAATTACTAGTTTTTCTACAAGCATAGAATATGATGACAAAAGATTCATTAAATTATTGTAAATCTTTAATTGAATACTTAGTAGTAGCTACGGTTAAATTTGGTCTAACAATTGTCCTGCAGTAGCTAATATCGTCTACTTCAATTTCAATTATTTTTTTAATTTCTTCTTCAACAATTTTTGAAGAAACTGCTGCCACATAACCCTCTTGAGTTATTTGGGTGACGGTGCATTCAGAAACGCCTAAAACAAATTAACAATGATGCATTATATTACTTGATGCCGGTCCTGTCCCGCTGGTATATTTATGTATCACCCAAAGACCAATACTGTCAGGCACCGGTAGTACGAAAATTTAGGGAAATTTTAGTTTAATGGTATCCCTAAAAGTTACCTGTCAAATAAGCATCGCGGGCTCTATCTTTGTAAAACGGTACCGTAGGCCCGTTATTGTCTTGTTCACTTCAAAAAACACCCCTGCCATCATTTTAAATTACTTTTAGCATAATGATGGCGATTATTTACTTCGGAAACGAATAAAAACACGGAATACAACACACACTTTTGACACCTGACATAAATGACATACGATTAGTTCCGATTTTGGCCGCGCGCAGACTTAACTTGCGCGCACTCTAGTAGGTATAGGTACACGGGGGTTTGACTGTACCCTGAAAGTAGATTTATCCGGGAATAGCACACATTAGAACGTGCAGTATTTGAAATAGTAGTAACTATTTAGATTTAGTCAGAGCACTATGTATAATGCCCGGGCATAATGAATTAAGTCAAATCGGGGAATATAATGAATATTCATTTAAACTTCTATAATTATCACATTGTCTGGTCATTATGAATATTGCTACGTAACGGTTGTGCAATTCGATAATTATGGTCAGTGAATTACTCAAAGAGCGTGAGAAGCGAGCTCGGGCGCTTATGTGCCGCTTATTACCCCGACACGGATAAGTTAGGTTCGAAGGGGATGACGGGAGCTGAAGTGAGCGAACTCAGCTCCAGCTGTCATCTCCTCCATGTTAGGTTACTTTAGTCTCTGCAAACAGAAATAGGAGCCCCGCTGCTGGGGCTCCGTCGACTTTGTTACTTAAATAGTAGGTAATTGTACTTACCTATTCTATATTAAAATCAATGCCAAAATTTTAATTAATTTAAAAATGACATCTTTTTAGTACCCGGCCCAATAAGTGATGGGCATTAATCAGAAATCCAGGTCATTTTTATTATTTCAATAGTTTTTATCATATTGGGCATTTTTCAAATTGCCAATTATGAATAATACATAACACATCTATACTTAATGTTATAAAGCTCAAGTGTTTGTTTGTTTGAACGCGCTAATCTCAGGAACCACTTATTGTAATTGGATATTTTCTTTTTGTGTTGGATAGTCCATTTATCGAGGGGTTATAGGCTATATAACATCACGCTACGACCAATAGGAGCGGAGCATAAATGAAAAATGTTGTTAAATCGGGGAAAATGTATTCCTTTTGAGAGCTTCCGTTGCATGCGTTGTGTAATAGTTAAAGTTACGCAACTATCATGTATGTAGGGTAAGGTAGGGTAGGTAGCCAGTTGAGGGAGTGAAGCCGCGGGGGACAACTAGTACGTAATATGAATAAACAGCCAAATTCGAAACACCGCGCATTTGTGTTAGTTTCGTCACGGGGTCTCATTGCTAAGAAAGAAAATTTGGTTCAAATAAATCTCACTAGATGGCGCGAAATGTACACACTATTCTATAGAATTGTGTGTAAAATTAACATTTTCTAGAATTTAACACAAAAATATAAACACAAAAAAAATTGTATGTTCTTGTTTAATCAACTCTCCTAAGTACAAAATTTTGGAATATTGGGCTCTTAAGAGGAAATACGGGCGGAGAGACTTTTCAAAAATAGGTATTTGAAAAAACTATCGCTGTCGCTTTGCGAACTGCAAGCGCGTGGCGCCCGGCCGCCCTATCCATGTGTGGGTAAGTTGACAGTGTGTGCGTGCCTCCGAAACGCTCCCGGCCGCGGCTCGCGCATTTCTTGTAATCGCCCAGTCACTCGTTACTTTTGTTGTTGTGGATTGTGGACAGATATTCAAACATTATCTGTTATTCTTAACAGCAAACGCAGAAAATCTTTTTTTGGACGTGACTAATAATACTGTAGAGCAATTTAATAATGTAATTGCTAAATTTATTGGCGGAAAAAGAATTAACTTTGCAGGCAGTGGCTCATATCACATCAGACAAGATGTTATGGAGTAGTAACTTCATGGAATAGTGAAGGGCACATGCATTCATGCACGCATTCAAAAAAAAAATACAGGCCTGCAGTCCGGGCCAATATACAAAAAAAAATATAGAACAAAAGCAGCGTTCGAAAACGATCACAGAGATTTACGGAAAAAGGAAACTGACGTATCCCAAAGACGGAACGAGCAAAATAAAAAGAACTACATAACCTGTTAAAACTACGGTCGCTTAGAGTTGGAAGAAGATATGCCTTTGGATTTATATAAATTAAAAGAAAAATAAATTTCTTGAAAGATTGCTCTCAACTAAGGATTTTCAAAGAAAAATAGTGGGGGCCAAAGCGATAATAGCTTATGGGAAATTGAAAGACTAAAGAGGCTTACGGCATCGAATTTTGGGCGAATATGTAAGATGCGACCGAAAACATCGGTTCGCAAAATATGAGAAACGTTATTATATAATAAATTTAAAGGAACCGTGGCTACCAATTATGGCAAGGAAAAGGAATCTGAAGCGATCGATCAATATATCAAGCACACGGGGCTACAGGTATTAGACTGTGGAATGTTAATCGATGAAAACAAACCCTTTCTAGCGGCAAGCCCGGATGGTCTGGTAGGTGAAGACTCGATAATAGAGGTAAACTGTCCTTATGAAATTGCAAGTATGTCACCTGAAGACGGAATTCATCAAAAATAAATGGATTTAGAGCTATTTTCAAGGGTCATCACTAATCGTCTCCGTAGACCACACACATACGCTGCGGCAGGTTATACAGAAGACCGAAGAGTAAAACCTGCCTCTCTGTTTAGCGTTTGTGGAATACGAGAAAGCCTTCGATTCGATCGACACTTGGGATGTACTGCAGTCTCTCCAACGGTACCAAATTGACTACCGGTACATTGAAGTGTTGAAATTTTTGTATAAAAACGCTACCATGTCAGTTCGACTTCAGGATCAGACCTCGGAACCCGTCCTTATGCAGAGAGGTGTGAGACAGGGAGACGTAATATCTCCAAAACTGTTCACCGCTGCACTGGAGGATGTCTTCAGGGTTCTGGACTGGAAAGGGCTAGGCATAAATGTCAATGGCGAATACATCACTCACCTTCGGTTTGCCGACGATATAGTGGTCATGGCTGAGACTATGGAGGACCTCAGTACAATACTCGATGACCTCAGTAGAGCTTCCTAAAGAGTGGGTCTTAGGATGAACATGCACAAAACCAAGGTGATGTTGAATGTCCATGTTACACTCACTCCAATCAAGGTCGGATACTCTACACTCGAAGTTGTCGGTGACTATGTCTACCTGGGACAAACGATCCAGTTGGGTAGGGCCAACTTCGAGAAAGAGGTCAACCGTCGAATCCGAATTGGCTGGGCAGTGTTCGGGAAGTTGCGGTATCTTCTCGTCCAACTTACCACAGTGTCTCAAGACGAAAGTCTATGACCAGTGTGTGTTGCCAGACATGTGGCTCTGAGACATAGTCGCTTACTATGGGCCTCACCAGAAAGCTTACGTTTCCTTGCGTAGTCGAATCAGAAATGTAGAAATCCGCAAAAGAACTAGGGTTACCGACATAGCCCGAGCAATAGAATTTGGCAAGGCCGAGTATGCCAAACTTAAGTGGCAGTGGGCAGGGCGCATTGCTCGCAGAACGGATGGCCAATGGGGCAGAAAGGATCTGGAGTGGCGACCGCAAACCGGAAGACGTTGCATTGGAAGGCCTCCCACCAGGTGGACCGATGACTTGGTGAAGGTTCCGGGGATCCGCTGGATGCGAAACGCACGGGACCGATCAATGTGGTGACCCTTGGGGGAGGCCTATGTCCAGCAGTGGCTGATATGATGACGATGATGATGATGTAATAGATTTATGTATGTTTAAAGGCAAAATGTTACAATTAAAACAGAATCACAATTACTTCTACCAAGTACAAGGCCAACTACACATAACTCGTCGAGATTTCTTGTTATTTTATTTTATGGAGTCCCAAAAGCTTTTATTTTTCAAAATATTAAGAGGGACGATGTATTATGGCATAAAAATGGAACCATGATTAGAAAAGTTCGATAGATTTGATTTGATTTGAAAAGTTCTACCACATTAGTGGCAAACCTAAGGCATTAGCCTTTTACCAGAAATCATTGACGGTTCGATACCAAAGAATAAACCAGTGAGAGAAATCACGTCGTCATAATCTGCCTAGCCTTTTCCCATCTACGTTAGAGTCGGATGCAGCTGAATACCAGTATTTTGATGGATCGACTGCCTATCTGATCTCCACAACCAGTTACTGGGTAATATGCAACCCCTTGGTAAAACGGGTCAGACTTTCGGGCTGTCAAAGCCGAAAATAACAGCCGGGACCAACGGCTTAACGTGCTTGGCGAGACACGGACGGGGTCTTGGTATGTAAAGATGGTCACCCATCCACGGACCAACCACGGCAAGCAAAGCCTAACCTGATCGATTGACCCGTTGGGCTGACGTTGAAATAAGTTTAATTTCGCTGATGTACCTAGTAGGCGATCTAGAGATTGCGGATACCTATCAGATATATAATTTACTGTTTTGTATTGAAAACTTTTTGTAATAAACATTTATAGACATGCACTTTATTTTATTTTGTATCCAATACTTTTTAATACTTCTATTTGTATTTCTCACGAACAGCACATGTAAACAATATAAATGTGTTTATCGATAACTGTTTACAACACTAGTAAATCGATATTATTTTCAACTACTACGCATCACCTTTCCGTCTGTGTACGTATTTTGCAGACCCCTTGCGTCTCACCCCGCCCACAAATTCGTGCGATAAGGACAACTGCAGATTTGACAAATTTTCTTAAGTAAAAAGTCATAATTCGAGGTTTGGCTCTCGTCTGTTTTCTCCTCCAATATTGGACCGATTTAGAAGATATTTCATAAACTGAATAAGAAGGATATTTACTATGTCCCTATGTTTTCCTTTTTTCATTAATAGTTGTCAAATTTGTGCACTAAGGCTCTGAAGACAGCGAATCAATACAGACAATTTTGAGCATTTTGAGAGGGTTCTAGTTCTTATACGGATAATATATCACCAAAAAGGAAAACATAGGGACATAGAAGAAGTTGATATTTATTTTACTGTAAAAACTCATTGCTTTAAGTTCATAAACCAGAGAGAAAACAGACGAGAGCGTTTGTATGGACAAAAGACCACCCCCGTTTCCTCTTAATTCACATTTCAAAGATTATTTGCACTGATCATTTAAAATTGATGGCAATAGATGGCGCTTTTTTAAATTTCTGAGGTATTCCACTCGACTGTTAAAATTTGCATTGTAACACATTTTGGTGCAAAAATAACTTTCAAAACGTGCAAAAGAATACTTTATAACGAACCTTCATTGTATTTAAAGAAAATATATTCACGAACCTAGTAAACCCTTTTACTTGCAAGTCGTTGCTAACTCCATCTATTGCCTTGAAACGGGATCGAACGCGATTGATGTACTTACAAAAATAACAAGATTAATCAGATGAAAACGCTAGTTACGTTGGCACAGTTTCTTTGTATGGGATGAGGCATCTGTATGCTAGTATTATATTATCTGTGGTTTCGTTCAGGATACTTGACTCGCGACGCGCATCGCAGCAACTTTACCAGACGATAGACCACAGCCTAATTTCGTAAGTAAATTCGGCAAGGCAAAGGGTTTGAGCGCCATCAATCGACCAATCAATTAGAAGGAAATCCACATCGCGTCATTCGGCTCGCATGTCATTGGTCGATTGATGGCGACAAAACGCTTTGTCTTGCCTAATGCACTTAATTATAATGACTGGCCTGTAATAATGTAGGTATAATAATAATTTATTTATTGACACACACACACAAGTTACAACAAAGAAACATTTTGCACAACGTGATGATTATGATAAACTTGTAACAAAATTGAAGTGGCAATGGGCCCCAAACTAGGCACAGCCTGTATCTTGGAGGCCCAGAAATTGAGAGTAGGCAGATGGAGTGTTCAATGTTACACATCACAAAGTTATTAATTGGACATTAAAAACAAAATTTAAATTAATTGAAATAATAATAAAAGAAAATAAAATAATAATATTCATCTTAAGAAAAAAAAAAATAGAATCGGATTATCTAATAGTAATTGAAATTAAGTTTATGATTTTATAAATTTAATAGATAGAATAACATCAAAAGTCAATACGTAGGGATCAACAATATCATTTAGTGATCAACAAATCAATAAAAAGATGATTAAGCATCAATCAGACAAACATAGGAGTAAGTGGAAGGATGAGGAGAGAGTGTAGAGTTATGGTGTGTGTGCGTGTGAGAATGTTGGACACGGGCAGGACAGGAATATGTGCAGTCTTGGTGAGGGTATGTGTCCAGGTGCTGGTCACCTCATTGGGCATAAAACAAATTCAGTATCTTCATACGTCAGCTCTTGAAGCCATCTCTTCAATATAGGCTTGGCTTCAAAAGTATTTCCAGGGACCGACAGAGTGGATTTATTAATTAGATTAAAGACTCTTATCGGGCGAAAGAGGCCGAATCGAGTGGCAAAAGTTGTTCTTACACTTGGGATTGCCAGTCTGTCAGCTCCGACCCTTCCTCTTTGGGTGTAAGTAAATTGTCCCCCCAACACGGTGACCAGACCTAGAAGGAACCTCAGTATATACAGTTGTCGGACGCCCAGGACACCCGCTTCTCTGTAGAGTATGTCAGTTGGGTAGCGCCGCGGTTGCCAAGCATGACTTTTAGAACAGCTCGTTGAGCACGTTCAAGTTCTAGCAAATAAGACTTAGCCGCGCTACCCCAGATGCCTGCACAGTACTGTAACAGCGATTGACACAGGGCTAGGTAGACCTTTCTGCATAAGTCTTTCGGGGCACTGGCCCGCAGGGACTTTATGGCGTAGACAAATTTGCGGATTCTTTTAGAGAGCATGGAGATATGCTCTCTAAAGGACAAATTTTGGTCGATCATAATACCCAAGTACTTGGTAGATTTGACTTCATCTATGAAATGGCAGGAACAGTTATTGGCATGACAGTGGATGCTGTGGATTATTATTTTGTTTATGTCTGGACGGCTAGAACGACTGATGTGGAACGTCATGAAATTCGTTTTTTCAACGTTTAGGGTGCGTAAGTTTTTGTCAAGCCAGTCACTTATGGTGCGCATGCCATCCTCTGCAGCATCCATGGTATCCATCCATGTATCACCGTAGAATAGGACCGCTGTGTCATCTGCGTAACATATCATCTCTGACTGTGGGATGTTTAGCCTGATTATGTCATCCATGTACACGGTGAATAATGTAGGGCCCAGAACACTGCCCTGCGGCACCCCAAAAACGACTGGCAGGCTTTCGCTGACACTAACATACTGCTGCCTGTCGGACAAGTAGCTACTAAACCATTCCCGGGTCAGTGCCCCTTACGCCAAGACATTCTAACTTTTTAAGTAACATTGAAATAGATACTGTGTCAAATGCCTTGGCCAGGTCAAGGAAGACCCCAATTGACCGTAGCCCCTGATCGATTCTTGAGGAGACAGTGTCAGTCAAAAGCCCCACAGTTTGCTCTGTGGACCTCCCACGTCTAAAGCCATATTGGCGTCCGGAAAGTAGGCTGTGTTTTTTCAGAAAACTGATGAGGCGGTTGTTTACGAGTTTCTCCAAGATCTTTGACGTGACACATAGCAGAAAGATGGGTCTGTAGTTGTCCGGACAGTTTTTAGCACGTTTTTTGTGAATCGGCGTTACAGCCGCGATCTTCCAAGGGTCAAGAAAAGTACCCGTCGACATACTCAGGTTACAGATATACGTTAAAGGCTCTAGTATAAAAGGTTTAATATGCTTAAGAAGTTATGGACGGATCCCACGTCTGGACCCTGGTGCGCTGTCGTCTTTTAAATCAGAGATCAGACTGCTTATTTCACAGCTATCGGTTGGATGTAAGAAAAGAGAGTTATTGGAACGGCTTTCGAGAGAAGCTTCACTGCAGAGTTTGCTCTCCGTAGTCTGGAGTTTGTTTAAAATTGTGTGTGCCAAGCGCTTACCTACTGAGGCGAAGTGACTGTTGCAGTCATTGATTAGTAGTTCCCGATTGTCATTTTTTTTTCCTGGGAATTCGCAAATGTCTTTGATGACCCGCCAGAGTTTTTTTGGTTGGCCACTGTGATTCTCTAACTCTTTTCTCTCATGCTCTGCCTTGCGTTTGTGAAGGATGTTATTACAAAAGTTTCTGTATCGCGTGTATGCTCGTTTCTGCTCTAGGTTTAGTGGTTGCATTTTTACTTGAGCATGGAACGAATCACGATGGCGCATGCACCGAATCAGACCAGGGGTCACCCACTGTTTTAAGTTAAACTTGGAACGACTAATTTTGATTATATCCGTGTGCCGTTTTATGGTGTTTGATATGATTTTATTGAACAGTAGCACGGCCTCGCCTACTTCGGTTTTGGTCATAACATCAGTCCAATCGACTCTGCCAATATCATCAGCAATCTTAGAGTAATCTATTTTCTGCTTTACTCAGTTGCGCGGTGAGTTGCCAACTTTTACTTGGTTCGTGCATAAGATTACAAGGTCATGGTCTGTGATCGACGACTTGCAGACAAATCCCTGTGTTGGGCTTGTGCCTTTAGATTTGATAAAAGCATAGTCCAAGCAAGTACTCCCTCTTCGCTTCGGTAATAGTAGGAAGCAGTTCGTGTTCCGACAACAAACACTGATAGGCAATATGAGTGGCATTGGGGGTATTATCGAGAAGGTTTATATTCATGTCACCCGTCACAATTACACAAGGACAGTCGTTCAGATTGGTCAAAGAGTTATCTAATGAGTTCAGGAATCTGTCGATGCTACGAAATGAAGGAGAGCGATATATCCCAAGCAGTGTAATATCCTTGTTAATTTTAGTCACAAGACAGTTGGCATCATCAAACTCCGGCTCACTAACGGAAACCGTCAAAGTATCCCTCACGTAAATGGTTACGCCGCCACTTTTATTGATAAATTTACGTGTGTGGAAACAGTTATATCCCGGTAGCTGATTAACAATGGAGTTATCGTTTAACCAGCATTCTGTTAACACTATAACATCGAATTGCGAGTTGATTCGGTGTAGCACCGTTACCAATTCAGGAAAGTTTTTCTGTAGGCTTCTTATGTTACACGTCAGCACTTTAAAGTCATGGACAATCAGTATCTGTATCTCACAGTTTGTAAAATTCAACATCGATATCAATACATTGCAGCTGTTTGCCTGAGATGGCAAATTTTTATCAGTACAAAAATAGCCAAAGTATCAAACATTCAGCAGCTAACGATAAAAAACCGGCCAAGTGCGAGTCGGACTCGTGCACGAAGGGTTCCGTACTTGGTAAATTGCGGTTTACGATTTATGACGTATTAAAAAAAACTAGTAACTAGATCTCGTTCAAACCAATTTTCGGTGGAAGTTTACATGGTAATGTACATCATATATTTTTTTAGTTTTATCATGCTCTTATTTTAGAAGTTACAGGGGTGGGGGGAGGGGGGGGAACAAACATTTTACCACTTTGGAAGTGTCCCTCGCGCAAAGAAAAAAATTATAATTTAGAAAAAATATATATTGGAAACCTCAATATTATTTTTGAAGACCTATCCATAGATAGGGCAAGTATGGGTTTGATGAAAAAAAAGTTTTGAGTTTCAGTTCTAAGTATGGCGAACCCCATTTTTTTTTTGTTTTTTTTTCTATTTTTGTGTGAAAATCTTAATGCGGTTCACAGAATACATCTACTTACCAAAGTTTCAACAGCATAGTTCTTAAAGTTTCGGAAAAAAAGTGGCTGTGACATACGGACGGACAGACAGGCAGACATGACGAATCCATAAGGGTTCGGTTTTTTCCATTTGGCTACGGAACCCTAAAAACGACCTGTCAAAACAAGCTTAACACTCGTAATGATTCGCAAAAATCTGGTCGAAAACATGTATTTTTATAATTTCAACATCCGTTATCTTATCACCTACAATTACTTTACTAAACAGACAGTCGAATATCTATAGTAATATTGAGAATCAAGTGACTGGCATTTATTTTTTGCCATCATTTCACGTCATTGATAAACGTTAAAGATAAGAAAGAGATTGTTTGTTACTTTAATTAACCAAATGGGCTTTCTCGACAAATAAATACTTACTTTTATGAAAAAGCAACATGCCACATAAACTGCCATCAGCCATCCTCTATTTAAGCATTTAAGGCGCAGGCCACATAGAAATGGCGTCGGGCGCGGACATGTCACGGGCGGCTTCCTATTCCATTCTAATTTCAAACGGATAATATTTTTGTGTTCACCAAAAATCTAAAAGTACATCTAAAATACTGATCGTGCACCAAATATTAGTTGATCTACGAATAAATTATGGTCAAAGAATCAGTCCAAGAGCGAGCGAAGCGAGCTTGGGAACTTAGGGCACCCCGACACGGACAGGTTCGTGTTAGGTTACTTTTGACCCTGCAGACAGAAATAGGAGCCCCGCGCAGCGGGGCTACGTCGACTTATATGAACATATTTTGGTGCACATTCAGTATATTTGGTGGAACACAGGCAAAATTAGGTAAATGAAATGGGAATAAATTGAAGTACTTTTAAATACCATCCATTTCAAACTAAATGCATGGAAATAAAGCGCAATTTGATCAGGCGCTGGCACCGAAATGTCGCCTCATAACCACGTCCGAGCAACGACATATCGTGTGTCCTAAATTGCGCTTTATTTCCATGCATGTTGTTTGGCGTTAGTTTAGGCGCAGGCCACATCGAAAAGGCGTCGTTAGGCGCAGGCCGAATAGAAATGGCGTCGGGCGCGGACATGGCACGGGCGGCTTCCTATTCCATTCAAATTACATACAAAATGCATGGCAATAAAGCGCAATTTAGAACACACGGTATGTCGTTGCTCGGACGTGGTTACTACGCGCCATTTCGGCGCCCGCGCCTGATCAAATTGCGCTTTATTTCCATACATTTTGTATGAAATTTGAATGGAATAGGAAGCCGCCCGTGCCATGTCCGCGCCCGACGCCATTTCTATGTGGTCTCTGCGCCTTAGGAAACCAAATTGTATGCTTCTAACTAGACTCAGCAGTTTAGGGTGTGTCTGCCAGTGTATGAATAAATTTAAGTATTATACGAGTATTCAGTAAATTTTACAATACCTACATAATTACTATCCTTTTTTTCCTCTTTATGACAGCCTGGAAAAACTTATGTATACCGAAAAGTTGTAAGGTAAGAGACGTGTTGAATACAGGCTTGCGGATCACAAAGCCAAGAGCCGAACACACGTGTTCTTGTGGTATAGCCGCCAGATTGCTAGGCACGTTCCCGACACGAATACCTCGCTGCGCGCGAAATATACACAAATACAACTGCACGGGCGAAGTACCATACTACTCACGGATGGCGAACGTGATTTCAAATAATTGTAGGCTGGCTATCAATAAATTTCAAACCAAGAACCAATTCAAACCCGAATCGTCACGTCTAGCGCCGGCAATCACATTTTTACGAGTCCAGTGTCAACTGTCAACTCAACCAAAAGCTGTTAAATCGATGACAGCGAGCTGACAGTGCTGCAACAAAATAACAAAATAAACACTTTACCCTCCTTTGGCAGTCGGGTAAAAAGGAACGAAACGTTCGGTTCAGAACAAGACGTGCTATAGGTATATAGAGCTTAGCAATTTTTCTTGGCTATTTTTAGTAAACTCTTCGATCTAGCTCTTGGACTATACCATAAAAATTTAACTCATTCTATCTTCTAAACTAAGACCCGACTAAAAATTGCGACTAATTAGTGACAAAATTAGGGCGAAAGCATCTTCGCTAGGTGCCCTAGTTTTTGAGATATAAATGTGGCCAAGCTGGGGAGATGCTCCTCAGATCGGCCACCTATAAACCCTTCTAGTTTTTGAAACAGTGCCTAACAAATGCTGATATTTGGCGACAAATTTCGACTAATTAGCGACAATTTTATTAGTTATCAAAATTAAAAGTCCGGTGGCCGTGCCAGTGTCAGTGACACGACCAAGTCTAGCAAAACCTAGACATCAAGACTTTATGTACCTTTTTTATGTACGTTGGCTTGCTTCCAAGCCTTCGGTACTTTGTACCTAAAACTGCAACTAAACAACTTCTGAATATTAGCATAAAATCGCCAACTAGCCTTGAGCAAGCTTGGTGACATCCTGCACCTCAGCCGCAGGCCTGATGAAGATACACTATTTGTTTTGTGTAGGAATTGGAACACAAAACCAACAATATTTTAATCACAGAAAAAGCTACCGAGCCCTAACGGATTGTCGATTGACAAATCATCGTTGATGATAAGAAACTTTTTGATTTATCATCATACTACGTATAGACTTACAGCAGTATATAAAACTGGTCAAAAGATTCGTATGTATCATTACTTCATCGATAATAGACGGTAAGCACGTTTTTTTTGTTTTATATGTTTTTTCTGGGAATATTTTGTGTTAAGTAGCGGTGCGGCGAGGCAAGATTTAAAGTGGGCCAGACAAAGAATCCTAAAAGACCTTAAGCTGACTTTTTTGCTTCCTGCCTCTAAGAGGTTCAGTGAAGACTTGTACAGAAAATCCTTTTTTTATCGGGGGGAACTTACAAAAGGCGCCTCTACTTTTGAGGATAAGTCTACTGTGATTTTTAACTCACTGAAACCACCCGGGTTATAACCATCAGCACATGTAACTTATTAAAATACCTCCCCAGAACCCCCTTTCTGCAACGCATGTTAGGGCACATCCCTGAGGAGACTGAAAAAGCGTATCCCCTGAGATACAGAAAAGCTTAAGTAAATTGAAACACATTTTTAATGCATTAACGTAAATATAAATATACTTTACAGACAGTTTTGCTACTTAATATATATTGCATCAACCTTCTTATTCTTCTATCTAGAAAACAAAATGGCGCCACTACTGTACATGATGGAGTCCAGCCCGCCGGCGAACGCGGTGAGGATCCTCGCTGAAATCATCGGACTTGATCTTAAGCTCAAAGAACTCGATCTCGCCAATCTGGAACACAAGACTCCTCAACACTTTAAGGTATGTTGACAGTAGTGCTAGATTATGTTTGGAGCTCTGTCAATTTTGGTCTTGACTTTTTACATTATCATCTCCCTTTGTAACATATTACTTGGAACCGGCGCAACACGTTTTCGTTTTGGTCTTAACTTTTTACGTTAGTGAAAAATAAAACAACATGTTTAAAATGTATTAGGTATTGTATGCTACAAAACTATCATAAAATTCAAATTGAAATTTTTATTAATCGAAAGCGGCGAAGTATTTGGGCAACAAAATTCGTGAGTGTTCCATCGATAAAAAAAAATAGAATTATTTATTTAATACTACATACAAAGAAACTGTCCCGACGTACTGTACTGATTATACTGGTTATTTGATTTATCTATCGATATCGATTGATTATTAGATGGTGATCTATCCATCGCCGTGGAACGGAACCGAATGCGATCGATTTACAAAAAATAATCGGTATAATCAGATGAAAAACGCTACGTGGCACGGTTTCTTTGTATGGAATGAGGCATCTGTATGCTAGTATTATATTATCTGTGCCTTAGGCACAGGCATTTTCTACCAGATGCAGATACAAATAGTGGTAGGTGCAATATCCTAATATCACACTAATATTATAAAGGCGAAAGTTTGTGTGTTTGCGTTTGTTTGTTTGTTACTTCTTCACGCTCAAACGGCTGGACGGATCTGGATGAAATTTAGCACAGAGATATATTATAGTCAGGAATAGCACATAGGATACTTTTTATCCCGCATATATGTTCCCTTGGGATAATTTTTGACATTAACGCGGGCGAAGCTAGTACTTATTATAAACGTGAAAGTTAGTGAGGATGGATGGATGGATGTTTGTTACTCTTTTGCGCAAAAACTACTGAACGGATTTTGATGAAACTTTACAGAAATATAGCTTATACATCAGAATAACACATAGGCTATAATTTATAAAGATATTTGGGGAAGTAGCTAATACCACAGTGGGCGGAGCCACGGGCGGCAGCTAGTTGAGTATAAAACACGATTGGTGGAATATCGCAGATGCATAAATAAGGCAATAATTTGTCATGATTTGCGAAAATAAATCAGCAAACATTTATTTGCGTAACTTGACAAAATATACTGAATAGTTATCTAATATGGGTTAAAGTATGAAATTGCCGATTTGTACTGAAAAATCGAAATTAGTTATTTTTTTAATTTAACATATTTATTTAATCAAAATAATTACCATTATTATCTATACATTGCTGCCATCTAATAGGAAGGTCGACTCTGGTGATCTAATTCGACTGTGTGAAAGAATTTTGTACTGCCTCTTGAGAACAAAACTTTTTATCACGTAGAAAATTGTCCAAATCACGAAAAAAATGGTAACTAGTCCGTTGGAGCAAGGTCTGGCGTATACGGAAGGTGACGAATGGACGAAAAGTTTTACTCAAAAATCTCAAACTATGAAGGTTCCATGTTAATTAGAAGTACCTATTTTTTTTTTTTTCTCTTTTAGCTTTAACATATAGTTTTGATATTTTTTACATTAACTGATCATTATATCATATAATATTTAAGATTCAGTTGTTTTATCTTGTAAATATTAGAGATTTTGTAATCATATCAGTACCATAACATATATACAATTGAAAATTCTAAAAACAAAAACAAACCTATATACAAATACAAAAGGGAGACGGAAAAGACCTCATTGGGCATCAAAAAATTCGAGTACCTATTACAATAAAACGTCAATTTCATACTAATCCCTATTATTTTGTTGGGTTTTCGCGTGGTTTTCGGGTTGGTCCCATTTCATAAAGACCTTGCACAATGACCCTTTTTCAGGTTTTGGTTTAGTATGTCGTATAAGTTTGTAATATAAAATAAACGATATTTTTTCTTCCACAGCTGAATCCTATGGGCACAGTACCGACGTTAGTAGATGGGGACTTCGTCATCGCAGAAAGGTAAGTTTGGTTTAATTCATCTTTTTATTTTATTATCGACTACATGTTTCAATAGCATCAGTGGTCTTCATTACCTCCTCGATGATGCATAAACTCCTGGGGCATTTGGGTTATTAAAATTTTTATTAATTCGATTTTTGTACGATTTATACCCTAGATGAGAAAAAAAAGTGAAAACAGTGTGCAGTGGTTTTGCAACATTTAACCCCCTAGTAAGACTAATGTCTATAGGCTACTGCTAGTAGGTGTAAGCAATGGTTAGAGCCAGAAAACCAGCGCTGTTATGCCACCCTCTATAAAAATAAAGAAAGAAAGAAAAAATATTTATTTGTGACCCGCACAGGAGACATGAGAAATATGCATAAAATAAAACAATAATAAAAAATTAAAACCCCGTGCGAGACCAAAAAGGCTCCTATCTCAGCATGTGCAGCGATATCCAAAAAAGAAAATAACGCTGCGCTGATATGCCATCAACCATATTTCACCAAACTTATGAATGCCAACCAATTGAAATTACTTTTTTCCAGCCACGCCACTATGAAGTACCTGCTGTCTGTCTATGGCGGTGACAAAGCGGAGTCGCTGTACCCAAGTGACGTGCGCACGCGTGCGCTCGTTGATCAGGCCATGTTCTTTAACGTCGGAATTTTCTTCATCAGGCTCAAAGTTATTGTTGTGAGTGTCTATACAAGATCTTTTAAAATATTCAACGCCATAACTTATTGTTTATAATCTGGAATTCAGCCATCTTAGCAGCATAAACAGATATTATGATAGATGCAATTTTCATGGTTAAAATTTTCATTATGATGTATGGAGCCGATGCTGTCCCATTATCTCTCAGCAACAATACTGTCGTCTGCATACCCAAAGGTTTTAGCAAATCATTTATGTGTAGCACGAACAATGTTGGCGACAGTACCGAGCCCTGAGGGACCCCGGTATTAATACCCAATTGACCGGAGAAGCAGCCATCGAAAACCACTAGTATGGACCGATCCCTCAGGAAGTCTGCAATCCAATCACACAGACCATTGGGTAGACCGAAGGAAGGAATCTTACTAATAAGGTTTTAGTGCCAGACCCTTTTAAAAGCCTTTGCGATGTCTTTACCATTCACAAAGGATATTTTTTTTTTTTCGTTAGCTGCCAGCCCTATTTGGAGACCTAGACGGTCCCACAGAAAAGCACAAGGCGGATATCGATGAGGCGTACGGCATCGTGGAGGCCTACCTCTCCGGCCACAAGTTGAAGTACCTCGTCACCGACCATCTCACCATCGCTGACCTTAGTGTCGGAGCCACCGCCATTGCTATGCGGTATTTGCATAAACTGAACCCATCCAAGTGAGTATAAGAACATACAATTTGCCAGCATCTGCGTTCTCTGCAACCTGACAACTATTGGTCATCCTCAAAGCAGGAGTGAATAGGCTTCTTATGGGCTCGCTTGCTTCATCATTGATCTCATGCATCGCATTCTATCAAGTGAGTTCAAGGTCAAGAGCCTATATGGCTTGTTGTTACATTTAATTTGCTTCACCCTTTTATTTTGGTTGACCAAAAGCGATACCTAATAATAATGGTGGCTGACCCAAGGTACCCTGACCGCCTTAACCACTAAACCAAAGAGTCATTCCTACCAATAGGGATGTTTCATGGGTAGAAAAATGATAATTCTATTTAGTCCGTCAGTGAGATCATCAAATAATATTGGACACGTATTTTTTGCTTTACCAAATCAATGAAAATTTACAAAGTTAAAGCGCATCAAAGTTCAGGAGTGGGGGCTTGTGACGTCACTAAGGCAGTATAAAGTGTACTAGCGGCGTGACGTGCCACGATATTTTAACGCATTATATCGTCTTCACTTTTTGTTTACGTGTCAAAAAAAAAATACGTGTCCAATATTTTATATTAATCTACATGACGGACAAAAATAAATTTCCGGTAAACTAGACTATTCACTGTTACTTTCGTTTACTTCAGTTTATTTGTGTTATTTTAACGAATTCCCTATCTTCTAGATTCCCCCGTACCGCTTCGTGGGTGGCCAGATTAGAACAACATCCTTCAATCGAAAAAATCCTCGTTCCCGGTTCCAAGATTCTCGGAGAAGTTGTAAACGCGGCTTGGCAAGCAAATAAGACTAAGAAACTTTAATAAATTACGATTAATGAAACCTGAATTATTTATTTTTACAAGCTTTTTATTACTTCCTATAAATTAGTAATACATTTTTGATATACTTCCTCGCATGCTATTAAGCTTAAACATGGGATGCTAGTATTATATTATCTGTAACTTGGGAGTTGGGACACTATGAAATTATATGGTACCTACCATGAAGGATAAGAAGGCGGGAGAAGATCTTCAACCAAACAAGAAAACACCATCGTGTTTAGGCCCATTACGTTATTATATTATTGACAAGTTACGTTTATTTAGCTCCTTGTTTAATTAAGGAGATTATTAAAGCCGTTTTTAACCGACTTAAAAAAGGAGGAGGTTTTCTAATCTTAAAAAAAAAAAAAAAAAAATATTTTAGGGTTCCGTACCTCAAAAGGAAAAAACGGAATCCTCTTATAGGATCACTTTGTTATCCGTCCGTCCGTTTGTCTGTCTATTTGCAAGAAACTTTTTCTCAGGAACGCGTGGAGTTATCAAGCTGAAATTTATATCAAATACTCCGGTCTACTGTTCCTTAAAGCTGTGAAAAATCAAATTTCTAAGCTAACGCAATCAAAAGATACAGCCGTTTATGCCGCAAATTTTCGGCACTCGCAAGGGAATCAAAACCTGCAGGGTATTTCCCGTGAAATCAAAAACTTGAAATTTGGTACGAAACAACATCTTATAGCACAGATAAAGGAATAATTGCGAAAACCGTAAATTTTTAGTTACATTATATTATAAAAATATTTTTAATAATTTTAAACTTACTACCCCTTTCCTCATGATCGCGTAGAAGTAAATTGAAATTCATATCAAATACTCAGGTCTATAATACCTTTAAGCTGAGGTTTGTATGGAACCCTCGGTGCGCGAATCCGACTCGCACTTGGCCGATTTTTTTTATGTTTCTTACCTCAGAACTTTTTACTATGTTAACGGATTTCGAAGATTCTTTTTTTATTTAAAAGGTGGTGCTCTCATATGGTCCCATTTAAATTTGGCGAAGATCTGATAATGACCTGCGTAGATATACAACAGAACTCTTCAATAAACAACGGCAAAACTCTCGGGGTTGCTGCAATGCAATCGCATGTCTGTTTATTGTTTACGCTATTTTACACTGCAAGAGTTTCAACCCCAAACGGCTCGAAAATATAACTACCAATGAGGTTATTATATTTCCGCAGCTTGAGGTTCTCTGCAGCGCCAGCACAGCACGACGAGCTAGGAAGATGGGATGGCGCAAGAGTATCGACACAAGGAGCGTCCCACACTAAAGGCCTACCCATCTTCCATGGAAAAGACATCCCATCCGGTTTTTTGCCATCGTCGCGTGCCAGGCCATGGGGTTCCAATACGGCCGGAACGCCGACGGCGACGAGAGCACGTCGGATGATGTCTTTTAAGTTTCCGTGACGCGCTATGCGACCCGCACTTCGGCTGCATGAAAGACCGTGGTGACCGAGGCTGAAGAACTTCGCCACAGTGACAACGATGAGGAGTACAACAGGGAGCGCCAAGACGTAGGGAAGCAGCGAGGCGGAAAGTAGTGTCGTCAAACAAGGTGTCTATGATCGACGACGGAAGTGCGTGAAGCCAGAGGCCCGACTCCCACTCACCCACAGCCAGCAGGCGAGCGCGTTCGGCAGGAGAGGCAGAAGTGGCAATTTGGTGCTCCTGAACTGCTCTGCAGAGCGGCTCATCCCACCGTAACATAACATTATTTTTAGATATAATCTAAACAGAGTTACGTATTTTTTTCTGTAATTTTGAAATTATTTTTCTGCGCGGGTTCTAGAGGGCAGTAGCATTTTATTTTGAAACACATTATTGTTTAGTGTTACCTCAACCTGCCTGTAAAATATCAGATGCCTATCACGAAGGAATTCGAATATTTCGAGTTCAGTATTTTTTTTGTTACGGTTATCACAAATCGAAAATCTATAACCATATTTTTTTAAATCTTAAATTGAAGTAGGTATTTATTATTAATTATAAACTGTAGTTATAGAGGTACCCATAGGTAATTTAATGGGATAAAAGTATTTTTGGCAAATAAATATTCTGTGCAATTCAAAAATTCCTCGTAGTGGCTGTTTGCAAATATACTTTGCAAATTGTATTACATTTCACGCGTACAGTTGTTTGTTTATTGCATTAAAATGTAAAACTAATATACTTATATTTTATGATGAAGGGATAAATGTGGTATAGGGAAGAGGTCCGCCCTCGTCAGGTTTAATAAAACTAAAACCCTATATCGAAACATATTCTCTGAAGGAACGGCGGCGTTTTGAATTTGTTAAAACCCATGAATGTCCATAGTAATATAGCAGAACCCCAAGCAGACGAATCTAGTTCCAGCCAAGTCACGATACTAGAAGAGTTTGAACATATTGACACATAAACTCTAGTGACAGAAAACGAGGATTTTCTTCTTTAATTGATCACTAGCTTCTGCCCGCGACTTCTTCCACGTGAAAGTCACATACTTATACCATAAAACATCCTAAAGCAATCGACAGTAGTGAAGCTCTCTATTTGTGAAGTTTCGGCGATTACCCAAATTATTATACAAATCCACATTTTTTTTTTATTTCCATAAATACGTATAGTATAGACATAGTTAAGTACTGCACCCGGGCGCCGAGACCCGCGTTAAGATAAGTAGATTATTAACCAAGGGGATAAAGCAGTGTCTTCTGTCGCGGGTGACGATTTAAATCGCGAGCGTAACGAAGGACTCGAGGTTTACTCCCGAGCGCAGGACGGGGGTGTTAAAAACTTAAATCACGAGCGAGGCGAGGGATTTAAGACGAGTCCTGAGTGTAGCGAGGGATTTAAGTTCACCCAAGACTAAGACAGCTTTATCACCGAGGAAAATACTCTACTTTTCGTACCATTTGCGAAAAAATTAACACAATATAAACTTAACGTTTATGTATTTGAAGAAAACAAAAACGCGGCAAATTCCTAGACTAATATTTTTTTGTCGCAAAAGCAAAGGCATCAAGCTCATACGGCCTCGTCGGTTTTCGTAATTTTATTTAATAATCATAACTGCATAATAAATGCGTATTCCTTTTTCAAAAAGATGTATAATATGACTCAATGGTGTAAACACAGATGTAGTTCAGTATAAATTTCGGTAAGTATTCCAAATTTAAATCACATTCTCCCCCTAGAGGATGAATGAAATTCAGTACAATTTTCTTTCCCTGTATTTAACAGATTAAAAATGACTATTGTTATGGCATGGGTTCGCTTTTTGTGGCATAGAATGTCACTTTTTGAGCAAGTGGTACGAAAAAATCAAAATCAAAAATCATTTTTTTTATTTCATATAGGCCTACATGGGCACTTATAAAACGTCGACAAAAGATGCACGGTTCGGGTTGGTCGTTTCCTATGGAGAAGAACCGGCAAGAAACTCCATGGTTACTCTTTTTTTTTTTAAATGGTTTGGTTTTACAATATTTCCTTGTTACTTAGATATGTATGTGCATTAGTACTTAGATATGTGGGGACAACGTAGGCCCGACAATAAGTCGTAAGAAAAAAAAAAAAAAAAGATTACATATTATTTAAACAAAAGGAAATAAAACGAGTTAAAAAGTTAACAAATGTTAACAAGCATCTAGAAGGCCTACAATGTTCACAAAGAAAATGAATTGTCTCAATAGAAATTATTAATGAAATTTTTTGTGTTCTGAGAATGTTAACCAGAAATATATATATATATGTCACGTCGAAGTACCTATGTATCATAGGACTGCCATCTTTAACCCCAATGTCTAGAGGCAATTCCTTTATTCTTGACTGGAGCGGGTTACTTCAATAACACACAACACTGGATTGAAACTCAAGAGTGTTTATTTGATTTAGTTACAGGCACTTTGAGTTTTCAAATGAACTTGAAGCTAAAACCACATCGTGAATTCGTGTGGCCTGCTAGGTCACAAAGCTTTTGTCGGTCGCTGGAGAAGACCTAGCCAGAAACTCCAGGATACTCTTTTTAAATGTTTTTATAGATTACACAATCACTTTATGACAATTAACGTTACATGTTTATTAGGTTTTCAAACATCTATTCAATTAGCAGATTTATTAAACAGTTTTACAGTTATTATTTTTTACACACACCATGCACCGTACGCGCCATGCACGTTCTAAGTGGGCGGGACTCCGCGGGACTTTCATATTGTTTTTGTTTAGACACTAATTACTTGGATAGTTGAGTAAAGTTAGCAAACAATACTAAAATGCTGATCAGTTAATTATTTTAACATTAAACAACCTCAATACTCACAAATATAAAGTGGTTTGTAGTTTATTATTGAAATAGTCATCTAATAACAAAACTATTCAAGTTTCCGGTGATCTAACAATCTTACTAATTAGAAAGTTTCTCATTATTACATAGCTGTATAAAATAGTCTTATGACTTCTTAGTATTTAATCATTTACTCAAATTTGTTTAGTTCTCGTATTAAATTATTAAATCTGGTTATTGGTCATAGAAATTATAACATCCGCCATTGTTTGACAACTTTATCTGAATAACATAATCAAACACATTTACTTAGTCAAATGTGCAATAGTTAAAATGAGAACAAATCCAAAAGTCCTACAATAAGTGTTCCTGTTTAATTTAAACATCTCGTATTAATTAAACATTGAAATTAGCATACGAATTATGAATCAATACAGATTCCACAGTGAGCCAATAGATGGCGCTGAACTCAAAACCCAACTTAAATAGACATAGACACTTAAAACGATTTATTAGGATAATAAATTAGCAAATTCACGCCTACGCGGCGACATAATATATATTATATCAGAGAAAATTTTGAAAACCATAGAATCTCCGATTTCCTGATAGATTTGCATCTGATTTTTTTTATAGGTAGTACAATTCTGAAGAATATTTAAAGATAAATATAAGGTGCTACTTACAAAAGATGTCCGAGGGAAAAAATAAAAAGGAAAAAAAATAAAATCAGGCTTATTTTTTTTTTCTATTAAAGAAAATTCTTTTGTTTCTTGCTTATTTTTTTTTCTATTAAAAAAAATTCTTTTTTGTTTCGCCTATAGAATACCTTTTATATATTTTCAATAAACTTCAAAAACAAATGTTCAAATATGTTTATTTATAACTTCGTTTATTTTATAGTTTCTCTGAAAATCCAGAAAAATCTAATAGAAATTCTAACTCTGTTTTAAAGTATATTTAAGATCCGAGAGTTCTACTCTAGCATTCAAAATAGTGCATACTATCGATTAGAAGAATAAAAAGGCGATGTCCGATTTTGGAGGCATTTATCACACTGTGGCGCTCTAGGCAAATAGTCTATTAGCAGTCTAGTGGTGGTCTGGCCTTGGATAACTTGTTGTGCTCGTCTGACAAATATTATTCCATAAATAAGTGAATAAATATGTACATTTGTGCGTGTATTGCAGTCAGTTGCACATTCTGTTTCCTCTCTGGACTGACCTACATCGCGTATCGTGGGGTTTTCAAGTGAGTTTTTCTTCACATTCCTCAAGGAAGGTTTGTTTCTATCCTTTACTTTTTACTTATATTTTTATATTGTATATATAGATGTTAATGTGATTTATCTCTGGGATATGGTTTCAAGTTTTTTTAGATCTCAAAGTTAATTTTATTTATAGAATATTTTAGATTCGTCAAACTTTGTGTGTGTTTGTGTGTAGGCGGTAGAGTAGACTGGGTGCCTTAGTCGAAGGCAAGTGGTAGAGTAGCTTGCCCGCGGGGCTAGTCACTCTACTCTTCCAAGTTTTAATATTCTATTCTCCCAATGCTGTCTACATTGGTACCTATAGTTAGTAGCATAGTTAGTACTTTACACTGTTCGACACGTGTACACCAGGCTGCGACAGATACCAAACAGTTTGCAAGATCACTAGCCAGGCAAGTCGTTACAAGTTCATAACTGTGCTAATGAACCTACAAATGACAGAGTTATTGATGTTTCGATTGTTCCACAATTTTTGGCCCAAGCTGTGCCTATATTTTTAACCGACTTACCAAAAAGGAGGAGGTTCTATGTTCGACTTCTTGTATGTTTTTTTTTTTTTTTTTTATATATGTTCACCGATATCTCCGTCAAATTGTGGACCGATTTTGAATGTTGATTTTTCCGAACTCTTCAATAAATAACGGCAAATCATTCGGGATTGCTGCAATCGCATCTCTGTTTATTGTTTATAGCATTTCATAACATAACATCACGCCAGTTCACTATAAAGGGATACGCAGATCTCTCATTTCACCGGTTATGTTCAAGTTTCATGTTATTCGGGTAATCTATTTTGGCGTTATAGGTAGCTTACTAAACAACTTGCCTATTTTAGGAAAGTACAACTAAAAACTATTTTGCAAAAAAATACTACCGACTTCCAAATAAAAAAGTACAAAGTGAAAAATAACTTTATTTTTGGAAGTCGGTGTCCATATCGCAAAAAAATGGGAAAAAAGAAAGACACCGACTTCCAAACATAAAGTTATTTTTCACTTGGTAGTTTTTTATTTGGAAGTCGGTAGTATTTTTTTGCAAAAAAGTTTTTTTTGTAAACACCTCTTAAAACCCTTCATTTTGATAGCCAATTCGATTGATTCGGAAAAAAATATATATTGAGACCCGTACATGGCACATGACCCGTATGGCGTCCAAAATCCGCTATGTTGTTTTTTTTTACCTGACTGCCGAATGAGGGTAATGTGTTTATCAGTGTATGTATGTTTCTATGTGGCGTTCTAGAGTCCAGACGCGTTGGCCGATTTTGACGATTCTTACGTCAATCGATTCGTTTTACCCTGCGAGTGTCACTGGCTACATTAAAATTGTTTTTTCTTTCCCAATCCATCGTGTGGGGTATCAAAATAAAGGGGTTTAAGAGGTGATTTCAAAAATATATAACACTTGTATGTTTAAATGTACCTAATTAAAAAAAAATAACTTAGAAGTTATAAATAAAATAAATAAATAAATAAAAAAGCCTTTTAGAAGTTTAAAAAAGCCTTTTAGCCTTTTAAGTTAACTTTTAGAAGTTATAAATAAGAAAAGTTAATTAAGAAAAACAAAAAACCCGACTGCTTCTGATTTGATCAGCCAGCTCGCGAACATGTATCCTCCGACTGCACAGCATGATTTTCTTCTTGTTTACGACTTTTTAGTTCGCGTTTTAAACAGTCGGGTTTTTTGTTTTTCTTAATTAACTTTTTTTACGTCACCTTTTTAAGAAACTTGGGCGGTCGAGACAGTTAATTTAAAATTAATTAAATGTATCCGTCTAGCGTTTTAAAGATATGAGGTAATAAAGAATATGTGTGTACACATACAAGATACGCGCGAAAAACATAACTATTTCGTGCAGCCGGCACTAATTAAATAGACCACATTGGCAACTCACTGTCGATCCGCTATCGACAGTGAGTTGTCAATGTGACATAAACATCATTGATGATAACAAACTTTTTGCGTAGTCACCGCACCACAACAGCGGTATGTAATGCCACGGTTATCTAGTCAAGGTACTTGAGATTATATATATATTTCTAGGTTCATATTCATACTTAACTGACTAAGTGACTAGTGTGTGTTGTTCCTTCGTTGAGAATAGACGGTGAGTTGAGTTGGCTGCACGAATTTCAATTAATATATTTGTTGAATATTTATTTATTTAGTGAATATTTTGTGAAGTCGTACCCTCTTACTAATAAACACGGAATAAAGTTATACCAGGTATAACAAAGGTATACCCATACATTTTCATAGATTTATAACTGGTATATTTTGTGTTGGTATTGCAATGTAAATGTCTACTTAGTCTGTTTGTTTATTTAAATCAGAATTAATATTATTAAAAAAGCGAATGTTTGTGAGAGTGTATGTTACATCTGGATGACATTTTGCACAGAGATAGTTATAAGTAGTGATATAGTCAGAAAAAACAGTTATTTTTAAATTAGAGCATCGGATTAAATCAGAAAAACTTTTGCTATTATCCGGTGTAATCACGAGTGTTTTAGATAAGACAAACTTATCCAATTTGTGCACGAATAACAGTTGATAACTCATAAAACATGGATTACGTAACAGTGTAATACAAACATGCAGGTAACAGTGGAAATCTGTGTATTTACTAAATGATCACATCTCGGTTCACATTTTTAGCAGACTATTACAATTTTAGGATTATGTGTCTGCTCAGGGCGACGGGAGTGCTTTCCTTAAGGCGGTACCCCGAGCAAAACGCCGCGCAAGCCTTTTTTTGTGCTGTTTTTAGGAGCTATCTACTCGTTATTTAAAAAGAAATATCAATTAATACAAATACATTAAATTTCTACATAATATTGATTCTAAAATGGTAGATTCAGTTTTTTTTTTAAATGTTGTATATATTTCACTAAACTCCTTCCAAAAAAAACATAAAATGAGAAATAATTATTGATATTATGCATCTCCTCGTAAAGTGTTCATTAATTATTTTTTTGTACTAACACTAATGGATAGACAATTTAATAACGAACATTTTTGTAGTTTTTTTTTTTAAAAGACCAAAATTCGATTTTATAAAGATTTTATTCTAAAATCTGGGCGTATTCACAACTGTAATTCATGCGCCACCAGTGCCGCTAGACCAATAGGAATGCTCATATCTCATGCCGCTTTTTTGGTCAGGGTACCGTCTTAAGTTTGCCGTATGACATTAATTCCCAGAATTCATTACTTAGATACCTTTTTTTACTTGATCTGAGTTAGATACCATCATTATTAGTGACAACACTGACAATGACAACCATAGATATAATATCAAAAAAAAAAGTTTTTTATGTCTATGGTGACAACACTACGGAATGGTGTAGGTAATAAATAATACAGCGTGTTTTTTTAGCAAATCAACGGTTTCGTTTCCTGTCTAGGAATATTGAATTTCCAATGATGACTGTGGTTTTAGTTTTCAATCAATATTGCATCATAAAAAAAATGCCTGATTTAGATTCAGCCCTTTTTTTTAATCAACGGGTTCCATGCCGATCTAGGAATATTGATATTCCAATGATGTAGTTTTAGTTTTCAATCCTCTAAATCAGCCCAGTGACTCCTTTGAGTGTATTTCGCTATTACGTATAGTTTCGCCATTCACTCTTGGAAAACTGACCTGTTTATGGGAGTAGGGGAAAAAAGTAAAAAAAACATATATTAGAGAATAAACTCGTACAAATAGAGACATTGAATTATTGTCGGACGGCAGGCGAAATCTTTATTAAACAAAAACTGCGTTAAGAAAATATTTGGGCACCAAGATTTGACCCATGTTTAAGTAAGTACTAATTAACTAAAAAGGAAATTTTAATAAAAGCTGGAAATAAAACAAAAAAGTTGACCGTAAGGGCCCGGTCCCATCGAGTGCTTTTACCTAGTTTATAATCTACTTAAAAACTAATAAACTATTATATTGTCATCTTTCTCTAACCTTGTAGATTTAATTACACTGCACGCCTTTATTTACAATTTTTTTTAATTGAGAACTAGATCAGTCATGAGAATATTCAAAATTTTATTCAATTCAATTTATTCAGTTACAATATACAGTGTGTTCGAATTTTAACATCATAAACATAACATTAAAAGTAAACACTAAGCTTAAATTAACCTTTATATGTACTTACGCACAGCTAAGGAGTGGAATTCCCTGCCGGAGTCTTTGATTCCTGATAGCTACAACCTTGGAGTATTATATTATCTGTGACCTTGGAGTCTTTAAGTCAAGAGTGAATATGTTACTTCTAGGCAAGCGTGCTTCACCATCGACCACATCATCACTCATCGCGAGCCTATCGTTAAATAAAAAAAATAATTAAAAATATAAAAAAACCCGATTGCTTAAAAAGCCAACTAAAAAGACGTAAACAAGAAGAAAATCAAGCTGTGCAGTCGGAGGATACATCTGGTTTTGGTCAGCCAGCTCGGGCATATGTATCCTCCGACTGCACAGCATGATTTTCTGATTTTGTGAGTGTGCCGTTTCGAGCGTTTGCAGGTAGTATCCATACTGTTTGTATATTTTTACTGTGGCAAGACTTCTATAAAAACAGCTGAGAAAGATATCAAGTCGAGAGTTACCTTGTTAGGTAATCACGCGTAAAATTCAAGTCCAAACTGTAAAAGTTAAAAATATACTCTAAGTTGCCCAGCAATTAGAACTCGCACAAATAGTAGATTATTAACCAAGGGGATAAAGCAGTGTCGTCTGTCGCGGGTGACGATTGAAATCGCGAGCGTAACGAAGGACTCGTGGTTTACTCCCGAGCGTAGCGAGGGTGTTAAAAACTTAAATCACGAGCGAAGCGAGGGATTTAAGACGAGTCCTGAGTGTAGCGAGGGATTTAAGTTAGGAAGGAAAATACTCTACTTTTCGTACCATTTGCGAAAAAATTAACACAATAATAATATGAGATAAGCATTTATTAAAAATAATGACATATAAAAATAAATTAAAATAAACTTAACGTTTATGTATTTGAAGAAAACAAAAACGGAAAAGTCGGAAAAGCAAAGGCAACAAGCTCATACGGCCTCGTCGGTTTTCGTAATTTTATTTAATAATCATAACTGCATAATAAATGCGTATTCCTCTTTTAAAAAGATGTATAATGCTTTATATACAAACTCAATGGTGTAAACACAGATATAGTTCAGTATAAATTTCGGTAGGTATTCCAAATTTAAATCACATTCTCCCCCTAGAGGATGAATGAAATTCAGTACAATTTCCTTTCCCTGTTTTTAACAGATTAAAAATGACTATTGTTATGTTCGCTTTTTGTGGCATAGAATGTCACTTTTTTGAGCAAGTGGTACGAAAACACTATTTTTAACCACCGACGAAAAAAGAGGGGTTTTATAAGTTTGACGTGTGTTGCTGTGTATCTGTGTGCGTGTGTCTGTCTGTGGCTTCATCATACGGATTAGCAATTTTGGTTTAGTTTTTGAGGTGACTTTGTCGAGAGTGTTCATAGCTATGTTTGGTTAAAATCGGTTCGGCCGTTCAAAACTTATCCGCATTTTACTTTTTAACCGACTTTAAAAAAAGGAGGGGGTTCTCAATTCGTCGGTATCTTTTCTTTTTTTTATGTATGTTCCCCGATTACTCAAAGACGCCTAGACTGATTTCCAAAATTCTTGTTTTGTTTGAAAGGATTATATTTCCTAGTTGGTCCCATAGTCATTAGGTCAGGATCTGATGATGGAATCCTAGAGAAATTGAGGGAACTCCTCAAATATTATAGGTGTCGAAAAACGGAAAAAATGGGTACAAAAGACACCGACTTCGGAAAAGAAATGTATTTTTTGCTTTGTAGTTTTTTGTTCTGAAGTCGGTTTAATTCTTTGTTAAAAGTTTTTTTGAATGCGGTTTTTTTTGCTAGATATCGTTTCATAAAATACGTGTTTCGTTTCGATAAATGCACGATTGAAGTGTGTCTACTACTTGCTATATTTTATGTAGTTTAAACACATGAAATAAATATAAAAAAACACCCCTGACACAATAACCTCTAAAAATAATAATTAAATTTTTATTTAGCCAGCCTGTTCTATCTGTCACTGCCTCGTTGGTCTGGTCACAAACTCACAAGTATTAGCAGAAAACAATGAGGTCCTGGATTCAATACCCAGGTCGAGAAAAGTGTTTCTGAGTTTTTACATCTGTAATTTTTCAATAACAACCCGCAGCCTTATTGCGTAATGATATCACCAATTAATTCGGTAAGGAACAGGTTTAGGAGTATGAACAATCGACCAATCACATAGATGCAAATCGCCATGTGATTGGTCGATTGTTCATACTCTTTGCCCTTTGCATTGCCGAATTCATTAGTGATATCTTTATGCAATAAGGAGAATAATCTTTTGCCACTGTTTTCGTAAAATTAATCGACAAAATCTTCCACCCAGATATCAAAATGGCGCCGATACTGTACAAGATAGATGCTAGCCCGCCGGCGAACGCGTTGAGGATCCTCGCTGACATCCTCGGACTGGAACTTGAGCTCAGAGACGTCAACTTCTCCACTAAGGAACACAAGTCTGCTGATCACGTTAAGGTATGTTTTTGACACTCGCTGTTTGTCACATGCAATTATTTCCAATAAAATCCACCAGGCTCTAAAACTTCAGTACTTAGGAATTTGGGAGCTGTTGGCAATCGACCAACAACAAGAGAAATAGTAATCACAATTTGACAGCCAAATTTGCTCGCCATAATCGCAAACACCCTGCGTTCAAATGAACATTTTAGTTAACTAATTGTTCCATAGAGGCAGCTAGCACTGTCTGCAAATTGCCACAGTATTGCTATCGCTGATGTAACATAATTCGAATTCGAGATTGAAGAGCAATTATTGCACAATAATTACTATTGTTTTGCTCTTGCATGATACGTTATAAGCCTGCGAATTATTTAAGTCGGAACTTAGAAGTCGGTCTGTCAGAAGTAAGTCAGTCCTCATTGTGCGAATCCCGTAATTTGCTTAAAGATTTGTCTATGAATCCTATGATCTATTATTATTAATTCATGGAGACTATTTTTATGTCCACAGCTTAATCCCATGGGCACAGTACCGACTTTGGTAGATGGGGACTTCGTTATCTCAGAAAGGTATGTCATATTTAGGAAATTTAATTTATTTCTTTATGAAGATGTTTTTATTTCGAGTATCTACACGAAATAAAGATATCCATCCATTCCATTCCATTCATCATTTCCATTTTTCCATTCTGGGAAGGGTAGCCCATATCCTCACAGTTCCTAAAAGAGTATTTATACAAAATTATTAAATTAATTATCCTAATGTTCAAATAAATATGATTCCAAAATATCAAATTCATCATCCACGAATCCACTGCCTGCGGCAGATATCTTACTGACTCTCAGCCATACTCTTGTTCTTCTATGTTTCTGCACTAGTTCCATATTTGTCACATGTTTGTGACCACTAGGCCCACTGCTTGTGCTAGCTAGTATGTTCTTCGTAAACAGGGTCTAAAATAGCTCATTGATCCCTAGGGACTAAAAGTGATTTGAATTTGGAAGTGGATATTGTTAGTAAATGTTCGAATCAGCAAAGAGATGAATCACAAATTATGCGGTCCAAAATGGGATTACATCGCTAACATCGAATACGACGAATGTATGAGGAGAATGGCTAATGAGCAATTGTAATTCAATTTCGGACCGCACGGGAACTTGTATTGAACAAGTGACTGGCTGGAAAACCGCGCGCGAGCCAAATTAAAATAATAAATCTATAACTGTAACGAATGGTACCTACTAATAAAATTGTTACGATGCCTCTAATTATTTATATGTTATGCCTTATGGTACGTAAATAAAAAAAAGGTACCATTCTTGTTCATAAATTGCACTTAGTTATTTTCTCATAGAGGGTGTTAAAAAGTAGGGTGTCCACCTCGGGAGCAACACTATTTTAAGCACGAGTGACGTATTTTGAACCCCTCGCTGCGCTCAGGATTCTAAAGTAGAATCGCTCCGCTCTGGATTTTAAAAAGACCCTCGCCTTTCAAATAGTTGTTTGCTCCCTAGATAAACAATCTACAATTTTTTCCTTTCTCGCCTGTCAGCCATGACGTAGTTAGCATCAGTAAGCTCGCACTTTTACAACAAATTCCTTTTTTTTTCAGTCATGCTACCATGAAGTACCTGCTGTCTGTCTATGGCGGTGACAAAGCGGAGTCGCTGTACCCAACTGACGTGCGCACGCGTGCGCTCGTTGATCAGGCTATGTTCTTCAACGTCGGCGTATTCTTTATCAGACTTAAAGTTATTGTGGTAAGTACCAATTAATAGCAAGTTTTTTGTGCCTTTAAAAAAAGGAAGAACAACACAAAAATAAAAATCAACAAGAGTGTTTGGTGATCCCCCCCGTACGTGCATCCAAACTCATATTCTTTATGCAAAAGTAGTTCTGAGCTGAGCTACTTTTAGAATACCCATAGAATGTACGTGACCTAATTTTAATATTTTGAATGAAATTGACATAAGTCACGTAATTCAAAATTTATGTAATTTCTCATTTTGCTTTAAACTGACTCTCTAAAAACCCCGTGGTAAAAAATAACCTAAATTATGAGTAAAGATGTCTACACTATAATGAGGCTACCCGGCGGGTTGTTGCGCCGGCTTTGTAGACACAAGGTATAGACACCTTAATTAAGAAGAAAGTGACCCGCACCCCCAAGTCAACACTGGGCAAAAACTCGTGGAACAAAAGAAATAGGTCGATGGGTTACTTAAACAACCCCGACCCTGTTTCGATTGATCCACGATTTTCTGCTCACCGTGTATACTTTTTGAAGACTTTTGCGCATCATCACCATTATCATCATATCAGCCGAAAGACGTCCACTGCTGGACATAGGCCTCCCTCAAGCGTCGTGAATACCTATGACTTTTGCTCATTGCCTACAAATTGCATTTTTTGAGTTAGGGTTTAAAAAATAATTTTGTCTACTTAGCACAATGTCATGTAATATACACAGTGACATACGATTGTCTATTAACGTGATACGGACATGAAAACAAACTTTTTGTAAAACAATACTACCGTCTTCCAAATGAAAAACTACAAAGTGAAAAATAACTTAATTTTTGGAAGCCGGTGTCTTTCGTAGGTACCATTTTTTGCGATATGGACACCGACTTCCAAAAATTAAGTTATTCTCACTTTGTAGTTTTTCATTTGGAAGTCGGTAGTACTTATTTTTTTGCAAAAAAGTTTTTTATTTTTCCCTTTTTAGTTTTACCTACCTAATAGACAAGTTGTTTAGTAAAGTCCCTAAAACGCCAGAATAGATTACCCGAATAACATGAAACTTGGACATAACCGGTGAAATGAGAGATACCTCTTTAGAGCGTACTGGCGTGATGTTAAGGCGGTACCCCGAGCAAAACGCCGCGCAAGACGTTTTTTGTGCTGTTTTAGAAGCTATCTACTCGTTATTTAAAAAGAAATATCAATTAATAAAAATACATTAAATTTCTACATAATATTGATTCTAAAATGGTAGATTTAGTTTTTTTTTAAATGTTGTATATATTTCACTAATCTCCTTCCAAAAAAACATAAAAATGAGAAATAATTATTGATATTATGCATCTCCTCGTAAAGTGTTCATTAATTATTGTTTGTACTAACACTAATGGATAGACAATTTAATAACGAACATTTTTGTAGATTTTATTTTTTCAAAAGACCCAAATTCTATTTTATTAAGATTTTATTCTAAAATCTGGGCGTATTCACTACTGTAATTCATGCGCCACCAGTGCCGCTAGACCAATAGGAATGCTCATATCTCACGCCGATTTTTTGGTCAGGGTACCGTCTTAAATGTTATGAAATTGTATAAACAATAACAGACATGCGATTGCAGCAATCCCGAGAGTTTTGCCATTATTTAATAAGAGGAAGAATTTTCAAAATCGGTCCACAATTGACAGAGATATCGGTGAAAATACACAAAAAAAAAGACATAAAATCGAACATAGAACCTCCTCCTTTTTTGTAAGTCGGTTAAAAATAAAGCAGTTTTCTATGCTTGACAACATACCTATATATCAAGGAAAACCACGTGGAAACCATTTCTACGCGACTGTATAATTTCTGCCGTAAAGCGAATCTGTCTATAAGCGAATCTGTCACTAAGCGAACAAGGGCTTCGCCCAAGTAAAAAGTGTTTGATGATCCCAAGGGAATACAAACTATCCTTTGTTTTTGCCAGGGTCTCAAATTTCATCTAAATCGGTTCAGTAGATCCAGAGATTACCCCTACAACCTAGCAAACTCACGAACTTTAACTCTTTATAATATTAGTATAGATTAGTACCAGGTTTCCTCTCGATGTTTTCCTTCACCGTTGTCAGCGATGTCTAAGATAAACTTAGACAGAAGCTAAATTAAATAAGAAAAATATTTTTCCAGCTGCCAGCTCTATTTGGAGACCTGGCCAGCCCTACCGAGCAGCACAAGGCGGACATCGACGAGGCGTACGGCATCGTGGAGGCCTATCTCGCCGGCCACAAGTATATTGTTACTGACCACCTCACCATCGCTGATCTTAGCGTCGGAGCCACCACAATTGCTATGGACCACTTGCACAAGCTGGATGTTGCAAAGTCAGTAGTTTTTTTTTTTATAACGCTATTATTAGCCTTGGTATGTATGTATGTATCTATATGTATTCCGAATAATTTGAAACTTTGTACACAATCAAGGACCGATTACAATACAATGCAATAATTTTTATAGTTTGTCCTATTACACTTACAAGGATCTTCAGGATTAGAGATTGAACTAAAAAGTAAAAAAATAATAATAGTTAAAAAAAGATTAAAAAACTCGCTTTAATAGAAAACCAAACTAAAAAGTAGAAAATAATTTTAAATTAAGAAAAGAGTGATTAAAAAAAATTGTATAGAAGCGTGGGGTGCTTTTTAAATTATTTTCAAAATGACTAGTTTTACCAATATCTGACGATCAATGAATCTATTTATCTATTTATACCATTCCCCCTCTAAAAAGCTTATTTATACCATTCCCCCTCTAAAAAGCTTATTTTATTCACTGAAAACAGTGAATAAAAAGCACTTTTAATCACTGTTTTGGTTTTTGAATTTGGAACACACCAATGTTCTAGACGTCCATCTCAATGCTATGTAACCTCCTTGCGCCTCCTTGCGCAAATAATGCTCTATACACAAACTCCTTCTTCGATTTTTATTTTGATTTTGTTATTTAGGATTTTAATAATGATTTTGATTTTAATCTAAGATATTTATTGAATACTTGTTTGGATTGTAATTATAATATTAATTGCAATGGTATTTAATTAATTATAATTATGTCACGAAACGGAGGTGGTTACTGGTCCCTGAAACACAGGTGCTGTTACCTAGCTCAGGGGTCAGGGTTTCACATTTTATATAAATTTTGAAGAATAAACTATTTATTTATTACTTGTAATATTCCTTGTGCTTTTCGCTTAAATCTTTCTTTTCCTCGAAGTCATGGTATAAAATATAGTATGCAACTCTTGAATAAAACGGATTTATATCGAGGGCCATGAATCACTCGCGTCGCTCATGATTCTAACACTTGAATCACTCGCTATGCTCGTGATTCAATCATCATGAATCACTCCCTACGGTCGTGATTCAGTCGTTAGAATCATTCACTTGCTCTTGATTCATCTGTGGTCCTCGCTTTAAATCCGTCTTTTATTCACTAGTTGCATAATATACTATTTATTCACTGAAAACAGTGAATAAAAAGCACTTTTAATCACTGTTTTGGAGTTTGAATTTAGAACACACCAATGTATTAGACGTCCATCTCAATGCTATGTAACCTCCTTGCGCAAAACATACTCGATACAAACTTCTTGTGCAGAGAATATTCGACTTTCAAACTCCATCTTCGATTTGAATTTTGAGTTTTTTTTATATTTAGGATTTTAATAATTATTTAAATTTTAGTCTAGGATATTTATTGAATACTTATTTGGATTGTAATTCTAATATTAATTGCAATGGTGTTTAATTAACTATAATTATTTAAAGTAACGGAGGTGGTCACTGGCCCCTGAAACACAGGTAACAGCACCTAGCTCAGGGGTCAGGGTTTCACATTTATTGTAAATTTTGAAGGAAATAAACTATTTATTTATTACTCGTAATATTTCTTGTGCTTTTCGCTTAGATCTTGCTTTTTCTCGAAGTCATGGTATAAAATATAGTATGCAACTCTTGAATAAAACGGATTTATATCGAGGGCCACGAATCACTCGCGTCGCTCATGATTCTAACACTTGAATCACTCGCTAGGCTCGTGATTCAATCATCATGAATCACTCCCTACGGTCGTGATTCAGTCGTTAGAATCCTTCACTTGCTCTTGATTCATCTATGGCCCTCGCTTTAAATCCGTCTTTTATTCACTAGTTGCATAATATACTATTATCCCTTGATGTGTTGTCTTTATGTATTATACTGTGTGTGTACATTAATTATTAAATGATTAATTTGGTGCCGAAAAGCTGATCCTGCCTTTTGGCTGGTCCAAGATATTACGCTATAAAAGAAAGAAAATATATTTACTTATTTGTGACCCGCCATAAAAATTAAATAATAATAAAAACAAAAAAACAAACAAACCTCATGCTAGACCAAAAAGACTTAAGATACAGCATGCCTTTTTAAATGGCATAATCTTGCTAAATACCCTAAAACTTACTGCTCCAATTTTGAAGTACCCAAAAGTACCAAATCAGTGTATGATTTGGTTTCAGTTATAGGTTGTAAAGTTAGTTTATTTTATATTCTAAAATTGTCTCTATCTTTCAGATTCCCCCGTACCGCTGCATGGAAAGCTACACTAGAAGAACACCCATCATTCAAGAAATACCTCGTTCCCGGTTCCAAGATTCTCGGAGAAGTAACAAACGCGGCCTGGGCGAAAAATAAGAACAAAGCCTAATAAAGATTGAACTATGAAATCTGATTTGTTTATTTTTCCTAACCTAACCCAACTGCTTTGTGGTTTTGTGAGCAGTCGTAATACGCAACTGCATAGGGGCGGATCCACCGCTGTGGGCACGGTGGGCATGCCCACAACCACAATTGAGGTCGATAGGCTGAACGTAAAGTAGGTAAGTGCCTTCAGCCTATCGACCAAATTCAAGTCTCATGCTCATCTCAGCGACAATATATGTCAAAATGCAGAGGTTTTTTTTTTGACAGATGGTGATTGCGATAGGAATGTTAACATTCCTTAAAATACGAATAAAAACAATATTCGAACGAGACAAAATATCCGAGGCGGAGCGCAGCGCTTGTCGCCCTCGTCCATTCTTAGTTCTCAAACTACATTTAGGTAGGTCGACAAGGAAGTACATCTGTATGAATAGTTAAGAGGGGACTCTAGTGAGACTTTCTCCATACAAACACATTCCGCTGCTTTCTTCATGGATAATGCCTCTAGAGCAATGATTTTTTTCCATAAAATCTAGGTCTAATTAATACGTGCCTGTATCATTTCCTTTTTTCCAAAACATAATCACAAAAAGAAATATGACAATCCAAAAATCCGAAAAAAATGCCCGCTTTTACCGCCATGTTCAGAAGACTTTCAGACAAAATTTATAAGTTTTTAACAAAAAAGGAAATGATAGGAGCATAGATATACTTTTCCTCTAAATTTTGATATAAGAATTTTTTAGATCAGACTAGTTTTCAAGAAGAAAACAGCAGAATACGAAACGTCTTTTAGTCAAAGTTTTTGTAGGTAAAATCAGTCTGAGCTGCAGTTGTCCCTTTTGCACTTTACGGGGTGAGGTTGGAGGTGACGTGACGGCAATAGTTTCTTCAAATACCTATTTTTCAAATTCCTGTTGACTAGAGTCTGCTCTTAAAAAAAAAATGTATCAGAGGAGTGGTGCTAAATAAATTATCGAACTCGCTTCGCTTGCATTTGCATTCTAAATTCACTTCAATTTAAAGCTTTCTGACTATACGTCCAAAACGTAACTTTTAAGTCTGTATGGACCACAGGACAGTAAAAAGAAAATCTGACCTAATCCGAGTTGTGGTGGTAATTTTTTTGATCTTATTATCTACGCTCGTACTTGCATACTTAATTCTAGGACTGTGTTTAATTCGTCATCTTCTAACGCATCCGAGGCAGTCTGCTAAAATTTTCGGGTCGCCGTGTCCACAACTTTTTAAAATGTCAACAATAAAATCCAAGAAATACAAAAGTAAATGTCAACCAAATAATTTAAAAAAAATATTGGATAATGTCAATTATTAATAAACACGTACAAAATTAATAAAAATATATCCAGAATGTCAACAGTAAAAACTTATAGTGTAATGTCAAATAAGTTAATAGGTACCCAACAAATGCAGGCATGAAAGCGCGGGAAACTTTCAACTTGGCGGACGCGTATTTTTTGGATTAAAATTTTAAACAAAATTTTAACCTGTATAAAATAGATATTTATTTGGAAAAAGTTCACAATTATATATTAGATCAGTAGTAGTAGTAGTTAAGATTTAGTTTTGTACATTCTTCGGTAGTGGTAAGTTTTTTCAATTTTTTTTAGCGTGTAAGGATGAAAGACCCGCCGGACCCGGGGGACTTTGTTCCCCCGGCCGGTGTTTTTGTCACAGTACAATCAAATGAATCGGGTATGGACACTGATGGGTCATCTGTTTCTGCTCGAAATTTAAAAAGAAGCCGCGTGCAAGTTTGTAAGCACTGCAATAAACGTCGTCGTACCCGTAAAAATCACGGTTCCGAGTCTTCGGGTTGTGGTTGTATAGAGTCAAACTCCTCTGATGTTGTGGAATCTGCGCCTATCCATTTAGAAAATAAAGTAAGTAATGTATTGCCTAATGATATTCCCGCTCCTTCCACGGTTAATCCCACGCAGATAGGGCGAAAATCCTATGATAAAACGGACAGCGCGCCTTTTGTAATTCATGTTCAAAAAATAACAACTTCACCAGATGATAGTACGACATTGCACCCAGTCACATTTGGCAAGTTTTTAAAGAGTAATGCCTTCCATAACATTATTAATGGTAGCGTCAAAAAAATCGGGCGCAATAAGATTTCTTTATCCTTTTCTAATTTCGTTGAAGCAAATTCCTTCATTACTCACAATAGTCTCGAAAAATATAATTTTAAAGCTTTTATACCTACTTTTAACGTTACTAGAATGGGCTTAGTACGTGGTGTTCCTGCAGAATGGTCTCCGGAGGAAGTTATTGATAATATATCAGTACCAATTGGTTGCGGTCCAATTTTAAAAGTCAGACGCCTCAATTTTAAAACTATTGTTGATGGTTCAACCATTTGGAAACCATCCCAATCCATAGTTGTTACGTTTGACGGGCAGGTCTTACCAAAAAGAATATTTATGTGCTATAATGCTTTACCTGTAGAGCTATACATTTTCCCCACCATACAGTGCTACAATTGTTGTAGATTTGGTCACACTAAAATTCAGTGCAGGTCTAAACCCCGTTGCTATAAATGTGGCCAAGGTCATTCTGGAGACAGTTGCGACAAAGAACAAGGAAGTACATCTTGCTGCCTTTGCTCTGGATTACATTTTGCTATTAATAAGTCTTGCCCAGAATTCTCGAGGCAAAAATTAATTAAAACATACATGGCACAAAGTTCAGTATCATATGCTGAAGCTGCTAAAATTCATCCCCCAGTAACAAAATCATATGCTGATGCACTTTTATCTTCGCCTTCCAAAAATTTTGTAAATTCTGCTTCAATCTATTCACCCATTAAAACACCTACTTCAACTAGCTATAAAAAGACGGTCTTTCTCAAACCTAATTCCCCTCCTAAATCTGTACAAGGTTATAATAAAGTGGCTCATAATGCCATCATTAAGGATTTTAATATTCCCCAGCCATCGAATGGTTGTGCTCTTTCTAACAATCTTAATAATGAAATCAAAGACACAAATTTTTCTATAAACGATTTTCTTTCTGCATTACAGAATCTTCTCTCTCAGTTCAATATTTCACCGTCCAACGTAGCCTCATCTTTCTATGAATCTCAATCCATTCATAATGGACAACACATCCAAAATAATCCAGTGGAACTGCCGCAGTCTAATAAACAAAAAGAGTGATGTTATACATCTTTTAAACAAATATGAGCCATTTGCCTTTGCCTTTGCAGAGACTTGGCTCAAACCTAATCATATTTTTAAAATCAATGGTTATTTAACCATTAGAGAGGATAGATCTGATGGGTATGGTGGAGTAGCTATACTTATCAAGAATTCTATCCCATTCTCTATTATTACATTACCTCCTCACAGTGAGGATATTTCAATTGTAGCTATTAAAGTGCATCATACTTGTCTTGTTTCGATTTATGTTCCTCACCCTTCTTCTTCAGTTCTGCAAGAGATGAATAATCTCTTTTCTTTTCTTCCAAAGCCATTCTTAATATTGGGGGACCTTAATTGCCATCACCAATTGTGGGGTTGTTCGACTTCTACTTGTTATGGGGATGAATTACTAGATATAATAGACCTACATAATTTATGCATTTTGAACTCAGGAGCTGCTACACGTCGTTGTAGTCCCAATCAGAACCAAAGTGCAATTGATCTTTCTATCTGTTCACCAAGCTTAGCTTCTTCATTAACTTGGGATATTCTAAACTCCACTTATGGTAGTGACCATTTCCCAATAATCATTTCTTATCCTCTTTCTAAACCAAAGGCACCATTAAGGAGATCTAATTTAAAACATAAACTACCTAATAAAAATACTAATGACTGGGACAAATTTAGAAACATTGTTGACAGAAAACTTTGCACCTTGCCTGTTATTGCTGATGGCAATGAAAATAGTTGTGCTGAAGCTTTAGCACACATATTAATTGCAGCAGCAGATGAAGTTTTTCCTGTAAAAAATAACAACATGAGCACAATTCCTTCACCTCCATGGTGGGACTCAGAGTGCACAGAATTGATTAAAAAACGTAAAGAGGCTGAATTTAACTATAACCATGATATGTCTGATATTAATTTTGAAACCGTAAGTAAAATAATTAATGAAACTTCTAAAATATTTAAGAAGAAAAAATTTGAATCTTGGCGTAACTTTTGCTCATCAATTTCACCGAATACTCACCCTACGATTGTCTGGCGCAATATTCGTAGATTTAGGTCTATTTACCACAACCCTTCTCCTATTCCTGATTCTTTAGCCAGTGACTTTTTAGATAAATTAGCTCCTCCTTGGGTACCTGAGGCTATTAACCCTATCCTGTCTCCCTTATCTTTATCTAATAACCAAGACACTTCAGACACACATTCTACGCTAGATCTTCCTTTCTCTCTCACTGAATTAAAGGGTGTTATTCATAGAACTAAGGATTCTGCGCCGGGCATTGATGGCATCCCGTATTCCTTTTTTGCTAATTTGAATGACAATGTCCTCAATTATTATTTAGAACTTATTAATTCTATCATGATTACAAGAAACATCCCAGTTGAATGGAAACGTCAAATGGTGTTGCCATTCCTTAAACCAAATAAAACTCCATCGGATGCTGCCTCGTACCGACCCATAGTTTTGTCTTCAATTCTGATGAAATTAGCAGAACACTTAATTAAGAATCGCCTAGAATGGTATGTTGAAAGTAAGGGCCTTTTGGCGGCATCACAATATGGCTTTAGAAAAGGTAAAAGCACCACTGACTGCTTGAGTATTTTTTCATCCGATATTCGGCTATCCTTCTCTGATAACCAATCCACTGTTGCAGTTTTCCTAGATATTAATGCAGCTTATGATAATGTCGTATTATCAGTTTTACAAAATAAATTAAAAGCCTTGGAGGTTCCCTCGAATTTGACGAATTTTATTATTAACATCCTAACTGAACGCTCTGTTAACATGTTAATTGGAGATCATGATGTCACCTATCTTGTATGGAGAGGTCTCCCACAGGGTTCTGTGCTCAGTCCCCTTCTTTACAATATTTACACTTTTGATTTGGACTCTTCCTTATCTAGTCATGTTAAGGTTCTTCAATATGCTGACGATTTATTATTATATTCTTCAAGTGAATCTGTTGAACAAGCTAGTTGTGCTATAAATTCTGCTTTATCTACTTTAGAGTCATGGTTATATTTAAATGGTTTGGATTTGTCCACGTCTAAAAGCGCGGCTGTTTTATTCACCAGGAAGAGAATTATTCCCGTAGTAAACCTTTTCTTTAAGGGAATGCTTATTCCAGTTAAAGATAAATTCAGGTATCTAGGTGTAATATTTGACTCTAAATTAAGCTGGGTTCCTCATTGCGACTTTATTATTAATAAATGCGAAAATCACTTAAATATGCTCAGATGCCTCTCAGGTGTATGGTGGGGAGCACATCCCTATTCTTTAAAACTCATTTACAACGCAATCATCAGAAGCATTCTGGATTATGGATTGTTTGTTCTAGAACCTGGTAGTGTTATGGCTTTTAAAAAGTTGGATCGAATCCAGTCAAAAGCATTACGCATTATTTCGGGTGCCATGAAATCTAGTCCCATTAATGCATTACAAATCGAATGTGGGGAAGCTCCTTTAAGCCTCAGAAGACAATACCTGTCTGATAAATATTTATTCCGGATTCTTCAGTTCTCAACTCACCCTCTCATTCCTAAACTGGAATCTTTAATGTTTCAATTTGAATCTTCAGTTTACTGGTCCCATAAACGTGCTCCTTGTTTAGTTGAAAGCTATAAAAAATTCCTCTCACTTTCTTCACCTATTCACCGTTCAAATAAACTTCCCCTATTTAACAATAGTTATGAGAGTTTACTGTTCACTCCCAGTATTAAATATAACTGCGTAAGTAAGTCAGATCCCGATTTTCATTTAAATTTTAATACATTTCTGATTGAACATTCCGACTGCCACCATATTTTTACGGATGCTGCCAAGCGTTCTCCTACAGGTTGTGTAGGGGTTGGTACCTTCCATACTCAATACAAAATTGTGCAAAAAATCAAACTGCCTCCGGAGACTTCTGTTTTTACTGGAGAATGTTTTGGAATTCTAAAAGCTTTAGAATATTCACGTGTTTTTAAGCTTAAAAAAATTATAATTTTTACTGATTCACAGAGTGCTCTTCTAGCCATCAGTAAATCCCCTTTCGAACACAAATTTCAGTCTCCTATAATTTATGCAATAAGAGAACTTGCGTTCAAAACCATCTCTGAGGGTAACACACTGCTATTTGCCTGGATTCCAGCCCATTCTGGAATTAATGGCAATGATGTAGCAGATGCACTTGCTGGTGATGCGGTGCAATGTGGGGACTTAGTTCCATATAAGAACTTTAGCTATGACCTCGAAACGCTGCCAAAGAATTTTCTCCGTGACACTTGGAAGGTAGCTTGGGATATCAGCAGCAAATCCAAAGGCCGTTACTTGTCTTTTATCCAACCCGAGATTCCAGAAAAACCGTGGTTTGGCAGGGCAAAGTTTGGCAAGGTGGAGACTTCCATTTTAATACGGTTAAGACTGGGCCATGTTTGCTCTCCAGCCCACCTTGCCAAACTTCATATCATTGACGACCCCAATTGCTCGTGTGGAACAGACGTAGGTGACTTAGATCACATATTTTTCTCCTGTCCTTTACATGACCGTTCTTCCTTTCTCTGTGACCTCTTGTCCCTTCGTATTCCTTTTCCTACCTCAATACTTTCTTTACTTTGTACAAATAGCTTTCCAGTGTATAAATGTATAGTCTCATTCATCACCTTAAATAATATTAAGCTGTAATTTACCTCATTGTAATCTACTCATTATTTATTTGTTACGCCATTACCATTAAAATATACTGATCCAATATCCGTCCTTTCCTAAATTCCGTTAAATTTAACTTATATATATTTAAATTTGGTTTCCCTACCTTTATTACTTAATAAAAACCACCTGACGTGACATTGGCTGAATGCACAAACCGTGCGAAGCCAGAAGATAAAAAAAAAAAAAAAAAAAAATGCAGGCATGTCAAAAAAAGATTATGATGACTTTGTTCTTATTATCTCAGGTTTTTTTGGCGGGATTTTTTCGAGTGAAGTTCAGGGGCTGATAATATTATTTGCAAATTGATTCCTAGTGGATATTGTGATATAAAATTGGTGTAGTTTTGTGTCTCAACTGTCTACGCAACTGGACAATATGTGAAATCATTGACAGAAGCGATCTCAGGATAGTGGAGCGGAGAATTTTATTGTAGTATTGACTACCTCCGCAAAGCTTACTGGGAAGGCTGAATCGATACAATTTGCTGCCAAATACTCCAAAAACCATTAGAATCTGTTACACCCGTATTCTAATGAACTAAAGAATGTTAAAATTGCACTGAAGACGAGGCGGTATGGTCCAAGACCTTAGCCTGCCCGAAAAGGGCGAACGAAAAAAAAAAAAAAAATAATAATCTTATTATCTGAAGGAGGGATTAAAGAACTGTCATCTACGGGGCTCATTGACATTGACAGTCACGATGCAATGAGTTTCGAAATTGCCCGCCATACTGCATATTTTTTCGTTTCCACTTTTATTTTATTTCAACTGTATGAGTGAAGATAATAGTTATTTATGCAACTGTTGTATATTAAGGGGTATTATAACACGAATGTGGGTTTATCACGCTAGGCGAAGCCGAGTGTGATAATAGTATCACATGAGTGTTTTCATACCTAATTATAACAGTTGCATACAAGACTTTATCTACACCCATGATATGAATCCTCTATAAAGGTTTTGAAACCATAGGGTATTAATACTTAGCGTACTTTTCAGCATTGAATAGAAGGTCCATAGGGATGAAGATTTGAATTTTTCTGATAATTCTTGAAAATATACTAATAGCACATCTTCAGAAAATGATGTACTACTCTTTGATATTTTCCAATTCATGAAATTTTGGTACGTCTTTTCATAATGTTTTCTCGACTTTTCTGGTAATAATTGGTTAGAAATGTCTTTTGCTGCATTAGAAATATTTGGTGGTGTGTTATCAAAGCTTGTATCACAATGATATTCAAATAAACAGATACGTTATACACTCACAAAACAATTGAAAAAAGTGTTCCGCGCAGCAGCGGCAGCACACATATACACTTTTCATTCATCTGACATTTCACTACAATGTCGAAAGGGATGGCTTGATAAAACAAACAAGAAAAAAAGAGACAGCTAGTGTTTGTCACTTGCGTGTGAATGTAAACAAACATTATTCTGACAACCAATGTTTTTTCTTTTTGTAACCTCCAAATATCAGAAAATTAGGAAAAAAAATTGAAATAAATTAGTAAATTGAGGTGTATTGCGTATTTACATATGGTATGAGATCCCTTCTGTTTTATGTAATTTGGTATTATAATTGGTAGGTACACTTTCTAAATACACACGATGGCATTTTTTTAATTTTGTTTTTTTTCAACAAAGCGTATTGCTCTTCGCCATGCGTGACATAAACTAAAGACTAAATCATACAATTGTCTTCTATTCGAGTCTTCACAATGCGCGCGCTTATAACATATCTGTTTATTTGAATATCATTGTTGTATCACTAATTTTTGTAAACTACAAAAAATTTTTTTTTTCAATACTATTATTGAACAAAAATGGCGGGATACGACGTCAATTCAAAAATACGAATAAGTTTTTTTTAAATTACGGCGCTGTGGTAGTGAAACGCGAGTGCATGACAATGTTCTTTTTTTGAAATTCATAAAGATGCCATGAGAATATGGCTGTTCGATGAGTAAAAAAGGAGAGTTGCATTATGAAATTTAGTACAACATTATAACACCCGTTTGGATGATATTATGGTTACTATGACACTGGCTGTTTTAATGTTGGCAGAAGCTAACTGTTTCAAGAACTATTATAGAGGATTTATAGCATGGGTGTAGATAAAATAGTGTATGCAACGGCATATAATTAGGTATTAAAACACTCGCGTGTTAATATTATCACATTCGGCTTCGCCTCATGTGATAAACCCACGCTCGTGTTTTAATAACCCCTATTATATGACCATTGCATAAACTACTATTATCTACTTCGGTTTCGTTATATTCGAATTACAAAATTGACAGCGGTTTCATTATGATACTCATAACGACATCGGCTTGCAATAAGCGAATCGTCATAAATTCTAAAACACAAGCAAAAACATACGTCCATAAGGGTTATGCGCACTTCGTCCCATTTGCACTTCGTCCCATTCGCACTTGGTCCCATTCGCACTTCGTCCCGCGTTCGCAGACCTATAATATTACTTCGAAATCGAGACAATGTAAATGATGTTTTTTAAAATGGAACAAGTTTAGAACAAAAGTATCGTATACTATTTGGCTGTTGCGGCTACAAGATATTTGCCTTATCTATCTATATAATCTATAAAAGCGAAAGGTGACTGACTGACTGACTGACTGACTGATCAATCAACGCACAGCCAAAACTGCTAAGCCTAGAAGCATGAAATTTGGCAGAAAGGTTCTTCAAGTGATGTAAGTGTGCACTAAGAAAGGATTTTTGGAAATTCTACCCCAAAGGGGGTAAAAAGGGTGTTAAAAGTTTGTATGAAAAATCTAATTCCTTCGACCAAAATTCTTGAAACTTAGCACAAATAGTATTCCAAGTAAATGATAAAGATTGACATTATTAGTTTTTCGAAACTACCCTCAAATGATGATTTAGGGGGTGTTGAAGTTTGTATGGAAAATCAGATTTCTTTGATCAATAAACTTGAAACATGCCACAAATACTTATCTAAATGAATAATAAAGGTTGCTACTATTATTTTTTGAAACTACCCCCAAAAGACGATTTAGGGGTGTTAATTTTTTTTTGAAGAATCTTATTATTTCAGTAAATAAACATGAAACTTTACATAAATACCATCCTAAATAAACAATAAAGGTTGTCATTATTAGTTTTTTGCAACTACCCCCAAAAGACGATTTAGGAGGTATTACAGTGTTTTTGAAAATCTGATATTTAGGGTCAATAAACTTGAAACTTGCCACAAATACTAACCTTAAGGTTGCTATTACTATTTTTTGAAACTATAAAGACGATTTAGGGGATGTTAATTTTTTTGAAGAATCTAATTTCTTGGGTCAATAAATATGAAACTTTGCTTTAATACCAACCTAAATAAACAATAAAGGTTTTCATTATTAGTTTTTCGAAACTACCCTTAAAATACTATTTCGGGGTGGTAAAGATTTTTGATTACTTTTACTGCACATAGCTTCTTTTTAAGATGTAGGGGAGCACTTCGGAGGGATTTTTGGAAATTCAACTTTTGAAGGGGTTAAAAGGGAGACATTTATTTGTATGAAAAATCTTATTCATTTGGCAAAATAATAAAGGTTGGCATCATTAGTTTTTCGGAAGTATCCCCAGAAGACGATTTAGGGGTGTTAAAGTTTCTTTGAAGAATCAAATAGCACTAATACGGGGAACTACTGAACTGGACCGTTTGTCTCAGGTAAACATAGTTGTGAGTGACGTTTTAGTGTTGCGTAATTTACGCTGTATTTGGTGTTTGTGTTGTGTCGCGTAATTTACGTAGCATTTGTTTTCATACTAAAGTAATTTTTGGGCCACCCGAAATTATGCGTCTCAAAAAACCCGACCAGTCTTCTGCTCCATCTATACATATAAAAAAAATATCTTCTTCTATACATATAAAATGCTTTGTCCTGAATGACTGACTGACGGATCAACGCACAGCCTAAACCGCTGATCGTAGAGACCTGGAACTTGGAGAGTATGTTTTTGTATGAGATAGGTATCCGATAAGAAAGGATTTGCCGAAATTCTTCCCCTAAAGGGGAGAAAAAGGGGGACAAAGTTTGTATGAAAAATCTAATTCCTTCAGCTAATATTCTTGAAACTTGGCATAAATAGTAATCTAAGTAAATGATAAAAGTTTTACATTATTAGTTTTTTGAAACTACCCTCACAAGTGGATTAAGGGGGTATTGAAGTTTGTATCGAAGAATTTTATTTCATGGGTTACTAAACTTGAAACATTGCACAAATACTAACTTAAATAAATTATAAGGTTGTTATTATTAGTTTTTCGAAACTACCCCAAAAACAGATTTACGGGGTGTTAAAGTTTTTTTGAATAATCATATTACTTGAGTTATTTAACTTTAAACTTGACATTATATACCAACCTAAGTAAACAATACAGGTTGAAATTATTAGTTTTTTAAAGTAACACCAAAATACGTTTTTTTTGGGGTGTTAAGGTTTTTTGAAGAATCTTATTTCTTGAGTTAATAAACTAGAAACTTGACATAAATACCAACCTAAGTAAACAATAAAAGGTTATCATTATATTTTTTCGAAACTACCCCCCAAAATAGGATTAAGTGGGTGTTAAAGTTTGTTATGAATCATACTGGACAAGGTTTCGTTTTTGATGTATGATGTGGGATCTAGGGGAGCACGAAGAAGGAATTTGCAGAAAATCAACCTTTCACCATCATTATCATTTCAGCCAAAAAACGTCCACTGCTAAACATAGACCTTCCCCAAGCGCCGCCACACTGATCGGTCCTATGCGTTTCGCATCCACCGGACTGCCGCAGCCTTGACCAGGTCGGACTTCCTAATATGCGTTTTCCGGTTCGCAATCACCACTGAACTGTCAACCTTTAAGGGGGTGAAAAGGGGGCAATTTGTTTGTATGAACAATCTCATTCCGTGGAGATAAAGTAAATAATCAAAGTTTACATAATACGTTTTTTAAAACTACCTCCCCCCTGATAGGGTTAAGTGATTTTAGTTTTTTTGAGACATCTTACTGAGCAATCTAATTAAAATAAACAAAAAATTAAAAAGAGAAAAAGGGTATATTAAGTTTTAAGGGGCGGATTTTACTTTGTAGCGGTAACCTAAAATGTATTATTCTTTAAGTCAAATAACGAATCGTCTTAAACCTATAAACCGTAGAACTTTACAAAACCACATTTTTATTTGGTTTAATAACAGCTTATTTTTGGTTGCCATCACACGAACGAAGTCGCGGGCGGAGTTAATATTATAAATGTGAAAGTAACTCTGTTTGGTTCGAAGATATTTTGAGACCCTGGGCAGGACATAGGATAGTTTTTATCCAAACATACTTACGGAAATCATACTTAAGGGAGTGGAAAGAGGGGTAGAAGTTTGTATGGAAAACCTACAATATTAAGCCGCGATATAAAAACTTTTTAACAAAAAATCAAACCGACTTCCAGAACAAAAAACTACAAAGCAAAAAATAAACTTAATTTCCGAAGTCGGTGTCTATTGTACCCATTGTTTTCCGTTTTTCGACACCGACTTCGCAAATGAAGTTTATTTTTTGCTTTGTAGTTTTTTGTTCTGGAAGTCGGTTTGATTTTTTGTTAAAAAGTTTTTATTTTTCTCTTTTTTTTTGGTAGGTACCTCCAATTAACATGATTATCATATATGGCCAAAGTACATCTCATGTCGATTCCAATAAGCCCAAACACGACTAGGATACATTGTTTTATTTCAGAGTTCCAGTGCCTATCTTCATCATCAGATCAGTTCGATTGTGCCATTTTCATTTATAAGTATTTGCTTCATTATAGTCGGTTAACTATTCGAGATATCTTATGCCCGTGACATACTTAGCATTTAGTAGTTCCAGTGGCCATCTGTGGTCTTCTTCATCAGTTCCACTTCACCAAATGAAACTTTCTAAGTGATTATGTGATTTTGTGTGTTGTGCTGTGTCTTTTGTGTGCACTGAATAAATGGTTTATCTATCTATCTATCTATCTATCAAATGATTGCATTGTTGATGAAAATACCAAAATCGCTATATGTTTTCCTATAATATTTGAGGAGTTCCCTCGATTTCTCTAGGATTCCATCATCAGATCCTGACCTGATGACTATGGGACCAACTAGGAAGTATAACCTTTCAAATAAAAGAAGAATTTTTGAAATCGGTCCAGGCGTCTTGGAGTAATCGGGGAACATACATAAAAAAAAAAAAAAAAAAAAGATTCCGACGAATTGAGAACCTCCTCCTTTTTTTGAAGTCGGTTAAAAATAAGCAATTCGAATTACTAATGCTTCGCAGACGAAGTCGCGGGCAACAGCTAGTACCTAATAAAGACTATAGTCAGTGTGTATTATAGTTAAGTTTCTATTAAAAATACTTACTTGTCTATATCTGTGTTTCATTCCTTCCTTCGTAGATAAAATCTTGTAAGCAACTGCACGTTATTGGTCATTTAATAACTCGTGCCCACCTATTTCGGTACGCGCTACGCTTGTACCGAAAAATGGCACTCTTATTAAAAGACCGTCCATAACGTAACAGTTGCATAAATAGCTGTTATGTTTCCAGCTGCCAGCAGCAGACATCGACGAAGCGTACGGTATCGTGGAGGCCGGCCGACCTCTCCGGCTACAAGTACCTCTTTACCGATCACCTCACCATCGCTGACATTAGCGTCGGATCCACCGCTATTGCTATGGATTACTTGCACAAACTGGATGTTGCCAAGTCAGTCTTTTTTGTTTTCAGTAGTCTTTGTTGTTTTTTTTAGTATACGAAGCGAGTAGCTGCGCAGTAGCGGTAATTCATGTATCTAACAGTAGGGGTAGGTATAACGTTGAGAACTGAACAGCGGTCTTCACAACCGTCATAAAGTTTGGATCGACCTGTTACAAAACTAGTATAAGCTGGACTCGATTCTATCGACACTCCGTACTACGCTAGGCCAACAGCTAAGTTGGTGGCGAAAAGCCCATCCTGCCTAATAGGCAGCTAAGGTTGATGCATAGGCAGTGCCCATGCATCAACCTTAGCTTAATTGGTTTTTATTCACTAGAGGATAAAGTTAATTGAATTTAGAACATCGTGTGCACTAAGTTTGTGAATTAAAAAAAATTGCTTATTTCCGTCTACAATTTTGGACCAAATTGAAAAATATTCCCTATTTGAAAAATAAATATTTATACAAGACAACTTATACAAGAAACATGTACTGTGCATGATAGAATCACTAGAACCACAGATTAGAACCCTCAAAAGACGCTCAAAATTGCGCTGTCAACAGAGGCCCACAGTGCGCGCAAGATACTGAGTCTGCGCTCGACGGGTGGCGTTCTTAATGTTGCCAGAAGAACTGATCTTTTTGCCTTCACTTACTCAATAGTCATTTTTCATTACTCGAAACTTAAAGTAATTTAAGTTAAGCATAATTAATTACTACATACAATTCTTTTTTAATTTCTTCTTCAACAATTTTTGAAGAAGCTGCTGCCACATAATCCTCTTGAGTTATTTGGTTGACGGTGCTTTCAGAAACGCCTAAAACAAAATAACAATGATGCAATATATTACATGATGCTGGTCCTGTCCCGCTGGTATATTTATGTACCATTAAAAAACCAATACTGTCAGGCACCGGTAGTACGAAAATTTAGGGAAATTTTAATTTAACCTGTGGTATCCCTAAAAGTTACCTGTCAAATAAGCAACGCGGGCTCTATCTTTGTAAAACGGTACCTAGGCCCGTTATTGTCTTGTTCACTTCAAGAAAACATCCCTGCCAACACTTGAAATTACTTTTGGCATAATGATGGCGATTAAATACTTCGGAAACGAATAAAAACACGGAATAAAACACACTGTTGACTCCTGACATAAATGATAAAATGACAAACGATTAGGTACTTAGTTCAAGGTTAGTTCATTTAGAAAATTTAGTTTCGATTTTGGCCGCGCGCAGTCGTATCTTGAGTGTACAAATATGATGACAACTAATTTATAGTTAGAGAAAAAAGGAAAACCTAGAGGCACAGTGGGCATAGTATATATTTATTATCTTTTATTTTTCAGTTTATGGAATATCTTTTAAATTGGTCCAATATTGGTGGAGGAAATAGGCGAAAGCCAAACCTCGAATTATGACCTTTTACTTAGGAAATTAGTCGGATGTCTGCGACTGCATTTTCTCTGGCAGACACTTCTACCTACCCCTTTCATGAAGGTCGCGCGCGATTGTTGCAATGTTCATATAGCGCCATCTTCTTGATTGATTTGACTTCATAACTAACTTACTTACATACAAAGTTTTAATAGTTGCCACTAGATGTCACTATTAGCTATCGGAAATAAAACTGTATGTAAATTTTAACACTAATAATTATTTAATTTATATCAATCGGAAGATGTCTATACAAGACGTGATATTGCAAACAAATTATTAATTAAAATACATCTTTAAGAAATGCAACTTGTGACATCTGTTGAGCAATAATATTTTAGGTTTTTATAAACTTCAAGAAACGCCATCTATTAGTTCAAAGGAAAACTTCTAAGTTATTTACGCATTGACCTTGCTTTGCAACTTTCGAACTTAGAACGTTGGAACAACGACATTCGCTGGAATCGGAATTTGAATGGTATGGGCAGGCTCGGCTCGAGTCTCAACGGACCGACAGAAACGTGTACGGCGAAGTGCGATCGACTCGTCGATGCGCAGCTGTCCCGCCGCGCTTGTCAATTTTTAGTTTTTCCGGAACGCGTGTGTAAATAAACAAATTATTACTTTTCATTGCTAATTATTATGAAGTGAAACTTAAGTTTGTTTAATTATCGTGCCGATTCAAAGTGGAGCGTTTTGAATGAATCCGTAACCGCTTCTCGCAATGACAAGGGAGAGCACTCAGTTACCTTTTGAGAAACCGGAGGCATTAAAATGTTTCATGTGGTCTAATTAATGCCATTTTTTACATAAATAAGTGTATACGTTGATTTTAAGGACTATTGTGATTCGTTTAGTGACGCTTTGAAGTTCTAACCGTCGTTTCGACTCGGTCGGTAGTCGTCTACACGTTTTAAAAATGAGTGTTTTAAGTGGTTTGAGTAAGGCTGACTTCAAAACAGCAAGTGATGGACTGCTGGAACTGCCTGAGGAGCGGCTCCGCAGCCTCATGCGCACGGAGCCCATCACCTCCGTGTACCACGTCGAACAGACACCCTTTGCAAGGTAAACTTACTTTCAAAAGTTTCAAATTTGTCTCTGCCTATGGTGGACGTCGAACAAAAAGTTTTTTTTTTATATTACACGTAAATGTAGCTAAGGACACAAGCAAAGGAACTGCAAACAAAAACCGTGTTGTGTTTTTTGCTTGTATACTTGTCTTGGTCTTGATAGATTGGTCCCACAGCACACTACCCACGCACACAGCTGTCAAAGTTGGTAAAACTATTTACAAACTTTTTGTGTTGTGAACTTAGCAGGTATTAATTAATTCTGTAAATAATGAGATCAAGGGTATCAATTTTACACTATCTAAGAGGTTAAGATCTCTACAAAGTGTATAAATGTGCTATAAAATGAGATATTTCATGGATATTATTGATAGCATGAACTGTCTGGCAGCCAGTAATCTTTAATTTATCATTGCTGCGTGTCATAGAGTAATACAATAGATGTAACTTGGCAGAATTGAAGATACCTGTGCCTAGTGCAATTTATATTGTTATCAATATTGTTACAAAATGGCAATGTATAACATTGTGTTTATCTTGGTATTCTTGATAAAGATGACTGATGAGTGTGAAGGATCAAGATAACTGTGATAACAAGTGTTATTTTTGCTGTACAGGAAGACTTGAACAATAGTTTTTTTAACAGAAATAATAAAACATGTTGTTCAACACATTGTTTTTAATTTTTCAATCTTTATCAAACAATATTTCATCTTTTTGTATGCTTTTATTTTTCTAGAAGTTTTAGTTGATGCAATAAGAATTACTTGTTTGAGGATTGATAACACATTTTACTACATTCAAGTATTCATCATGACTTTATTAAATTATAATTCAATACCAATAATGTACCTATTTATAATTTGATATCAACATTGTGTTTTGTGATTTGTTTCGACGTCCAAGTTTTGAACTTTTATGAATATTGTATTGTGGTTGTGAACTTCGTTTGTACATTTGAGAATACAATTTAGATACCTGGTATAGGTAAGTATTTACAATGCCTATTTAAGCAGGAAAACTAAATGCAATAAGTAGTTAAATTATAGTTTCATATAACCGCTGGTTGTATAGTGAAGTAATAAATTTAAGGTAGACAGCAGCTATCGAAAATATGTTCCCTCCTGAGTACGCGAAGCATGTGAAGACCATTTAAATGTTAAGTTGGTTCTGGCGCTTCATTTTAAATTACGCCGAAGTTGCCAAATCTTTGAAAAATGAATGAATCTTCTGAAAAAGGAAAGCAAATGGACTTGGAGTAAAACAGTAGTGTTTTTTAAATTTTTTGATTAATTAAATAAAATCTTTTTTTAAAGAAATATTTTATCTTATCATGCATTGTAATCTAAACAATGCAAATCACAACAAGATGCAAAAAATGAGCTCAATCATTTGGGTATACCCAACCCATTTTTTTTTAATTTTGTTGCAAAATTTGACCTACAAATCAAATAAATAAAAGCTTGTTTACTTTGTAATAGAATGAGAGAATGGTAGAATAATTACTTAGGTAATAAATATTAAAAATTATAATATTTTAACTTAATTTATTTTAAATACCTACATTAATTAAATAAAAAGAAGATTTTACATAAAATTATTCTTAGGAAATAGACAACTTTTTAGATCAACTGGTAGAAAATGCCTAAGGCGTAAGTCCACCTTTATATCTGTGCTTAAAGTTATAATAAATAAACTTAAAAACAAAATATTTGTTCTGTCCAAATATTTCGAACTGTGTCTGTGTGTGTGTGTCTACCTTAACCTTGCAAAACCTAGCCTACACATGACATCAGCTCCCACTGGACCGTAAACAGCCGCCCGTGCTAAACGTGACTTAATTAGCGAATCAATCAACATCGGACGTATGCACGTCGCATGTACAAGTATCAGCATTGTGTTGAGGCATGTAGGTGACGCTATGTCCGACTACTGTTCCTGACGGTCCCTGCTGTTTGCCGCCATCTTCCTGGCGTGGCTGCACCTTTCTGTGCGTCCTAAGCATACCCTTACCTTTGGTACAGATGGGCTGTAAATTATATAAATTCATCAGGATCTGACGTATGCACGCATGTACAAGTATCGGTATCTTGGTCAAATGTTGAGGAATGCATTTGATGCTGCATATCTTACTGCTTTTCCTGACGTTGAAGTCTGGATGAAATGTTTTGTCAGTTAGGTTGATTCCGAATGCCCAAAACACTTCTTCCATAACTTAAATTGAAAACTATTTACGCTAACATAGTGCTGTCCCCTTTTAGAGGTCGATTCTCTATTACAGAATATTGAATTTTGAATCGCGTGTAAAAATTGAGTTTTCACGGTCTTGAATTACGACAAATTCACAACGGTTCACGTTGCATGTTCCGAAAATTACATTATTGATTACATTCTTTGCGCTACACTTACTTTACACGAGAGCTAAGTACAGTAACACAGTTGTAAAAAAATAAGTCAGAATCGTAAGAAGTAATAAAAAAGAATTGTGCTTTTTGCACCTGGTCGTAAAGACCTACGGGCTTTTTAAACTGAGGAAGGTGTTAGATTCTTACACTTTACCACAGAATAAGATAGCGAAAAAGTACCGGACCACAGATAATAAATTACCGGACTATCTTATCTATGTGTCAGGTAGTTTAGGCTTATCGGAACAGGTCATTGTTACACAAATTGCATTATTTCCTGTGATTATTTCCCTAATTTGCATTACCACTTTGTAAAGCACTGTTTGTTTCCTCTAATGAACTAGGGGCTGAGGTAGATAACGAGGTAATAATTATTTACGTCATTAGATGCCACTGGTTTTAATCGACCTATTATTAATAGTTATTAATTAATAATCGTAATATACAGTATTGTTCGTTGGCAAGTTTATTACGCGACCTAGTTTTGGGAATTAATTAAATAAATCAGAAGGCGGAATTACTAGTTTTGATACTATTGTTGTTATTGACAAGAAAATTATTTTAGTTATTCAAACTAGTTTTTTCGCACAGTTTCGCTCCAATAAGCTATTCCACAGGATCTGTATTTTGCCAGAATAAAAAAGGTATTTGGCGAAAGTGAAGCTTTGTGTCAATTAAAGAATTTTTGCATTCGAATCAGTATTTCCCGAGATAATCTCCTGCATACAAACAAACAATTTGATCTCTGCATAATATTAACCACCAATGAAGATTCTCTGTGTTATGCATAATTTTTATAAATAAAATAATATTTTGCTACACCTAAAAAAATAAGTACGCTTCGTCCAGTGAAACAAACAGCTGATTGGCTGTTATCAAGAATTGCTTATTGCCGTACATAGATATAATATGTTTTGTTACTGATAACGCCAAATTAAAAATGTGTGAGTAATTCGTAAAACATACAAAATGGCAGATCAGCAAAGGAAAACTAGCACTATATTCCAAAAATAAAATAACTAGGTACAATTCCTACTAAAACAGAGTGACGCATGTGTCCTAATTACCCCTACACTAGTGCAAATTATGTGAAAATATACCCATTTCAATTCTTCCTGGTCATAGATTAGTCAATTCGTATGTCAATTGAAACATAGGTGCACGGTTGTAATAGTCTGAATATCATTAACAAGGTCTGTTGTAACGTCAGCCGTAATAATAATTACAATTATGATGTGTTTGTGACGTGGAACTCATCATACGGTTGTTTCGACTCGCATCGGCAGGCTCGAGTTACGAATACGATAGTAGGTAGCTACACATACGTAAAATAATACTGCACTATGGCACAGTATAAAAATATGGACGAACAGTACGGAAACTTTCTTAGCGGCTCGCACTACTGACAGCACCGCAGACGCTGCTTAGGGGTCTCGTCGGTACGCGTGTTTGTGTGAGTGTGCCGTTTCGAGCGTTTGTAGGTAGTTTCCATATTGTTTGTATATTTATACTGTGACTATGGATAGGACACGTACAGATAGAAGACGTAATGTTTATTGTGTTGTACAGTCAGGTAGACTGATTGCTTATCGCTTTAAAGTTGAATGTCACTTGTACGTCATTAAACAACAAGGTCGATTTGCCTAAGTGACAGTCAAGTTAGTTTCGACTTTAGTGATATTTCAATTTGCTGGGAATTAGAATCGATAATGTATTGTATGTTGAAGCTATAAATAATACTTTACTGTTTATTTACGTCTACTCTGTTTACAACACTATTCTTCAATGTTTTTTGGACAAACAACGGTCTTTCAATACAGGTTATTGTGTTTAAAAATAAATCGTTATTGAATTGTAGAAATCTGCATCAAAATTTGTCTTAAAAAGACGGATTTTTTATGCAAGAAATAGATGTTGTGCGGCATCTCCAAATTAATTGTAAAAATTACAGCAGGGGATGATGCTAATAGTGAAAACGGATTTTAAAGTCACAATTAAATGGGAAGGTATGTCAAATTATCGGTAAAGTATAAAAAATTATACTTAAGGCTTCAGATTTGGTCAACCAAAACTTCTTAACTGTAGATATATATAATATTCATTTATAATTGTTATATTTAGTTATTTATTTAAACTTCATGTACAATGGTGATACATAGGCGGACTTAATGCAGCAAGGCATTCTCTACCAGTCAACCTTTGGGTTAAAAAGGACACAACAGCAGTGGTAGGTATACAAAATAAAAAATATTTAATAAACAATAATTAAAGTCGGATATTAATAAACTACCTAACTTATAAAATACATAAATAATTTCTAAAACAATATATAGACTAATAAATCTATACTAATATTAAAAAGCTGAAGAGTTTGTTTGAACGCGCTAATCTCAGGAGCTACTGATTGGAATTGAAAAATTGTTTTTGTGTTGGATAGTCCATTTATCGAGGCAGGTTATAGGCTATATAACATCACGCTACGACCAATAGGAGCGGAGCATAAATGAAAAATGTTGCAAAAACGGGCAAAATTATATCTATTTACGAGCTTCCGTTGCGTGCGCTGCGTAAACGGTTTAAGTTACGCAACAATCATGTAGGTAGGGTAGATAGGTACATAGGTAGCCAGTTGACGGGAGGCGAAGGCGCGTGGGACAGCTAGTATTATAATAAATACCAAATTCTAAATGAACTTTAAATATAATAACTATGTCGAAGACCGAGCTATTTAAGAGAGGACAAATAATAGTTCCGGATTCTACGCTATATTAGGTACTGCTAAACTGTTCCTAGGTACGTTATTTATTAGCTCTACAACTAGTACTATAGTCCAAATCGTGACACAAGTCACGGGTAATACCGTTCCACTACCGGTCGCACTTAGCACCGGCTACGAACGAGTTACACTGTCCGGCAAGACGATGGAGCGATGACGTTTCCCCTTACCATGTGTTCTACGACAGTTTTTATCTTAGACTTCCGCAGATGTCGATGTGTTTATATCCTCTGGTTGCAGATGTTAGGCCTGGTTGCAGTAACTTATTCGGAATAAGTTTTGTAGGGAAATTGGTTGTATAGTTGTCGGCACGTAACTTGTCAAGAGACGTTAGATGCGCACAAGTCGTTTTTTAGGGCTCTTTGGTTGGTCGCGGATAAATTTGAAAGAGAGTTACCGCGGCCCTGGCAAGCAACTGTAGGAACACGGGTTTTAGTCAGTAAAAGTCTGACACGCCCTTCCGCTTCACCCAGAGCGGGAGAATTCATTGGATGATTTCCCAAAGGTCTCTTTGGTTACCAAGCGGGACGCGGGGAACGTTTAGCACCGTTCCGAGCGCGCGATTGGTTGTTCAGTTGACACAAGGATCGACTGACCAATTGCGTCGCATCCACGTTCCGTTCACTCTTTATGGTGGTTGGTCAGTTCTTGCACTATGCGCGAACTTACCTCCTCTACGCCAAAACCTTGCCAAGTTACATGCCGGGGACTATACAATACAATTCTAACGCACAATACCAAAAGCTTGTAGAATAAGACGATGGTCAACTTTTGTCGAAATTGCATTTACCTATATCAAAACAAAAACCGGCCAAGTGTGAGTCGGACTCGCGCTCGAAGGGTTCCGGACCATCATCGCAAAAAACGGCAAAAATATCACGTTTTTTGTATGGGAGCCCTACTTGAATATTTATTTTATTCTGTTTTTAGTATTTGTTGTTATAGCGGCAACAAAAATACATCATCTGTGAAAATTTCAACTTTCTAGCTAGCGCGGTTCATGAGATACAGCCTGGTGACAGACAGACTGATGGACCGCGGAGTCTTAGTAATAGGGTCTGCTTTTTACCCTTTGGGTACGGAACTCTAAAAACATGCTTGAGTTACCAATAAAATGCTTTCGATTGCCTGCTTGTAGAAGCTCCATAATTGAAGCAACAGCCATACTGCATCCCTAACCAATTCTACTTTTATAGTTCCTGTGATTTCAAGAGACCTCTAACGCATACACAAGTCAATGTGGAAGTTTTCGCTCAATGAACATTTACGTTCTTCGAACCCCACATAAATTACAAGCTGTGATTATTCCTAGGAATGCTCCGTCTTTATTAGAACCGATATAAAATTAGTACAGAGAACTGATTATAATTACCATTCACAAAGTCATCGTTTAGTAGCTATTGCTTATTAGATTCACGTATTTGCTTAGTAGGTTTCCGTTGCAAACAGAACGACTACTAAACTACTACGCCAATAAAGGAGTGGTCATCATATGAGTCCACAAATGGATATTAGTGGCAGCAAACTTGGGCTAGCACTCTCAAACCAGTCCGAGGAAGCGAACTTGCACACCATTCACGACGAACGCTTTTGACTACCGATCGCTGTATTATAGAATATTGCTTTAAAACTTGAATGACTTAGCGGATTAGCTTTGTTTGATAACGGGTCTTGGTTATCTAGATCACTTCGCAGTTTTGCTAAATCACAGTCAGTTTTATTTCAAGGCTTGGCTTCAAACACTTCAATGACTCCGACATTTTGATTGTGTAAATATTTAGGTTGCTATGTAATGACCGTAGGATAATCTTGCTCAGTTGCAGTAGTCGAACCATAGAAATAGAGTCGAACCTACTGGCTGTAGAAAAATATTCAAGATATGAAAAATACCTGTTACTGTTAAAAGGCTGGAGTTATACTCAAACCGGATATGCAAGTTCTTTCTAATATTTTCATACGAATGACGATAGGTAAGTACATACAAGTAACGTTAGATAATTTTACCGATTAGACCGCTGGAGTGATTTATTTCGTATATTACAAAGTCAACTATCGGAAATAGCCCCCGGTCACTCGGTTACGGTTAGTTTAAGTGAAATTTAACATTTCAACAAGCCATAGCCGGCTGGCGTTTGAGTAAATGAAAGGAATCGTTTAGCGCCCGCCAGCGGTTATTGGCAATTTCTCCGCGCGACGTCGCCCGGGGCGCCTCGTTTCCCGGGAGCCCGGCGCGACTCGGCGCGATAGCAGTTTTTGCTCGTCCGGCGACGACGCCGGCGCTGGCGAGATGTAATCGTGGACTTTCTACAGCTGAGCGGTTGGTCGCCGAAGCGGTTTCACTTTCATGCGGCGGCGGAATGCGGCCGGACCTCCGACCCGCGGCCGCCGTGTCACCGCGCGGAGCCTCCCCGCACGCGCCCTTACGGCTCGCCGGCTTGCCGAGCAAGCGTATGCACATGTACGCTGCCGATCATGCTCAACACGCTTTGCATATCAACGACGCCTCCGAGCCGGTCGCATTATATCTACTGTTGGATTATTGAATAACTTTCATGTGGCGGTTATAACGGTGCTCTCGCATACGAGCACCGCCTGCAGGGAACCAGTCCCGATTCCGACATTTGGTATCGCTAGAGCTATCGCATCACGTTGCTATAGATTATCGGTCGCGGGTTAATTTTGATTCTACAAGCGGCCCGAATACCTGAGTTGGATGCCGGCGCCGACTGGCGAGCTATCCGTGCTAATATCTTATTCGTGTCATTAGTGCGAAATGCCAGCCGTTTGGCACCCGCGGCGCCGGCCTCAGCGTTCCTAGCGGCCGATGCACCGTGCACCGTGCACCGCCCTGGGCCGCAACAGCTAAATTCGGGTCCGTTGCATCACGCATCACTTTCGGTTTCGTTTGTCACGCGGCTATTTTAGATCGAGTGTCGATTATTAGAACGCTGTTTTTAGCCGTAGCGACCCGTTAGACATTCGGAACGCTCTGGCATCATGACTAACCCGTAAAACGCTCAAGAAACTTAATTAGTTATTTACTATAAGCGGAAACTCACAGTTCTTATGCAAATAAGATGACAGTAGCTAAAAGAAGATACAATAAGGCTAGAGCTACGTTTCAAAGTCGGCTCCTAGTATGCAGTGAGTCTCGGCGTGCTGCAGTTATCTCGAGTTTGCGGGACGAAACCCGATCCGTATGCAGCGGCACGCAGGCGAGGCCAGCGCGTCCGCCGCACATATACCATGCCTTATCTACCGTTGGGCCAAACAACTATTTTTCTTCACCCGAGAGCCGATTCACTGCATCCACCTCTCCCTTACGTGTAGGTAGGTACGATGTATCCGGTCTCGCCGGTTCTTTGGTATAAAAATACAAGTTGATGGGGGGCGGTGGTGCCTCGTTAGTGCTCGCAGGCGTCACGCTCCGCGGACGTCCCGGGCGCTCTGTGGTCGGCGGTCTTGCCCTTCATTCGCAAGGCCGTCGGGCAAATGGTCACCTGCGCCGGGATCGCAGGCAGGCGGGCGTGCGACCGCCGGTTGTGCAATCAGCGCAACACCTCGGCGCACGTGGGCGATCGCCTGCCGCTCGAGAACAATCGCGCCTCTCATTCAACAACACGCCACACGCCTGCTGGAATGCGGGCTTTTGATATCGTTACAAAACCTACAGTAACGGTGGGCCAATGTCAACACGGCTCCTGTATTGACTTTTAGATTGTCTGTATGGTAATGCGATCGCCGCAGCGCGCGGTGTCTGCATCGCGTATTAGCGCGCGTTCGTGTTGGCGACTAGATTTTCCAACACTCGGGTTGGGCCACTTGGCATAATATGGCCACGGAGCGCCGCTACGTAGCGAAAGTCTGGCCGACCTTCGGCGTCTAGATATGGGCAGTAATAAGTACCTCAGATCTCGATATACCTAATTACGAATCGGGTATGAAACTGCTCGGTTGACAAGTTGTATGAATTAAATGTTGACTGATTATGATGCGCTGCTCGTTGGTCTTCCTTATCGCGTTTAGTTACATGATCTGCACTCGATGCAATAATTAACGCGGTCTTATTGCTTCATCACGATGGTCGCTTATTCCGTGTTTATGGTAGACCTGGCGAGAAGATCGCGTCTCGAAATAGTTGGATGGATCGCATGCCTAGATAATTCCCGAGATATGATCGGCTCGGCGACGGCGCAGTCCTGTCTATCGTTGACAATATTTTTAGTAATAACAATCTTGGGTATGCACTGTCGAGATGGCTTCTCTTTATCAGCCGTGTGTCATTCGCTAATTTTAGAATACGATATAGTGGAATGTTGTGGCGTACTCTTTGTTTTATATCTCTCTAGCCTCTACGTTTATATTTCTGACCACTAACAGTAAACAGTGTTATTGGAGCTCAGCATTATATTTTGATGTTTCTTGTAACTGAAAAAACTAATAAAGATGCTTTATAGCTTGTGTGGGCGTTATGTGTTAGTGTTAGTCTAGATAGATGCCCCAGTGAGCTAGATTGCCTTTCGTCTGAATCAGCCATGTTAGCATGAATCATAAAGTTATGAGATGCAATGATGTAACGTGTGGACTTTCCCAAAACAAGAAATTCGGACACGTCTTCAAATGTGTCACATTAATAATATTGCAATTTATTAAATATACTCGCTTCTGGCAGCGGCTTCGCCCGCGTGTTAAGTGTTTTCTTATCCCAGGGGGTGCTATTCTAGACTATAGCCTATGTCTGTGCCAAATTTCGTCTAGATCCGTTCAGTCGTTCTGGCGTGAATGACTAACAAACATCCATCCAAAATTTCACATTAATCGTTCTTTCGTTTGCATATGCGAGTGTTATCAACATATCAAGTCAAATTTTAATTATGTTGACACAAATTTATCAAATTTACCTTTTAATATCAAAAATCCATAACTTCTAGTGCATCATCCACTCCACATCACTTGTAAACACGAGTACCCTTATCGTTATTATCTACGGCTGCAAATGCAATAAGCTGGTACATTTCTGCGCTGAGCTCTGGGACCAATATTGACGTGTCTCGGTTACACTGTTTGCACGCTTGATGGATGCGGTTCGCCGTTGAGACTGTTTACACTCCCTTCCATAACCTTGGGCCGAGTTCAGTGACTCGTCCGTCATACGCATCTCGCTTGTCTTTAATTGTACACTTCCGGAGTATTTCCAGCCAGTCGGGACCTACGGTATCGGGCGTCACGTTTACGTGCATCCTGCGCAAGAGTGCGCTCTATTTATACCACGTGATTTGTGGAGCGCGCCGTGAACTACTGCAAGCGATGCTGACTGTAATGTTCAAATGTATTACATTTTATCGCCAGTTTACTAATTTCGGGCTAATACTCGTGTCAGCGGTGATGGATCCTACGGTTCGGCTGGTAGAGCGGTGTTATTCCAACATAGCTCGGTGAGGATTTATAGCGCGTCGACCGGCGCTGCGTAAATATAATTAGAGAGGCTATTTATCAGCACGGCGGAAGGGCGCTCGCTATCGCCGCCGTAAATCTCGTGCAGCCTCTGACGGCTCAATCCGGCGATGAAATGGAATGTCATGCTAATCGCGACGGTGAAGACCGCGCGAATTTGTCCGGCCGAGAGAATCTATCCCCCATACGTTACAATCAGCCGGGATTACGAGCCGCACTCCGCTTATTTGCGTAGACGGATAGACGAGAATTCAAAACCCGCCGCTGCTTATGTGTATTTAGAATAATATATGCTTATTCTAACTTAAATCAAGCCGGCATTCCATTCTGTACACATAGCTGGGGCTGTGGATATTTTGTTTTGGTTATATCGTGTGTGAAGTAAGCAGCTAGTCCAAGGGCATCGCCAACGGCGGCGCGTGCGCAACGGGGCGGGTAATTGGAGCCGTCGCCGGCGCAGTTCCGCACACATCGCACACGACAAAATATCACTGCTGTACTGGACTATAATTAAAAATTATACATATAAACAACAAGTTTTTTTTTTTATGAAAATTAACGTGGATTTGATTAATACGTTTAAAATGCTAGGTATATGGTTATGTGATTGTGATTCATTCATTTCATAACGTTTGAATAATTATTAGGTAACGTTTTAAGGTCACTCATTAAATATTAGTTTGTTTTTGAATGAAGGATTTATGTTATTATTTTACATAATGTTATAAACAAATATATCCGCCTTGGATCTGCCGTAGGCTCACACTGGAAGTTACTTGAACATGGGCTCTAGAATGTTATTCATTGGTCGAGCAGTTGCTATGTTTTTATAACAAGGGGTGTATGAGGATAAGAGTTTTTTAATAAGTCTAGTCTACCTTGCAACTGGTACTGCTGAAGACTGATGGAAAATTATAAAACTATTCTCACCAGTACATAAAACAACGTTGTTGGTTACTTCGTAAGTTACATAGACGTTGGTTGCGAGTGCTTGCGGGGTGGTCATGCGCAGTCTGCGCCGGCGCAGCTGAGCATTAGCATAAACCGTGCCTTCGCCCGCGGCACGGCCACGATACATGTGGTGCAAGTGGAGAAATAACCGAGGGGATCGCTTTAAATATCGTAGAAACACCCTCAATTATAAATTTGTAGCTTTAAATAAAATCATTGCTTGGGGTGAGAGCAAGGGCAAGACCACCCCAGCGATCTCCAAAAATGGGTTTAAAATGACAAAAAAGCAATGTTTAAAAGCTAATTTATTGGTTTAACTCTCAGCAAAGAAGCTTACGTTGACAACGCAAACAGAATTAAAGAAATCAAACAAAAACAAATCAAGATGTCTGACTAAATCATTTCTCAAAGACGCCGTAAGATCCTGCAAATATTGAACGTACTAAAAATATCAGAATACAAGGAAATGTAATTCCCCAAAGCCTGAGAGCCACCGGCCACTGTCCGCCGGTCAAATCACGTATTCTCAATGTCACCTTGTACCATTTTATGATGCGAGTTCACTGTTACAGCGTTATTGTCTCTTATTGCACCAAGCGCATTAAAAATATTTTCTTTGTCATACAATACGCGAATACACCCATGAATATTTAATGGGACACTCGCCGCAGCCCTGACCTTTATTTTGGCCTTTCCCCTACGCCCATTGTTCTTGGCCAGCCCTACGCTTTGTAGGACTTATCTAATGTTGCCTTATTTTGTTTCAGGTGAGTGAATATTACCATACAACAGTGTGTTCAGTTTTTTACCACGCGTCGATATCCTTTGACCATTTTCTTTGTTTAGTCAAAGGCATGGAACAAAAAATATGTATTTACTAGGTACGACACTGACGTAATCGATGACCGATCTAAACGATTATCCTTCCGACCGCTGACTCATCCGAGTGTGCCACAAATCTGTGGGAGATACAAATATTCGGTTTTAATTAAACCTTTTTCTGATGACTAATAAAACGAGAATTCGTATTTGCATCTCTTCAAGACAGTCGGTCGACTGCCGATACGTCACCCAGCGAACCAATATTTACCCGACTGCCGAAGAAGGGTAATGTGTTTATCAGTCTATGTATGTTTGTTCCTATATGGCGTTCCAGAGACTAAGCAGATTTTGGGCGCCATATTGTGGGGATCCAATTTTTTTTTCTTCCAAACCCATCGTGTGTGGTATCAAAATAAAGGAATTTATGAGGTGATTTCAAACTTATACAATACTTATATGTTTAAATGTACCTAATTCAAGAAAAAACTAACTAAAAAGTTATAAAAAAAAAAAAAAACCCGACTGCTTAAAAAGCGAACTAAAAAGACGTACACCGGATTTTGGTCTACCAGCTCGCGAATATGTATCCTCCGACTGCACAGCATTATTTTCTCCTTGTTTACGTCTTTTTAGTTCGCTTTTGAAGCAGTCGGGTTTTTTTATTTAACTTTTTTTTATTGGAATATAGAAATGTTCTTGGAGTTCAATGTTCTAGGAGTGATGAACTGAAAACTGCCTCGTGGAACGTTGTTAACGTGTCTAAAAAGGCCATTAGGAGGAGTGAGGGCCGTCGCCGTCGCCGTCGGCTGCATGTCGTCACTCAACTCTCGGTTTTTTGTCGCCAAAGACGACTAGTTATCTTCTTCCTAGTCGGCCGCTTTGATTAACGAGCGTAACCCGATCTAGTGTCTTTTCGGTCTCTCCTACCGAACGGCCCACATGAATAAATTAATTCAAACACCGATACTCTCCCACGCGTGGGACTAACACGGACACTTGTAATAACAAGAATTTAATGATGTCGAATAAGTTTAAATCAATTGTGGCCAGGCAAAAAATACTCGGCTGGAAATAAACCCACTTAAAATAATTACTGTCAATCGACTCCGTAGCGAAAAAGCTATTCAAGCCGAGATGGACCTCCTCTGCTAATTTATTTCATTTGATCTGTAACTGTGTCAGCTGATGGAATTGTAATGATTAAATCACCGGAAATTACATTCAATTATGTACTTGCACGGTTCGGTGACCGATTATTATGGTAAACATAGACGATGATCGCAACGAGATGCCTCGATCGCTATCTGGCAGTTGAGAAACCAGCATCGTACGCTCCGATAAATTGGTGTTCAGATGGCGTCCGGATAATGCTGTCGACGCGGAATCCTACCGATGTGCGAGATCAAACAACCCGTGAAACGGAGTGCGCGGATGCCAACACGCCAAATGTGCAAGTTCTACGTTCTCACACAATGAACGACCCTCTCGTTTTACCTTGCACTGTTGTGCATTTTGTCATCTCTTTCTATCGTCAGTTTGTTCGATTTTGGGCGAGTGTGGACGATGACAAAGCGTCACTTTCTACGGGGCGCACGCGCAGCGGCAAATGAAGTGTGTCGCGTACGCAGACAGCTGCGCGATAGACTCTGCTCTAATGTGCGCCGGAAACCATCAATTTAGATAGTGCGTCGGATTGCCGCCGCGAAGCTTCTGCCGTAGGATGCAACTGTTATACGGAGGAAACTGTGATTTATGACCTTCATTGTTTTGTGGCCGAGATCTCTTACTCTGCATCCTCATTTTATTAAACGCTGGCTGGTTACCCACTTAAAAACAAGACGGTACACGCTTTTCCGCCTATAAACTGTTTTATATTCTGCAGATAATCTTTATCATTTACATGTTCACTTTGTCAATAAAGTCTGCAATGATTTGGAACCTCTCTTCACCGTTAATCCAATAAGGGCAACATCTGCTCCGCTTGTCCCCCAGTCTAACGGCACAGAGCGTTTGTCCCTCTGAATAGATAATAATCTGTCTCAATTAGGGAGCGTGTCGCATCAAAACACCACTGTGTGCTCTTGTGGTTTTTATAACGGTTTTGTTTATCGCGAAGTGCTAATTTATTAAGGAATTCTATACCAGTTTATACGAATTGTGTATCTTAGAAGTTCACACGGTAAATTATACTGCAATCGCAAGCGGAAACTGCCTTTCTGTGACCAATTGGGTATTCGGATTCTCATTGCAACATGCATCGGCACTTCGGTAGTGTTGTTCAGCAGGGCCATGTTATGGCTATTAGTTAAATTGATACAGGCATCGCCTCTTGCATGTTATCGGCTACTTTCTCGCGACCAAGCGAGCGCTGCGCCGTTGCCGAAGTATTGTTTATGAAAAGCGGGTCAGAAGAAAGCGATAGAGGGGCGAGAGCGGCTGGTCACTCGCTGATATCTCCCGGTGAAGAGGTCACGGCCATTACACGAAAATAAACTGAAGGCAGAACTTGACAACAGCGCGCGGATCGTTTATTGCCAGCGTAAACTGTAACAGCAGCTGATTTTTTGTACAGATCCGTGAACAGCCGATAATGGAACCGATTTCTCTTTTTGCTCATTTTTCTGTTGCTAATTGGTTCTGTGTTTATTGTGGGGGAATTTTTATTTGCTTGGACAGTACTTTCAAAATGTGTTCGTTATCCGTGCAAGCGCTCGTGTAAATATCCATGTGCGCGTGTGTGAATGCGTTTGTACACTTGCACCGGCCGCGGCGCTGGCGCAGCGTTCTCTGTATCGAATCAGGAATGCGTTCGCACATCATGGCCGGTGCGGCAAAACGGTCGCGGCTTGTCACATGCGCTCGCGCAGTAGACTATTGACTGATCACTCTTTGTTTAAGTGTTTTCTCGTCTCAAGGTCGGCCGGTGTTGCGATCATTACTTTTATCTTTCGACTTCATCCTTACAATTGCCCGGCCTAATGCCCCGCTTTGTTTAAAGGTAGTCGTCCGCTTTCAAGCTTTTATCTGTGCGAGTTTTTCTTACGTTCCTGTACTTGACACTCAGTGTTGCATTGTATCCGGGATCCGCCGATACCGGTTCTTTACAAACATATCTCTATTGTTAATCTTTATTGTAGATGTTTTGTTTTATGTCTATATCAGATATTTCTTATGTAGGTATTGAAGGGTGTAAATCATGTAATTCAACACCGTGTAGTATGTTAGTCCTAGGGCAAATCTTACCGGTATCTGCGGCCGCGCCGGCCATATTTCACGCCGTTGCTGGGTCCCCCATAATTGGTATGCGGCATTTTGTCCTGGCTGGCATCGATAAAACATCTCTTCCTCTTCGTATGTAACGTAAGCTTATTGGAGACCAAGATTTAGAGGTTCCTTGAGCTCGTAACTTGTTGAAATGTTTTGTAAGTACTCGTAGTTTAGCTCCTTATAAGAATTTAGTCAGTAGTCTAAACAAATGTTCTCTCTGGAATCGTTCTTCTTAAAACTATAGACATATTATTCAGAGAAATAGCTAGCAGCTTTAGTATTTATATTCCAAACACATGTTGCTCAGCTATGAAGAAACCGCTGCTTATGACATTTACTCTGGTTCCTGTATTCATTAAGAGACAAGTTCTCACATCGACGACCAAGACTTTACGATTGCTAGTTTTATTAGAAATACTGTGTGTACAACATTATCTGTTATTAATTGCATGTGTTCATCCGTTTGCTGGATGGATGTGATGTTGGCTTCGTGATTAATTTGTGTAAACATTCCCGCTAATTGACTGTATTAGTGTAACGTGGTTACGTGTTATTTAATGTTATGGCTCCCGGTGCTTTGATGTTTTGCCTGCCTTCGCTTACCTGGATGATTTTATTTTTTTCGCTGGCGGCGGGTAGAGGAACATTAATGGAGAAGGTTTCAATTGCTTGTTTTCCCGCGCTTCGTGCTCGTTGATTAAGGGAAAGGTTGTAACTACCTTCTGTGATAGTCCAGCAAGTTGTTAATGGCTTAATTTTTACATAGTTTTATTATTGGATTTATTATTGGATTTATTAATTGTGAACATGTTTTGTTAGTGTCATGTGTCTTCGCCTTTACATTAATTTGATTAAGGTAAGTTTTTATGAAACTTTCAAGTTTTGTGTAGGAGATAATTTGGACAAATTGTAATTTAATATGAATTTGTTGACTCATGCTCAAGATTGTATCTTTTATATATCATAATTACAAAGCTTTGTTAGTCAGACTCCAAACTGATTTTTTGTTCCGTGTCAATAAATATGAAATGGTTCACTGCCACATTAATTACGTCTAGATTAGGTATGCGAAAACGAATTAGTTACTGAACGGTCGTCCGTCGTTCATGTGGGTTGCGCCTACGCACAAAGAGACCCATAAATTATAGAGACGTGGCGTCCACGACCTTTCCGCAATATACACGTGCTAAATCGTTTAATATATTAAATAAATCGTTTATGATATCAAATATATATCGTTTAATCTGGGAAATATCTTCATTAGACCGGAATAGACAGAACATGACATTAATTATAACAGCCTATAAATGGTAGCGAATGATTGGTTATAATTTAAATAAACAAATAAGAACACCATGAATATTTATGTGGTATGAAAAAGGAAAAGTAAAGTCAGAAGTTTTCAAAACGCATACCATCACGCTTGTAATCCTTGAAGGGGGTGGCAGAGGTGCTCAGTACACCCACTATTGCTATCAACCGGACATAAAGCCAGACTCCGGAATGCTACTGAGTAATTCTAGATGGAAAACCCAATAACAATTTGCCCGACCAGGTATTCGAATCCAGGATCTCATGTTCAGCAGTAGCGTTTGCGAACACTAGACCAACGAGATCAACCAAACACACTTTTTTTTTTATTAATAATTTGCTGCTGGCTGCAGCTTCAGTGTTTTATCGTCCCAAGGGAATACAAACTATCATATGTCCTTCCTAGGGTCTCAAACTATCTCCATGTCAAATTTCACCTAAATCGGTTTCTGTAGACCCAGAGACTACCCCCTACAACCTCAAAAACTTTATCTCTTTATTATAATATTAGTATAGAAAGGCTCGAGCTTCTCCACTATCTCACCTAATGGTAAGCGATGATGTGGTCGACGGTGAAGCACGCTTGTCTAGAAGTAACCTCTTCACTCTTGACATAAACACCTCTAGGTTGTAGCTGTACATAAAATGAATTAAATTATTCTTGTTTTTTAAACAAGCTTTTTCGTATTCCTCTCAGCAAACTTCAAAGCTTCCAATTCATTTGATACCCATATCAAAAAAAGACTAGTCCGTCATCTTGGCCAGTCCGCCATATTTGATTTAGAATGACGTTACTTAGCTAACCATGCATTGTCATCCAAACTAAACGTGTATGCAAAACTTCATCATAATGGGTGGAGGATAACTGCTTTAAAATTCAGTTGCTAGATTTCTCACGAACACACTTACATACATACCATACATACATTGCAACTTAAATAAAAGCTTGTCAAAAGGAAGTAATAACAAAAACAAAGACAAAGTATTAAATTACTGGTTGATTTATAAGCTGGAACTTATTAGGTGGTTGGGAACGTCGCCAAGTTCGATCGGCGGTGCATTCTATGCGTCCGTGTCACTAGACTGCTCTGCATAGAAATGGTGATATGATTCAGTTTTTGCCATTCTCAGACCCGATACACTCACTGTATACATTTTAGAACAAAATAAACTATTTCTTGAGATGAAATAGGTAAAATGTAATGATGTCAATATTTCTGGTCTTGGGTAAAGTTTATAGAATAGCTTCCTAGAGTAGTTGTCTTCTAGGCAAGCGTGCTTCATCGTCGATCACATCATCGCTTAGCATCAGGTGAGTAGGGACACGAAAAATGAATAGGTAGATACTTTGTGGAATATTGTATCGAGTACATTTCCATTCGATACCGATACTTTTGTACTCGATACTTTTACTCAATGAGTACTTTTTGGCAGGTATCGTATCGAATAAGAAATTGAGTTTTAAATGGGTAAGCTTAGAAATTAACCATTTAAAACTTGCGACCTTACAGCTTATATTTATGGTTATGGCAACGCCATCTAATTCTATCTTCCATTTTTAAGTGATTGTACGGCGAAGGAATGGGAACTTTAATTTATATGCCTGAAGTACTAAGTAATTTTATTTTGTTTCTTTTTTTTAATTTTTGAAGTTACAGTTGTCTTTTTCTATTATTGTATTAAATTTGTGTACCATTTATGTTTTCATATCCTGTCCTACTGAAGTTAAACTGAAGTTTTTTACTGTCTGATATTGACCTATGCTCTATGCGCATTAGGGGCTTACCCTTAGAAAAGTACTCGATAACTTCAAGTTATCGAGTAGGTACCTAGTTTTGTTTCGATACTTTTATGAGTACGATATATTTTTTCGATACTACTCATGAGTTCAGTATAGATACTTTCTATTCGATACCGTGTCCCTACAAGTGAGATAGTGGTCAAATCCGAGCCGTTCAAAAACAAAAAAATGTTTTCCAGACTGCAATAAACCAAAGATTATTCCATTTAACACATAAAAATCAAAGTTGTCCTTTATAGTGAAGGATAACGGAACAACAGTGCAGTCTATTGATCATAAACTTGACCATGAATAAATAATCCCTGTACATAACTCCAATGTTTGTTGTAAGCTCCTTATGCGAAATCGACATGGCTACCATATTCGTTACAAGGAAAGATTTGCAAGGGATTTGCATAATTCTACATGTGTAAGCCAGCTGTTTGTAAGCCAGCGTCATCGACTCTATATCATAGCCAATCAGTAATCCATATATAACTAGAAAAAAACAAGAAACTCTATGCATAAACACTGCACGTTTTGTGCGCCGAATAAAAAAGGAATTTTCAAATTCAGAACAGCGTTCAACTATGTCAAGTCATGGGAAATTAAGGACAACGAAATTACAGATTTTACCAAGAAGCTGTTTGTTTTTTTTTACAGTTTTAAGTGGCCAGGTTTACGAGTTTCTTTGACCAGTGAAAAAAACAGCCTGGTGATATGACTCGCTAATCTAAACGGCTGTTTGCTACTCAAACTACTTGAGCAAACTTCCGTATAATTTGGGCACATGTGTTTTAGCACAATTTTGTTTTGGTGAGAACCAATTTGTACACCATGTGGGTGGTAGAACTGGTAAATTAGGTACTGGCAGTTACGGGAACGTTTTTTCGCCTTCCAAATTTATTCTGATGATTCAGACCTCCTGCGTAGTAAGATCTACTGAGAGGAGTTTTAATCGCGATCTGTGACAAATGTGTTTAATGAGAAATGATTAATTCAAAGTACAACTGGTTTTTCTCATTGTGGACTTAACAGTTGAATGTTTTCATTCGAGTACTCTGAAACTTCTGGAAATGTCCGGATGACATGTTTTGTGAAATTAAAACAACGCAGTTCTGATAAACCGTATCGGTTTTATCGGTTTGTGGTTTATCGATTGGACTGTGATAAGGTTAAACCTGCCAACACCTCACCACAGAATACAAAAACATCTCATCGAATCAATTTGTCAACTTGACATCCTAGAACGGAAAAAAAAATCTGCTAACTTCAAACGATTACCTACGGATATGGTTTTAAATCCTATTTCAAAGGTTCGAATGACGTACTCAAATTTTCCGTCGATGACCATAGACAAGACAAACCATTAATTATGTTCGCAACTTATAGGAACTGCTCACATTCATCGATCACTACGAGTGTGTTCTTCGACCAAAATTCATTGTGCGTCCGACCTGTCTCATTCTAGATTTATGATCTAACTGCGTTGACCCGGTCACGAGGTCCATTATATAAGAGTGAGCGATTACTTCACTGTGGTTATAATATGCTCAGCGATCCATCTTGCGTAAACAAATTCCTATCTGTCGTGAAGGTTACTGATATGATAAGAGTTAACATAGAAATAGACGCGAGAGGCACCGGCAAGGTTTTTTAATGAAGAAAAGATAAGGTTATTAAAAAAAAAATGGAAAATTTATGGAAATAGTTATTTATGCTACAAGTGCGGCAGGTAGGTCATTACCGAAACGATTCGGGAATCATCTTACGTACGTGTATCATACAACATTATAATATGCATTGTGCGAGGAAATGAAAAAAAAATATCTGAACCAAGCAAGAAATTAATAAAATGGCGGGCTTTTTCAAGCGCTATCAGCATATCCACAGATTAACTAATAGTTCCTCGGGCATATCTACTGCGCATGTGCAAATAGCTATCACGTCGTAACGCAAAAAGGCACGATCAAAATATAATACGTTCTTCCAAACAAATTTAATGAATATTTAAAATTAATTTATTGATCAAATCTAAATCTAGAGTAATTAATATCGCCTTTAATGAAGTATTAGTAAAATTTTACCTTTTATATGAATGCTATTGATAGTCTGTACTTAACTTATTTGTAAAACTTTTCTCAAATACAAAACAGAAAAGTAAAAAGCACTAGTGAAAAAGTGTCACTTTCTGCACAGTTTGGCTGCTTGGAAAACGCTCTTTTCGAGGACATGCATTGTAAAATAGATTTTCAGTGGTACCAAATGAAAGAGAGATGTCCCTGACTCCCGATATAAAAGATGTCTTGGAATGGAATAACAGTTTATCATATCCAGTAGCAGCTGCCAACTAAATATCTTTGTACTATATCTCTTCCGAGGCTATGACTCGTGTTGCATCGAATGCTACCTATTTAATTATTAACGCTCGTATCAACACATACTTGAACGTTTTCCTTGTACTGTTGACAGCTCAAATTACCGTGTATTGATCAAACCGTTGCCTAGTGATTTCACAGTTCGATAGTGTCAGCGGTAACTAATAGGGATTTCAGTAATCCTCCCGGAAGGTTGGCTACTGGAACCCAAACGAATTTAGCAGCTATGACCTTTACTGCTAAAGCTAATTTCCGCTGTGAAATTGATATGGCCGTTGAAAGTGATTTAAAAACAAGTCAAGTATGCAAAATCTTTTCGCAACAGAAATATTCCATCTGAGTCATCAAATCGAGTCAAATATATGTACGTCATCATCTGCCTAGCCTTTTCCCAATTGTTTGTTGGGGTCGGCTTCCAGTCTTACCGGATTCAGCTGAGTACCAGTGTTTTACATGGAGCGACTGCCTATCTGACCTACACAACCTAGTAACTAGGTAACACGGTAAGACTGGAGTCAGATCTCAAGCTTCTGACTACTCGTAACGACTGTCAAAGATCTTCAAATGACAGCTAGGACCAACGGCTTAACGTGCTGCCCGAGGCACGGAGGAAACTAGGTATGTTGAAATGGTCACCCATCCACGGATCGACCTCGTTAAGCGTTGCTTAACCTTGAAGATCGACCCGTGCGGCTGTTATTATTAAGCCACGAGCTCCTCGAGTCAAATATATGTACGTGATGTAATAATATGTCAACTGTCTATATTTTGAAAATAAAATTCGTTGATAAGGTTGTAACTTCGACAAACACTCCCCAATAATTTGTGTGATTGTATAAAATTATTTCGTCTTCTGTCCCTTTTATGGCGTAAAATATTATATGGCTGAAAGCGTGAAATCGCGTTAACCAATAATCATTGTTCATCTTGAAATTAAATGTAACCTCTGCCGATTTAAATAAACATTTCGATAACTCGCACAGCGTCAACTGCGGAAGCTCGTATTGTTAATTAATTTCAGTAGATATTCGACTCGTAAAACGGTAAAGTTATTGCCGTTTAACACGGAATTAATGGGGCGACAACTGCGACCTCCGGCCAGGCTTCTTTGTGACTTAATTTTATCTCAATAGTGCTATTTTGTTTCTGCTGGAACGTACGCACTCGGCTAAATCGTTTTTCGCCATTTACAGAATGTTTATTTTAATATTATTTTTGTTCTTCCGCCTGGTTCTTTGTCGAATACGTCGGGTTGATAAGATTATGTCCAATAATACGGATTATGTCTGGGTACGTCGCCACGGGGACACCAGTGTCATTGCTCGTCACCATGTTATAGCGTGCTGACCCTCGGGGCTTCGCTCCCGTCATAGCTACCTTCTTATCTACCCTGCCTTCCGTACCTACCTTGCCTACCCTGCCTACCCTGCCTTCCGTGCCTACCCTTTTGTACCGTGCCTACCCTGCTACCAACAATTTTTTTATATATCATCAATAGTTTTCACAGCGTACGGAAAAATCTCTAATTTTTTTGAAAATATATTATAGCCTATGTATGATACTCAGGTATAATGTAGCTTTCTACTGGTGAAAGAATTTTCAAAATCGGTTAAGTAGATCCAGAGATTACCCCTTACAACGTCACAAACTCACAAACTTTACCTCTTTATAATATTAGTATAGATTGGATACTATTTTGGCATCCCATTTGTTCCTATAACTTGTCATCTTCATTGTGCTTTCACGGCTCGTTGTCAGAGTTCACTGCAGAATAGTTCCTGCAAGCATAATTTATTCTCAGTGTCGTCTTTGTTGGCAGACTGGCAGTGCTAGGTGGCTGGCTGATGTCACACGGTTATCTAAAATAATTGAGTTCTTGATTATATTAAAGCTAGTCCCCACTCCCCACTAACGAAGATCAAATGGGAGGCTCGTTACGTTAACCGTCAGCTTAACACGTTCTCGAGAATCCTGGAGCAACAACATTTCAATAAATCAACGTTCCTTTCAACACGGGTGGTGGGATATTTATTGCCAGAAACAATGTTGCGGCTTTGAAACAAATTGGATACGGCGGATACACTCACTGCGTTGTTACTTCATCAGAAACACTTAGAATAAGGCCTTCAGCATCTACCATGACAAGATCCGAGTCAAATTTCATGTTTGTCTTTGTATATTGCGCAGTTCTGAAAAATATAAATGCAGCTTCACGCCATCGCCGTTACGAAAGCTCATTAATAATTGTAATAGAAAACGCCATGTTAAGAGGTTAATTGATAATCTAATGGAGGCCCTGTGAAGTGTAAGGAAGCGTTTCTATCGTTGAATATAAGCCATAAATTATGGCGTCCATATCCTACGTGCCATTTATCATAATATTGTCTGGCGGTCGCGTTTTATCTCCGCCATGGCAGGGCAGGTGGGTGTCTGCCTATTTCAATATTAATTGATCCTGCTGCGTTGCGGAATTGTTTTGTTTCTTTGTCTCTACTGTCGATCTGTTTTGCGATCTCTTTGGAATCCAAGTGGCAGGAGGCTGGCCAGTAACCGAACTTAGGATCGTGAGCTTGACATCTCCTTTGGCGAGGTTAGAGAGGCGAATTTTGGAACGCCCATCTGAGTTAAATTTATTAATGTTCGGTTAAGTTTATTTGTGGGACTCGTAAATGGATAACTGAATAATGGCTGTACCGAAATACGAGCAATACTCCTAAATGAATTCGCCATTGTATCAATATTAAAAGTCACTTCCAATGCCAGAAGAGGAATGTTATCTAAATAGCAAACGATATCTTTGTTAACACCATGATTGAATCACGTTGGTTAATATTTAGGATGAAAGTCTCGTATTGTAAGACGAAACAATGTTTATCTTACGTGTTGCAACACAGAGACAGTTATTTAGTCATTTGTGGGTATTCACCGTGGGAAAACTTAGCTCATTATATGTATAAAACGGTATGTCTCTTAACTTAATGAGTAATAGCTAAACAGGCGAAGTTGCAACACTAGTCAAGGTATCTGAATCAGTAAACGGTTCAACCAGCTAGTTAGCAACCGATTTACTGTAACTCTCAGATGACGACGCAAGGTTATCAGCTAGATCGCTAAATCATGACTCACGTGTAACTTTAATTTGACGATACTTGCCAATGTTTATTTGTACAGTTATTCGGCACACATAACCTAAGTCTTTTGACGCTGCAAACTAGCCGTTGTAGTGCTCTCGACCTCACGACCTTTATTCAAAGTGCTGCATAAATTCACCAGTCAATGTAGATCCCTGGGCTGCCAACATGAAGTGCAGTGTTTCACACGTCTGATAGCTTCCGAGCGGCTGGTCGTCAGGAGGGATGCCCGTTAGGCTGGAGGTCATCGGCAGGTGCGGATTTCTTGACGAGCGTGGTTTTCCTATTTTGGTTGTGCATTGTTAAAGAAATGAGCGTGTCTTGTTACGGCTGTGTCTCGGTGTCGGGTTCCCATCGTTAGTTAATGTGTTCAATATGGCGGATCTTTTGTATTTGTTTTTTTACAAGCCTCAAATGCAGTGTTGACTGTAACAGGATAGATTTATTTCGAGGTGTTAAGTCACGTATACACCGCAAAACCGACAAACAGGATATATTGTCCATAATACTCGTATGTTCACCTTGTTTAATTATGTAGTGATTGATGGGATTCAGCGCAGTTAATTTTATCACGTGGCTGGTCTTTAATTGTTATTTAAATAATTAAACAGTTTATAAATATATATTCGGTTGATTGTAGTTAAAATTTATCCAAAAATAACCTACCTCTGTTTTTATTAAACAATGCATTCACATTGCGAACTTCATGTTGAACTTAAACCGTTGGAGTGCTTGTTTTAAAATATTACCATTTAATGGAATGGAAACAACTTTGTATTTTATCGCCGTGAAATTATTTGTGTGTAAAATAAAATTATTCGCACGTTGTATGACGGAAGGGTAAAGAATCTCCGTTTCATAAAACTGGCATCATTGTGTTTAAGATGGAGGATTCGAAACTCAAATTGATTATTAATAACGTGTCCATTAATAAAATAGCCAAAAGCGCATGTTGGATGAGTGGTTACAGTAATTTGCATGAGATTGATGTCCTGCACAATTCTCGGATGACTTTTTAGTCATGTTACAATATGCCAGTGGTTTTCAACCTTTAGTTCTCGACCCCTAGAGTGACTTTTGGTTTCGGGGGTCGAGTTAGCGTTCGTCAGGTCAAAGTAAAAAGTGGTTATACAGGCATATTACAATAAAGGTATAATCATTTCAGTAAGAAGGCTGTAATACTTAGGTACAGCCTTCTTAACACTTATTTCTATTCTTGATCTCAATAAGAGCACCTCGGGGCGCCCCTCGCTCACTGTTACGTTTCTAGGGGGCTGCCTTTGCTTAAAATGGGGTCGCATATTTATAAAGATTGAAAACTCTGTAGTATACTATTAACATTTTTCCTGTCACTGCTTTATAATCGAAAATTATGGATGAGCCACGCTCCGCAATAAAGCTGACGGAAATGTTAAGTGGTTTTAATCCCCTGCAATTTGTACGGGTTCTTTCGAGTGTAATGGAACGGGGATAATACGTTCGTCTGCCCCGAAACGTGGAGCTTGTGTCTGGGTTGGTAATAAGACTTCTGAGTATTTGTTAGAGGTGAATGAATTTGATATACCTACTCCTTTTTTTTTTGGGTGTGATTTCCTCCAATGACTTCTCCCGCTCTGGGTGAAGCGGGAGGGCGAGTCAGACTTTTATTAACTAAAACCCACCCGTGTTCCTTCAGTTGCTTTTGCCAGGGCCGTGGTAACTCACTTTCAAATATATCCGCGACCCCGACAGGCATCGGCCCTAGCGGACCCCGTCAGTTTTTGCTGACATCTCTTTGAGGCGCGCGTGGAACACTACGCGCCGTCGTTTCGGGCCTGGTCCTTATCGGACGGCGAGCTACCCATTACTCGCCGTCCGCAAGCCCGCGTCTACGGTGGCCACTGGCCGGGAATCGGCTTGCGACTCCCGATGATATACCTAACCCTAGTTTCTGAATTTGGGATACGAAGTTGAAAGTATGTCAAATTCTTTTGTAGAATGAGATCTTGTCAAGCTTTATCATTAGAGTTTGATAAGTTCTCAGCTCCAAATTCTCAATTCATAAACCGGGGTTTAGTTTTTACTGGATTCTTTTCATTTTAGACATAGGTCTAGTACAGGGATGGCGAGGCGAACCTATGGCATGCGAGCCTGTGGTGGCACGACAAAATATTTTGGGCACGCTAAAATGAGTTTACCTATTTGGAATTTAGGTAATTTGCAAGAATCAGAAATGACACCAATTCCTACTTTTATTTAAATACAACATAAAACTGTAAATAAATCAAGGATTGCTGTAAGAATCTCTGGGTTATTTTTTGTTAATAGTTTAATTTTTTGTAAATTAAGACAAAGTCAAAGTTTTTTGGTGGCACTACATTGTCACATAAAAAAAAAACAAAATGCCACGTTTTCTAATAAAGGTTCGCCATCCCTGGTCTAGTACTTGGACGATTAGATCATTATCATGCGAGATAACTCAATACAAACCTGCAATAAAATTGTCTAACAAGACAGTTATTTCCAATATCGTATTCTCTCCCGTAGCATCATCTAAATTGCTTGTGACCACGATATTCGACTCGCGTCATATTTTCGTAATGTTTCCTGTGGTTTAATATCAATGAATATTGATGAAATCTTTACTATCACTAAAATTAATGATGTCGTAAAACGATCTTCGACTGTCTGTGGTCTCCTCATGTGCGGTGGCCATTACATGATAAATAATGTATTAAAATACCATTTATACTCCATTTTACTATGTAAGTATTTTTTAATAAGTATTTTTATGAGCACTTAAGAGGATGACTCTTTATTTTTTCGTGTAATGTGGGTAGTTGTATTAAAATACTCGACTTATGACGCCACATGCGTTGGAAGTAGGTAGGTAGGTAGGTAGTTTGAAGAAAGTTTTGTCAGTTGACAGTTATAAAATTGGATATTTTGTTGGATCTAGACTTCCTTTGTATATTGATGTTTATCACAAGCATGTATGTAAGTGTGTTCGCGTCAAATCCTGCAAATGAATTTTAAAACAGTTATCCTCCAGCGATTAAGATGAAATTTGGCATACACGTTTAGTTTGGATGACAATGCATGGTTAGCTAAGTGACGTCATTCTAAATCCAATGTGGCGGACGGCCCAAGATGGCGGACTAGTTATTTTTGTGCACTGCCATGATATGGGTATCAAATTAAAGGGTTTGCTAAGAAGAATACGAAAAAAAAGTGTCGCGATGAAGTCTCTCTGTATCAGTAGTAGGTACCCATCCGCTAATGCAAACTTTCTCAATTCACATGAGAAATGGTTACAACTCGTGTAATTAAATATTATTACCACCAAATCAGTATTTTTTTATCTTAATAACTATTTGCATCCTGTTACAAATGCTATTTGACATATGAAGAAATTCTAGCCATCATTTTTTCTGTGTAAAAATATTTTTAAACATCTAAGTAGTTTTGGAGGAGTATCCAAAAGTAGTGAAAAAAGATCGTGTTGTTCATTATTTTTTTAAAGCAAACTATTAGTTACAAGAAAAAACCATGGTTTACAAATAATTAACATGAATCAATAATAAATGTTTAACCTTTTAACCTAGCCGTTACTAAGGAGTATGCTTTAGAAAGTTAAGGGCCTACCACCGCTTTATTTCATGTAACTAATAGATTTTATTTAGAAAAATAACTATTCGATATTTTTTCACTACTATTGAATACTCTTCCAAAACGACTTGGATGTTTAAAAATATTTTTTTACACAGAAAAATTGATGATTAGAATTTCTTTATAACTGAAATTAGCATATGTAAATCAAATAATATTTTGCAAACAAAACTGATCAAAAGTAGGGTCAATATTAAAATTGAGTCTCAGAGCGGGCACACGGCCAGTACTGCGTTAACATTGGGGAATATAATACTAGACCAGGGTCGATAATTTTTAAAAAGAAAATAAATTATAGTAGGATGAAACCCATTGGAAAAGGAAGAGAATATACCAAAAATTAAAGGAAAAATAATTTACGGGCGATCTGAAGTCGGGAAGGGGAAGGGGGTGAGTTTTTAAGGGTGAAAACGGTTTATCTCGATTTCCGGCAAAACTACAAATCCTATGGAAAAAAGTGAAATGACAAAGTTGTAGATAATAAAAAGATCTACAACTTTTGTATTGACACATTTTTCACATAACCTCAAAATGTATGTGCAGAATTCAAATAACCGAGTTTTTGCTTTTAAATTTTTATCTTTGACAACTTTTAATTTATTTTCACATAGTTTGGTAAAAACTTACCTTTTTATGTCCCAAACACACTGTTATTTTTTTTATTTAAAATATTATTTTTTTCTCCTTATTTTGACTTAATATCGAAAAAACTACCCTAATTTTCAATAAAAAATTCTCCTGTCAAAATATCTGCTTTTTTAAAAAAGTCGGTGGGTTCTTTGTTCGTTGAAATCTCTACTTTTTAATGGTGTATAAAAAATATACATTACTATAATACATATAATTTAATTTAAAAACGAAATAACAGGTAATAAGGCCCAGACCCTCCTAGTCCCTTCCCTACTTCTCTATAAAATACCTTTTGATGGGCTAAAATTTTCCGTAGGTCACTCAGGTATATCAGTTATCTTAAAATAGCAATAAATAGGCATCTACGCATATAATTTAAAGAAGATTCTACAATTTACTCAAAATATTGTAGATGTCTTAATAAATATTACCTTTATTTTTTGCATTTTCTGAGAAAATTTACGATATTAATGTATATTTTTTTACACCATCAGAAAGTAGAGATTTCAACGAATAAAGGGTCCACCGACTTTTTAAAAAAACCGGCCAAGTGCGAGTCGGACTCGCGCACGAAGGGTTCCGTACTTGGTAAATTGCGGTTTACGATTTATGACGTATTAAAAAAAAACTACTTGCTAGATCTCGTTCAAACCAATTTTCGCTGGTAGTTTACATAGTAATGTACATCATATATTTTTTTTAGTTTTATCATTCTCTTATTTTAGAAGTTACAGGGGGGGGGACACACATTTTACCACTTTGGCAGAGTCTCTCGCGCAAACTTTACAGTTAAAAAAAAAATTATATTAGAAACCTCAATATCATTTTTGAAGACCTATCCATAGATACCCCACACGTATGGGTCTGATGAAAAAAAATATTTTTAGATTTAGTTTCAAGTATGGGAACCCCCAAAATTTATTGTTTTATTTTTATTTTTGTGTGAAAATCTTAATGCGGTTCACAGAATACATCTACTTACCAAGTTTCAACAGCATAGTTCTTATAGTTTCGGAATAAAGTGGCTGTGACATACGGACGGACAGACAGACAGACAGACAGACAGACAGACAGACAGACAGACAGACATGACGAATCTATAAGGGTTCCGTTTTTGCCATTTGGCTACGGAACCCTAAAAAGCAGATATTTTGACAGGAGAATTTTCGATTGAAAATTAGGGTAGTTTTTTCGATATTAAGTCAAAATAAGGTGGAAAAATAAATATTTTAAATAAAAAAAATTGCATTGTGTTTGGGACATAAAAAGGTAAGTTTTTACCAAACTATATGAAAAACAATAAAAAATTGTAAAAGATAAAAATTAAAAACGAAAAACTTGGTTATTTGAATTTTTCACATACATTTTAAGGTTATGTGAAAAAGTGTCAAATCAAAAGTAGTAGATCTTTTTATTATCTACAACTTTGCCATTTAACTTTTTTCCATAGGACTTGTAGTTTTGCCGGAAATCGAGATAAACCTTTTTCACCCTTAAAAACTCACCCCCTTCCCCTTCCCGACCTCAGATCGCCCGTAAATTATTTTTCCTTTCATTTTTATAATATTCTTCTTCTTTCCCAATGGGTTTCACCCTACTATTATTTTTTTTCACTTTTTATTATTTTTAAAGGCTTCTACCCTGGTCTATACGCCTTAATACCTATTTGCATCCTTTACTGTAAGATTCTAACCATGATAGCTCTTCTACCTACCTAGTAAAATCACTGTCTACTGTGTGCTACTGTACCTATTTCTCATCTAAGACATAAAGTAATTAGTTGCGGTTCCAATATCTTAATGCTTTAATTGCTATTAATTGTCACAACAATTAAACGGTTCCTCAGGTGTAATGTCAGGGGACAATTAAATATAAATACTGTTATAAATGTTACTAACTGGCCGCAACGGGCTGGGATTGGGACACGGTTGGTAACTCGTGGAGGTACATTTACATACATAAACTCACGCCTTTTTTCCATGGGGGTAGGCAGAAACTACAGAACGCCACCTGCTACGATCCTTACATACTTCTTTTGCTTCACACACATTCATACATCTAATCATACACACACGCCGGTTATGGGTACTGCGCACTTGGCCTTTCTGAAGAACATCACCTATAAGGTCTATGTATGTCTTTCTAGGGCGTCCCCTCCCGGCGTTTCCATTCACGTCTGCCTTGTAAATACCTTTCGTTAGTCGACTTTCATTCATCCTCTCAACATGGCCAAACCATCTTAACATACTCTTTTCAATTTTAGTCACTACATCTTCTTTTAAACCACAACGTTGTCTTATTATATATTAGTTCACTAGCCCCCAAAATACAGGCCCAGGCCTAGTTTGGGAGTTAGCATCATCATCATCATCATGTTACGTGTTATCTTTGTGTCAAATAAGCATTTTATTTTTAATTATTACCTCATTCCTCAATCTATCAGTTAAAGTTACACCACACATACTCCGCAAGGAGCGCATTTCTACTGCATTAATCCTACTTTCATGTCTTTTTTGCCATACCCAGCCTTCACTGCCATACATATGTGTAGGCACCAGCACGCTGTTGTGAACGGCGAGTCAAGCTTAAGGACGATAAAATAAATAAATAAATAATAATTTATTTGCAAAAGGATTAGCCTAGGTTACATCAGTGTTTACATTACAAAAATGGGCATGGCTATCACACACAATAAGATCCCTGTCCTTCAAACTAGGAAGAGCCTGTATCTTGAAGAACAGTTTTCTCTAAATGGATTTTTACATTTTTATAAGTATTTATATATTGAACACTAGCTATGATGTTAACACATTATTATTGTTGTTTTCTTTTTTTTTAAATTATTAATCAGGTTTTAGTTAATTGTGTGAAGTGTTGATGTAAGTGTGTTGGTGTGAGGTTTGCCCTAAGTTTAAATTTAATAATTGTGAAAATTTACAAATATATAAGTTAATTAGGTATAAGTTTAATATTAATATTTGATAAATCAAATATAATAATTATTATATCAATAAATTTAACAATTCAATAATTAATTTCTATAATTTAATTTAATTCATTTTTAGTAATTAAATTTAATTTTATGTAATAACTTAATTTAATGAAGTGAACATGAAGCTGGGAGTCCACTAGACAGACTTGCTGGTTGTATATCTATGTCCACTGGACCCGCTATTGTAAGTCTGTTTGTCTGTGTTGGACGCATGCTAAACAGACACAGGTCAATAGTAGTAAGCGGACATAGCATGCAGGTTGCAGGCAAATCCGCGTACCTAAAAGTCCATGTAGTGGATTTGTCGCTTTAAAAGTAACTTTATTTTTGGAAGTTGGTGTCTTTGGTAGGTACCAATTTTTTGCGTTATGGACACCGACTTCCAAAAATAAAGTTATTTTTCACTTTGTGGTTTTCTTACTTCGAAGTCGGTAGTATTTTTTGTAAAAAAGTTTATAAATTTTACACTTTTTAGTTGTACCAACCTAATAGGCAAGTTGTTTAGTAAGGTACCTATAACGCCAGAATTACTTAAGAGCGTACTGGCGTGATGTTATGTTACGAAATGGTATAAACAATAAACAGACATGCGATTGCAGCAATCCCGAGAGATTTTCCGTTATTGAAGAGTTCTGTTGTATATCTCCGAAGTTCGTCATCATATCTTCACCAAATTAAAATGAGACCAAAATCGGAACAAACACTTTCAAACAAAAAAAGAATTTTCATAATCGGTATACAATTGATGGAGATATCGGTGAACATACAAAAAAAAAAAAACAAATAATGTCGAACATAGAACCTCCTCCTTTTTGGTAAGTCGGTTAAAAATAAAGTTAAGTTTCGGTGACCTCCCATCCAACTAATCGATCTTGTCAGGTTTCCATCCTCACCATTCTGTCCTAACCATATATTTGAATTTGGAATTTTCCAATCATGCAATTATTATAAGGTGTGACAATCATTTACAATGTTTTATAAATATGAATAAAATTCCCTGTAGCTATTGTTTATCTAATTTTACAATTAATTAATAACTTTTCCGCTCATTGTGTATGTGATACTGATGCTTTATAGAGTATAGAATAATTATAGGCCAGTTCTATTATAGTTTAAAAGAATCATTGGCACAAATACTGCTCACCTTCCAGAAGGTTCCGAGTCGTTTAACAAGGAGGTAAAAAAAAGAATAGACAAACAAACCCCTACACTGGCGAAGGCACACAGTGGCTCAGTTGACGTTTCCCACGAGGCTGTTTGTGCTCATGAAATGTAAAATGTAATGGTGCCCCGTTAGTTTGTGGTTGGGTTGGTATACTTACACATGACGGAAGCGATGCTAAAGCTATACAACTAATACTATCTTTCTCTAATGAGATTAAAGAGTTGAAGAGTTGCTCCGGATCTGGGTATCTGGTGTATGTGAGTTTAATGTTTGCAAACGCACCTACGATACAGGAAGCAATTCCTAATGTGGGGCAAAGATAAAAAAAAACAGGTGCGAGTCGAACTCGCGCACGAAGGGTTCCGTACCATTATCGCAAAAAATGGCACAAAAATCACGTTTGTTGTATGGGAGCCCCACTCAAATATTTATTTTATTCTGTTTTTAGTATTTGTTGTTATAGCGGCAACAGAAATACATCATCTGTGAAAATTTCAACTGTCTAGCTTTCACGGCTCATGAGATACAGCCTGGTGACAGACGGAATGTGGAGTCTTAGTAATAGGGTCCCTTTTTTACCCTTTGGGTACGGAACCCCAAACACCAAAGCACCAGTTTACTTTTTTTTTTGAATTTCTGTTTTTTTGCCGAATAATTTGGACAAAATCGAAAGCATAGCTTGCCTAACGCAGTATCATTCCTCCACCAATGTTTAAACTCCTGCATTTGTGCATACAATCGTCGCAATCGTCTTGGCTTCGTTTCTTACAATCTCATTACAACGTGGCTCTTCTTAAGTTGCATGCCTGTCTTCTTTCTGCTTAAATATACTCGTAGCATGCAATAGTTTCATCATAGCACAGCTGTTACTGTAGCTTTCCCCGCAGCTTTAATAAAGTTGACATAATATTGTTGTCGGCTCGTAAGTCTCGTGACGGATTCGTGATGTCTGATGTGTTTCACCGTTACAACCGCATGCTAATTGACCTAACTGTTTCTGTCTTAATTCTTATTTTAAATTGCTAGACGTTTCACACAGACCGCAAAACTTGATAAGCTACATTTGTGGAACTGGAAGTGTCGTTCGTACAGGTGTCGTTAAGATTGCCCTAGTCGACGGCACGAACTATTTCGTGGGCGGGGTTAAAATGCATGCTGTAACTCATCCGACAACACGTGCGAAAGAGATAGATGATGTGATGAGCAGTAAGAAGCTAGTTCGCGTACGAGTAAACACTTTTACAAATTTGTAGCGAAATGGATGATGATTTAGGACGAAAACGAGCGCGCGAAATTTTATAAACAGACATTTGGGTGTATGGATATTATGAGAAAACGTCTAAATGTATATTACCAAAATAAAATGATTTGCATTGTTGAACTACTAATCTATGGTATGGTAGCGTTTATGCAATTTTCATTCTTCTCATGGTATTTATTTCCGTCCAAAGATGCGTTAAAATTAGTGTTGAAATATGCAACTTTCGACGCTCATAACTTATACCTAATTCTTTTTTTACTTTTTTGTTTCCATACAGGATAATGATGAGACAATCACCAGACTACGTTTGCATGGAAGAATGGTCGACTAGTGCAACCTTAATTCTGTTCCTTTCGTCGGATCTTTTATGCTACCGATAAATAATGATACACGAACAGGAGACATTATTTAAACTTGTTACGAAGTTTAATTAAAAATCGTTCAGTTCATCCGATGTTTACGAGCAGCCGTACCGTCTTTATCAAAGCTGAACTTCAGTCACCAATCAAGAGATCGCACGCGACCGAATTCGGCGCGTTACCGTTAATTCGCAACGTGTCGTCTGTCCGGTCCGGATTCGATTTATAACCGACGTAATCGGGCCTTACGGTAAACTTGATCTCCTCATACATATCGCTCTATAAAGCATGGAACACACACTCAACACGCACGCTGAGTTCAACAGCGACCCTGTTTTGTGACGAGACGTGGAGTCTAGTTTTCAATTAGAATTGTGAGTTGGTCTTAATTGAGATTCAGTGTGTTATAGGGGCATTGCGAATGTTGTGACAGATGAGTCGTTATATAGTTTTCAATTCACAGCAATATGCTTCAATCATCATCTTCCTGCAAGTCCCATGTTACTTGTATTCGGCGCAAAACGTTTTCTTCTTCCATACCGTCCTGTCCCCCGTTACGCCATCACTGACTCCCTTTTCTTTCATATCACTCCTCGCACAGTCCATCCATCTTTACTTTGGATGTCCACTCCCTCTTCATCCATCCACATTTATATTCATAACTCTTTTAGTAACATGCGTTTCATCCTTCCTCATCACATGACCATACTCGTACCAGGACAAACGTTTCCTTTTAACTTTTCTGTCACTGGTGTCACTTTCAAACATCCTCTTATATTATGCTTCAACGAGATGTGTTATTTCTCTCGTTAGTCACATTCAAAAGCATCTTGCGGAGAAATCACACTACATAGCTAACCTTCACTGCCATAATCACCAGTAGAACAATCTCGTCGTTACGTAAATCCCATGTCAGTGACAGTGATGGCTTATGGCAGTGAGATGTTCAATTTCCCCGCTCGTTTCCCATCAACCTTTTTGCCGTTTGTGCAGACAAAAATGTGCTTAATGCGTCTCGTTAACCTTTTAGTAAGAACAGCTGTAACCCTCCGGCGGCGACGCATAATTGCGGAAGCGTACTCTGTCTCCTCTACCTGTTTGTGTAAGTTTAAAGTGTAATCTTTCTCATCTGTTTTGCTAAATGGCCCTTTAAGGACTTTTTGCAACACTCTTTGTTTCGATTTACCTACGGCTTTGTCCTTCAGGAACGTGTGACATTTCATATCCGTGTTTTTTGATCTTTTATATTCGGTCAAGTATCAATTTCAGTTGTCTCTGCGTACGATTGTTAAATTATTTGGCAGCACTTTCCACATCACTTTCTATTTCATTTACAATTAAAACACCTCATCGCGTTAGGTGTGTGTGCGTACGCCCACTCGATGCTTAATTAATTAGTCATGCTTCCAACCGTTCAGGAGCAAGCAAGGAACGTGATCATATATCGCAGCTTAGGTAAACAGTGCACGCACTTGTGCGCGGCGCCGGCGCACGCCAACGACCTAATTCTTTGAGTGGTGGCGCAGGCGTCGCGACGCCGCCCGTGCATTTGCTCATTACATATGTTTTAACAATTAACAATTCAATCTTGAATGTTTTATGTTAGTTTCCGCGTTGGACGGGAATAAAGGCAACGTTGTGCGATTTGTTTATCTAGCGCACCACTTCTTAGAACCGTTTGGTTTCTATAACTCAACTTTGTCGAGCCAAATGGCTTGTTTGTTTTTGTGCTCGTACGCTGTTTGAGCTTACAAATTACTTAATAACTTAGATTGACTGTGGCTTGAACGTGACTTAGACTAAGCATTCGTATATGTGTTAGTTAGATTTTCGTGCCAGAAATAGGTAAGACACGGATCATTCTTGCCATGTTAGGTAAATCATAAATCAAAACAAGTATTCCATCTTGCAGATTGCTTAATTGTCACATAATATACTTAACATTGACATGGTTCCAACGCAATTAAAACGTCAGCAGTGATCGGTTACAAAATAAGACGGACCCTTGATATTTGTCGTTGAATGGTATTAGTTAGCTGGCCACAAGGGCGAGGAGTTCACGTCGACATGTGACGCCGCGGTCACGAACACCTATCGACTCCTGCGCACGACTTGTGCACTCAACTCATTGTGCAATTAAAATATAACTAACCGATGAAAGCTGCAAGGTCAGTACTAAATTTACGACAATACAGCCTAATTGAAATACTCAAGAGCAAACCATACAATTAAGATTCAATATCATATCTTCGAAGTCTATAATTAAAGTCTATGTCCCAATTAATTCGATATAAACCTCTCGATGTGACGAAATGTTGCGGTTTCACTTCGCGATAAATCGTATCGATATTTAATCGATAAGGGACACCGACCCAGTGATCAGTGTCGATGATTTTCAGTGGCGTCCTTAACATCGATGTCATTATAATCGGATTCTTGATTGTTTGAGTGATGGGAAAAGATCAACGACAACGCCTCCCGATGAATTAAATATGAATCGATTCACGCATAAAATGCTGTTTCGTGTCTTGCATATTGTTGAGCAGTTTTCGAGCAAAATTAAGAGTAGATTTGATGTTCTTTTTAACCGACGACGTACCAAAAGGAGGAGGTTCTATGTTCGACTTTGTTTGTTCTTTTTTTTTTTTTGAAAGAGTATGTTTCGAAAATGGTCCCATTATAATTTGGTGAAGGTCTGATGAAGAACTTCGGAGAAATACAACAGAACTCTTCAATAAATAAAGGCAAAACTCTCGGGATTGCTGAAATGGCATGTCTGTTTATTGTTTATACCATTTCATAACATTACATTACGCCAGTACGCTCTACAGGGGTACGCAGATCTCTCATTTCACCGGTTATGTTCAAGTTTCATGTTATTCGGGTAATCTATTCTGGCGTTATAGGGACCTTACTAAACAACTTGCCTATTAGATGGGTAAAACTAAAAAGGGAAAAATAAAAAACTCTTTTGCAAACAATACTACCGACTTTCAAATGAAAAACTACATAGTGAAAAATAACTTAATTTTTGGAATTCGGTGTCTTTCGTAGGTACCATTTTTTTGCGATATAGAAATAATAAAGTTTTTTATTTCGTACCTACATGCAGAAATCCTTTTGCGACGATGCAGTGTTAATAAAAAGAAAGTACATGTCTACTTTTCTTTGTGATGCTCTGATTGATGTCTGACTGACCTTGCAAATTCTTTGAATATGTAGGTAGTTGTATGGACGTGTTTTTTTTAAATAAAACGCGACGTAATACACTGTGTTCTACTGCGTGTCCAATCGATCATTCGAAGTCCATTCTAACGCAACGCCTGTCAACAACCATGATGAATATTCCTGCACACGATCCAATTCACTCGCGTTAATATCGTTATGAAATCGACCGTATCGAGAGCTTCAATACAGCCGTGAACTTAGAAGCGAGTTGACAGTTCACAATGGGCGCTATTAAGGCGCTATATACGCGCCAATGTTAACGCAGTACTGCAGGCTTACTCTTCAAACTAAATTCAATTCCAATTTAAAACCAATACGATTCCAATGTAAATTTTGCAGTCACGTGATTCGGTACTCTTGAAAACAATATTGTCAACATTGGATTGAAATTGCGATTGCCCCGCGATTATTTTGATACACGTGAAGTTAGCTATGCTACGAGCCGCAATAGTGTTGTTCAACTCATAACGTTAAACCGGTAATAGGGCTTTAAAATGCTTTATCCTTAAGAAAACAAGACAAACAAATAAATATGATATATAAAGTTGTTTAATTGATTAATTTTAACGAGTTAAATGCATGTGGGCGTACGAAAACTATTAAAATCATAAAAGTATGCATGACTTTGGCTTCATGCGGTAGGATCGTTGCCTAAACTACTTAAAAAAAAAAACACGGCGTATAAGTTCTCCAATTTCAAAAATAAAGTCAAGTGGTTTGAAGTAAAAAAAAGTGAATTCGAAATGCAAGTTTGGTTTGTTTAACTTTAGAACATTAACATAAAGATATTGGTCGCGTGTGGTACCTTTTTAGTAGAAAATAATTATTGTGTGTGAGCTTACTTAGCTAATATCAAAGTTTTCTAGAAGTGGTAAGTAAACATACAATCATACATAATTTAAATTATTTAAAGTAATGTTTTACTTTATTAAATAATGTTTAATTAGTGAAATATTTTAGTTTTGTCAATGTAGTTATTTTCTTGGTCTATGTTTTATATAAATATTATGTTGTACATAATAAAAGCTTTTCAATTTCAGTTACAATGACAAATCGTCCTAGTTTCGCCCAATTAGAAGCTTTAGTGGAATTCTTGGAGCAAAACCCAGGCATAGCTAAAGGTTTGCTTCGGACCAGTCAAGGCAAATTAGAAACGAAGATGAAATGGATAAATTTAGCAACATCTTTAAATTCTCTCGGAGGAGTAATTAAAAACGGTCAAGGCTGGGCTAAGGTAAATCCATATAATGAAGTTCTTACTTGGTACCTATTAAGAATCATTGTATCAGTATATCAATTTCATTAAAACTAATCCATGTTTTCAGTATTGGGCTGAGAGGAAATGTGCTCTAAAGAAGCAGTGCGCAGACCTCTCAGCTTCAATGAGGCGCACTGGTGGTGGGACAGCAGACAACTTGCCAGTATTGTCTGCATTAGACAATAGATTGGTGGCGGTGATGGGTGGACAAGAGTTTGCCACTGGAGATGCCAGATTGACAGTCAATCCATTTCCACAATCAGTAATATATTTTTACATTTACATTTTTTTTTTGATACCTATGTTATTTATTTTAATTATGCTATATTTTATCAAAATAATAATCATTTTATTGTTTCAGACTAGACCTTCCGAGCCACCAGTTGAGTTAGAGGATGTTTTAATTGTACAAGAAGACACGGAAATGGATTCTTTACAAAACGTTTCTCCTATTCCTAGCACATCACACAATGACGAAATACCAGCATCATCCACAAGTAAGTCTTTATTCGAATTTGTATAGGAATGTTTAAACATTTTGAATAAGCTGTCCATCAGTCACACAACCCAAGTACCTACACATAGTTAAGTGGCCTGTGTAACAATGAAGTGTTTTGGGACTAATCACATTTCGGGCTATAGCAAAAAAATACTTCAGTATTATTTATTGACTTGTTTTTAGGGTTCCGTACCCAAAGGGTAAAAACGGGACCCTGTTACTGAGACTCCGCGGTCCGTCTGTCACCTGTATCTCATGAACCGTGATAGCTAGACAGTTGAAACTTTCACAGTATGATGTATTTCTGTTGCCGCTATAACAACAAATACTAAAAACAGAATAAATTAAATATTTAAGTGGGGCTCCCATACAAAAAACGTGATTTTTGTGCCGTTATTTTGCGATAATGGTACGGAACCCTTCGTGCGCGAGTATGACTCGCACTTGGCCGGTTTTTTGTAACAACTGAGAAGTTTCAAACTTGTTTGGTCAAATCAGTGCTGATTTTAAATTATTATTTTTTATGTTTCAGTACCTGCGCCGCCCCCGCCACTTCAGAGTACTATACCACCACGACCCCGGCGGCGCCGCTCTTCAATTCCGAGGCCGCTGGATGCAAATATGGAGCACTTCGCGAGTATCGAAGCGCGCAGGGTTGAAGCGGAATTTATTACAGCGCAAGCATTTGCGCAATTGTCCGATCACATTGGCAATATGACAAGTGCTTTGATGTCTATTGCTAATGCAATTTTGGATGTAGCGAGAAAAATGCCAAATCCTTGAATTACCCTTTTAATCAAATTTATTATAAATTAGTTTTAGAAATTAGTAAATAGAATTAGTAAAGAAATTTAATTTATTAGCATTAGAAATTAATGTCAAAGCTTTATTTAGTGATAATGTTTTCGGATATTGATTAAATGCTTGCATTGCGCTTCAAAACATTTTATTGTTTTAGTTATGTTTTTTTTTATTGTTAACTTGTGTCTATTTTTAGTAAGTAGGTAATTAAGTAAATAAAAGTATGTTTAAATAAAAAATAAATATTTATTCATTTCTCCATTTTTTATAGGTAGGTAGCGGTCTAGAAATTAATAATTTATAAACATAAACCGTAAAAAAAAAAAAAAAAAAAAAAAAACAAACATAAAGTCGAACATAGAACCTCCTCCTTTTTTTGTAAGTCGGTTAAAAATACAATGGCACAAATAGAATAAAACACATTTTATTGAAGTAAAAGTAAAATATTTTAACTAATAACAAAATTTTAATCTAAAAATATCCTATCTAAATCTTACCATATTTTTTTACCTACCTTCTACTGGCCCACAACTGCTGAACTAAAACATTTCGCTTTTCGATGCCTTGTCTTAGTTCAGCAGCTGTGCTGCTAGTTGATTCTTGAGAAGTGACAGCTGGGTATTCATTTCCATCCTCTGCTGTATTCTCTACAAGATCGATACCTACTCTATTGATACACATGTTGTGTAAGACACAACAAGCATTTATTATTTTGGCTGCTACATCAGGATGATAATGTAGCACCCTATGCCTGAGTAAACACCGCCATCTATTTTTGAGTGAACCGATTTCCCGTTCCACTGTATTTCGTGCAGAGCAGTGCAACTTGGTGTAATATTGTTCTGGGGAGCCTTCAGCAGCGTCTACCGTCTACTATAGGGGTCATCATATACACCCTCTGGGCATATCCAGAATCACCTGAAAAGTCAAACTAATTAAAATATATTTACAATCAGTAAAACTAAAATTGATTTGACTACTTATTTACATCATTTACTTGCCTAGTAAAAACACATTTTCCCCATTATTGTTCAAATCAATTAAATGTTGTTTCACAGGATGCTGATTCCAGACAAAACTGTCATGAGATGCTCCTCCAAATGAAGCATCTACTGACAGAATTCTTAGGTCTGCATCACATATCTGAAAATATGTAAAACAAGTACATCTTATTATGAAGTAATTTACAATTAAATATTAATAAAAAGTATTGCCTTACAATCAGAACATTTTCTTGAATGGAAATGTTTGCGATTAAAAAATCTCTCTTCATTTTCTATAGGTCTAATTATGGCTACATGAGTGCCATCAATACATCCTATAACAGTCGGTATGTGAAATTTTTCATAAAACCTGGAACATAAGGAAAAGTAAAGAAATATGGTTACTTTAAGTATAACTTATAAAAACAATGAATTTTAGGTAACATAAAAAAATCAGTGATCGAACAGTCATCTAAGTTTGATAAAAATTAGGTATTTGTCAGTAGTATTACCTCCTTTTTATACCATCTCTTTCCCGACGAGTTTGAGGAAACTTAATCCATTTACTTTGTACTATTGGATGGTTAAGAGCTGCCGTTACATCTCTAATAGTACGAGAAACAGATTGCTGTGACATAAGGGTCCCATATGTGCCTCCAACTAGTTTTTGGTAACTCCCAGTCGCATAAAAGGACAATGCCACTAAAACCTGCAAGAATTATACAAGTATTAAGCTATATCTTCGAAACAAGTCATGATTTATATCATTGTTAGAAGTCATGTATCGAAGATAGCATAGGTACCTTATATTTTGGTGATATATCACTTCTTCTCTTAGGAGTTGGCATAAAGGGCTTAATGTTTTCATAAATTTCCTCAAACAAATCCTTGCTCACTCTATAATTTGCTTTAAATTCGTCTTCATTCATAGAAAATGCTTTGTCCGTATACCGCATCATCCGACGCTCATCTCGTCTTTGTTTTAATTGTTTTTTATGCGAATTACGTAAAACACTGTATATTACTGCTAAACGTGCCATATTATACACCTATTACTTATTAAAAATCACTTAAAACGCAAAACAATTCCTAAAAAGTTACACTTTTGTTATTGGCAAAATTTCAATCAACAAACAATCCCAACGCAGACGTGAAGCACTTGACAGCTGTCAGAATAGACTCAAGAGTAGCGTTTACCGCACGCCAAGCCCGATCCTAATTCCACTTAGTTCCCTAAATAGACACATTATTTTACCAATGTGGCGCTAGCGTCGAACTCAAGAGTACGAAATGTTGAAATTCCAATGCCGATCGATCGGAATTAAAATCAAGAGTAAGCCTGCTGGCCGTGCGCCCGCTCGATGCCAAAATATCAATATTGAACCTCCTTTTTAACCCCCGCCGGTAAAAGAGGGGTGTTATAAGTTTGACGTGTGTTGCTGTGTATCTCTGTGTCTGTCTTTGGCATCATAGCGCCTAAACGGATGAACCGATTTTGATTTAGTTTTTTTTGTTTGAAAGGAGATTTTGTCGAGAGTGTTCTTAGCTATGTTTTAATAAAATCGGTTAAGCCGTTCAAAAGTTATGAGTGTTTTCGCAAGATAAATATATCGGGGGTTTTTTAAATTTTGAAATTTTACTTATGAACAGTTTTGTTTCCTTCATATTCTTTGATTTAAATATGCTATGTTAGTTTTGAAGAAATTCCAGCCATCAATTTTTCTGTGTAAAAATATTTTTAAACATTCAAGTCGTTTTGGAGGTGTTTCCAAAAGTTGCGAAAAAATATCGTGTTGTTAATTATTTTTTTAAAGCAAAACTATTAGTTACACGAAAAAACCGTATGTTCAAAATTATGTATGAATAATAAATATTATGTTTTTTTTTTCATTCCTATTATCCTAGCCGTTACTAAGGAGTATGCTTTAGAAAGTTTTTTATTTTTATTTATTTATTTACTTCAACCTTATCACATGAAATCTTTACAGGATTACACCCAATACGATAAATGCGCTTATCCTAAGTTACTTCACATTCGTAACTACAGTAAACTTAATCTATTACATAACAGTATCTAACTATAACATATTTTAAACAATGCACTCCTTGTGAATTCACCCAGAGTACAGCAGAATAGGTCCGTCTCAATACCCCGTTTTACGGCACTAAAGGGTATGTAGGCCCTTAAATCATTTGTTATTAATCGAATACCATGACAGTATAGAATCGAATCGGTTCAAAACGAGTCCTTGAACGGTATTAACCTTAATAGTGATGCAACTGGCCGATACAGTGCCGAAACGAATTTGAATCGATTCGGCCCACTTGGCTCCTCCGGTCCTCCCGTGTCAATCGATCTGTCTCATTGCGAAACTCCAAGCCCTTTGACGATGATGATGAATGGTAATTATTATAATTTGTCTATTGTGACTTTAGAGTACTCAAGGACAACATAGATGATGATGTTTATGAGCTTTGTATAACGCCCATAAATTATGAAATCGAACAATCGATTTTTAAACCGAAAGCTCAAATAACAAGTAAAACTTCAAAATTTATAAACCATTTATCACAAACACATTTATCTTGCGAAAACACCTCGATTCAAACAGTAAAACGCCCATAACTTTTGAACGGCTGAACCGATTTAATTCAAACATAGCTAAGAACACTCTCGACAAAACACTCACCTTTCAAACAAAAAAAACTAAATCAAAATCGGTTCATCCGTTTAGGTGCTATGATGCCACAGACAGACACACAGATACACAGCAACACACGTGAAACTTATAACACCCGTCTTTTTTTCCGGCGGGGGTTAAAAATATACGACTTCCTATTGATGAATTAATTTTATAATCTGCCATATTTAAATCAATTGAGGCAGTTAGTTTTAGATCAGTCTCAAAAAACGTCAAACAACCCAGGCACGTTTAGTAGACAAATTAGGATGAATAACAAACGAAATCTGTCTCAAACGATTGGCCTATTTATGCCGTACATGTCAGTAGTAGTCCGTCTGTCCATCTATTTGGTAAGCAGTTAATTTGTGTTTATTAGCCGTGATTGGCTCCCGAGTCAGCCGTCACGCCAATTGTTAGTTTCAACAATTGCAATCGAGCTATTTGCCACGATACTTGTTGATTATTAATTTGTTTTGTGTATCTTCAATTGCAATAATGACAATTCAAAGTACGATAAATAATAATAATAATTTATTTCACCAAAGGGCTATCTTACTAACATTCATAGTAGTTAAAAATATAAAAGGCTTTAAACATTAGGTCATTTTTAGATACTCTGACTCCTAAACTAGGTGTATATTCCTGTGACTTAGGAGTCAGTGATCCTCCGTTGCAACAGAGCCATCACACGTGTATAAAATAGTCTTTTTATCTTTTTAAAGTAAATAATACAAAAGAGAGAAAATAATTATAACATCAAAAAAAATTAAAACATCATTACAATAATAATTCATATAGTTAGTCATAATATTTTTTATAATTAATAAACTAATAATAAAATATAATTGAATAATATGGTTCAGCGTATTACAAGGTACGAGTATATGTGTGTGTGAGTGTGTGTGTGTGTGTGTGTGTTTGTGTGTGTATCCATAGGTAGGTTTCATTATTTAGATATCACTGTAAGTTACCCAGCAGAAGATCCTCAGTGAAATTAAATGTAAGTGTTTGAAGAAAATCTGTAAGTACTGGTCGATGTTTTCTTGTATTCGTGATTGTTCCGTTTCTTTGTGGTGGAGATTAATGTCGCTCATTAAAATTACGATGTGATCCCGGGTAAACGTATGATCTCATTCTTGAAAATGATTGCTGAACGGCTTTCTGGGTATCGGATGAACGATCAGGAATTTTACTAATTGCTTGGGAAAAGGAATGTCTTTCTTTCTCATTTCGGAGAAAATAGCATCAGTTTTGGTGCCAGTACCTGGAAGTTTACAAACTTCTTGTAATTTAGAACGGACTGCAGCAGAAACATAAGAATTATTTGGTGGTTTTATAATACTCGTATTATCAGAATAGAACACAAAACATGACGCCGCAATGCCCCGTATATGCCCAGAATTGCATCTTTAGTACCTACACAGCACACACCCATATTCCGCCAGTTATTTTCAATACCTAATTTTGAATTTAGAACAAGGGTTCATTGGAAACAACCCAATGACGTAGCCCCGAACAATTCGATCCGGCGTTTACATCGATTATGTCGATTACAGATGCGCGACACGTCGGCACACAATCGATTTATCACATCACTAGCTCGACGCCCATTCGGTATTTTCCTAACAGAATGTTTGTCGGGTAACCGAACGATGTGATTGAATACCGATTTTATTTCGCCTGTTGCACTTTGGCGATTGGAATTGCCTTTATTTTGTCACCGGTTGTATTCCCACAATTGTATTAAAAGTTAATGTATATTTTCAAATAAACTAATGAAATTTTTAATTTGTTTCAGGTAATTATCAAAAATGTTTCATTGATGAAGTTACTTCGCTGACTCCAACACCTTTTCTCAGACGTACAATGGAAGGTAAAGAAACTTTCTGGCACATTTTTCAGTTCTAATAGATACCTACTTACTTTTAGGGGCGAATTTGCCAGTGCTTACGGACAGCACAAGCTTTCAAGAGCTGTCCGTATCAATATTCCATAGCAATGAGCTGTATAGGCCAACTTCGAGGAAGAGGTCAACCGTCAAATCCGCCTCGGCTGGGTAGCGTTCGGGAAGTTGCGCGGTATCTTCTCGTCCAACTTACCACAGTGTCTCATGTCGAAAGTCTATGACCACAGTGTGTTGCCAGTGATGAGCTATAGCTCTGAGACGTGGTCACTCACAATGGGCCTCATCAGAAAGCTTACAGTCACCCAAAGGGTAATGGAAAGGGTTATGCAAGAGAACCAGGTTTACCGACGAATCTAGAAGAATTGCCAAAGCAGATTGCTCGCAGCGCGGATTGTCGATGGGGCCGAATAGTTCTGGAGTGGCGACCGCGAGCCGGAAGACGCTGCGGTGGAAAGTCTCCCACCACGTGGACGTGAGATGACCTGGTGAGCGTGGTGGGAGTCCGGATGCGAGACGCACGGGACTGGTCAATGTGGCAAGCCTTGGGGGAGGCCTATATCCAGCTGTGGACGTTTTTCGGCTGATATCATGATGATGATATGATAAGCAGAACAACGGCTTTTGTATACAGTTTCAATGATGACACTGATAGCTCTAGAGCTCAGATTGCTTGCCGTTTATTGGTGAAACTCGTCCTTAAACAATATATTTCAACGAAATAACTGTAGCGTTAACGCAAGCCCCCCTAATTAACGCATAACTGAAAATCCCAAAGCAATTCCTCTCTTCACATTCCACTCTTCCACTAGACGTAGCAGATATGTCACAGATTAAACACAGTAACGTCAAACTGTCTTCATAACAGCACAAGGTTGTTGACACGCTGCCTAAATTCCCAAGTGTCGCAACACCTCCTTAATTACCTATGTCAGTTAATTATCACTTGACACACATATGTCGTACTTCATAGTTCATTTATCAATTGGCTTATCCGATTAGAGGGGTAATTAAAAGCACTGATAGGACGTGTGATTAAATGGCTCAGGTCGGCAAGGGTTCGGGTGTGGTGGCGTAATTAGATTATGTGATTTAGTTGGGGCTTTTAATTTGTGGAAGACTTTGATGTTATTAGGACTGCAGGCATCTTGTTGGTGATGAACTGGGGTCTGTTTTATGAGGAGACTAGCTGTCCCACGCGGCTTCGCTCCCGTAAACTGGCTACCTACTCTACATTATTGTTGCTTAACGGAAGCTCTCAAAAAGGAATAATTTTGACCGTTTTTGCAACATTTTTCATTTATGCTCCGCACCTTTGGTCGTAGCGTGATGTTATATAGCTTATAACCTTCCTCGATAAATGGACTATCCAGCACAAAAATAATTTTTCAATTCATACCAGTAATTCCTGAGATTAGCGCGTTCAAACAAACTCTTCAGCTTTATAATATTACTAGCTGACCCGGCAAACTTTGTTTTGCCATAAAAACACCAAACCATTATCTACCCTACCTACCCTACCTTACACTACCTACCCTACCCTACCCTACCCGACCCTACACAACCCTACCCTACCCTACGCTACACTACCCTACCCTACCCTATCCTACACTACCCGACACTACCCTACACTACACTACCCTACTCTACCCTACACTACCCTACCCTACCCGACCCTACACTACCCTACCCTACACCACCCTACCCTACACAAAGCAAAAATAGCTTATACAATAGCAATAAAGCTCAAATTGAATCTACGTTTTAGTTAGAAAACTTTTGTATGAGAAAAAGAAAAGGGCGGTTTTTATTTTATTTTCCGGCAATTATTAGAATTTTTCTCCCTGTAAAAACCATCTTTGAACTTCAACGAACATTTAAAAAAAAGAATTGTCTAAATTGGTCCAGGCGTTGTTGAGTTATGCGCTTACCAACACATTTTGCGATTCATTTTTATATTATAGAAGATGTATAGATTAGTGCTAGCCAAACTGTTTCTCCTAAGAGTAATTGTCTCCAGAGAAGAATGCAACATTTGGGCCATATCGCCCGAAAGCCATCCGACTACCTGGAAAAACTTAGGGTTACCGAAAATGAGGATTGAAAGAGACCCAGCATCGCAGCCTTTTACGATGGCCTGATCAATTGAAGCAATCTTGCTTCAGCAGTGATGAACAAGATCTCTGACGCACTAAAACAGGCCAAAGATCGTCATAATGGAAGGATATCGTGAAAAGGGTTAAGGACATTACGACGTTCAGCAGTGGGCTTCAGAAGGATCCCGAGATACAGATTATCCACTTATCACACTTAAACGTAAATAAACTACAGTATCAATATCAATCAATCTACCTAGCCTTTGCCCAACTATATTGGGGTCGGCTTCCAGTCTAACCGGATTCAGCTGAGTACTAGTGTTTTACATGGAGCGACTGCCTATCTGACCTCCACAACCCAGTAACTGGGTAACACCCCATGGCAAGACTGGTGTCAGATCTCAGGCTTCTGAGTACCCGTAACGACTGTCAAAGATCTTCAAATGACAGTCGGGACCAACGGCTTAGCGTGCTTTCCGAGGCACGGAGGAAGCTCAGTGTGTTGAAATGGTCACCCAATGGTACTCGTCAAGCGTTGCTTAACCTGGAAGATCGACCAGAGCGGCTGTTATTATTTATACACGAGTAATAAACTACAGTATCATTCTCCTAAAAAAAACTTATTTGTACGAATAACTCAATACATTTTAAAGAATGACGCGATTATGTCAAGTGAACAGTAACTGAATAGTTTATAAATAGCGAAGATGCTCGGCCTTGTGCCGACGACCTTCCGAATGTTTTAGTCGTACATAACAAATTGCACACGTATTATTGAAGTTACTACATTATGTCGTGAAGTTACCTGGGTGACGTAAGAGTTGTATCGATTTGGCGTTGACACAAAGGTTGAGTATCACTTCTACTTTATTTACTGATTAACTAAGATGACAACTACCTAATATTTTGGTTTCTTGATCGAAACGCACAACGCTGCGATATTCGGAGCCAGACACTGAGGGCGCTATATACGCCCCAATGTTAACGCAGTACTGGACTACTGGCCGTGCGCCCGCTCGATGCCAAAATATCAATATTGAACCTCCTATCCATATTATTTGATTTACATATGCTATGTTAGTTATGAAGAAATCCCAGCCATCAATTTTTCTGTGTAAAAATATTTTTAAACATACAAGTCGTTTTGGAGGAGTTTCCAAAAGTTGCGAAAAAATATTGTGTTGTTAATTATTTTTTTAAAGCAAAACTATTAGTTACACGAAAAAACCTTGCGTTCAAAATTAATCTTTTTTTTTTTTTCAAATCTTTTAACCAAGCCGTTACTACGGAGTTTGCTTTAGATAGTTACCGTTTTACAGCACTAAAGGGTATTTAGGCCCTTTATCCTCCTCAGCGCTAAAGCATACAGCGACGGAACAAATGACCAATCTAGTGGATTTTCATACGAATTTGTGTCCGGTATCGCACACCGCATTCCACAGCGTTGTGCGTTCCGAAGTTCCGATCAAAGTTCAATAGAGGAATATAAATTAAAAATTAATGTTGCGACGAGATCGAAGAAAATTCAACAAAAATATGACGATGAGTTTCAAATACATAAGGGGTACGATGATAATGAACCTCCGTATATTGAAGTCGATAATCTTTAGAAGCAGCCTGACTCGTCTCAAACATTTACAGTTTAACAAGAATGTATGTAAATCGTAAAATATTCGCGTCTATATTGCACTATCAAAACAAAATAACTTAGCCAAGAGAAATCGCCATCGAATACAACGATAAATAAAACACTAGTGCATCGCCCAAGGTGCTGCATCCATTGCATAAGGCCCGCGTTGATCACTGCACATACAAATTACGTTAATATTTTACGACCGTACAACAATCTTATCGTTGCAATTAACTGGTATTACTTCGCGTGGTCGTCGTTAATTTATAATCGATAAAGTTATAAAAATATCGATAGATAAATCGATGTTACCTAACGGTGGTTGGAATATGTTCGGAACTACCGATCGGGTTTTTTCCGCTGTTTGAATAGAATTAGGATTGTGTGCTTATACCATATTGTGATTGGTTTGTATTAAATTATAGAGCAATAAAAGATTAATCGAAAAGTAGATTTACAACCATTCTTCTCCGTAATAAAAGTGTCAAGGTTGCCATAAAAGTTTTTTTTTTCTGTCTATGGAGCCTTGATCTTGCTATAGCAGACCACGTGTGCAAGATATGTCAAAATTCGACATTTCTTAGGGTGTCACCAGACCAGATCGACTGGTCTGGTAGCTTTAATTGATCGACGGATACCGTTCGACTAACCAATCGATCGATTGCCGGTTGATGGCAACGGAACCCCGGTTATAAACACTCAGCTCGATCGACGTCGACTAATCCATTCTACCATCGATCGATGCCGTCGATCGACGTTCGATCGATTGGTCTGGTAACACCCTTACATTCTGCTTATCGCGCAATATAATAAATATAATGTTTTTTCCTTAATTTGTTATAACATATATGCGCATGCGCTTGTTCCTGATAAGACATGAAATCGGTATCTACAACTCATAAAACTTAAGCTCCAATGACGTAGACGTCATTATCAAAAGGTGACATTACCGCCAATCAAATGTACATAAAAAATTGGGTTACGTATATTGATGGATTATGTTCTATGTGCTTATTGATAAATACATTGGTTTTCTTCTATATCGTGACCAGGTTAAGGGTGTTAACCTTAGGATGTGTAAACATGCGAAGTTCATAGCGATACTAATAATGAAGGATATAGTTAGCTAGCGCAAACTGACCAACGACCAAATAGAGCGAACGGAACGTGGAAGCAAAGCGATTGGTCAGTCGATCCTTGTGTCAACTGACCAACCAATCGCGCGCTCGGAACGGTGCTAAACGTTCCCCGCGTCCCGCTTGGTAACCAAAGAGACCTAAACACGGCTTGTGGATCTAACGACTCTTGTCAAGTTACGTGCCGACAACTTTACTAAGGTCAAAATCGACTACAAATTACGATATACATAGGTACCCCTTTTTCTCACGTTCTTCTCTGTTTCCTTATGAAAAGAAAAAAGTAGGTAAGGTACGTTGACATTTCAAACACCGGTATTTTCAGTTGTGTTTCTGTGAAAGATTTAAAATATTGATTTCATGCTAAACTGTTTAACTTGAACCTGAAATGCAGTCATGATTTTAAACTCCGTTATTTCGAAATTCGTTTTCTGGCCAGATATAGCTAGGGATAGAGAAAAATGGAAAGACGGAAGGGAGGCCTTTGCCCTGCAGTGGGACATAACAGACTCATAATAATAATGATTTCGAAATAATTTTTATGTTAAGCGAAGTATGCAACTGTATTTAATTTTAGTAATGTCATAGTAGTCTTCAATAAATTAAAAAATCCGGATGTTTTTATTATATCTCTCACATTATACTGCATAGGGGAAACTGTTGTATGTTTTTCGCGCTTATCTTGTTTGTTTGTTTGTATGATGTAGATAGGTGAAGATCAGAAAAACCAAACATGGCGGATTTTGGGCGCCATATTGTGCGAGTCCCAATTTTTTTTCTTTCTTGTCAAAAGGAAGGGTTTTAAGATTACAAAAATATATCCCATTTATATGTTCAGAAGTAAATAAAAAAAAATTATAACTAAAAACCTGTAAAAAATAAGTTTATTTAAAAATCATAAACCCGACTGCAAGAAAAAATCATGCTGTGCAGTCGGAGCATTAGAGTGTCAGCCAGTTTGCGAATAATTATGTAGCCTCCGACTGCACAGCATAGTTTTTTCTTTTGATATCTATCCATCTTTTCTATTCGGATCTTTTGTAGCGAAGACCAGTCCTAAACTGAACATCGTCTAAAAATAGTAGAAACAACAAATAAGGAACAACAAGACATCACGATGCAATTCCGTCCCCGCATATTTGGGTCACCTTTTACCCCTATTTTTAACCCCCGCCGGAAAAAGAGGGGTGTTATAAGTTTCACGTGTGTTGCTGTGTATCTGTGTGTCTGTCTGTGGCATCATAGTGCCTAAACGGATGAACCGATTTTAATTAAGTTTTTTTTGTTTGAAAGGTAATTTTGTCGAGAGTGTTCTTAGCTATGTTTGAATTAAATCGGTTCAGCCGTTCAAAAGTTATGGGCGTTTTACTGTTTGAATCGAGGTGTTTTCGCAAGATAAATGTGTCGGGGGTTTTTTAAATTTTGAAATTTGACTTGTTCATTGACTGATCGGTATCACCTACGGTTTTCCATTATTCAGCACAACCATCTGACAAGCAAGAGTTCCGGCGCCATTGTTCCGTGACGTCACCGCATCTAATAAACCTGCTGATCCATTTAACAAATTGCTAGCGCCGCGAATCGCCTGGAATGTCTCTTGTTCTAGTTTCCGAACAAACCCAGTTAAACCGACATTTCTTCGCGGTTTACATAAATATACAAACCAGCATTTATATCTCTGAACAGATGTTAGATTTCTTTATTTATTTGGAAATGTTAGGTCGTTGAACTTGGCTAATCTTGTTTTTTTTTATCTGTGGTTTCTTGACCTGAAATTGTGTCTAGAACTACACCTGTCTCGTATTTATATATATAATCTGTCACTACTACACTATTTTTTTTTCGGTACCTACTAATATTGGTTCAATTTCACAGACCTTATCTTGTATTCAAGTCCAGTGCAATTTATAGCAATCTATAAGTATGCAGCAACAATTGAGGTTGTTGTAGTCAAGTACCATTAGTACTAGAATAAATCAGTATTTAGTATCCGAACTCAGAACAGATTCAGTCTCGAGAAGTGGGTGGCAGCGGTGCGCCGGCGCCGCTCCACCTGCCTACTTGTGCAAGATTTATGCGATCAGGACTGCATAGACAACTCGAAAGTTGAGACTTTTACACGTGTGTTTACAAACCATAAACAAGGTTTTCCCTTTACGAGCGCTGGTACTACAGCAACGTTCGCGTTTTGATCTCAACCATAGACGGGAATGTGTTAACCATAAATATCTCCTGTTTTATTTAATCGCTGTCATAAAGAGGTTTTAATGTGTCAAAAATAAACTTGAATACAGTCGGGAATCGTTATGCGTGATGACTCAGTGGTTTACACATGCAGAAAACTAACACAGGACGTAAAACGTTTCAGTGTTTCAACAGCAGGCATCGATATATTGAAATGGAATGTTCACATCCGATCAATGATATTCAAATAAGCAGATACGTTATACACTCACAAAACAATTGAAAAAAATGTTCCGCGCAGCAGCGGCAGCACACATACACAATTTTCATTCATCTGACATTTCACTACAAGTCGAAAGGGATGGCTTGATAAAACCAACAAGAAAAAAAGAGACAGCTAGTGTTTGTCACTTGCGTGTGGATGTAAACAAACATTATTTTGAACACCAATGTTTTTCTTTTTCTAACCTCCAAATATTATATTAGGAAAAAATATTTAAATAAATTAGTAAATTGAGGTGTATTGCGTTCTCACATATGGTATGAGATCCCTTCTGTTTTATGTACTTTGGTATCCTATTTGGTACACTTTCTAAATACACACGATGGCATTTTTTTAATTTTGTTTTGTTTCATAAAAGCGTATCGCTCTTCGCCATGCGTGACATAAACTAAAGACTAAAGTTCACAATTGTGTCCTATTCGAGACTTTACAATGCGCGCGCTTATAACATATCTGTTTATTTGAATATCATCGCATCCGATTCAATATTTCGATCTTGTTCTAGACCGATATTATTTATAGAGGCGATACATCGAATGAATAATTTATAGATGAAATAATGTTTCACTGAGTCTATTTAAAATCCATAAAATATTAAAACGCTTCGCTATCACACGCATATATGTAGTTTCTAAAACTCTACGATGTTAATATAATCGGTCGTTTGGATTCAACGATTTAGCAAACTTTCGACGTGTTTTGGTTACGTTGTTGTTTTATAACGGCTGGGGTCATAAGTCGTCGGTTACGAAAGATACACTGACTGACGATTTCTTTAACGAAAGTATCGTGATCTTGAACCTGTATTCGGGTGTTTGGGATCGGAGCGTTCGATTCGTCACGGCGCGGACGACAGCTTTCGCGGTGACGAACCGGAAATTCGCCATAAACGAACACCAATGAAAGGTGAATGTCAAGATTTGTTTACGCTCTAGTGGAGTCGCAAATCGATAGATATTGAATTCATTAGTGAAACTTTTATGTAAATAAACGTGTTGCTGATGCTTTTAAACTCACACTTCATAGAAAACCTGTATTCTTAGAAAATATAATAATATAACAATATTATTATTCGATGGCAGCTCAAGCTAGTAAGCTCAAGTAGGAGAAGCTCATGGCTAAATAATAACAGCCGCACTGGTCGATCTTTAAGGTTAAGCAACGCTTAACGAGGTCGGTCCGTGGATGGGTGACCATTTCAACATACCGAGTTGCCTCCGTGCCTCGGAAAGCACGTCAAGCCGTTGGTCCCGGCTGTCATTTGAAGATCTTTGACAGTTGTTACGGTTAGTCAGAAGCTTGAGAGCTGACACCAGTCTTGTCAAGAAGTATCGTGTTACCCAGTTTCTGGGTTGTGGAGGTCAGATAGGCAGTCGCTCCATGTAAAACACTGGTACTCAGCTGAATCCGGTTAGACTAGAAGCCGACCCAACATAATTGGGAAAAGGCTAGGCAGCTCAAGCTAGTAGCAACGAAGAATCATATTACTCAAATCGGGTTAATAACAGTCAAGAGTAAATCTTTACAGCCGTAGCGAAATGTGGGTAATCGAACAAAAACTCAATTCAGGTCAACGTACATTGCATCGGCGCCGGCGCATATACAGCCGTAACACTCGCAGTAATTTCCCATTGCCCTTACATAACTATTTGCTCACAGGATATTACATTGTTGGTCTACAAACGAGGTTTTAATGCTCGCTTCGGAAGTGCGGATTAGAAAATTGCAGTAGCACATCGCTTACAACCACCACTCCACTTTCTCTGACATTGAAACATTTACGAGGCTCTTAGTCCTCTGAGAGAAATTAACACTCGCTTTTAATTATAATTTGCGTGTTTTCTCACAAAGATGAAATTTTACTGAAAATGCTCAATTGTTGCCAAGAGCATTTTCAGAAAATTGCTTTTTTCAATATTTACTTAAAACTTACATAGTTAACACATAGGTTAGGTTAAAACGGGCTGGTTTCCGCAACTCCACGACCAAGCGCGTACTTTGCGTACGGGTGGGAATTAACATACAACCAACTTCCTCACTCGATCCATCCCTACTCCTCGAGGAAGGCCAGCAGCGCCTTCATATTGCTGACTACCTCCCGTACGGTACCTGGTTCACCGAGGTATTTGGCCCTGTAACCGGCGATTACTGGGCAGCTTAGGAGCAGTTGCGCTGCTGTCTCGTCCTCCTCCATGCATGCTCTGCACAGCGGGCTGTCCGTAATCCCTATGACAAAAAGGTGCTTATTAAAAGTCCCATGGCCATTCGTTACAGCTGTGACTGCTCGCAACTGCTGTTTCGTCAGACGTAGGGCCTTCTGCGTGAAACGTCCATCCACAGCGGGAAGTCCCGCTGTGGTCAGTGGTCATTCCACAATTTGTGGTGTTTCTCCTTAGTGCGTTTCCTTACCAGACTGCGGAGGTAACCGAATGGTATTGGCTCGATAGGCTCCGGACCAACCACCGCCATACTGGATCCTCTACGGGCGAGCTCATCCGCCGCATCGTTGCTTCGGGACGTAGTTAACACATAATATGCTGTTATCAAAAAATCATTCATATTGAGATGTTTACGTCCAATATTCCATATAATATAAGGAAATAAGTGGCAATGCTTGATTCGTAAATAATCCGGCTTTATTTGCCAAAATCGCTTGTGCACTAAATATACGTATGTTAGGAAGAAAAAATGTTGTTGTCGCAATCAACATATTTCTGAGAACAATAACCCCTCTGATTAATATATTCCGGTACATAATAGAAATACTTGATTATTCACACATTTGCAAAATGTATTCTCCTCTCGGGCATTGTTTCAAATGACGTTTGTTAGTTTACCTGTTGCAACTTGCGTCTGCCTATTCACTGTAATTAGTTAAATTTAGCTCGTACTATGAAGCTGTGATTCTGCAAATTTATCATTAATAGACTTTTCTATATCATGTTCTACTATACAAAACGTTGTATTTATTATTTCTGTAAAATCTTGACCAAGTTCGGTTCCAAGTTGTGGTGGTATTTTAGACTCTGCCCGTTGGCAATAACACCTTCTGACACTTTGCTTTATAGGGTTAATATACTAAAAAGCTTGATATTGGTAATTACTAGATGGAAGTAAGGCCTAAAATCGAAAAATATTACATGTATGAAAGAGATGTTTGTCAAAGCATGATCGCAAAGCGCGAAGTTAGTGGCGTGGCCATTGAAAATCAGGTCACGTTCAGATACGTGAGGGGAAGAGTACTGCGCAAAAAGCAAGCAGCTATTCATCGATTTTGATATAGCATTTGTATGGACAAGATATTGCTTCGAGATGGATTGAAATATTACTTGGGATCGGGCAAGAAGGTAATAAAATCCTGTGGTTTTCATTTATTTTCTAAATGTATGAAACTTTTTTTTGCACACGAACAAAAGTAATCGGATCTAAATGGAATAGATCGAGTTATATTATCAACGAGATCAGAAAACAGTAAAGATCAACAATCTAAGCAAGACGAGAAGATATACATCACAGACAAAAAAGGATTTGATGTAATTTAAAAAGGGGTCAATATCCAAAATAACGTGGTAAAAGCACACAATATAAACATTATTTCATATAAGTGCAGTAACACGATAGAAGGCAACGTCGTTCAGTTTGAATTGCAAACCGACCGCGATGAATAAGCACTGATATGGAATAGTTCTAACACATGATCTTGTCTATGTTAAATTGCCGAGTTATAGTTATTGCGTAATGGTAAATCGACGGATCGAGACCCATGGGAAAGAACCGATTGAAGTGGGCTGTTGTATTGTTCTTGATATTGAGTACATACTTGCTGGAAGTCGAACATAGGCAGTTCCAAATGTAAAATTTTGTTTCTTGGAACCTCAAGAATATGCAGCACGAGTCTTATTATTGATCTATCAAATATCTCATAATTTGTAAGTAACACATCTGGCTGCAGTCTTTGTACGATCAGAATATAAATGTTACTTCGCCTATTCACGATGACATGCACACGAAACACGTTCTCCACTCTTGAATACGAAGTGTCCACTACATTAACACATGCCTCTACACGTATTGTGTACTGAAACCCACTCAAATCTGCTTTGTTTGTTTCATTCTAATCGTGTCTATTACAACAACCATTAAAATTATCTTCGGCTGCTATTGACCGCTTTGCACCAATCGAATTTATACGAGCTATTCCGATTTGACGACGTTAAGAGCGCTTGGCGTTTGAGCTATGATGGACCGTACCTCAATAATATTTTCAATTTGGTCTGCGATATAAAATTTATTGTCAAACGTCATCACAAGTTTTATCTTTATAGTCGTATCATCCTCTCAAGATGGTCCGGCAAAGATACCGCACTCGAAGTCTCCAAGTACAATGCCCGGTCCTTCGCTTTCCATATACAATTTTGCTTACATAAAAGGTACGTGAAGCCCTTTGGTCTAACTAAAAAATATTGTGTAACATAGAAAGTGTTTCTTTCTACGATCGCTATGGTGTTTATCGTTCACACGATGTAATTATTTTCTCTTAGCCCTACAATTTGCTCCGGTGCAAGCTCCCCTGTGATTAATATTGTCCGGTATGTCATAATGGTACTGAAGAAAATTTCATTGGGAACACAAGAGAACAGTAACAAAGGAAGGAAATTGGAATGGCGCACTTTGAGACTATTGAACTAGTTTATGTTGTCATTATTAGTTATGGGATTTAGGCGAGTTTCTGAACATTGTACTCGAGTTGTTGTTGAAAGGGAAAGCTTCGGTTAGAGCCGTTTGTGTTGTACGTACCAAACGTAACGGGTACCATAACTTATAATTTTAAATGGTATTAATTTTCATTCTCACTTTATGTTAAAAGGGAGATAATTGTGTATGGCTTGAGGTCGAAATAAGTGCTTACGACAATCGTAAAGCAGCGGCACTTGAGTCTCCCTGACACGTTTCGCGCAGCATTTGCATGGCGCGGGCGCAGCCGCTCACCGCTCTCTATTAATACGTTAGATATGATTATGATAGATCGATTTGCTTAATTGGCGCATGCGCCACTTGCCCACACAATTATAATGCATAAATATTAAGTGCTGGCGACAGTGCCAAAGGACAAGCCAACCATTTAGCGATCATAAATTTTATTCAGCTTTATGAGGTCTTTCACATCATTTTATTGTCCGTATTTTAGTCTGAAGTATTTACACTATAATTAGTTATCTGATTCATGTAGTTGTTAAGTCAATTTAAAGAAGTAAAATATCTTCAAGTTCCATTAAAGGCTCCAATTGCGCAGACATTTATTCATCATTATATGGACCGATGTTATTTGCGGTGTTAAATAAAATTATTTATTTATTGTAAGTCGTCCCACTGAACGTCGACTCAATATATGGTATGGCATGTTGATCAATTTATTAGAATCTCAAATTATATCGTTGGCGTAATGTTGACAAATAACGAACTTAGATCTGCCATTAATCAGGAATCGCCAAGATTTTAAAATTCAAAAGTAATTTACTGAATTGACAGAATTTAAAATGCTCATTTCAGAAGACTCTATGTTGGGTAACACAAAATATCATTATGGTTAAAAGTTGTGACTTCTTTATCCAGAACTGGACCTGCGTGGTGGATTAAGGCCCATTTCCTCTCACACACAAAGTCCCAGCAGTGGGAAAATTAAAAGGCAATGATGATAACCACTTTTTCATATTTGACTTTTCGTTTGACTACGCGTAATATCGATAGACAATGAATCAAACGCTTTAACCGAAACCAAATTGCTCCGTTCCCAATATAAATGTTAATTTCAACAGTAAGGCACCTCAACAAGACCGTTCGTTATGGCATGTGACCCTAATTACTGCTGCGGTCTAAAAAGATAACATTGTCAGTCCAATCTTACATGATTGAGTAGTTAAATAATGTACACCCGCAAATCAACAGTAATGTTGCTTTTATTATCGCAAAAAAAACTGTTAAGCAACACTTAAAGCCCGGTTTGGATGGTAACACTGGTAATGTGAACTTTTTTAATAATACACTTGGAATAATATAGTAATTTGGCTTGCACTTATTATTTGTAATAGTAGGTTTGGCAACACTCGAGAGTTTTGGTAACATGCCATTGATTTTAAGTGCGATCTCGACACCTAATTGGTTCCTATTTGTTTTGTAATTCGAATTCTGCTGGTAGAAGGCAATAGTAGCACAAATAAATAATGCATTACGAGCAAAATTGCGTGGATAACAAACGGGCTCATATTTAACACTGTATTTACATACAATCCGATGCCACAAATTGATACCTTCTTACAATACCGTGGAACTTCTCCATTTAATGGCATATTACGCAGTAGCCACTTACCAGTCGCCGTGAACGCTCGTAATCCACTTATCATTACTCATTTTCCTTCGCTCTTAGTCTTGACATGAAATAGTGGCAAGTTTTATTGATTCACGATATTGTTCTCGGTTCGGTGCGCACTAATTGCTGCGTGTTACAGCGGCACGTTAGCGGACTCGTTATGTAACTTGTTACACAGCTTAACGTGGTGCCAACACACGTCCTGTCAACAAATTGTTGTATGAAAATCGCGTGCGTCGGCGGCCTATCTGGACGACGTCCTACCGTTATTGCTAGGGCTGTCTGAAGACTCTGAACTACTCTGAAGTACCAAATTTTATTCTCTGTTTAACTATAGTTGGGTCGTTAGTAGAATGTTAACGCCCAGTAATTTAAGCAGCGTGAAGTAGGACTGTTTGTTTGCGTCCTATAACTAATCCTTATAGTCCTGGCTGGTTTTGCTATCCCAAGGATGCCCACGATTATGTAATTTTCAAATCTTAGTCTTTCTTCCAAGATAATAGAAAATATTATCTGTAACTGCCAGTCTTTATCTAATTATCTTTCAATGTAAACACTGCAAAGTAAATACTGCAATGAAGAAAACAGGTTGTTACGACTTTTTCTGTTAGAGAATATTCTTCGATTTCTTGTGTCTTTTTAGTTAGTTTAACTATTCATTAATCATCATTGTCAGTCTTCTGTTCCTCGAAGCCTGGTCTTAGACCCTAAGAATGTTCCCAAAGCCAGCCCTATCCTCGCCAGACATTTCAGTCGTTTCCTACTTGCGTCTGGCGGTAGTTGGGCGACAAATTGTCGACGGACGCCATTTCGGCGACGCACAATTGCCCCTTAACGGCCCGTTCCCCAGATTTATTCGCCTACACGTAAGTTAAGAGCCCTGTTCACAGTAAGCATTTCGTTTAAATCACGGCGACACGCTATTCGTCGTCAACACCGGCGCTCGTCAAAATTCTTGTGTGAAATATTCGACCCACGAACGCTTCCGTGTTTTGGTTCACAAGTTAAAACTGTTACGGGAATTGGTTGATTGTGATGTATTGATTTTTTTGGTATACAATGATTCTCAAGGGTAATTGGATGATGTATGTTCTTTAAAACTAGTGTCCGTATTATCATTGATTTAGAAGGACTCGTGTCTTGTATTCTTTGCATGTGCTGCAACGTTCTAGCTGTTTTCGCGGTTTACATTTGCAGTGTCCAATAGTCCTCCAGTTCCTTCAGAAGCATCAACTGATATGTTTATAAATTCCAATTACCCGGACGCATTCCTCGTACCGCGAATGTTCTTCTTTACCCGTACAGCGGGTAATGGCGCCACTAACGACCAAACACCAGTAACGTGATCCCCGAGGTGTGAACTTACGAGGCGCTCCTGAGAAATTCGCTTATTATTAGTACCTGGAACCGTTTACCTTTCCTGATCTATTCGTTTAACACCAGTCGCTCGCTTCCGTCTGGTTGCTACCTGATTGGAATGTGGAAGTTCGTTTCAGGATTAAGAGACGCCATTAACGTTGAGCTATTATGTAGAACTATCTTGGCAAAGTTTGGATGTCTCTTTTTAGACATGGTGGAGGCCTTATAAGCCGAGATATAAATTACTTGCTCCTGAAAGCGGCTTCGCCTGCGTGATATATGTTTTTTTTTATCCCGAGGGCACAATATACCGGCATAAAAAGTAGGCTATGTGCTATTCCAGTCTATAATCTACCTTTGCGCCAAATTTTATCCATCCAAACTTTTGCATTTATAATATTAGTAGGATTAGTAAGGCGGTAGGATTTAAACTTCGTATTTTCCTTCGCTGCAAACAATTCAGCTCTGCTTCGATTTAGAATTAAAACATAATTCGTATAGGGCTTGATCAGGTATTTTATTGTTATTGTATCGGACATTGCGGCTGAACATTAGCATGGTGGAGGTGGAGGGGGCTCAACAATGGCGGAGCGGCGCCGGCGCAGCGATGCCCACAGCATCCACCGATAACGTGCACTCCTCTAGTCGGGGGATACAGGATGGTTGCTTGGGGAATTCTAATCAATTTTATATTTAGCTAGATGGATATTTTGACAGCAGTCTGAATCAAATTTTAGAACAGGCGAGGCAGTGGCACGTACAGTGTAAAATATTGGTACTCATCTGAATCGGTTAGACTGTGTAAGCAACTCCAACATAGATTGGGAAAAAGCTAGGCAGTCTGATAGATGGATTTTTTGCACAAATCACATCATCAGCCTATTAATGTTCTCACTCCTGGGATACAGGCCTCCTCTCTGTGAGTGGGAATGGGCCGTAACCCACCACAAGGGCCCAGTGCGGGTTGGTGGATGTCACATGTCTTCGAATTTTTGGTTCTAGGACATGCCGGTTTCCTCACTATGTTTTCCTTCACCGTTTTGAGAGCAGTTATGAAGAAATAATTTACACAAAGTAAAGCGCCTGCCTGGGCTCGAACCCACGACCTACAACTTGCAAGTCGCGGGATTTTTTGCATTAAGAAATAAACAAGTGCAAGTTCTTGTAATACGATATTTTGTGTAAAGTTGTAGGTATATCTGTAATGGTGTAATGAGCTTCTTGTGTAATCTTCTTTATTTAGGTAAATGCCAACATTTACTTGGTTCTGCCATTCTAATATAATAAAATCACACGATTACGAGTATTTTGCATCGTCTTGTTGTTGAAATAAACATTCCCTTATCGAAATGCATTCACAGAAGATTCTGATCAAGAAATGCAGGTCAGTAAAAATGTGTCTCGAAACAAAAATTTCAACCGTTTTAGAATCCGTTTATTTTTTCTCGGAACAATTCTAAGAATTCCCATAGCACCCTGTATCATGAGGTCGGTGGCGTGCGCCGGCGCCGACTCCTCTAATAATAGTCGCATTCCATTCCCTCGCCCTGGAAGGGCTCACCTCGCGATGCGCGCGCGCACCTGCCCTGCACCACTTTCCTTTTTCATTTGCCAAATGCTTTCGCTATTCCGTGATTCTGAATAAATGTTATTGAAAAAATACTTCCATTATTTTTTTATTATTATTTTATCCTCGCATATAACTCTCTCTCAGACTATAAGTCTAGGTTTCCTCACGATATGTTCCTTAACCGTTCTTAGCGATGTCCAAGATAAACTTAGAAAGTACATATTAATTGAAAAAGTCACATTGGTACTTGCCCGGATTTGAACCTACGACCTCAAGCAAGAAAGGCGATTTCTTAGCCACCACAACATACACACTTACATTATTATCATACTTGTTAACTCTTCTGATCGTGTTTACGACTAATAAAATTACATTGGCCACCATCAATGGAAGGTTTGACGTAAACCGACGGATTAGTACAAGTAGTTAGTACTTCAACGGTCTTTGATTATATTAAAAGGAGTTCATACACAACACATGTGCAATGTGAATATTTAAATGGCTTTATAAACAGAGCTTTTGATTTATATGATGCAAAACGTGTTCATCTGTTTGATGAAAAACCGGACAAGTGCGAGTCAGACTCGCGCACGAAGGGTTCCGTACCATTATCGCAAAAAACGGCAAAAAATCACGTTTGTTGTATGGCAGCCCCGTTTAAATATTTATTTTATTCTGTTTTTAGTATTTGTTGTTATAGCGGCAACAGAAATACATCATCTCTGAAAATTTCAACTGTCTAGCTATCACGGTTCATGAGATACAGCCTGGTGACAGACAGACAGACAGAAGGACAGTGGAGTCTTAGTAATAGGGTCCCGTTTTTACACTTTGGATACGGAACCCTAAAACATGTTTGTGGGAAGAAAGAAGTCACGAGTATATTATGCAGAAAATTCTTTAAGAATGTTTGTCAGATGTTTCATTGTACAAAGTTACAAACGGAACTCATTCACCGTGAAATGCCAAGGGCAACGTATTCAGAAGTGTGGGGGAGCATCTGCAGCCATTAGGGCGTCCAGGGACCGTGTCGAACTGCTGGCCTGGAACCTCTCCTAAGGGCGTGCGCATACGCAGGCCTCGCGGCCTCGTGAGAATATTATAATATACGTTACGTTCAAACTTTATTTTTCCATTATCGATAGTATCTTTATTTACTTCGCACAGAAAAAAACCTTAGAAATTCTCGAGTTTTTCTTCGTTTACCTGCAATTTTCACCGCTTCGTCGCGTATTATAATTTAAAAATTTTCTTTTAAATTATGTGGGATGGGTAGGAAAAATAGTATATTGTTTTGCAATAACTATAACTATGATTTATTTATATTGCACTGTTTTAATTAATATATATAAATTGCGCAGTTTTATTTTGTTGTTTTGTTTTACAATAGATCGCTAATTATATCCTTGAACTCATGATGCTTATTATTGTTATAATAGGTAAATCATCAAGCAATATCTTTAAAATAGCTCTAACTATATAAATGTGTATATATGTATTTGTCTTTTTTAGGCTCACGCTTAACCACTATATAGCTGATGGTAAGCGATGATGTATTGACGATGGGACACGATTGCTTAGAAGTAACCTATTCACTTTTGACTTAGGGACCTTCTATCATGCCAGCGTATTTTATTAGAAGATTTCAAGTGCAAATCGCTCTTATTTCATCACATTACGTCCATGTAAACGTACTTGGAATTTCGCTTAGTAAAAATCATTTATCGGCCGGTGTGATATAAATATTTTTTTATAAAACAATATTTTTTCGTATATTTTCTCAGCAAACCCTTTCATTTGATACCCATATAAAAAAATAACTAATCCGCCATCTTGGACCGTCCGCCATATTGGGTTTATTAGATTGACGTCACTTAGCTAACCATGCATTGTCATCCAAACTAAAGGTATATGCAAAATTTCAATCTAATCGGTTGAGAATAACTCCTTTAAAATTTAGTTTTAGCGAACAGACTTACATACCTACATAGCAAGTTAAATAAAAGCATGTAATAGAATCGCGACGAGCCCTTAAGAAAGTCGCTTAATCTCCCAGATTATATCTAAATTTTATCCAGATTCCAGAATGATATGCCTTTATACTCAGTACTTTCATTGTACAAGTACTTGTACACAATGTTGCCACTTCCAACGTAAGTCCCTTTCTACATGTCACTAAGTTATTGTGTACGGCCTCAAATCCAGGTCTTATTCTGATGAATTGCCCCCCTTTATGTACCCATTGTCTTGTTGACGTTCAATCTTGTGGTTTTGCTCCACTATGGCTGTAGTGGTTATATGACTAAGACCGTTATTGTTAGGATTTATGGTGATAAGAAACTGTTGTTTTCTCTGTTTACAAGATATTATATTAGATCGGGAAAGGTAGGTGGTATTTGAAGATTAGTTTTGGTTATTTTATATTTAATATTATTCATGGTAATAGATTTTTCACAAATCTTCTTATATATAAAATTCTCGTGTCACAGTGTTTGACTGCAAACTCCTCCGATAGGGCTTGACCGATTCTTATGAAAATTTTTGTGCACATTAATTTGGTAGGTCTGAGAATCTGTCGTAAACTATTTTTTTTACCTCTAGATAGGGTAGGGAAGGTAGGGTAAAGTATGGTAGGTAAGATAAAAATACAATGAATTAAAAAAAAGCTAATGTTTGGTGTTTTTATGGCATTACAACGTTTGTCGGGTTAGTTACTAGTGACCCAGCAAACGTTTGTGTTTTGTTGTTGTTGTTGTTTCAAAGGCCCTGCGTGGTGGATTACGGTCCATTCCCTCTCACAAAGAGGAGGTCTGTGTCCCAGCAGTGGGAACATTGAAAGGCTGGCGATGATGTAAAGATTCTAGCATTATTCGTTACGTTATCAAGTTTTGGAGAAGCTCTTTCTACCTGCGTATTTTAAACACTCGTTGGCTCACATAAGGATATCATTTTGAAACTCAAAAGTATACCCATTACAAGGATTCAGAGTTCAGAACACTGAAGCTTGTCTGTCTCAAGGGAAATAGGGGCTCGCTTACACACGCATGAAAGTAATCAAAGAAGATATAGGGAGCCCATAGAAAATATGGTTGCCGAGTTCATTCCTTTAAAAGCGGAAGACGGTCTGAAATACATTGCTCGGGTTCCTTCCTGTAAGAGGCGATAAATATAGCCTTCTTCTTCCTTGTACATATTGGATATTCTTCTAGGTTATTTATTAAACGCTTAGGGGAGACTTTAAAAGCGGAAGACGGTCTGAAATACATTGCTCGGGTTCCTTCCTGTAAGAGGCGATAAATATAGCCTTCTTCTTCCTTGTACATATTGGATATTCTTCTAGGTTATTTATTAAATGCTTAGGGGAGACTTTAAAAGCGGAAGACGGTCTGAAATACATTGCTCGGGTTCCTTCCTGTAAGAGGCGATAAATATAGCCTTCTTCTTCCTTGTACATATTGGATATTCTTCTAGGTTATTTATTAAATGCTTAGGGGAGACTTTAAAAGCGGAAGACGGTCTGAAATACATTGCTCGGGTTCCTTCCTGTAAGAGGCGATAAATATAGCCTTCTTCTTCCTTGTACATATTGGATATTCTTCTAGGTTATTTATTAAACGCTTAGGGGAGACTTTAAAAGCGGAAGACGGTCTGAAATACATTGCTCGGGTTCCTTCCTGTAAGAGGCGATAAATATAGCCTTCTTCTTCCTTGTACATATTGGATATTCTTCTAGGTTATTTATTAAATGCTAAGGGGAGACTTTAAAAGCGGAAGACGGTCTGAAATACATTGCTCGGGTTCCTTCCTGTAAGAGGCGATAAATATAGCCTTCTTCTTCCTTGTACATATTGGATATTCTTCTAGGTTATTTATTAAATGCTTAGGGGAGACTTTAAAAGCGGAAGACGGTCTGAAATACATTGCTCGGATTCCTTCCTGTAAGAGGCGATAAATATAACCTTCTTCTTCCTTGTACATATTGGATATTCTTCTAGGTTATTTATTAAATGTTTAGGGGAGACTTTAAAAGCGGAAGACGGTCTGAAATACATTGCTCGGGTTCCTTCCTGTAAGAGGCGATAAATGTAGCCTTCTTCTTCCTTGTACATATTGGATATTCTTCTAGGTTATTTATTAAATGCTTTGGGGAGACTTTTTAATGTTTGGATTGTTATCTAGAATTTCTGATACTGTTATCTTAAAACGTTTTCCGAGTGTCATTGAATATCTAAGGTATTTTAATGCTCTGCTAATATAATCTTAAGAATTATAATTGTTTGCTTGTTAACACGCCGTATCATTACGTTATTAAACGTTATCAAATATTTCATAGAGCTACTTTGAAATGAATACTTGTTGCGCTTGCGCAGTTACAAAAATATAAGGGTTTTTTAGGTACAATCAATCAATTACATATATGCCTTGTATACAACAGCCGAAAATCGTAACCCTCTTTTGGCTTCGCCGTAGTTGGGTAAAAATTATCAAGTATAGGTACTTTGTTTTTTTTTCGCAGGCTAGACTGACAGCTGCCAATGACCTTATTTTTAGGGTTCCGTACCCAAAGGGTAAAAACGGAACCCTATTACTGAGACTCCGCGGTCCGTCTGTCTGTCTGTCTGTCTGTCTGTCTGTCTGTCTGTCTGTCTGTCTGTCACCAGGCTGTATCTCATGAACCGTGATAGCTAGACAGTTGAAATTTTCACAGATGATGTATTCCTGTTGCCGCTATAACAACAAATACTAAAAACAGAATAAAATAAATATTTAAGTGGGGCTCCCATACAAAAAACGTGATTTTTTCGCCGTTTTTTTACGATAATGGTACGGAACCGTCCGTGCGCGAGTCCGACTCGCACTTGCCCAGTTTTTTTTTTAATGTTGCTAGCGCGGAGCATAGTATTGTAGGTAAGGCCCAATCATAAGTGATTCATCGAATCCATGTGACATGACTCCTCAATAAAATTTTACTAATTAGTGTATATGTGTAATGTTTTATGTATATAAATATAATATATTAAAATAAACATAGTACATACACTTTATTGCAGCAATAAAATAAATACGTTCTATAGAATAGAATGAAGTCTGACGTAAATGAGTAGAAATTAAATAGGGCCGCTAGTTTCTTACAAAACAAATGTTTTTTATTTTTTGTAAAAATATAAATTATGTATCTACTTCGATTTTCGTCAACTTTCGGTCACTCAGGATACGACATTATTTTTATGCAACGATAAAGTGTCAGCCCTCCAAATCTCAGATTAGTCTTTCTTTCTTTCTTTCTGTTATATCCCACTGCAGGGCAAAGGCCTCCCTTCCGTCTTTCCATTTTTCCCTATCTCTAGCTATATCTGGCCAGATTCGTCTACGAAAAAAAAAATCTGAGGTTAAATAATTAGGTATGTATTATTCATCCACATCACTAAGTAACAAAATAATGCATGGCTGTTAGTAAGTTCATTTCTTTGGCCAATTATACATACGAGTACATACATAAACTCACGCCTTTTGCCCATGTGTGTAGGCAGAAACTTCAGAACGCCACCTGCTACGATCCTTACATACATCGCATTCATACATCATACATCTAGTCATACATACTGTGATACAAACACGCCGGTTAAGAGTACTGCGAACCTGGTATTTCTGAAGAACATCACCAATGAGGTCTATGTATATCTTTCTAGGGCGTCCCCTCCCGGCGTTTCCATTCACGTCTGCCTTGTAAATACCTTTCGTTAGTCGCCTTTCATTCATCCTCTCGACATGACGAAACCATCTAATAAAACATAATCACAAAATATTCCGTAATGCATAGACAACATGTCTACTATGTCCATCACAATAATTAGCGCAGAGAAATCACTAATTGATAAGTACTATATATATATAGTCTCACGTGCGAACAGATCTAGTAATCAATGTGTTATTTACTTTAGGTTTTATATACTTTATCAGCTCATAATGTTATGAAAGACTTAGCTTCGGGAGCAAAGGTTGCATAAATAATGTATTAGTAGTATATATGTAATAGAGTAGTTACCTGACTTGAGTGATTTCATTTAGAATTCTACACGAGGTATTTATTTATTTACGTTATTTTGAACATTCTTGTCGTGTCTTCTTCTTCATGTTTTCAAAGTTGGTCAAAGCCCTCCTGTGCATGCTGTAAAATAATTTGGTCATGCGCAACGCATAATAATATTTTCTTCCAAAAAAATATTGTCCTCAAGTCGAACTCCAAAACAGTCTCGAACAACGTAGCTAGAATTCACAACAATATTTAATATGTTGTCCTTAATATTTACTGCAACTAAAATTTCTGTCCAACAGGATTCAGTCGTCATCTTCCTGCCCTTTTCCCATGTTACTTGGGGTCAGCGCAACACGTTTTCTTCTTTCATACCGTCCTGTCTACCGTCACGCCATCACTGACTCCCTTTTTACCCGTCTGCCGAAGGAGGGTAATGTGTTTATCAGTCTATGTATGTATGTATGTTTGTTCCTATATGGCGTTCCAGAGACCAAACGCGTTGGCTGATTTGGATGATTCATACGTCAATCGATTCGTCTTAACCCTGTGTGTGTCATAGGCTACATTAAAATTGGACAATAGAAAAATGGCGGATTTTGGGTGCCATATTGTGGGGACCCAATTTTTATTTTCTTCCAAACCCATCGTGTGGGGTATCAAAATAAAGGATTTTAAGAGGTGATTTCAAAAATATATAACACTTATATGTTTAAATGTATCTAATTCGAAAAAAAACGATCTAAAAAGTTATAAATAAAAAAACTTAATCCAAAAAATCAAAAAACCCGACTGCTTCAAAAGCGAACTAAAAAGTCGTAAACAAGGAAAAAATCATGCTGTGCAGGCGGAGGATACACCAGATTTTGGTCAGCCAGCCCGCGAATAGGTATGTATCCTCCGACTGCACAGCATGATTTTTTCCTTGTTTACGACTTTTTAGTTCGCTTTTGAAGCAGTCGGGATTTTTGATTTTTTTAATTAAGTTTTTTTCTTTCATATAACTCCTCACACAGTCCATCCATCTTTTCTTTGGCCGTCCTCTCCCTCTCCATACATCCAGATTTATATTCATAACTCTTTTAGTAACATGCGTCTCATCCCGCCTCATCACATGATCATACCAGGACAATCGGTTTCTTTTCAACTTTTCTGCCACTGGCGCCACTTTCAAACTTCCCGTAATATACTCATTTCTCACTTTATCCATCATCCATTCAAAAATTCAAAATTCACTGTAGAATTCAGTACCCAATAAAAAAGTACTTTCTCATAACCCCAAGGACTTAAAGGACAAAAGAAGGTAACATTTACTTTCATGCCAGCCGTAGTTAGCAGCAGCATTAATTAGCTGCATTGAATATGCACGGCAGCTAGCCGGGCTCGTGCCGGAAGACCGGCTTCCGTCGCCCCCGGCGCCCTGGGACTTTCCAACGGGATTCGAAGCCGCCAAGGAGTCACCGATGTGGCTTTTATTACGTGCTGGGAGTACCTTGTTGGTTGATGGTTAAATATACCCTATTTTTGGTGATAAAACTACAAGGTTTATTTGCTGTATTAAGCTTTGTCACTGTTTAAAATGCCTTAAAAACCTCGCCCTAAATGATAAAGCAATGTACTCATATGCAGTATTAAAACTATCGGAAAAACACACAATTACGCTGCTAGCCACCGTTCCCGCCACAAAAGGCTCAAACAAACAGATAAGCAATAAGGAGCGTACCGAGCACTGCGCACACGCAAATGGCGTACGTCGTTATCTAAACGCGCCAATCGCTTACACACAGTTAGAGGACGCAATTATCACCTACCGTACACCTGTTCCATGTATGCTAATGACCACAGTAAATCACTATCGATAGACCAGATATCCCAGATTATATCTTGGATGGTCACGCGCATACCATTTTCGGTGAACAGCCCATGTGGGGTCCAATTATGGAGGACCAAACGACACTTTTCATGTCCAGGCCGGCCCTTTTCAGACCTTAAATAGTTTCCGTCTGAACACATCCTGATCATTACAAATAAACTTGATTTACCTGATAAGGCTTTTCATCTAAGATTTGCCATCTGATGCAATGAAATGAACACCTAAGACAGTCGTGGAGTTCAAAAGTATTTGATTCGATTTCGAACAATGCTCTTATCCTTGCCTTAATCCAAAGCGATCAAAAGATTAATTTTAATACACATTTGCGAATTAATCTTGCGTCTGTCACCATCGAAGGTCGACCGTTTAAGGAGATGCTTAATTAAACCTAGCTCTGTCGACGAGTCAGAGTCGATTTCCTCGTTAAACGATTTGATTTACGCATCGTGGGCATCCTTGGCCGATGAGGTGTTAAACCGTGACCTTACGCAAAAGGCGTCGCCCGCTGAATCACCAATAATTCTGCTGTTTTGTTTTTATACAATAGATGTGGCCATATGCGGGCGGCTGCGGGCGGGGCTTTGTTTGGCCAATCAGTCAACGACCGGCTTCGCAGTTTCCCGACGCATTCCTTCGGTGCTCGTCACCGGGAAGATTCATGCAAGCGATATGCAAAGCCTGCCGTTAGAGCGCCCTCGCGCCGCGCCTCAACCGAATCCGAGCGATTTTTTCGCCATGATAGCGCGCCGACAAACTCCTCTAAGAGACCGCCTCTTGCCACCAACAAATGTGTTCCCATTTATAAACCCGTTCTCGGGAATAGCTAACTCGAATTAATACGTTTCCGTAAAAATATTGTGCAATTATACATTTCTACGGAAAATTGATAATGTTCTCACGAACGGGCGCGATGCGTTGATTGGTGGGCAATCCGCATTCTGAGCGAATTAATAGTTGCCCGCGGACTCTCTCGTTCGCCGCCATCTCAGTTATTTAATTTTTCGCTAAGTTAACATACGTACAAGCGACGGTCATTTTTTGTGTTTACAAATTAAGGTAATTACCGTAATACCCCTGTCACAACCTTTTAAGTTCAACGCACGCATTATGCGTCTCGGTGCGGTTTTCGGCACGGAATGGATTTTGGTTCTTATTTCTTGGGGATTAAGGTGTTAGCTGAAATATTTTGGCATTTTGCGTGAAATATTGTTGCAGTGCGCCCTTGAATGTTCAGTTCCGGGCTATTTTAATGTCGTTTAAATTAAAATATGCAACTCTGGACGATATAATTGTGCGCAACAAAGTCGTAAATCACGACACCGCGCAAACCGTGCAATGCTTCATCGAATCGAACGTGTAAATTTTTAACGGATGTGATAAGTTTTTTATTGAATTTTGTACAGATTTATTCTTAGCAAAACGGTTTTCTTAGTTCCTATTAATTATATCCATGTATAACCGTTATTTGGATGGAAGGCAGGCGAAGTTCCTGCAGTGATAGAAAGCGCGCTATATTATTCGATGTTTACAACTTCCTAAACTGAGCCCACCAATAAAATTACGGGCATTACTGTTTATCTGAACGGAAACACGCTTCATATCGGCGCAGGAGACGTATTTATGACTGGTTATTCTAAGGTTGTTTGGAGTTCCCATCGCGGCGCGCAGCGTTCAAACATAACGCCGTATGTGATGTGCGATCGCGTGTAATCTCCCATCTTACGGCCGAGACTATCTCGCCGACGCTCATATCTGATACAACCGAGCTTCCCCTGTACATGGGTAATAATCTTTTATGCGACGCGATGAAGTTATTTACCCGTCGATTGGCCCATCCACATCAGATACCGATCGCTTGAGGACCTTAGACGCCACTTTGTAAGCTCGAAAAACTCTCATTTAGATTTTCATATAATGTCGATTGAAGCATCGCTCCCGGCCACCTCAGAGGCAGTATCAGAATACAGAAGTTCAGTCATACATGCGTGGTTGCGTAAATAACTTGATTTTGAATAGCTTGTGTCACAGGTGAGGGTCACGGCACTCACGGCTCCCAAGTTCAGATAACAATGTCGTGTTGACGCCTGACGGCTGACCCCGGCTGCGGACGGCGTCAATTTCGGCGCGTCAGCCGGTCGCGGTCGTGTCGTAATGCGATTACAATGATGCCCGATTCGCAAATTGGCAGTGACCCAGTTCGGGGACCGGTGGGCGGCTCGGAGGTCCACTGGCTCCCGCGCTCACCGAAAGTTCCACACACTTGCCAAATAGAACGACTGTTAAGTAATCATGTGACAAATAAACGCTCTCGTTTCGCTCGACGCGTTTTAACGGTCCCGTTACATCGTTTGCCTCTTGTGATTGAATTTTTTCTTACCGTTTTTCGATTATTTTGTCTCGGTGCGTAATGCCAGGTTGTGCAACCGAATCGGCGTGTAATTGTGGGGGGTCATTGTTTGTAACGGAACGGCCCGGGTGCAGCGCGCGTGGTGTGAGATGAATTCTATTAGTCCGGGTGAGGTGAGCTTTGCGCCGTAGGTCGTTTACACCGCCGCCGCCGCCAGCTAGCGCGACGCAACGAACCGACCCATTTTAACCAAACCGCAACCCGTAAAATCATCCTTTTCCATTGTTAGCAGCCCGTCGGGTTCTATTTCAACATTTTGAAAGTATCCGCCTTGACCCAATACACCGCTTAGAAGTTCAGATGCTTGTAAAGGCACTTGCTCTTTATGCGTCCTTTGAATGTGTACTCATTTTAGGTCTCCCCTTCACAATAATTAACACTTTGCATCAACCGAATCGTGCACGCAGATGCGCTCGAGAAGTCGAGACAAATAAAAGCTGAGAAGTGCTGTTCCTTACAACGAGGCGATGATTAATCAAGGATGTAATATGAACTGTGTGGCTTAATGATTTGTTTGTATTCTGGTCGTGCAGTGTCGTTCGTCATTTCGCCAGGCTTTTCCTAGAAAGCGTAGTGTCCTATTTGGTGCTAGGAACCCCGACCACCACCGGATACGACGGCCACGTCATACTAACTGTTGATTTTCACTTTTATAATGCAACTCAGCGATGTTATGGAGCTTATTGTTTACACGATGCACCGTGCACGATAAGTAGGCAGGAAAATAATGCAATACTGTCGTCTGCCCTAATTAAGGTGAGGTGATAGTACGAACAATAAATTAGGCGTGGGGTACCATAATTATCTTATCAGTGTATAGTTAGACAATGCGCCCGCTGAGATGCGCGAGCGCACGGCGCGTTATCGCGACCACCCGCCGCCACCGGGAACCGACGTCGATACAACATTATTATGGGAACATGAATCAGCGAACAGCGGCCCAACGAGCAGGCCCTGCACACCGTGTGATCGAACTCATAAAAATTGCAGGTTGTGGAACGGTCGTTCCTTCTTAAGTGAGGGCGGCTAGCAAGAATCTCGTCTTCTCTTAACCAGATAGAGGAGCTACTAGTGCTCGGCTGCTTCCATGAAGTCGTTAACGATCCCGGCGACACCTCGTCTAATGGCCGCGCGTGTACTTAGCTATGCAAATCAAATCATTGCGCGACTGTGGGCTCGCCGTGGCCGCGTCCCGACTGGCGCAATTATTCATTATTCTCTTTAAAATATTACCCCTTGCGTAATCCAACCTGATAAATGATTCCCCGCAGCCTCGATGCAACTGTTAACCCGCCATTTCGGTATCGCATTATACTTTCCGAAGTTATTTAGTACCGCGGCGGTATTATCTCGTCGTGCTCTCCTAATAATGTCTCGTTATGGCAAACTCTCGTTTGTGACCAATAAAATAATTGAATATCTGTGCGTTGATCGGGCGGAGAGCTAGCTCTTATCTGGAGCGTAATAAATCGGTGCTGACGATCGCGATCGAAGTGCGGCTAGGCGCCTGATTAATGAGTTAACATTTTTTAATTAACGATCTCGCTGCAGCGGGGAATTATTGGTCCGCTGAAGGCACCGCGAGTGTAAGCACGCGCTTCGACAGCGCGCATAGCTTTCGCCGGAGCGACGCTCAGCTAAATTATAAGCCTGGGCTGAAGAGTTAATTGTGTGTTTACTATGTTTACCATCGACATTAGGTCGCTCCGTTCGATAATCGCTGCGGTGCGGTCGTGTCGTGATCTAAAGTTTTCCCGCGTTATGCAACCTGCCTTTTGTTGAGTTCGCTTCACATGCCTCTCGTACACGACGCTGCACAGCACCAGGCACTCACTACGATCTGTATCGGTTTCGGGTAGTAACGTCTCGACATTGTTATTTTTGTCATAGGTTGCACGAATTGTTTACGACATCCCCGGCACGTTTGTTGACGTAATATCAGTTACCACGCTCCGATGACACATTATGTTTTGTGTGTTTCACCGTGTTTTTGCGGTAGCTTGCTAATGATCAGGTTAGTTCGTTCGTTAACCTCAGGTTTAAAGGGAATTATTAATATACGAAGCGTGTATTATGGTTTGTGTACAATATTAATAACATGACCTCAGTGTCGGGCGTAGTTATCCTCGCCTAGTGTCAGCTCGTCAGCGCGCATTCATTCTCGACATTTCGCTAGTGAAAACCCGAGATGAGGACTGTATTCGTTTGACCTGGACCCTCGGCTCGGTGTAAACGACGACAGCGAAACACGGCTATTGTAAAGTTACGAGCAGAATTCCATACGGCTTTTTGCTCGGCACGCATCAATTGGAAGTCTCCTATTGACGTGAAGACTGGCCAGTGTGAAGTTCGTTAGCGAACCATTGAGGGGTCTCGCATAGTCGCATGTCGGTGCTATTTCACACGTATTGTTAAAGAGCACGATGAGTGCTAAATTGTCTTTAGAAATGTGTTACTTGAACATTATTGCAGAGACGATGCAGGCGTCGTATTCAAAGTCGCATTCCGTATTCGCACTTAAACGAGCCGTAGCGAGTTTGAAGTGACTAGCAAATAAATGTTTGCAACGTAACATGCAAATGCATTATAATCGTTGAACCCTTGGTAGTAAAAGGAGAAATTGCTTCATTGGGTACAGTCTATAGCCGTTCATAGACTGTGCAAAACATTTTTTCAATTAGTATCGACATCGTCACTTATCTAATCACAAAAAACGTGATACGCATTTAGAAACGAAACTAAAGTGGTTGCGACACGGAATATTACGGATTGATAGATTCAAAGTTCGATTAAAAAGGCCACCTTGAACCGTTTATGCCGTTTCGCGTCCAATTGTTGCACAACTCTGCCTTTTTGTTAGCTCCGCGAGCTACCGATTCGTTTCATACATCTAATTCAATTACAGAAACATATGTAAATGTCATAGTCTCTAATGAAATGAAACTATTGCACGTCCCTACTCTCTGCGTTTGCGCAAACCGTGATCTGTCTCTGCAGACGTTTGTTCTTAAGCAATTGTTGCGTTCACCTGGCAATTATATTGGATGGTGTGGTAGTAATAAAAACAATAAACAACCACGTTTTGGATTACTTTGTAATTTATGATTGTATGAAAACATTTATCATACTGATAGTATCTGATGTTAGGCCACGAATGTGTTGCAATGTTTCCGTTGTTTTTGATGTCTCTATTGGCTGGTGTAACATTGAATTTAATTGTTTAATTTCTTTTTCCAGGTAAGCAGTGTGTTGTGGTGTCTACTCGGTATGTGGCAGCCGTTATGAGTGTCAGTAAAACATGGTGGCTCGTTAGGCATGCACGGAGGGCGCGAGGTTCGTGCCCGCATCAATATGCGCCCGCGCGCCTCACGGACACGATTTGACGAATGAATCACACCATTTTCTTCGTAGTTGACTTGTCCACGTGACGTCACGATTTCGGTGTCGCACGCGCACCACGAAATTAAATTATAATAATTATACATTTCCGCTTGCATAGCTGTCGTAATCTCGCGGATGGAATATGCGACTGCGAGGATAATGCTGAATGACTTCATATTTATGTAAGACGAATTGTAGGTTATTGTTCTAATTGCTGATGTTATGATCGTAGATTTCTTTTACAAAATTACATATGTATTTACAACAACATTTCTCAGATTCCGTCACAAACCATTTAATATTTGAGGTCACATCGTACTTATTGAGCGCATTGTAAATTTGTAATATGAATTATAGACATGCACTGTCTATTCTTAACGTTTATCGCAGCACAATAAATAGCGTGCACGGATGATAATAAACTCCAGCGCAGCGTATGGAAACATACATCATGCGCAGTGCATTCAATCGCCGTCAGAACGGGACACAACTATCGTCGGAGCCGCGAGCTTTATGGCCAATCGGTCAAATGACGACGGGAACCATTTAGTTCCTGCCATCTTTTACGACGAGCGCTCGCCATTGTGTCGCACTCCTGCCCAGGCCCCGCACAAACAATAGCCCCAGGAAACCCGCTTACTTTTGTTACAGGAATTGTAAATGTCAAGGTGCGGTTACGCTACAGCAAGCCCTGGAATGCAATATTGTCTAGAATGGTGAGCCATTAAACGCGTGCCAGGCAATGATAGCATCCCTGCCTCCGATGGCATGGCGGATATGCGCCGCATCGGACCGGCTCCCATTTCTATCATTATGCTTACCACGCCTCTATCTCGCGCGGGCATCGGACATATATCGGTGAAAAACAGCCCGCGAGAGCCGACGCGAAATTGAGATGGCGTAGCGGTCCCACCGCAGGGCAGGCCCGCAAGTGGGTCGCGCGATTACAGCGTTTCCTCGATGTTATTAGCCGTCGACAAAGAGCGTGGTTTGCGGTGATCGCCACCGCCACCGAGCCCTCGACTTCACACCTTGTCACGGCGAGCTGCCGAGACAACGGTGTTTTCCAGCGATATTCACGTTACAAATCCGCGGTTGTCGTTCACATTTGAAACGGACACTCGTAACTCGATACAGTGTTCCGAGCAACTCTCTCCTTTTACCGCACAGATAGAAATGCAGAGCGGAACGTTTCCTTGTGTGTCCCGGCGAGTCCGCCGGAGTTCTGTTTCTATTGTGTTGTTGCGCGTGTGTTGCGATTCGGTCGCATTGTAGTTCAGAGGGCAATCGCCGTTACGGCGTCGACTGCTCACAATAGGAGCGAGAGTTAGCTCCCGTAAGTGCAGCTTCCGTAGATCGCTATCGTGTTCTTGGACCTCCGACATGTCCGGCCGTCCGTAACTTCCGAGGTGCGCGGCCTCTCTCTAGTTTATAAACACTGTTGTAATTCAGATATTATAGCCGTACCTAAATGGGATCGTCATAAAAGGATCATCGTTTATTTTTGACCTGAGAACAAACATTCTCGATTCCTCACGCGAACGACCGCGACATAACGTGTAAATTTGCGGTTTACGCTTGTAGAATGGGCACGAGCGTTATGAATTTACCCTAAATTGAATTCGAATTCCTGAACGTTGCATCATACGGAGTCATGACGTAATGTTGACAATTTAAGTGGCGGATACCGAAATGCCCAAAAGTATCCTTTGCAAGAGCATGTCGATCGTTTGCCCTCGATTTTTCGCCCTGCCAATGCCCACCATTAAGTTGTTTATGCGTGGCCCATGCGTCCCCATTTATGGCTTGATTCGCAATAAAATCGGCTAACGAGACACGTCTTTGTCGTGGGTGACCACCTCGTTGCCAAGTTTTCGTTGGCAAAACAACGGATGTCACGTTGAAGGCCGTGATAATGATCTTTGCCATATTCGAGGAGGTCGCTGGAATTTTGCATTTGTTTTTGTAGAAATCATCCTTCGGACTGAGATTTTATATCTGTACGATGTAAACAAAGCTCTGTTTTCTCAAAGTATCTATCTCTCTCAAGATATTGCGTAGTTTTCCAGTATCAAAGGCCCGCTGGTGCCGCCTTCTTGATAATTCGAATTAATCATACAAGTAAGCCACCGGCATACTTAGTCGAGTTCATTGGAAACGTTTCATATCTAGTTTCGATATAGAAATACATATATTCATCTGGGTTACCGCAGTATGCCGTGATATTTCAAGTCGGGAGCGCCCCGAGCGGGTTTGGCCTGAGCTTGCATTACATTAGGCCACGTCGCCCACCCCGACAGGAATCAACTACTATACTTTGAAAACTGAACGACCATTTATCGTGTGCTCTTTCTGCAGCATCGTCAATCGAGCGTGACTGACATCTGCCATTTATAAGAAATCAGATGATATAAACACCAATCAGACGATATCTTAGTAATCTATGTTTTTTTTCCGACTCAACGTCAGAATGATAGATAGAATAGGCTGCTTCATTATGCAGCTCACATCCTTTTACTATTAACAAATTTCGTTTTTTTTTATCTTCTATCAATTAAATGATACATAACCTGATCAGTTATGAGATAAATGTTAGAAATACCATACTAATATTTATCGATTGCATTACTCTTGAAATCATGTGCGAAGTCCCTGAGCCACTTGTAAGTGACACACGCGTAACCTAACGAGGCGTAGCTTGACAAATATCTTTGAGATAACACGGCCACCAAACTGCAAAAATCTTTAGGCGTCGATGAGTTCCGTTGGCCGAGGCTTGCGTCACCAGAATCTTTTCACCGAAAGCCGAAAACAATAGTAGCCGCGAACCGGTGATTAGTCGTAAGTGTCGGATATTTGCATGAGTTTGTCCGTCCGACCCCCTAACCGAGGGCATTGTTCAGCGCCGTTTGAATGGCTGAGACTTCAGCCGCTTTCGTAAGTGGAACGGAGTTTAGAAACTCGACAAATTATTTAAAGGTTTTTGGGTGGTTCCGCGCCTTAATGTTTCATGGCGCGAATTAGGCCGAACACTTCAAGGAGACTGAAATTTTGAATTTTGGCGTGTTTACTCTGCAGTACCAAATTGGTAAAAGTAAATGTTTTGAATTGTTTGCGAATGCAGTTTTAGAAGCGATCAATTACTTCAAGATGAATGGCTATCGGTTTTGCTTTTAAATGAGTACAGATAACAACAGCACCAGGCAATAGAATATATATTTTATAGGTCGACGTGAATGGATGTAAAGCGTCCATAGCAGAGCGGATGCACGATTTCGGTTAGACGCACACCCTGAAGTGGTATACTCACATTTCGCCCTCACACTCACACTCGCGTAGATGTGGAAGGGAGCCTGTCAGTGACCCTCGGAGTGGCGGCCCGAAGCCCATTAATTATTCTATTACAGCAATGGCACTCGTGATCGTTGCGCGCGCGCACTCCTTTGATCACACCATGCGCTTCAATTCACCACATTACTCTTCACACGAACTGCACAAAATCGAAGCGCGTTGTCAGATAACACTTTTATTTTTCATCATTAAGAGTTTTTATCTTGATTGTACAAGAGTTACAAGGCGGCTGATGTATCTGCCTGTAATTTTTATGATGGGCTTTTAAATTCCTGTAGATAATGTTGAACATGAGAATATTTTCTTGTAAAATTCTTGTTTTGTGTTGAGTCTATTTTATATTCTTTTTACTTCACCGAGGTCTGAGATAGGCTGAATGGAATGGGGACGAAATAAATTGCGCTTGCTTTCATTAACTAATTATGTTTGATACAAACGTGTGGCATACATTTGTATCGCTGTAATGATGCGCGTTTCCATTCGGCTCACACATAATTTACTAGCGTTTAATAAAATAATGCGCATGCGCCTGTTAATGACACTTGAATGGTCGATACGTGACCCTGCATGATTGGTGGGTGGCAACTGTTCACGAGAAGGTTAAATGGAATTTTAGCACAATGGGCTTTCAATGAAATCAAATTATCTGGCTATTAAAAATAACAATACAAGTTTTGGTAGCCACACCTCCAAAATAACAATGCAAATGTTTGGGTTTCTTTTCACGATCTGATAGGTTAGTTTTAGTATTGCCATGGCATATAAAAACGCTCACAAAATCGCTTGTCGCTCACACTGGCAACACAACCACAAGGTGAAAGGCGGGCGTCGTGATCTGCGTGTTCCTCCCGCAGTTGCGCACGCGCACCGTGCCCCAATTCACTAAGTGCCTGCCCAGCTGACGAATGGGGATCAACTGCACTCTGATAAAAACTATTTATTGCCCCATTTGCCCCTAAAACAAACTTCCACCGTAAAATCATTTATTTATAGGTCGTTCCACACTAGTGAGTATTCGGTTTAATTGAATAATATATAAATGCAAATTGTCCTATGTCCTTTACACATAAAGAAAATAAAAGACGAATAAAATATGTATATATGTTGAGTACAATGGCGGACATAAAAATATGGCTACGTAAAAAATATCCTTATTCTTACAAGGCTCTGCATATTGTTATGATAATCGGGACACAAAAGCACTTATTAGTGAATAATTCGAAAATAATGAACAATCAGTGTGTCCAAGGATTAACGTCTTTACAAAAAGTTCAGTAAATTTAAATAAATGCCCGTAATGAGAGTGAAAACTTTTGTTGTAAATTCAGTATGCAATACCTTTTTTTTAAGTCACATATGTGGAGTGTGACCAATTTGCCAAGTCTGGAAGCCTGAATATATTAAACCAGTCAGTTACAATATTCCTGAGTTAATAAGGCAGAAATTTTATAATGTTTTTGTTACAACTAGATTGTTTTATTTTTCGATGTGTGGGTCATATTTTTGTACAGGCAGCTGATTCGACCCAATTAGAAGCTGACCCTATTTCTGAAATAAGAATTTGATATTTGCCGGATAATCTGTCAAGCTTTGCATTAGTGAAATATGAAAGTTTTGAAACATTCATAACTCAAAATACTCAATTCAGAAACCGGTCTCCGTGTAAAACCATTTCAAATTTTATAAAGAGCTTTTCATACGTCCAGAAGTTGGCCAATAAACAAAAGAGCTTCATAATCTATTTAGCAACCACAACCGTTTATCTGGCGCTTATCTAAGTGAGCGGTTACTGCAATGCGTAAGACCCGCTTGGGATAGATCAGCTTCTAATTGTCTTAATGAGCCGTATCCTCCAGCCGCTCAGCAATCAAACGATCAATGATACTGAACTTAAAAAAGAAACGTTCGATACATACATACAATCACGGTTTTTTTCCCATGGGGCTAGGCAGAAACTACAGAACGCTACCTGCTAAGATCCTCACGTACTCCTTTGGATTCGTTTTCAAGTAGTCGTTCTTTCGTTCATAAAAACGTTCGAGGTGTAATTAAACGCCACAATTGGAGAGGCTCAAATCGGGCGACAGAATATGGCATTGTCCAGCCTTTGGCAGAATTATTTAAGGATACTGCTGACATAATAAAAACTTTTTACAAAAATATACAACCGACTTCCAATTTTTTTTTAATGTTTATTTTTTCACTTTTTAGTTGTGGTACATAATGAGTAAGTTCTATAGTAAGGTACCTATAATTCAAAAAAATATGCCGGAATAGATTACCCGAATAACATAAAATTTGAACATAAGCGGTGAAATGAGCGTGTTCCAGGGTAAACTGTACAACATCTGCGTACCGGCGTGATTTTATGTTATGAAATGGCGTAAACAATAAACAGATATGCGATTGCAGCAATCCCGAGAGATTTTACGAAGTTCAACGTCATATTTTCAACAAATTTGAATGAGACCACATGAGAAGCACCAGATTTCAAATAAAAAAGAATCATCAAAACTTGATGACCCAGTAAAAAGTTCTGAGATGGTACACATAAAAAAAAATACAGACGAAATGAGAACCACCTCATTTTTGAAGAAGTCGGTTAAAAATAAAAGGTCTTACTATGCCCTAAAAACCTAAACCAATATTTTATTCAGGTGCTTGAACCTGTCAAAGTAATAAACGTATTTGGTAAATCAAAACACGTTTGAGCTGACTCACGACCAACGGTCACGGAAGATATATCTGCTAAAATCAAATACAACCGATAAAAAAATGTTAAACAGTTCACTCACCCCAAATAAGTAGGGAGAAGTTCACCTTTTGAAACTCCAAAGACTCGTTGAGTTAACAAAAGAGATGCCTCCAAAAATATTAAGGAGCTGCGCAAACCTAATCCCAACAATAAAACCTGATTATTATGCGGACAGCTGCGGAAATTATTATTTCGACTGTTACACTTCAAGGCCTTTGATGGGCAAAAAAAAGAAGACAAAACAAAGATGGCCACCGGGCCACTGGGACAGGATATAAAATATTAAAAGTAAAATCAGTTAAAATCTTTTGAATTGAAAATAATTTAAAGAAAACTTTAGTCCTTTACAAATGCCTTATTTATTGAATTTACTGACCGTAAAATAATTCAGTATTCAATGGTCTAATATGCTCTAAGTTATAGGAGTTTATAGGCATGTAAAAATCTAGCCGTAATGTCACCACGCCTAAGTGCAGCTGTCCTCAGCTCAGTGAAGGTGCGCGTGCGCAACTCAAGCGCACAATAGAATATTTTACTCGTTATTACAATACAATAACAAGGTCGCACTACTCCAATTTGAACTGCATATAACACTGCCAAAAACAACATACCTCACCTCCTTCGTATCTCTTTGGATCTATGTGCTTTCACAACATTACCGGGTAGTACACTATTAGTGGGATTGACATCTGAATGAGTTGAGTGCCGGTGACCGATGGTCGATGTATTCGCGGTCGATATGCGCAAGCGCATGTCTTGTAATTAGGCGTGTCAATGTCAATAGACGATTGTGTGGGCATCAATAGGAGGACATACGTCGGTCATGTCTATCAGATCTATCTGGTTTTTGCTCGATGGCAGGACATGATTAATATTTAATGGGCCAGGTCGCTGGACTGGCGGGCTTTGTCTAAAGGACTCTTAAATGACAATTGAAATATATGAGGTTTAAATGACAAAGGTAACAGACTGGTCGAGCCCGGGTGGTCGACATTTTGAATTCATACTTCATGTAGTCTGTCTGGATACTTTGATAAATGTAAAAATGTTAGTGACCATAAGAAAAGGGATGTTTCCTGGGTAAACAAATTATAATTCTATTTAGTCCGTCAGTGAGATTATCAATAATATTGGACCCGAATTTTTGCTATATCAAATAAATAAAACTGAAAAAGATAAAGCGCTTCAAAGTTCAGGAGTGAGGGCTTGTGACGTCACTTTGTCAGTATAATATAAAGTGTAGCACACCGTGACGTCACACGATATTTCAACGCACTGTGTCGTCGTAATTTTCTGTTTACGTGGCAAAAGGAAAAATACGTGTCAAATATTTTTAGGTTATCTAACTGACGGACTAAATATATATTTTTTGTCAACTACCCTATTTCCATATTATATCCTAAACAATAAGATTTTGGTGGTTCAAGTATCAAAATCTGATCTACCACTAATTCGAGTTAGCATCGGAAAGTTCAAAGAGCTTATTAGGTCCCTTCTTCGAGCTTCTTTATAGCAGCATTCTGATCAATTGTCAAAGAAACTTCATCTTAAGGTTGCACTAGTCGACGGCACGAACTATTTTGTGCGCGGGATACTATCTCATCCAACAACACGAGCGAAAGAGATATATGCTGTGATAACCAGTAAGAAGCTAGTTCGCGTACGAACACACACTTTTACAAAAAATGTATGATGATTTGGGACGAAAACGTACGCGCGAAATTTTATAAACAGACCTTTAGGAGTATAAATATCATGAAAAAACGTCTAAGTATGTATCTGTTTATAATAAAATTACTGGCATTGTTGAACTACTAATCTATCCCTGTATGGTGATCGTTTTGCAATTTTCCTTCTTCATAAGGTATTTATTTGCGCTCAAAGATGCGTTAAAACTAGTGTTAAATATGAAACTTACAGAGCTAGATAATGATGAGACAAATCGAAATCATTTTTTATTTTGAACGTACATCGTCAAACAGTGGAGTAATCCCCAGACTACGTTTGTATGGAAGAATGATCGACTAGTGCAACCTTAATCTCTGTGTATACAGTTGGTTGTACATGAAGCTGGTAGTTTACAGCTAGCCTTTGCCGTGTTTTTGCACAACGCAGCGTCGTAAAATGTAAATAAGACTCACGTATCGGCTCGTCCCACTGACGTGTATCTATCTATCACCTAGCTAGCCAGTCGGTGTCAAGATCATGCTCTTGCGCACCCAAACGTTTTGCAAATGACCCGCATCGAAACATTGGCAAACTCTGAATAAATCACGTATGTAACATTACTTAACTATTGAGGACATTTTTAACAGCTTTCTATGATTTGAGACTTAAGGCTGTAGAACAGGTCACGAATTACATTCATTTGTGGTCCGTTTTTTTATAATATGACCGTCGCGGTCCGTAAGGCTTAAATCAACCTCCCCTCCCTCTCCCTCGGCCATTACATTGTCACATGTATTTACTTTCTTAAAATTGAAATAATGAAGGTAAGATTTTGATGATATAATTCGTCCGTTGTCGAATTGACGCCAGTAAAGACAAAGCGCGGGTATAAATAATATAATAATAATAAAATAAAATAATATATAATAATATTTTGTATTTTTTTTTTTTTTTTTTTGTATTTTTTGTAAATAATTAAATTACGTACTCAAGTAAAACTCATCATCATCATCAGCCTTTTTAATGTTCCCACTGCTGGGATACAGGGAATGGGCCGTAATCCACCACGCGGGCCCAATACGGGTCAGTGGATGTCACATGTATTCGAATTACACAAGTAACGCTAGTAAATTATGGAAATTTACATTTTTCCTACTCCTCCGTTATTCTTTTCTGATTAATTTCGTTGCGGGATCCAAGACAGTTAAATTCATTCTCCGGGACTTCGTCGAGCTTCATTGCCTCGGCGCTTTTCTGGTGGTCGCCACTGTTGATTCTGGCTTTCAGGAGTTTCAGTGGTTTGGGAATAGTGCGGTGGGATTGTCCCAAAAAAGAAAAAAAAAGAAGTAAATTATGTCGTACTGTTAACTTAAAGGCCACCCAAAATAGGTCGGAAGTCCGCCATTTGATCCGGGTCTAGACGAGTGACACTATCAACGAAAGCAACGCGATATCGATTTAAAAATGCCAAAAAACCTATAGAATTGTCAAGCGTTATCGAAATATCACGAAATCAAACCTTACATATTGGCATTTCAACCATCGCTCATGGAAAAGCCTCTGAGTATCGTATATTTGCAACAAATAAATTATTAAATCGATACAAATCTGTGCAAATTCATCACGAGCTCTAAGCTCACAAACACTAATAAATAACGCTTGATATTTGTCACAAGCAATAACAAGTTCCATTTCTCAGTTCCTTCCACTGATATAATCTTGGAGTTCCAATAGCTGAGATCTAGGATCGGGACGGTCCTCCACTCAATAAGGAAACGCCTTACCTCCTAAGTATCAGATATTTCTGCTTCACGGATGCTAAAGGACTTGGTATGGATGCCTTGACCTAAATGTTTGAGTGTAACTGCGAACTTATGTTTTGAAAGCGCTTACGAGAATGGGCTTAGCGAGAACTGGTATGAAGATTGTACGTTGCAAGTTATCTGATAATGTTGTGGTTGGTCCTTAAATGGAGTTGGCAGGAGATGCTGCAAAACATAGATATTGTGGTCGCAGAATTGAATTCTTGATATTTAGACACAACATAACGCCTGTAGTCCCCAAAAGGTTAGGCAGAGGTGCACCATAGACCATAGGACACTCACATTTCGCCAGTTATGTTTAGGACCCTCATCGGACTACAAGACGTACGGCCATGCGCCATCGGTACATGGTGGACATCACTCCCATAAGCACAAAGCGTTTTGCTAATACTTTCAATGTGCGCACAGCTAAGGAGTGGAATTCCTTTCCGGAGTCTTTGTTCTCTGATAGCTAACTTCTAGGCAAGCGTACTTCACCGTAGACCACAAGATCGCTTACTATCAGGTGAGATAGCGGTCAAACGCGAGCCTATAGATTATAAAAAAAGCATATTGCCATCAACATGCCGTCTAGCCTCCGGGCTGCTACTGGGACATTTCCGATGCGAGAACCCTACAACACTTTGCCCGACCAACTACACCAACGAGACAGATTGTTTTTAAAGAGGCGTATCGCAGTTCAACCAACTGATGACTACTGCTTAACCGGACTTTCCCTGAGGAGACTAAACTAGAGCCTCCAGGCACAAAAGCTTAACCTAAACGACCACGCTGAGGGCTATCCCCTATGGGATACGAACCTTGGCTCAGGGCGTCGCTGGGGGGACAACTAGGGCTGGATCTTGATTAAGTGATTTTACCATCCGTTCAGAAATTACCTACGTGGAGAAGAATGGACAGGACCTACGAGGCAGTTTATAATTTCATATTTATCTGTAATAACTGTCAGAAGAGTCTCATTAGTAGGTGCCTATGCATCAATTTTACGATGTAATCAATATCTGCTATAAATAAAATCACACACAGGTCAAGAACAACGATTTAATTGCGGATGGTTATTAGTTTTTTTATTGCAAATGGAGCCAGCATTAACTGTAGTATTACAGTTAATATGAGTTATTGTATGTGCTATAATGATTTGAGACTGAGTTGCGATACGCAGCGGGTTGCCTCATGTCCTAGATTCGGAATTTGCATGTATGTCCCAGTATTAGACCCTCATGTTCTGTGTTTAGGTTATGATAAATAACACAGTCTATAAGCAGAGGCTTTAAATAATACTGACGAGAATAGGGTAGTTTACAGAAGATTTGTTTTTTTGTCCGTCAGGTAGATTAATAAAAAATATTGGACACGTATTTTTTCTTTTCAGACGTAAACATAAAGTGACGACGATATAATACGTTGAAATATCGTGAATCGTCACGCCGCTAGTACACTTTATACTGCCTTAGTGACGTCATAAGCCCCCACTCCTGAACTTTAATGCGCTTTAACTTTGTAGTTTATTATTGTTTTGGTAAAACAAAAAATACGTGTCCAATATTATTTGATAATCTCACTGAAGGACTTAATAGAATTATCATTTTTCTACCCAGGAAACATCCCTATTACTGAAGTTTATTGCCGGTCTTTATGGGAAAGAGAATTCTATTCCACTATGTTAAAATTTTCCATCTTGTTAAAACAATAACAGATACTGAATTGATAAACAAGCTAGCCACAAGTCCACAGCACGGTTGAATGCGAATTTGATAATTTTTCAACGGTTCCTCGTTATGATTCCACGGCGAGGCGGCTCCATGAGTCACCGAGGTTACTGTACCTCCCGGGCGTGGTCTCTCTGACGATCCGGTCACATTTTAGCAAACACAAACGCAAAACACGAACGACCGTTGTATTTGACTATGAATTACTAAAGAAAACTTGGTTTCGGAGCCAACAGTACGAGGAATGCACTCGCCGTTGCTAACTCGACGTACATGATCCTCCGATGTTTACACAGTTGTACGCGTTTTCATTGTCTCTTCTATCGATAACAAGATTCCACAGCTAAAAACGTAGTTCAAACACAAAGACTGCCCGTTACACATATTCGAGCGTCGGAAGTGTCTGTTATAATTGCTTTCTAAGAATTGTTGTGATAAACACATGCATTAACACGTCCATCATATCGACAGATACCGTACGACTTACAAAAAAAGCTGTATCGTTACAACAGTTAGCGCTCCGAGGTGATAACTGACCGGTTGCTAACTTTTTCTCTGACTCATTGAGACACACTCATTTGCATACTTTTCCCTCTTTAACCAAGATGTGAGAATTTTTAACATGTTAGACACAATGGCGTCGAACTATTTTTATTACCACCTCGTAACGAGGGTCCGGAGTGCAGTCTTAGTCTAAATACGGCCATATTTGCAGAAGTGCGAGGCACGCACGACCCAACAAAAGGTTATTGTCGCATATTTGTCGCCGGTCGTTCCCACGCCGGTCAGGTTGCGATCGAGGCTCGATCACACCCGGAGACCATTGTGTTAGTACCACATACGTTTGCCAAGTGAGGTTTTTGTTAGATAGTGCAAAGTTTGATGAGCTGACATTGAAGATGACATTTCGGTTAGCAATCTCCAATCGCCCACTGATTTGCGAATATACGATAAGAGAAGCAATTTGGTGCGACCCAAATAAGAGCGATATGCACGCCGATACGACCAGCTATTGCGACGTCAGATAAATCTGTGTGCGTTGCCGTAATTGTAACACAATATAATATTAATTTGGAGCACGCCAACGCCGTGAGAGCGAGTGGGCGACCCGGGGGACTCGAGGGCTATTCGGTTCTTTCGACATCTCTGATAGTCCGTCGATACGATACGATCACCTGCAAATTACGCACAACATTAAGGCGGGCGACTTTCAATCGTACCCGAGATTCAATTGGGATCCTGTTCTGCGTTAAAATTATTCTCGCGCCTTATATCACGAAGTTAGAATAGCTAGAAGCTTTAATCGTGGGCAGCTCTACTTAATACCCTGTTTAAATTACCCCAAAGATTTCCGTGATCCGTAAATCGAGAGATACAAGAGTTTCATGTTGTTTAAGTGCTGTGTGCTTGCGCAAACCGGTGTCGTGCCTCGCGCTGGCGCAACGTATTGTCTCCGAGCATCTAGAGCGACGATTCGCGACACGCCGCTAACGCCTACCGACTGTTACGCAAACACATTCGAGGACTGAAAAACATATTTGAGAACGCGTCCCAATCGATATCATACGGATTTCGCAGCTCATTACTGGAACCACGTGAGATTGGATTCACGCTGGGGCACAATAATAATTGGTTGTGTTAGTGTCATGCGCGCGCGCTCTACATTTACTTGCAGCAGCGGCGAACGGCGCGGTTGTGTCGCAATATTTGCACGACTCTCACGAGAGACGCCGCTTATCACCTCGCGTCGTGATAACGCGCCGATTGTGCAAACGGTTGCGACACCATTCCACGAGAGCTGGGATTAGTTGCGACTAATTGAAACGTCCGCGTCTTCACAGTGGGCGGCGCTGGTCCGACAGCTTAATTACTTCTGTAAACTACTCGTGAATACAACGTTGTGCAACGAGACAGTGACCGCGGGAACCAGGCCCGATGTACAGCGCCAATGTTGCACTAGGCACCATCACAGACTCAGTTGCAACTAACCGCTATGTTGCATTGTTCCTAATTCGTTACTCAGATTTCGATTGCAACTAGCCGTTCGGCCTTAATATACGCCTAACGTCCATTTGTTTAGTTTCGGAGAAGTGAACTTCGTCGAAGCGGAAAGAAAGGAAGTCGTTGATGCGTTCACTCGTGTTTGTTTACTTTGTGCCCGCCTGGCCGGCTTGCAGCATTGTGCGGCGCCGGAGAGGCGCGTGCTTTCAGAAATTTATTTAAAAACTGATGATGAGGAAAACCGCGGCTTCGTTCGTGAATAAACGGTTCTCCCCGGGGTGCACCTCGAACAGCATTCGGAAGTCTGCGAGGCACCGCCGCAAGCTTGCGCACGCGCAATTTGTCGCGCAGTGCGAGTCCGCGCCCTCCTGTGACCCACCACATAATGTCACCCGCTAGAGGCCAGCAAAATGTAAACAAGCCATGAACAATTCACCTGTTAAACTCGACTCAGGGTCTCTACGTGTCATTTCCGGGAAATAACACCTCAGCGTAACATTTTATAACTACATATTAATTATTTCAAAGGGCCGTCGGGCGTTTCTCGAAACAATATTTCTAGCTAAATGCGGGGTGCTGGTTGTTACCTAATAATAGTCTACAGAGTGATGCTGAGTTAAGCGGCGATTATACCTTGTCAGAGCTGCTCCTCGCCGTATAATTAGCACTTCCGACGAAGTTGATATTAATTTATATTAAAATCTCTGTTCATGTGAATTTCTTGCCCACGTAAACGAGAGTACGGCGGGTACCAGAGCTGCGTAGGCGCCGCTTAATAGTTATAATTGCAATCGCTTTACCGACAGGTCAAGGATGTCGGTACACTAAACCGGCGAACAAAGAAACAATAACATTCAATATTCGAATAATTATAAATGTCAAAGTCAAGTGCTTACTGTGATATGTCAAAGTGAACGATATATGGGCGTGAGGGTAGTTAATGTTGGCAGATTAAGATCGCCGGCAATTAGTTGGACATAATCGTATTACAGCTGACAATGGTAATAGTAGACCAGCCGGGGGGTATGCTAATAAATGAACTGTCGTTCTGCTCTGCACTCAGCACTGCAGTATCCATGTTGACCTTACGTTCACCGCCCGTGTTCGCTTGTACGTAACTAAATTGCCATTATAATAGGACACGGTTTAGTACTCTCATTTTAGTTTATTTACATTACAGGTTTAGCATAAAACCTAATTGTAGTGTTTAAGGATAAAGTTATGTAGTTCTTGGCAATTATTGTTAAGAGAAACCGTAAATAATCAAGCCGTTATTCAGAGTGAAACTGCCACTTGTTTTCTGACATTAAAATAATTATGCATATAATTAAAATTAATACCAAGAACAGTAATCCAATCGTCTCAGAAATTTCATTTCTACTCGACTATATACTGAAAGCAAAAGAAATAAATGAAAGATTTCTTTACTACAGTTCTAAAATAAACTCGGTGACTAAAAATAAGAACGAGCCGAGAGACAGATACTTTATCAGCAAAAACTGTAAGGACTAAATAAAATTAAGGTTATATAAATAAATACTAGGCAGCGATATAAGGAAATGTCAAATTGTATACAAGGTCGATACAATTCGTACATACTTTTTATGAACTCGAGACAATTTCGTAGCACGCCCTGGGTGCGCCTGCGCAGCGCGCAGGTAAATATAATAGTCGGGTGACATAATTGTTTGAATGTATAGTAGTTTATAACAAAATATAGACAGGTGAATGCCGTTTCGATTAAAATCTCTAGACCAAGCAAAGGCTGACAATCTATCATTAAAATTTAAATCATTCATAAAAACTAAATCTGAAAAACGGTAATACCTATCTCTATAATTTTAATATATAGTTTGAATGACAAGTAGAAACTATTTACTTTTCGCTGCAAAAAATACTGCAATATTATCAAACAAAACATCTAACATTGTTCCGTCTGATACAAAAAACATATCCTTGTATACGCAAAAAGCAATGTCTATTTTGAACTGCAACAATGCATGTCACTTCCAGTCCAGCTATTCAGGTCCGACCTTCGAAGCGTCGATAGACTCAATGGAACCGAATGACGGATTCAATTCTTTGTTCCCGATGTATTGTGGCTGTGGCGGCATTCGAATAAACCCAGATGATCGTGAGGCATATTGTTATTTTGTTTCCTTTGAGGTTCCAGCAAGTGTTAACTTCTCTTAAGGATGTGTATTCTGCATTTTTTCTCTGTTTGTCTGTGTTGCTTTTGAAGACTGCTTCGTCCGCTCGTGTATCAACTGTATCAGCTGCTTTGTTATCTGTCATATTTTGAATTTCATAATTTTCTTTTCCATCTACTTGATGCTGTCAGTATGATCTACAGCTGCTGTTTGGTCTATCATTATGCATTCTATTTTCTCTTCATCTAATGGATGCTGTAAAATGTTTCCAAAAACTGTGTCTGATATTGGTACCTAATTAAGAGAAAGACGCTCTAGTTAGATAACCTGTACAGTGTGATTATCATAAGGATTCAACCCAAAAATCTATTTGAAAACTGACCCTAATTGAGAACCTGTAAGTCACACACAGCTCTTCGTAAATCAAGTTCAGAAAGCGGACACATCGCTTTTAGGTCGTCAAAGTCAAAGACTCAAAGTGCTGATGCATTCGACATATCTTCAAATTAATTGGAGGATCACACGGCACCTTATAAATATTTAGTCAGGTGTTGTCCCCTTATGTAGGAGCATGGGGACGAGAGCCGGCGCGGTTCCGTGCCGTGACCGGGTCACGAGACGAGTCCGACGTACACTTGATGGTGCCTTGGGTTCCGTAGGTGTAATGCTGTTTTCTTTGTTACATTTGATGTCTCTGAGATCTCTCTGCAGTTTAACATTAAAACAAGAAGCGCTTGAAAAGAAGATTTCTATCTGTCTGACACACATAGTATACGAATGCAAGATATAATATAGAGTTTGTAATAAGTTGAGTCGTTTAATATGGACATTTGTTCATTTATATAGACAGAGGACGAGATACATTGTACAAACCATTTTGAGAAGTTTTCCACTATCATGGTTCGTACACAATTTTCAGTTCACAGAACAGTTTTTGTCAACAAAAATGGCTGGCTTTTTATAGCCACAAAAATACTGTTTTCGACTGGAATGCAAAACCGAATCCTTTGAAATCAATAACAGTGCTTCCAATTCCAAACACTGTAGTCTACTACATTCTGAATATGCACCAAATATATTTTACATTCCGTGGCATAACCTAAATGTCTGCCAATGTGTGCCAGTTCTACGGAACCCTTAACGACTATCTCGCACTTAGTCACTTTTTCCACGGTATGGCCCGAGGTAAAGTGTCGGTTGCTCTTAGAACCCGCGCTAATTGTGTGTGGACGCGGCCTTTTTGATGTTTTTGCCTCTCCCCCGTACAAATGGTGAAAGAATCTGTTTGATCTCTGCTACTGATTGTGTTCCTGAGAATCTGTATTAAGGTAACAACCTTGGGTATTAAGGTTTGACATGTGTGACGGCCTCCTTGCGAGATGATGTCGATGTGTTACTTTTTTGCAAATCCTCTTTACTGAGTACTCAATTAGGGCTCGACATTTTTATTTACTTATGTGTCTTATAATAGCCAGAAGAATCTTCAATTACGCATACAGTGATCCATCTATATAGGGCCGATTACAATTCCTTGCGGTAGCCCTTCATTAAGTATACAGCACAGGTCATTGTCGTCACCAAATCAATTATTGAGTAAGAACCCTGTAATTTTACACCATTTATACCGAACATCATCTATTATGTATTAGCCATACGTCACCAACAAATTAAGGTTGTAACTGGGTATTACTCATCGTCAGATGAACATTAACTTATATGATGCAACGTCTGAGGAATGTCTTGTTGTTCTTCCGACCATCGGCCTACTGGAGATAATAGGTCAAGGGATTATACTGCGTGTTCACACCTTTGGATATTGTGACAACGGGGATTAGACCGTCTTGATCTTGGCGCCATTGGTTCCGGCTGCAATGTGGTTCTGTAGAAAATAAGGTTGCTTCTTTATGAACTCAAGAATCTTTATTTTGTTTTGACTTAAGATTCAGAACTTACAGATTCCGTAGCACCAGTATCAGTTCTGTAACAATAATTATTTTTCTTTAAGTCTCTAGTTAAGAATTTGCTATACGGGATTTCCGGGGATGTTGCCAATAGGTTTCAGAAACGTTGACGCTTAGATCATAATCAACATCATTATAGTATGGTTCTGTGCTAGTTTTCATTAGGGTCGCTAACCCCCAGTTTCCCAGCTTAAAATTATCGGAGAATTAAGGTGACAAATTGTCAAACACGCGTTATCTGCTGTGATTGGTTGAATGAATTTTCAACAGCCAATCACAGCAGATAACGCGTGCTTGACAATTTGTCACATTAATTCTCCGATAATTTTGAGCTGGGAAACTGAGGGTAAGATTAATGGTAGATGATGCAGTTGAATTGGCAACTCCGAGCTCACAGATGAAGAAACTGACCGCGCAGTTGCCAACGATCCCACGACTGGTTGCCTCACCCGAATAATTTTCTGACAGTACGCCAAGTGGAGCCTGTAAAGAGATGTGTGTACATTTCACATTCACAACTTCACCAGTGATAAAATCTTCGTTCTTTAATGCATTACCAGTCATAGCTGTATAACCCAACAATGCTAACTTGTATGGCGAAATCGGTAAGAGAACAACTTAAATGATTTTTACAGTTCCTGGGTTGGGGGGGTCTAGACAGTCACTGCATGTATAAACTCTGCTGCAGCCGGATTGACTGGATGGAAGCCAACTCTAACCAAATTGAGTCAAGGCTAGGAAGATTGATTAATCCACAGCATGACGTCGCCCACTGCTGGGCATAGGCCTCTCCTTTCACTTTTACCAGCCTCATCCAGATTCTACCCACGATGGCATTTTTCTCAATTAATCACCATTCATTTATTTATTTTCAAATAAAACACAGCAGAACCCTAAATCTTCAACCATTCGTCTCGTCTAAGATTATCTCGGCTGCCTAGATGTCGCTACATTTGATGGATAGTTAAGATAAGAGCAGACGAGTCGCCACCACGATTGAGATCTTAATTAAACGCTAATGTTGGGGAATTCTCATAAACAACGCCGCAATTACGCATCTTAAAAATATACGTTTCGTGCGGTTAAGAACGTAATTAGTGATTATATTTATTTTTCATTTGACTGTTTCTTCTTCATGTTGCAAGGCATTTAGATTTGTTTGGCTCAAAACTTTACCAATTCCAATGCTTTTGACTTCTTCAAAATCGTCAGTCTGAAAAATCTTGACGTTGGCAGATTTTAGTTCAATATCATTAACCGCATTTATGATATAATATGATCTATAAAGAGAGGAAAACATAACCCAAATAAAAATTAATATCGCACATAAAAATTCTAGTTATCTCACATGAATAATTTCCATGAATCTCATGTAGAAACTAGTTCACCTTTTTCATAGAATCCTAAAACAAGTAATAATTCAATGATATAATCAGTTACATTGAATTAAAATTGCTAGCTAAGATTTTTATCGGATTTATGTATAGTGTATTCTTAGTAAGATGTTGCGATAGTACGGTGCAGAGCTAGATTTTGGTCTGAAATCCATTCATTAGACTAAATTTAAGTTACGTGCACCTGCCTACGCGAGTGTTTTTCCTCTTGGTTTGTTATCGGTGGATCTGCGCGGGCGCAATAACGAGCGGACTCATCGGCCTTGTTCGGTATTTTTCGCCACATCTTCTAGGTTAGAACTAGGAGCACGTATGCTGATGAAATCAATGTTTTTGGGTGCAAGACCTCCAAGTTTTAATACCCGTTGCCGAGTTCATTGCCTAAACGCTTAGCTATTTGAAGTGACTTCTGAAAGCTAACTGCTGTCAGTAAATATTAAAACACAACGCTGAATCAACTAAACTTCTGTTAAACAAGTTTTCTAAACACGCCATCAATTTCAAAGACTACTAATACTTTCAAACACTGCACAAAACAATTAAGAAAACTGGTTCCAGCAGCACTCGGAACATGGAAATATACAATAAAACTGAGAGATGTACGCTCGGCAGCTATTGCAGATAATTCATGTGATTCCGTTCGCTCATGTGAAATTGAAAACCACTCGAAAGCCATTACATACATGGTTGCTTAACCCATAAACGTTGCTTTCTCAGTTTACTGCAAAAGGTAAAACAAATTAGTGTAGTTCAATTTACTTGCTTCCTAGTTTGCAACGATTTCTCCCATAAACCCACCGTGCGGCGGCCATTGTTCGTTTCGAAACGAAAGTAATGCTTATTCCCATTTTTAGTGTTCCGAACCTTTGCTCTTTGGCGCTGGCGTGACATGCGGCCACTTTGTAATGCTTGTGCTTTTGACAATAGCGATTCCATGCACGATAGACTTTATACAACAAAAGCTAAGGTGTCTTTTTGTATGGTTGATGCATTGATATCGTGGCCCAGTCTCGCGGGCCAGAGGGTAGCCCTTTGAACTGGCCGCAGGCACCAGGGGCGGCTTAGACAAACCCATAAAATTTGCAATTTAACCGTGCTATAGTGCACGTTTTGTCTCTAAAACACATTTCTGGGAAGGTGTACTTTGTAATACTATATTGCTCCGATGCTGCGATACAAAAATGGGCACAGCCTGTTTATTCGGATCGTAAAATAGTTATGAATGAAAAGGTCGAGTGAAATTGAGGATGAGTCCATTACAATAGTGGTGCTATCAAAGACTGTATTAGAGTGGACGTAAAACGGTGAGGTGTTAATGAAAATTGATTGCCTGCCAGACCGGTAGCCATTAAACACAGGAATCTGATTAGAAATTCGAATTGTTTTCTGTTGTTGCCCCAATAGATCTCAACAGTGCCAGTAACCCGTAGATACAACAAAATCATTTCTTCCAAAAGGATATGCCTCTCATCAAGGCCTCAAACTTGAAAGTAAAGCCATGTTTTCGTCTTACAAATTGAGTCTAATGATTCCAAAACGCAAATCCAACAACAGACCGTTGCTCATTTATTGTGCCGTGTTTCACTGGAGATGCGGCAATTTTCAAACACGCTTGTTGGGAAAGTGGCTGCCGGATGTAGAATATTAAGCGCACGACGCAGGCGCATAAATCTTGCATCTTCGAGAAGACGGTGGCGCCCTCTTGTCGCAAGCACTCGATCTGTACCATAATGCCCGTCTGATATCGGTGTGCTTTCGAAGGAAATGACGCAAGTACTCCTGAAACACAATGTTGCTAGCCATATTTTCGAACTGGAGTTTAAAGTGGACCGGATTTCAGAGAGCTTAAAATAGTCCAGCTTGGGTTTAACCGTAACCCCGTGTGTGCGTAAAACGTGGATCCACGCGAGACACAATGGCTTAGTTGTTTCGGTAATTAACTTCGTCACACAACCGTTAACCGCTTAGGTACAGATTTTGTTCTTCTATTGATATACTTCTATAGATACCTTCAAAAGGCGCCTGGACTTTTGGGAAAAAGACCAGGGATTGTGGGATTTTACCTCACTAAAACCATCAGCACACGGAACTCCCTCACCCCCCTCTTAAAGGGTCACCACGGAACCTCCACTGTGCAACGCTTGTTAGGGCACATCCCTGGGCAATAGGTGTAGGTTGTAGACCTACCTTTTGGTTAGATATCTCGGCTGAATCAAGGAACTTACTGTTATCAATAATCGCCTACTTAACGGGGTGTGCTGCATGGTCGTAATCATCTACCATCCCACCAAGAAGTCACTACCAGCAGTTCAATATGTCACGTTCTAATACTCCAACTCATAAATCAATCGTGAATTAACGCAAACCCAAGAAGGCATGAGAACAGGATACGGCTAGATTCTTACGATTGCGTTTGGTTACATCATCTGAGGGAGTTCTGTTACGCTTGTGGGACAAGACGTTGTGTTACACCACAATACAAGTTATACTATGTTATATTTAGGCCTAGATGTAGTACATCCCTGGCTGTTACGATGTCTATTGTTACGGCGAGAAGCTAAGCAATAAGAGCAGACTGTACTGGTATCTGATTGTTGCAACAGACGAGTCTTCCTCTTCTTTTCGTGTGAGGTATGGGCACCTCTGGTGTCAGGGTTAATTAAGCAGCCTCTGAGAACACCACAGGCCTCTAACTTGGCTATTTCAGATTCACATTAGCTACTTAAGCCCAGGTTTCCTCACGATGTTTTCCTTCACCTTAGAAAGTACATATGAATTTGAAAAAGTCACATTGGTATTTGCCCGGATTTCAATTCACGACCTCAAAAACGACAGGCGAGGTCGTGGTGGCCAGCATGACGCGGTGGCTCCACGACATGCTGGGCCATCACGACATAACTGAAGAATACGAACTCTTTAACTACTATTAACTGTTTCATCAGCTTTTGCATGGATGTCATCAATTTGTTTATCTGTTTGTGCTGATTCTACCAATTCAGGAGAATGGATCAAAATCAGAGCTAGCTTCTGACTTTTCGTAAATATTAATTTTAATCTCACCATCACTGTTTGGAGAAATAATTCTCAATAAAGAAAGAAAGAACAATATTTATTTGTGACACGCACAGGAGACCCGAGAAATAAGTAAAAATTAAAAAAATACAATAATAAAAAATAAAACTCCGTGCAAGACCAAAAAGGTTCCCATCTCAGCATGTCTAAAGGATTATTTCCTTCAAGTTAACAGTAAGATTAAGAAGCTGGAGACAAGCCAGGATTCACAGGAAGATAAACATGCGAATTTTTAAAGAAACAAAGAGTAATTGCACGTCAAACTGACAAAGAAGATAACACAAAAACTGGCTCACAGTCCCACAGCTAGTCAGCGTAGTCAGTGTTGAATCGTGGCCAGCCATATGTAACGTTCTCATAAAACTTATAATTGTTGTTATGTATAATTATGTTGTGTGCTGTAATCGTCGGCGTAATGCTTGCAATGTTATGCTGCATCGCGTGTGCGCATATTATTAGCGAGCGACCTCATTATACTGAAGGTAGTGGTGATTGACAATGTTGTTGGGAATTGTGGAGAGTTCCTTGAGTGTGTGCTTGGGTAATGCGAAACTACAAGGACCAAAAAAGAGTTTTAAATTTCGAATAAAAGCTTGAGTACGTTTCCTGATAGCTATAATCTAGGTGCCTTTAAGTCAAGGGAGAATAGGTTACTTATAGGCAAGCATGCGACCTCATTATACTGAAGGTAGTGGTGATTGACAATGTTGTTGGGAATTGTGGAGAGTTCCTTGAGTGCGTGCTTGGGTAATGCGAAACTACAAGGACCAAAAAAGAGTTTTAAATTTCGAATAAAAGCTTGAGTACGTTTCCTGATAGCTACAATCTAGATGCCTTTAAGTCAAGGGAGAATAGGTTACTTATAGGCAAGCATGCGTCACCGTCTACTACCACACATCGCTTACCGTCAGGTGAGATACAGGTCAGACCCCTCTGTGGAAGCGCTCTAGAAGTCCCAACAATAACTAAAATGCTCTTGCTGGCAATATATGCACACGAGATGAAAGCCGCGTGACTTCGTGAGAAATATTTTTGTCGCAAATAAGTCAGTAATATGCTTTCGACAGTTATTAATCGTTCAGCACAGATGTGGTCGACTGCCCCTGACACTTAGACTTAACATTCAACAAAACAATAAATCCGAACACAGAATTTATGATCACATTTCATCCAACGATTGCAATGAAGATATTTATCATCACAGTAACACTTAATACCTCTTTATTAACCTTTTGTGGAGCTCTCAAAAAGTCAAGAGCGGTAATCGTTTCTGGCACCTTAACATTTTGGTTAATGGACGCAATGGGGGCTACCGCGTATGAATTCGCCGCTAGAGGCGCTGGTGTAGCTTAAGGTCTCCGATATGTCAAACTCCACTGTTTGTGCTGAGAGTGGGCGGTTTTTACCGGACTACTGCGAAGCCAAAAGAGAGGGTTATAATTTTAGCAGTCTATGTATGTTTGTATTTATGTGCCTCCGTAGTACCTAAACAATTCATCCGATTTTGATGAATAAGGCGTCAGGCGATTCTCTATTATGGCTCGGGTAACATAGGCTAAAAATACAGTATTCGGAAAACAGTTTTAAACTTTTTGCTTGCTTCATAATTACATTATTGTTGTAAATATTTTGCGCTACCACAGATAAGTTATGGCAAATATGAGTAACAGATCAATGAATGAATGTAAGGTAGGCTCGCAGTAGGACGTACCTACTGCGGTCCTACCTTACATTCAACAAACTTTGACAGCTATATTTCTGGAGCTTAGTCAACTTTTGCAAGTAAAAACAGACGTAAATTAGTTCATCGTCATTAAATCATCTTGGTCGTTGGTCTAGTGGTCTAAGCGCTACTGTTGAGCTTAAGATCCTGGGTTGGATGGATACCCGGACGTATTATTGGGATTTTCCATATAAAATTTTTCAGTAGCTGCTTTCCTGGCTCGCCCCCTATAGGTGCATCTTATAACCTTTCTCGGAATACAAGAGTGATGTTTGTAAATCAACTTTCACAAATGTCAATTAATACCAACGAAGGGGACGGGCATTTCTCGCAGTGCCGGCAGAGGTGGAGGCTGGAGGCACGTAATAGAGCTATTACATCGCCATTAATCACATTGCGTATTACGTGGAGTAGGGCTGGTCATGTAAGGGATAGCTGTTGAAGTAAGTCCTTAGATTCGTAGGCAGGTCTTTGGAGGGCTTTGAACTGACAAGGTTTTACATGTTTGCTTGTGGAGTATGTCGGGATGATTTTGTGGTTTTGTTTTACAATCGTCCCTATCCTAATTGGTATAGGATGTTAAAGCTAAACTGGTGTTGAAAATTTGTGTCTTATTAAGTTCGTCGTCCCCAAATGTCCTAACAGTAGCAACACAACTTCTGCAGTATTCAATTTGTCCTAGATTCACTATGTATCTTCTATGTATTGAAGCTATAGTGCTCGCTTAACTTCTTGACCGCCCTGAATTTGGCTACAATGGCTGCGCTGTAGTAAATCTCATACAAAAACAATACCGATCCGTGCCTTGCGCATTGGAAAGCCAACTTCAGAGCGGCCCAGAAGTTTGGCGAGAACAATACCAGTGTTCAATACGAGCATAGTCATTCAAACTTGAACAATATAGAAAAAAATCGCTATCTTATACCTTTTTGCAATATTTCTTGTATGGAAGCTATCTGTGTTCTTTACAAGCGCATTTTGCTATCTTATACCCTTATCCAAACGCACGACAACCCTAGTCCGAGAGAGTTGGCGTTCCTTACCAGTTGCTGCCGACAAATGCAAATGTGCGGAATGTTTTTAACGTGGATTTTTATCAACACTCGTTTGCGCAGCGAAAAGAATATTAAACGCGCCAATTAATGTAATTGGCCTCTTCTCGGTGATGTAGACCTTAACGAGGGGTACAGGACTCAGGTGCCCCTGAGAAATTTACCTGGTTTTTATTAATGAATGCTTTAACTCCGAGAGTAGTGTTGTGTAAATAATTGGCGCAGAGATCAAGGCGCCAATTGCCATTGACAAATCGAAATAATAGTGCTTACTATTGCACATTGTTTGATAAGTGCTGTTTCAACGTCACTTTGTGAGTTGTGATACTCCGAGCGTTGCGTAAAACGTACGCACAAACGAAAAAGTACAACAATAACAGATAGAACTGCAATATTGTACGGCCATTGTGTTCCACGATAAAGATTGAATAGGAGCGAGCCGCGCGTGCGCAGCGGGCAGCGCTTCCGGTATACTTGACCCTATTCGCGGTTATTATATCTGTTTAATACGTACGTAAAGCAACGAACAATAGTTTTGGAAAATTAATTACTCATAGAAAAGTAAAACGTAATTATTATTATTACATCTTTTCTCACGGGAAAAGTAACCGAAGGTCGTATTCTGAAACCTCTCTTAAGTACAAACAGTTGCAGCTATTTGCTTGATAAATTGTTGGTTGTCACTTTGCGGCGATTCGACTGTTGCGTTTGCGCAAGGCGCGTGCGCAAACAAACGCGGCAGTTGCAACGCTATTCGGAATATGAAATCGCGAAATTTAATCACGTATATAATTTTGCACGCGATATCTCACGTTCCATTTACGAAAATCTCGGAATCGACCCGTTCATGTTGCTAATCCGTACTGGTTCTCGCTTTAAAAGCATTGTCTTGTACCCACATAAATTATTTACATTTTTAAGCCGCCTGTCAAAAATTAGGGTCACACTTCTTACTAAATTAACTTCTCATCAGACACGACATTCGTGAAAGCCTAAGCCAAATCTTGAGAAATGATTTATAAACATGGAAATAACATGCTAAATCAATCTTTATTCTTGGAGCTAACTGTACACTGTTTGATTTTCACTTAACAGAACAGATAAACATGGCTGTCCTTTGTCATGACTAATTGAGAAACGATCTTAATCTTTCAATAATGCTAACAGCTTTATACAACCATAAAAACGATATATTATGATATGACTAATGCCTAGGTTACACAGTGCGAGCTGGCATGCGAGCTGACCGAGTCAGTTACTGAGGTGCAGTTACTTGCACCGTGTGACCGCATCATACGAGTTACTGTCATGTGCGAGTGGGACAGTAGCTCGCGTCCGAGTTACTTCAACATTTTTTGTTTTTACTCGCTACTTGCCTTCCCCCACCACGCCACTCGCACGCCGCTCGGTCGTCAACTCGCACGATTTTGCGAAATGACAGTAGCTCGTACGCTCGGGCCCACGCTACAGTGTTTCTTGTTTCGGCGTCAAAATGGCGGAAAGATGGACATCCGATCAAAATATAAAGTTTGTGGAGCTATACAAAGATCAAACGAACTTATGGAATTGTTTGGATCCTAATTATAAGAACAGAGATTTGCGTAAAGCGTCGTTAGAACACATCCGCATGGAATTTAATTTACAAAACACGAATGAAGTTACAAAAAAAATCAAAAATTTACGTTCTACGTATAACCAGGAGTTATTGAAAATTGAAAAAAGCAAAAAAAGTGGATCTGGCACTGATGAGATCTATAAACCATCTATCAAGTGGTTCGATTCTATGGATTATATTATGAAAATAATAAATCTAAAAGAAAAAGAAACACTAAGTAATCTGGTAAGTATTTTATTTCTAATTACACAATCATATCATTTTGCCACGTAACTGCTCCCTCGCCATTGAAATAATTTTTATATTTATCACGCATTTTCTCTGCTATTGCTTTCGATCTATTATTGATTCTCGAGCGACGAATACTCGGTAATTCATTAATTTCGGACCTCCACTGCCCCAGAATGATTTGAAAGTTTATGATGTCTTCATAATCTGTAGTTCCTGGTGGTGTATAAGTGCTTGATGCAGTGGTACGTAACCAATTGTGTAATGTACATGCACATAAGACGATCTTTATCGTAGTTTCCTCTTTAACTTGAATTGGCTTTCCCAAAACACGAAAACGAGATGCTAGAATGCCAAACCCATTCTCCACAATCCTTCTTGCTCTGCTCAATCTATAATTATATATCTTTTCTGCGGTAGTCAATATATTTTTGTAGGGCTTTAGTAAATACGGCTTCAAAGGGAAGGCATCATCTCCAACTAGAATACCATTTTCAGGCAACAATAAATTGTTTTCTAGATACGGATACAAAGAGCAGTTTTGAAATACCCCACCATCTGCATTACGACCGTATGAGCCTATATCTACATATCTGAAAGTATAATCGTGATCTACGACGGCCATGAGCACTATACTGTTTGTTCCTTTGTAGTTATAATATTCACTGCCACAATTTGGTGGTGCTTGAATTGTTATGTGTTTCCCATCAATAGCTCCACAGCAATTCGGGAAATTCCACCTCGAAGCGAATCCTACTTCTATATCTTGCCATTCTTCCACATTGGGTATCTGAAAAATAAAAGAGTAACATTAATTTCAGGAACCAAATCATGCGTCAACGTCAGGAAGCAACGTTGGATCAATGTCAGGAAACGAGGCCATGAATAACGAGGACCTTGATGCTAGTGACAATAGCAACAACGCCGTTCCTACAAAAGTGATGAGGCCACCAAAAACTCCAAAATTAAAGACGAAAGTATCATCAGAACGGTCTGAAATTCAAGCAGCTGTGAATGAGCTCAAAGAACTAAATAACAGTTTAGTAAACGTGTCTGCCCCGATTCCAAGAGAATTAGAAGATGAATGTGATGTTATTGGAAGACATGTAGCACTGCAGCTCAAACAGTTACCTCCGATTGATAGAATTGATGCGACAGATGAAATACAGGCAATACTCTCTAGATACCGTAAAAGCGCCCTCTGTGCTAGAATTGTGTATACACCTTCTGATTACAGTTCTGAATGTACGCCATCACCACAGCCTGCAGTAAATTATCAACTTGTTGGACCTACAATATCTGCACACTCTACACAACTGGAACAATCTTCACAATCTATACTCCATAATGAATGTACGCTGTCATCACAGCCTGTAGTGTTCGCAGCTCCAGTAAATCCTTCACAAACAATGTCTGTAAATTATCAACCTGTTGAACCTACAATATCTGCAAACTCTACGCCACTGCTGGATCAATCTTCACAATCTATACTCCGTAATGATATACTTTCTTCAGCAATATCAATCTCTAAAATAACGAAATAAGCTATGTAGTACTGTAGTTATTAAGTATTACTATGTTAAGTTCACGTTTAATATGTGCAAAAACTTTAACAAATCCGTTGTGAATTTGATTAAGAATAATAAAAATTACTTACTTTGATATAACCTTTTAGACTTTCATTGATAGCAGCACACACTTCTGGTATTATTTTAATTATGGATGCTTTTGAAACTCTGAAAAATACCGACAATAGTCTATACGATATCCCAGAAGAAAGGTATACCAGAGTTATTTCCAACTTCACCCTTGCAGGTATCGCATCCCTCATCAGTGTATCATCACGTTGAATTTTTGGAGCAATTAAATTTAAAAGTATTTCCACTTGTTCAGGTGTCACTCTCATAACCGCTTTATATTCTCGGGGATCTTCATCATATAGCTCTTTAAATATTGTATGCGTTGCCCCTTTTTTTTGCAACCAATCCCTGACCCAAATACTTCTTTTCTTCTTCTTTTTTTGTATAGCTCTTTCAATTCTAAGCATTTCAACACAAAGTATTTTCGTAACCGCTTTTATTGTGGTATGTACTGTGATTAAACGTGTATTTTGCGACAACATTGCAGACGAATTGCCATTGACGAATATGCCAGTACACTGGTGCAGTAGCTGTCTTCTGCGAAGCCAGCAGCTTGCATAGTGTGACCGTGCGAGGCGAGTCGAGCTACTGTCATACGAGTACATAGGCACAGTAGCTGTCTACTGCCACATCAGCAGCTCGCACTGTGTAACCTATCCTTAAGATTAGTCGTAGCAACAGATCTCATGAGTCAGCTGAATGAACAAGGCTCGCACGTGTTATCCAAACTTGGCAAAAACCATACTGAATCTGTAGCAGGCGATATTTACATACAAACGCTCGACTATCGCGTTGTCGTGCGACTTATCGCGGTGTCGCGCGACTTATCGCCTCTAAGTATATCGCTTGTTTATCGCGTTTATTGAGCTCGCTCGACTTTTACACGGTTTAACTCGATTTGGTGCAATGTCACAGGAGTTTGGGGTGGTTCTCGAACTTTTATTGATTCCGTCGCCAATACTGCAAATATATGTGACAAGAAGTGTAATAATGAACATTCTGTTAACAGCCTTCCAGCAGTTAACAGAATAAGGAATGCTGATAGTTACAGAAGAACAAGAGATTAAGAAACATGAGAGGTTTGAATAAGGTCATGATGAAGGGGACCATTCAACACCTATCCGCAATCTCGTCGTTCGTGTATAGCTTACACCACACACGCACCTGAACGCGCGATGCGTGTAACATTCAGAGCCTCGGTGTAGCTATGCACCTATTGACCATAAACAAAATAAAACCACATGTAGGGACGCTGTTACACTAGCCTTACACGCCGGCGCTGTTCGCAATAAATCTACTCTGTGGGCTCTCACTCGAGCTACAGGCCCACAATGCATCATTGCTGGCCCCTTGTGTGGTCGCCATATATGACCATTTCAACACAAAAAACTCAGCGCAATTCATGAATTAATATTTTTCCTAGGCTTTATATGGATTTTTATTACGACTGTAGGTAAAGACACCAAGCGGTTTAATGAACGTATTGTGTCGCTGAATGGATTTATTATATTTATGTGTTTTTGTTCCGTGTGACTTGAATATGATGAGACAGCGTGGAATTTTTCCGAAACTTGTTCTTATATCCTGAGACATGAAGATGGGCACAATTGATGTGTCCAAAAAGACAAAAACATTTTCAGTCTTTGTTTACCTGCTTAAGCATCGTATAATGTTCCCGATGTTGGGACATGTCGTGGTGGCCCAGTGGCTAAGAACTCGCCTCTCGTTTTGAGGTCGTGGGTTCAAAGCCGGGCAAGTACCAATGTGACTTTTTCAAATGCATGTTATGTACTTTCTAAGTTTATCTTGGACATCATAGGCAACGGTGAACATCATCGTGAGGAAAACTGGACTTGTATAGTTAATGTAAGTCTGAAATAGCCAAGTCAGAGGCCTGGGGAGTTCCCAGAGTTTTTTGGGACATAGGCCACTGCTTTGTCCAGCTTCACACTTGCAAGTAGTAAAGATTTTTGAAATTTTATGATAAAATATTCCTCTCGGCTTACCGCTGCAATAGCATCAAGCAGTGGCGTATTTTATTAGTAAAATATTTCGCATTTCTTATCTAGCTATGCGGAGTGGCCCTCATAAACCCTACTGCAGTTGATACGCGTCAGGGGCGTTATCGTAATCGATATGTGCGCTTGCGCATTGTGGTCGTGTTCCGCTTCAGATCGCGCCGATAGCGCGCGGGTCACCGACGCGACGGCCGTGTTTTGTTATTAAATATGTTTCGTTTCCGACACAATGCCATTCAGTTTACGTTGGGCGGTTTAAAAATAAAATGAATGTAAGTATCAGCTGTTACAACCGACCCGACCGGTGCAAATAAGGGGTGTTTAAAAGTGGCAATGAGTTGAATTTTGCTTTTAAGTAAGCCCAATAGGAAAAAATGGACTTATGCGCTGCCATATCAAGCCATGGAATTTTCGGCCCTTACTTTTTTAAGGATGCGCTAGCGAGTGATTGTTTTTTTAGGATTCCGTACCCAAAGGGTGAAAACGGGACCCTATTACTAAGACTCCATAGACTGCTGTCTTTCTGTCCGTCTGTCACCAGGCTGTATCTCATGAACCGTGATAGCTAAATAGACAGTTGAAATTTTCACAGATGATGTATTTCTGTTGCCGTTATAACAACAAATACTAAAAACAGAATAAAATAAATATTTAAGTGGGGCTCCAATACAACAAACGTGATTTTTTTCCCGTTTTTTGCGATAATGGTACGGTGTTTTTTTTTAAGTGTCAAGACACCCCCATAAAAATATCACATCACATCATCAGCCTATTAATGTTCACTGCTGGGACACAGGCCTCCTCTCTGTGAAAGGGAATGGGCCGTAATCCACCACGCGGGCCCAGTGCGGGTTGGTGGATGTCACATGTCTTCGAATTTTTGGTTCTAAGACATGCCCGTTTCCTCACGATGTTTTCCTTCACCGTTTTGAGAGCAGTGGTGAAGAAATAATTTACACAAAGTAAAGCGCCTGTCTGGGCTCGAACCCACGACCTACAACTTGTAAGTCGCGGCCGATACCACTGGGCCACCACTGCTCTTATTTAAAGAATATGCTTGAAAGTATACCCATTCGTGTTTTTAGTAATTATTGATAAGAAACTAAATGGTATCGCAAAACTTCTGTATACAGGTACTCCACTATCGCAGTTTCTTGTTGACCTCGATATTATTCAACTGCCTTTTCTCGTGTATCTTGATAAAAGGCTTAGATTTTATGAGCAGTTTTCTGATTCAGTTATCTTTACGCAATACTGTGATGTGTTACGTCAGTTGTGTCATGTTTGTGTTGCACTTACTTCCTATGTCCTTGTTTAAAATTTTGGAACGTTTTTTAAATTACTTGAGAAACTATCTAAAGAAGTGTAATTCTACCAACGGATGCGTCACCATAGCTATTAGAAACAAAAACTAGTAAAATTTTGAAATTTATAAACCCCGTGACAGATTTTTATTTCTTGCTACATAATTTATCTAGTAGTACACTGCGATCGACAATCTATTGAACACGTAATTATGACACGATATCTTGCGAAAACACTCCGATTCAAACAGTAAAACGCCCATAACTTTAGAACGGCTGAACCGATTTTCATTAAACATAGGTAAGAACACTCTCGATAAAGTCATCTTTTAAACTATAACCCTCTTACTAATAAACACAGAATAAAGTTATACCAGGTATAAACCTATGAAAATGTATAATTATACCTTTGTTATTCCTGGTATAACTTTATTCCGTGTTTATTAGTAAGATGGTAAAAAAAACAAAATCAAAATCGGTTCATCTGTTTAGGAGCTATGATGCAAGAGACAGATACACACACAAGTACACACATCAAAATTATAACATTCTTAACTTATTTTTCCGTCGGAGGTTAAAACGGTAAAAAAAAACTAAATTCAAAAATCAAAAGCGAACTAAAAAGTCGTAAACAAGGAAAAAATCATGCTGTGCAGGCGGAGGATACACCAGATTTTGGTCAGCCAAGCATGATTTTTCCTTGTTTAAGACTTTTTAGTTCGCTTTTGAAGCAGTCGGGTTTTTTGATTTTTGAATTTAGTTTTTTTATTTATAACCTTTTAGTTAGTTTTTTTCGAATTAAATACATTTAAACATATAAGTGTTATATATTTTTGAAATAACCTCTTAAAACCCTTTATTTTGATACCCCACACGATGGGTTTGAAAGAAAAAAAAAATTGGTGCCCCACAATTTGGCACCCAAAATCCGCCATTTTTCTATCGTCCAATTTTAGTGTAGCCTATGACACTCGCAGGGTTAAGACGCATCGATTGACGTATGAATCATTAAAATCGGCCAACGCGTTTGGTCTCTGGAACGCCATATAGGAACAAACATACATACATAGACTGATAAACACATTACCCTCCTTCGGCAGTCGGGTAAAAAGAAACGCGAATGCCAAGTGGTATCATAATGTCACATGATTAATCCCCAAAAATGTTGGCTGTTCAACCGTGGCCATCGCTGACATCGATGATATTGTCTAAGGCCTCAATTTATTCCATTCCATTTCCAACTGCCTGCTTCGATTATACAAACAATGTCATTAGGACCAATAAGGGACTTGTCACACTGCTTGTCAATGCACTTTTGTGCGAGAAATGTTCGAGTGAACGGACCGCAGTGTGACAAGTCCCTAAGACCACATCTTGCACAAGCCTCATTTCTGAAAGATAACTCTCTGACTTCTGATACTCCCATATAAAACACAAACAACACACAATACACGATTTCACATAGAAAATTGCACAGGACCCGTAAACAGAGGGCATTTGCGAAACAGAGTTGATATTTAGAATATAAACGGTGAAGGCTTAGCTAATCCTTTGTTCCTAGTCCGCTCGGATGTGAGCGGCCAGATTGATTAGGGCCATAAAGTGAGCGGGCTTGATATTCACTTATTTAGGCAAATTAAATGTCAGCGGAACGATATTGTGAACGGTTTCTGTGTTGAAATCTTGAATGAACAAAGAATTAAAGGTTTTCGAAAAGCTAGATTTTGAGATTATTTGACAAATCTTGTATAAACAACAAACTTTCATCCTCGTTATCACCAGCATTTTGGGTGAGAAATCATCTAATGACTTCTCCCTCTCTGGGTAAAGCAGGAGGGCGTGTCAGACTTTTACTTGACTAAAACCCACCCGTGTTCCTTTAGTTACTTTAGTAGTAGTTAGTTAGTTACTTTAGTAGTAGTTAGTTAGTTAGTTAGTTACTTGAAACTCTTTGTCAAATTTATCCGCGACCCAGACAGGTACCGGCCCTAGCGGACCCCGTTAGTTTTTGCTGACATCTCTCTTTGAGGCGCGCGTGGAACACTACGCACCGTCGACTCGGGCCTGGTCCTTATCGGACGGCGAGCTACCCATTACTCGCCGTCAGCAATCCCGCGCCCAGGGCGTCTCCGCTGCGTCTCCCTCACGCGTTCCGCCTCCTCCTTTGCGAGAGCATTACTGCTTCGCTTTCTGTGACATCTAGGCGTTTCCTCCCGTCTTATCCTGAACAGGAACCCTCCGAAACAGCCGTGTCCGATGAGGACCTGCGTCAGGCGGAAGGCCTCACCTTCCGCCGTGGCGTCTCTCACGCCACCCCTTATCACCGCAATTGTGGCGTGCCCAGCACTGGGTTGCGACAGTCGCTCTCTCCATGTCGCCATGAGATCCTGCCGGAGCTCTGTGTTAAACACCAGCCTAATACCAAATAAAAAAAAACGTGTGATGAACATTTCATTTCTTGATCTAGAGGTTTAGGATGTGTATGCTGTTTGTACGTGTGTGATTTGACTATCGGTGAATGATTGTTCGCATTTAAGTTATTTTATGAAGTTTCAAAAGTTCAATTTTCTAGACAAGATGTCCCTTGGAACGCTTGGAAAGTTACAAAGATTTACTATTTCCAACTGCAGCCATAACATCAGATATTTTAAACCACAACTTACTGATAATATTTAAATTTTCCAAGTAACTCACAAACCAAGCTATCACAGTTTCCATGGCCCCCCCTATATAAAGTGTACTTGCACTGCTAACCATATCTGTCTTTGTTCTAGGTAAGCCGTTGTGTCGACACTGACATTTTCTGCGAACGCTGCTGATCCCCATTGTGAGCGATTCCGGTGATTGATGCTCGCTGAGACGTGGTGAGACACCTTTCAAATCCCTTTAGCTGTTTCTTGAGAAGGGTCGCTGGATATATTAAAACAAATGATGGAGGGCTTTTTTGAGTCGTGTTTGCGAAATTCTAGTCGAATTATCTGGCTTTTGAGGTGATTGAGCTTTTGGATTTTAAGACCTTCTGCTCTGATGACTAGGCCATTTGCTAATCTAACTAATCGTTAACGTAATTTACGCTTTGGTGAACAAAACCGTTACTTAACCAAGATTTTAACTTTGGTAGTTTTAACGTTTAGAGCCTTTAATAGTTGTTATATCCACTGCACACTTCAACCTTGCCGACCGACTAAAACCATAATTATTGCTCAAATAATATATGCAAGTAAGTCACCTACTTCGGACCACGCTTTACGAATATTAACCAGTCTACAATTAAATGTACTTACTATGATAAATTTCCTGTCATCAAAAAAAAAAACACTTTTTCTTTTCAACTCGAGATATACAAAGCTATAAATCCTTTTTGGCATTTATCAATACAACGCAATTATTATTAGTTGTCTGTCCGTAGCACTGCAGCCTATTATAATTTGCGCCCCCGGCTTCGCTCGACGCTGCAGCTAGTTCCTACAATTATAGGCGCACGTTCGAGACTCAATTGGCCCCCTACCACTGGTCTCTATCTACGGAGGCATGTAAATACGCTCTGAATATTAATGAGGTCCTTGGGAATGCAAAATCTTGTACATAGAAAACCGGGCTAAGAATTTTCCTTACTTGTTATGTATCGAGGAAACTCGAAAGGCCACAATGTAGTTCTGTCAAGATCACGTTCTTATTTGTACGATAAACACCATTTCTGAAGGAATGCTTCCGTGAATGTTCGGTTTGGAACGCAATTAGTACCGATGATGCTATTCAAAACAACGTAACTCAGTAACGGACTGTTTTATCATAAATTAATCAACAAACGCAAGTAACCTTGGTGGAAAGTGAAAATCGTCTTATTACAATGGATTAAGTCAATATCGCTTACCCGTCGTGTAATAACTACAATAATTGACGTTTATATGAATAGCAATAGGACGGTTTTATGCGTACATTCAGCTTTTATTTTCATTCCGGTGCGCTCGCGCAGCCTATACGACGACACCGACAGCGCATCTCGGAACGGTATCAACGACTTGCGTGCGAGTGGTTATGCAACGCCGGGCGACGTCCTTGCTGCGCCGCGGGGCGGGGGGGAAGGCCGCGCGGGGGCGACGACCCGGCTGCGTTCGGTAACCACCCCGCTTTTTATTGCAACCCAACCCAACCCGCCTACGGAACCTGTCCGGACGAGTTATGGCCGCCGATAAAATAGACGTACTTACGCCAAGGAATTGCAAATTCTATCGGATATTTTTTAGTCTATTCAAGGGACGCGGACCAAGAAAAAGAATACCGATTAGATACTTGGGCTGTACATAATTATATCATTATACCAATTTTGGTGAGACTGTAGCGTAGCATAGTTACACGTGCGTGACTTTTATGTTGTGACTGTTTAGTGTTTAATCTTTTAAGGAAATCAAATGAACACCTAAAATGGGTAGGTTATATTTAAAATTGCAACAAAAACTAGAGCCATGTTAAACACTGCATCAATTAATATATCTCATCATCATCATATCAGCCGAAAGATGTCCACTGCTGGTCATAGGCCTGCCCTAAGCGTCGCCACATTGACCGGTCCCGTGCGTCTCGCAACCAGCGGATCCCCGCAATCTTCACCAGGTCACCGGTCTACCTGGTGAGAGGCCTTCCAACGCAACGTCTTCCGGTTCGCGGTCGCCACTCCAGAACCTTTAGGCCCCATCGGCCATCCGTTCTGCGAGCAATGTGCCCTACCCACTGCCACTTAAGTTTAGCAATTGATCGGGCTATGTCGGTAACCCTGGTTCTCTTGCGGATCTCTACATTTCTGATTCGATCACGCAAGGAAACGCCGAGCATAGCCCTCTATAATATATCTCACCAGCTTGGCATTTTATTATCCAATCCGCATATTACATTCAGATATTTATTTCTAGTATTCGTCTAAGACAATGATTGAGGTGGGCTAGCAGCGCACGCGCCAGTCCCACCGCAACACGGCGCCACAATAAATTACCACCAGATATGAACTGCGAACATACAAACACTCATGTTCACTTGTTTTTTGCTTTGTCTCTCTGGATATTTATTCGCAAACGAGTAATGTATAGCCATGTGTTGCACAACGCACGTCATGGAATATGTTTTCGTTTTACAAGTGCTGCATAACATGCAATAACATTCCATGACAGAGAAACTGTGTGATTCATGATTTGGGATGATAGACTAATTTTATTACTCTGAATATACTGCTGTTCACTCAGAATAGATACTAGGACTTCAAGAACACAAGGAAATGAGTTTAGTCACATTCTACTTTAGTGTAACTCGTCTTTGTCTTGTTTAGTTCTTCAGTTGTTTGATTTCTTTCGATAGTAAAATGGGGCTAAGCAATTAACGGCTTTGTCATATAGGATAATAACATGCTTTCAGTCATTTGAATTCCTGTAATATTTTCGACAGTTTCAACTCATGTCTCTTTTACAAAAGCTCTACTTTTGTAGTGGCCTTTGATATGTGATATACTACAGCTATTTCAATTTCTGCACAATTTCGACTGTTGCCTTTAATGTATCCTTTAGAAAAATTCCACCTTTACCATCAGTGTCTATCACCATTACCCGTCCATACATGTTCCAGTTATTCACGATACCATCAGCAACACGTTCAAAGTGTGCGAGTAAATCAATGTCCGATATTTGAACAGTGAATCACACGGGTACATACCGCACTCTTCCTGTCATGTTTTTGGCAACACAGCGAATTGGCCAGGAGATTTATTTAACAAGTGTTTAATGTTCCTTAATAGCGAATGAGAGGTAATTGGTCAATGTTTCGTTGAGTAAATAAGTAAGGTTTTATGGTGGATTATAGCAGAAATGATATTTTGACATGGCAATTCTCGAAGCATTCATGTGAATCAAAATTGCCGTACGTTACAAGGGATGGTGTCAACGATGATGACTACGTCTTCTGTGCCTGTATGATACTGAATTTGGGAAATGTTCAAATGCCTAATGTATCTGAGCAAGGCAGTAATATTCCTTAGAAATTCAATTTCTCAATTAATTTCGTAAAATCGCAGAAAGTGCCAGGCAAAACGCAAATTCGCCTGCAGTATTCATCGGCTTACGAGACGTCGAATTTATTTATTATACAATAAAAGGTCGTCACCGATATAAATTGAATGCCTCGAAGTGTATCCTTAAGATAAATCATACTTTCACTGTACGAAAGTGATGCAGTGTCAAACTCCTGCGCAACGTCCGTCCCGTCATTGTGTTACATCAACTTAATGCAGTGTTATGTAAGGAGCTCGTTCTTCTGCTTTGGGTTTATCCCTTTATTGCTTTAGGGCCAATCTGTTATTATTGGCATCGTCATCTTCATTTCCCTTATCCTTACTCACAACTTCTTTTGCTTCAGCTAACTAAGTAACATTCGCAAAATCTATAAATACAAGCTAATGGTTATCTATTCCATCGTCTGCAACCATTATTTAAAACTCGTTTGCTTCAATCAACTATATATGTTATGTTGTTATATGCAATTGGTGAGATCATCCAGCTAAACAGATGATTGGTTCAAATCTGTTGCTAACGAGGTTTCCGGCGCAGGAGTCGTCATCCTTACATAATGCACATTAGGAGAAAAATAATCGAGGAATTGATAAATGTGTAATTTATTCGCTCTACCTGGTGTGGCGAAACACACAAAATGTCTTATTAGGTAACTTGAACTCGGACCTAATTTCCATAAAAATTTGAGAGTATTCGCAAAAAACCTTTGACCTAAGGTTAACGGTTTATTGATTGAAGAGTAGTTTAAGTATATGGGTTTCGCAATTAACAAAGTTTCGAAACATTTCAGTTTTACGTATTTGTTAATTAACCCTTTAGATTCAGAGTAAAATAGCAGCACCATTGCCAATAATACCAAGGGCAGCAGTTAAAATCTTGATTGTTCTAAATTAAAAACTTTTAGCAATTTTCTACAAACCGAATATAATCAATTTTACCGAGTCGAAAGCTTAACACAAATCAAATACTTAGGAAGGTTGGCAATAGTGGTCGAATAAAAACTGATGGTACAAAACCGGATGTAGAATTAAAATTTTGATGATCGACAAGGCGCGCAGACGGCGAATCTTCACTCATTGACAGATCTTATCTTACAAGCTTTAATGGTTCTGTAGCTGCTAATAACCATGTCGAGATTTGGAAGTGTTCGTATTAAGTTCCTTCATGTTATCTTTATCTTCATCATTCCGATTCTGAAGAGCTAGTTAGATTGGACATATAAAACTACCTCATCCTTGCGTCGATTTCCCAATATTGGGGTTCGTTTTCACAGCGTGGTTTCAAATCTTTATCCTTAATTATGTTCTTCCACTTGCTCCTACTTTCAAGCAATATGCACCCCGTCTGAGGCTTTGATGTTCAACAACATATAAATATGTTGAGGCAATGCTTTTCGTTGGGACTTCCAAACTTACTAATATTGTATTCAAGATTGACAAACAGCATATACCCTTCTATTAAACCTCCTCCCTTCCCTCCTCCTTCCTTTTCTTCTTCTAGTCTGTGCTAAATAAATGTATTTTCTTTCTTTATTTTTTCTTTCTTTCTTCTGATACATTCCTTATCTTACAAATCAAAAACAGATTTGCATTTGCAAACCGCCATTGACCCGCTAAAGCTTCCTTCTCTTTGTTTATAGCCACCGTCGTCGTCTGTTTTCCTTGTTGCATCATCGTTGTCATAATACAGATAATAGACAATAACGCCACGTTATAATAACAATAAATACCCGTATAATATTCTGTATTAAAATCTAATGGAACTTTCCAGAGGTTTCGTAACATTGCCAACTTTGTCTTAATTGTGTTCAATGGGAGTTGAGATATAACTCAGACTATGTAAGATGTCTTAACTACTAAGCCAAGATTTATTTCTATGGCGTTATAGTGTTTGCGTTTCGTAATGAAAATATATTACAGCTATTCAATTACAAATCCTCCCAAGTTTTTAGCTACACTGTCTGTAGGGTAGATGTTTTCTATAGGTTATTCTCCCACTGTGGCTTGTATTTCCAAAGCCGTATCATTAACTTCGCATTTGATTCCGATTAAGCTTTTAGGATGGATGCCCATAAATCCCTTTAATTTGAAAATGATTTGTAAATTATATTTCTCAACACATACTACAACAGATTCGTTTTGGTTGCCGTATATATAGCTGCTTGGGTTGTTTCACAGTATTCACACATCTAACCCCGAAAGGCGGCTTCTCTTTGGCGTCGCGATTCGGAGAAAAAAAAACATTAAAATTCGAGCGCCGAACGTTAGCGTTCGTCCGGACGCGGCGTCCTTCGTGCCGGTGCCTGGAACGGCGGCCTTCGCCCGGAACGCGCTAAAAATAGCCGCACGCCCTTGAAGTATACGTCGAACAGGATTTATCGACCGCCAGTCTCGGACTCCAGACGGCTTTAAAATAAAATTCTCGCTCAACTGTCAATTTCGAATCTTATTGTGTTCCTTATTCGAATGCGACTGTTCTCTGACTTAATATTACATTTCGCGCGTAAATTATGACAGCTGTCAATGTTGCCATATCAAATATCCGTGAACTTTTTAAAAGACTTGCATGAAGTACAAAGACTCGATGTTTTTATTGGAAATCTCCGATAAATAACATATTTGCCGTCCATAATGTTACCAAGAAGTTGTCTACATGGCACTAAAGACTCGCGTATCTCCAGATATGTCATATTTATGGCTGCTGCATACAAAAACGCATTAGTGTTACTTACCAATATTACTCTGAAGGTTATAGTTTTATCATAATAATGGACGTGAATGAAATATGTTGCCATACGAAATTGTTACTTAGGAGTGTACTTTTAAAGTTGATATTGATCGTGTTTTCAATATTCGATATCGGCACACGTGGCCCATTAGTGTACAGAGTCAAGATAGTCCCTGCGCATCAATAATGCACAGTATACGATGCGCCCGCGCACCACATACAAATGAGCTATTTTAAGTGCCAAATATGGCCTTTTAACAACACTCGTAGGCGTTTTATTGTATTTTTTCGTAGAATTTTAAACAGGATAATCCCAAGTTACCAGAATTTTGATTTTTGAGTTCAATAAAGATGTCCCATCGCGTCGTTAAAATTTATTATTTTAATAGTCACAATATGTAGAGTATTCACCTGTTTTATTGTTGTTTAAATGTCATATTATTTATAGATAATTCATCATCATCATCATATCAGCCGAAAGACGTCCACTTCTGGACATAGGCCTCCCCCAAGCGTCGTCCACATTGACTGGTCCCGTACGTCCCGCATCCAGCTGATCCCCGCAACCTTCACCAGATCATCGGTCTACCTGGTGGGAGGCCTTCCAACGCAGCGTCTTCCGGTTCGCGGTCGCCACTCCAGAACTTTACTGCCCCATCGGCCATCCGTTCTGCGAGCAATTTACCCTGCCCACTGCCACTTAAGTTTGACAATTCTTCGGTTCGGCTCGGTTCTATAGTTAATTAAAACGATACAAATATCAATTATATTACATTAAGAAATAGTAACACATAAATATAGATGTAGTAAAAGTGCTAACCTTACTATAAACTTCAAGCATTCTCACTGTAGGTCTTCCATCGTTACCGCACTTCTTGCTTAAGATCTTAACCAAAATCTTAAGTAAGTTAAGTATTTATTTCTGTAGTATCCTCAAACCTCACATTTCTTGCCTTGCCTTGTCCAACTTCATAAAGCCGCATTGCTGAGGGACAGCCTGCCACACAAGTAGGTCGGCTCATTATAACGGTTGTCGTAGGCGCTACAATGGCACTTGCATTTCCAGATCCGTTCCTGTTAGTAGAAAGATGCTCCGCTGGTTCGCCCGCGCATTGATACCCGAGATTCGGTTCCGATTGTGAAATGGTGTCTACTTTCATATTTTGATGTACCTTCACCCTATTTGGTCTTGCTTGGCATTCTGAAGAACGCTTTGACTGTTTTTGATAATGTTGTTCTTGTGCATAAATTAGATTCTCATGATTAATATTCCTCGTGTCATATTCTTGCATGTGATTTATATTAACGTACGCGGCGGGTTTTTTACTGCCTTTGTAAATATTCTCATCTCAAATTTGCTAATAGCATTTGCTCAATCAACCATTGTTATTTGCATTATACCTACATACTTTAAACAAACGGCCTATGCAACTGTTTACGTTCCGATTTGCCATTGTTTGGTAAATTTCCATTAGAATTGTCTCAATCAAACATAACGTTACCCAATTACAATGATTTATTCGCAATTAGTTTCAATACTGTTAGCTTTCTCACTCGGAAATTATTAACGGCGGTCTGTCGACACGTGGCTAGCGCATTTACAAACAGCAATTCTCATTGTGCCCCGCAGGGGATTGCAAATATAGGGTCCGTCATGAATGAAGTTAACGGTTTTTGTTTATTGAGCTGCGAAATATAAACATAGAAACATAAGTAAGGAAGTATTAAAGCGTAAACAGGAGAGTGCATCACGTGCCGGGTGCATCAATCCGAGGCGCCCCACTGGCGCCCAACGCGGGACCGTGTTTGTTTGAACATTACTTAGCGTTAATGCACGCCCGCGAACTGCCCGCGTGTTTGCCAATCCATACGAAAATATTCCCCCTTGTTTAAACGGTAAACAAATTCATTCCAACAACTGCACCGTTTACTTAGGATGCAAATCTTTAAACAGCCCACAATCCAGGGTCAATACTTGTCATTGTTTTTTGAATCGCAGCGAGGTAACGGTTAACTGAATACTTTTGACATTCTATAACACTAATATTATACGTAACGGTCTTTGTCGTTTTACCATAATGAGCTCGCGGCCGATGCAAACTAACCGTATAATGTAGAAAATATCGGATATGTTGTCGGTCCAACCCACACGGCACATAAACGACGATTAATCGGTATCATTGGATCAGACAATATCGTTAACATGTACCACGTGCGTTCTCTTCGGTGTTGTGAGCTTGTGACAAGGCGCATAAATCAAATTGCACAATTAACGCGTTGCATACATTTAAAACACCCGACATACATTTATGGGTTTGTCGTAATTGAATCTCAGCGACAATAGTGTTAATTCTAATGCAAAGTGATTGCCGTTTAATTTGGCGTAGGCGGTTGAATAACTTAGCTTCTGTCGGAAGCGTTCGTGAACAATGCAATGCCGACCACTCTGTGTTTAATTAAGCGTTTTATTGCGATTCCTGTATCGTGTTTAGCAGAATATCGTTAACTAGATGGTAGATTATTAACAGTTTAATTTGATGCCATTAAGTTTTTCTCGTAACAAAAACGACGGCGACGTCTCATGGTTGCGTAGGCGCACGTTAGAATGCCACATTCACGTATCAGATTCCTAACTGTACCAGCCGTCGGTTTACTGCCGCGACATAGATACTCAGCTAAAACGACTATAAAAATTCAATTCACCTATTCTAAAAGAGTTTTTTTATGTATTGTGTTGCGTAAAGCCCTCGTTGACGCTGGCGCCATGCCTTTGAGATCGTCCGATGCATTCGGAGGGAGATGTTTGTTAGTATAATGCAGTAATTCAACATTCTTGACGGGTCGTTTGCGTGACATGTGTTGTGTGGCATTTGGATCAAGTCTAGTGTTACAATGTCAGATGGACCAACTGTTGGGAAACTGAATACCTTTGTTGTTTCGTGTGGAATTATCTTACGACTTAAAATAACATTTCCAACAGGACACTTTGGAATTAAATGCTTAGTTTTAATAAATTGCTGTAAAAGCGAGTAATTTTCTCACCGCTTTAAGATATACTGGTAAAATAACAAAGCTCCGTTGCTCATCCTACACAGAAAAGCACAGGAACAAAAAATACATTGGGCCTTGTTGGACCAAATAACTGCCATTAAAATTAAGCGTGCAAAAAATTCGATTATATCTTATTATAATTTAGAGTACACGACGAGCTACACCCACATGAGCGAATGACGAGCTTGTAAGAACATTGTCAACAGCTATTGAAGTTTAATCTTTAAGTCACGCCTGTAATATTTCAGTGGTATTATCGTTTATCTTAAGATTTTTTGTTCACTATTTGTTCACGTGTAAAGCTGTCTCGTCTGTCGTCGTCGCCTTTGTAGCAAGTATGAAATCATTGTTGAGTGGATTACCGAGTATTTGATCTATGGCAGTTATTGTAGTTCTGAATTATTTGTGTTTAGTCATTCATTTCTTATCATCACTGTCACTAGAATTGCTGTGGAAAGTCCCTCGTTAAAATTGGATAGTACGATGAAAAAGTCTTTGTTGTGAACTAAGAAGTTTTGAATACGCAGTGAACAATTGGACATTGATATCGGGTATATACAGATCAGTGTGACTCCCAAGTTTCAATAAAACATGACATATAGACAATTCATATTTCTCACAAGTATCGGAACAACGAATTCATGGACTTAATTATTTTCCTGTGTTTACATTGAACACGAATCAACAAGTCGACTTATCATTTTAATTACAATATTATGCAAATTGTTTACCTAGATGATTGTTTTGGTGTGTCTGTGTGTAAATAAATCTTATTTTTAAGCGGCTGTTCTGTTAACATCAAGGAAGACATTTATTATGTGTCGTCATGTGTTTTGTGATGATTAAAAGCCTTTAATGTGCGAATGAAGACAGCCGACACGTTTTAGTGTTGTTTTGGCGCCTCTACAAACGTTTAATGTTAGCTTTTTTATACTCATTATTAACCAACCATTGGTTTAAAACTAACTAATTTGTATCCTATAATTCTTAAATATATTGTAATATTTTTATTGTGTCCCTTCAACAGTATATTGTAGTTTTTTGCATCGTGTTCATGTTTTAGTTGAGTTCTGCAGCAGGATTGTGATATAACCTGCGTGTATTGGAATGTAAAATTACGTCATATAAATGCAATATACATCCGGTATACTTTTATATTTAGCTCGATACGATATTAAACACTGCATTTACCGTTTTAAACTGCAATTACTTTTCTTATACATTTTTAAACCTTTTCAAAATAAACTTGAGAATCGTTGTGTGTGTTTCCTCGTCGGCTCTTATAATTATTCCTTATTTAAAATCCGTCCCTTCAAAGAAGTTTTACAAACATTTGTAAATGAAGAACTCATCTGTATGAGGGTTGTAATGACGAGGGTGAAATGCATATGCGGTTGGGGGGTAGATTAATGCGAACGAACAGAAGAAATGCATTCAGTCCGTGGAGGTTTAGACGGAAAGCGTCACATTTGGCTAAAAGCTTGTCTTTTAGCAAATGTGACTGTATCCGGATATCATGCTGATGATAGAAGCGAAGCTTTTGTGTTCTGACATATTTGTAAAATAAGACAGGATAGTAGAGCTAGCCAAAAATTTGAAGTTGGAAAGGATATGAAAACTTTTATCGTCAACTTGGAATCGATGCTTGTTTTGGCTTAAGATATAAGTTGTAAGTGGAAGATCTTTTTCTCGGAGTAAAAGGCATGTTTTGGCTCCAAATTCCAATCCAAAAATGTCTGTCCAGCAAGACTTGGCAGTTTCCCAAAATCTTGTAAACATTTTTATTGTCATACGATAGCCACTTACTTAGTGAAAGCGTCTCAACTCTCAAGTATGAATATGATACCACCTCTTAATATTAATTTTATTACTTAACGGGTAACGACTGTGTTATCAAGTTATCAGTCTGGTGGCGTCATGATTCCCATTCGCCGATAGCTTTTATCGGCGAATAGGGATCATGACGCGACGCGACGTGCCGTATCGGCGCCGGCGCAGCTGTACCGGGAATTACTATGTCATAGTGAAAACAAACGCCGTCTATTTTCCTGGTAAAGGAACGGGTCTTGTTTCCTGATGTTAAATAAAGGGCTCACAGGACTTGTCACAAGCTGCTACTTGCTAGGTTATTCATTAAATGGGCTTGACGGAGGATTCATTATGATGATGAGCTTTGAAGCTTCAACTTCATAATGAATGTCGATGCTTGCTGGACAGATACTTTATTAAAACCCACACGTATTTAAGTATTCTTCATCTGAGCTTTAACACGAGTATTCCCGAAAACAATGCTCACTAAATCTCTTATAAAAAAAAGTTACCGACATCACAATAAAAACTGCGACAAAACAACAATTAACAGCTACTTAATAGGAATTACGGCAGGTTAACGAGCTTTTATTGAATAAAACACAATGACGTGAAATGATGCGCCGGCGCACACCGCGCGGTGCTTGATAAGAGGGGGGAGGGCGGTCTCGTGGCTGACTAATTACAATCACACGAGTCGATCAAGGTAAAGCAACGCTTGTCGAAATGCCGAGGACGGTCCGTGGATGGGTGACCATCCTTTAAATACTGAGACTGCCGTACCTTGGGAAGCAGCCGTTGATCGGGATGGCATTTGAATAGCGCTGATAATCGTTACGGTTGGTAGCTGTCGAAGGGTGGGTGTTTCAACCTTTAACTATTTTGTGGAGATCAGATAGGCTGCCGCGTCAAGTTAAGTACTGGTTCAGTGGGTCAGCTTTATCCGATTAAAGAAAGAAAGAAAAACTTAGACTAGATTAGACATGTTGCCGACCCTAGCACAGTTTGGAGAAGGTAGACAGTTGATTGAACGAGCTGTTATTGAATTAAACGCATTTACGTGAAATGATGCGCCAGCGCACACCGTGTGGTGCGGGGAGGGGGACTGGTGTGATGCGTATGCGCAAGGACGCTGATTCAGCGACGTCCGCGACGCCTATTGTTTTGAGCCGTCACCTGATGCCGTGAAATATTAGATGGTATTACCTTGAAATATGTGCTTTAAAGCTTTTATTGTAAAGGTAAATAATTACCCATTTACTCATAACCTATTGCATAACATAGACTTAGACATAACAGAAACTGATGATTTCAAAATAGTAAACGGTGCGGACGGAATCACACTGAATATTTTAATTTACTTAGGTAGCCTAGATTTCTCGGGTGAGTTAATTATATGCTTCATTGAACTGGTAACGAATTGTAATAAGAACTCTCATTCTTAACATTTTAAATTGTGCAAAAAACTTGAAATTGAAAACAAAAATATCAGCAACTATTTTCCACTAGAATTGCGTTAATTTATCATTGGTATTGAGAAAATGGTCTAATTGAATTAAAGTCGATAAATAGATTATCAATACGACTTTGGTGGTCTCATCTAGTAAAAAAAACTTACTAGGGATATCAGAAGAAACCAACAACTGAACAAAAGATTCCCCCAGATTGCTTGATATTGTAAAAACAGTATGATCAACCAGGTATCTTGCGGTTCCATCCGCTTTATTTCCAAATCCCATCATTCGTAAAATTGCCCCAGCTTTCTTAACGCAGATGGCACAATAGCAAACCGCGGAACGCAACGCTTTTCAAGTAATAAGCAATCTCAATCTCGGCCCACCGTATCATTATTACCCATATTTATCCGTTCTTACCCGTATTTATCCGTTCTTACTCATATTTACCCCGTATTTCATTCAAGTGTGTGACTTTTTGTCGTACTCGTGGGAATGTTTGAATACAACGATTATACGCAATTAGTTACTCATTGCCGTTTGTTTTGTCCGTTAATAGCGACCTTTTTTGTACTTTTTCATACAATTACTTCTGAATGGCCCTTTATTACGTCTTGCATATGTAAACTACGCTCTACATTGTTGATGACCACTAAAGAAGGAGCTACACCGTAATCTAGGGCACTTAGCACTTACTCTTTAATTTATCCTGGTTGACTAACATCAAATATGACACTGTCATTGCTCTTTCGCCTACACCGGATCTTTGCGGAAGATATGACGTGTGGACAGCTTTTATTGCCGTCAATTATGACTGTATCGGGCAATATCCGATAAGTATCTCCCCTCACAGAGGGTTAGCCGGTTGCTAGGGTTAGACTAACGTTTTCAATCACATAGCTACGAGGTGGCACCGCCTGACTCATGCGAAAGACCCTCGCACCGCCCCGCCCACCGCCATACACGGACACACATACATCACACACATTTTTAATCCCTTTTAAGACACATACGTGGGAATAACTCGACTCAATCGTTCCGTGGCATACTGCCAAGTAACCTATTACTAATACCTACTGCATGCCTCGGTGCACGACCCATTGTTTCTCAACGACAGTGTATCGCTGGGTTGACATTTTACACAGCGGAGCTAATCTGATTTTGCTAACGAATGTATCGTATACAATAACGGTGGATGTCATAATATCCGCTTAATGGAGTCGATGTACGCAAATGAAGCGGTGAAGCTTGCTGGGCGTGCAGAACCGCGGCGCCATAATGGTCGGAGAAAGAAGGTTCACTGCATCCATAAAGTTGTACATAATTTACTGGTGTAGTAAAGAGCACAACTAATCAACCTCCACCAATCGACTGTACATCAATTGATTCAGAAGTATGTAGTGTAAAATCTGCGTCTGCGGCTTCAGTCTTACTTTTATTTAAGTGTCCTAAGATCCTGCCAGGCCTTAAACGCAATAAGCCTTCTGCATGTTAATTCGTACTGCTCCTAAAGGGCAATAAATCCGGCGCACGCGCACGGCTTCGTCGGCGCCACGGTATTGTTGTTGTTGCATTGTGCAACCAGAACAGCCTGACTGTACCCTTTGTTGTGTTTCCGACATGGAATTACACATACACCCCTAGTGGACTCGTGGAACACCAGATAGCAGGACACATTAGCATATTCAGTCTAGACACAGTTGCAATGGCTAATGTATTAGATAGGATCCGTGTATGACCCATTATAAACGAAGACATAAAAGTATACAGCCCGTCTAACGTTCTGCAAACATCCGTCTTGATATACAACCCTCGATCGGAGCCTCCATAAAGCACAACAGTTAATGATCAATAAACGTCTTTCAGCATCGTTACTCTCAAACATATTATTTTCTACAAACAGCTCCCAACCTCGCAGATATTTCATAATGGCGCCATCGAGCGCATTTAACAAATAATTAGCGGCGTTTAAGTGCGTATGTCGCTTCCCTTAACCGTTTCTCCGGAACTATAAAATTACGGCAGAGGCATGTTGGCCGGCGTGGAGCAAAAACTTCGGACGATAGCGGACCGCCGAGCTAAAATAAGCCGTGGCCGATGTTAATGAAGAACAACCGGATTGCTGCTGACAGGGCTGAAGGATCAGGAAAGGTCCAACCACCCGGGCACCATTGCTCGGCTGACTCCCGATAGGAGGATCATTCATGTTCTTTTACGGTCACATTTCTGTAAACTTTAACGGAAATAAAGGCTGTACGTGGGACACTCAGAAAGTTTTGCGAAACTAAAAAAAATTGTTCTATACGTACATATATTTTTATTAAATCTTTTCAAAGTACTTTCCACCAGCCTCTATACAAAGATTCATGCGCCTAAACCAGTTTTCAAAACACTTTTTCCAGTCCGCCGCAGACACCTCGTTTACAGCCTGCTCGAACGCAGCCAGCGCATCTTCCGGCGACGAAAATTGTATCCCTTTGAGCTGATTTTTAATTTTTGGGAATAAAAAGAAGTCACACGGTGCTAGATCAGGGCTGTAAGGAGGGTGACCCAGGAGTTTGACTGGCGTGCTGTCCAGGAAGTCCCTCGTTTTGAGTGCGGTGTGCGCAGGTGCATTGTCGTGGTGGAGCAGTAGCCCGCGGAGCCCTGTGTTTGGTCGCTTGTTGCTTATAACAGAGAAAACTTCTGGCAAACATTTGGTAGTATACCATTCGGCATTAATGCTTCTTTGATCCCGTAAGGGAATTGATACCAAGTGGCCAGTCAAATTAAAAAAGCTAGCGATCAAAATCTTACCCCCGCTTCTAGATCGCTTCACTTTGGTAGGCGTTGGCTCATTTTGAAACACCCAAACAGTCGACTGGCGCTTGGTTTCTGGGTCGTATTGATAAATCCAGGACTCATCACCTGTAACGATGTCGTAAACACGCCGAGACGAGCCTGCTTCAAATTTGTTAAGCATATCACGGCACCATTCCACCCGGGCCTGCTTCTGAGCATCGGTGAGGTTGTGCGGCACCCAGCGTGATACTATCCTCCTCACGCGAAGATGGCTGTGTAGAATCTCGTGAACGCTTCCCGATCCAATCTTCAATATGTGTTGAATCTCCTGATATGTAATTCGCCTATTGTCTTGGATTAAATTTTTCACTGCTAGCACGTTTTCTTCGGTAACAGCCGTCAAAGGGCGACCGCTTCTTTCGTCATCCCCCAAAGTTGGTCGACCGCGCTTGAATTCGTTATACCAACGATACACGGTTGCCTTGGAAGGGCCTTCATCCATGAATGCCATTTGAAGTCTATCGTACGATTCATCCGGTTTCAGGCGACACTTGAAATCGTATAAAATCATAGCTCTAAAATGTTCCCGGCGCAGATCCATATTTCAGTGAGACACAATACTTTGAATTAACTCGCAAAAAATGTGGAGGGAAATTTTGAAATTGGAACTTACTTATTTTTACTTATAAATAATCATATTTTCGAAAAACATTATAACTGGCCAGTCTCCCATATATAAAAACTTTTTTTCGCAATACTTTCTGAGGGGCCTGGTACAGTCAAGCCTTACTGTTGATTAGAAACTTGGGCATAAATTGTATACCATAATCCTAATTGGTTTTGTTGAAAGTCCTGTTCTATGTTCTATTCAATGCAAAGCGTGAGCGATATTCACGTGCAATATTATTGTTATTATTGTCTATACGACCTTTCGAACAGTAAATCCCTTTTGCTTGTTGCGCAAGCGTGCCATGCGCCTGCGCAGAACGTATGAACGACCTATTTCGATTAGATCGCCCGCCTGGAACTGCGATTGTTACCGATCCGATCACGACTCCTTTCGCAAAGGTGAAAAATACTCTGAGAATGCCACGACTTGTCATTTTGCAGTCACGATCCGCGCCAGCCAAATGTCATCTAAATGTGTGGAGATATTTTGTGTTGAATTATACCAGTTGCAACATACGAAATATCGAGGTCTCTCGAAAGTGACTAGCTAACTGGCTGCAGTTTATATTGGGCATATTTATAATGGCAATAAAGTGAAAGAATGTTGCTCCATGACATATTAATTAATATGTACTCTAATCTGTTTAGCTGTTTAGTGCCTGTAAAGCTTGTCTAGCTTTTATTAGTACTAAATAATATCTACTTTTATGTCTTTCTATTCGCGATGAGCCTACCTCCTAGCTAGTATGTACCACAAGTAGGGAAGGCGGTAAGTGTGCGAGCTCGTCGTTGGCGCCGTGGGATGCAGCTGGTATTCAGCTCGCCTGCCGTCACTTAGCGTCCATTATTCCAATTCTTACAGTCATGTTCATGTCTTCAAAAGTTAACAGGCTTAAGACATTCTTGAGGAAGCCCTAATGCCCTGCATTCCTCTTCCGCTGTGGCGCATTCCTCACTTAGTCCAATAACTCGAGTCGTTGACTGGCTTGCGTCCAAGTGTCCAACCCGTTTCCTAAAGGTTTTTTTCTGCCGCATTGATATGTATTAAAGCGTTAAATTAAATAAGTATTATTTTTCGCGGCGTGTGCGCAGCGCGCTGTGCTGTGCGTGGCCCTGCGCTGGTATTTAGTGGCATTTAAACTCGTGTTACTTGTAAGGGAGATTATTTACGTGCACTTTGTTTTGGTGAGGCTTTATTGAGCGTTCATTACGATGATTGATAGTTGATTAAGTAGATTTTGTCTTAAATTAGGCAAAGGCATGGACGGTGATTTTTCTCATTATTGACCAGAACTATACTGGTAAAGCAGTTGTTCGTTAAGATTCAAAACAATTGGATGCGAGGTGCAAAGGACCGGTTGATGTGCCCCTTGCAGGGAGACCTATGACCAGCATTTTGGCTAAAATGATGTTGATACCACAATTACCCTGAAAACAGTTCTGTCTGCAAAACTCAATCCATGATTAACCATTGAATCCAAAACCCTGTACATCACAGCGACCACAGCCTGAACCAAACCAGCTGACCTCAAATAGCTACACACTCCTTACATACATTCAATATGTATGTGTAGGAGGAGCAGATTCTCCAATTAACCCGTGGCAGTGGTCGCGATAATTCGCCGTGTCGCTTCCTGTACGCTAATGACTGTGGACATTATCTACGGGAGAGGCCATTTCCATGTGAACATCGTTTAGTTTTCATGGTCTTTCGTTATTATAAGTACATTAATGTCTGCGAAGGCTTTGTTTTGCTTCTTGGGTGGACTTGAGTGGACATGATTGTGTTACGTCAGGGTCTTAGGAGTGAAAGATGATGGTACAAAAGGTTTGATGCTTTGGTTTCCTAAGACAGCTATTCATTTTATATTTATTATGAGCCTTTACTGTCTGATTGCCGGGCAAAGGCCTACCCAGGGGGGTTAGGCATTTGCCCGGCTTTCTTTTCTTTCTAATTTTCAAGTTATAACCTAAAAGCTTGGGTTTTCTAAGACAGCTATTCCTTATTGCTGTTTTATTGTCCGGTTACAGGACAAGGCCTTCCCTATTACCACTTCTTCTGCGATTTTGGGCCAGTCCTTTGAAACGGAGTCCAGATCATCCTGCCATGTATTATGGGCCTTCGCTTTGTCGTTTCCTGACGTTTGGGATCCACTGAGTTGACGAGCGTCCAAAAACTTTAGTGCATTCAAAAAATATTTCTCTTTACATAAGTATCTGTTATTTTTATAATTAAACAGCTCTTTGTGGTTGTAGCCATTACTTTAAGAGTTCTATAATTAATGCGGTCTATAACTATGCCTGTCTCGCTTTAATTAGTACAAAATGACAAAGACAAGTGGATTTATGGATCGTTTATAGGTGTGAAGTTTTTATGAACACTTGTAAGGTGTTATTTATGAGATCCTTACTCCCGGAATGATGCTTTTACGATGCTTAATTAAAGTGCAACCAGGTTTCATGTAAGGACTTGTAGTTGAGTAGGTATCTGTCATGTTCCTTAAAAAATAAATGTTTTGTTTTCGTAATTCATATACTCTTTTCTATAGTTTACCATCTGTTTTACAGTAAACCTACCACAGACATAAATCTAAATTCATGACGCTATTGTTTGCACTTCGCGTGTCAAAAAAGGGAGTAAAAGTACGAGCACTGATCGTACTTTGTGCTGTTTCATTTAGAATTATCGGCACCGGACATCCACCGAAATCTAGAAAAATGGCTAATTATGCCACATTGAGCTGTAAAAACTGTACAGAAAAACGTTGGCCCAGGCAATGGAAATATTTTCATTCATCGGTAAGTAAATTTGTTCTTAAAGTAAAAAAGTGGCTCGCTTGGTTTTCATACAGATGGAGGGACTAGCGTTATCTAGTAAAGATTTATATCTGTGAAGCCTGCTAACTAGAAAGTGCAAGTAGGTTCATTGCGTCATAATAACTTTTGATCAGTTAATGTCACAATGGCATGAAAGAAAAAATTGCACATTATAGGCAAGTTATATAGGCATTTGTATTTTCGCCCGTTTAAGCTTCGTGCTTTTTGGTAAATAACTTGCGAATTATCACGTTAAACCGAGCTTAGGTGTCATTCAATTACTGTTTTCTAAGTACCGCATTGATAGAATAGTGTCACCTCAATGGTGCAGATGAGACCATCCTATCAATGCATTTTAATTTGCAAAACATTAATGGTGCAGGTCATTGGTGCATACGGTACAACGGGCCACTAAATATATCGGTACCTACTCATAACTATTTTTTTCGGCAATCCAGCCGCACTATTCCTAAACCACTGCAACTCCTGAAAGCCAGAATCAACAGTGGCGAACACCAGAAAAGCGCCGAGGCAATAAAGCTCGACGAAGTCCCGGAGAAAGAATTTAACTGTCTTGGATCTCGCAACAAAATTAATCAGAAAAGAATAACGGAAGAGTAGGAAAAACATAAAATGCCACTTCCCTCCATATCAAGCAGGAGACAGAACAAACAAGGCCAATAGGCACAAAGGGTCGTTTACAACTGGGATAAGCCCAGTTGCCTACACCACGGATAAAAATTACGTCTATTCATCACATCTCTAAAGTTTCCGTAGTATAATTTGACCTTGCATTGCCATCAAGCAAGCAATAAACCTATTCAATGCCATCAACGTCTGCCTACCCCATAACAACCGGCATTACGAACCATGCAAAAACAACGTGAAGTGTGCAGCTTGTCAGGTCAGTGGTACACAAGGCTGATTGTGGAGGAACGCGACACGAACAAGCACAATACGCACCGAGTTCTCACTTCATAATGTTCCTAGGAATGCCGTGATGGATGCTGGTGTGTCCACATTTGGTGACACTGACGCTCGTCTTAAAGAGCGTTGCGTGCGTTAACAGCGGTATAAAATTTGCATCAAAACAGCGTCGACTTATTAAGGGCATCATTTCAGTTTCAGATGTTGATGATTGAAGGTAGGATGTAGTTAACAGAGGTTGGTAGGGTTAGCCACAGTTTCTGGCATGAAATTTTTCGTTAAATAAATGTGACAAATTATCAAAATGGGTATAAAATGATAATTCTATTTAGTCCGTCAGTGAGATTATCAAATAATATTAGACCCGTATTTTTTGCTTTATCAAATTAATAAAAATAAATAGACAAAGACAATCATCAAAGTGCAGGAGTGGGGGCTTCTGACGTCACATTGTCAGTATAAAGTATGGCACACCTTGACGTGACATAATATTTCTACGTACTGTATCATTGTAATTTTTTGTTTACGTGGCAAAAGGAAAAATATGTGTTCAATATTTTTAGTTTAGCTAACTGACGGACTAATTAGATATTTTTTGTCAACTACCCTATTGGTGACACGTCGATGTTTCCAGAAATCGGTGATCAATGTTTAAAGACTGGTTCATAATGTAAAAACAAGAAAAAGTTAGCAACAGCGTCTAGTTTTCCCTAGAAGTTTTAAAAGGTTGACCGATCTCAGCACCAAGTTGCGACACAATTAATTTTTCGCGTCGTTTGTCAAATTCACAATTACTACTTTAATAGCGCCATTTGCAAGCATAAAATTAATTGCAAGAATTCATCTTCTTCTACCATTATGACAATGATAAAGTTCGTTACACTCTAAAAATCAATTTCAGGTAGATAATTATTTTATCGCCTCACAATTTTGTTGAGCAAAATATAGCGAACTTGTAGTGGGATGTTTTCAATTACTTTTTGAACACAAAAAGATGCACAAAAACAGTATCATATTTAATGTCGAAAATTGATTTTTGCTACTTCGGACTGTGTAGTCGTGATCGGGAATTAAAAACTAGAAGTATAGAAGCTAGACAATTAATTGAAACGGGTCCCGACACCTTTTAATTGAGGAAGTTTGTTTTTCTCACAGTTTAGCGTTTATATGCGTGGACAAAGAATCTAAATCTAGACACTATTATAAGTATTTCTTCGAGACTTTACATGAGTACTTTAAAAACGCTTCAATAATTATTTTGTAGGGTGTGCAAAATATACCTAATATAGTGAAAGGGTGGGATCCACTAGGACATCAGAATAATGAAGAAGATTAAAGGTATGTAAACGTTAAATAAGTGGATCCACGTTTGTAAACAGTTCGCAGAAAAACCCTATTCTAGATTATACACCTAAAATAATTGCAAAACTAACTAGCTAGACATTAAAATTAATGAATGGTTTTATTTACAGCCGTCTAATAACAGAAATAAATGACAAGTATGGCGACAGACTTAACAAGCAATTACATGTGCCTCTATAATAGTCCCTAATGACAAGAGCTTCTTCCACGCAAAACGTGACCGGGCCATTCAGGTTTCATTCCAATTGTCTTAATGAACGAATGAACGAACCTCGAGACGAATCTCGAACAAAAACCATGGAGCGGCGCAAATCTGATGAATCCATCTGCATTATGAGGAAGGATTTTTTTTCGGTTAATGGTAGCAAAAACGTTGAGGCAGGTTTTTGACGCTAGCTTTGTATTTATTAAATAAAATATGGTATGCTATCGGTAGTAAACTACTGTGTTAGTATTATTCCAAAATGAATAAATAATGCATCTCTACATCGGTAACATTTCAGCTGAAATACGTCCACTGCTGGACATAGGCAAGACTAAACGGTCAACAAAAACAAAAGAGAAACATTTTTTTTGGCAATTACGTAAAATATTCCTATAACAGCACTTTCCAGTACCCGATGTTTAAATAATTGAAAGCTGTACTATACTGTACCAATAACTCAGTACAGCTTAACGATAATTACAATAGCAGAAAGTCTACTAAGCTTGTTGAAATGTTCCAACAGTTGTCATTAGTAAAGGTTTGTATGTTCCAGTCGAACATCCGACGTATGGGCCCTGTAAGGACGCACGTTCACTAGGTTTGTCATGCGATGAAAGCTTTGTCGACGATAGTATGACAAAGCTTGTGGTTGGAAAATCGAGGGAATATGATGCAATTTTTGGTGTAGTTTGTTGAGTCATAGAGTAAGTTATTTGTCGGGTTGGTCTGTCTTTTGGCTAACCATTATACAATAATTTATTTCTACTTCCTTCCATGCCATTCTCCGTTCCCACAAAGCCTACATTATGTGACTTTTTCGGACAGGCAGCCTGTAGTTTATTGCACAACACGCCTTGTATTTTCTCTCATTGTGCAGTGCACGCTAGCCCTAAGGCATGGTAATTAGTGATGGGCCACGAACGCGTTGCTCATCAGCGTTTACCATAAGCGGGCGGCGGAGGCGTTCACACGCTCCAGTTCGTGGAGCGCCCGCGCCGCACGTCGTCCGCGTTCGAAATACAAAAGCGGCGAATCCGCTTGCGGTAATTAGAAACTATGCGTACGCGCATGAGATGTGCGCGAATGACGAGGTGTGCGCCAGGGAAGCTCAGGAATTTAGGTGTCATGATTTGTTCTTATGATTAGATCTAATGAAAATTTTAATGAGCGCCTTCAAAGAAACCGTCGATTGACTCTATTGAAGACTAACTAGCGCCGAGCTGGGATAAGGCCAACTTAGCAATAAATGTTGGTATTTTAATCAATGCTCGACCTTAACCAATCTGAAATCCATTCGCGTTAATTAATGCTATTGATACCGTCGGCGCATAAATTATACATTGTATGGCCATCTATTCCAAAACATTGTAGGCTTCACGGTCCCGTTCTATAATGTACAATAGTGCGTGCAGCAGTATTATCGGGAGTACCTACCGCAGTTGCGCCGGCGCATTGTTTTGCTCTCATTTACCGCGATCGCCGATAACATCGGCCGATCGGCACGGGCCGAGCGATAAATTTAATTAAACCACCTGTCGCATGCTACCGCCAGATTATGTTATCAACAGAAAAAATAATGGCCAGCATGCATAGATAAAGTAGGATTAACGCAACATTGTGGCCATAGTTTCTTGTTTGTTTACATGTTGGATATTAAAAATATTACTCGTAGGAGCTTCTTTATTGGGGGTTGTCCTCAATAAACATGTTGAGTAACCAGTTTTACATGGATATTTTTAATCCTCGAAGAGAGCTGGTATCTCTGTAAAAATAAAGGAGGGTTTCTGGGATAATATACCGCTATATCAGTTTTAAAAAGCTTAATATAGCCAGTCTTAACTTAAACCGTACCGCATAGGTACGGTTAACATTAAATACAGGATGCTGTCTGTCCAACATGAAAATGCCCTTCTGCAAACTATTCACAGAGAAACAAGGCTGGAAATTAACGGCCAAAATTGAACAATGCGCGATCGTTAAGCATTCATTACGCGCCCGCGCATGTTCGCTCAAAATTTATTTTCGCTAGCGACATCCCCTCGCTCGCCCCGTTTCCGGCTTGCTAATGAGATTCGCTCGGTAACAAGGTTTGTTACTTACACGTTACACCTAATAGATAGGCGTTGTCAAGCGGCAACTTATGTCCTACTCACTTGAACGCGAACATATGCCGTCCATTTCTCACCATTTTAAACTCATTTCCCAATACAACAGTTCCTTTGTCGTTTTTCCATTTTGCATTACAGTATAGTACGCGACACGTAAGTTGACTCAAAATGTATTATCGTTCTCTTGAAATTAAACAATTTAAACAGAAACAAATCCCTTTTCTACGACCTTATCGTTTACAATACACAAATTGTCAACTGTTAGGTCATATAGAAAGGATTCATTCCGGTTTAAATAGTTTAATTTCATTAAAACGTTAATACATTTTGGGTCAACTTACGTGTCGCGCACTATACGCAAATTATTCTCAATTCCAACCATAACAGGTTCCTGCTCTTTACAATATTAATTTCCATAGTTGCGGTCTATTACTTTGACAATTCTAATTATTGTAAAACATGGTGCCCGGCTTGTACAACTCTATTGAGTTATGTATGACGCACGCCTTTGTGATGAAGCGAAGTACTCGGATTAAATCTACTAGAGAATGGCCAGTGAACAAAATGCTCCTTATGAATAAAAAGTCCATTGTTTATACATCGGAATCGATGATCGATGTTGCGCAATCGATAAATGGAAACAAAGCCGATGGTTGGAACGTCTCGAGCGATCATAATCGATCAGACTCACAGCAGTCTTGGTGCTTTTTGTCCGTTCGCCATCGAGATGCTTGACCGAACATCTGAAGAGTTCATTTACGTTACGATAATGGTAACAAAAACAACATACCGGTGGAAATATTGCGAGCTGTGAGGAACGACCTCCGGTTTAGATAAAACATTTCAAGGTCTCTGATGATTCAGAGAACGATGATGAGAAGAATCTAACAAAAGAAATATTCGTAGTATTTTGCGTGATTTTCCGCTATTAGTTACGGGCTGGTGAAAAGATAAAATTCGACTTGAGGAACCGCTGCCACATTTCACGTAGCAACGAATAGAAATGTAGCCTTAAATCTGAGACCATTTCGCAAATAACCAAATCGTATCATATCAATAAACATTTCGAAATCCGATTGCACGATACCGTTTCATTTATCAACCTTTGTCTACGACATACGTCAAGCTGTCAGAACGCGTTCGGTTTTCGCTGTAACCTTTGACCTTTGGCGCGAGTCACGACCAACCTTGGGTGCTGGGTATTGGACCAGAGACCAGTGTGATATCTGCGAGTCTTTCTAAACGTGACTAGACCGCGGCCTTCGTCCGCCGCTCCCTTTTAGATTTGCGATATAGATCTGCTGCTCTTATTTATGCTTAGCTTTTGTTGCTGTTAGTGTATTGTGGGAATTAGGTGGGACGTGTGTTTTGTTTACTCTTTACTTGGTAAGAGTATGTCCAATCTTCATGCTGCTTTTCATCTCTATATGATTAAATCCATTTGAGGAAACTTCTCCTCTTCAATCTGTACGATTATTTGGAACTTCGATAACTTTCGCTTCTTCTATATCAACAAGTTATCTTCAGTTAAGTTTTCTTGATTTGAAATAAGTAAGCAGATTGCTTCGTTCGTTAAATGCATTTGAGATAGCTCCTTCTTTTTCATATATTTTGTTGTCTAGTCCTATGCTAGCTCTATATTCTTTTATATCAACAGGTTCTCTTTAATTAAGTTTAACTTGATTATCAATAACAACATTTTCTACAGCAACTGCATCCTAATCTTGTTGAACGAGAAAATTGGCCTTTCCTTAGACCGACATTAAATTTAGCATTGCAGAATTATTGACATTTGGATCTCCTGATTGCAAATACATAAAATGTTACAATCATACTTAAATCTATTTCATCCGCAAACTTAATACTATCGAATAAATAACTAATTGGATTTCATAATAGCACTGGTGTCTTCATATTCCCATTCTTATGCGGAACTTATATGAATAAAGATATGAATACTAAGAAACTTGTCACGAGCACTTTAAGTATTAAAACATAAAATCTCGTTAGCCATTATTATGGTTGCAAACCACGTGAAATATGTATGAGAGTCATTACAATGACAATTAAATACGTATCCGTGATGATATTGTACTGTTATCTGCTTCTCCGTGACAATTATTGCTAAGACTCGCTACGTTACGATTATGATACTCAGTGTATGTCCTTGGTAATAAAAGATTATGAGTTTTTATAACGCTATGCAATTATATTTTCTATTTAGGAGCTCCACTCTGTGTAGTATCACTTTCAACCTGTATAGCAGCCAGTATTACTTGAGCTGTTTGAATCTCTTGAATTATTAATTTTATAATATCATGTATTACCTAGCCCTCTTCAATACTTAGTAATTTTATAACGTACAGTTATGGTTTAACATGCGCATTAAGAGGTAATTAAGAATACATTTTCGGATTTATTCTCCTAATGTATTCTGTGACCTCCGTCTAGGTACTTGCATGCGTGAATGAACATATATTATGCGCATAACTTAGTAGCATATTATATTAAAGCTTGTTAGAAAATACAATAAGCGCCATTTTCCCACACGCGATCGTTTCACAAACAATTAGAATAACTCAGTGTTTCATGTATTTCATTAAAATAATGCTCTAGATTTGGAACCGTTGTCTTTTGTACCTTCGAATTTGTTTCCAGAATGGTTGAGAAAAATCTAAAACCTCAGATTTCGAAGATTCAAATATTCCAAATAGTACAAATGTTAATATTACACTGCCGAATGTTAAGGGCATGTCTCCTAAAACCATTTGACAAGGTCAATCAACGTCAATTCACCAGGTAATAAAACTCCCTTATCGTACAATTTGCATGTAACGAACCCGTCGTTTTTGGTGTGCGGTGTCGTAAATTCTTCCATCGAGGCCTAAAAGACGACAAGCAAAAAACTATGACCTTGTTATCTGACGTAACCGAGAGATCCCTTTGCGAATAACATTAGTTACGGTCCAAGGGCCTTACACACAAAAACGGTCCAAGATGGGGTTTAACTTCAACGGTTGAATTTGAATACAATCCTTCTAAATACAAATATTTTAACCCCTTACCTCATCAAAGGCCTTCGCTGAATCACCAAAAATGGTAGGACAATCCTAAATTTTGGCGTACCGTGTAATCTTAACCGTCGTATTCTGAAGGTCTTCCGCGTCTTTAGCGCCGTGTAATTATTCCCATTGTGTGTGGTATCTAATTTCAGCATGGGCGTTTAATGGATCGCTGATTACTGCCTCCATGTCTACCGTATGATTCGTTGCGGTCTCAACGCGGAAAGAGCAATAAAGTGCTGCAAATCCATTTTGACAAAGCTCTGAGAGTAACAAACCTTGAACTTTAGTTTCGCTCAGCCATTGTCAGTTTGGCATAACAACAAATTTTCAATAAAAAAATAGATTGTTATAGTTTGGCCAATCATGTGACCTATTGCGCGAATAGAAACTGTTAGAAAACCAATTCATTGTTGGGGTTTTCAGTCGATGTTTTCACGGTGGTTACACTTATTATGTCGCCCATTTTGTAAATAAGTTTCGATGTATCCGTAGCACTAACAACTTTTGTTAAGAATGCGAACCACTTCCGCCATATGGCCAGCGGAGGCGGCGGCGCGCGGCGTGGCGTCCGCTTTACGACGCATGCGTGCTGTCGCGGTTACACTTTGTTGGTTTTTATCTAAACACACCACTGTAACCAGGACCCGTTTCAACTGGACCACACCACGAGTTCCCTGTAAGTTCATTGCATCCTGCTCCAGATCACCTGTTTACATACATCCCATCGACGCGGCGACGTCTCCTCACTCCCCTGTGTGGTCTATACTCCGAAGGCGTAAACCCGACGCGCCCTTTCTCGTGTTTGTACGCTGAATATTGTTCTTAAAACTTGTTTATTCAACCCCATATGTTAACGGACACTATAAATAAAAGTGAAACTCTGACCGTAACCGGTCCAAGTTTCTTTACATCTAGTACTACAATTTGTCCTTGAGTAATTGGTCGTAAAACACTTTTTCTTATTTTTTACAGGTAAGGACCTTTATTGAGCCACACACACACACATGGTACCTGTCAAGCAAGCCCTGGGCAGAGGTATGGTCTATAAATTAACTATTTAATACATATTTGATGTTTAGAAAGGCCCCCGTCGGTTTACATGCTCTTTTTATACCGATGTTCACTGCATTGACATAATAATACTACATGAATAAACCCATAAGATCCATTGCTCCATTTCTAAGAAAAATCTGAATTGAATGGGCTGGATGGTTTGATATCTTCCAACAATATATACGATTATAAATTATTTCATGCTTTAGATGTTTCCGATACATATTTTTCTTAGAAAAAGAGCTTGCTGTCGGATTATTGATCTTTATCAGAAATTTATTTAGGAAGTTTATTTTCTTTTCATTTGTCAATATCGGCATTCGTTTCGAATTTTTATTTGTGTAGTCAGTAATCATTCACATCCAATCATTAGTCATTCATGTCTGTAATCAGTAATTTTATAATGGCAAGACATAACGCTTTTTTTTATTGTAACATTTTGACTTGTATCATTATTCGGTATACTAACGATATTTATATTTGAGTTATCGCTTGTATCTGTGATACCTGTAACAATGGTTCAAAACATTGGATCCATCCTTGACCCGATCTCCTAGCACCTGTCTCGCATCCTTCCTAGTCGGACGTGCGCTTGCGCATGAAACAATAGGCCCTAATGCCGACACCGCCCGAACAATAGCTTCTAATTCGGCCCAACGCCATACAGCCCATCTGATACACCCATTGTATAAAATGTAAGATTTGCTTTAATTGTTGACTTTTCGAAAAGAATTTGAAAGGCGACCTCGACTCGAAACGCTTCAATAATTACAATTAGGTGCATTGAAATTGGTCCTCAGGATCTAAAAGTCGTCAAGGTTTCGTTAATCGTTGCCCAAAAAGATTTTGTTTTTTAATCTGTCCGGCTCTATAAAAATATTCATAAATGTAACGCAGTTGCAGTGAAGTGATTATTCAAAAAATCTGCGTAATAAGAGATGGCCCATATATTCTTGGCATGAAATTTAAATTCAAAATTCTGCGAGGTCGCCACTAATTACAGCATCTTCCGAATTTCCTGATCATATATCCTGCGAACTGTCAGATCTGAGCGGGTAATTGGTAACCAATCATGGAGAAAGCCAGCGACGGGCAGTCTGCCGCTCCTCGATCATTCCACGTCATATTCTGTCCCCATTCACGGCTCTGCCCCACTTGGGGAAACCATTGTCCAAAAAGAAAGGCAATCCAGTTTACATCTTCTGCACTTCGTTAATTAATGGTTATTAATCATAGTCACGACCAGGCAGTTTCTAAAACACAACAACTTTTTTGTCATGTTTTAGTATCTTTGTTTTTATTTTGGACCTAGTTTACAGCGTCTTCGATTCTTCACGGGTTATTTAGTTCTCTTCGGTGATTCACTTTTTTGGCAATATATTCTTATTGCATATAATTATATTTATTTAAATTCCACTGACCTAAAAACCACCACCGATTCTTCTTCATTTTGCAAACTTAAGCTTCTCATTTCTCTGCAACTGTCAACCTTGTGTGGTCTCTCACAAATTTTTCCAACAATTACGTCGAAAATTAATGGGTGTCATAACACAGCCTCAAATTTCGACTATATTTTATCATTTCCATCAAGCGTACCGTTATTTTTTTCACATTGTCCCCGTAAATAAATCCGGTTGTATATATTAGTATCGGTCGGTCTGGTAACACCGTAATTTGGCCATAAGTCAACTGTTAATCTGATGCAAATTGCTTCTTGTATCACGAAGTTTGAGTGACCGATATTGGTGAAAATTGATGAGGTAACTTTTGCGTGCAACAAAGACATGAAACGGAGATAAAGGCCCTGAAGTTCTGAACAATAACTCCATTCAAATTACTCATGTTTAATTCTAGTCTAGCTCCAGCAACAGCATTGACGTTATGAGAGACAACACTATATCCTCTTTGATATCCAGTGATTGTTTTAATGTTGTATAACCGGTAATCTATTCAGAAATGTTTTTTAAAACGTGGCCATTACTCCTAATAGATATTATGTAAGTGGATGGGTCATCTCTGCTGAGCAGTGTTCGTGCGTTCAATGGGTTTTTAACTTCCATGTGATATGTTTTGTTACATAAATCCCAAATTCCTTAATGTTTATTGTTATGTTCATCAATTTATTTGGAGAAATCTATCAATTTGTTTACTTGTCTGTCTTCTAAATTCCATTTTCTTGTAAATGAAAATACGTATTGTAGCATGGTTGTCAATGAAAATACAATAAAGTTAATTAGTTTCGGATCTGTTACAATTGATTTGAGTTGATTCAAAAGAATCAAAGTGAAATTAATTCAACAGTTTTTTTATGCAGATTGTAACTTGATCGTTGCAAAAATGAGCGGCGTTCATCGGATTTTAATCGGTTTCTCTTATAAAAAAAGTTTTGTAATCGCCCAAGTGTGAATGCGTTGGGCGCCTCCGAACGAACGTGACAATTGCTAAAATTGCAAGAACCCGCGAAAGGTGTTGCATAATGCCGAACTCTTTAGCGTTTTCATGCTTTCTAATTAATTGCATAATTTACACCGCCTGTTGTAATTGGCGCACTGCACTTTAGTCAGGTGATAAAATAACATTGGCATCTATAGCAAAGAAGTCTACCCTCAGGTCAGTATTATTGTAAAGTTCATCGTGATTACCGGACACATCTCTTTGTATTGCATAATTCGAATGTGAACACATCAACCGTTGTATAGTCCTCGCCAAACTTCTTGGCCGCCCTGAAGTTGGTTTACCGGATGCGCGGGGCACGAAACGGTGCTGTTTTTGTATGAGATTTACTACTGCGCAGCCATTGTAGCCAACTTCAGGGCGGCCAAAAAGTATGGCGAGAACTATATGTAACATCCTGATGCCAACAATATTCCTGAGTGACCGCCAATATAGCTGCCGCCGAAATCGGTCCATTGGAGATATTCTAGCTTATACCATTCACATCTGGACGCCAAGAATCTGATATTATGCCGGAGAAATGTTAATTTAGCTCTCAAAGACGTCCACAGGGCTTGCGGCCGCCTATCGGTATAGTTGGTAGAGAATTTACAGCCGCGTAAATTCCCATCTGTGTCGAACAAATATTTTTATTCGACTACGAACTAGTTACATTTAATCCACTAACCTCGTTATAAGAACCAGTCGGGTTCTTTCATTACCCCTCGATTAAAATCGACTAACCATTACACAAAATCAATTAATTCGAGTATCGTTATGAGTGTTTATTCTTCGTATTTTTCCCTAACAAATGATATCGATTAATTTGTCGGCGGGCCATTCGTGGGTGATTGAAAACTTTTAATGTTTGTATTGGGCAAATACCTCGTTAAGTCGACTATGTTACATTCTTATACGAGTATTAATTATTTGATTAGTGATTGTTGGGCGAATTAATTAGTGTACGATTGCGTTTTCGTTTCTTAAGCCTGGATAGTAAATAAAGTTCTTTGTGCACGCTTATGTGTACATTAACTATTGACGGGGATTGGTGGAGAGATTGAAACACTTTGTTTTCTTGGCTTACTGTATCTTGAAGATTATATTGTTGAGAGCTCTGTTGCCGAGTGCCAACTCTCTGGTTTCAGACACTTGGCACTTGACACGGACCTTTTTTTAGGAGCCGTCGACTTCGGTTCATATTCAATGGAATATTCTTTTACTGAATACACTATTCATAATATCTGGCACTGGCTCAAACTAAAATATCTATAAACACTAAACAAGTAACACCTCAAAGTTACTTAAATCTAACTTATGGATCTACGTCATCCATCATTTATCGTCGTGTGGCATTTTAATTTAAACTAGTTTACGTATTAAATATATGATATCTGTCCGTTTGTTTCTCCACATTCCACAAACGTACGTTTCAGACAGAAAAGTTAGCGAAGCAATAAACACGATAACATGCCACGACTAATGGCCACTCTCGGGCAGAGACAATAACGAGGAGTGCAGTATTATTCTCTCTGCTTATCCCTCATGTCGTGAGTGCAGATTGCAATTTTCCATCTGTCACCGTTTTATTTGTGCGTCAGTTTTGATGGCTCGTTGCGTAGAGCAAACGTCATGCGCGTTCAAGTCGCGGCCAAGTGATGGAGCCGCCCACGCATCGCGCCGCATGCGCAAGTCAATTATTTTGTTTGTAATCCTAGCTTTATTATTACAAATCATGAAATACACTTGTATAATTCCAATTTATAAGTATTCAATTTGCAAATGCAATAAAAAATTCCCTAAAACAAAATTGACGACTACATATTTTATTTTTAAATCATTACGTGACATTGCATACGATTGACAAATTGCCTGTCAATAGCGAATGCTAATTGCTAAAATTTCATGGCCATTATAAATTGTATTTCTAGCATTAACCTGAAACTAATTCTCTTTAACCTTTAGTCTCATTAAGCTAAAATTAATAGCTGTGTTCGTTTTAGAGGTTAAGTACTAACTAGCATGGAAAGTATTGTTTGAGCACGCACACGGCTAATATCATAGAATTAAGGTGTATTATACCTATTTAATTAACTGTCGTACGTGATAATTAAACTATTTATGAAGCATAGTAATTATGATTTTTGCTAGTCGAGTCAAATTCCGACGAACCTCGGTCCGCCATCTTCAACTTGGTCTGCCGCGATTAGTGAAAAACAGAATATTGTGCTGAAAAGAGAGAGATCTGCAGTGGCGTAATTCATGCTAGTTAGATTACTAGCAGTCGAAGTTCCAGTAAAGCAAGGCTTCATCTCATCCCTAAGAGGATGTGTGAGGCAAGATCCATTCAAACTAAGGACTTAATAAAGATAGACGCCATGATAAAAAAATATTAGCTCGTCCAAGTTCCAGTAAAGCAAACATGTAGATTTCCTTGCCTTAAGTGGTTGACCAAGAGTGGCAGAAACGACGGTGTAAAGCCTTTCAGAACACGAAAAAGCCACACAAAACATTAACATCAGTCAACTGACAAAAATAATAAAGTCATTACAACAGATACGGCCACATGAAGTCCTCATTAGGGTCAGGGTATGGATAAACAAAGTTCGTCGCATGATCGATGGCTGCATAACGGGCCGCGTCCGGTGTCACTGCTAGTGCGTGCGTTGTATGCGTCGGAGTGACGGCTCAATGCTGTGTGGTTGTGTGCGAAATGCGTTGTGTTCTAGTAGGATTAGAAGTAGTGATTTACTGTAGTAATTTAGATGATGCAACTTCTTTTCCGGCAACTGCTCGATTATCTGTTATGATGTTGCCTATTTTGTTGCTTTTCCTCTGCAAGGAAAAATTGTCTGTACCATCTTTGAACGTTTCCCGGCCACTGCAATTGCGGTCCAAGCCTTCAAGAAAGAGTCGAGCAGTTTATCCCTCCATCTGTCTCTAGGCCTGCCGCGTAGTCGTTGCCTGCTGTTTGGGATCCATCAGGTGATTTTTGCCTGTACAAGCATTTAATAGTTCCCTCATTCGATCATTATTATAAAAAACGTTTCCTCTCTTTAAGTTGACGTCTAGTCTAGATGACATTGTCTGATTCCATTAATTAAATTAACAAGTTTAAATACACAATTTCTTCGTATCGGTACAACATAACGAGTAGATTTCGAGTGTCGACTTCTGTGCAGTTGTACTGTCTGGAGATCTTGTTGCACCGTTAAAGGTTGCGCCCGCGCCGACCTCGCTTGTTTAATTAACTTTTATTTACACAACAAAATAACTCTGCCTTGTATATGCTCGGCTTGTTTACCAGTTTACTCTTTTGTTTACGAAGATAAGAGTTTGTTTTTATAAGGAACGAATGGAGACGAGTAAAAAGGAGGAGTTATAGATGAGAAAAAATCTGTTGTAGCTTTTCAGCTTCCCTATTTTCAATTATGACTGGTGGGTTATAAGGTCGATAATGACGAATATCCATACAAACTTTCATTCCCTTTAGGGGACGAATTCTCAAATATCCTTCCCATTGCATCCAGTTTAAGGTAAGGGTTAGGGGTCCCTCAAGGCTGCACCTATTAGTTTTGGTGCTTTGATGATTTATATCACTCGCATCGTAATTATGATTATTATTGCAGAAAATTGATACAATAGTTTTATCACTAATCCTGCTCTACAAATAACTCCAATCCGATAGAAACTATTGAGATAATAAGAGTTCAGTGACTCGGTTCGGTTCTGCTGCGTTGAAACATAGCCAGCAATAAGTCACTACGGACAAGCATTTATTGCATTGTATTCCTTCCCTTTTGAGGTTGATGATTAATAGCACCGAGAATAAATTAGAACAAGTCCGGCTGCGAACTAACGACTACTGTCTCGTTTCCGACATTACTAATTACTGAGCCATCAGTGCTTTTAATTATTGCTTTTTATTTCACATCTGTTTAATGGTTGATGGTACTTAATTAATTTTATTATGTTTAACCTGTCACCGGCTAGATGATATAATGATCGAATGGTTACATACAGACTAGGAGAGTATGAAAGGCAAGGAGTTTCGAACTCCCGCCTTAGTGAAGGGGCGGCTCAAATATTTTGCTGGTGTTGTTACTAGGTTGAAAGTAATCAGTTTTTGACGTAGCTAAGCCGATTTATTAGGTCTATATTTGGTTCTTTAAAAATTTTAATCTGTCGTTATCAGTATCCGTTTTTTGAGTTTTGTGAATAGTATTTGTATAGGACGTTCTAATTCAAATGATTATGCCATGCCGAGATTTTTCAGGTATTATTTGGCTACTGTCAGTTGCACGAATAAAATGTTGGTATACTTACTGCAGTGCTCGCCCAGTGGTAACGGCTCCGACTTACGTGTCGTAGATCGTGGGTTGAAACCTAGGCAAGGCAGGCGCATTACTTTGTGTAAATTATTTCATCACCACTGCTCTAAAAACGGTGAAGGAAAACATCTTGAGGAAACCGGCATGTCCTAGAAACAAAAATTCGAAGACATGTGACATTCATCAACCCGCACTGGGCCCGTGTGGTAGATTATGGTCCATTCCCTCTCTTACAGAGAGGAGGCCTGTGTCCCAGTAGTGGGAACGTTATTTGGCTGATGATAATAGTGCGGAGTTGAATCGATGCTCCGATGCACATCGAGCATCATTGACTTGGCGCTTTTGCCGCCACTGTTGATTCTGGCTTACTAACTGCATGCTAAATCTTCAGTTTTTTTTTGTTTGCCATACTAGGCATGTCTTCCTGTATCGTGGGTAAGTAACAAGCATATAAACTCAAATACACAACACCCAGAGCCGGAACAACTATCTCTAAGTCATACAAATATTAGTTCCGTGCGGGAATCAAAACCCCCAACACGCAGCGCAGCAGTCAATTGCTCAACCACTGCGCCAACCGTGCGCCAATTCAATTCAAATTTATTTCTGTTCTTTATACAATCTTTTCTCTCCTACATTGTTGCCGTTTAAACAATCATTAATATAAAGAGTAATGCATTTTTGCCTTTAAAATCACCTTCTACCCTTCACATTAAAACTCACTTACTCATATCCATTACCTTCAGCTCAGACACTATCAAAGGTTGACGTTAAAACACTTAAAATAATCATTTCATTAATCCAACATGGCTGACAGAACATATTCGTTCAACGAAATGAGGGAGTCATCTCATAATTATTATTGTGCTCATTAAAATGGTGGCATGAAGTTATAAATTACTTTGTGTTTGTATGAGTTTAATTTTTAGTTAATATTTTTATTGGTTTTCGTGTGAAATGTATAATTATGCTAATTGAAAAATTTACGAGTGGTGGAGAGTTACGCAAAATAAAGGTATACCGTCAAGAATCTTTAGATCTGTCACAAAAAATGGACAGATGATGCAAAAGTTCGCGAAATATTTTCCTTATATTTTACCCTCGTATATGCAAACGATATTCTGGAGAGACGAATCTTTTTTTTATTATAGAAACTGTTCTTACAAGCTGTTACTTAACTTGCAATGTATTATGTATGTATGTAAGTTTGGGTGTGTTTGGGTCAAATCTTGCAAATGAATTTAATGCAGTTATCCTCCATCGATTAAGTTGAAATTTTGCATACACGTTTAGTTTGGATGACAATGCATGGTTAGGTTATTGACGTCACTATACCATACTAGTGCTATACTATCTCTTTACCGCCCTTGGTTGACTGGTAGAGAATGCCTCAGGCATTAAGTCCGCCTATGTACTTTTATGTTGCATGAAGTTTTAAAAAATAAATAAATAAATTATAAATCCAATAGTGCGGACGGCCCAAGATGGCGGACTAGTTATTTTTTGTGAGAAGAATATGAAAAAAGGTTGTTTAAAAAGAAAGATTTTTTCATGAAAAATTTTATTTTTAAGTTAAAATGCACGATAGGTACTTCTGACTATAGGGTGGGTCTACAGGTGATATTGTAAATTTGTAACTCACAGTCATTGGTTTGTTAGTTTTAATCGACTTGTATTAATATCAAAGCGTGAAAATTCGACATTAAAATATATTTTACACTGAACCATTTTGCAAGCATGCTGAACATTAGGTAGTATGATATCATTGTTATGTAACCTTTAGCACAGGTGCTTGCTATTTATTAATAGTGATTAATGCGATTATACCCAGGCTTGAAATAACGTGCAATATTACGTGACACATGCTATGCATTTCGAAATAGAACTGCGCTATTTTATATTTGAACTATAAAAGTTCTATTTAATCTATATTTTTATTACTGGCTTCTGCCAGCGGCTTCGCCTGCGTGAATGGCGAAAACAAGGGAACATATTACCGGGATACAAAGTGCTGAATCCTATATGCTGTTCCAGACTATCTCTGTGCCAAATTTCATCCAGATCCATCCAGCCGTTTTAGCGAGAAGAAGTAACAAACATTCACAGTACACACACACTCACAAAGTTTCGCCTTTATAATATTAGTGTGATTGAGGATAATAACTTAAATAGTACATACCTTATGATCGTATCTCCTTCTAAATCTATGGTATAATATTATAAAGCTGAAGAGTTTGTTTGTTTGAACGCGCTAATCTCAGGAACTACTGGTTGGAATTGGAAAATTATTTTTGTGTTGGATAGTCTATTTATCGAGGAAGGTTATAGGCTATATAACATCACGCTACGACCAATAGGAGCAGAGCATAAATGAAAAATGTTGCAAAAAACGGGCCAAATTATTTCTTTTTGAGAGCTTCCGTAAACGTTTTAAGTTAAGCAACAATCAGGTATGTAGGGTAGGTAGGGTAGATGGGTAGGTAGCCAATTGACGGGAGCGAAGCCGCGTGGGACAGCTAGTTAATTATAAACTCTTTCCCGCGGTTTTGCTCCTATGTTATATCCTATGCACTCAGTGATGGTGTACCTTTCTACCAGAATTGGTTTATTTAGAGCGTTACCTTTTACATAAATCAACAAACAAACAAAAACCTCTTTATAATATCAGATTGAAGATATAAATAGGAAAACTCTATTAGCATAGCGATCTAAATAAACAATAGTTATCCTCTGCAAATATACACTGCGACAGGTCATCGCCCTCAATAGTCAGGTCACAGCTCAACTCAAACAAAATTAAATTCATTCCATTCCTCTCGTCTCATTTCCTCGCATTTTCAACTTCATCAAAATGCCTTCGCTATTCTGTCGCTAACACTTCAGACTAGCCACGTATCACATTGGCAGGCTGACTCAAGTGCCGACCCCCTTTTGTTCGAGGCGTGAATAAGTGCGGGATCTGCGTGCGAAGGCTTTTGTCCGTTCTGTTGTGACGAGGCGGGAGTTGAAGTTCGTTAGCTGATGGGAGGAGTTTACACGGGCGGAAAGACTCTTGGCGTTTTATGAGCTACTGGTACCTAGTTGTTTTTTTTTTATGAGATATGTCATTTTCTGAACTTTTTGGCTATAGTGGTTAAAGCTTTTTGCCCCTTTTTGACTTGAATTAGGGTTGTCCCAAGAAAAAACAATGCAATTAGGTATGCGACTTTTTTATCGAGTAAGTGCCGGCTGTAACCTGGGGGGTGACCACAAGCTCTTAGAGTAAGGTTATTTTGAGATCGAGTAAGAGACAGATGTATCTGACTTGTATACATCTGTCACTTACTCGATCTCAAAATAACCTTACTCTAAGAGCTTGTGGTTACCCCCCTGTACATCGAGCTCAGCGTGCCAAGGCTGTTGTCTGTGCTGTTTTGACTAAGCTAGGCTGGTGTTGAAGTTCCTTAGCTGTAGGTCGAGTTGACACGGACGGATAGACTCTTGGAATTTTATAAGCTCCTAGTAACTGGTGGCTTGGAATGTTTTTTTTTAAATTTTTTGGCTATTATGGTAAAACCTTTTTGCACCTACCTCCTTTTGGTTTGACATTAGTGATGTCCCATGAAAAACCGATGGAATTATGTGACTTTAATGCGAGTAAGTTCTGGCTGTAACCTGTAGTTACATGGAGATCTGCGTGCGGAGGCTTTTGTCCGTGCTATTGTGTGGTTCTAACTAAGCTTGGCTGCAGTTGAAGTTCGTAAGCTGATGGGACCAGTTGACACGGACGGAAATACTATTGGGCTTTTTTGATCTACTGGTAATATTTTTTTTGCACCCCTTTTTGGCTAAGACCTCGCCTCTCTTGCTTTAGGTCGTGGGCTCGAATCCGGACAAGTACCTACCAATTTGACTCTTTCAAATTCATATGTACTACTTTCTTAGTACATCGCTGACAACGGTAAAGAAACACATTGTGGGGAAACCTGGACTTCAGTTAAAAAAAGTTTGAATTTGCCAACCCGCAGTGAGCAAGCGTGGTGATGGTGATCATACCTTCTCTCTATGAGAAGAGGCCTTTGGGACAGTTACAAGCTGGATTATTTTGGTTTGAAATTAGGGTTTTTAAAACCAATGGAATTCTGTAACTTAGTAACAAGTTTTATTTGAGTAAATTGTGTCTTCAACCTGTACATTAAAGTCTAAACAAATACAAATATTAATAATATTATGTAAGGCATTGTTCGTAGAACAAAGAGAACTGCATATACCCTTCATTAACTACAATAACATAAATTACAAAACAAAATATTTACTCAAACACTCGTTTGCAATTATTACTTTACTCAAGTTTTCTGAAAGCAACAAAGTTATACAGAATACACCATATACAAGGTTTACAGCAAAGGCATTCTCAATTACAACATAGTAATTTCATTTATTTGCCGTAGATACAAACATCGTATTTTCTTAACACATTTCTTCATGGGAAAGAGTTATAAACTTCAAAACTCCCGTTGTTCTGAACGATTTCCGAAAACGGTGAATCGTGCGTTTACTTCGGGCATCTTCGGCTATCTTCAGCTAAATTGTTCATTGTCATAGTGTGCGGTGTGGTGTTGATTGATTTGCGCAGACTCGGTGTTAAATCACGGAACGGTGCAAAAGTCCTGTTATGCAACAGTACCGTGGGATGGGCCTGCGGCTGCGGAGTATACGGGTATCGTAATCGCTGTTTCTGAATATTTCCTTTTTTGTGAAATGTTATCTTCGCACCATATAAAGTCTGACATGCACCGGGCTGTCTTTCAACGTCCACAACGGCAAAAGTTTAGGAATTTACGGCATTCATACCTTTGCTTTTTTAGGGTTCCGTACCCAAAGTGTAAAAACGGGACCCTATTAGTAAGACTCCACGATCCGTCTGTCTGTCTGTCCGTCTGTTACCAGGCTGTATCTCATAAACCGTGACAGCTAGACAGTTGAAATTTTCACAGATGCTGTATTTCTGTTGCCGCTATGACAACAAGTACAAAAAACAGAATAAAATAAATATTTAAGTGGGGCTTCCATACAACAAACACGATTTTTTTGCCATAATGGAACGGAAACCTTCGTGCGCGAGTCCGACTCGCACTTGGCCAGTTTTTTATACACTTTAGGCTCGCGCTTGACTACTATCTCACCTACTTCCCGTTTAAAATCATCAACCTGTATATTGACAGCTGTCAAATTTCTGTCAACAGTTTGACGGACTTAACTAACCATGAAGGAAGTATTTGGCTGAGGCCTTTACCCACCAGTGGGACAGTATAGGCTAACATAAAAAAAAAACAACCATAAATCCATACAAAAGTGTTAATGTTTAGTCCTGTAATTATTTAAGTGGTGTACAATAAAGTATATAATAATAATAATAATAATATATTGGAAATCAATGAGACATTGGTAACTTAGATAGTTCTCATCGTAACTTACACATTCGCGAAAACCTTTACCTACTGTGGCTGTTGTACAAAGGAGGTACGCTTGTTGTCATAGCAGTGGGCACACAATGATTAAGTCACGTGGTCGACGGTCGTGTCACGAGAATGCGGAAGTGTCTTGGTGACAGCACAAAACATTGTCTCTCCGTGTGTATGGTTTTGTGAACGTTTCATGTCAGACGTTGATTTGCAACGTTTAGGACTGAGCTGTAAACTGACAAGAATGTTGGCTTATAACTTTTTCATACTGGCCTTTAAGTTTTACTATGCATTTTGTGGGGTATTATGGAAAAGCTTTCTTCAATATTTCGCATTTTATTTTTTCGGGGAGAATACGACATGTATTTTATTTAAGTTTAATGGAAATACTTTTAGAGGAGGAGCTCGTGGCTAAATAATAACAGCCGCACTGTTCGATCATCAAGGTTAACCAACGCTTGACGAGGTCGGTCCGTGGATGGGTGGCCATTTCAATATACCGAGTTTCCTCCGTGCCTCGGCAAGCACCAGCTGTCATTTGAAGATCTTTGACAGTCGTTACGGGTAGTCAGAAGCTTGATATCTGACACCAGTCTTGCCAAAGGGTACCGTGTTATCCAGTTACTGGGTTGTGGAGGTTTGATAGGCAGTCGCTCCATGTAAAACACTTGTACTCAGCTGAATCCGATAAGACTGGAAGCCGACCCCAATATAGATGGGAAAAGGCTAGGCAGATTGAATGGAAAATCTTTTTGAATATTCTGCATTCAACATTATGGGGGGGGGGGAATTATTTTGTTTTTTCTGTAATTCAGGTCCTTTTTAAGAAGTTGTTTTAGTCCTAGGGTTGTCGCTACACCGTTAACATACACATACCCCACCCAATTATATTCCAACTGGACTTTTTACAACAATGTCTCAATTAACTTGCATACAAAATAAAAGAGAGCCTCCTTTTATAAATATTATAGCAGTCCACCATACAGATAGATGTCTTAATTAGGGCCTCATTTGCAGTATTCCCATACGAGTGTGTTTACATCGACTGCATTCCTGTCAAGTCAGACTTAATCAGCGAATGGCCAAGACTTGCTAGTTAGGAGATAGTCTACTTAATATTTTTTTTTTCTTAATAATAAAAAATACTTGCGATTCATCTTAAAATTGGTCAAAATATGAATGTTCGAGAAAACATATTTAAACAATTTTAATGTATTCAAGTACTGATGGTAGTGCTATTAATGCATGTTTTTGTTCACATATTTTTATGAATATTAATAGGTACTTCACATTTTAAGCTTCTACGATGCGAAACGATCGTTTTCCTCTTTTTTTAGTAATTAAACCAGATAGTTAACTACCGCTGTATTTTTGTAATATGTTATCTCCGGTTGAGATGTACTGGCAGAACTCACGCAAGCCTCAAATTTACGAATTTCTCTCGCCAATTACCGCCTCACGAGAGGTTTTTCGATAACATACTGACGCTGACTTTACCCTATGAGATATTGTTATTAAAAGCCATTTTGTGACAGCCTTGTTTTTGGCGTGACCATAAAACTGTGTCTTGTTGTGAAACTTATTGATGAGTTCATGATTTTGCTAAATGTCATCTTGGTTTATCATTATAAAAATAAATAACATGTTTTGTTTAGTTTTACATCATTTAACTTGTTAGATAACAATGAATATTTGATTAAACTCTGGAGGTCAATGCCAATTAATAAAATAAGAGGAGGTATATTATTGTTAAAAGCTTGTATAGTAGCGTAACCTCAACATGTTTACGTGTCGTCGTGCAGCCTGACCGCTTGACAGGTTAATCTCCTTGGCTATAAAAAAAATATAAAAATCACAGCTATTATATTCAATCAATCAGTGTTGAATATTCAAATTAAAAAATAATCAACTGCCGTTAGCTTGGCCTACAGATGCTAAATTGCAAGGATTTTACTTCAGTAGCGTTAATTAAACTATTGCACATTCTATTTTTAAAGTTTTATTCAAAACGTGTCAATTTTCTCAATTCGATTTTTGACAACCCTGAACCGTTAACGAGTGGCATTCGATTTTCGGTTAGCGTTTTTAATTTTATTATTTAAATTGTGATTGAGAATGGATGAGAATTACGTAAAGATAAGTTTTTTTATTTTTTATTAATAAAGTTAACTTATCGCCATGAGTAAGAAATAAGACGGTTTTTTTTCCTTTTGTCTCACAAACGCACAACACAACATACGTCCTTGGGTGCATCCGTGTGACGGTAGTGACTGAGTAAACCACGACAACACTGTCTGAAATGCATTTGAATTTCAACTCTATTAACCGACAGTTAGATTTTAATTATTAAAATTTTAATAATTTTTTGTGCCATATTATATTTTTTTATATTATTTCCGACTCTAAATACACGATGGTATGAATTAATACACCATGCATTAAGAGTAGTTGAAAAACAAGATTTTATGTAAGATATTGAATAATTGCTGTTTTCAGTTCAGACCTCTCATAACTTCAGCATCTTATGCACTAGCTTTACGATTCTGTACAATAATAATTATGCTCTAATTATACTTATCTGTGGTAAACACAGCCAGCATAAACGTCACAATTGACACTTGAACTTAACAGTTTAGCGAATGATCTACGTGGGTCATTTAACAAATTTAAAAACACGTTAACACGGGCGACTTTATTATATTACCAACTGTTGGTACAACAATGTAAACTCAATCCCGCTGCGCCGGCGCATGTTTAATTGCTTGTATGTCACTTTAATGCCGGTTTTAAGTCGTAATGCTTGCGCTGAAACGCGTAAGAATGTCGCACTACTTTTTCCTTTTCGTACAAGACAGGGTACTGTACGTACAGTCGCAGGAAAAATAGGTTCGGCACGTTAAGGTATTGCTTTTTTGTCCAGATGGGACATGCTTTACTGTGTAATATTACCATAATGGCACACAATGACACACAGTTTAAAAAAAAAAACAATAAAATGTCAAACTGATTATGAATTAAATCAAAAACTGATTTGATTTACATGGCCAGTCCATTAAAATTGTTTCATGTCAATAAGACATTGGTGAAAGATTCATACTAGTTTGACTTTTTTTTGTCAAGAGTGTAAATTTTGTTATTTTTAACCCCCGCCGGAAAAAGAGGGGTGTTATAAGTTTCACATGTGTTGCTGTGTATCTGTGTATCTGTCTGTGGCATCATAGCGCCTAAACGGATGAACTGATTTTGATTTAGTTTTTTTTTGTTTGAAAGGTAATTTTTTCGAGAGTGTTCTTAGCTATGTTTGAATAAAATCGGTTCAGCCGTTCAAAAGTTATGGGCATTTTAATGTTTGAATCGGGGTGTTTTCGCAAGATAAATGTGTCGGGGGTTTTTAAATTGTGAAATTTTACTTGTGCAGTAGTAATCTCAGAGACGTAGCTTCAATAGATATTGTTTGTGTCCTGAATTGATAAAAAAGAACTTGAAAAGCTGACGAAGGTATAAACGCCACGACTGTACCATGTTTATGTTGCTATACCCATTATTAAGTCGCTCTAGAGAAAAATACTACTATGCAGTTGTGATAGGTGCGAATGCGTCGCAGTTGTATTTGCGACTGTTTTTAACGAGTATGTATTGGTGGGACATGTTTACGGTCTGTTACGACTGTTTTTACCCGACTTCCGAAGGAGGGTAATTTGTTTATCGGTCTATGTATGTATGTATGTATGTTCCTATGTGGCGTTCTTAAAATTGGATAATAGAAAAATGCGGATTTTGTTCGCCATATTGTGGGGGCCCAAATTTTTTTTTTTCTTTCCAACTCATCGTGTGGGGTATCAAAATAAAGGGATTTAAGAGGAGATTTTATGTTTAAACGTGCCTAATTTGAAAAAAAAAAACCTAACTAGGAATTTATAAATAAAAAAAATGTGAATTAAAAAAATCTTAAATCCGACTGCTTAAAAAGCTAACTAAAAAGACATAAACAAGGCGAAAATCATGCTGTGCAGTCGGCGGATACATCTGGTTATGCTCAACCATCTCGCGAATATGTATCCTCCGACTGCACAACATGATTTTCTCCTTGTTTATGTCTTTTTAGTTCGCTTTTTAATCAGTCGGGTTTTTTTATTTAACTTTTATTTGAAGGTTAACCCCATAATATGATGCTTTATAACTAAGAAATGCACAGAGCTTATTGCACTACTAAAAACATTATTCGTAATATGCTAGAGAACTGTGAAACCCATGGAGCTTATTAGCACTAAAAACTTTATTCGTAGTTTGCTAAAGACATATAAAACCCATATACATAGAGCTTATTGATACTTAAAACTTTATTCGTTTCAAAACATCACTATTCAAGCTTAAATAAATCTTCCGTGACAAAAAAAAAACACTACCAACACCTCAATTTGTACCTCTAAAAGATTTTTATCCTTCGGGACAAAAGATAAGCAAACACAGGCGGACACAACAGTATCCATCATGTAGATAAGCGGCTCCTTTGTCGTGCCGTCTCCTTAAACGTGGAGGCGAAATATTATCATAAGCAGGAGTGTAGGACTGCAGGAGAATAGGACTTGCCGCGTGACAAATGTCCGTCTGAGCGTCACACACGCTGCGTCAGTGCAGTAGAGATTGGGGGCAGCTAAGTTGTAGGCGGTAGCGGGAGAGGAAGGGTTAAAAGCGATTTTTTTTCAATTTACTTTAGAGACGAAAAGCTTAAAGGCTTTAGTAAGATACAGAGACTGATGAACTGGCAAGAGAGGGCTCAGCAAATGATTTTGTGGGTCCAGAACCATGTGTAGGCATTTCGACGTGTCTCGTCAATCCCAAATTTAGTGAGTTTGCAGATCAAAGACAACGAACACATTGGCTGTCTTATACCGGTCTACAACACTCCAAGAAATTCCTAGGCTCTACGTTCAAAGCCCGAGAATGCATTTGGAATATGAGCAGGGGGCAAATCCGCTACCTGCTTGGGGCCTTTACTGGGCACTTTGGAACCAACGACATGCTCATGAAGATGGGTCTAACCGCGAAACCCATGTGCAGATTGTGTGGGGAACATTTCGAACGCATGGAGCACCTTATGTGCACATGCGATGCACTGGCTGGTAAGCGAATGAGTCTCCTAGGGGTTGGATATCCAAAACCAGAAGACTATAGGCTCATATCTCCTAGTCTCGTTGTAAAACTCATGAAAAGAGTTTTCAACGAGATTGGGGAGGAGTAAGTTATCTAGGGGAACACAATAGATCCCAATGGGTCGAAGTGTCCGAGTTATTTCTCGGCCCCTCCACAAGATAAGATAAGATACAGAGACAAAACTTTACGGGCACTTTCGATTCAACTGTCAAAATCACGCCAAAACTTAGCCTAAACTGACGCTTTACCTGTAAAAATAACGCCAAAGCACTTTTTTGCCGTCCCTTTGAATATAACAAACGCACACTCACACAACAACAAAAAAAAAGCAATGACAGATGACAAAAAGTTAGATTGTGACACATGTCATGTACTACCTACAAAATTATAGCCTGGAGCGTTTAAAAATAAAAGCATCTGTCAACCCTTGCCACGTCACTTTCAATCCGCTCCCCGCGCATCACTCAAACGCGGCCATTTTGAAATATGCGCGTGCGCACCCAGCCAACCCCCCTTTTTTGTGTGCGCCACGTAGGTGGGAACCTTTTTATTATGTTACCATTGGTAATAGTCCCTCGCTCGAGATACACAGCCCCGAGGGACCCATTGTCTTATTTGTTTTATTTATTGTTTTCCGCTGCTTGTAATTTAAAAGTCGAGTGGGTTTTTTGTACGTCTGTCTGGAGTAATTAACACAATGGTAGGGGACGAAAGTTGAAGGGTTTTTGTTTTCTGTGTGTTAAAGATTTATTTTTTATTTTTGATTTCATCTGCGTTTTGTGTGGTAGCTGAAGACTCTTTAGTTCATTGGATGCGACATTCACATGTCAAGTATGATATCAGCGCACATTCCTACTCTCTATCCCGTCTCAAAAGGTTTTACCATCGTAATTCTATCTAACGTTATCATAATACTCGATTTTACAATCGATATAATCGAATACTTTATCGATACTTAATTTATAGCATCAGTCAATAACAGTAGGTACCTTATTATTTATTATTCACTTGTAAATCGATTTCCAATGTCTAAACTTTCTCTCGGTTCGCGCCTTGAACGGTATTTATATGAGCATTACTTCTCCCGTGGCCTGCTGTATTTCGACCACGTGTCTTTGAATAAATTAGGTGGGTGATCGGTAGAGCAAGTGCCAAGTTCTCGCTGGATTTGTTGGTTTAATTTGTGACTTTTGTTTGTTTCATGTTTTATTTAGGAAATTATGCTATGGTTTTTCTATGTTAATATATTTTTTTATTTATTGTTACAGGTAAATGTCCACACCTCAAAATTTACAAGCGCAGATAACATAAGTGCCCGAGTAAGTGAGGGAACTGATAATGTTGGGCTGTTTTAAAAAAAAATGGTGTGGGACTAAATTTTTTTTGCCCTAGAGAAGCATCTTTATTTTTTTTTAAGTTATACAATTATGGAATAGAACTAGAATCTCATTTTCACACACAATTCCAACTAAAGTTCGATTTAGAGAATTAGTTCTCAATTGGAGTCACAGCAGGAGGTAAAACTATACCCATATATCCTTAAAATTGATTCTTAGTAATTAACAAGTCAACTATAATTTACGTGCCTATGTTTTACCTTTGATACGGGACCGAATCGAAACGCTTGTGTCGTATCTTATATCGGTTTTAAATTTCATATGCATTTACCTGTCGTCTATTCTTGGTATACATATTTCATTATAATCAATATTGTTTTTCCACATGGGGAAAGGTTTGTTTTGCTGGTTGTTCTTCATAAATTCCATGACTGTATGTAACTATTTGTGTATCAATCACAGGCAATTCAAACGGCAATTTTATGCCGAACTTTGCTCTTCCCCTTTTCCTACAAACCGATTCTCATACTGCATTGCCGTCATCTTTGACACCGTTACCTACATTTATTCGTGTATGGGTAATATATGAGCACTGTGGGAGGATTATGACCATTATACGTATTATGGCCTATTGGTCCATTCATTTTTAGGGCGACATTTCAATTTATTACATGGTATTAACGGGCCCCATACTGGTTCTCAGCGAAATACCGTGGTCCCGTATATGGACTATTTTAGTTTGGTCGTAAATAACGTAAAAAATATGATTTCTGTTGGATTACGTTTGTCATCCATTAGAAGAGTTGGTTAATCCATACTTAATATGAAAAAGTAACTCTGTCTGATACCTTTATCGTCATAACGGTTGAATGGATTTGTATGAAACATTGCACACGGGTAAATTAAGTCCTGGATAAAGACATAGGATATCTTTTATCCCGGTAATGTGTTCCCTCGGGATTATAAAACACTCTATACACGAGTAAAGCTGGTTAGCAATATAAATACATGGGTTTTTAAAATAAGACGAATGAATACGTTGATTGGTAGTAGGAAACATTTAACAAACTCTTATTTTGATAGAACATGACAGCCGGAAACGTCTTGTCTACTAATAGATAGGGGTCCCCCATCATCATGCAAATAGTCCAAGACTTTATTAGTTTTATTTCGAGCATTATCTCCTGACACGTGTAACTGTCCGTTCTTGTTAGGTTGTATTTTTTGTAAAAAGAGTAAATCTGAAATGTGTATTATAGTCGTCAAACCATTCTTCTTCGTCTTATCGGTGATTTAAATTAAATGTGTTTGACCAGAATTCAGCCTCGTTGACGGCTCTAGCATTTGCCTCGTAAAGGTCTTTCAGGACGCAGGTTTTATTGTACGGCACCACAAGAGGTGTGGCATTGTTTGGGACGTAGCTCCGAAATAGCATTGTGGCTTATTGGAGTACCCACCCTTATCTGACAAAATTGTGCCTGCAGCAGCTAATCCGACTTCGTCAATATAAGCAGCACTTAGAGAGCAGTGGTGCCAACTGGTAACGGCCGCTACTTCCGTGTTGTAGGTCGTGAGTTCGAACCCAGATGCGCTTTACTTTTTGTAAATTATTTCATTGCCACTGCTCTCAAAACGGTGAATAAAAACATCGCGAGAAAATCGGCATGTCTTAGAACCAAGAATTCGAAGACATGTGACATCCACCAACCCGCACTGGGCCCGTGTGGTAGATTACGGTCCATTTCCCTCTCGCAGAGAGGAGGCCTGCACGCACAACGGACCAAATGGGCGTTTAAGTGCGGAAAAGGGGCCCATCTATCCTATCCTAAGCAGCCAACTCCTAAAATATAGTACCTATTGCTCAGGCTTTAAAATCTAAACCATTTATAGCCCGTATCCCGAAATGCAGTCCATCAGGCCAACGCTACCAAGATTGGATTAAGATTCAAACAACCAGTAACCAGACTATAATATAGATGGGTTTCAACTGATACAAAAAGCTTAAGTTTTAACGCCCATTACGACTTTTAAGATAGCCAGCCGATTTTATAGTGTAATTAAGGTTTATTTCAGGAGTTAGTAGTGGATTAGAATTCCATTAAGATGTGTTGCTTGTTCAGTAATGAATTTATTTTATGATTCGTCATCTTCTGGTTAGCGTGATTTGACTTTTACTTACCTAGTTCAGACTATATATTCTGATAAAAAACATTTTTGCAAAAAAATACTACCGACTTCCAAATGAAAAACTACAAAGTGAAAAATAACTTAACTTTTGGAAGTCGGTGTCTTTCGTAGGAACCATTTTTTTGCGATATGGACACCGACTTCCAAAAGTTAAGTTATTTTTCACTTTGTAGTTTTTCATTTGGAAGTCGGTAGTATTTTTTTGCAAAAATGTTTTTTATTTTTCGCTTTTTAGTTTTACCTACCTAATAGCAAGTTGTTTATTAAGGTTCCTATAACTCCAGAATAGATTAACCGAATAACATGAAACTTGAACATAACCGTTGAAATGAGACATCTGCGTACCCCTTTAGAGCGTACTGGCGTGATGCTATGTTATGAAATGGTATAAACAACAAACAGACATGCGATTGCAGCAATCCCGAGAGTTTTGCCGTTATTTATTGAAGAGTTCTGTTGTGTATCTCCGAAGTTCTACATCAGACGTTCACCAAATTAAAATGGGACCAATTTCGAAACATACTCTTTCAAACAAAAAAAGAATTTTCAAAATCGGTCCACAATTGACGGAGATATCGGTGAACATACATAAAAAAAAAAAAAAAAAAAAAAAAAAAAAAAAACATACAAGAAGTCGAACATAGAACCTCCTCCTTTTTTGTAAGTCGGTTAAAAATACTATTCAATTTATTATGGGTGTTTCCCTCTCTGACACGAAATATGACATCATGGGCTCTCTTGACTTTACGGGGTCAAATAAAACAGCTGACTACGGAATCTGCAACCGCCGGTAGTGTTTTTTTTATCATCATCAGATATCCATACCCATCAACTTCTCATGAAACATAGAGAAGAGCATGAAGGATTCGTAATAAATTACCAGGCCCCTCAGAAAGTATTGCGAAAAAAAGTTTTTATATATGGGAGACTGGCCAGTTATAATGTTTTTCGAAAATATGATTATTTATAAGTAAAAATAAGTAAGTTCCAATTTCAAAATTTCCCTCCACATTTTTTGCGAGTTAATTCAAAGTATTGTGTCTCACTGAAATATGGATCTGCGCCGGGAACATTTTAGAGCTATGATTTTATACGATTTCAAGTGTCGCCTGAAACCGGATGAATCGTACGATAGACTTCAAATGGCATTCATGGATGAAGGCCCTTCCAAGGCAACCGTGTATCGTTGGTATAACGAATTCAAGCGCGGTCGACCAACTTTGGGGGATGACGAAAGAAGCGGTCGCCCTTTGACGGCTGTTACCGAAGAAAACGTGCTAGCAGTGAAAAATTTAATCCAAGACAATAGGCGAATTACATATCAGGAGATTCAACACATATTGAAGATTGGATCGGGAAGCGTTCACGAGATTCTACACAGCCATCTTCGCGTGAGGAGGATAGTATCACGCTGGGTGCCGCACAACCTCACCGATGCTCAGAAGCAGGCCCGGGTGGAATGGTGCCGTGATATGCTTAACAAATTTGAAGCAGGCTCGTCTCGGCGTGTTTACGACATCGTTACAGGTGATGAGTCCTGGATTTATCAATACGACCCAGAAACCAAGCGCCAGTCGACTGTTTGGGTGTTTCAAAATGAGCCAACGCCTACCAAAGTGAAGCGATCTAGAAGCGGGGGTAAGATTTTGATCGCTAGCTTTTTTAATTTGACTGGCCACTTGGTATCAATTCCCTTACGGGATCAAAGAAGCATTAATGCCGAATGGTATACTACCAAATGTTTGCCAGAAGTTTTCTCTGTTATAAGCAACAAGCGACCAAACACAGGGCTCCGCGGGCTACTGCTCCACCACGACAATGCACCTGCGCACACCGCACTCAAAACGAGGGACTTCCTGGACAGCACGCCAGTCAAACTCCTGGGTCACCCTCCTTACAGCCCTGATCTAGCACCGTGTGACTTCTTTTTATTCCCAAAAATAAAAAATCAGCTCAAAGGGATACAATTTTCGTCGCCGGAAGATGCGCTGGCTGCGTTCGAGCAGGCTGTAAACGAGGTGTCTGCGGCGGACTGGAAAAAGTGTTTTGAAAACTGGTTTAGGCGCATGAATCTTTGTATAGAGGCTGGTGGAAAGTACTTTGAAAAGATTTAATAAAAATATATGTACGTATAGAACAATTTTTTTTAGTTTCGCAAAACTTTCTGAGTGTCCCACGTATATCGACTGACGTTTTAAATTTCGACCGTCCTAATTGTTTATTTATTAAAACTACCAGGTAAGCAGAAATGAACTGGAACTAGGTGCTTAAGCGACTACTTGACAGTTGAATTTTAAAACGTATATCGATATAATTTATTACGAATCCTTCATGCTCTTCTCTATGTTTCATCGATGGTACATTTCGAGGAATACTTTTGGTGCGCTTCGAGGCATACCCTATTAATTTAACCCTGTATAAACTGTTTCTTCTTATTCTTCCTGTTTATGATAGCATTTAACATTGAATGCTATTAAATCTCTTTCAACCCATGGCTTATCTTAACATCTAAGTTTCTAATCACACTTTCGTTCAGGATTTCAGAAACTGGGGTTACGTCTGCTCAATTTCCACCTTGCTCGCTTCCTAGTCTGCAGCCACAATTTGCGCAGTTGACAAATGACTTACGTAAATTCCTAACAGAGCGGCTTCGGTATGTAAAATTGCATTTTGATTGCAATGTCGCGTGACTCACCTGATTGTTTTCCTTTGAAAACGAAGTGAAATATTTCAAACTATACGTATAATACCTATGCAAATATTGACCAGGTAGGATACAATGTTAGGAATTCTTCCACCAGTATCGGATTTCCCTATACACTATATATAGTGTTTTCCTGTTGTTCATTAAATGACAGGTCATTTTAATTAAGTGCACTTTGTTTGTTGTTCGTCGGTTCTTAATTAGAATTAACGCAAATAGAGATTTGTTTAATTGGTGGGCCGATGTCACGTTTTTCGTATCGCTGATGCGCGGAACATGAGGTAGGGAAGAAATACAAAGGTAGCTATTATGCTAGACCGTGGCGGGCGCGAGCCGTGTCCAAGTCGTCCGAGTTGATACGATGATTCAAGAAGGGCGCGGGCGGAACCGTGCTTCGTGTCGGGGCACGTCTGAGCCTCTGGGATGCGGACGCCCCGTACGGTGTAGCCCGGAGACACGGACCGCATCAAATAAAATGTTCGCGAAATTTTGAATCCTTGCATCGTCCGTGCCTCACTCGGGGCTTGGTTCGCGCCTGCTACGGTCTCGCATATTTCATCCTTTATTTAATGTCGTTTAAAGTTCTACTTTGTAACGATAGAAAGTATAACTGCCTGTCTGCCTCGTTGCAGTCGCAAGCGCTTCTGCTGAACGTGAGGTCTTAGGTTCGACGAAGGCAATGTGTTTTTGGGTTGTTCCATGTGCCCAGTTGATGGCAAAAGGCGCGTCCACTATTACATGGGATTTAAATATTAATGCCAAAATGTGGGTGTAGGTAGTACTATAGGTACACCTCTACCTCTGCCTAACCCTTCGGGGAATGCAGGGGAGATGCTACGTTTAAAAATAAACAAGAAAAACATTTTTTTTAGGGTTCCGTACCTCGAAAGGAATAAAAGGAACCCTTATAGGTTCACTTTGTTGTCCATCCGTCCGTCTGTCTGTCTGTCTGTCAAGACCCTTTTTCTCAGGAACGCGTGGAGGTATCAAGCTGAAATTTATATCAAATACTCAGGACAGTAGACCTGGGTATTTGATAAAGCCCTTAAAGCTGTGAAAAATCAAACTTCTAAGACAGCGCAATCAAAAGATACAGCCGTTTATGCTGTAAATTTCCGCAATTGATGAAATTCATGAGACTCAACCTCGCTGAAATATTTTTCTCGAACATAAATTATCTTCGAACCCAACTCCAAATTAATTAAAGTTACCTACCATTAAATTCATTACCATAAAAAGAGCATGTTATCTCTAATTTGATGCCTATGTCATGCCTTATTTAAAAACCGGCCAAGTGCGGGTCGGACTCGCGCACGAAGGGTTCCGTATCATTATCGCAAAAAAAATACGGTAAAAAAACACGTTTATGCTGTAAATTTCCGCAATTTTTCAACACTCCCAAGGGAATCAAAACCTAAAGGGTACTTCCCGTGAACTCAGAATCTTTTTGGTACGAAGCAACGTCTTATAGCACAGATAAAGGATTGTTAAGACCGAAAGCTTGCTTAGAAAAAACCTATTCACTCTTGAATTAAAACTTTAAAGTAAACAAGAAAATAGTAACAAAACAGTTATGCCAGTTATTAACTAACAATAGTTCAACACATCGTTATGCAGTCTGCGCTCAGTTTTTCGTCACAACTGACAAAACATTAGTAAGCACAACGCAACTGTGTTTTTCTAAAAAAAATTGTTATGTGCAAGCACGTATGTTTTTCGTCACAGTGCATCCAAATTGGGCTTATCGCACATCGCCTGCGCAACTCGCGGCAATGAACTTGCTCGCTGCGCCTGCGCAGGCCTTTTGTTTTCTGACGAGTCAGTGTGCGCCCCTTTTTCATGTACACCGCTAGTTAATTTTATTTATATAACGTTAATTAACTGATAAAGTGATGTATTTTCTTATTTATTTATTGTTTTGATGATTTATTTTCTCCTTTGATACATGCCGGTGGAACAAAGCATGATACATTCCGCGAATCCATCTTATAATTATAACCAAGAATTGTTTTGCCAAGTAATAAATAACAAGGAAGTGTTTTTGTGCCATTATTAAATTGCCATTGTTGTGTTTTAGACACAAAAGAATATAAAAGGTCACAGAGTTGTTAAAGGCTAATAAATTGCATCAAGTCACTTTATTTCCTGATTGACCGTTGATTGATCGACGTTCTTCTAAACTTGTAAAACCTTATTTAACTCATCATATCACCAAATTTAAGGAATTCCAATCAAAATTCTATTTTATTGTGCATATTCTGAATATGAATGAGGACTTCTTTTTTCTGGTTTTGCACCAAAAGTAACACTTTTTTTTTAAATATATCTCGCTATTTACATTTTAAGTCATGGAAATTCATTGTTAACTAACTTTTACAACAATTTCCATTGCATTAAAACTTTGTTACGGAGAAAATTTATATATATACAAAGAGTTTTTTAAATCCCATAACTCTTAAGGTTATAATATTCTATAAGTAAAATAATACAAAAGGTCCTAGAATATGTGGTCCAAAAATGTATACTTAGTCGTCATATTTAGTAGTCAAAGATATCATAAATAAAAAAAAATAAGAAAAAATCGTATGCCGTGAAGCCCAAAATTTTGTATGAAAAAAGTAATGGTAATTAAATAATAATTCATATGCCAGATGATTATTTGATATGAGACCATATCAAACCCTGGCGTAAAGGAATACCAAAAAAAAAACACCTACATATAATTTTCGGGTTGCAATTGACATTCAACACAATAAATTTTCCAGACTGTACTATATATGTATATAGGTACCTATAGCATCTATGCGCAAGCGACGGTCTGTGACATTGATTACTATAATCGAACTGTAACCACGGGACGTCGATCAACCAAGGATTACGCAACTCTATTCTTAAAGCCATTGAGCCTATTGCTGTGCCTTCGAACTGACATAAGAAAAAAACAATCTATCTACTCTTCAAGTAGAGCAAGTTTTCTACAATCCAGTCCTATAGACTTAGACCTAGTTTTTATATGAAAGATATTATCTATTTTAAATGATATCTCACTTGTTTCTTGTCGTATGAAATGCTGTGTGTCTAGATGTAATTATCTTTATGCTGTATAAAACACTGGTTATGTACGAGCTGTTTATAAGCTTGAAATTCATGAGAGTCAACCTCGCTGAAATATTTACAAGCTTGAAATTCATTAGACTCAACCTCGCTGAAATATTTTTCTCGAACATAAATTATCTTCGAACCCAACTCCAAATTAATTTAAGTTACCATTAAATTCATTACCATAAAAAGAGCATGTAATCTCTAATTTGATGCCTATGTCATGCCTTATTTAAAAACCGGCCAAGTGCGGGTCGGACTCACGCACGAAGGGTTCCGTATCATTATCGCAAAAAACGGTAAAAAAATCACGTTTGTTGTATGGGACTTAAATATTTATTTTATTCTGTTTTTAGTATTTTTTGTTATAGCGGCAATAGAAATACATCATCAGTGAAAATTTCAACTGTCTAACTATAACGGTTCATGAGATACAGCCTGGTGACAGACAAACAGAAAGACGAGACAGACAGACCGACGGACCGCGGAGTCTTAGTAATAGGGTCCTGTTTTTACCCTTTGGGTTCGGAACCCTGAAAACAAAACTGCGTTCAAAGCCCACCCATGGATCCAATTACAAAAAGCGAAAAAAAACTCTGTATTCGCACAATCACAGCGGTAAAACGTTAGTCAACATGTGCGTTTTAAAAGTTCCGTTTAACTCTTACGGAGTTACACGCTCAATAGACATCTGAATCGCCGTCAGTATGAAATTTCATCGCAACACGGTTTTTTTTCCTCTCGCTCTGAAATCGTTTCCGTGCCGGAGTGCGTTGACCGGCCCGTTGAACCCGCCGAGGGTTCACGACCGTATCCGACATTTGGACGCGAAAAAATCAAGCTTGTTTGATGAAATTTTGAAGGGGGAGTCTGTTAGAAATTTAGTTTTGAAGGGGAGATTGCGGTGCGATGAGGAAGCGGGTGATTGGAGTGATTCAATTAGGCGGTTGGCCTAAATTTTTTGTTGTTAAGGAAGTTGGATTTTTGCTCAGTAAATTGTTGTTTTTTCAGGACCGTTTGCGATGATTTTAAGGCCGGTTTCGCCACCCTGGGTTAACTTACTAACTCCTAGATATTAGCTAACATGGCCAATTATAAAATTACATAGTTGTTATTTAACCTCGTGTTAGCAACTAACTCAGAGTTAAGTGTTTGATGCAAGGGAGCCTTAGTTTGAGTTTGCAATAAGCACTGTTATCGGAGTACTTAAAATGTTTTCTATGTAATGCAAGAAATTGTTGTCTATCTGTATCGGTTGAACATGAACAGACTTATCAATTCTAGCTCATCAAAATGCAAACCGGCTATCACATCAAACGATCGGTACACATTGTTCAATTTCGTCAATATTATCGACGGAATAATACCGAGAATTCGTGTACAACCACATAAAAACATTCACTACAGACAACTGTACTATCAGCACGATTGATTAGTTTCACACAACATTCCACTGCGTTTTCTATCAGCTATTCTTATTGCCAATACTCCAGAAAAACTGCTCCAACCATACTAATATTATAGGTGCGAAAGTAACTCTGTCTGTCTGTTACCTTTTCATCCTTAATCCGCTGAACCGATTTAGATGAAATATGGCATGGAGATTGTTTGACTCTAGGAAGGACATAGGATGTTTTTTTGTCACAGAAAAAGGGGGGGGAAAGTGGATTAGAAGTTTGTGTTGTGAACCAATATTTTACCAAGTAGTAAGGAGTAGTTCGGAGATTAAAGAAACCCCGAGGGAATAAATAGGCTATTCGATCGAAGTACTAATGCTACGCAGACAAAGTCACGGGCAAAATCTAGTGGATAATAACCAGGTCTTGGAACTCCACAGTAGCAGTACTGGTTTGACGTTCAAACAGTTACCAGTTACTGATTAATTTACGTCTTGTTCCAACGCTATGTGATTGAAATACTCATTGTGCATGTTCCAGTGTAAAACAAAAGGCAATATCCGTTAACCTGACGCGTGAATTGGGTTCCGTACGAATTTATTAGGTACTTTAGTATCGAATTTCTGTTGAAATAACACGGTAGTTTTTGGTTCGGCCATATAAATAATTATTCGTATGAGGATGTCTCGGATAACTGTTATAAATAATAACTACTGAAATATTAGAAAATTCCTTGGTTTATGTTCGTCTTGGAAACCGTTAAAAAGCTCCATCTTCCGCATACACCGCTAACTTTTAGCAATTTTCTGTTTTACACACCAACAATTGGGCACCGAAACGTTGAAACGTAAATTACATAGTCTGTCGGATATGTAAACGGCATGACCCAAACACATGCCGCCTGATGGGGGAACACGTGCGTGTACCGATATGAACGATTTCGATGAAACAAGCGATTGGATGATCGCGGATTGATAATATGGGGTTTATTGTGAGCTAATGATTCGTACACGTGTTGTAGATATGGGGTTTTTGATAGGATTATTGATTTTAATATAGTAGCGTGTGTTGTCATAGATAAAGCCCTTGTGATGGGTGAGGGAAATTCGAAGGATTATTTCTGTGTCAAGTAATCATCCTCATCATTTCAGTCGAATGACGTCCACTGCTGGACATAAGCCTCGTTCCAGCTGCAGCGTCGTCGCTACACTATCGGTCCGGTGCGTCTAGCAATGAAACTTGCTGATAGTACTTACAGCGCAAACTGCGTTAAACAGTACGTATGACGAAGAGAAAAACAAACTTTAATATCAGTTTTATCAGTATAACTAAGGTTTTGTTTTCCAATAGGATTTGTCGGATTATCTTAGCGCCAATTACTCACTTTCAGGAAACTGCGCACCCACCAGTTGATAAGCTAATCAATAATTTTATCAAAATCTATCGCAGTTTCTCATCTATTCGTCATCCGCCTAATCTTATCGTTCGCGCCACGCGTTCGGGCGTCGTCGTCGACCGAAGTCTTCTCGCCGAGCGGCGGCGCCTGCGCAACTCATGCAATATTTATGCCCTGCCAACCATCACTTATTACTTACCGATCGACTAATTAAAAACCTATTGCTCTGAGGAAAAAATACTGTCTAGACAAGCGTAGAAACTGATACGGACGTGTTGTGCTTCTAAGACATTGTTTTTATTCCGATGAAAGAGATTACGGATACTCTTGAGTTGAATAGAAATTGTACAAAGATGGACGTGTTTCGTTGACGTAAAAAGTAATAATGCAATTGTAGTGTTATTAGTTCTAAAAAACACTACTCCGATATTTCAATGGCATCTTACATCTGTATGAACTTTACACATGCTATTGTTTACATAGGAAAGACAATAAAGCATTCAAACAATAAGAAGTATTTTGCCTAAATACTACAATAATTTTAACCAAAGTAGTAGCTTTGTCTCAGCATTTGGGATTAAGAAAATCCGGACGGACTACACTTTATAAAAAAATCATGCTATCTTTTAAAACAATTTCAAAATTGCTTCATCTGTATCTGTTGTACCAATAAAACTTGATAATATTAAAATAATAGCTCAGGGGCGAGACCCTTTCTCTTGTATCTCCCCTCATCTTACGCTAACATTATCAAAGTAACAAGTGGTTGTAGGGGAAATAAAATATTGCCTTTGGGACCACAACATCAAAACTAATCAAGATGTGATCATTCTTAAGATAGAAGGAAAATGAAAGTGGTGGCTAGTGTATTTAGGGGAGTAAACTTAAACTTACGACTACAAAATCTGAATAAGGACCAGTACCTATTTGTTTAAAAAAAACTTTTTGTTTTACTACGTATAGTAACGATAAAAATACTAAAATAGAATGCTAATATTCATAACAGTATCAAAATTTATCGAAAAACCAACGAGACATAAAGATTAGAAAAAAATAGATGACTATCTGTCCTTCTCGCGAAAACGCAGTTTTTCTATGTCAAGTGTATGAGCGTAGTAGACTTTGACGTCAGTCTATATTGGACTTCTTTCTAAGTATCGACTTTGAAGCCATATAGCTTCATCCCTAATGAAGATATTGAAAAATATCTTTCATGTTTGTTTACTAAAGCTAATAAGTATTATATTTGGCAAATGCAAAAATTGCAAGCATGTTCCCTATTTTCCATTTGAGAAGTTTTGGAGTTTATTAATAAGCTCGCGGGAAAACTAGAAAAAGACACACTACACTTCATAAGGAACATGATGAACGAGAGCCCTGAATTCGGTGACAGGTACATACTACGAAAATAAAAATGATACAGTGTCAGAAAAACCAAATGATTCATCACACTATGCACTTACACACTATTCTTCAACTGCTGAATGAACTGAAGTATCCTAAGACGATAAAAATGGTGATACAAAATCAGATAACACACTTGAATCATCTCAAAAACTCATACTACTGAATTACGCAAAACAAACTCCTGACGACGTAAACACGTTCGCACATGACATAGCAACAATGAGATAATGAGTTATTGTGATTTGTGCAAACAAATAGACAATAATTCCCCACGTATCGATGCAATTACTGCTCGGTATTGTGAATTTGTGAGCCGTCGTCGCCGTCGCCTCTCCAGGGCTGACAATATGCACTTGACTCGAGTGGACTTCAAAAAGGATGTGGCTCTAGATACGATTATTTGTTTGTGGTCTGAAGGATGGTAATTGAGCTAGTAGATTGTGTATAACATTGTTTATAGCAATAGCCAGTCTATTATTAAGATCCAAGATTTGTCCAAGGAAATCCAATGTCTCGTTGCAGTTTATGAAATTGGAGGTGACAACTTAGAATTTTCATTAAAGCGTCTCTTCCCGGTCTCCAAAACAGGAAACAATTTAGAATTCCGGAGACATGCCACCTTAACTCAACGGCACAACATGTCACATAAAATATTAGGCTATCTGACACCCCTTATGTGTCACCATGTCGCCGCCTGTCACCCCGTCAACGTTGACATACATATATGTCACCACTTATCATTATCTTCATTACGATGCTATGTAGCCAGCAATTGATTATCTGTGGCGACAACCGTGCGATATGTACGCGGATAAAAATGCTGCCTTCTCATATTTATGGGATATTTATGCTATGCTATCGTGTGTTACTAACCACTTAGCATATTTATATAATAAAGAAAAGTTATGTTGTTTCTTTGTTGTAGATTGACACGAGAGGTTATCTGTTGCGATTTAATCAGATAAACTGTTGTACCTTTATGCTTGATTGTCTTTCCAGGTACTTTGTTCACTCACGAGCTTAAAGCATTACGATGACAAATGACAAATCCATTCTTGCAACAGCAATGTTTTGTGACTTTAATTATAAGAAATAGCCAAGTTAACACAGCACTATTAGATATGAAGATTTCACTGAGAAAAGCAATTTGTTTGACAACATCAACAAAAGGTTTTACTGAAACCGCAGAGCTTCACAATCCAACGCAAGACGCACAATGTATTTGTGTAGTCATTGTCTATGGGCGTGAGAAGCGGGCTGTTAACGGACCCCGCAGACACGGCAAATTGACCCTAGACCGGTTACCGACCCGGCAAACTGCCACCTCTGGCTACTTAGTCATTTAGTCATAGATGCTGGTGAGACTGACAATTCGTTGTTCTGAAGCTTTTCGTCATTTCAGAGCAAAAGTCTTGGACGTGTTTATAGCTGAACGAGCTAAAATGGAAACATCTGGGAATTTAGAAGTACTTTGTGATTCGTCCAACTGTATCCACCTATACCATCTTTCTTGCGATACGACTCGCATTTCATTTTCTGCTGCTCTTGAAACTTCAAGATGTTCATATTAAACTTTGTTGATGAGCTTCCCTGAATCATTCAATGGATTCTTTTTCCGTCTTTTTCCATCTTTGATGGCAGCCAATTTAATGTATAGCAACAAAGCACCGAAATGGCACAAGAAAAGAGAGGCCTTTGTCCAGCAGGAGTCAGGTCGGGGATGATGATGATGAACAAAGCACCGGTTTCTTCATTGCGGTTTTCGGTTCTTTGTCATTTATAGTTAAAGTTGGGTCACCGTGCTTACCCGAGTCTAGTCACATCGTATGATGCAGTGACGTTGCACTTGTATCATACGAGTTCTTGTGGTTTTCCGATGAAATTGCAGAAATTATATTTATTTCAGTTGCAATTGCATTTATGGTAATTGGCGTTTATATTTGTGTAATTTAATTAGTTGTTTTATTTTTAAATAGGTCAATTTAAAATTTAAATCATCGCTGTTAAAATTAAAACCCAAGAAATTGGACAGTCTAGCATTTCGTCTGTTTTATAGAGTGGGTTGCCTTGTGGTCAATACTAAGGAAAAAGACTCATTGAGCTCTTAGTTGTTATATAAGAACGTCCACAAAATATTAAAAAGCTAATATAACTTCAACTTCTTTGACATTACTTTCAACTAATTAAGGAGTTGATTTTCACACTAGATCTACCCATCTCCATAAATCCATCGAAACTTGACCATGACGCTTCTTCACCTCAACAATGATTTGGAAGAACATCAAAGCTATAATTAAAGTACTTGAATCAAAACAATTTATTTAAATAAAATTCTTTTGTTGTTGATGCGGTTTTCGACAGTCCAATTACAACACTTCCTATTATGCTCGAAGTTAATGATTAATATCAATCTTGTGACCCTGGTGATTGGCTGCAAGGCTGTCTCGGAGACGATGATGCAGCACATTCTGGAGTAAGTAAACGACGGTTGACACTGGTTGACGTGCTCTTTAGTGTTCCTGGTACGAGGTTCAATAGAGGTCAGGTCGTTCTTGGAACGTGTTATGTAATTTTGTTTGCCCAGAAGTCGTGTTTGAGTTTCTCATTCAATTCTCTCAGTCTTCAAGGTTTTGTTTTGGTTTCTGTCGATTTTCAAAGTTTATGTCCTTTGTCTTCGAATGCTTTACAGAATTCTAAAGAGAGATCGCCTCAAATTCTTCAGAATTCGTGTCCTATGTTGCTCATTAATGTGCTTGTTATTGGAATTGTTCATCGATTTTATTCTGACCTCTTCTCAATCTTGTTCAATTACATTTATAAAATCTATAAACGATGTCTTTGTACAAACACTTACCAACATAAGTACAGTAATCATTTTCTTGGTACGCATTATCCAAAATCCATTATTGAGCAGTCCCCTTGACCCAATCAATTTCACGGCTGTAAGCTGTAATCGTCCAAAATCGCGTATAATTACAATGTAATACACTTGTGATAGAAATTACAGTGTAATTGTATTGGGTTCCCGCGATTCGTGAACCACTATCATTGTTCGTTGGTTTCCGCGTTTGGCTTTCCCATGACCCGTTGTTCTAGTTTAGTGGAAATTGTTCAATGGTGTTCTATTGGTAGTTTCTTTCATTTTTTCTTTGAGTCATAGTGTGGTTTGCGTGTCAAGGGTTTTGGTAGTTCCGGGTGTATGATTGTATGTATCGTGTTCTTGTAACCGCATGGTTGTGAGATTTAGTTTTACCTTTGTCATTCTCGCTTACCGAGCGATTTTGTTGTGAATTTTTGTCGTGTTATACCGAGTTTTGTACAAGTAGTAACTTTCTATTATTTAAGGGCTTATTAGAAAACGAATTGCACTTAAACATTTTGGTTCTCGTGATTCTTATTTTTAACTTCACCTGCAATTTCATCTATTTGTCTAAGTTATAGGTCTACTTTATTCAAACTAATACAATCATCAATGAAACAATTTCCTATTGGCAAAGAGCACCATTATCTCCTATAAACCTATCTGAAGGTAGATGTAATACGTCCACTGGTATTTTTAGCTGGTACTATGGCCAGGTCACCGAAGTCACACACGGCATGCGTGGGTCGCTTGAATGGGCGTCTTTAACCGTCGCTCGATGAATGGCCGGCCCATTCACGGCGACCGACGGACAGAGGGACATTATTTGTGATCGCTCCAGGTCAAATAGACCAGGTTACGATTAAGTGTGGAATTTGTTTCAAGTGGTCAAATAGCTCTTGCATTGTGCGTTTTAAAATGGAAGCAATAAAGCGGTCGACAGGAAACAATACATTAGGTTAATGTTCAGGAATCGTAAAATTTAGCTTGCACGCGAAATAAATTAGCAATTTTAAACGATAATTTGCATTTATTTTGACCGCCGTTTATCTATTCTTAAATGTCAAACCCATAAAAGAAAAGGCTTTAACACCGGCCATTAACAACCGCCTACACTTTGAATAAAATTTACCGATTTTTTGGTTCACGTTGGTCGCCGACTTTAATTGCTTGTATGGTCAATAAATCTCTGCAAAGTTTGACAGTAGGTAAGTATCGTGTCACAATCACTAACATTCACACCATAGTTGGTGTCACGTGTTGTGATGTCTCATGACAGTTCGCCATATAAGGTGTTATTGCTATCAATACATTTAATTGGTCGGCTGGCGTCAGGACGCCGCGCGGGCGCACCGCAATTAAATTTCCATATCTGCTCAGAAATATGCATACCGAATATAGAAAAGCTTAGTGCGACGGAATAACAATGACAGTTTATGTGATTATAATGTAAAAATAGCGGACGTGAATTCTTTATAATAAAATTCTTTTCTCAATTCCAAAACTTTGAAAGTCTCAGAAGCAGTAGAGTATCTAGTAAGTAAACCTTCAACTGTCCATTTCCAGACACAATAGAAATTACCATTGTTCTAATCCGATTCGGTCTGGTGGACAGATGACCGGTTAATGCAGACGATGATTTTAAGGAAAAGCAGTCAATGAAATCGGATGATTTATCAAAGTAAATCAAATAGCCTTACGGACGTTGCCAAGTACATAATTTTAATCAGAAACTCATAACAGCTGCCCTAGAAACAGTTATTTTATTTCCTGCTTACACGATAAGCTCTCACCTCGTTCAAGAGCTTATATTTATGAAAATTAATCAGAATGAAGTGATTATACAGGCACGGCTCATAATAATTAATAACTGCAACAAAACTGTGATTAAGCATGCTAAGATCATTACTCTAGATGTAAGACCCACCTCTACGATAGCACTGTAATTGTGAGATGAAAACATTAATAAAGCTAACTATGAAGTATGGACTCAATCAGTGCGCAATGGCAGCTAATTGAGAAGATGTGCGCTTGCGCAAGTCGTACGAATCAGTTAGCTACTGCACTTCTTGCCATATGTTCTTGACGAGACCTCAATCGTTCATGTGGGTTGCCCTAGAGGCGAATCTGTGTTACCGTCTAGAGACCATTAGTAAGACCTGTATATTGTATTTAATACAGCAATGTTTCAAGACAGTGATAATTTTGAAAAGCACTAGACCACCCACTAGACTATTTCTTGCGATTACGATTTGCAAATACTTCGTTTTTTCTAAGGCATTTGATTGTATCGTTCACGTATGATGTTGTAATCGTAATGAACACGCATTCCTAACGCATGGGTAAACTCATGGACAAGAAAGATACAACAAAGAAAGGGTTATTAAATCATTTCTAGTTATTCCTGAAGCGTGTAATTTATGTTTATCGCTGAATCATTTTGCTAAATCAATTAGTGTTTCCGAGATTCTCGTGGTCTTTGAAGTTTGCGAATGCCTGTGGAAGTTGATATGCTTCAAACGAATTCTTCTGCTTTAGTCGCGATCATGAATTCTTTTACACACGGTTATTCTCAGAAAGCTGTATTTATTTTTATTTAGCCAATACTGACCCACTTCTGGGAAAAGGTCATCAAGTCCCTTTAGGAATCGCCCGAGTTATACATTACAGATGAAAAAATGCATTTCAACTAAGAGAAGTGCTTGTATGTCTATTCGAAGTTACTAGACCTTCCAATACAGCACTTATAATTTCTACAGAACCAAAATAACTCAATCTACATTCAAACGACCAAGTAGTAAATAATACGATTATGATAGTGCGTGAATCGGTTCAACAGGGAGTCAACGAGATCAATATGAACGTACGCAGTCGCGACGCTGTGGGGTCGTAGTCGCGAATAAATTGCTGCCCGTCTGCCGGGTTTGTCTAGACCGACTCCCTGGTGGTCTTAGGATACGGACACAGTGGTTTTAATCCAAGAATAACAAATTAGGCTTCAGTTTAGTGCCAAGACCTAAATAAAGGAAACAACTCCATTATGCCCATCTAAAGTATTATAGGTGAAGTTTTAATGCAACGCTGTCTGCTCTCGTAAAAGTTTAATGGATAATACTGTAGACTCAGACCATGTGAATGCTATTCAGGACGCAGTTTTCAACGAGGATTCCATTACTAAGCTCCTTAGCAAGTTTCGGTCACAGATATAGAAACCGCTCCAGACGTCTTTATTGCTCAAAGTTTGGCACAACACTGTACTGTACTTAATATTTTGCTCTTTTAAGGATCGCGCTGGATAGCTTCCAAGATTTTGTATTCATACGCGAATAAAACCAGTTCTGGGAGTTGGGTACTGTATAATAAACCAAAAATTTGTAAAAAAGTAAGTAGTTGAATCTGCAAATTTGACAAGAGAGGTAACGGCCCTCAAAAACCTATTTGCACTGGTCAACCAGAAAACCTGACTCAACAAAGGCATCTGTGATATCAACGAAAACAACATCTCAGCGGTTAAAAAGGGTACATACGAGGCAGACGTGATTGTGCCCACTTCCTTAGATAACAGACACAAGGATCCCTTACCACTAAATGAAGTGGACATTTATGTAAATGAAGCAGCAACTTGCAGCATCAATGGGACCGCGTTTAAAAATGTGCTCGTACTGCTTGTAGATACATACAAAAGAAGCATATCACATTATGTAGTAGGCAATGTGATTTCATTTAAATATGAATAGGCTTGAATGGCCCTCAGATCCTTAGCTTTATTGCCTTCATAAATTATGTCTTGCAGGCAAAAATATACACGTTTATTTTGGAAGTCCCATTTCTTTCCAATGAATCATGTTAGTATTCTTGGTAGAATCTGGGTCAGGCTTAGTTTTTATAGGTATTCAGCCACCGTCTCTTCAAGGTTAATCCAGATAAAGGCATGGCTCGTTGAATAAAATAGATAAAATCTAACGAGAGCCTTCAACTCATTAACGTACGATTGGAAAAATGTTAAACAATTACAATAAATCCAATATATAGAATTACCTTAATTTAATGAGCGAACTTTGGAATAGCGTCGGCGTTTATTTGAATTTCAACGTTCAATGGACACCTCATTTATGTAAATATCATAATTTTGTTGGTTAATTTATTTATTAAATTACTATCTGTCGTACATGGCCGACCTTTATCGTTGACAGCCAAATTCAATTACAGAACCGTCATTACATCTTGTTATATTCAATTTAATGTAAACATCGCTTTCATCATCCAATCCGATGATGAAATGTGACCGCTACTACTGCGTTTATGTAATTATTATTTACAATGTTAACTCCGAAACTCTGAAAATGGGTATTACCCCTCCGTTTATGTAAATGTCCACTTGTAATGATAAGCGCGGTTTTCTTATCGTCTACCCGGTAATTTATTTCAACGATATTGAAGGCAACAAAAATAATCTCAAATAAATGTTCTTCAGCTGTGCAATTGTCATGTTTTCTATTGAATTATCGACTTTCCATCATTATGCCTCAGCCTTTTATTTTCTAGTCTGCTTCAATTTTCTGATCAATTGACTCTAACTTTAGCTCAGTTTCCAATACAATATTCTTTTTCCTTCAATTATCATCCTGTACAATGACCTCATCATCTTCAAAATCTACATTTCGCAAGTTTTCGAACAGTGTGTGGCAGTTAGCGCGTTACCTATGTCTTCAGATGTGCGTGGGCGCAGAGTAGTGACCGTTGCAGCGACCCACGCTCCTTGCGAGTGTTGCGACACGTCTGCACTGACCACTGGGATCGTTTTTATTAACACATCAACGTTGTTTGCGCTCTCTGGCCCATCATGATGATGTGTGAACTTGATTTCTCTATTTTGTGGAGGAGATTCAGTCTTGTAAAGTCTTGTTTCAATATTAGAGTTTCTTCATATCGTCTTGATCGCTTGGGTGTTCATTTACATTTCTTTGTATGCGGAGTTGTGCAACTAGAATGATGCTTTTCAATTTTACATTATCTTGAGTTTCCTTTTCTATTAAGTCTTCATTAAATTGAACACAAATCATGTGTGCAATTTAACTAATATTGTTGGAAGAACATTAAGCCGTTATAGCCCAACTCGTCAAAATATCTCACTAATCCTTCTAAATGTCATTGCCAGACAATGTGTCACAAAGTTTCAAATGTTGCCCGTTGATCTTTATTTATGTAGGTACCAATAAAACTTAAAATAGGTTACAACAATGATTAGATACTTGACTTTAGCAACGGGTCTAACTTTTAACGACGATGCCTTCCCACGACCGTTTTGATTTACACACTCGCTTTTTGTGTGTTCAAATCTCGTAGAACAGGTCCAATTTCGCGACTCCTGCACAGACATGGATATTTGTTTCTTGCTTTTGACTAATTCTTGTTTTTTGTTTGTTGCAGGTGAGTCAGAGGCAGACGAGGTTTTATTTGAAGATTTTGAGTATGTGAGTCGACATAAGGTTTGTTTACATAATAAGATTTTGCAAGAAACATAGTGTTTATATATATGGCGCTTAAACAACAAATGAACGATAACAACACAATATTACCTACTTTCAGTTCCGGGTACGGAAGGTGTGAATACAATTTAAAGTAAACTACCAAAACAGCTCCTTTTAAACTAGTTTCCCATACAACACGACCACAGAACCAAACAGACAAGACCGCGGTAGACAGACAAGATCCCATACATATTATAATGACCAACGTGTTGGAACAAAGAAGTATAGTCACAACACGTGCTCAATTGAGCGCCTCTGAGAATTAATTGGAGAAGCAATGCAAAGTGTCCGTTAATTAATATTGTAAACAGTTCGCAGCGGAAATGCCATTGTCTGACCATGTTTTAATTTTTGTATATACGAGAACTTAACGTTGTGTGAGGTTTGTTTGACTTGCAATTTCGTCCTATTTGAGTTATCTGTATCTGTGTGTCATATAATCTAGTTTTCTTACTTTCTTTAATTCTTTCTTGTGTCCAGTTCTTTGCTTGTATGGTTTTCTTCTTTCATTACTTTTCTTGGTACTCTTTCTCTGCCATCCTTGATTACTTCAAAACCCTCGAGTTCATTATCAGTTGGAATATGAGTGTCTTCGTCTTTTAAGATGATGACGTTTTATTTGGATTTTCTTCAGTCATAGCTTTTTATGCTATTATATCTTTACCATCATTGATTACTTTAATATGTTTAACTTCATTATCATTTGAAATATTAGTGTCTTGTTCATACCGTTACATGAATTTTGATGGTTACATTAGCGTCTTCTTTAATTTGCTTGTCTTAATATTTCTGTGGATTCTCAACATTTTCCAAAATTATTAGCTGCCCGAAGCTTTTAAGCTCAGTTAATATAATTTAACGATCAAACTCCTCTTACCTCCTGTCAAATATCTCGACCCACTCTTTAACTCTATTATTTATACGAAACATTAAACGTTAGTATTTGGAGCAAGCTATAATTTAGACTTAATACCTACTGGCGATTCTTCGTTGATCTAGAACTAATCTGAAATGAACTAGTCATCATATATAGGTTATATATAACTACTAGCAGCCGCCCGCGGCTCCGCCTGCATGGTTAGTACTTCCACCAATATATTTTTAAATTATAGCCTATGTGTTATTCTTATGTATAAGTTATATTACTGTAAAGTTTCATCAACATCCGTTCAATAGTTTTTGCTTAAAAGATATACAAACATCCATCCATCCTCACATACTTTCGCGTAGTAGGGTATAAAAGCGAACCAGTTTGCCCACAATGTACCTATATAGCTATATACTCGCATATGTCTGTTTGTATGTGTCAATGGACTTGTGTATGTATCTATGTGTTGCATGTTTACTTTTTGACCTAAACAGCGCTGGCCTCCCGATTGTATGAGTCAGCCTGAATGTTGCGCACAACTAGGGCTAAAGGCGAAAACCTGCTTGATTTTTATTTTTGTATGACTTTTGCTCTTTCCATGAAGTTTTAAGAGCTTGTTTGAATTTTTGAAGCAAATGGATCACTTTTAAGTCTACCTACGTGGACAGGTAGGTAGGTAGGTGATCCCCAAAATACAATTTCAAGTGAATATTAATAATAATAATAATAATTTATTTCAGAACATAATTGCATATAAAATAATTAGTACGGCTTAAAAACTATGTAAGTACCTTAAAGCTACTTATTAATTATTAACGAACATTAAACAGGACAGCACCAGAACTATGCACCTTATTCCAGTGCCGCACAATAGGACACTCTACCCTATCTGTTATAGTGTTTTGCTCCCATAAAATACATTTTCGATATACGATAAAAATATAGGAGCAGAACCCATAAAATAAAAATAACATCTCTCGTTTGGTAACCCCATGAATATCGGAGGCGCGTGGACTGAAATTCCAATGTAAATATTGCCAACTGTTATCCCTGTGCCAACAAAAATTCACGTTTTTAGGTAAGCGGTTATCAAACGTGTTTTTTTACAAATATTTGGGTCTTAAGACGCTTCAAATTCATTTTTCAGGGGAAAATTTATGACTCGATGGAATTTGGGGTCTTTTATGACGCTATGTGCCGTTATTCCATAGATCCTAGAAACTTAACTAGGTGTAGTTTATTACCATGTCTATTTCCAGTCATAAATCAAGCACTACCATTTAAATCCTATTCCTAGAAAGTACTAAACCTGACTCCACCAAGATTTGCATGCGAACTAACAAAATTACCGCCGCAGCTTTCTTAAAACATTTTTATCACGCAAAACGCATTTATATGAAAACATTTCCAAGACGACGCACATAAAACCGTGCATCCTGACTTTAGTAAAGTGCGTTTCCGAGTTTTCAAACGTAAAAGTTAACGTGCCAAACAAAGTAATGGTTCCTCGGATAAAATCTCAGCAGCGGCTCACTACGACATTAGAATAAAATCAAACACTTAATGAGCCCCCATTCTAGCTAACTTCTTAATGCGACAACTGTACGATAAATATATTATTTCAATGGCCCGCCACGAGTGTTGCCGCAAATAATCCTTGCGCGGTACTATCACTGAAAATATTAATGGTTCTTTGTCTCGTGCGCTGCGGAACACATCATTTTATAGAGAAATTGCTTGATTTTGAGATATAGCCCTTATACATTACCGGTACGGTCTGCAAGAAAATGTAAAGATACAGATTTGAAAGTATTATTTTAATCGATTGTGATGCTAACACGAATAGTTTGAATGGCTTCCAATCCTGTGTGGCGCATTCCTTCCGCTCATGTGAACGCGGGTGCACCGTGCACACGTGCCGAGGAATTTGTCACTAAGCTCACCACCCGCCACCCGCAACCGCTTTCCTTCTCCATGTTAGAACACACGTAGTGGTGTTTATTCTGGCGCAGTTCGACGAACCGAAATTATGTTTATTTAACAAATCGCGAGCCGTCAGCGCCGGCCAGGAATGCACCGCCACCGTACGCGGCTTAATGAACCATAAATCCATTCGATATTATTGAGTGTCCGCGCCTGAAATGAAAGCGGCCCGCGGCTGAACGTTGACCGCCGCCCGACGCGCGGCATCCCATTCATGCGAAGGCCGAGGGGAAAATAAACAAGAAAACGCGACTCCGCCGCGACGAGCAACGCGCCGCGGTTTCCGTTATTCTAAAATTAAAATCACACACAGCGTCCAGACGCACCGGATTCACCGCGCAAGAAACCGAAAGTGAACTCTCGGCTGGGGAAATTAAGAATAAAATCGCATCCACCCAAAATAAAAAAGCATCTCAGCGGGAGTCGTCATCACAATGGCGACTCCATTCCGCCGCGTACTATGTGGCGGTGATGATTCACTGCCTGCGCTCAGATTCAGCCACGATCCCGTCAGACTTACTACAGACGCCACTACAGCATCTTGAAATTTTGCCAATGGTAGTTTCGCAAGCGATTATCGTAAAATTCAACAGCTCTCTGGCAATGACCCATATTGAGGTAGGTCACGGGCAGGGATAGACTGCTAATAGACGGGTGCTGACTTCCTGAGCACACCATTGTGCGGCGGGTGCCGACACATCCACCGCTACTCTGGGTTGAGATAAGCATGTAATTTACTGCGCCTTTGATGTGAGGCGGCTCGTCGTGCCCGGAATATTGAGTGTCGCGCTGTGAGCCATTGTGCGCACAGTTATCATGGCCGCCCTGCGTGGACAACGCTCTGCTAATGCAGGTTCCTTGTCTAGCAGCGCACCACAATGCGGAATTAAAGTTTCACCGTTGTGCCATCGATAATACTCAACCTCAGTCATATTATCATTCGAAGCAGCTATCGCGCACTTCTCCCAAAGATGGACTCAAGTTGGCAGCCGATACCGACTACGAAATGCACTCGGTCCAGTTAGCCTGCAGCTGTAATAGGCTAGCTATCGATAAAATTTCAATATGTATGAAGTCAGATGCTAAGACAGCCGTTGTCGTTCAACTGCGCCGGATAAATGGAATGAATCGGACCATACATTACAATAACAAAGACAGAAATATGATTTCAACAGAGCTTTTATACTTAGTATAAGTAATGCAGAAATGTTCTGATGTTCTTGTTTATACAAGCGTCAATGAATTTTAAATGTACGACTCAATCGAGTCTCCTTAGCATACATTACCGTCCCTCGCGTTCTTGCGAATGGCACGCTAACCCCGCAGTGCACGGCGAGTTGCGCCCGCGCATCCTTATCATAATATCCATTTCCGCCGATATCGCCCTCCATCCCGGTGCGTCAACCTCTGAGATGATTTATTACATCTCATTACCAGTCGCCATTAGATATTATATACCTAATCGTGATCTCGATGTTTGTGTCGATATAGCAATTAGCTCGGCGCATACGATACGGATCGCAGTCACCAATTAAATGGTACAACATCAATCACCGCCTGTCATAAGTGAATTAACAAACTCTTCAAATGAACAAATGAGCAAGCACTACTACTTGTAGTAGCCTTGAATATTAAGTATTTGTCATTTTTCATAACGTGTCAGTATGTTGCACAGTAGCTGAGTAGTAAATTGGTTAGTCCCAGTACCGCTTGGGGCGTAATTACTTGTGACAAAACATCATCTATCGTTGGTCGACAATGTTAAAGATGGGGCAGGGAACAGTAATGGCTGCAATATAGACTCGCCCTTTGGTAACATCGATAGGGGTTCGGTTGGATATCGCGTGAAAGGTCCTTAACGACTGTCATTATCTGGCAGGGAAAGTGGCGTTGTTCGACGGAGCAGCGGCACTTGCAGGCATCAACCGTCTAGACGAAGGCGTGGCGATGTGTGTTCGCGCACTAATTGCTCCTGTAGGCAACTTTTCAAGCGCTAGCGCCCACGCTGTCAAGAAAAGCGTTTCCCTTATTCGCTTGGAGAAAAACGTACAAATCTTTTGCTAAGTGCTACTACTGACAAGTTGCTACTGCTTTGCGTGAATAATTACCAACACTGGTTCGATAAGTATTAGCAAAATACATACATAAACTCACGCCTTTTGCCCATGAGTGTAGGCAGAAACTACAGAACGCCACCTGCTACGATCCTTACATACTTTTTTTGCTTCATTTACGTACATAAATCAATGTTACAAATATGATTGAATCAACATTTCTAACAAAGCCATCTTCGATGTATTCTGACACTGACCCACATGAGTGCTCCAAATGTAATTCCAAATAATATCTAATTAAATATCAATACCGTGCAAAAAACAATAACAGCCAACTGTGTTGATACAACAATGGTTGCGCAGGCGCACGATGCGCGACCTTGCGCTCTTTTCGATCGCTTGGTATCGATCGATAACTCGATCTCGGGAGATGGTATCGATGTGGTCTCGTATCTTTGTCGTGTTTGTGCGGAACTGTGCTACTTGTTAGGTTAAATCGGGTTCAGCTTAGATTGTTCGTAAGTTGTTCCTTGTAGGGCTGCTATCTTTCTTAATGACAATGTTATCGTGGTTTAATACTAGACCTCTGCAGCCAGCTTCCTCTAATGTACTGTTCCTGCCATGGGCTCTATAAATAAATTGATATCAGATAATTTAAGTAAAGAATGGGCGAACCTACATGCCCTTTCGTGTAATACTACAAATATTTTCAATTTCTAAAGAAGCATTTTAATCTATTATCTAAACTTCTAATTAAGGCAACAACCCATAAATTAACTTTCATTTTCCATCCAAATACTCTACCAACCCTAAAGGCTAAACCCGACACGGCAAACAAATGCCTTGGCTATCAGATCGCGACACATTTGGAGTAGAATAGAATAGAAAACGACCAACCACGTACGGACTGCAAAGAACTCGTCGTGAGGTCAGCGGATACAAGATCGCTTCGAGTAACCGAAAGGTTATCAGGAGAAAGTTAGTACGAGTAGCTTGCAACAAGGCATCTCTTTGTATATACAGAGGTAACCCGTCCGGATTGACGAGTTATTGAAGATTGGTGCATTCATGTGCAATGGAATTAGTGTGGTCATCTTTGATTTTAATAGTCCATCAAATTATAGTTGGAGAAATTTTATTGACGCTTCTCTATCGAATATATATATATGAAATAGCTTGGCTACTCACCTTGGCCTTGCTATACTTACTTTAGCTGCTGCTATTTCTACGATCGATCGGTAAGTTATCAGGAATTCTGTGTGAATTAATAATGTTAAACTGTCAATGGATGTAGTGTTTCTAGAGACGAAGAATATCTTCATTCTTCAATGCCATTTATTTAAGGTGCTGTTATCGATATTGATGGTACGTGGCACGTGGCATGGGGCTCTTGACAAATGTAGATACTATCAGCAATTACAATTGTCAAAGTCCATGTCCACAAAAGTCCGGGATTGACCACGTTACTCACGAGACACACATTTCTGTAGCGCTTGTCGCTGTTAGCCCTATGGTCCTTAAATTTTGGGGCTTTTCCTAACGTTTCCATCGGTATATACAGCCATTATATCTTCCAAATCATTATCCTAAGAGACAGTGAAACATTGTCACTACCACACGACATTGTTAGCAGTCGGCGACTCGGCACAATGTGCTAAACTTGGCGGTCTATATGTGTGCCCGGCCTTGAGACTTGACGCTTTCTTTCTGCGCAGACGCAGGCGGTTCTAAGTAAAGGAGTATCTTGTTCGAGGTATTGTCGGACTAGTTTTTGAAGTGCCTGGCTTTTAGATCTAGAGCAGTATGTGTATAGTGTGGTTAAGTCTTATAATTTGAAACTGTGGCAGTAGTTTCAAGCTTGTTTCTCTCGGCTGTGTCAACATCATTGATGTTGCTTAAACCTATGCTTCTTCATTAAATAAGTATTCATGCTTTCCACTAATCATTCTCTTATTCCAAGTTATTTGCGTCCATTGCATCATTTCTTCTTCCATACTTCTTTATTAATCGCCATCCCTGTAGTCACTGGCTAACGGCATATCATCGTTCACACATTCGAATCATTCTCTTGCCTTTACCAACCCTTTGTGCCTATTGAGCTTGTTTTTCTGTCTCCTGCTTGATTGGAGGGAAGTGGAAAATATGTTTCTGTTGTCCTACTCCTCCTTTATTCTTTTCTGTTTTTTATTTATCAGTGGACTAATACCACTATCTCATGTGGTCGACGGTGAAGCACGCTTGCCTAGAAAAAACCCATTCACTCTTGACTTAAAGACCCGTAGCTACCTGGAAACAGACTCCGGCAGAGAATTCCACTCCTTAGCCTGTAAGCATAATAAAAGTGTACCCAAAACGTTTTGTGATTAATTTCGTTGCGGGATCCAAGACAGTTAAATTCTTTCTCCGGGACTTCGTCGAGCTTCATTGCCTCGGCGCTTTTCTGGTGGTCGCTACTGTTGATTCTGGCTTTCAGGAGTTGCAGTGGTTTGGGAATAGTGCGGTGGGATAAAAAGTCGAGCCATCGAAAATCAGCCGTGCTACAAAATACGACTAAATAGAGGATTCTTAGGCGATAATAAAACAATTCATGATAGCGTAAGAGCATTTGCAGAGGCATTGTGTAACCAGGAAGAACCTACAATTATAACTTAATTAGCAACGGCTTTGTCTAGATAATTACAAACATCTATATACATTTCCGCTTCACTTTCTAGATCCTGACCGTTTTGTATTCAATCGAATAATCGACTAATCATTCGAATACAAAAACATCGGATGTTTCATAATCGAATAATTTTATGACAAGCTAAATGAAGCATTAATTAATCAAGGTAACGATTATTGGTGTGCGGCACATAATCGACTAATCAAATCGATTTAACCGAATGAATTTCATAATCGTTCGGGCTAATGATGAATAGTTTACTAATTGAGTTGATGATTTAACTTCTAATTAATGCTGGGCTGTTTTTTTTTTAATATCCTGTGTGGTGTAATATTTAATCATATTTATTAAATTAGTCAAGGGCAAGATTGCCTTTTCAATACCCATAAATCTAATACCTTTAAACGAGTAGTAAGTCTAATACCTTTATTATTGTATATATATAATCTGAATCTCGGAAACGGCTCCAACTATTTTCATGAAATTTAGTATGCAGGGGGGGTTCCGGTGCCGGGGCGATAAATCGATCTTGAGGTTTCATTTTAAGAAAACGTCGTTTTCTCTTATTATATTAATTTTCACCTGAGCAGAGCTCGGTCGCCCAGATACTACCTAGTATCAAAGTACTAATTTGTTAAGATACTATCTTGTTTAAGTTTCTTACGACTTATTATCTGGCCTGCGTTGTCCCCCCATCTAAGTACTGCTGTAACATGGAAATATTGTAAAACCAAACAATTTTTTAAAATAGTAACCATGGAGTTTCTTGCCGGTTCTTCTCCATAGGAATCGACCAACCCGAACCGTGCACATTGTCGACGTTTTATAAGTGCCCATGTAGGCCTATGTGAAATAAAAATTATTGATTTTGATTTTTGATTTTGATACCCTAACCTACATGTACTGAACCGCAGATTTTTTTTTTAATATTTCAGTGTTACTCCCTCAGTGAAAGTTTTTCACATATTCGATATTCATGAGTACTAAAATACCCTTTGAAAATTGCCAATAAATTAAAAGTCACCTATAAAATTTATAGTCTTTATCGAATGAAGTTTTTAAATATATAATTGAAACAGACTTCACAATATTTCATTATTAGATTGTTATCTAAACGGATAAGCTGCTAACAAGCAGTGACAATACTGCGACAATTAGCCCTAGAACCGGTTTCCAAGACTATAGGTAATTGAATTACAAGGTACGCACATAGAGCTGTAATATGTGTAAAGTTTTTTTACATATCTCTTGCTTTGTAAGTACACCCTTACACCCCTGAATGCCGGGGTGTATGACTATCATTACAGCATAGGTTTTGGAATTTGAAAAAAGAACTGTCATACTCTACTGCACGAAGAATATTATTAAAAAGTTAATATTTTTTTTCTCGGTATCCATTAATTACTCGAATCGGAATCTAGACAATTTATTTTATAAAGATTTTATTTTAAATATGGAACTATTTGTTTCCACATCGTATGTTAGATGGAATCGATTTAAAAATCAAACTGGCCAGCAAGATTTGACGCGCTCGCGTGCGTGAAAAAAAAAAAGGCAGTCTACTAGTAGGCGCGAAAGCATCGCGAAAATAATTAATTTTCTTGTTTGAGTTCTTTTTCAAAAGTTTTAAACATGTCTAGTGACGAAGACATAGATCTAACGCCCGATTTTATTAAAGAAAGGGCAAAAACAGTTGTCGAAAATATATTACCGCCGAACTCGAAAGAAAGATATGTAAAGGCATACGACGAATTTATGAAATGGCGGTCAGAAAAAAAAGTGAAATCTCTTTCTGAAAGTGTTTTTATATCATATTTTGATGAATTATCTAAGAGGCTACAACCTTCCAGTTTATGGTGCTTTTATTCCATGCTAAAATCTACAATGATGACAAAACATGACGTGAATTTGAAAGATTTTTCTAAACTTACTGCTTTCTTGAAAAGGCAGTCTGACGGCTTTAAAAGCAAGAAATCGAAGGTATTTACTGCAGAAGAAGTACAGAAATTCTTAAATGAAGCTCCGTATGAAATTTATTTAGCAATAAAGGTACCTACGTATTTACTTGCCCTTTTTAATAAGTTACCAAAATATTTCACAAAAATACTATGCGAATTTGGTGCCTTTAATACAACTTATGTCTTTTTTACAGGTTGTTCTAATTTTTGGGATATCGGGAGCCTGCAGAACCGTGGAATTGACAAACTTGACAATAGAAAATGTAGAAAAACATAACAAATTACTACTCATAAAACTGCTTAACACGAAAACTAAAATTGACCGGTCATTTGTTGTGCATGAAGAATTTGCAAATTATGTTGAAAAATATCAAGCTCTTCGGCCTGAAAACGTGGATACAAATCGTTTTTTTCTTAATTACAGTAAAGGAAAATGCCACAGACAAGTAATAGGAAAAAACAAATTTACAGGCATGCCAAAGCAAATAGCCACATATTTAAAACTGAGTAACGTAGAGTTATACACCGGGCATTGCTTTCGCAGAACATCAGCGACTCTATTGGCTGATTCGGGAGCCAACCTCACTCTGTTAAAAAGGCACGGCGGCTGGAAGTCCAGCAAAGTGGCCGAAGGTTATATCGAAGATTCGATGGCAAACAAAAGCAAAATTACTTCTAAAATAACAGAAAATATAAACTTGAAATCACCACGTCAAAGCACATCATCTGAGCCATTTTTTAATGAAGAAAATAGTACCAGTCAACTGCCGCCATTTACGATGCAAGAACCTCAAGTCACTCAAACTCAAGTCTTATCATCACAAACTCATATTCAAACTATAAATATTCCTAAAAAGAACGTGACCATATCTCTTACAAATTGTAATAATTTTACTATTAATTTTAATTAAATACACATTTTTTTCTTCTTAATAAATGTTCATTGAAACCTGCTGTCTTGTTGTTTACTTACCTCACAATCGATATGTAAAGCAGAGTATTTATCTCGGGCGTAAGCATCAATTGCATACTCGGGTTAATTAGCGCCTTCGCTTCGCTCAGGCGCCAAAAACCTCGTATGCAATTGATGTCATACAGCCCTTGGTTAATAATCTACTATTATTTTAATATTCATACACATAATTTAATGCAGGTAAAGAACAATGATGCTGCTATCTCAAGCCGGAACAAGATCTAGCATAGTTTAATAGGTGTAATACGATGTGAAACCCCAATTTATATATGCTATAAAAACATAATACCATTATCACTATCTTGCTCCAACAAAACACTATTTGAAAAGACCAAATTATTAAATCTCAAACAACTATACACATACGGTACCAGCATTTTAATTAAAAAAAACACCACAAACAGCGTACAATCAAAGCTAATATTACACAAAAAAAAAACAATATTATACAACCTAAGAAATAAAAATCAATTACAACGAAGACAAGCTCGGACAAACTACTAAAAAAACATATTGTTCGAAGGAGCATAGCTGTTTAACGATATACAAAATAACGTTAAAGTTTGTGATTATATTAATAGATTTAATATCAGAAAACTAAGTATTGAGAGGAGCTCAGCTGTTTAACGATATACAAAATAACGTTAAAGTTTGTGATTATATTAATAGATTTAATATCAGAAAACTAAGTATTGAGAGGAGCTCGTGGCTAAAAAATAACAGCCGCACGGGTCGATCTTCAAGGTTAAGCAACGCTTGCCGAGGTCTGTCCGTGGATGGGTGACCATTTAAACATACCGAGTTTCCTCCGTGCCTCGGCAAGCACGTTAAGCCGTTGGTCCCGGCTGTCATTTGAAGATCTTTGACAGTCGTTACGGGAAGTCAGAAGCTTGAGATCTGACACCAGTCTTGCCAAGGGGTATGGTGTTACCCAGTTACTGGGTTGTGGAGGTCAGATAGGCAGTCGCTCCATGTAAAACACTGGTACTAAGCTGAATCCGGTAAGACTGGAAGCCGACCCCAAAAACAATTGGGAAAAGGCTAGGCAGATGATGATCAGATAACTAAGTATTAAAGGGACATCATTTTGACTTTGACTTAATATTTATAGTTACGTCACATTTTAAAATAATAATAGTCAACAGATTTCTCCAGTAAAAAATTTCGACATTTATAACCACAAAACGTATACGAAACACAGAATTCTACCATTTCATGAGGCAACTTAATTCTCGAGCATTATTCCCATCACTGAGCACAAAATCATCTCTCCCTACCCACAATACTGCACTTACAAGCACTCCTGCGCAGAAGCAATCTATCACAGCTCACCGATACTCAGCTGCCATCTTATCGCCACAAAGTGATCTTAATAGTGAGCGACAATGTACCGGTCAATTAGACCAGCAACCGGTTCGAATCGATGCAAATACAATGATACACTCGTGCGCAGCTATCTACACGAGGAAGCTTGAGATTTTAGCTCAGCAGAGGACTGGATCGCGTGTTTAGGGACAGTTTGGTTGAGTTTTGTACCTTGCGGGATATAGGGCTTCGAAATGATTTATAATAAGGAAAATATTGAATTAAGTATGATCGGGTTTCGTGGGTAAAACCCAGATGGATGCGAATCTATATATATAAAAATCAATTGCTGTTCGTTAGTCTCGCTAAAACTCGAGAACGGCTGGACCGATTTGAATAATTCTTTTTTTGTTATGTTCGACAGAATACAGGGAAGGTTTAAATAGTGTAGGGTCGGGTAGGGTAGGGTAGGGTAGGTAGGGTAGATAAATGTTTGGTGTTTTTATGGCAAAACAAAGTTTGCCGGGTCAACTAGTTGTTAATAAATTTGGAAAAAGTTGAAATTGTTTTGGATGCTTCTGAACTTGAGCTTTTTCTTATTAGGTACTTCCTTATGGAGTATAAGACGCTTTCCAAAAAATAAAAAATGATCCGTCCGCTAAAATTCTTAACAATATTTAATCTCAATCGATACGTGCATCTGAATTCGACACAGCGATTGATCGACTGGTTAGAGAATCATATGATCAAGCATCCATAAAAAATGCATTTGCACGCTGACAATAAAAACATATCTGTTCCCACAATTATAACACCTCATAAAAAGCGATGGTGAAAGAGCCAGACGGTTTTTATTTATTTACCGCACTTGACATCAATACTAACCTGTTTGGTGTTTACTATTTTTAGTCTTGAACTTCAAAACCGTACAATTATTTGCTCGTAAAACGTCAGGTGACGGTGTATCAAAGGCGATGGGCGGTGTTGTGTGGCGTGGGTGCTCCTATTAATAATTGTTTGTAAGACGCAACGCTTCCGCGGCGCCCGCGCTTTGAGATCGTTTTAGCACTGATAATGACTTATTGAGGAGACTCGGTTGATGCTAATGACTATATTAGCCGCAGATCACTTGGCTGTGTCATCAAGCGACGTTTGATTACGATCAGTTGCCTTGGAGCTCTTGATCTGGTGACAAGGACAGCACCTACCGTTACCATGCCTTCTTATAGCCATCAGGACGTTATTAAACATGAAACAAAGGTTGATGATTAAGTGACCGCTGATTTGTTCACAATGTCGTGGAATAGAAAGGTAAATAATTATTCATGAATTTACGTAGACTTCAAATGACGAGTTTTGTAGACATCGTAAATAACACATTGTTTGAGGAAAATAGACTTACGTCTGTCTGTAATATTAGTTTTGCCGGTGTCATTGCGTGGCGTTTTTTCCTTCTATAATTCCTTTAAAACTAATTAGGTCAAAATCATACGACCGCAGCAGTTTCGCAAGTAAATTTTGCGAAGATATTAAGTGGTAACAATCCACGAACTCGATATTTGAATTAGTAAAGCAACTGGTTCGAAGGCCTTGATTAATCAAACCATCATTTTAATTCTGTTAACGAACAAAATTCCTTTATTCAAATAAAAAAGTCTGCTTCATCTGATATTAACAAGCGGTTGGTGATAGGTGATGCGGTCGCTTCACTAGACTGCGTCACCCACGAGTTGCGCCCCCTAATGAGCTGTTACGCTAATACGTGGGACACTCAGAAAGTTTTGCGAAACTAAAAAAAATTGTTCTATACGTACATATATTTTTATTAAATCTTTTCAAAGTACTTTCCACCAGCCTCTATACAAAGATTCATGCGCCTAAACCAGTTTTCAAAACACTTTTTCCAGTCCGCCGCAGACACCTCGTTTACAGCCTGCTCGAACGCAGCCAGCGCATCTTCCGGCGACGAAAATTGTATCCCTTTGAGCTGATTTTTTATTTTTGGGAATAAAAAGAAGTCACACGGTGCTAGATCAGGGCTGTAAGGAGGGTGACCCAGGAGTTTGACTGGCGTGCTGTCCAGGAAGTCCCTCGTTTTGAGTGCGGTGTGCGCAGGTGCATTGTCGTGGTGGAGCAGTAGCCCGCGGAGCCCTGTGTTTGGTCGCTTGTTGCTTATAACAGAGAAAACTTCTGGCAAACATTTGGTAGTATACCATTCGGCATTAATGCTTCTTTGATCCCGTAAGGGAATTGATACCAAGTGGCCAGTCAAATTAAAAAAGCTAGCGATCAAAATCTTACCCCCGCTTCTAGATCGCTTCACTTTGGTAGGCGTTGGCTCATTTTGAAACACCCAAACAGTCGACTGGCGCTTGGTTTCTGGGTCGTATTGATAAATCCAGGACTCATCACCTGTAACGATGTCGTAAACACGCCGAGACGAGCCTGCTTCAAATTTGTTAAGCATATCACGGCACCATTCCACCCGGGCCTGCTTCTGAGCATCGGTGAGGTTGTGCGGCACCCAGCGTGATACTATCCTCCTCACGCGAAGATGGCTGTGTAGAATCTCGTGAACGCTTCCCGATCCAATCTTCAATATGTGTTGAATCTCCTGATATGTAATTCGCCTATTGTCTTGGATTAAATTTTTCACTGCTAGCACGTTTTCTTCGGTAACAGCCGTCAAAGGGCGACCGCTTCTTTCGTCATCCCCCAAAGTTGGTCGACCGCGCTTGAATTCGTTATACCAACGATACACGGTTGCCTTGGAAGGGCCTTCATCCATGAATGCCATTTGAAGTCTATCGTACGATTCATCCGGTTTCAGGCGACACTTGAAATCGTATAAAATCATAGCTCTAAAATGTTCCCGGCGCAGATCCATATTTCAGTGAGACACAATACTTTGAATTAACTCGCAAAAAATGTGGAGGGAAATTTTGAAATTGGAACTTACTTATTTTTACTTATAAATAATCATATTTTCGAAAAACATTATAACTGGCCAGTCTCCCATATATAAAAACTTTTTTTCGCAATACTTTCTGAGGGGCCTGGTACACCATTGTTAGCGTTATTGATGGGACTATCGGAGCTATCATCGGTATCTTAGCAGCACATTTCCGTGATTGTTTCTGATCATACAATGTGGTCGTGGGCGATATGATTGCTAGGCGGCAGCTCTATACTTGTATACAAAAATGTAATTGCTTATGAGTCATTTAACAGTCGGATTATGGTGAACTACCTTTTATCAGCAGTGTGTATCGTTATTGAAATAAACTATAACGTGGTCTTCGTGATGGTGATATTTGGATCTTTATATTCTTTGGTTTGAAAATATGCTTAGTCAATTTAGCAACCAAATCAATGAAATTGAAAATGCGGACAAGCTTTCACGTTCCCCTGCAACAACTTCAGTTATAATAATTATTGTCTATTAAACCAACAAATAATATCGAAGCAGACAAAGTAACAAGGAAATCAAATCAAAAATACCTCTGCACCTTGTTTCACTGACTCCATAATCCAGCTGCACCTGGTATACTAAGACAGACGCCACAAGTCACAATCAAAATTTCATAAGGTGATCTTGCTATAAATTCCCAATTTCCATATTTCAAGAGTCAGGTGCGCACGCGCTGGCCCGACAGGTGCTCGCGTACCGATTGCCGCGCCCCTCCCCGCCCTCCCCGCATTCTCCTTGCTTGTTTCTGCTTAGGGCTACTACGCAATTGGCATTTTGCTTTCATAATATTTGGACTGAGAGACAGGAGATTGATATCTTAAAATTACATTCTTTGAATTGTCGAAGTTGTCCCTACGCGTGTGCCTAAAGTGTATTTTACTTATTACATTTGCTTATCTCGTGTCTACGGGTCACATTTTTTTTTTATAAAATCGTCAATTATTTGTTTGTCCGTTTGTAGGAGCTTATCTCTGGGAGTACATAATGCCTCACCATCACAAAGTGTCATCTTTTTAACCCATACAAATCCACGGTTCCTATAAGATTAGGCCACAGGAGCGGAGCCACGTGAAAAAGCTAGTATATATGTCTTAAATTGTATCGCGCGTTTGTATACTTAAATAGTGTCGATTGCATTTGAAGGATAGAACCAAAATATTCATGTTATCAACTAGGAATTGGAAAATGATATTCATGGCAATAAATTAAAACTACAGTCTATCCATGTATTGTTTCTGACTGCATTGTTACATATTTGGCACCACCGTCCCACCACAATGCCCGAAGTGGCGCCAACACCAGGAAATTTGATAACGGCTATAAATTGTAGCTGTCTTCAATGTTTTATAACCTTCAATGCGAAACTATTAATTTGTCACAAATTTGGAACTATGATGAATATTCAACAGCATCTATACGGGAGATTGATGCGGATTTATTTGAGAGGAAACTATCAACTTTATATATCTCTCGCAGACCAATGCTTGGTTTAAATTTAGTAAAGCAACATAACCTTTACTCACCACCAAAAGACTAATGCACATGACAGTGACACAAAAAAATGCAAACAAAAAGCTTTAGGCAGGGTTCCCATTACGCCGGGACCGGCAGATCTGCCGGAAACCGGACACCGGACAGAGTGTTCTCAGTGTTCACATTACATCGGATCCTGGAAGAAATTCAGACAGTCAAGTACTTACCTCAGTTGAATTTGGACCTGCGCGCACAATGGACGACGAAATTGTTGTGTTGTGGTGGTATCTTAATAGAAGGCAAAATAAATGAAAACATTGGGTACAACCTATGTTACGGGAAAGATTTTCACTTGGAACATTTGAAACATTCTATATGTATCCCACAGAACAGGTCTCTCTTGGACAAGCTTAATTAAAGTTTCTGCTTAAATATCCATGCTAAATGTGTCTACTTTTACCAGAAAATGCGAGCCGAATGACGTGAGTGGAACACGGGCGGGGCGAGCGGGGGACAGATACCGGCACAAACTCGTTCACATTACTCCGGACCCGGTCGTTCTACCGCCAATTCGTAGTGACAAAACGCTCGGTAAAAATGCCGGACCCGGGATAATGTGAATAGCTTCATATAAATTGTACAGCCACTAGCCCTTCCGGCAGATTTACCGGCGCGGCAGATCTGCCGGTCCAGCGTAGTGGGAACCCTGCTGGTAGCGCCATCTCTTGTAAATGTCATAAATCAATGACCGAATACATAGACAAACGCATTTAAGATTTCGCGGGCGATCGATATCCTAATTATCTCGTTCCTTCCTCATTCCTTTTCCCTTTATGTACGCCTTGATGACGGGTCGCCAGAACGAACCGAAACTTCTACGTGAACGGGCCTCGTATCTCAACCGCCAGCTTTCCAAGCCATCACATGGCTGGAGACTGATGCATCTAATTAGTTAGATTGCAGAGAACCTTGTGAACCGTGTCTATTAACCCGCCTCGCGGATATATAACAATTGTGTGAAGTGTGTGGATCCTGAATGACCAGAAAGTTGTCGTCGCCATTTTGGAGTTGAAGAACACCAGCTCGCCGCCACACGTGGGCTAGCATCGACCACCACAAGGTAAGGCGTACTACTTCCCTCATTCCCATACTAGATCGCCCGAATTGATCCGTGAATATTTTCCCGCTTATTTCAACGCACTATTACCAGAACCCTTCAAATACAGTCCACTTTTTTATAATAGACACAAGAATGAAAAGGTTTCTCAAACCGCTATAACATTTTTGGTCCTTCGTAGCCGGATATATTAATATAATATATCCATTTTCCTTTATTTCTTACGTAGGAATCTATCATAAATTCCTACTAGGGTCGTGGCACCTAGCCGCCTACCCACATAATCAAGTTGTAAACCCAATACGTGGTTCCATCAACGCCGCTATAGCAGGTATATAATTACCTATCTGCTATTATTAAAATAATTCTTATTGAAAACTAACTTGTCGTATTGTAAATTTCCATATTTCAAGCGTCTTTTAGTTTAACCGCCCTTATAGGAATCACCTACCTCCAATCATAAATTGTTAGGAATAAGTTACTTTCCAAAAAGCGCGAGGTAGACATTCATTCTATAAGAGAAAAATAAAATAGGTGTACTACTAGTAGTAGGTACCTACGCAGTATAAATATCATAACTTTACCGAATACGTTTCGACGATTGCGGACTATAGGTTGCATATTTATACCTACTTATTTATCTTAAACATATTCGAACTTAAAAATAAAACTGGCTAGAATTGTAATGCTATTAACATTTTGTGCAATCTAATTACTTTAGTTAGTGGGTACTACGAAAAATCTTATTTCGTAATCACGCAAATATTGCGAAACCCGTTGTCACAATACAGTCACACTCAGTAGTATTACTTTTCTACATATAGTTGTTCGTTTAAATAACTACCGTACATTGTTTTGTTTGTGTGGTTATTTGTAACTACATTACATAACAATGCCGCGTGATGCGAAAGCAATCGCTTCTTCGGAAGATCAACTGTTGGTGATTTTAGAAGCTAAGCGTAATATACTTTTCGAGCGTATTCAGTCAATTTATGATCGCTCTAAAGTCGCTAATACTTCCGAAGCAGTGAGAGAAGGCTTTCTCAGCTCTTGTGTAACATTAGATGATATTCGAACGGACTTTCATAAATTATTGGATGATTATAATGCAAGGTTACTGGCTGTTTATCCCGATGCGAAGCCTAGCTATCAAGCCTACGCCTCATTCGAGGATATGTATTGTTCCGTGAAACGTGTGATGTCTCAATTAGAAGATAAGCCGTCCGGGAAGCACAGTATGAGTGATTCCGCAACATGTAGACCAAGGTTGCCGCCAATCGAACTCATGTCGTTCGACGGTGATATACGAAACTGGCCGTTATTTTATGCAAGTTTTAAATCCACAGTTCATGACAATAAGTCGCTGACGGATGCAGACAGGTTGTACTATTTAATAGGTAAGCTGTCGCCGAAGGCGCAGTCTGTGTTCGCGGGAGTCACACCATGTGCTGAGAATTACCAAGTCATATTCCAGGCACTCCTTGATAGGTATCAGGATATTCGCGTCCTCGCGTCTACCTATTTGGATCAAGCTTTAAATCTTAAATTGTCTGGTCCCGCGTCTGTTTCGAATTACCAGCTATTCGTGGACAAGTTTATTACCGCAATTAATTCTCTAAAGAATTTAAAATTAGTTGACCTTCTGGATTTCATTTTATTGCACCTCGCAATAAAAAAGTTTGACACTGAAACTATTCGCGCTTTCGAGATGACAGAACGTAATCGTAAGATTCCCACTCTAGATAGTTTTGTCACCTTCATCAATGATCAGTGTCGGATATTCCGTAATACCCAACCACCCTCATCTAACAATAATAAATCTGATAGTTCTGACAATTCACATAGGTCTAATAAATCGCGTAGTTTTAATAATAAAATTTCCGCTCCTAATCCACAAACTTATGTAGCTTGCTCTGAGTCAAATAATTCAAACAAGTGTCTGTGCGAAACATACGTGCATGAACATTTATTTAAATGTCCCGCTTTTGATAATTTGACTCCGACAGCTCGTTTTAAATGTGTGAAAGACAACAATGCTTGTGTCAATTGTTTGAGTATTAAAAATAAAACGGTTAACTGTTCCTCTAAATTAAAGTGTCGCACATGTAAACAACGTCATCATACATTGTTACATTTTAATAAAAACCCGCAATTATCAACTGTTGTGACGTCACAGCCGAAACCGGTCCCGACGCCTATGCCGACTGTTACGTCACAGTCTGAAGTATCGTTGTGTACGACATCTGTCGCTGGCGCCGCTCGAGCGCGTTCGATTGACATTCGGTGTGTTGCGGCGTCGCCTTCGGCGTTAGATGGCCCGCAATGTACGGCGTACACAACTGTTCTACTCGCTACTGCTCAAGTAGTGATGTACGATGCAAATGATAAGCCGCACATAATACGTTGTTTACTAGATAGCGCTTCACAAAGTAATTTTATTACTTCTGAATGTTTTAAGCGTCTAGGACTTTGGAAGAACTTTCATACTTCTAATTTAATAGTTAAAGGAATCGGTGGGTCGGAAAAACCAGTTAAGGGTTCCGTAGATATTAAATTATATTCTCGTTTTAGTAGTAATGTTAATTTTAACGTTTCTTCGCTTATTGTTGAACGTATAACGGAGACATTGCCGACTGCTCTTGTCGATGTCTCTAAACTTACACATCTCAAAACATTACCGCTCGCAGATTCGAAGTTTGCGGAGCCGAGCGGTATTGATGTTTTGATTGGTGCTGCTATATTCCCGCGCTTGCTTTTGCCTAACATAGTGCATAGCGAGCAACATAATATACCTCCCGCCATTGAAACTGTGTTGGGGTATGTGGTTATGGGTTCCGTACCTACAGCACATACTTCACACTGTACGAGTACAACGTCATGTTGTTCTGTTCTTCAAGATCCCAGTTTAGATTCGCTTCTCAAGCGATTCTGGGAGCTTGAAGAAATTTCCGCCTCGCCCTCGCAGAGCCATAAGGATCTCGAGTGTGAAGAACATTTTCGCGCTACCACTGTTCGCGATGACAGTGGTAGATATATTGTGTCGTTGCCATTTTGCGACGACCCTTATTCGTTAGGCGACTCATACGCTACTGCACTTAGGCGTTTTCATTGTTTAGAGCGCAAACTTGATGCGTCCTTAGGGTTACGCAGCGCTTACAATGACGTCATGCGAGACTATATAAATAAGGGATATTTGAGCCCGGTCGTAAAAGATGACAACGGTTTTAATCTGTCATATTATATTCCGCATCACGGTGTCGTTCGCGAAGATAAGACTTCCACTAAACTTCGCGTGGTTTTAGACGCTAGTAGTCAAACTACATCGGGACAGTCGATTAATGACATTCTACATGCAGGCCCCAATCTACAGGGTGATTTATTTAATATCATAATTCGTTTTCGTCTCTTTCAAATAGCCTTGTCTGCTGATTGCCGCCAAATGTTTCTCAATGTCGGCGTTCGTGAATCGGACCGTAGATTTCAACGCATCTTTTACAGATTTAGCAAACATGAACCTATAACGGTTTACCAATTTAATCGTGTTTGCTTCGGATTTAAGTCTAGTCCATATCACGCGTTACGTGTAGTCCGCCAGTTAGTCGCTGATGAAGGCGATAATTTCCCTGCAGCTTCTGCTGCTGCTTCTTCTGCTTTATATATGGATGACATTGCCTGTAGTGTCATGTCCATACCGGAAGCAATTTCGCTTTGTGATGAGCTTATTCAGCTCTTCAGGCGAGGCCAGTTCGACCTTGTCAAATGGACAAGTAACTCGAAAGAGGTTCTCGCACACATACCTGATACTCATAAGGCTTCGCCCGATATCGAGTATGAGAAGTCTATACCGCATAAGGTCCTGGGTTTACGCTGGGACAAGTCTTGTGACAGTTTCCGCTTTGACGTCACCACACCAGATGATAAATGTACTAAGCGAACCATGCTTTCCACAGTGGCTCGGCTATGGGACTTAATGGGTTTTGTCGCCCCCACTATTCTGTACGCCAAGCTCTTAATTAAGGAGCTTTGGCTGTCGAAGTGTGACTGGGACGACATTCCACCTGACCATATAGTCACCGCTTGGAAGCAGTTTTGTGTTGAGCTTTCTACGCTTAGTGAAATTATTATTCCGCGTCATCTGGGGTTAGTCGACGGATGCACCATGAATTTAATAGGTTTCGCTGACGCCAGCGAGCGTGCTTACGGTGGAGTCGTATACATGCAAATATGCATTGGTTCTAACTACTCCGTGCAGTTAGTTAGTGCGAAGTCTAAAGTTTCACCTGTGAAAACCATTTCGGTGGCTAGACTGGAGTTGTGCGCGGCCCTACTGTTGTCTAAGTTGCTTCGCAAGGTACAAGACACAGTATCGCCCCACTACCGCATCGATAGGGTATACGCGTTTACGGACTCTAAAGTAGTGCTCGCCTGGATAAATTCCTCACCGCACCGCTGGCAAACTTTTGTTGCCAATCGGGTTACTAAGCTAATAGAGCTTATGCCCGCTAATTGTTTCAACCATGTCGCGGGTACTGAGAACCCCGCTGATTGTCTGTCTCGTGGTGTCACGCCAGCTAAGCTCTTGCATCATCCATTGTGGTATCGTGGACCATCATGGATTTCTCATGACCCATCTGAGTGGCCCATACATACTTTCGACCACAATGCACTACATGAGGGCGTACCCGAACAGAAATCAGTCGCTCATGCCGTGGTTTCTGACGTTACGGAATCACCAATTTACGCGCTAGCACTACGTGTTTCGTCCTGGTCTAAGTTGCTGCGCGCTATTGTTTACGTCTATAAATTTTTAAGACAACTGCCTAGTGCATGTACTGTATCGAGCTCTGATCTCAAATATGCAGAAATTAAATTGCTGCGAGCTGTACAGGATGTTCATTTCCGTAACGATATTCTAAATTTAAAAAACAATAAACCATGTTCGCCCGCCCTCCATAAGCTTAAGCCGTTTCTTGATGAGCACGGCATCATACGAGTTGGTGGTCGTCTCACAAATTCGGACGAACCCTACGAATATAAACATCCCTGTATTCTACCACGTCATGACCATATTGTTGATCTTATTGTTGACTTTTTTCACAAGAAACATCTTCATGCCGGTCCGGAGTTGCTTATGTCCTTACTCAGGCATAATTATTGGATTTTAGCTGCACGTCGAATAATTCGTCACAGAATCCACAACTGTAACACTTGCTTTAAATTCCGCCCTCGTCCTGTTTTTCCGCTAATGGCAGATCTACCTAGCCAGCGAGTTAACCAAGTCGACAAGGCGTTCACTCACACCGGTTGTGACTACGCAGGCCCGCTGCAGTACACACCATTTCGTGGTCGAGGTGTTAAGAGCCGTAAGGCTTGGCTCTGCATTTTTACGTGTTTGACAACGCGTGCCACGCACATTGAATTGGCTACAGATTTAAGCACAGTGACTTTCCTTGCAGCCTTAAAACGCTTTCTTTCGCGACGCGGTCCTATTAAATGCTTATATACCGATAACGGTACTTGTTTCGTAGGTGCAAGTTCTTATTTACGCGACCTTCATAAATTTCTTAAAGATTTTCGTCCTCATCTTGAGGAAGAACTTTCCTTCAATCATATAGATTGGAAGTTTATTCCGCCTGCTTCCCCACATTTTGGAGGATGTTGGGAAAGTATGGTTAAGGTAGTTAAAACTCACCTTTTCAAAGTTATAGGTCAACAAATCCTCTCCTACGAGGAACTTATAACTGTCCTTAGCCAAGTTGAGGCTCTAGTTAATTCGCGGCCACTTACTGCTATGAGTAGTGACCCTACTGAACCATCAGCGCTGACCCCTGCGCATTTCTTGCACACCGCGCCATTGTTGTCCCTTCCCGCTCCTGAAGCAGACACGCTCAGCTTGCTTCAGAGACATACTCTACTTGACAAACTTGTGCAGTCGTTCTGGCAGCGCTGGCGTTCAGAATACTTACATCAACTTCAGGCTAGATCCAAATGGAATAGTCCTGCACCTTCTATACAGGAGGGTACTATTGTGGTTACAATTACTGATAACGCTCCGCCTCTTGCATGGCCGTTAGGCATTATTGAGAAATTGCATACCTCAAAAGACGGTACAACCCGTGTTGTTACTGTGAAAACCGCAAAGGGTAGCTACGTGCGCCCTGTTGTACGTCTGTGTCCGTTACCGACTCAATAAGGCCTGGCTTGATAGTTAGGTCTCTTAGTTTTAGTTAGTTTGAGACGCAAAATAATTTTTTCTCTTAAAATTTAAGTATAGGTATGCAACTTAAAGTATTATGCAACTCGTAGTATTAATCTTTAATCTTAATAATTTAAATGTAAAATCTGCATCTTAGTCTGTATTACTGAATAGGTATACGGTAGTACACCTCATAGGGCTAAGTTTAATTTTCATTAAAGGTGACCCTTTAAGGCCGGGAAAATGGTAGCGCCATCTCTTGTAAATGTCATAAATCAATGACCGAATACATAGACAAACGCATTTAAGATTTCGCGGGCGATCGATATCCTAATTATCTCGTTCCTTCCTCATTCCTTTTCCCTTTATGTACGCCTTGATGACGGGTCGCCAGAACGAACCGAAACTTCTACGTGAACGGGCCTCGTATCTCAACCGCCAGCTTTCCAAGCCATCACATGGCTGGAGACTGATGCATCTAATTAGTTAGATTGCAGAGAACCTTGTGAACCGTGTCTATTAACCCGCCTCGCGGATATATAACAATTGTGTGAAGTGTGTGGATCCTGAATGACCAGAAAGTTGTCGTCGCCATTTTGGAGTTGAAGAACACCAGCTCGCCGCCACACGTGGGCTAGCATCGACCACCACAAGGTAAGGCGTACTACTTCCCTCATTCCCATACTAGATCGCCCGAATTGATCCGTGAATATTTTCCCGCTTATTTCAACGCACTATTACCAGAACCCTTCAAATACAGTCCACTTTTTTATAATAGACACAAGAATGAAAAGGTTTCTCAAACCGCTATAACACCTGCCTTACTAAATCTTAATCAATACTTACTAAAGGCTCTCCCAAATAGAATGAAAATTCCGCAATACCAATCCTTAGTAAGTCGGTTCCCGAGTCCATTTTCTTACGGTCTAAACAGACGGGGAATGCATATGAACTGTACGCCGGCTGCAAAGCTGCAGTTTTTGGATGCTTTGCAGCTGGCGTACCTACAGTTTACTTACCTAGATGTATAAGAAGGTTGGGACAGTGGGTATTGGTGGTCAAACAGCTAAAACTGTTGTTGTTGTTTGTTTGTTTGTATGAACGCGCTAATCTCAGGAACTACTGGTTGGAATTGAAAAATATTTTTGTGTTGGATAATCCATTTATCAAGAAAGGTTAGGCTATATAGCATCACGCTACGACCAATAGGAGCGGAACATAAATTAAAAATGTTGCAAAAACGTTATGCCTTTTTGAGAGCTTCCGTTGCGTGTGCTGCGTAAACGGTTTACCTAAGTTACGCAACAATCATGTATGTAGGGTAGAGTAGGTAGGTAGCCAGTTGACTGGAGCGAACCCGCGTGGGACAGCTAGTGATTCATAAACTTGCAGCCGTTCCTACCTTATTGTAAAGACAAAGATGAAGCTTGTTATAAAGACATCCATAGTTACTCGTAGATGATGATGAAGGTATTTCCACCTTTGTGATGAAAGGGCCCAGCCCTGGCGCTTAGACAGAGAATTTTAATTAATCTAATTTGCATGTTTGGCCGCGACACGCCCGGCGCGCAATAAAATTTACATTTTGTTTCTAACATAGCGCACGCTGCGGCGCCGGCGCAGGCCTGCAATTTTAGGACAAAGGAACTCAGATATTTGCTCAGGATAGGAACAAAACAAAACCCAGGAAACTACAGCCACACGTCACGAATTGTGCATTTAAGCAGTAAAGCTCTCCAAATCTTGAAAGCGAATTGGACAATAATATTAAGTATAGAAACTAAAGCACTTGATGTACTATCCCAGAGCTCAGCGTCCCTAAAACCTTGGCCTAGTCTATTTTTAACACACAACATACGCAAGCAGGTGGTAAAAACTTTGCGTCAGTCGGTACTTACAAATCTTGCATAGATCCATCTAGATGGGATTCGAAAAACTACCTTACTCCGGTAACATTCAACAATTTTTGAAAAAAAAACCAGACAACTGTATGTCATAAAACCAAATAACTTATTCAGTCAGCAATAAATAACAATTAATATAGTATTAGTTCGTAACAATTATATTTCACGGCGCAGCGTGTAAGCCCGTGTCTCTATTTGCGCGGCACGCCCTCGTAGTCCAGATCGGCGCGGGCGCACGATGCTCCAATAACATTAATAACCGACTAGATGTTATCCCACTTAGGAGGCTAGGAGAGCAGCGGGTAGCTGAATATTTCCTAGGCGGGTTTTTCATGCTTAAGTTTTACTAAGACCACTTCCTTTGGAGAAGTGGTCATGAATTGGGAATGATATGGTGAAGACATGCTTCTGCTTTCTGAATCTCCATAATGCTCATTTTGATAGGGATCATGGTTTTGTTATTGCTATTCAAAAATATGACATCCAATAAACATATCTAGCTGAAAATTACTCATATAGCAAAACGATCCGAAAACCTGCATTTTGTAAATGTGGAGATTGCCTGATACTCTTGCCTTGGTCGCCTCGAAATATCATATCGAGAATTACGGAGATAAAGAACAAAAGGCCCAGACCAATCACATTCCATTAAATTATCTATCAGCTCATAGGATTCTAAGAGAGACATTAAAATGAACGGAATCCTCTCCAGCTCATTTCCTAGCCACAGCCAAATGATAGGTTACAAGCCTCAACCCCACTTATCCTCGCTAATCGTTGACTAATACTTTTCGCAACACAAAAAGCTCACGAAGAATATTTTATTATTCATTAAATTCGATTTTAACGATCGCCATTCACATAATTATGTTATTCTTTGCATAATATGTAACTGTTGTCTTATATGGACGTGGTTAGGACATCGTCTACATAAAATATTCATAGTTATGGTCATTTAACAGCTTTGGTTCTGACACGGGATTGAACGCTAAATTGGTTATCGTTTATTTATGTTATAAAGTTGTTGTTTTCGTCTGTTCATTGTTCTTTTTGCAAAAGCTTTCATTTTGACCATTTGAAATTAGCATTCCTAGAATTACCATTAAGGTACATGTTGACGGTGAGATAATATTGCATATCTTCTTTCGACATCCAGACCAAATATTTCTGATACATTTTCTTATCCAATGATTGATTGATTCACGATAAAACTGCTCTGATAGATCTTAAAGCAATATTGCCACTCCCTTTTTAAAATAACAATGAAATTACACACATTAAACTCCTTGCGATCTATCTCACCGCTATCAGCATTGCGAGAGCGATGTCGCTGTGCTCAGATAAGAGCGAGTATTCAACTCATTGTTACCGAGCCCCATCAATCTAGCGTTGCGCAAACCGCAGTAGATGGCATCGCTGTGAGGCAAGCGTTGCTCCCAAACTGTCCGTAATATCACCCGCCCCGCCCAGATAAAACCTCATCACTTAGCGAAAAGATAATAACTACAATCCACTTTATTATACTTCTGATTGGAGCTATTTCTTAAGTGTGCCGACATCATTGCAGCCTTCATAGAAAGGCTGATAAAACTAGCCGTCTAGAATTTCATCATCTCTAGTTAATTTTGAACACTGATTGAGGATTGAGCGATACTTTTGTAGCTGGCATCAGTGGCACCATAAAGAGGAATTAATTGTGTATTATTTTACGAGACATTAATTTGGATATCATCTTCAGCCTCATAAAGAATAGGGCATTACTACCACCAATCCTTGTTACGGTTAACTATGGAAAATTCGATCAGTAAACTAATCAACTCCCCAACTAGGGGTGTAATTCATTTCGATGGACACACAATACTATTGTACACATTTCTAATTTAAAATTTGATTGCATCTCGTGGAGCACCCCTTGCGTTCGCTTTGTCTGCTTGTGTAGTCGTGTGCGAGAGTGCGAGTCACGCTGACTGGTGTGTTGACCCTTGCTGCCATTTGCATGTACCAGCACAAGGGAGCAGTAAAGCTTTCTATAAATCCAATCAGGGGCCGGTGACAACAGTTGTAAAATTTTACGACTTCCGTCGATCTCGGCCGGACTGCTGCGCCCGCTTGCTCGCCTTTCCACACGCGAGCGTCAGAGATACAACTCCCAATGTCACATGCGTAATCGTCCCACATATGATGTCTGTGCATCTCGCGCTCCTTATAGTAATTAACTAGTCGCAAGGTCGCCGCGTTTTGTCATTCTCCGTATTTATGCGACCGCAATCCTCCTTGGGACACAGTTAGACGTCCGCGGCCACTAATCACGACCAAATCGGGCTCGCGACCGTCCAGTTGCGCCGTTTCGTCCATCCACGTCTGGCAGTAACCGCTTCTAGATCGAACCTTTTTAGTACAGCAGCTAGACGCCGGCGCTGCGAGGGCACCTGTCCACCGAGCCTTATTTATAGAAGCTGACATACCAACGCGCGAATCTAAAACTTTTATGACATTCGCGGCAGCTGAGTCATGATTCAATCGGCTCGCGAGTCGCGCTCCGATGTACGATTTAACGCATTATCTATAAGATGCGATTAAGAAATACGATCGAGATGATGGATGGTGCTGGAGGCGTCCTGTTACGATGAGCGCGATCGATGGAGCGCGTCGATAGCCATCGGCGCGGAGTATCGCGCGCGCTTCGCGCTGACGGCGCATCGATCGTCGGCGCGGGCGTCGGTTGTGCAACGCTTATGAATAATTACCGGCCGGTGAGGCGGCGGACGCACTCGATTCACTGCCAAGGACGCCTTTTCGCTTTTAGTCGGTCATCGATCGGCGCTTGTTGCGCAACGCGGCGGGGTTTCGCTGTCGAGCCCGTTGCGCCACGCTCCGTGAGAAGTGCACGCGACTAATGACGCGTTGCTCAAGCTGCGCAACCGCCCACTAATCGCTTTATTATGCAGAAAGTGACTCGGAACAAATGGACGCGCCGCGCTGCACCCGGCACCCGGCACCCAGGCCGCATGTATTACGGGACCCCGTCGGAAAGTGAACGCCGACGATGATGAACGGATTCATATCAACCTGATTGTGATTTATATCGTCGCACCACCGCTCTCGGCGACGTTTTATATGAAAAAATGAGCGTTTTATCGGTGCACTACCCGCGGCTCGCATATTCATAAAGCTGACGGGCCCTCATAAATATTTGTTGCAGACCAGCTTTATCAATGTGATAGGGAGCGATAAATAACTAAATTACGAAGATCCGATGCACGGATTGCTTGTAACTGATTATGACATTTTTAATAAGACGTTGTTCGATCCATAAAACGCGAGATGTTGCATCAAACTGGTAATCTTGTGATCTAAAATGTTATCGCTCTGAATCGTGGTTCGATTCATCATAGGTATCTTAGAGGAGGGCAGTAAACGCTAGTGGTAATGTAGTTCATTTTGATTACGCTATCGCCGGTATCGATCTTCCAATTCACTCTCATTTTACTTTATTATTTGGTGATGAAATAGAATTTTCAAGGGGAATGAACTTTAGTTGTAATTTGGAAACACTCGTTCTCTGGAAAGAACGTAGCTATAATTTGAAAGAGCTTCTCATGATTTTTTGCAAAAGAACACAAACAAGCTTTTTAATTACTCCACCGTTTTATTTGATTTACAACGGCATGCGGCATGGGCATGGCAACCGACTTCGCAAGTAAGTGTGTATTTCCTTTCACACTATTATCGTGTCTCGAATTAGAGTTGCCGAAAAAAACAAGCTCTGCGTCCGTTCGGTGCGGGTTGCGTTTTTGCCACTCCTGCGCAGCTGTCGCTGTTGTCGGGCAGGTGCGCCGTTTTCGCCGAATTTCGTCGGTGTTCGTGCGTTGCAGTGCAGCGAAGACTTCTTGCTCAGATCACTGAAATAAATGCCGACTTTAAATGGGCAAAAATATTTGAAGCTATTTCGTGCATCCTGGTGAGTAAGTGCTGTTGAATGATTTATATATAACTAAGTCTGTTGGGAATTTACCAGTGACGACAAATGGTCGTCTTGATTCTTTGAATGTATATCTACTAAGTGTATTATTGTCAATATATACCCGAGATTCCCAAGAACAATATCACACTGGCAATAGAGGGCTAAAAAATACGCAGTTAACCCATTCCAGCTCTTAACGAAACATGCAATTATGAATTTAAGACTACATCTCTAAATATTATACTTAAAGCAAAGTCGCTGTCCGCAAGATACAGAAATGACGACTTTGGTAGGAATTGCACTAACGGACAGACGGATACACGAGGAAGGTTTTTGTCCATAATTTCCCTCGTGCAAAGCCAGGCTGGGTCGCTAGCTTCTCTATAAAATAATCAATTATAAGTTCGCTTTCTGTGTCTAAGTATAATGTCTGAGTAGATCTGCCTACGAAGACGGTTGCACTGCGCAACAGAGTATGGAATGCGCGCGCGCATCTCAGGTCAACGCGCGACTTGACACACTGACACCGTGTCAACTGTGTTTTCTTATGTTTTACTCGATAGATAGACTTCTTAGTAATTGCGTGGGCATTAGTTATAAGTGGTATTTCTTCTTATTATTTTAGAGATGGAAGATTTTACTGTAGGTAGGTCATTTTGAAACATTTAAGCATCATCTTCCTTGATCTTATTTCTTGCGGCGTCGACGTTATTACGGCTTTGATTATTTTGTATGTTTAAAGGTCACATGCGCGTCACAAGCTGACGAGTTGTAGGTCATGGGTTCGAACCCGAGCAGGCGCTTTACTTCATCACCACTGCTTTCAAAACGGTGAAGGAAAACATTGTGAGGAAACCAGCATGTCCTGGACCAAAAAATCAAAGACATGTGACATCTACCAATCCGCACTGAGCCCGCGTGGTGGATATAGTCCACTCCCTTTATGAGAGGCCTGTGTCCCAGCAGTGGGAACATTGAAAGGCTGATGATGTGATGTAATGTGAAAGGTCACCTTGGCTGGCGTATCTTTCTCATCATCATTTTCTTGCCCTTGTCTCATGTTACTTGGGTCGGCGCAGCACGTTTTCGTCTTCCATACCGCCCTGTCTGTGTCACGCTATCTCTGACCCCATTTTCTGGCTGGCGTATCTTTCTAAATATGGGCATTAACATATTACTGGAGTCAAATTTATTAAATAAGTAGCTCTCCCACGCGGCTTCGCTGCCGTCAACTGGCTACGTACCTACTCAACTACCATACCCTACACCCTACCTACCCTACATACATGATAGTGGCGTAACCGTTTACGCGGCGCAAGCAACGGAAGCTCTCAAAAAGGAATATTTTTTTCTGTTTCTGCAACATTTTTATTTATGCTTGTGATGTTATATAGCCAACACAAAAATATTATTTCAATTCCAACCAGTAGTTGCCGAGATTAGCGCGTTCAAACAAACAAACTTAACATTTTATATTAAGCCACATCTAAAAATCATAACAAAGTAAACCTGCTACACCATTTTTACACTCCCCAACCGGGGTGAACAACCCCAAACATAAACAAACCATCCCCATGCACAATAGGACGATTTTCTCATAAATCTGGATAAGTGTCATTGAATTAATGTCAATTTTCCACGCGATAAGCACTGTGCAAAGATGAGCGTCCCCTTTCATGGCCCTATTTATTTTATTTGGGTTAGCAAGGCGGGGACCATCGATCGGTAGACCGACACGCCCTTAAATAGCGAAGTAGGTATGGTTGGATAATATCACTTGGAATAAGACGTTACGTATAAGGGGTGGTTAACATTTAATAACTTGCAAAGTCGTAACTATCTAACTGTGAAATTGGTTATTTTTAAATGACGGTAGATAAACAAAAAGGATCCACCCCACAAAATGTTACATTTGGGTTGGATCCTTTTTGCTTATCTACGTCCATTAATAATCAATTTCAAAGTAATCAGCAGAAATGAATTATCACTCATTTACACAGATACTCGTACCTTACAAAAGCAATAGTAATGAAAAATAAACTTTCTCACGGTAAAAGTTATTTAATAAATTTATCGTTAACTTAATTAAAGGCAATAATACACTTTTCCCATAGTAATATCCAAACATAATAACATCTAAAATTAACTGTAACTTAATCACCTCACAAAAACAACTATCAATACAAAAACATAACGACACAACACAAACAAATTCGGAAACTCCAATCGACCTTCCCATTTTCCAATAAGATCCAAAAATAGCCAGTCTCGTCGGCCATCCGTCCGTGACCCGAGCGGGGTCACTCGGGCACGGGGTGGCTACACGCCCTCTAACCGCCCCCAATTGCCTTCCAACGCCCTCCGGTGCCCTCTCTTGCCCTCACTTCGTCCTCCACGTGCCGACATTGGCCTCAAAACCCAATTGTTTTACGTTAACGTTTACGTTACGCTACGGTTTACGTAACCCGCGTTTTGCGTATCAATTCATGTTACTATGAATGCTAGCTGGTACTGTTTTTGTTAATTAGCAAAATATAGTCATTTACCCACGTAACGACATTGAACTAGATACGTGGGAAATTCTCGTTTATACAATTTTTTTGTACGTTTTATTGTTTGTTTTATTACGGGTGTCCCTTTTCGGTGACTGTATAAATGTTGGGAAATGCTTTTTGTATGAAATCATGTTGAATCATGAAGGATTCATCTCGTGAGTCAGGTTACGCAGAATTTTAAGGAGTTTTTGATTCACTACTGTGTATGTTCTTTTTCATTCAACGAGGCCCTGCAACAAAGTTCATCATTACCATGGAATTATCAGTGCCTAATGGAGTTAAACTATCTCCATTTTTACACTATTTTGGAACTCACATTTTACTTTTGCTGCCAATTATTTTTAATTCTACTTGGAACCTCTAGTCTATTTCTGGTCATCAATATTTGTATGCCATTGAGCCATTTGAAAACCTCATTATAACCTCATATAATTCGGCAAATACTAGATGAGTCCGCCATTCAACTGTGATACAGGATCTTAACAGGCCTATTCCATTCAGATTTTGACCAAGATGTCAGTGACAAATTTGCACACATAGCAACCACATCCCACCCAAAGGCAATACCGCGAAATAATTTACAAAGTCGATCACTCATTTGGCCAGCAGTAAATCTTGAATCATACACAGTACGCGTACATTCCGGGGAAACGGTGTGGGTGGTGATCACTAAGTAACAAGGCAGAAAATCCATTATATGAAAATGCTTATGGAAAAACAACAATGGGTAAAAGAGTATGAACCAGGAGTTCTGGTCCGAGCAGGAATACCAGCAGGAGAATAATAAGAGGCCTGAGCATAGCGGCTTTAATAGTAGAGCGTAGATAAGCAATTTGATTTAATAATTATATGTGGGCGTAAAAATGCAATGAATTTATCATAATTAGTATCGACTACTCGTATTACATTTATTGTATAGAGTGATCCTTCTGTTCCCATCTCACGGTACGGTCGGCGCCGGCGCCCGCGCAGCTAATTGCGAACGCGCCCAATCAAACCACAGATTTATGCGATTCTTAGTACTACCCGCGAAACTAAACACCTTTCCAGCTTTCCCACTCATTGTTGCCACAACTAAATTACTTAATATGTGAATGTAAACAAATCTTTGTTTCGTATCATAACAGCTCCGTTTAAAGTCGTAATGAACCCTATTCTAGGAAATTTAGTGCTAGCTCCAGCAACTAACTAGTTTTGGGAAATGGGTTGGTTATGCGCGTAAGAGAAAGTTTAAATAACGGCCTGCGCTAATTATGTTATGCTAATGTAGATACACAATATTCTGAGTTCCTGATTCCAATCAGGAACCTTCCATGCTATATTTATACCCTTCCTTGAACTTAAGCTACAATTTTCGTTTCTACGCCGTTCCAATACATTTGAGCTGTCTCATAAAAATAGTTGGGAACTCCGATACCCATAAATCGTTGATGTACGGCGTCTCCATAGATCACGTGTAAGGATCCCGTGACGATCTCTCGCTCTGCGCGTGCGCCGCTCCTCTCGTTGGTAATTATTCCGACTAATGCCGCCTAATGGCTGCCCCTGATGTGTTTACGAGCAACACTTCGTCTTAAACGGCGACAGTCTAATGAAATCAACCGATTACAATGACGGTAATATCACATTTGCCTTCAAACCTGATTTAAGGGGTTTCAGTCAATTTCGTGGGCTTTAAGACTTTCTATTGCGATAGCTTTCGCGCTGGCACTTGATTTTATGTCGTCCGTTTTGCTATCGCAATGGGAACTAATTTTAGATTTGCACATTACATAAATTTGTTTAAGCCCTTCCTACTGGCCTAAATGTTGGGGATATATTAAAACGAGGCATTTGTAGCCGTAACCTTATTTATCTTCGTGAGAATTATCCGCAACGTTTTGCATTTGAGCTTTTCGGTTGTGCAACTCTTTAGAAATGTCTTTGCAAACCCTCTGTCTTTCGACTTTGGTATTAATTTCTATGTTTTCTCTTATTCCAGAGGGAAGTTCGCATCAGTCCGCAAGATTCGCCACCTAGTGTCCGGGGAGGAGTACGCCGCAAAAATCATCCGCAAGCGGAGACGCGCGGCCGACACGACGCGCGAGATCCTCCACGAGGTTGCCGTGCTCGACCTCTGCGCAGAGTGCACACGCGTCGTCAGTCTACACGAGGTAAGATCTTTTTAAATTCAATCTTACGAAAATTATGAAATTGCGAGTTGATTTGGAACCCGAGCAATCTACAGGAATCATTTTGTCATGAAAAATTTGTAGAGCAAGGTTTTTTGGATCTTTAGATGCTGCTTTCTATCTTGTTTAATTAAACAAGATCACGATTGAAAATAAAATGTAGCTGCTAGGAGCATAAAACTAGGATGATAGCAGTTAACATTTTATGTGAAATACTTTTCACCAAACATGACAGTGCCAGTAGACATGCGTTGTCAAAGTCTCATTAGAATACATAATGAGCCCATGAAAAAGCTGACATATATATTCAACAACGGCACATGCGGCAGGTTCTTGTTTTCAATAATCTAACTATCCACTTAAACTTTCCAGGTATACGAAACCCGTTCAGAAGTGGCGATTGTCCTAGAATTATGCGCTGGCGGGGAACTGCAGCGTCTCCTAGACGAAGAAGACCGCCTGACAGAGGGCGCAGCCCGGCGAGCCCTACGCCACGTCCTCGAGGGCCTGGCACACCTGCACGCGCGGAGGGTGGCGCACCTGGACCTCAAACCACAGAACCTGCTCCTCACGGCTGGTGGTGAAGAGCTGCTCATATGTGACTTTGGAATTAGTCGCGCTATACAGCCCGGCGCACATGTTCGGGAGATATTAGGCACAAGGGACTATGTTGGTGAGTGCTTTTGATGAGTTTTGTTAGTTAGATACTTTAAAAAAAGCTTTTTATAATATGGTCCATACTTATTAGTGGAATCACAGCTTATGCCATTCATATTAATGATCATTTTAATTTGTAGTGCTATAGAACTGGGCTTCTCCCAGTTGTCGACGAAAAAAATCTTTGTTGATTATTTTGTTTGATCTAATGAGTGGGTTTTTGAGCATGCATGATCGCATAGTTCATGTGCTATATTTTATGTCTCATCAACCAATCATTAGGACACTGATTTAAAATACTCAGTGACAGCTGGGTCCACTTGTAACCAAGCCCACCATCTATCAAAAACGACGTGGTGTAGCAACTGGCTAGGCACTAATGAATTCTAATACAATGCCTAAGTGAAAGTTCAGGCCTTAAATTAGAAATCACATTACAAAATAAATTGTTCTATAAATCGGGGAAAGTCTTCATTGGCACGCCTGTAGAAACCCCTCGTGATCAAAAAGCTGTAGCTTTACAAGCTCTAAGTGGGTCAGACGAAATTGTTTCGTCAGCATGCTAAGAAAGTCCCATAAAACGCAACTTTTACATCTCATAGGAGTAGTGAAATTACCGAAGAGTTTCTCGCCATGTGTTGTAAAAGACATATTATTATAAATAAATATGCACAACAGAAACAACAACAATACCATTACTCAGAATAGTTGTAGTGGCGTTTAAATAGTCATAAACTGAACCTAGAAAACGTTTCCAACTTACAATCTTCTGTCACACACCTAAATTGAGACTAAAATCTCACAATTTTCGTTTCCAGCCCCAGAAATCCTATCTTACGAACCCCTATCCCTCGCGGCGGACATCTGGTCGATCGGCGTGTTGGCCTACGTGCTCCTCAGCGGCTACTCGCCGTTCGCGGGCGAGACCAAACAGGAGACGTACCTGAACATCGCCCAGTGCCAGCTCAGCTTCCCCAAGGACCTGTTCAGAGGAGTCTCGCAGAGAGCTATCCAGTTCATCAAGGAGACGCTTGTTGTTGATCCTAAGTAAGTATTAAAATAACTGTTATTTATATAATTTCGGGAATTTAGAATGCTTTTCTTGCTGAGTGTCTTTATGTCCCATTTTCCAATTTTAGAAAACTAACCTACAGATTTAGGTTTTATATTTGAAACCTAGCCAAAGGACTTCAACATTGATACAAAAAAATCTCCTTATGGTCCACCCCATTTCTGGGACAAAGCCCTCGTTTTAGGGCGAGGGACTGGGCCGTTAGCTACCATGCAGGCGCAGAGCCTGTTGGTGGAAGTGGAAGTTTATTGAATTAACTCTTTTTTAATCCAAAGAAAATTGAACTTTGTTGTAACTAAACTTGTTGTTAACATCATTCTTGTTTTCTTTCAGGGGTCGTCTTACAGTGGAAGAGTGCCTGGAGCACCCCTGGTTGAAAGACGAGGCGGATTTGCCCCGCGTGATAGTCGGTGTTGGGTTTGACGCCACCGAGCTTGCCAGCGACGACAACGCTGACGCCGACGCCGATGCCGACAGCGCCGACGACAGCGTCAGCGGAACTAACGGAGTAAACGGGATTAACGGCGTTAATGGCGTTAACGGAGTTAACGGAAGCAACGGAGTTAATGGCATTAACGGAGTTAACGGATGTAACGGTGTTGTTAATGGAGTTAACGGACACAATGGCGTCAATGGATGCAATGGGACTAACGGGTCACATGATGATGAAAAAGGTGAGTTAATGTACGTTATCATCATCATCATTCATACTATCACTTATTGACTTACTTATTACTAACTTTAACTAATTGGTTGTGGAGAATATTGGAGTAATCACTTAGCTTGGGAAATGACAATTTATTCAACTAGGCCAATAAGCGGCACTTTTGGACGACAAACAAAAATTTAAAAGTAATAAAAGTTGATTCTACCGTGCATTCGGCAAAGTAGCTTGTTATGGGGAAGAATGCACAAGAAACTCCAAAATAATTTGTAAAAAATATTTTATCAAAGATAATGCTGTAGTTTCTGCCTACCCCCATGGGAAAAAGGCGTGAGTTTATGTATGCACTTATGTATATATAATGCTGTTGTCCATATCATTGGAACGTAATTGCAAATAGGTTTATACTTTGTCAACGATCATGCGAACATGTTTTCAAGCATAAATAATATTAATTAAAACTGTGGTCCATGTTGTTATATGGAGCAATCATTCAAACCAAATGAGAACACAATTTTTTTTTTGCACGAACCATTACTGTACGATCCACACAAAAAACAGTCTGTCACTTTTCTTTTTTCTTATGTTACTCTCTAAAACAGTCGAGCAGCAAATAATCTTAACTTATCGTTTCAGAATCATCCGAGTCCCTCGCCCCCTCCCCCTCCCCCCCGCCCGAGCTCGAGGAGCGCGACAAGCCCCTGAAGCACGCGCATGCGCGGGACGCCTCGCCGCCCTGCCCCGACGCTCCCTCCACGCCTAAGGTGAGACGCGCCGTCAGCCCGCACTCAGGAGCTCACACACACGTCTAGTGTCGCACAGGTCAGGGTACAGCATATAGTGTGGATGTAGCCGCTTCACGAATGTACAGGGATGCAATTGGAACTATTCTGTAATCTATCACTGCTAGAACTCGTGTTGTGTTTTGTGACTTGCAGCGAACGCTTGCATGTGAGTGACGCTTCAGAGACCGCTAGTCGTAATCGTGATCTACCTAGCTTGAAAGAAATGGTACTAATGTAATTTTTGCAACAGGTGTCCCGCAAATCCCACCCGCATGCGCCCTCCGTGCTGGCGCTATGCAAGAAGTTCCAGCCGGACTACGAGAAGCCGGCTAAGCTGCACCATACCGTAGGGCACGTGGGGCACGTGTCGCACGGCGAGTGCGGCTCGCTGGAGTGCTCGTGTCGCGGCCTGCGCTCGGGCCGCGCGCCGCCCGACCGCGCGGTGCTGTGCTAGCGCTAGCGCACGTCGCTGTGCTAGCGCTAGCGCACGTCGCTGTGCTAGCGCTAGCGCACTTCGCTGTGCTAGCGCATATCGCTGCGCTGTCGTCGCGCGCGCCGGTAGCACGCACTACTCTCTGTACATATAGACTAAGTGTCACCAGACAGTTGTATATTTTCTTAGGCCGCCCCGGTCGCGCGGACTGCTTCCTGTTCCCGACGACCGCGGCGCCACGACGGTACAAAATGCATAATGATGCGCCCGCGCACTGCTAGCGCTTGTAAATGTGTAAGAGGACGCGTTGTACATACCGGTGGGCTCGCACCGCCGACGTGTACGTCAGATGTTAAGTTCATACTCTTGTAGTATTGTTTACGTTCGCGCTGCGGAAGACACGTTGTAACATAACGAGTGTAGAGACATTGTAACTGAAGTATCAGGGATGCTGCTACCGCTACCAGGAGCTTGTGTATTCTCAGTGCTAACGTAATGTCGACGAGATGTTTGGGCATGTTGCCACTCTCCGTATTGAGCGTGGCAACATGCTGTCGGCGGCCAGCCAGTCGAGCCGGTACATGTGCAGTAGCTATACATTAGTGCTACATAGTGTACATACATAGGCCGCGTCGCGTCGCCGTTATATTTATTGGACGCCGGCGCCGCGCCGCTATTACTTACTTAGATAATTAAATTGTTGATGTGTCGATCACATTTATATTGTAGTATCTAAGTGTTCAAATGGTTTAACAGATGATGTACGTTGTATGTTAGCCGAGCGGTATAGATATATTACCGATATGTTCGAGTGTTGGGACCAAAATTTCGTAAAGTAGGAGAAACGATTCCATATCGGTGTAGTTGTTGTCTTGTACGATATTAAAATTTTATCACCGTGTGTGACTGTTTACGGGATGTTGCTTAGGTAGGTAAATTGTTTATGATTGTCATGAGCTCAAATCTTGCGACTTAATTTTCTTTGTAAATGTGCTTAGACGAAATTTCATCGAGTGTTTAGTTAATTCATCCTCCATACTGAAAATATTTTCATAATATTGTATACTTTTGTTTTTCGTCCATTTTAACCATTTTGTTAAACTAAACTCGAAAATCAATTCATTACCTTTGAAAGCTGTTGTGATCAATAACTCATTTGTAAAAAATAAATTATTGTGATATAAAATACTTCTTGGTTTAATTTGCACTATGTAACCCTCAACCCTTATTATTGGTGTTTTTTATCAATTATTAGCCTTAAAAATGGTTAAATAAGTTGGAGAGATAATTTTTTGACTTTTTGTTAGACTAACAATTGATGAAAAACGCGTTTTATCAAAAATCTGGGCCTAAGTAAGTATAACTCCAGCCCAAATTATATCGGCAATGAAAGTGGTGACGATAAAGGCGCAATTCCACTGATGCGTGTTATTTTGATTGCTTGCCACGCGTTCGTAAGTCGCGTATCTAAGGTATGCAGTTGATGATCTCCCCTACATTTAACAATACAATAACCACTAGCAAGCCTAATGAAAACAAGAACGTTAACATTAATAAACAACAATATTATAATAATAGGTATCTACCACTGGACCACACGCGAACTACAATCACAGCTCCCCAGTGGGACTTTACTTCATTCTCTACATGGCTCCTAACTTTGGATGTATTATGTTTCCCACTTTCCCTACTATCTGGACATAGACGATGTGGATTTGCGTCTGTGTGATTGGTCGATTGATAGCGGTCAAACCCTTTGCGTTGCAGTATTCACTTACGCAATACGCTGCTGCTTTCTGTGAGAAGTTGGTCTTGGAAATACCGCTCTTAACTAAAAAATGTGTTGGTTTACGATCTCCGTGCCCCTATATCATAAAAGCCCTGACTTCATCAGCTGCTGGACATAGCCCGTCTTTGATAATAAACGCTGACTTCTATGCTGACGCTTCTTGTTAAATACTGGCATTCAGCTTCATCCAGTAACACTATAAGCCGACACCAATATGTTGGACAAAGGTTAGGCAGTTGATAGAGTACCTACGCTTCTATTCCTTTTCACATCAAAGTGATAGTGTGTGTTTTATAGCCTATTTCCATGAAAATTCAATATGGGCGACGACGCGCGACGGTTGGTGTGACGCATATTATAACTCAGAAAGGAATTAAAAGTCAAAACTACTGGAAATACATGTTTTATTTCTAAAACTACAAAACAGTCTTGCTGTGCAGTTGTATGTTGGATCATTTACACAATTATAAAATACAGGTATAGATAATTGGCACTATTTTAAGACGTTCAGGTCATTTACAAAACTTTTGTTTGCTTAGATCATTAGTTACAAAACTGGATTATTTCATTGTTTATACATAAAATGACAGTGTTAGCCTTATTTACATAGTATATAACCGGTAAGAATATTAACATACATGTAGGTACTAAATACATAAATTGTTTTGTTTTCTGTGATAAAACAAATATTTCAACTATTTATTTGAAGAAAAGATTCTGTTAATCGACTGTAGTTAAAATAAATAATTACCTATTGAATGTCATTAGCATTACATAAATTGATATTGATACATACCTAAAGTACTTACCTGTAATTTGAATCATTTAAAGTAATCCCCAATCTTTTTGGCTGGGTTGAAAGTAGGCCTTCCGATGCGCATGGCATGGCGAGATGCCGTTTTATTATGAGATTTATGCACTTGAGTCGATTGAAAAACGGGCCTAGAGGCTCATCGGCAATGAAACACTGATCGAATCAAAGGTAGAGACTAGAGCCTTGAACAACGGGGCCAAGTTGCCAGCCTGTCGGTTTTTTATCAGTTACATTTTGGGGAGTTTAGGATGGAATTGCATGAACTAATTCCTCCTAGCCCGTTCCATCATCGGATTACAAGACATACGGGGATGCCTCATCGATACATGGTTGACATCCTACCCATACGCACTAAACGGTTTGGTTGGGCTAAGGAGAGGAATTCTCTGCCGGAGTCTTTATTTCCAGGTAGCTAGAACCTGGGACTCTAAAAGTCAAGAGTGAATAGGTTACTTCTAGGCAAGCGTGCTTCACCGTCGACCACATCATCGCTTATACCATTAGGTGAGATAGTGGTCAAACGCGAGCCATCAACATAAAAAATAAGATTTAGTACTGCACAGCCATTTGTAGCCAACTTCAGATCAGCCAAAAAGATTGGGCATTACTGTATGTATTATTTATTTAAACACTAGCACTTCGTAACCACGTTAAAAAGAGTATAATATTTTGAGTGATTTAGTCATCTTTTTTGTAATTAAACGTAATAACTAACTACATAATTATACTAGTCACAGTCAGGGTAATTACGACAACTTTTGTGTGGACATATTTTCATCCCCTTAGCAATTAGGAAATAATACTTTAGAGAGGGAACCAATTTGACTAGATCATAAAACATATTACGAAATAAGAAATACCTAAAATAAGTTTTTTGATTTTAATGATTGCATATAAAGATTGTTGCATAGATATACAAAATGCATCAAGTTTCAGGTAGTTGCAAAGTTTATAATTTGAAAAACTTCAAAAATATGGAAAACTGGACTCATTTACAACAAGGATATGTTATACAGAATATAAACTAAATATCTTACAGTATTTTGAAATAACAATGAACATTCAGAAATAATACCCATGCGTCAAACATACATAAATTTCACGCGTTTTTTCCATGAGGATAGGCAGTGAAGAGTGGTGTTTTGTAGAACGCCATTTGCTACGATCCTTATATCCTCCTACGGCGGCGGCATCCTCTGCCGGTATTTCCACTCATATTCCCCGAAAGGGTAGCCAGACCGAGGTGAATAGTACTCCCGGTTTTGACCATCTGTTCCTCAGTAGCATCAAGCCGTACATCATACATATGAATATTGTTGTAAATATATCTAATTCCTTAAATAGTAGACTATGAGCGATCTAGTAATGATTACATAATTGGTGTTACAATTATTAACATACTGGTGATTTGGAGGAGTGAGAAAGGCACAATGAAATACATACCTTCGAATTGGTCTTTCTTTTGAAATAAGAATGGGCTGAATGAGCTGTTACAATCATGGCGGCCGGAGAGGGAGTGCATTGTGTTTTATAAAAAGGCCACATATAATAGAGAACCAAGCATATCCAAGGCTAGGTGCGATCACATGAGTAAGCGCTCACTCTTGATTTCTTATTTATTTGTTCTGCATTTAATTCGACAAAGTTAGTTCTGCAATTTGACAAAAAAAAAAACCTATCCTATTCGAGGCGGGGTGCTGAGGATGGTCCCCTCAGAAAATAGTCCATCCCGCGACCATGGTTACAACCATGGAGGTACTTGCCAATTTGTATTACTATGCTTATAATATTATAGATTGCTAGCTTCTGCTAGCGGCTTCGCCCGCGTAAAATTCGAAAATTATCCTTAGGGACCATAATCGACATAGCGATAAAAAGTCCTATGTGCTATTCCTGACTATAATCTATCTCTATGCCAAAGTTCATCCAGATCCATTCAGCCGTTCCGGCGTGATTGAGAACAAACATACACACAGCCAAACTTTCGCATTTACAATATTCGTTAGTTTAATTTGGTATGGATAAAGTTTAGCCAGTGCCGCTCACCCTCCAAGCCACATACATAGCGAACACTAACACGAAGTACTTACAACTACTCTATCTATCTACTTCATAAGATGATATGAACACAACTATGGCGTGTTGTGTTGTCCATGTTGTTCCTTACATGTCGTATTCGGTAAACCAAACCGGTGTAAAATCATCAGTTTTAACTATGAACACGGTACGGTATGATCACATAAACATATCTACTGCATATAGACATTAAAATACGCGATTTTTGTTTATCGAATAAGTCATGTGAGACACCTTATTTATGCCTTTATTAATTGGGATCCTATCCAGCATAAAATTAGATAAGAAAAGGGGTGATCAAATAATATAGGCTTTTGCTCAACGGTCATACATTTTGTTTACCAATTTGTTGAAAAGATACTTAAAGTCTCCATGGTTGGCATTACGTCCGCCGCATTCTGGATAATAAGCCTTCTTTTAGGCTGGTTTATATTTTTACCACGGTGAGTATGCATCGGCCCGAACTACATGCTAATAGCTCTACCTACTCTGTTATGAGAGGTTGAAAGAACTCAAAATGCTGCCTGATATACGAGTGTCACCAGCACCAGAACCAGGTCGACACAATAAAGTAACCATTAAAATTAAATGGATCTATGGACACAGCGATGAGGAGCTCTTGGCTAAATAATAACAGCCGCACTGGTCGATCATCAAGGTTAAGCAAAGCTTGACGAGGTCGGTCCGTGGATGGGTGACCATTTCAACATACTGAGTTTCCTCCGTGCCTCGGAAAGCACGTTAAGCCGTTGGTCCCGGCTGTCATTTGAAGATCTTTGACAGTGGTTACGAGTAGTCAGAAGCTTGAGATCTGACACCAGTCTAGCCAAGGGGTATGGTGTTATCCAGTTACTGGGTTGTGGAGGTCAGATAGGCAGTCGCTCCATGTAAAACACTAGTACTCAGCTGAATCCGGTAAGACTGGAAGCCGACCTCAACAACAATTGGGAAACGGCTAGGCAGATGATATGGACACAGCGATTCCCGAGGGAACGAGCTGCGGATGTGTAGTAGAAATAGGGATGATAGCTAAACAATTATATTTAGTCAGTCAGTTAGATTACCAAAAAATATTGGACACGTATTTTTCCATGTCCAGCCTTGGTTCACTTTGTACTTAGAAGTTACGTCACAATACCCACTCCTAAACTATGATGCGGTTTATCTTTGTAATTTATAAGCAAAAAATACAAGTCCAATATTTTATAAAAAAAGAACGACGTTCAAAATATAATTCGTTAGCCGTACCGTATCTTCTCTATAATGTGCTTAAATTGATCTTAACAAAACGCAATGACCATTTCAACCTCTTTTTTTTACTTTGGAGTACCATCTCTCATAAACTGTTCTTGAATCAATGTGATTCTCTTTCAATATAGAAACTTATGAACTAGGCAACATACATAATTTAGTATAAGGCGGATTTCCATTTTAAACGAACTACGAGTATAATACAAGATAACGCCCACGTAGTAGTTATTGCTTCGACACATTCACAACACAAAACTCTGCAAATTTATAAAATAACCTCCTTTTTTTGAAGTCGGTTATAGAAGACTGTGTCCATCAATACATTACAACCATTAATTTATATCATCATACACATAAAGCAAGTCAGCTGACATTCAGTTATCAACCTTAAGAGTTGAGCATAAGGCATATTTTATAAATACAATCAGAGCAAACATTGTCTTTTTCACAGAACAAAGACTTAACTGTTCAAAGTTCTTGCAAAATACAGAGCTACAATGTTTCAAGATACATAACCAATAGTACAGGTCTATTCAAACTTAATGACGTTTGTAAAGTTAGCTTTTCGCTGCGCAGTACCCTCCCCCCTACCCCCGCTTTTACATGAATTTGCTACTGCGCAGTCACTCACGGATTGTACCGAGCTGCCATTAGGTTTGATTCTACCAGTACTATAGAAAATATAAGTAACCAGAAAAAGGACATTAGCCTAGGTTCACACGAGCGCTTTCTCAACGCGTTTAAGGGCGATTCTCAACTCCATTTTGTAAAACTGCGTTAAAAAACGCACGTTGAAATCTAGGCTTGGAAAGATGTAGAAAAGTTTGCCTTTGTTTAATTCACTGGTCAACAAACCTTAGTAAGGTCACATTAGACTGCTTTGATAAAGATAAATTATATTAATGTGAGTCTTTTCAAAATCTTATTTAATATCAATATAAGAAACTATAATACATAATACAAATCGAATTAAGAATCACAGACACTCACAGAGCGCTTTTAAAATGATAAAATTAAAAAGACACTGACTATGGATTCATTCAAAAAATCATTCAGTTACATCATTCTTGGGGCCTTACTCTGAAATGTAAAAACTGGTTCCACTGTGAGAGAGAGAGACGGAGCTATACAGGATGAAGAGCACTATCTCTGTATCACAGCGGAATTATTATGGATTTGACACGTTATGGTAAGGTCCCTAATCTTTTTACAATCATGAATGTTGAATCACCGAAAAATGTGTCTCGCGTGGATACACGTTTCGGAGTTAAAGATCATTTTGTCTTTAAAACATTCACGTGATCTATCTTTACAACTACCGACATTTTCTCTCTCCCTCTCACCTATACATATGTCCTACGTACTATATCGCCGGCTCTCTCGCACCTCAGTGTCAGTGACCGTTGAGCACAGTGCCTTGTGACTTCATCTCAGCCAGTTGGTCGTTGTATTCCGCGTACATCCTCTGCCAGCGAAGCTCACGGATTAGGAGGGAGAGCATCTCTTCTAGGAGATCGTGTTTCTTTATGCCCTGAAAAGAAGAATTCAGTTCCTTTAGCAATAATGGTGGTATGGGAGATTACAAACCTGCATTTGGATAAACATTGTTGTTTGCCCAATGTCGATTTTATTTGTAACGTGTGCGGGTACGAGGGAACCGTGAGATATTAGGCTGGTATCGACTCCTATGCTATCCTTTATAGAAGAAAAGAAAGAAGAACGAAAAGTGTTTAACGCCACAAAAACGACATACATTTTTTTTCCTTAAATTAAACCCTTAACGGTAGTATTAGTAAGTACTTAAATTATGTTAGTAAAGAAAAGTAAGATTAAAATAAAATACCAAATTTGAGTACAGTACAAGGATGATGAGTAAGTACAAAGTATTATTGTATCTACATTATGTTTATTGTTGGTATTGTCGCACCAATGACAACCCCATGTCATGTCCAGATAATCTCTGTCCATTCCAGGTTGCCTGGAAGAGATCGCGGTATGCGATAAGGCCGCCCATTGTATGTTTTTAGTATTAAGTTTTTTTTTCTTGTTTATTATGGTGTACAATAAAGTGTATATAAATAAATATAAATACAAGCAGATGCATATCGTGACTTGGGCAAGAAGGCTTACACTCAGCATAATGCTGTGCCGTCGGAGACCCACAGCACGGCGCTGATTTTCAGTGGTCGCCTAGGACGTGACGTAAGGAAACCAAAGCCTGTTGCGTCTAATATAATACAAAAATATAAAACAAATAAGTATAGAAAGATAATATAAACCCACTATGTAAATATGTTGCGACTAAAACGAAAGTAGGTATCTAGACAAAATCAACAACACACAAAGTGCGGGTACTATTGCTCTGTCCCGCTCTCACACCCACATTGGCGTGGCGCTCTTAATAAGCCTTCATGAGTATATCTGCTCAAAACAGTGAAGGAAAACATCGTGAGGAAACCGGCATGTCCTAGAACCAAAAAATCAAAGACATGTGACATCCACCAATCCGCACTGGGCCCGCGTGGTGGATTATAGCCCACTCCCTGAGAGGAGGCCTGTGTCCCAGCAGTGGGAAAATTAAAAAAGGCTGATGATGTGATGTGTGATGTGAGTATAACTCCCTTCCCCTCCCGGACAGTACCATCGCAACGGGTGTGAGCAAGAAAGCTAGATTAGACAATATTTTGAGACTGAGGGTAGCGAGACCTAAAGGCTGTACGGGGCATTGTTCCTGCTCATCTGACTGCTGTATAAATCGTAGTCGCGAATGGACGCGGTCCACGTCAATGTCGAATGACGTGTGTAACTCTTGGGAAGACAGTAAGTTCGAGTCTTCACCAAAGGTCTTCTCATGATATCCAAAACGAGCATTCCTTAAACTTAGTGCAAGTAAGTCGCTATTCATTTCGTTTGCCATTCCTTTCGATCGAAACCAGCCTATCGCAATTATCTTCGGTGCGTTTAAACCGCGTGCCCGACGACGCGGTTGGCGTAGTGGTTGAGCGTAAGAAGGCTTAAACGGGCCAAGAGGTTCATTGGCAATGAGGCGCTCCAAGCCCAAAGCTTCAGAGCCTTGAACCTCGTCGCCGAGTTGCCAGCTTTTCGGTTTTTTATCGGTTGCATTTCGGGGAGTGTGCGATGGAATTGCACGATCTAATTCCACCCAGCCCGTTTCATCATCGGACTACAAGACGTACGGAGATGCGCCATCAGTACATGGTGGACATCCTACCCATACGCACTAAACGTTTTGGAAATACTTTCATTATGCGTACAGCTAAAGAGTGGAACTCCCCGCCGGAGTCTGTGTTTCCCGATAGCTACAATCTCGGGGTATTTAAGTCAAGAGTGAATAGGTTACTTCTAGACAAGCGTGGTACACTTTCAACCACATCATCACTTACCATCAGGGATCAGTGGTCAAGCGCAAACCTATCAACAATATTATTAAATTTAAAAAAAAAATCGTCGAACTTGCTTACCAGTATCGAGGCCTGCCATTTCTTAGGTGTTGAGGTGCAGTGACTTGGTCCCAGCATATCGTCTAATATTGTCCGCAACTGGTCTTCTGTGCCTAAAAAGGATTAAAATAATGTTACATTTTCTTAATATTATTTGAAGGTGGGTTAAAAAAAAAACAATAAATAACACAGGCCAATTTGTGGATCAATACAAGTTATCAATGGAAGAAAGAATGGGGATGCCTTTGCCCTGTAGTGGGACATCTTTGATAAACCCCTCTTATACTGCATTTTTGCCCAGTGGCCTACCCATTGCTCGATAAACTCATATTTCGCTCATTGTGTATTGGCTAATTGTCGAGGCATAATTATATACTAGTTACCATGGTTGACCAGATGTGTGAAGAGCGCCGTGATCCAGTGGCGGTAGTCCTTAGCGAGTCGCAGGTGCAGGCACGACGCCACCTGAGCCTCCAGCCAGCTGCGAGCCGCGCCTGCGCTGTAGCTGCTGCAATATTCATACATAATACTAGTTTATGCAACGGTCATCTAATAGGGGTTATCAAAACACGAGTGTGGGATTATACACAAGGCGAAGCCGAGTGTGATAATAGTATCACACAAGTGTTTTAATGCCTAATTATATGCCGTTGCATACACTATTTTATCTTCACTCATACAGTTGAAATAAACAAAATTATTAATATTTTTTGTTTAATTTTACAATTTAGATTTTTACTACGTATGACTGCGCAGCGCGCCCATCCATAGACAATGATACTATTTTTCTATATTAAGTCAATGAGCCATACGCGCCAATAAATTAAAAACCAGCCAAGTGCGAGTCAGACTCAAAGGGCTCCGTACCATCACGTTTGTTGTATGGGAGCCTCTAATAAAAAGTAAAAAAAAAACTAACAGGCCTATTCTCATGTTATAATTTTCGCCAAACTTCTAGGCCGCCCTGAAGTTGTCTACAATGCGGAAAGCCAACTTCAGGGTGGCCTAGAAGTTTGGCGAGAACTATAACATGGGAGTAGGCCTGTTAGCTTTTTTTACTTTTTATTATTGATCTGCTCGCGTTTGACCACTATCTCACCTGATGGTAAGCGACAGTTGACCTAGTTACACTCATATTTATCAGTTTTAATAACTACAAAGGTTATTTAATAAGTTTTGCAACACTAATGTGACTTTTTTATAATAGAAAGAAATGTAGTATTTAACTATACAGTTATTTCTCGACGAAGAAATAACTGTTGAGTTAAAATTGGCACCATACAGGGATCTACTCTGATTTTACTAAATAAGTAGCTGGAAAGAAAACTGTGTTTTCACAATGAACCACACCTAGTCTATATAGGCAACAAGAATTGATATTACTGGAATGCTCTTTGTAAGGTCAGTCTTAACACTTGTGGTTACCTGTTAGCAAAGGAGTTGGGTCTGTTTCTGTTCATCCTGGCGAGAGGGTAGAGAGGAGCTTTAGGCACGCGCGTGTTGGTGGCCGCGCCGCTGCAGCGCCACACGGGGTCACACGCGTCTGCCCACACCACCCTGGAATAACACAAACAAATATATTCGACATTTATCTATATATATAAAAATCAATTCCACTGTTTGTTGTAATTTTATAACTCAAGAACGGGCTCACCTATCCAAACCAAATGTTTAGGCTTTGTTCGGACTATTTAGTAGATGGTTTATATTTTTTTTTTTTCTGTAGGTAGGGTAGGGTAGTTATGGTAGGTAGCCAGTTGACAGGAACGAAACCGCGGGATTCAGCTAGTTGTTTTATAAAAACAATTTTGACGCTGTTTAACACAGTCTAAATTCAAACAGTCATAATTAAAAAAAAAACTGCTATTTTGTTATAGAGGTTTTACATTAGCCCCAAACTAGGAAAGCCTGTTTCTTGGGTGCCAACTACAAGAATTTACCGGTAAAAAGTTTAGACACTAAAAAAAGTTTTACCATTTGATTAGTTCAAACACTGATGGGCTGCACTGATAGCTTCATTTAAATTCTCCATAGAAAATGCATTAAGAATCTGTTAATCAGCTATAACAAAAATGCTGGTTCTTTTCTTTCTTTATTTAACGACTAGCGGACGCCCCGCGGTTTCACCTGCGTATTTCCCGTTCTCGTGGGAATACAGGGATTAAAAGTAGCCTATTACACCCGGATAGAAATAGGCTACTTTTAATATAGTGTAGCTTCCCAACGGTGAAACAATTTTTACACTATCAGAAAGCTGAAAATGAAATGAAAAATAACTTCGCTTTGCGTTAAGAATTTTAATTTAAAAGAGAGTTTTAAAGAGGTTTTCATAGTTCAGGGGACAAATAAACGATTAAACGAAAAGCAATTTTTAGCGGCGATCAAGAACACAAACTGACGTATCAAGCTCAAAACCATTTATTTCAATTAAACCATCTAAAGGTACGTTTGAATTGTCAATCAAAAGTTGAAGCTATAAAGTTACATTCGCAAACGGCAGTAGGTCTCTATGGAGAATAACTTGCAAGAAACGCCACGGACACTCTTTTCAATTAGTAAAATTTAATAACAACGAAAGAAAGTTCAGTTTTAAAATAAAGAAACAAATTACAGTGCTACTATTTTCATACTGTCCCTCGGCAATCATCGCATTGCCAAATAAAAACGAATGCTAATTTCCATGTCCATCAATTATTAGATTTATCGTGTATAATCGTGTCGAATTCAGAGCTAAGTACTTTATTGTTGTTTTGTTTTGATTTCCGTGTGATCTATATAGAGCTGTAGAACTATTTTGTTCAGCAGCTTTCCTCCCATTTTTTAAATAAATAACATTAAGATTATAAGAGTATTAACAACTCTATACATATACTTTCAAGTAACACCAAGTTGTTGACCGGTCTGCACCAAGTGCAAAGGGCAACTGATAGAAATCCAACGACTGACAAGTTTGCCGAGGGACAATAAGAAAATAGTTGTACTGTACATACCATGCGCACAGTCCTTTGCTGTAGATGTAACTCTTGCCGTTACTGAGTGAGATCATAGGGTTCCCGTCATCTAGTAGAGAGCAGTTCGTCACCGTTACTGTGGAACAAATTATAATGGTGAATGAGAAACAGTGTGGAAAGTAGAGGAACATTGAGAGACTTTTTGAGGATGAGGATTCTCCATACAGATGCAGGAGGAGGACCTATATAAATATGCAGAAAGAGGGTGTGTCCCACAATTTCCATTGAAAAACGACGATTCACCGACTAGATGGATGTTTTTGTATATTATGTGTTAACATTTAGGATTCCGTACCAAAAAATTAAGTTGGTTTTAATAGAAAAAAATCAGTTTTTATTAGTTAGTATTTGTCCAGCAGTGGACGTCTTTCGCCTGAAATGATAATGATGATGAAGTTTTTATTCCGCAAAATTAAGTTGGTTGTAATAGAAAAATGAGTTAATTTCAAATAAAAATCTGATTTATCAATATATTGGTATTTGTTAGTAAAATATACGTAATAATAAACATTGTCATATTTCAAGTTCATAGGTCAATGGGAAGTGAAAAAATTCTTTGGTACAAAATTTTTGTATAAAAAGCTGACTGTGGTGGTAGGTGAGGTAATTTTAAAAAATATTGGAAAACAAAGGAATGAAAAGCATTCCTTTGTTTTCCAATATTTTTTAAAATAAAATACAGTATTTAACTAATCAACGAGGTCTAAACAACGATACGCCACTCGATGAGGTAGGTTTTTCACGCCCTTCCTTTAGCTGTATGGGAGCCCGCCTAAAAATATAAAAAAATAACTGACGATTGGCCTGGCTTTGGGTCATCAAGATGCTTATACAGTGAAAATTTGATGACTGTAGCTCCCACCGTTTGGCCGTAAAACCCTTGTGACAGACGACGGATAGACAGGCGGACACGCGAGTGACAGAAATAGGGCTCCAACAACACACACTATCTTGTCTAAGTACTCGAGATTAGTGTAAGTAAATGGCATTATTGATAATGCGAGCGCACGAAAGTTACGGAATACCACTGAGCGACAGATCCTTCCCGCGCTACGGATTTTGGCCGAATGTTGATTGTTGGGCATTGTGGGCTCACGTGGAGTCAGGTGACGTGCGTGCTGTACGGTGCGCGTTCAAATACTTTTACTAAACATTTAATTAAGCTTCTTTCTGTGAATAAATAAATAATTTTTTTTTTGCTTTTAATCGGTTTCTTAATCGATACCGAGCATCCTCTTAAAATTCTTAGAGTTAATTTTTTAACACCTTATATGTTCAAATCGCGCGGAGAACTTTGATCGCGATGTAGGTTTTGCGTGACGTCAGATCTTTTTCTTAGCTTGTATGTGGATGTGTAGATGTCGCTACATATCTAGTAGTATGTTACCGTTCTGCGACAACAGCGCCCTGAAGCACAGCGGTCGTATGACGCACGTGGCGGTGCTCAGCTCCCACATGGCCAGCTCAGCGGAAGTGCTCACTACTGCTAGAGTGTCTCCCGATAGTGTCAGCTTGGCTGCTTGGGACATTAGAGCTGTGGAAAATAAAATAAAAAGGAAATTTAAATATGAGCACAAAACATAAACTCACACCATTGTCCGATGGAGGTAGACAGAAACAACAGAACACTACCTGCTACGATCCCTACATACAATTTTTTTTCTTAAACCTTGTCCCCACACGAGGAACATTGTGTGCGTGGTCCTCGTTTCGGATTCGGTCCCATAGAAACTCTAATCATAACCCTTTCCATATATAGCTCGCTGAGCGACCTTAAACAAACACCAGCCGTATCGTGAGTGTCCACGTCTCGGCCCCATACAACATAACAGGTAGGACATGTTGGTAGAAAACAAATGAATGGTACAGGCACAGATAATATAATACTAGCATACAGATGCCTCATCCCATACAAAAAAACCGTGCCGACGTAACTAGCGTTTTTCATCTGCTTAATCTTGTTATTTTTGTGAGTACATCAATCGCGTTCGATCCCGTTTCACGGCAATAGATGGTGTTAGCAGCGCCTTGCAAGTAAAAGGGTTTACGAGGTTCGTGAATATTTTTTTCTTTAAATACAGTGAAGGTTCGTTTTATAGTATTTCTTTGCACGTTATTACAGTTTTTTTGCACCAATATGTGTTAAAATGCAAATTTTAACAATCGAGTTGAATGCCTCAGAAATTAAAAAATGCGCCATCTATGGCATCAATTTTAAATGATCCGTTCAAATAATCTTTGAAATGTGAATTAAGAGCCCAATATTCCATAATTTTGTAGTTAGGAGAGTTAATTAAACAAGAACATACAATGTTTATGTTCAATTCCAGATAATGTTAATTTTACACACATACTATTGAATTGTGTGTACATGCCGCGTCATCTAGTGAGATTTATTTGAACCAATTATTCTTTCTTAGCAATGAGACCCCGTGGTACAGGGAATGTCACAAGTTTTAATTTTTCTATTTTTTATTGGCAAGCAAATCTTTATGTATGGTAGTTTTATTCCCAAACACTAACTTAACATTTTTGTTTATGGCCGAAACGAAAAGAACTGTTAATGTCCATGACATTCCGCTACATACCTGTAAAGAACAGGATAAAAATTACATACTTCTTATTTTAACTGCGTTTTTCTCAAAATGTCTTTTTAGGACATTCCCTGTTTTTTGCCTGTACCTTTCAAATTATATTAACATACTGTAAATTATTCTTTTAATTTGATCAGTTTATAAATTCCATGTGGAAAAAAAAAACTGACGACTCAGTACATATTTTCTCACAAAACTTAGATTGATACTGAATTTTAACGTCGGGAAACATTTTAGATGGTAAAAATACAGTCGAATTGAGAACCTCTTTCTTTTGGAAGTCGGTTGAAAAATAATTAACTAGTGGCCTCACCAATAGGAGGCAATGCTCTCTGCGCCGTGTGTCGCTGCAGCCGCCACACGTGTAGCGTACCGTCCGCACACGACACGCATGCCCAGCGTACATCACACGCGATGCATGTCACTGCCGAACCTGCGACACCACAACATTTTTGCTTGATAAAGTATACACTCCATCTATTTATGTCTTAATACATACTACTTGGCAAAAATATCTGTGCGAGGCGCTGGAAAGCGACCCCACTCCTACCTACCCCCTCACGGCGCCCCGCCCGAGCCTCGAGCGTCATTAGCGAGAGTCGAACGTTAGAGTGACGTCACAGCGCCAAGTGCACAGTTATTTTTACCAACTAGTAAATCCCAGAATAAAAAACGGTAAACAAAAGTATAAAAAAGGTATCACGAAATGCATTTCCATTTAAAAATAAGTAGCTGGCAGCATTGCGAAAAAAATTGCCAGCAACGCTTGTTTTCAACCAATTAGAGGTTAAAACAGATTAAAAAATATTGTACAGTTTTAATAATAAAATGGTTTAGATTTTACCTAAATAAGTTTCCCACACAGGATCACAGGAGGCGGAGTTGTTGGGAAGCAACTGCAACCGGGACAATGTTCCGTATTGTGTGTTGCACGCTTTGTTTACTACCTGAAAGTAGATGAATATAATTATTAGTGACGCTGGTCGAGCTCGAGACTGCTTCTTATTCAGATATGATGACTTACCTGTAGTCTCAACTGTCCAGCTGCTCTCACAACGGGTCCAGCGGTGCCTAACGCGGGCGCAGGCAGCGCGGCCACGTACTGCACAGCACCACCGGGTAGAGGGGTGGCGGGAGTGCTGCCACACGGACGCTTAGCTGACTTACCTGTAGTCTCAACTGTCCAGCTGCTCTCACAACGGGTCCAGCGGTGCCTAACGCGGGCGCAGGCAGCGCGGCCACGTACTGCACAGCACCACCGGGTAGAGGGGTGGCGGGAGTGCTGCCACACGGACGCTTAGCTGACTTACCTGTAGTCTCAACTGTCCAGCTGCTCTCACAACGGGTCCAGCGGTGCCTAACGCGGGCGCAGGCAGCGCGGCCACGTACTGCACAGCACCACCGGGTAGAGGGGTGGCGGGAGTGCTGCCACACGGACGCTTAGCTGACTTACCTGTAGTCTCAACTGTCCAGCTGCTCTCACAACGGGTCCAGCGGTGCCTAACGCGGGCGCAGGCAGCGCGGCCACGTACTGCACAGCACCACCGGGTAGAGGGGTGGCGGGAGTGCTGCCACACGGACGCTTAGCTGACTTACCTGTAGTCTCAACTGTCCAGCTGCTCTCACAACGGGTCCAGCGGTGCCTAACGCGGGCGCAGGCAGCGCGGCCACGTACTGCACAGCACCACCGGGTAGAGGGGTGGCGGGAGTGCTGCCACACGGACGCTTAGCTGACTTACCTGTAGTCTCAACTGTCCAGCTGCTCTCACAACGGGTCCAGCGGTGCCTAACGCGGGCGCAGGCAGCGCGGCCACGTACTGCACAGCACCACCGGGTAGAGGGGTGGCGGGAGTGCTGCCACACGGACGCTTAGCTGACTTACCTGTAGTCTCAACTGTCCAGCTGCTCTCACAACGGGTCCAGCGGTGCCTAACGCGGGCGCAGGCAGCGCGGCCACGTACTGCACAGCACCACCGGGTAGAGGGGTGGCGGGAGTGCTGCCACACGGACGCTTAGCTGACTTACCTGTAGTCTCAACTGTCCAGCTGCTCTCACAACGGGTCCAGCGGTGCCTAACGCGGGCGCAGGCAGCGCGGCCACGTACTGCACAGCACCACCGGGTAGAGGGGTGGCGGGAGTGCTGCCACACGGACGCTTAGCTGACTTACCTGTAGTCTCAACTGTCCAGCTGCTCTCACAACGGGTCCAGCGGTGCCTAACGCGGGCGCAGGCAGCGCGGCCACGTACTGCACAGCACCACCGGGTAGAGGGGTGGCGGGAGTGCTGCCACACGGACGCTTAGCTGACTTACCTGTAGTCTCAACTGTCCAGCTGCTCTCACAACGGGTCCAGCGGTGCCTAACGCGGGCGCAGGCAGCGCGGCCACGTACTGCACAGCACCACCGGGTAGAGGGGTGGCGGGAGTGCTGCCACACGGACGCTTAGCTGACTTACCTGTAGTCTCAACTGTCCAGCTGCTCTCACAACGGGTCCAGCGGTGCCTAACGCGGGCGCAGGCAGCGCGGCCACGTACTGCACAGCACCACCGGGTAGAGGGGTGGCGGGAGTGCTGCCACACGGACGCTTGGCGGACAGCTCGTCGGCGCGAGGACCTGGCAGGGAAGCTGCGCCGCGCTTGCGGAGACGCTGGTCGAGGCCGCTGCGGCAATAATAACATTCATGGGTTAGTACATGAAGAAGACTTTAAGGGACTCTCTCTTCCGAGTCTCAGAAAGTATGTTGAGTTGTGGTCCCGGCTGTCTTCCGCAGATCATGCTTCATCATCATGTCAGCTAAAAGTCGTACACTGCTAGCAATATAGTAAGAGGATGTGCTGAAAGAGTTCTCAGTTCCATCTGGCTGCAAGCTCAGTGATTCCCTACAAGTACTTACTTCTCACTGGTCCGCGAGTTGTTCTGCAGCGACGTGGCATGGTTGCTAACGTTGGGGTGTATGACGATGTCGTCTCGCACTTCCACCCGTATGCGCGACTTGCTCTGCGAGGATGTGCTGAAGCAGTTCTCAGTTCCACCTGGCTGAGAGCCTAGAGATTCACTGGAAAATAAACACACAAATTTAATTTTCCATCCCAGGATAATGTTCCCTTGGGATAAGAAAACAGTTTGCACGCGGAGAAAGCCGTTGGCAGAAGCTAATTGTACAGTAATAATAAAATTTCAACACGATTCCACTTATGACTACAATCATCCTGACTGCACTTATGAATTGATCAACAATGTGGATTTTTTTTAACTAAAATTGGTGGTTCCAAAACGGTTAGTAGATTATATATTTATTATATTATCTGTGATGATACCCAGATGTAAAAAGGCGAAATTGACTCGAGTTTATCAAGAGATTCGTGTCGCAAAATGGAAAGGATAAAAAAAAAATGGTTGTCAAATTGTGGGGAATGGATGAACTACCCACGTTTCCCGAATTTTACACAGAGTTTAGCCACAGTTTAAACAGAGGTTATTTAGTATTTCAGAATTCGGTGTTTGGTATTACAATTTACTTGGCTTGCGCTTGTGTGAGCGGTATGAAGACATGCGTGATGCGTCGCTTGCCGTCCGACGTACGCGTCTCTATCTGTCGGTCCATGGGACGTAAGGGTGTCGAGTGCAGCTGATCTTTGTGTTTACAGAACATGTTAGTACATACTTGGCGTGCGCCTGTGTGAGCGGTATGAAGACGGGCGTGATGCGTCGCTTGCCGTCCGACGTACGCGTCTCTATCTGTCGGTCCATGGGACGTAAGGGTGTCGAGTGCAGCTGATCTTTGTGTTTACAGAACATGTTAGTACAAACTTGGCGTGCGCCTGTGTGAGCGGTATGAAGAGGGCCGGATGCGTCGCTTGCCGTCCGACGTACGCGTCTCTATCTGTCGGTCCATGGGACGTAAGGGTGTCGAGTGCAGCTGATCTTTTTGTTTACAGAACATGTTAGTACATACTTGGCGTGCGCCTGTGTGAGCGGTATGAAGACGGGCGTGATGCGTCGCTTGCCGTCCGACGTACGCGTCTCTATCTGTCGGTCCATGGGACGTAAGGGTGTCGAGTGCAGCTGATCTTTTTGTTTACAGAACATGTTAGTACATACTTGGCGTGCGCCTGTGTGAGCGGTATGAAGACGGGCGTGATGCGTCGCTTGCCGTCCGACGTACGCGTCTCTATCTGTCGGTCCATGGGACGTAAGGGTGTCGAGTGCAGCTGATCTTTTTGTTTACAGAACATGTTAGTACATACTTGGCGTGCGCCTGTGTGAGCGGTATGAAGACGGGCGTGATGCGTCGCTTGCCGTCCGACGTACGCGTCTCTATCTGTCGGTCCATGGGACGTAAGGGTGTCGAGTGCAGCTGATCTTTTTGTTTACAGAACATGTTAGTACATACTTGGCGTGCGCCTGTGTGAGCGGTATGAAGAGGGCCGGATGCGTCGCTTGCCGTCCGACGTACGCGTCTCTATCTGTCGGTCCATGGGACGTAAGGGTGTCGAGTGCAGCTGATCTTTTTGTTTACAGAACATGTTAGTACATACTTGGCGTGCGCCTGTGTGAGCGGTATGAAGACGGGCGTGATGCGTCGCTTGCCGTCCGACGTACGCGTCTCTATCTGTCGGTCCATGGGACGTAAGGGTGTCGAGTGCAGCTGATCTTTTTGTTTACAGAACATGTTAGTACATACTTGGCGTGCGCCTGTGTGAGCGGTATGAAGACGGGCGTGATGCGTCGCTTGCCGTCCGACGTACGCGTCTCTATCTGTCGGTCCATGGGACGTAAGGGTGTCGAGTGCAGCTGATCTTTTTGTTTACAGAACATGTTAGTACATACTTGGCGTGCGCCTGTGTGAGCGGTATGAAGAGGGCCGGATGCGTCGCTTGCCGTCCGACGTACGCGTCTCTATCTGTCGGTCCATGGGACGTAAGGGTGTCGAGTGCAGCTGATCTTTTTGTTTACAGAACATGTTAGTACATACTTGGCGTGCGCCTGTGTGAGCGGTATGAAGACGGGCGTGATGCGTCGCTTGCCGTCCGACGTACGCGTCTCTATCTGTCGGTCCATGGGACGTAAGGGTGTCGAGTGCAGCTGATCTTTTTGTTTACAGAACATGTTAGTACATACTTGGCGTGCGCCTGTGTGAGCGGTATGAAGACGGGCGTGATGCGTCGCTTGCCGTCCGACGTACGCGTCTCTATCTGTCGGTCCATGGGACGTAAGGGTGTCGAGTGCAGCTGATCTTTTTGTTTACAGAACATGTTAGTACATACTTGGCGTGCGCCTGTGTGAGCGGTATGAAGACGGGCGTGATGCGTCGCTTGCCGTCCGACGTACGCGTCTCTATCTGTCGGTCCATGGGACGTAAGGGTGTCGACGTGCAGCTGGAGCCCGCCCTAGGACTCAGTAGGATCTTTGACTGTAAAGAGTATAGACACAGTGACAGCAAGAAAACGTGACTTATAAATCATCTGATTATAAAAATGTGGTGCATTCAATAAGCATCCAAGGGTCGATAGTAAAGTTTGACCTGGGCCACAGTTCAAAACCTAATAAAACTTTCGAATCTTATTCCAGGGTCAGGCCCAGGATCGAACCCAAGCTCAGCAGTCACCTTTGCAACTACTATAGCAAACATACGTTTTACATAATCAAAAATATTTTATTTATTTTAGGCGAATACTTGCACAAATACTCCAAGTGAAAGCATACACCTTACAGGTTTTTAGAAAATAAGTCTGTAGTGTACCTGTGACTTTTCACTCTTGGGCGTGGTCTCCTCTTTGGCAGCCTCCTTCTTAGCATCTTGCTTCTCTCTGGCCAGCAATATCTCGGGGCACTCTACCAACAAGTTGGTGGACAAATCGCCGCCCGACTCGTTGACCAAACATTTTCCGTAGATCTTCTCGTAGAAAGAGTTCTGGAATACAAGAAATATTGATGAATTGGTTACTCATTTTTGTTAAAAATGACCACTTTCCTTAAGTTTGCCGTATGTCATTACTTCCCAAAAGGTTATCCTTATTAGCGAATCTATCGGATGATGTAATATTACAGCGTATGTTATTTTTTTAAATCAACGCGCTAGATTCCTGGCTGGGACAATTACTTTTCAAAAATCCATTGATGCATTTTTAGTTTTCATCAAAATCGGGCCCGAGACTCGTTTGAGTGTTTTTCACTATTCCTTATAGTTTTGGATTTGGCCATCCACGCCCAACCTGAAAAACTCATACTGTATATTTCGCATAGACAAAACAAACGTACCTTTTCCTCTATGGTAAGCGGTGTACCGATCTCTTTGTTAGTGAACTGTATGCACGCCACTGTGCCGTCCGAACTGCACGCCAGTAGGTTTAGACCTGAACCAATAATAATTTATTGTATTAACTAGCAACCCGCTCCGGCTTCGCCCGTGACAAATTATACACAAAAACTTTCCTCGTTTCTCACTCTTTCTATTGGTGAAAACCACACATGAAAATCCGTTCAGTAGTTTTTTGAGTTTATCGCGTACAGACGCGGCGGGGGACTTTATTTTGGTAGTGATGTAAAGATAAAGTGTTCTCCGAACCTAAATAAATAAAAAACCGGTCAACTCGGACTCGCACACCGAGGGTTCCATACCATTATATATTTTTAGGGTTCCGTACCCAATGGCTAAAAACGGGACCCTATTATTAAGACTCCGCAGTCCGTCTGTCACCAGGCTGTATCTCATGAACCGTGATAGCTAGACAGTCGAAATTTGACACAGATGATTTATTTCTATAACAACCAATACTAGAAATAGAATAAAATAAATATTTAAGTGGGGCTCCCATACAACAAACGAGATATTTTTGCCGTTTTTTTTGCGATAATGGTATCGCCTAACAAAAATGTTGAGAATGTGCAAATAGCGCTCTTTCATATGATACCCCACAAGATCTAGTAGCCCCCTCTACTTCGAATTTTTAAGACCCCCTTTCAGTTGCAGTTGCAAAAAAAATCTTATTTGCAAAATAGTTGGGCAAACATCATCTAAACTATTCCAAATTTCAAGTTGATAGCATTAGTAGTTCTTGAGATATCAAACTGTGACAGACGGACAGACAGACTGAGTCGCACCATAATGGTTCCTTGAAATCATTTTAATACGGAACCCTAAAAAGGGCAGTGCAAGAAGACGATGACTTCTTTGCGATATTTCTGGTAAACACCAAGAAGTAGAGAGGCCGCTTTGAAAGCTGTTTTTGTAACTATATATTCATAAAATGTTCTGTGTCAGCCTAATTTGGATCAATCATTTTTAATCTTTAATTACTATCACTATACACAAGGTAAATAAACATGCGTTTTAACGGTGTTATGAATTGTATTAATCTTATCTCAAAAAACACAATAAAATATAATTTAAGATTATTTAATTTCTTATCTTTAAGTGCATTGAACTTAATGAATGTGTTGTTGGTATGTTTTTACACGAAGCAAACGGGCCAACGGGTTTTTTTTTTATACTGGTAGTTTATCATAGTACATGGCCAACATTTGCATAAGCTGTGGTTGCCTGTAATTATGTATGTTCCACCAATCTCAAAGATGATGACAACATTGAACGGGAGCGGAGAGCGTTGTCGGTTAGAGCGAGCACGCTGGCTCGCAAGTTTGCACGATGCTCACTTTCGGTCAAAATAACGCTCTTTCGAGCCTACTGTACGTGCTTTTACACCAACAGCCTGTAGGCTAGATATACGCAAAGATCGTACACGCTCTCCGTGTTCAGTATACAATCATGCATTTAGGACACTGATGGGGCTGCCTTGCTTCTGTAGTAAGTCGGGGATGTTTGCGGGTGCGCATGTAGATTGTTTCTACACAACCATGCGCAAAAGGTGCGCATCCATGGTGCGCAGGGTGTGGGCAGCTTCAACAGTATCCTAAGTATGATTTCGTGTCGCTTAGACTGTGTTTTCGTGGGTTGCTATTGTGCGATCTCACATGGGTTGTCGCAACGGTAATCCACTGTCATTTGTTGTTTTGTTTGTGTAGTGTCAGTTTGTTAATATCTGTGTTACTAACATAGTTGTAAGTTTTACTAACCATCTTTTGAGTCATGGATACTCGAATAAAGATAAATTCTTTTCTATCACAGGATAGTGATAAAGTGTACCAATTTTTATGTTTTGTTGTAAAAAATAAAAAAATACGTGGTTCTTATGAGTTAAACATGAGGGCAAAACCGCGGAGGGAACGATGCTGCAGATGATCTCGCCCGAAGGGGCTCTAGTATGGCGGCGGTGGGACCGGAGCCCAGCGCGCCCGCGCCTTTCGGTTACCTACGCGGTCTGGTACGAAAACGCACCAAGGATCAACACAACAAGCTATGCATTGACCATAGCGAGTGTAGTCAGGCCAAGGAGGCACTGCTCTCCATCGACGGCCGTCTCACGAAAAAGGCCCTACGACTAACTATGCCACAGTTGCGTGCAGTCACAGAAGTTACAACTGGACTCGGGACCTTTAATAAGCACCTCTTTGTCATAGGAATCACGGACAGCCCTCTCTGCAGAGCTTGCATGGTGGAAGATGAGACAGCAGTACACCTGCTCCAAAGCTACCCTGTAATCGCTAGTTACAGGGCCAAATACTTCGGTGATCCAGTTAACTATGCAGAAGATAGTTGGCAACACCAGGGCGCTGCTAGCCTTCCTCGAGGAGCTGGCATGGATCGAGTGATGAGATTGGATCCCATGCACCCAGACGCATAATACGCGCTTAGTTGTGAAGTTTTTTTTTTATGATTTTTACTTTAATATTGATTTTAATTTTCTATTTTATTTATTTATTAATGATTTTATTTTATGACATTACCTATGATTTTGATTTTTGTTTTTTTGACTGTGATTTTGATTTGATTTTTGACTTCACGATTTTTATTTTATTTTTGTTATGATTTTGCATTTTACCGACTTCGTTTGTTTTTTGACTGTATGATTTTTATTTTTGAATGATTTTACTTTATTGACTTGGTTTTTTGACTTTATGATTTTTGTCTTTTAATGATTTTGTATATTATGCCTTAATGACTTGGACTCGTGACTTTTACGAGTAGAATTTTCAAATGGCTTTAATTATTTTGATTCAATTTTAATGTGTTCTATATTTTTTATCAATCTTAGTTATTTTAATGGTTTTAAACTTTAATTAAGTAACTAACTTATACTTTTAAAATTTTCTAAGGTACTTACCATGGAGCACACAACCCGTGGAGAGAGCATCGGCACGTTTTTGTTCTAAACCGAAGTCACCAAGAAACAGCGGGGGCAGAGGTAAGTTGCCCCCGCCGTGATTGGGTGATAGTTTGACAACCAAATGACAACTGATTCTCTAGGGATTCCAAACAAGTAATTAAAAAAAATATCGATATCGGTAATTGTTTAACTTATTAATACTATAAGGATTTCTTTGGGATACAGACAAACAAAAGAACGAATTTCTTAGAATCTTCGGTACGTTTAATAAACATTTATGATAAGGTAAATAGGGGCTAGACAATAACAAACAAAAGAACATACACAACTGCATTTCTTATTAATTTCGGCAACTTAGAAAGTATTGTATAATGCTTGATGAGGGCGTTATGGCCGTTTTCAAGAAGTTACTGAATATTTTTGCGCTCGACGAGCGTTTCAGTCTTGGAGCATTACATATCGATATAATCGTCATGAACTCGTGATGCTGCGAACAGCACTATCGAGAAAAAAAGAGACAACTGCTAATGTGCAAATCAGTGTACCAGAAAGAGACAGCAAAGCAAACCATCCAGAAATAAATATATTTGATTTTAGTTAATGAAATTGATTAAATGGAGTAGAAAACCACAAAACTGTGAAATGTTGTTCCATCTTTTGTGTAACTTGAAGTAGTAGTACACTTCCTACACCATTTAATTGCACAAATAAGCATTACTTTTCGTTTTATTTGTTTTAAAGACGGAAGCGCGTGACGTTCGTACGTTTAGCTTACAGATGCTGCGACTGACCAAAATTTCGCCGCATGAGCTTGATATTGCATAAGCTTGGCGCCCGCGGTAGCCCCGCACGCTCTCTCCACGGGTTGTGTGCTCCATGGTACTTACGAATTCAATTGTAAAATTGACCTAATAATTATCTTATAGAATTTATCTTAAATTAATGCTAGAGATTTGTTCTTACTGGGCGGCAATGCTATCACAAGTACTATGTACGCCGTACTTGTCATTTGCATTGGTCCTAATCCTAAAGTTGTCTATATTATTCTGTCGATGTTTAATGCATGTGATGTGGCTGTACTATTTTAAATAAATAAGTTGCGGAAACAGCTAACCTAACCGCGGGTAGAAGCTAGCGGTATGCAGAAAGTGGTGTGAAGTTCTGCATGTTGGTGTGACGACTACTGTGTTATTTTCTTCCGTATTTTTAATAAACCACTCTTTGGTCCGCGCGCTCTGTCGTTTGTCTACGGTTTCGACAAATGATCTTTGAGCATCGCGTTTATATATATATGTATTATATTGACCCACATTCAGTGTTTCATTCTATTTTGTTTGTTATTTATATATTCTTCTATTTTATTTTATTATATAAGTCCTGTTTCCGTTAGTGTGTCCGTGGCATCAACAGTGGGCCCTATCAGAATATCAGCGCAGCGTTATTACCTTTTTTGGATATCGCTGCACATGCTGAGGTAGGAGCCTTTTTGGTCTCGCACAGGGTTTTTATTTTATTATTGTTTAAGTGTATGCTTATTTTCTCGTGTCTCCTGTGCGGTTCACAAATAAATATTTTTCTTTCTTTCTTTCTTTACTGCTGGTGGGAATATAACTAGCTTACCGTACCGTTGCCTGATAGTTGTTGTCGGTCTTTTATATATGTTTAAATCGCGTGTAGAACTTTGAATGCGCGTTGTAGGACTTTTAGGATTCGTGTGACGTGAGTGTAGGTTCTATTTTATTTGATTAGGAAAACTTACGGCTAATTTGCAAACACAGTTCGTAATTATAATAAAACTATGGCCAATTTGAAGTTTCTACATACAGTAAAAAAAACAAATACATACAAACATTATAGACGATAGAGGTACTGCAAACAAATGCAATATATAATAGGCGTAGCTATGAAGGCCAGTAATGTACAGTACAACTATGTTCTATTTTGCAATCATCGCATTGCCGAATACAAACGAATGCTAATTGCCATGTACATCAATTATTAGACATCATCATACATAGACCTTATATGTGATGTTCTTCAGAAAGGCCAAGTGCGCAGTACCCATAACCGGCGTGTGTGTATGACTAGATGTATGAATGTGTGTGAAGCAAAAGAAGTATGTAAGGATCGTAGCAGGTGGCGTTCTGTAGTTTCTGCCTACCCCCATGGGAAAAAGGCGTGAGTTTATGTATGTACACTTTTTTGCACATGATCGCGAATTAATCGTCCGTATGCGCATCAGCGAACATCCCTGACGCACTACAGTAAGGCGGAAGCCTCAACAGCGCCCTGAAGGCATTATTGTATTGAATGCGCAGTGCGCTGTCTGCTTTTTGGGTATGATTAGCCCACACACCGCTGCTGTAGAATATTTGACAAAACGCCTTAACAAGTGTTATTTTAACCGGTACTGTACAACCAGCAAACCTGCGTGCCAACACGTTTCCCCTCACAGCCATCGCCCTGCGCTCTCTCTCCATATCTAAGTCATCCTTAAGATCGATCCTCCGTAACAACATGGCCCAAATAATTAAATTGTGCTACTCTACGCAAAGGTGAGCCGCTGAGTACGACGGGCGGGACATTTGAGGGACTTTTATTTCTTCCTCTAAACACCAACTGCTCACTCTTTGCAGAATTATACCTGAGCCCATGCTGCAAGGCGTATCTTTCACAAATGGTGAGTAATTTCCTAATCCCACCGATTGTGGGGCCCAGTAGCACCATATCGTCTGCGTAACTTAAGTTTTAAACCAACTCCAAAAACTGGCAGGAAAGCGAACATAACGCCATATTGACATGGCGTCATGTTCGCTTTCCTGCAATTTTTTTTATAAATTACATTAAGTTAAAAGATTATTAACAACTCTATATACTTCCAAGTTAATTGAGAGCGTCCGGTGAGGGCAACTGACAGAAAGACCACTGACTGACGAAACACGAAGTTTGCCGATAGATATTAATAAACTTTCTGCAGTTCATAGATGCCGCTACAAAACTAGTACAAATACAAACTTACCATCAGAGCTCCAAGACAAGTCAAGCACACTGTCGCTGAACAAGTCGTGCACGACCACTAGAGGGCGCTTCAGTGACGTCAGCCAGATGCTGAGCGCGCGGTCGCGGGAGCCCACCGCCGCGCAGCAACACTTCTTGCCTTCCTTCACGAATATGTTGTTGTTGAAGCGCTGGAGATGAGGAGGAATGTCAATTTCCTTCTATTTTCATATCTTTTATATATAACACTAGCTGACCCCCGGGGCTTAGCTCCCGTCAATTGGCTACCCTGCCTACCTACCTAATAGAACCAATAATTGTTATCTATCATCAATAGTTTTCTCAGCGCACGCCAAAGAATTAAATTTAATAGGCAACATTTTGCTACCTTGGGTAAAATTATTGCAATTTTCATAAGGATCTCTAATTTTTTTGAAAACATGTATATTATAGCCTATGACACTCGGGAATAATGTAGCTTTCTACTGGTGATAGAATTTTCAAAATCGGCTCAGTAGATCCAGAGATTACTCCTTACAACGGCACAAATTCACATACTTTACCTCTTAATTATATTAGTAAAGATATATTTTTAACTAGATTTTATATTAAAACATGCATTGTCACGAGAAAACACGTGTGTGCACAATAAGAGGAGTGCGTGGAATATATAAAGACGAAGACCATCGCGATTCGTCTTTTAAACTGTCGAATTTTCAAAAGCAATTCCATTTTGGGGTCTCTGGTTCCACTATACTTCATATTAAGTTATATTGTTCCAACAAAAATACTAGTAAAGCGTCGTTTGAGAATTTTGAAAGATATCTGAAGGTTGTTAACTGAAAATTAATAAAAAATATTGGACACGTATTTTTTCTTTTGACACGTAAACATAAAACTACGACCATAAAATGCATTGAAATATTGTGTGACGTCAGAACGTTAGTACAATTTATACTGACATAGTGACGTCACAAGTCCCACTCCTGAACTTTAATGTGCTTTATCTTTGTCATTTCTCTTGATTTGGTAAAGCAAAAAATACCTGTTCAATATAATTTCATAATCTCACCGACGGACTAAACAGAATTATCATTTTCTACCCAGGAAATATCCGTATTTGACCATATATCAAAGAATAATCTAAAAAAAAACAAAAAAAAGTACGTGTCAAAGTGCTAAGTGCTTAATTAGTCGATCGAGTCTTTGTCATCATGCGATCTAAAGAAAGAAAACCTATCTATCTGTCTCCGTTTTACCTTTTGCGTGATAACACCAACTCCATAAATCGCCAGAGTGAGATAGTAATACATATCTCTCACTTAAGAGAAGGCCTATACAACAATCTTGTAAAAACACACAATAACACACATACAACTATGTTGTATGTGTTGATTACGAAATAAAAATAGTTTGATTTAATATTTTGTTTTTAAAAACTTACAGCACAAGTAACAGCCTTCCTATGTCCCACGAAGTCCTTGTCGCACCGCCAGCCGTCCCTCTCTACCACTTGCGCAGTGGGGCCGCCTCCATTCATCGCGTGCGCAGATAACACATACTGGCCGTCCGGGGACCAGGATAGGCGGAGGACGTGTGTTGTACCTGAAGATAAAGGTTAGTTATTTTTAGGGTTCCGTACCCAAAGGGTAAAAACGGGACCCTATTACTGAGACTCCGCTGTCCGTCTGTCTGTCACCAGGCTGTATCTCATGATCCATGACAGCTAGACAGTTGAAGTTTTCACAGATGATGTATTTCTGTTGCCGCTAAAACAACAAATACTAAAAACAGAATAAAATAAATATTTAAGTGGGGCTCCCATACAACAAACATGCTTTTTTGTAATTTTTTGCGATAATGGTATGGAACCCTTCGTGCGCGAATCCAACTCGCACTGGGCCGGATTTTTTAATATTGTAATTTAATTTGATAATGTAATTTTAATATAATACCTTTAAACGAGCAAATCTTGTATATATATGTATATATAATCTGAATCTCGGCAACGGCACCAAAGATTTTCATGAAATTTAGTATGCAGGGGGTTTCGGGGGCGATAAATCGATCCGGTACATTTTTATAATCGGTTACATTTTTAGAAAAAGTCGTTTTCTCTATTTTCACCCGAGTAGAGCTCGGTCGCCCAGGTACTGAATGTATATGTGTCTTATCAATGATTTAAATAATGTTAGTAATAAGCAATATTATATTTTAAATGGTAGTGTGAAAACAATTAGGTATTATGGTAATGTTAATTTTGTTATGTTGTAATTTTAATAATGTCAACTTGAGATTTTACATAATTACTGTTAATAGTTTAGTTTTTAAATATAATTAATAATTTAATTAATGATATTTATTCATTTATTTATGTATGTATTATTAAAATCTCCCTAACATAATATTAGAATTTTATTATACTTCGTTTTGAATTTCTTTTAATTTAAGCACTTTTTTAAAATTTAATTTAATATTTATGTCCTTTGCTCGCTGGCTAAATAATAACAGCCGCACGGGTCGGTCTTCAAGGTTAAGCAACGCTTGACGAGGTCGGTCCGTGGATGGGTGACCATTTTCAACATACCGAGTTTCCTCCGTGCCTCGGAAAAGCACGTTAAGCCGTTGGTCCCGGCTGTCATTTGAAGATCTTTGACAGTCGTTACGGGTAGTCAGAAGCCTGAGATCTGACACCAGTCTTGCCAAGGGGTATCGTGTTACCCAGTTACTGGATTGTGGAGGTCAGATAGGCAGTCGCTCCATGTAAAACACTGGTACTCAGCTGAATCCGGTAAGACTGGAAGCCGACCCCAAGAACAATTGGGAAAAGGCTAGGCAGATGATGATTTATGTCCTTTGATTTTATTTTGTGTTTGTTTCAAATTCTTGTTTTATTCTATGTGACTTACTATGACAATCATGTGCATGCCTGTAAGTGAATTGCTTCAAAAAACTCTTTTTGTAACATAAAACAATATAGTGGAAAGTAAAAATACGGGCAGGGGCGGCTTTACCTATAGTGCAGGGTATGCGCAGCACCCTAGGGGGCGCCGAGCGCATCTCGCGCGCCCCCCGGCCGCGGCACTTTCAATGACACACGTAAAAAGAGCCGGTTTGCATACATTATATGGCATCTGGAGCTCGTCTTATATATGTCGAATTAGAGCAAAGCAAAGGGCGACACGAGCGGCTTTTACAATTGTTAATTTTATTTCAACGTGAAATAAACCTAAAAACATATAATTACAGATTATATTGGTTTAGTAGTGAGTGTCGCATCGCTACCAAAGGCGCGTGCCGGCACCTGTTTTAATTCGTTTGTAAACACGCAGACAATTATAAAGTGAATCCTGGATTCGGCTGTTTAGAATAAAAATAAAGTTAAAATTGCCAATGACGAAAGTCACGCGCGCGGAATTTCTGAAAAGCGTAGGTATGTACGCGTGGCGCGTGCCGCACTTTGTGTTCTACCGCTACACATAATTTTGCGAATTAAGCCTAAGATTTGTTAATAGCTGCCACAACTGATGCGACTTTCTAAGGGGCCAGAGCTTTTAAATAACCACAAAGTTGCATTTTGTTATTCTTGTCACTCAATCCTACCTTAAAATACTTTTTACCCGTGTACAGTGGGCCTCGCATTAATGTTCTCAAATCTGTCAAATGTGCCCAATTTTTATTGAACTCTGTACGTATGACATGAGGTCGTAATTAGGGTTCTATCTATCAGACAGCGAGTGGTCACACGGTCAAGCGTTCAAGAGGTTAGTTTTGCGTTCGAGCGTGCATTTGCTCACGAACCCCGCGCTGTTGCCACCTATTGTCACCATGTTTTTTGACGATAGTTCTTCATCGGAAGACGAATTAATGATTTAGTGGTCATTATCCGCATCAAGACGGACAAGGAAATACTGGGTGTCACCCAGTAAATAAGGATAGAAAACGAGGTGCAGATTTTCATAGACTTTTTTCTAAATGGGTTTAAGATGAAGAAATTATAATTCTTTTCGGATGACAATTATTCCTTCAATGAACTATAGGACAAAGTTAAACATGAATTAGATAAACAAGGAAGCCATTTCAGCAAAAGAAAAATTGGTGCTACTTTTCCACGGTTTTTATAATCGTTATCTTTCGCATCGTACAAAAAAACGCATTTAACCGCCATAATTAGCTTTCAGTCTCCATCTTCCTTCGAACAGCAGTGAATGCGCGAACGCGTATGCTCTGGACTTCTGGTTGACCGACGCGGTCAGAATCACAGAACATATAGTCAGAATGCCTCCTGTGTTGGTATATTTATGTAACGTAGAAAGACGTTTACACAAAGAACGCTCTTGTCTTGAACGGTTAACCGCGTGACCGCTCTCTATCTGATAGAACCCTTAGAATTAATAAATTTGGCAGATGTGGGCAGCTTGATGCGAGGCCCAGTATTTCTGTGTGTATCTGTCGTTTATCATTAAAAATTACTCCATTTGCAGTTTTGCACCCGGATCTCCGTTCACTGTTGAAAATACAAGGTGTTTGGTAAACATCCTCACAAGCCAAAACGTACATGGATACGTTTTGGCTTGTTATGGTGGTAAACACCCTGTATAATTCTAAATACAGACAACTGCCCATCATGGCATCCAAAACAATCAAATTTCTTCAATAGATTTTCAATTTTATCTTCTCACGATATAGTATATTATCCATTGGGGAAATTTGACAGTTTATGGTAATGTGCTGTTATGTGTACCCATTACATTTTGAACGCGCGCTTTCTAGAGGGCGCTAGGGTAATGATTGCACACGGGTGCTACATAGGCTAGAGACGCCTCGGAATACGGGACGATAAAGTTAGCCGAAAGTCTACTTCCCGGCCACACTTATAGTCGGCTACTAGTCGTCAATGTTCGATCCATTTCTAGTATTCTTACTAATACATAATGTATTGGCTTTCGAAATGTTGAATGAGATCTGCACATATTATTATGATTGCTAGTTCGGCAGCTCGACCACATGCGTTTTTTTTTTTTTTTTTTTGAATCCTTAGCACTTTTGTGGCCAAGATTGCGAGCAGTTATAGCCGTCAGCTGCGTCACGACGAGAAACTATTTTTTAGGTTTTTTTTTTTTGATAATGTTACAGGTATATGAACATGTTTTCGTATATTTAGTTTTTCTAATAAACGATTATTAATTTTAAGATTATTTATTTATTGGCATTACCTCCACACTCTTCAAATGGTTCCGTGATAACAATTTCCGGCGCCCAGTCAGCTGTCTTCCACACCCTCAGTGACTTATCATCAGACTGAGAAGCTAGATATTTGCCCACCTGAAATTAACAATTACAAAATAATCAGCACTTGGCCAATAGTCCCACTATCCTACTAATTTACTTCCTACTATAATATTATAAATGAGAAAGTTTTGATAGAGGGGTGGATGGATGGATGTTTTTTATTCAATCACGTTATAACGGCTGAACAGATCTGGATGAAATTTGGCACAGAGGTAGATTATAGTCTGGAATAGCACAAGGGCTTATTTTACTCTTGGGAACATTCTACCAAAATGAGCAGAAACTAATATTAAGTAATAGTAATATTATAAATGTGAAAGTTTGTATTTCAATTAAGCAGAAACAAAATAACGGATTTGAATAAAATTTTGCACACAGATAGTTTATAATCTGAATTAACACATAGGACAATTTTCATGCATGTATAATGTTCCCTTGGGATAATAAATCTTTTAGGCTCGTGCTTGACCACTATCTCACCTAATGGTAAGCGATGAGGTGGTCGACGATGAAGCTCGCTTGCCTCGAAATAACTTATTCACTCTTGACTTAAAGACCCCTAGATTGTAGCTATCGGGAAACACAGACTCCGGCAGGGAATTACACTCCTTAGCTGTACGCACAATAAGTGTTCCGAAAACGTTTTGTGCGTATGGGTGGGATGTCCACCATGTACCGATGGCGCATCACCGTATAGTGCCCGGCACGTAAGTTAGCAAGGTTTTGGCGCAGTGGGGGGTAAATTCACGCATATTCCGCGAACTGACCAACGATCATATGGACCGAACGGAACGTGGACGCGACACGATTGGTCAGTCGATCCTCGTGTCAACTGACCAACCAGTCGAGCGCTCGGAACGGTCCATCGCACACTCACTGAAATGTAACCGATAAAAAACCGACAAGCTGTCAACTCGGCGACATTGTTCAAGTTCAAAGTTCATTTTCGATTGACCCTAGTGCATATTGGTTAGGAAGAGGTGCATTTACAGTACACCCACATTTTGACAGTTTAAGCCTATTGCCACCAACGGGGCACAACTCTAGACTCTGGGCTGGTATTGATTACACTTAGCTCAACCTGGGAATCGAATCCAGGACCTCACTAGATGCTCAAAGGTAGCGCTTGAGACCACTAGATAACAAGGCACTCAGGATAATATCAGTAATAATACTACACTACATGTATGAATCATAGCAGTAACATTGTAACATTATCAAGTTGCAACTTATTAGTTAGAACTTGTCAAGATAAACATAGTATGCGGAAACATTGATAAGTTATAACTATTATCTAGACAATGACAATAATGGACAAAGGTCCATAAGGGTATGGGAGATGACTTACCTACTATGAAAGATGATGCACAAGACCGATATCAATGGCGTCGCGTGATTGGGAAAGCCGATCGACCCCGCTTGTCACAAAAGGCCACGTCACAAGAAGCCAAAGAATGAAGAAGAATTATTATCCAGAGACCACAGTCAGACCATCGAAGGAGGCTGTCTCTTGTTTTTTTTTTACTGGCCATTGCTTTCATTGTATTTGCCAGTATTTGAACTTGAATATGCTTTGACAGATACTATACTCACCGGATCCCAAGCCACACCCTTCACAAGACCGCTGTGCCCGTTCAACACGCACACCATTTCCGGAAACTTTTCTGCATTCCAGATGATGATGGAATTGTCTACGCTACAGCTGGCTAGCCACTTGTCTAGCGGTGACCAGGCTAGATCTAAGACATCACCTATAAATCAAAGGGTTTGAGATAAAATCTTCAACACTATTAAAATGTAAGACTCAAATCAATAAGAGAAAAAGACAATGATGTAAAAAACCTCTGAGGAACTTGAAATGCATTTAGTTTTATATACAAACTGTTATTATTGCGTTTGTACCTTTGTGCATGAAGACTTAATAAATAAATATAGAAGTTACACAAATATGGTGCAGACTACAACTAAATTCAGACAAGAGTGAGTTCAGATTGCAGTTATATCCATAAGAGTCCATGTTTATAATATAAAGTAAAAGAAAATCAGGCTACATTTGGTTTATATCAAGACTACAATATAAATCTAATGTTAATCTATGTCAAACCTGCGTGTCCTCTCAATGTAGCCAAACACCGCCAAGTCTCTGCCTTGTGCTTGCCAGGAGTGCCCATAGCAGCTACACTGAGTCCCCACACCATGACCAGTCGGTCATCTCCGCCCGATGCTAGGTATTTACCACCGTTGCTCCAACGCACACAGTTTACGCAAGCTGAAAATTATATAATAATTATTTCAGTGCTTCATGGTTAGTTTCAAGTATATAAATGGCTATTGAGATGGGTAAGGGTTGGATTCAAAGGTTAAAATATAATTTTAGGTTAGATAAGAAGATTAAAATTCTTCGAGTAACAAAATAATGTTCTACAACATTCTATGGAGTATAGAAACTAAATCTACTGCCAAATACATAAAGGAGGAGTCTTTTACTAAAGTCTGGTCATTCTCAAAAATAATGTTGGTCCAAAACAGGCACTCTAATTGGAATCAATATTTATAAACTAACTAGACTTTGAAACAGAACAGATTATGGTTCAGATATTAAAAACACAATACACTACTAACCTAAGTGGTTATCCATTTGACAAAGCATCTTGGGTACATTGGGGTCCACTTCAACTGCTTCAAACAAAACCGGGTTCAGGTTCCAAACCACGACCCGCCCGGAGTCTCCGCCCTGGCCCCCGGTCGCAAACCGCTTCCCCGCCGGATGTATATCGACGGAAAATATCGGTTTATCTGAAACGAAGCCGCTTTTCATCAACAAATCCTGCCTCCAATTAACGTACCCTTTCAGCGACCAAATCTAGTATATTTACCATCATGATTGACCCAACTGGGCTTTAACAGCTTCATTTATGATATATTGATTAAATTAAACTGAAAATAACAGCTAATAATCGAAATAAATAAGTACAGAATTTCCCACTTTATTTATTTTATTGTAAAATGACACTGACAGGGCAGCATCAACAACCATCCGCCGCCCGGCGGTGAGGTGTGCGTTCCGTAATTTATATAATTTCGTTTCATTGTAAAATTTCTTAATAAAGAAAAATTATTGATAATAATTTTATATTCTGAAAAAATATATAAGATTTCAGAAATTTATATCAGGAATGTATATATATATAAACTGTAAAATAAGCTGCGAAAGAATAGCTCTTGGCGCGTTCCGCTCATGTGTTTTGTCTTGTTCAGTCTCTATCAAATAGAAAGAGTACATGCAATGTTAAAAATTGACCGCACTGAGTTGACAATGACATTGACAATGAAATGACTGGCGCTGGAGCGCAATTTGTGTGCACGTTTTGAAGTTTGTGCCCTGCTTGTTTCTTGAGAAATTGAAAAAAACTATTTATAAAAAAGCGGTATGAGAGGAGCGGACACTCTAATACCGGCTAGATTTTTAACTTTAACTAGTCATTTATCAGCGGTAATAACTTTGCTATGGGAGAGCCAGGAGAGCACTCGACGCTGTTTGCCGAGCCACTTCCACGACGATCATTTCCAAATATATCACAACCGGTAAGCTTTCTTTACCTAGATTTACATAGTACTGTTGTCTAAATAACTGTACAAGTAATTGCTAGTAGGAGCTACTAGTTTTGTGTTACTTTTTTGTCATAATTTTACATTTTAATGAGCGCTCGTATACACGCACGCACGGCAGACAGCGGATACAACACGTACGATGCGGGTTGGTGTGTAGGGCATGCGGCCAATATTTAAATTGAGACAGTGAGGTGAGACGGCTTTAATAGTATCATGCAGATAAAACTGCGGCATTTTTCTGAACCGCGTCATTATTGTTTTGTTCGCGTTCTCATTATATTTTCAAACGCCTGAAAAAGATGCTACAGCAAGCTTGATATCTAATAAGGCTTGTTATATTTTTTCTACGCTGCATTCTTTAAATATCCTACTTTTTGTAAAACTCAAGAAATTATTACTTAAGTTATAATTAATTCTAGGTCAGAAAGACAAAAAACACATAATAACAAACATTTTGTGAAACTCCAATTAATTAAATGATCACCTATAACATTGTTCTATTATTATTTTATTATCCAATCTAAATTGTGTACCAGTGCTAGTATCAATATTTGATTGGCATTACAACACCTAAGCAATAGTTTAGGAAACAATTAGTTAATCTAAGTTATTACTTAAGTAGGAAGCTTTGCTCAGACAATGTAAACATTCCATAAGTTTATGGTTGCCTGGTGGCAGCACGAGGCAAACAGAAACATGTTTATAATTTATGGTCTCTGAGGCCACATAGTTGTTGTAAATATTATAGTCCTGTTAGGTAACTCATTAGTTTGAGTTTCAAGTTTAAGTTAGCATGAAAGAGACATGTGTTGTAGTACAGTAGTGGTATTACAAAACATTTAAAAAAATTGCCATTGGGAGTTATGCAATATTCTGTTCTACTTTTAAAAACCTTTTGGCTAAACAGTCATCAAACTCAAATAAAAAAATAAAACAATTTTGAAAATTGAATATTCCTAACATTCGAAAAACTTTCAATATTGAAAACCATAAACAAAATAAAATAAAAAACTTTAACTTTCTTCAAAGTATATTTTAAAATTGGAACTTCCTAATCTTTGGAAAATAATCATACTTTTCTCAGAATTTATATAGGTAGGTATTGAATGTCATTCAACACCAGATGGGAAATGCTTTGCAGTGAGAAGTCAAACCAACTTGAACCGGATTGATGGAGTATGTGTGTTTACACTGCCTCCGTGTTTGGGATTAGTGAGCCATTGTTGATTACCTATGTGTGCTATACTGAGCTCGATTGTCGTTGCGGCGACGTAGGGCTGAGGGCTCTATGAAAGGTGGAAAATTATATATTAATGAAGGCTATATATCTATAGGTCAAATATCTGGCTGGCTCTCTTGATGTTTTGATCATCTTTACTGTTCATGAGATGTCTGTGGTGTATCCAGGGTTGTCATATGATATGTGGGACACAGCCATCTTCACGATAATATACCGCCAGACCGAAATTCGGGCACGGCGGACAACCTCAGCGGAGACTATCCATCGGCGCGGGCGCTATTATAGTGCACAACACACGTACACTTTCTGTTCCCTTACTCTCATAGGCCGATGAGACGGCAATCCGACATGATCGGCGAAAAAACAAGGACCAACACCATGACATCCTTTCCGAGGTACGGGCGTATCGCAGCGCAAATTTTCCAACTCCGGCGTGCCGAAGAGATATTCCTAAACGAAAAGACTAATAACACTAGGTAGTTGTACCTGGGCATCAACCCGGGATCTCACACTCAGCAGTCGCACTTGCGACCGAGAGACCAGCAGCGAGGCGTTTACCCTTAGGACCCAATGAATCATCTCTCCGTTACTGTTTTGGGGCTGTCGAAAACCTAACAAGAGCTATCTGGTTTTTAGCTCACTTCTCTTAACGGCTTCAACGCCATTGCAAGTGGAATTATTTTTTTCCATCTGTAAGGATCTATAGAAACCTTTTTGCGCCGATTTGCGCGTTAGGAGTTGTCACATTTAACTAACACAACATGATGTGAACAAGTATGGCGGCCAGCGATTGACGAATGACGATAATATCCGAAATACACCGGACGGGACCGAACGTCTTGATAGGCATAACGCTGTTTCGTGACGTGACGATTTCTACCAGGCGACTCCTATCGCAAGCTGCGTTCCGAAATTACCAGAATTAGGCTTAGCACGCTTAGCGATTTATATTCGCGCAAATTGTCCGCGTGCCTCCTGAATTTAACTAACACGCACTGCGGATAAAATTTCGCGCGATTTTTGTCGCCTTCTACCTGTTCATAGAGTTCAAAATATTCACGCTAATTTAATCCGCGCCGCGGTGCAGTGGATTCTGAGGCAAAACACGGATTTCTTGCGGTATTATTTCCGCGCGATTATTTTACCGCAATGCGTGCAGCTTCATACAATTCCATAGGTTGCAGAATGGACGGAAAAAAAAACGCAGTGCGTGCTAAGCCTTATTCTTTTTACCCGACTGCCGAAGGAGGGTAATGTGTTTATCAGTCTATGTATGTATGTATGTATGTATGTATGTATGTATGTATGTATGTATGTTTGTTCCTATGTGGCGTTCCAGAGACCAAACGCGTTGGCCGATTTGGATGATTCATACGTCAATCGATGCGTCTTAACCCTGCGAGTGTCATAGGCTACATTAAAATTGGACAATAGAAAAATGGCGGATTTTGGGTGCCATATTGTGGGGGCCCAAATTTATTTTTTCTTCTAAACCCATCGTGTGGGGTATCAAAATAAAGGATTTTAAGAGGTGATTTCAAAAATATATAACACTTATATGTTTAAATGTATCTCATTCGAAAAAAAACTATCTAAAAAGTTATAAATAAAAAAACTTAATTAAAAAAATCAAAAAACCCGACTGCTTCAAAAGCGAACTAAAAAGTCGTAAACAAGGAAAAAATCGTGCTGTGCAGGCGGAGGATACACCAGATTTTGGTCAGCCAGCCCTCGAATATGTATCCTCCGACTGCACAGCACGATTTTTTCCTTGTTTACGACTTTTTAGTTCGCTTTTGAAGCAGTCGGGTTTTTTGATTTTTTTAATTAAGTTTTTTTTCCCTTCAAAGCCATCAATCAATACATTGATATTAAAATTTATTGGTTGTAAATCAACTGCACACCCACAAACAATATTAGCTCGATAATAAAACAAATATTTAAACAATTAAGTCAAGGCATAAAATCTTTATGGCCTGTATTGTTTCTTATTTATCTAAGTAATGCATTGTTGGCTTTCTGTAATCTTCATAGGTTTTATCAGTGTTGACTAGCTACTTGCACGTATTTGTTTATATAATTACTAGTCGTAAGTACATTAATTGTTTTACGGCACAGGTGTATTATATGGAATTAATTGAAAGAGATCTTTTATCTGGCGACAAAGTAAATGGAATTGATAAAGGTTATTTCCGTCCCTTTTCAGTCGAAGCTTTGAAATTTCCATATGTATCCTCGAACGTTTTCATTGTAGCCAAGCCTTGCTTTCAGAAATTCTTAATGCACAAGTTAGCAAGCAACTTGTTTCTTTACTCTTGTACTTCCGAAATGTGCCTGATGTAATGCTACTACTGCTGATGATATTTTGATTTCACGGCTTACGGCACTGGCTCCTGAATAAGGCAAGATTTCACTTAAGACCCTTTGCTGTTCCACAAATCAAAGATCTGAAACATCTCGCACTACCTATCACTTCATGCCATCCCTGAATGCCATGTCCTGTCTGAAAATCCGATTATAACCGGTTCAATTGCCGGTTAACGAAAGTTTACAAAACACGAGGTGTAGTCTCGGTTCTCCGGACACTACGGCTGTAGTGCGCCGGCGCATGTCCGCAGCGGTCAGGCGACCAATAACGTGCACGTGAATTGTGACCGTGTAATAGTTCGATTTTTAAATCAATTTGAAGATCGAGCTGGTTTTTTTACCTTCTGGTTTTATTATCAGCCAGATTTCAGTTTTGAAGTGTCCCCTAGTTAAATATATGGGGTCAACGGCCTCTAGTGAAGTAAGTTTATTTTTTTATATTTTATCGCTATAATAACTTCGTTATGTGACGTCGATTGCCGTTTCTTTGGATTTGGATTGTTTTGTTCGAGATTTGCTGTCGAAGCTTATTAAAGAAAGAAAGAAAGATAGAAAATGAGTTTATTTGCATTAAAACAAAGACACCTTAAAATTAAACAAAATATTTAAATGAAAGTGCAATCAACTCGAGAGAACTCTGGCGGTTCAGAGGCGTCTCCAACATCAAATTATAGTTCTTGTGCTATCGGATTTGACTGGCTTTCCAGCTCACGGTACCTGACTCAATGAATCGCTTCAAGAGACACATTGAAAGAAACCGTAAAACTTGAGGTGTTAGATGTCGCTCGAAATCGCGATTTTCATATCCATAAGACTCCTGCGACCTTAACCTTGCCGTCGTCGGCCCGCCGTCGCCGCGTCGTTGGTTGTGGGAGGCCTTCCGCTGCGTCTTCCGGTACGCGGTCGCCACTTCAGAATGTTTTGGCCCGTAATGACCACCGGTTCTGCAAGAAATATGCATTGTCTTGCTGAGAACAAAGAGTTACGAGTCTCTGTGCTAATTAGTTTCACTTAGCTGTATCACCGAGCCTTATATCCATAGTCACTGGAAAACTTCTTTTCTTTTCTGAGCCTTCGACATAGGAAGCGATTAAGGAATCTTATGTAAAAATCGTCTGTATGCTGATTACATTAGTATTTATCAGACAATCAATCTGCCTAGCCTTTTCCAACTATGATGGGAAAACTCTTACCGGATTCAGCTGAGTACCAGTGTTTTACATGGAGCGACTGCCTATCTGACCTCCACAACCCAGTAACTGGGTAACACGGTACCCCTTGGCAAGACTGGTGTCAGATCTCAAGCTTCTGACTACTCGTAACGACTGTCAAAGATCTTCAAATGACAGCCGGGACCAACGGCTTAACGTGCTTTCCGAGGCACGGAGGAAACTCAGTATGTTGAAATGGTCACCTATCCACGGACCGACCTCGTCAAGCGTTGCTTAACCTTGATGAAAGACCCGGTCGGCTGTTATTATTTAGCCACGAGCTCCTCATTATCAGAGTACCTACATGATATATTAAAAAAAAACGTCTTCGAATTTGTACTACAGGAGAGCGAGCACGGCCTGCTGTGAAAGGCTTGAGTCAAGCATTTGTATCACAGATTGGGAGTAAAAACTGTGATAAAATGCGTGACTCATACCTTTCACAGAGGCCGTGCTTGCCCGGTAGGAATAGTTTTGGGCAGTCGTGTGACAAACCGACAAAATTATTTATTTATTGGCCTATTTACAATTGTTACACTAATAATAACCTAATACAAGCAATAATATAAACTAAGTATACAATCTGATGCGATAGACACAGCATGCAAAAACAAAATTATAACAGAAAGTTATAATAATTGTGCAGAAATAACACTCGTAAACAGTGAAGTCTAGTAATTAATACAGTCGAATAAATTTTATGTAGGTATACAGGACAGTATAATGTCTGAGCTGGATATAATCTATATATATAAAAATCAATTGCTGTTCGTTAGTCTCGCTAAAACTTGAGAACGGCTGGACCGATTTGAATAATTCTTTTTTTGTTATGTTCGACAGAATACAGGGAAGGTTTAAAAGCAAAAAGAAAAAAAAAAATGTTTGGTTGGATAGGGTAGGTAGGTAGAGAAGTGTAGTGTAGGTAGGTAGGTAGGTAGGGTAGGGTAGGGTAGCGTAGGGTAGGGTAGGGTAGGGTAGTGTTGGGTAGGATAGTGTAGCGTAGGGTAGGGTAGGGTAGTGTAGGGTCGGGTAGGGTAGGGTAGGTAGGTAGATAGGGTAGAGTAGTGTAGTGTAGGTAGGTAGGTAGGGTAGGGTAGGGTAGGGTAGGGTAGGTAGGTAGGGTAGGTAGGTAGAGTAGTGTAGTGTAGGTAGGTAGGGTAGGGTAGGGTAGGGTAGGTAGGTAGAGTAGTGTAGTGTAGGTAGGTAGGTAGGGTAGCGTTGGGTAGAGTAGTGTAGGATAGGGTAGTGTAGGGTAGGGTAGGGTAGTGTAGGGTCGGGTAGGGTAGGTAGGGTAGATAAATGTGTGGTGTTTTTATGGCAAAACAAAGTTTGCCGGGTCAACTAGTAGGGTATAATATTCACAGCAGATCTTTGTGTCTCTGAAGTTGGCTCTGTCATCTATTGCGCACGAAACAGATTAACTGCATAGAGTAAGCGAGATAGGATGATGCGACAAACATATGCGGGTGAAAGAGACAGTTATACAATGCTATTTTCACTTTCAATATTGACAAAAAAATAGCTACTGCGCAGCCTCTTGCAGCTAATTCAGAGACACAAAGATCCGTTGTGAGTATTATAGTTTACAGAAAATTTGGTTTTGTCCGTCAGGTAGATTAATAAAAAAATATTGGTAAAACACGTATTTTTCTTTTGACACGAAACATAAAGGTGATGACGATATAATGCGTTGAAATATCGTGAAACGTCACTTTCTGCTTTATACTGCCTTAGTGACGTCACAAGCCCCCGCTCCTGAACCTTTGTAGATTTTAATTTATTTGGTAAAGCAAAATAATACGGGTCCAATATTATTTGATAATCTCAAAGACGGACTAAATAGAATTATCATATTTCTACCTAGGAAACATCCCTATTTGTTAAGATAACAAAGACCACAAATCCTTCTATCAGACGGTTTTTATAATTTTGCCCTTAAGAACAGCGATTTTTCTCTCAGAATAGATTTGTCTTTCAGCGTCCATATTCGAAGTTATATGCTCGCTCGTTTTTCTTTAAAACCATCATGATTCCAGTGTGATAGAGAGAAGGAGCCATACAGGATTAACAGCGCCATCGCTTTCCTAGAATCATTATGGCATTGTCACGTCTAAGAATGACCCCAGAAATGTGGTTGAAATATGCTAGTATTATAATATTATCTGTGGGTTGAAAATTGGGTTCCGATGGTTTTATGTGCAAAGGTCGAAAACTGTGACGAGACGGGTAATTATGTACAAACAAAGACACTTGGTCACTCTTCGATGACTCACTTCGACTAAGGTGAAGACAAGAGACCAATGTTCGTAAGCAAACATTGTCTTTTTAACCCCCGCCGGAAAAAGAGGGGTGTTATAAGTTTCACGTGTGTTGCTGTGTGTCTGTCTGTGGCATCATAGCGCCTAAACGGTTGAACCGATTTTGATTTAGTTTTTTTTGTTTGTTTGAAAGGTGAATTTGGTGAGTGTGTTCTTAGCTATGTTTGAATAAAATCGGTTCAGCCGTTCAAAAGTTATGCGCGTTTTACTGTTTGAATCGGGGTGTTTTCGCAAGATAAATGTGCCGGGGGTTTTTTAAATTCTGAAATTTTACTTGTTACAAGCTTTTATTAGCTTGGTATGTATGTATCTATGAATCTATGTAACGCAATCTTTGAACGTGATTTTCATCAAAACGTTGGATTAAATTGAAACTTTGCACACTTATCAAGGACCGATGACAATGCAATTTTAATAGTTTGCCCATTATCCTTACCAGGATCTTCAGGATTAGCGATTGAACTATAAAGTAGAAAATAAATATTAGTTTGAAAAACTAATAAACACGCATTAAATAGAAAACCAAACTAAAAAGTAGAAAATTATTTTCAATAAATTTAAATTAAGAATAGTGTGAATAAGAAAAAAAATGCTGTAAAAAATTCTGGGATGCTTGATTTCAATTGTTATAATATTTTATTTATTGACAGATATTGGTAAAAGCATGGTATAATAACATACTCCGTATACTTCGCCTGGTATGTTCTTCCCAGGATGGCCTAAGCCTACGTCACGATAAGTGTTACCATTGATTGTCCTTTTTAGAAAATTTAGGTACTTTCTCATGTAGTTAATGAAAATAAAATAAATTACTAACTAGCTTAACTATCTAGTTACTCATGTGATTCATCTATGTTCATCTATGCCATGTATATTTAGTGTTAAATTAATTTAAATTTTGAATTATTAGTTCATAATTGCTTTGTTAAGATAAAAAATGCATTTTGCTCGGGTATGTCAATAACACACAGTGGCAACATATCGAATTGACAAGTGTCATACTGACAACAAGCCATTTCATCTCTATTGTCGTGTCACTCACACCTATAGCGTTGTTTCGCTCGGTGAGAAAAATACTGTGGCTCCCAAACATTTGTGATGAACCCGTGAACTTTGAAAGATACACAAGAAATATTGTTAATTGTTCCGTAAACTGTAAGAACAGCAGTATAAAAGGCGGTGTAATATTTATTTTCTTTTCTCAATGAAGAGACGCTATCATATGCGTGGCTTCAATATTGTAACTAACTTCACCTAAAATAACTTGTATGTGCCTTTCATTAATTTATTATTTAATTTATATACTCGTTGTAAATTACATAATTTAAGGCATAGTTGTGTCAATACGTCTTTACACCCGAACTTAACCTAACCTAATTAGTTTTTGACTTATTTTAGTCAAGTCAAGTTTTGTGAGTTTTCGTTCGGAACTAAATAAAAATACTAAAATGCAATCAATTAAAAGAAAGCAAAGTAAATAAAAACAAAAAGTATCAAATATGACGATTTATTAAGAATTATAAATCATTTGTACTTATTGTATTATTTTTATCTTTTTCCCCACAAAAAAAGTTTGAGAACCGCAACGCAATTGATGACGTAGTCTTAGGCCAATCACGTGACCCAGCTGTCACGGGAAGAGAATACCATGTCTTGTTCTACCATGGGTAAAAGTAGAGTCATTTTGAACTTAACTTGAAAACACCCCACGTTTTTTTACAATATAAAAATATTTGTTTTTGTCAATCACATTATTCTTAATTTAAATTAATTAATAATTATTTTCTAATTTTTTGTGTGATTTTCTATTAAACCGTGTTTTTTTCTGAACTATTTTTTGTCTCATCTCTCCAAGCCAGATAAACGAATTAAATCCGTACCAAATCATACATACATACATTTCTGTCTTGAAATTTTAATGGCATTTCGGGTACAAAAGAAGTGTGTTAGGGCAATATATACCTGGCGTTTGGTTTTTGGACAGCTGTAAACCTTTATTTAAAAAACTACACATATTACCTTTACCCTGCATGTAAATCAAAGAACTATGTATGCTTGTAAAACAATATCCGCACTATTTTCGCATGCAATCAGAAGTCAGTCGCAAGCAGGCTATTGCTAGAAATACAGTACAAATACGAATTAAATGTAGGTACCTCAATGTAGATTGCAAATATTTAGGAGGAATGTTTATGTTAATGCCATTCAGGTATATAACAAGTTACCTAACGCATTTAAGGAACTTCCCATCCCCATGTTCAAGAAAAAGCTGACAAGTTGGCTATTAGATAATTGCTTTTATGACATTGGCGAATATATGGAATTTTGTAAAAATCCAAGATGACATGAACTTAATTTTGACATTTTAAAGTAACAATTATCTAATTTTAATAATACTAATTCTAAATTAAAAAAATATATTAAAATTTTAAAATTAATTATGTACTAAGTTAAGAATGACAATTAAATGTTTGTACACCATAAATTTCGTGGTATAGAACTAACAAAAATATTAACACCATACTATGTAAAACTACATTCTTACAAATAAATAAAATTCAAATTCTTGGTAACGGACTCGGTACCGACGTAACTAATATTAGTTTAGAACTGTATGTTTATATGTTTGTTAAGGGTAAAGTCTGGTGTAATAGGCAAAGTAATTTTCATTTACAAAAATCCACGGGAGGCGAAGGGGTCATTGCAATCTTTTCTACACGTAGTTTATGTTCATCTCAATAAGATTTGGAAGAACCCGCCATATAAGAGCTCAAGCATAGAAAACATTTATTTGACACACAACACGACAGCAACCATCACAAATCAAAAGGGAAGAATATTACAAAAAAAAAGTATACCATCAAAAACGTGTCCATACCGAAAGGGTTACCAACTCAGCACTTGTTAGGCTTCAGACACCTAGCGCACCAGCGTTGGTTTTCATTTCTCCTCCGCGACACACAGGTCGATTTTATTCATTCTGTTCTACTCATAAACGTACAAAAGTTTCCAAAACGGAGAAACGCCTCGTGCAAGCTGTGTCGTAACTTGTTTGCAAGTTATTTGGTGTTACGCAGCTCCGAACAGTTAGCAGAGTTCAAGGTTATGTTCCCCCGATCGCACGCGGTCTCCGACTATTTACCTCATTCACGATTTGTCTCGCATAAACTTTGGTGGTGTTTATGTAACACGTAGTTGATAATATTTTATCATCATCATGGTTCGGGAACATGGCGAGAAAAAGGTTGGCAACTAAAAAGTTTTTTTTTATTTTTTCGTTTTGTGTGATCAGTTGTGTTTTTAAATGTTGTGTCTATGGTGTTTTTTTATTCAATTTTGGTGTTTCAAAAAAGGAATGGTTTTTTTTCGTGGTCAAAAGTATGTATGGATTATTTTCTTTTTTGTGTGAAGGAAATTAAATTTTACTTGTGTGCAACTATTGTTATAGGTAGAACAAAATTAATAAATTTTATTATAATAATAAATGAAACCAAACGAGATTAGCTGTTAAACTCCGAATACGGCAAAGGTTTATTAAACTGGGTCGCAGCTGTTAATTGTTAAACACCGAAATACCTCGTTTGTGATATTGCCGTATTTATAATAACAGGAAAAAAACCGGCCAAGTGCGAGTTGGACTCGCGCACGAAGGGTTCCGTACGTATCACAATAAAACGGCAAAAACATCAAGTTTGTTGTATGGGAGCCCCTACCTAAATATTTATTTTATTCTGTTTTTAGTATTTGTTGTTATAGCGGCAACAGAAATGCATCATCTGTGAAAATTTAAACTGTCTAGCTATCACGGTTCATGAGATACAGCTTGGTGACAGACAGACTGACCGCGGAGTCTTAGTAATAGGGTCCCGTTTTTACTCTTTGGGTACGGAACCCTAAAAACAACAACTTTTTTGGATAAAAGGACCATTTTGGCCATCTAACTACACCGTATCTGGTGATAGCAACTCATAATAATTTTCTTTTGATGATTTGAACAATACAGTTAGTCGTATAGATTACTAAAACAAGTTTCGTGCAACTGCGGCCTACTGCTCTAAATCTCTTTTTATCGCGGGCCTTGATAACTTAAGTACACATTATTAGGCAAACTATGGTTATTTTAGTTGATTATGACCTTAGAATGATCAAAGCAGACGAATGTAGATTATTTATTTTCATTCATATAAGTAACTTAACTAGCGACACGCCCTGGCTTCGCCCGTGACAAATTATACACCAAAACCTGCCTCGCTTTTCACTCTTTTTATTGGTGAAAACAGCAGAAAAATTCGTTCAGTAATTTTTGAGTTTATCGCGTACAGACGCGGCGGGGGAATTTATTTTATAATATGATTGTATAAAATATGCCAGAAATAATGAGAATCTTTTTCAACGTAGTTTTTAGGATTTGTTTTCAATGGTTTTAAAACCCTTGAAGGCAAAAGATAGAAATAACAGTTTGCAGTAACAAGAGTCATGATATATTTCATAGTTTCCGATTTCATCGTAAGTCAATCCAAGAACTGGTTCCAAGATCCCACTAGGAAAACATGAAACGTGGAGGTTTGCTACCGCGTCAATCGTGACTTAATAAAAAAAACGTTCCATAAAAGTCATTTGTAGTCGATATTTGTAATACTATAAGTTCTCAAGAATGTACCATAACACAGATTACCTTGTACCATAACTACTAAGGGCACTATAATAGTACCGATTACGGTGCGCCTGCGCATGTATGATTAAAACTCTTGAATGCGGAAACATAACGTGTGACAGTCAATATTATGATTGTATGTGAAGATTGTCAAGGCGACTGGTACTCACGAAGTGATCATCCCAAGAAAAAGAGGGGCTATCTAAAAGAACAGGAGGGTGACCACAAGCTCTTAGAGTAAGGTTATTTTGAGTGTGTGTAAGGGACAGATGTATATAACGTGTATACATCTGTCACTTACTCGATCTCAAAATAACCTTACTCTAAGAGCTTGTGGTCACCCCCCAGTATTATGAATTGAATCATTCTATACCTTATAAAAGCGGTCCTGAATAGGGTAAATACAGTAATTTGTGAAATCCTTCATGACTATTTTAATTATTTATTAATTGCCTGCTAATTAAAGTACAATGCAGCCAATTATTTGCTGAAATATAGTCCATTGTCAGTATGATAACAACGACCGTCTTCCTGTAGCGGTCTCTTGATGTTTCACTTGAATAAGTATTTAATCTTGCACTGTAGGTGTCACCTTTTATATCGTTCATCAGTCTCATCGTCTTTGCATTCCAAATTAGCGAAAAATTATAATTTGAATATTGCAACTGCAACGCAATTCGAAGATATGCCCGATACTACGTTAATCTTTAAAACCAAGAAGAGCCGATAAAATACATTAATATGTGAGTTCCTTCATGAATATTTTCATTAGCATCCGATTGATTAATTGCCTGCTGCACAATGCTGCCAATTACTTTGTGAAATATAGTCCATTGTCAATATCAACGACCGTCTTCCTTTAGCAGTGGTTTGCTGGTTCACTTGAAAAAGTATTTAATCTTGCACTGTAGGTGTCACCTTGTATATCGTTCATTCGGTCTCATCGTCTTTGCATTCCAAATTAGCGAAATTTTTAATTTGAATATTACAATTGCAATGCAATTCGAAGATATGCGCGATAAATAAAATAAAAATAAATAAATAAAAAAGCCATTTATTCTACTACATAACAATATTCATGCATTACATTTTTAAAAATGAAATTTATATTGTAAAAAATATATAATTAAAATACAATAAAACAATTAAATGTAAAACAATTCATTTCAATTACAATAAACTACAAATCAATAACAATTCAACTCCAGTACAGATCCAACTCAATTCATTTACAGTTATGCGCGATACTACGTTCATATTTAAAACCAAAAAGAGCCGATAAAATACAGTAATTTGTGAGTTCCTTCATGAATATTTTCATTAGCACCCGATTGATTAATTGCCTGCTGCACAATGCTGCCAATTATTTGGTGAAAAATAGTCCATTGTCAGTATAATATCAACGACCGTCTTTATTTAGCGGTCGTTTGCTAGTTCACTTGAAAAAGTATTTAATCTTGCACTGTAGGTGTCACCTTGTATATCGTTCATTCAGTCATCGCCATCGTCTTTGCGTTCCAAATAAGCGAAACAATTTAACTTAAATATTTCAAGTGCAACGAATGCAATTCGAAGGCATGCCCGATGCGTTAATCTTTAAAACCGAGAAGAGCCGATATGCTTGGTTACGGAACGGGTTTTCTTCATTCAAGATCATTTCGACTTAAATGTTTAAAAATATTTGTACACAGAAAATTGATGGCTAGAATTTCTTCATAACTGAAATAGCATATTTTGCAAACAAAACTGTCCATAAGGTAAGGTTCCGAGCGGGCGCACGGCCAGTACTGCGTTAACATTGGCGAATATATACGCCTTAAGAAACGAACTGAAAAGACGTAAACAAGAAGAATATCATGCTGTGCAGTCGGAGGATATATCTGGTTTTGGTCAGCCAGCTCCCGAATGTGTATCCTCCGACTGCACAGCATGATTTGCTTCTTGTTTACAGCTTTTTAGTTCGCTTTTTAAGCAGTCGGATATCCTCTTTTCTGATGCAATCACGCAAGGAAACTTCGAGCATAGCCCTCTCCATTGCCCTTTGGGTGACTTTTAGTTGCCTTAGTATTTAAGTTGATGGCAATAGGCTATTCCCGTATTACTTAGGACTTAAATATAACTGGCAAAATGTGGGTGAACTAGATCTATATAAAAGAAAGTCGTATTAGTTACACTATTTATAACTCAAGAACGGCTGAATCGAATTGGCTGAAAATTGGTGGGGAGGTAGCTTAGAACCAGGAGATGGGCATAGGATAGCAGCATAGGTAGGGTTGGTTTGTTTTTTTTAATTTAGGTAGGGTAGGGTAGATGAATGTTTGGAGTTTTTATGGCAAAACAAAGTTTGCCGGGTCAGCTAGTAATGTATATATATAGCTGCACCTCTGCTCAACCCTTTATGTTATGTCCTCGTAACGGCCATTGATGAACCATCGTGTTGCCAAGTGCACGTAACCTTTGTTCACGTGTTCACACGCTCGTTTCACTACACGTGTAACGTCCGCATCGAATGCTTTGTTCTCTAGGTCACGTGAACGGTGAATGAGATTGTTGACCGTACTTTGTTTTTAATTTATGAACAGGTTTCTGGGTATCGAACTGTCGAGTTTGGTTCCCAAACGACCAAAAATTTTGTCACCTACCTTAGGTTACAACATTTTTGGTCGTTTTGACTATATGAGTTTTAGGACCAAAAACTGAAACAGCCTGATCTTACATATGCAAATGCCGGAGTAATATGCTAGAATTCTTGCCAGATCATTTACTTTGCGAGGGAAACAATTTAAAAGGGCCCTTCCCGCTCCGTCTATGCGTCTATCCGTCTATATATATAGCATGTTCGAAAAGCTTTATGTTTCATCCAGGCGCAATGTTTGAAAACTAGAGGCGAGGGAGAGAATGCGATAACATTGAACAAAAAATACTATTCGAAAACTTAATAAAACTTGGGCCTGGAAATAGGTGTTTTGAATAAGCCTTACAAGTTTGTGAAATAAATATTTGCCATTTAGTTAGGAATCTCCATTACATGTGCAAGGTTTCCATCAAGACGTTTTCTTTTACAATTTATGAGTAGGATTATGAACAGCCACTGAGCAAAATTTGTGCAAAATAGCAGATTTTTGGCGGCTTATACTGAATTTGTTTCTCCAAATTTTTTTTTTGTTTCTTTGATTGTTAACCTAGATATAATGCAAAACATACCTATTAGTTCAAAAAATTCAATAATAATACAATGGCATAATCACGTACGAGCGTTTGTATGAAAAGTATGACGGGCTGGCCGCTCTTAAGGACCCTAAATGGGATTCTTGTTATGTGGATGATCATAAGTTGAGAGGATGAATGGAGTGGAGGAGATTGTAGGTAATGGAACAACTAATAGTATCAGCTCATTTTTTTGAATATGTAATAAATGCGTGATATGATTGTGACGATTTTTCTTGTGAAACTTATAAAAACTTTCATTCTTCTCAAAACTGTGTTTACGTTATTTTATAAATGAAAGAAAGTCACATTTCGACTGCTGAAGAAAATTTGTTCTGAACATTGCCAAGGTCTATTTCCTTAGGGAAGATCGTTTGGCAATAATCGGTCTTGCAAAACAGATTGGTGGTATGTAGGCAAAAAAAGGATACCGCTGCTTATAGGGCCGTATCCTCTCAAATCTCTTTGGTTTTGAAAACTACAGCCCCGGCCGTAAAGTTGCATTTTTACCAATGATTTTTCCCTTGCCCTTTCGTGTCGTGGTTGAAAGTGCAACTGCTTAACTGGCTATATGGGCTTCATTCCTAGATTGAAAAGTGTTAAACATTTTCCCTTTTCAAAATAACAGCTCGTAGATTGGAATTTGTCTACAAAAGAACAGTGAGTGCACCTGTGTGCACGGGAAAATCGACCTTAACACTAAATCTCACACAACTTTACGCATATTACACCATCATTCTCGTAATAAAATAACCACGACTTCCGAACAATAAAACGTACAACTAAATAAAAAAACAATAACATACAACACAAGAAGTAAAAACAAATTCCAACTAATAACTGCACGTGCTCGGACTAATTACGGCAAAAAAACAGCCGATTGTTGGTTGACATCCACCAACCCGCACTGGTCCCGCGTGGTGGTTTAAGGCCCATTACCTCTCTCACTGAGAGGATGCCTGTGTCCCAGCAGTGGGAACATTATAAGGCTGATGATGATGTTAATTTAGGAACAGTCATATGTGGTACTGTGTTGTGCACTAATGATATCTCCTACTTACCTAATTGGCTAATCTCCGTTGAGATTAGCAATCTTGACCGAAGGTCGAGAGGATTAACGTTTTTATCAAATATATTAATTTTTATTTCCTCTACCTAAACAAAGGCTTTACCGTTAAGTCGTTTTGCTAATCGTTTGTCGCACATGGTGTTGTTTTTACTCCCATCGTCTACCACTGCATTTTCAAGAATACCCTCATTATCATCATCGTCTTCTGACCCTTGTCCCATGTTATTTGGGGTTGGCGTTTCTTTTTCCATTTTCCTAGTTAAAATAAAATGATTAATTAAAAAATAATTTTTCGTATTCTACTCAGCAAACCCTTTCATTTGATACCCATATCATGGCAGTGCTCACAAAATTATCTAGTCCGCCATCTTGGCCCAACCGCCATATTGGATTTAGAATGACGTTCTTAGGCTAGCCATGCATTGTCATCCAAACTAAACGTGTATGCAAAATTGCATCGTAATCGGTGGAGGCTTTAAAATTTAGTTGCAAGATTTGACCTAAACACATTTATATACATTAATTGCAAGTTAAGTAAAAGCTTGTAAAAAGATTAAATTATTATCTTAATCTCAACAAATATTATAAAGACGTAAATTGTATGTTTATTTCTATATGTTTGGTATGGGTAATAATCCCTTGGAGTACTGATTCGATTACGAGTTCGATCGACGAACGATATGTCGTCTCACCGATAATTTAGCTTAGAATAGATGGACCCCGTTTGCCGCTCTTAGAATCCCAATTGGTCCGTTGAGCGGTTGAGCGTGTAGGTCTCCTCTCTGTGAGAGGGAATGGGCCGTAATCCACCACACGGGCCCAGTTCGGGTTGGTGGATGTCACATAGGAGGGCCGGCTCACAGAGAGGAGACCTGTTTCCCAGTAATGGAAACATTAAAAGCCTGATGGATGATGATGAAAGCGCTTGCCTGGGTTCGAATCGAACCCACGATCTACAACTTAAAGCCGCGGCCGTTACCACTGAACCACCGCTGCTCTCGATAATGTAGCTATTACTGATATAAAGCTACCCTATCGCTTAAGTGGCTCTATGCTATAATAATAATGCTAGTTAAGGGTGTTACTCCCAATTAGTGCCATAAAACGGTTACTTTCTAAAGACTCCCGATTAACGACTACGTTTAAATGTTTGAAAAATATTTATTTAATAAAGATGTACTTACATCATATTTTGGTAAATATTATTTTTTCGTATCACTACCTAATACTTCTGCTTTTAAAAAATAATTAACAACGCGATATTTTTTCGCTACTATTGCCTGTACCTCAAAAATGACTTAAATGTTTATAATTTTTTTTTTAACAAAATAGCTTATGTAAATCAAAAAATATTTTGCAAAAAAAACTGTTCAAAAGGAGGTCCATTGATAGATAATCCTATATAACTTATTTTGTATGCTGGCTCTGAGCAGGCGCAGGGCCATTACCGCTCGGAGCCAGAATATCAATATTGGACCTCCTTTTGAACGGTTTTGCTAGATTTACATAATCTATGTAGGTTAAGAAGAAATTCTAACTATAAATGTTTCTTTGTAAAATATTTTTAAACATCCAAAGCATTTTGGAGGAGTAGGAAAAAAAGCGAAAAAATATCGTGTAGCAATATTTTTTTAAAGCAAATCTATTAGTTACACGAAAACACCATATATCACAAATAATGTACACGAATAAATACAGAATTTTTTCATACCTTTTAATCTAGCCGTTACTAAGGAGTATGCTTTAGAAAGTAAACGTTTTACGGCACTAAAGCGGAGTGAGGGCCTTAAAGGATATTGCAATAGTAATAAGACAATCCTCATTGAACATTTCTGCTTATAATTTTTCTCATAGCGAACAACTTATCGATCTTAGAAACAATAAAATTAATTTACCTACACTTAGCACTATACCTTGTGTGTGTGTCATACAAGCCCATTCATTGTAACTACGCGACTGACATTGTGTGTCCTTTGTTAAAATACTTAAACATTCATACGATTGTATTCCTTGTCTTTCTGTTGTCTTAGTATAGGTATAAGAAATAAAACAATACCTATTTGTAATGCAGGATACATTATGAATTAAATAGGTCATGTAGGTACTTTCGCGTATGTTCCAATTCATGTCAATTTATAATTTTAGTTCAGGATTCTTATTCGCTTTGCCATCTGGACAGTATGTGCCTTATGCTCGTCCCCTAATACATGGGATTCAAACATACTTACTGTACGAAACCTATATTGATTAACAAAAGACAGCCTGCTTGCATTGTCTCTGCTTTTGGTTGGGGTTTTTGAGATATTGTATGTTTTGTATCTTCTGTGTGCTGTGCTGGTATATCGTGCCTATTTCCTTCAATTACTAAGTAGTGACTAAAGCGCTGTCCACACATTTACGGGTTTTACGATTTGTATGTACGATCGGGATACGGAGATGTGAAACGAACACGTGAACACGTTCGTATAAAACGCTGTCCACACATTTCCGGGTTCCCGTCCATGGCGTAACACGGCAGGCATCGGTAACATACCATTTGTACGAACTTGATCATACATCTCCGTATCAGCAGGATCCGGATCGTCCGGATCGGATTACAAATTGTGTGTAAGTATTCCGTCAGGGACGGGAACCCGGAAATGTGTGGACAACGCTCAAATCATATGTAACCATTTTCATTAATCATTTTCTCCGTCCCAGCCGTTTTTTGTCAGGGTCGGGCACCCGGAAATGTGTGGACAGCGCTTAAAGCGGACCTGGTCCGTGGGCCATATCTGCCAGAACTTGCTAAGTTTCTACTATACATCCAACCCACGTCTATTTATTTGTGGGACCTTCGCAGGAAAACATACAGTAGCAAGGTCCGGGAGATATGATGTACATCATACATGCATAAATAACCTTCTATAGATATCGCTTGATGTTTTTTTTTGTTTAAAATTTGTTCAGATTTCCATCGTATCACTAAATTATGGGGTGCAGGACGGGAAACCATTTGTAAAGTCGAAACTTAGTACAGGCGAACGTAAACTGCCCGCAATGCGATATCTAGAGGGGGTTATCGATGTCTGTATCCGTAGGCATGTGGATATCTTAATGGGGTATTTGACTACTATCACAAATTTACATAAATTCTTGTTTTAAAGATGATTTTATAATACGGTTTGTGACAAAAATCCAGTGGAATAATGGATAAGTGACAAGCTGTTGAAGTTATTCTTGGGTCCCTCTCACGTCAAACGCCGTTTGTACTACCAGTCGATTCCGTGGACTTATTGCGAGTTTTGTCTCACGCTGGATAGCGTTAACGTAAAAGTCATTTTGTATTCAAATTGACATAAGAGATCCTTTACGTTAACGCGATCGTGTATGAGTAAATAATCGGAATACGGCCACTGTACACATCTTACCGTGCTGACTTAGGTGAAGTCAGCTGTCATTCAAACCGATGAGGGATTGACTCACTTCGAGTGCTCTTCACCCGTGACTTCACTTAAGATTTCGGGGTGATATTTTTGCAGAATCGACCTTCTGAATGGCGTAAAGTCACTATGGCGAATAGACTTTTCAATTGCCAGTCTCTGAACATTTTTTTTAGTCTTTGAGCAAAATTATATAAAAAAACAGTGAAATACCCCATTACCCGCTTTATACCCGTCTGAGTCTTAAGACGGGAACACACTTACGTGACGTGGCGCCTTTTGACGTAGTTGATTGACTACAAAACTCCTTGTGTTATGACTCTTATGACGTAGGCTGGAACAGAGTCGTTTGATTGGTGGAACCCGCGCCACAATACGTAAGTGTGTTTCCGTCTTTAAGGCATGCGCATGATTTCAGGTTGGTAGCTGGCTACGGATCATCGCTAGCCCTCATCCTGCTAGAGTACTTCACCTTCCTGACAGGACTAACCATGTTCTCCCCTGCAGCCTGTCTTACCTGTATCCTTTGATGTTTCGCTTCTGTACTGGCTTTCATGTATTGTGTAGACTGGTGTGAAATGTGTATGTGGGTAGGTACTATAGACCTCTGCTATTAGGTGGTGCAAATATTTAAAGGACCAGAAAACTCGAGCTTCTTGGTCTTTCGATCTGGTTCAACGAATTACTGGTCCTATAGTATTCCACACTGATATTAAGAATCACACAAATATTATAAAGGCGAAAGTTTGTGAGTGTGTGTGTTTGTATGTTTGTTACTTCTTCACGCTCACACGGCTGGACGAAAGGAGATGTTCGATTTTGGGCAATCACTATGTACACTACATAGATAAATAGGAAAAAAAATAGGGGAATTCCATAAAAATACTAACAAATTAATTTAAAGAAGGGTACAGGAGTAACAAAAATGATCATATACAGTTTTTTAATTAGATAACACTATTTTTAGGGCAGCCATGACAGTTGTGTTTGACATGACGTCTGACGACTTTGACAGTTTTAAGAAGTGACTTCTTTGAGTCATTCTTTGCTTTGACTTTGAATTGGATATTTTTCGGAGTTTTTAGTGATTGTTTTACTACTACGGACATTAATTGATTGCTTCTCTATTGTAATTGAATTAGTGTTGTTTTTATTGACGCAGTTATACGATGACACGTCAAACAAATGTCATTGTCAAAATGACATTCTGCGCATACTGTCATTGTCAAAATGTCATTCATCGCATACTGTCATTGTCAAAATGACTTTTTTCCGCCTACTGCTGATCTGACCCACCATGTTAAATTGTAAATTGTGTTGCTCTACTTGACAAAGTGAATTTGAGATTACATTGAAACGAAGTGCAATTAAAGAAATTAACAATAAAAAACAGTTACTATAATATACAGCAGTTTTTACATAAAGTGCACATAGAGCTGGCCCAGGCTCCATACATTTCTGGAACATCTCCTTTGGCACAGAGATAGATTATAGTCTGGAATAGCACATGGGAATGTGTTCCCTCGGGATAATTTTCGACTTTCACGCGGGTGAAGCCGCTGGCAGAAGCTAGTATACCTATAATTAGAATTCTGGAGACGCTGCGTTGATAGGCCTCCCACTAGGTGGAACTATGACCTGGTTAAGATTGCGGGAATCCGCTGGATGCGAAACGCACGGGACTGGCCAATGTGGCGACACTTAGGGGATCCCTATGTCCAGCAGTGGACGTCTTTCGGCTGAAATGATGATGATGATAATGATTATTCTTGTTGCTCTATCTAAAAAAAGCCTCATAAGTCTGGAGAAGTTGCTTTGTTCTTGTTTGGGAGCTTGTCTATAGTCTTCGGGAGAAATGAATCAGCCCTGTTATTGGTTGGTTGTTAGTCGCGGTTGCAAGCGCGAACGCCGAGCTTGGGTTACTAGCAGCATAGAGGATGTCTTTTTTTATTGTCTATAGGCTCGCGCTTGTCCACTATCTCACCTGATGGTAAGCGATGATGTGGTCGACGGGATAACGGTTGCCTAGAAAAAACTTATTCACTCTTAACTTAAAGACCCCTAAATTGTATATCGGGAAACACAGACTTCGGCAGGGAATTCCACTCCTTAGCTGTAAGCATAATAAAAGTGTTCCCAAAACGTTTTGTGTGGATGTACCGATGAGGCGTCGCTGTACGTCTGGTAGTCCGATGATGGAACGGACTGGGCGGAATTAGATCATGCAATTCCATCGCACACTCCCCGAAATGTATCTGATGAAAACCGACAAGCTGGCAACTCGTCGACGAATCGACGATGTTCCTCTTTGCCGATGAGTATCTTGGGCCGCTTTTCGATCGACTTTAGTGAATAAAGCCGGTATTTGGCAGATCCGTCCCAGAGATGAGAACAGTACTCCATGCATGATCGAACTTGCGCTTGATACAAGTTGAGCAGCTGTTCCAGCGTGAAGTACCTTCTCACCTTCGCAAGGATCCCCAACTTTTTTAAATCGGACCAGTTATGCGAGGTCATACATAAAAATATACATGCCGAATTGAGAGCCTCCTCCTTTTTATTCGTCTGTTAAAAACCCAATAACACTGCCCAACCCGGGTTCCGGACATCGTTAAAAGTAAAGCGTAGTAAATATAATTGACGCTCGTATAATATGGACCATGACTCATCATATATGTTTGTTTCTAACACATGATAATGAAACTCTAAAATAAATGTTATTCTTAGGGTTTCGAAGGTCAATGTCGTAGCGAGTAGAGTACGTCATACATAAGTCGTAAAGTTGCCGCCCTGAAGTTGGCTTAACGCATGCGCGAGGCACGAAACGGTGATGTATTTGTATGAGATTGACTACTGCGCAGCCATTTTAGCCAACTTCAGGGCGGCCTAGATGTTTGGCGAGAACTTATATCTGGAATTCGTCGTTATTATGTATTTTACTAGCAATTTTATTATCTTGCATGTTTATTCCTATTGTAAGTTTCATCCAGCTCCGTTCAGCCGTTCTGGCATGATTGAGTTACAAACATACACACATTCAAACTTTCGCATTTATAATATTAGTAAGATTCAAGTGCAAAAAGATTTACGTCAAACAGGACGTCAAATGTCATATTTGAGCAATAAAAAAAAAAAAAAAACAATTTGTGAGATAACTTATCTGCGAAACAATAACAAACGATAAATATTATACAATAAATGGGCGAGTTGATTGTTTTGATGACTTGTGTAGGTTTCAGATGAATTGCGCTTTGGATTTTTATCAAAACCATTAATATAACATCACGCCTGTGTTCCCCGAATGATAGGCAGGTGCGCCTATAAAAAAAATATAAAATTAACTAAACCATAATAGGTACTTTTGAAATGTCGAACAAATGAATCTAGTTACAAATTCGCAAGCGTCAGTAGGTCTCTATGGGGAAGAATGTGCAAGAAACTCCACGGACACTCTTTTCCATCAGTTTTTATTACAATTATTTGGTTACATAATTATTTTCTTGTTGGAAAAATACATATGTAAGAACGATGTAAAAAGACGTGCACTTAATAGCGTCTAGAGTAAAACAAACAATTCAAAGTAATTAAAAGCAGGCCGAAGCAGTTATGAGATGGCGCCCGTTCACGAACATGACGCATGGATTGGCACCACTCAGCTCAACCATCATGTAGGTATGTAGGTGCATCCACATTTCGTCAGTTATCTTTAAGTCCGTTGTTAAGGGGCGAGGATATTGCCATCAACCGGGCGCAAGTCCAGACTCTGGACTGCTACTGATAAATTCCAAATGGAAAAACCCAATTACCTACGATCTAGCTAAAGCTACTAAGATCAGGATCGTCCGTGCGTTTGTATTCCCTATATTTCTTTAAGCAAGAAAGAACAGCCTAGCGAGCATGGGCGTACCCAAGACATTTGTGACATGACATGATAAATTATGTCATATCTTACAATTTGTCTTAAATGCTAGCACGGGTCAAACATGTGACATATTTTAAACGCGCAACATGCCTTTCTTGTTGCTGCCCGGCGAGCACGGCCTACTGTGACATGGCTTGAGTCACACATTTCATCGCAGTTTGGGCGATAACGCCATTTTGTCCTAAATAATAGCACCGGCGGCGTGAGAAAATTTCCTGACGTTTGTTTGGGACTCATCGGGTCTTAATTGCTAATACGGGCGCACCCATTTTGTCACATTTTGACAGATGATTTAGAAAAATGTGTCACTTTCGTTCGGAGGTGGTGATAAAATTTTATAGTTGAAAAAAATATATTTGCCTTCTAATTACGGCACCAAATGGCAATAAATTCATTTTGTGTGTATGGTGAATTGGTGATCAATGCTTATTAATTAATTGAAATGTTACAAGATTATTAATTAATTTTATATTATTACTTTTTCATAATTGTATTTTTTTTATTGTTGTTCTTATTTTAATTATGATTATTTTTTTTATAATTATTTTCTTTACCATATTCTTCTTGCTTTCTACATTTTTAAATCTTTCTTAAATAAAATCCCCAAAAAACATTTAAAATATAAAAAATAGGGGCCCACCGGTATTGGTCCAACCAAGCTATTATATTTTTTAGTAATTATTAAAATTTTCACAATAAATATATCTTTCTAACAAACACTTAATATGTAATCAAACAAACAAAGAAAAATAAAGTGTGCATAAGTCTATGGTCGTGGGTCAAATATTAATTTATTCCCAACAAAATTAAAAAGTTGTTTAGCTGTATGAACGACATACTTTTTTACGTATTATTTTCTTTGGTCGTCTATTCAAATTATGTCGCACTATGAAGTCAACAACAAGAAAAGCAAGTCGCGCCTGTAAATTATGTCACATGGTTGTCCCGTGCTAGCATTTAAGACAAATTGTAAGACATAACATATTTTATCATAACTTGTTATGACCAAGTCAAAACCATGGTATAATAAGACAAGGTAGTCTCCTCCCGTGACAGCTGGGTCACGTGATTGGCCTAAGACTACGTCATCGATTGCGTTGCGGTTCTCAAACTTTTTTAGTGGGGAAAAAGTAAAAAATATTACAATAGGTACAACATATTTATAATTTTTAATAAATCGTCATATTTGATACTTTTTGTATTTATTTACTTTGCTTTTTTTTAATTGTTTGCATATTAGTATTTTTATTTAGTTTGGGACGAAAACCCACTAAACTTGACTTGACTAAAATAAGTCAAAAACTATTTATGTTCGGTTAATAAGTTCGGGCATAAAGACGTATTGACACAACTATGACTTAAATTATGGAATTTACAACGCGTAGATAAATTAAATATTATGTAGAAAGGTACATACCAGTTATTTTAGTTGAATTTAGTTACAAATTTGAAGTCACGCATATGATAGCGTCTCTTCATTGGGAAAATAAAAAAACCTTATTACACCGCCTTTTATACTTCTGTTTTTATAGTTTACGGAACAATTAACAATTTTTCTTGTGTATCTATCAAAGTTCACGGGTTCACCACAAACGTTTGGGAGCCACAGTATTTTGCTCACAGAGCGAAACAACGCTATAGGTGTGAGCGACACGACAATAGCGATGAAATGCCTAGTTGTCAGTATGACACTTGTCAATTCGATATGTTGCCACTGTGTGTGATTGAATTACCCGAGCAAAATGCTTTTTTATCTTAACAAAGCAATTATGAACTAATAATTGAATATACAAATAAATTTAACAATAATTAAATCAATCACATGAGTTACTAAATAGTTAATCTAGTTAGTAATTTATTTTATTTTCATTAACTACATGAGAAAGTCCCTAAATTTTCTAAAAAGGACGATCAATGGTAACACTTATCGTGACGTAGTCTTAGGCCATCCTGGGAAGAGAATACCAGGCGAAGTATACGGAGTATGTTATTATACCATGGTCAAAACCAAGCAATGTAAAAAAAAAAAACTTGTAATTCATGTTGGGATGCTGCTAACATGGGGGTAGCAAAGGGGGGGCTAAATTTTGGTTATTTTTGGCCTAAGACATACCGTTTTCGAGATATCATTTTGGAAATATGCAAAATAAAATAAGATACGGAGGCCCATAATTCGGCAACAGTGCGTCGTAGGGCTATGCTTCTCAGAACATAAATGGTTTTTATGGCCAAGGTTAAACCGAAACTACAATAAAATTGGAAAATTTCCGAAAAGAAAAAAATAAACGTCAAGAAGTTATGCCACAAGTCAAGAAAATATCTCACGCCGCCGTGCTAGCATTTAAGACAAAATGAGTTTATCGCCCAAACTGTGATTAAAAGTGTGACTTAAGCGATGTCACAGTAGGCCATGCTCGCCGGGCAGGAATGAAAAATAGATGATCTGGAAATGTGATGCTTGGCATTTCAACTTCTCCATACTCCAAGAACTCGGCATCAAAGAGAAAGAAAGAAGGAAAAAAATCATTTATTTGTGATCCGCACAGAAGACACTAGTTAAGCAAAACACAAACAATAATATAAAATAAAAATAAATAACCCCGAGCGAGACCAAAATGGCTCCTATCTCAGCATGTGCAACGATATTAAAAAGATAATAAGAGCGTCTATCAGCAGTAGTAGTCTCGAATACTAAATTCATTGAACATGTCTCGAGGCAGAATAATGACTTCATTGAGCACCTGGTGGTACAAGGAGAGTGGACGGTAATAGTCCACGCGGGAGGTTCCCAATGAGTTGGATTGATTAAATTAAATCTGCCGTTGGAAGTCCTGTAAATCACTGCGTCCGGGCCAAATTGGGATAGATCGTGAAAGGACACGACACCAGCGATTGGACAAAAGACAAAACTCATCGTGACCACGACCGCTCAGTCAAGAGCGAAACGAAGGAGAAGAAGAAGATACAATCCCAGCGCAAAAAAAAACCATGCCAATAAATAAAAATTCTATGGTTAACATTGTTTTTAGTGACTAAGGTCAGGAAGCTATTCAAAGGCAAGAACGATTGGGCTATCCATAACATTCCATTATGACAAAATTAATGAAGCTTCATCATTCTGAACGACAATTGACAAATCTTGGTAATTAATCAAATTGAAATTTTCAACTCTTTTGTTTTAAGCGCCAGCTATTAATTTAATAGGTCACCGACTCATACAAACCGGCCAAGTGCGAGTCGAACTCGCGCACGACGGTTTCCGTACATTATCGCAAAAAACGACAACTAAATCACATTTGTCGTATAGAGCCCCACTTAAATATTTATTTTATTCTGTTTTTAGTATTTGTTGTTACAGCGGCAACAAAAATACATTATCTGTGAAAAAATCAACTGTCTAGCTATCACGGTTCATGAAACACAGCCTGGTGACAGACGGACAGACGGACCGTGGAGCCTTATTAATAGGGTCCCGTTCTTACCCTTTGGGTACGGAACCCTCAAAACATACATAACATCATGCATGAGTTTCTCGAAGGTTCAGGCAAAGAATTTCGCCAGTTATATTTAATTCCCATGGAATAGGGACCGAGGCTATTTCCACCCAGACTTCGGGCTGCTACTGAGAAATTCCAGAAAAACCAATAACACTGCCCGACTCATGAATCGAACCCAGGACCTCATGCTCAACAGTAGCGATTGCGACCACTAGACCAACAAGGCAGTTTAAAGTTGAGTTTTTGTAAAACTCTAGCCTGTCAAATTTTAGCATCACGTTCATAACTCAAATACTTAAATCAGGAAACCGGCTCGTAGTTTATCAAAGATTCAAAGGTCAATTGAATGTTGTCAAATCTCATGTCAACTAATCAATTTAATTGAAAAATCATGCTCTCTAACAAAAACACTAATTGGCATCTAAATGAATGATTAAATAAAGCGCACTGTTGGATT